>OY294061.1:46777136-49277136 GCA_958510865.1 Myrrha octodecimguttata | reverse complement strand
TTTCTCATTTTTTTAACATTTCTTTTAACTTGTTGTTGTTGAGTTCCGATATTCCCAATCAGTACTGGCCAATATCAGTAATTTCGAAACGCTTCGTACTGATACGAACAGTTACCAAAGCAGTGCCAGTAAAATCGACTGTCAAAATTTACTGACAAGTACTGGCCAGGAATATCGGAACTCAACCAAAGTCTGTACCTCGGGTTACTCGGATAGCCACCAGAGGGAGTAGCGCATATCTTCATTCGCCAATTGAATGTATTGTATTTTTCTTGGTTCTTCATTGAATATATTTGAATTGTTCAACCATTTTCATTTACTTTGAATTGAACTTCATTAATATATGCTACTATCAAGTGCTACTAGCAAACCTCAGTTGTGGTAAGTAGGGTTAAGCGTAGGTCCCCGAGGTCCACAGGGGCCCCCGATCGAATCAACATTTCTTCAGAATGCAAAATACAAGTGAAAATAAAGAAAAATGTGAAAATTGCCATCACGCGAAACACAACTAGACCTATAGCAAAATTCAGCTGTCTGTAAAGAAATAAAATCAAATCGAAGGTTCCGCTTCCGCATGTTTCCTTTAATAAATCTGCCTGCAAGAAATTCCTGAAAAGTTGCAGTAAGGTTGTCGGCATCCCTTTGAAATATAGGTAGACTCCGTTGACTTTTATAAACTATCCCGGTTGGCCATGATTTATGTCTATCAAGTTTTTTACTTAAAACTGACGCAGGTTGACACTCGTGAAATATCGGCAATGTCAAAATAATTCTCAGACGTTGCCAACTACCAATGTCAATGTCTACTCTCAATTTCAACATAATCATCACGCTTGAAAACTAAAAATGCCGAAGGCAGTTTTGAAGAAGCAGAGACAAAGTTTCAGGAAGAATTGAAATCTGCTTTTTCTGATAGTGACCCTGATAATTTGCCACCAATTATTCATCAGAAGCAATCCAACATTTTCGACGTATGTGATTGAAAAGCCAGTGTATCGTTCACATAGATTCCCAAGAACTTTGTAAATTAAGTTAGTCCTTTTAAGATGACACAGGTTCTGTAGTACTACTACATTTTCACTCTGGAGTATTTCAAGTTGTGAAGCAAAAGTATTTAAATGTCTTCTGTAGACTTATTTCTTGAGAATTTCGAAAGGTAGGGAATTCCACAGGCTTGTCTGTTCGTTTAGAAGTTTTACTGCAAGCTTATTCGAGTACTATCATCTTTTTTCGAATGAATCACAAAGTAACAGACTACTCTATCCATTATATTTCAACACTCAATTCTTGATTTCCGTACAAGAGAAAAGCATAACTGAATCTTCCAACCATGTTTAAATCCGTGAAATATTTTCAGTGTTAACAGAGAAAAAAGTTTCTTCAACATTCGACAGGTCTTTGGAATTATTGAGTTCAGATAATATTTTCTCAAATTCATTAGTTTCCAAACTAAATTCACATTTTGAAAAATACGTAATTATCACGACCGCTTTGTAGGGAGGACAACGTTTCGTAGGTATCTGACAGGAAAATGACCGAATTCTTATTTAAAAATTGTTTGAAAGAAGTCTGAAAAGTTGAGGAAGGGTCCCGGAGGTTTCCAAGCCTAGTGTTTTGAATTAACTCTAGATGTAAGTGGAATATGTATAAAAATGATACGTAGGAAAACTGTTTATTTCGTTTAACTGTATTCAATAGATGAATGACGTATTTACAATAAGGTACTGTGTGTTTCTCGAGTCTCTGATCATAAGTGGTTGAAAAGTTCACAAAATCACACTTTTATGGTAACACAAACCATATGGGAACAGTTTGGGCGCGCACAGGGGTGTATTCACTGAATTCTGAACACCTAGGGCCCCGGAAAGCGTCGATCCGCATCTGGGGCGCTATTTTCGAGTCATCCCAATCACTTTCGCATGCGAAAGTGAGGTCTAGATTTGGCCAAATGCGACAGTTTGGTAACGTGTTGTTTTTCCTTAGAATTTGTATTTGTAGGCAATCCTAATTATATGCCCCAAGGCAACTCGACATACAAACGAAAACTCAGTGGATAATGTTTTTGATGGATTTCACAGTTTGAAATTGTTTTTATGGGCACTTCTTTTGATTTAATAATAATTCCTGTCCTCTTGTGAACTGATATTAGTGATGGAGTGAATATCTGAAAGTTGATGTACGAAAAGCTATGTGGATTGAAGCCTTGTTAAACAATGATTGAATGTAGGATATATACTATATCGCACCCAAATTCTATTTGTAATATTTATGATAAGTTTTGTTTTAGGTATCAAATGGATATATGGTCACTTGAATGTCTAAAATCAATTACTCAGAGCTTCAGCGGAATTGAATTATGCTGTGAATATACTAGGTACATATGAGGTGTCGAATAGCAGTTTTCTGCACAAGCAGGTGCAAACGCGGACTTTTATATGTCTACAATCTTACGAATACTTTGAAGACTCAAAAACTGTTAGTAATTTATATGTACAAAATATAAGTTACAATATCAAAATAAATGAAGCATATACATTATGGAGTGTTTCATTTACAAATTCATGGTTGAAATGATGTATTTTCTGAATTCTGAAAAAAGCATTTTAAATACCTAATTTGAACTGTATTCTTGGCGATCGCAACAGAAGTTGCATGTATAGTTAAATTGGAGTCAAATGCAAATTTTGAAGGTACTCAGTTCATCACAATAAATCCACTTCAACTAGATTGATTAGTCCCATTTAGTGCTCATTTGCGAGAGAATTTTAATTTTGTTCTAATTGGGGTTTTCTCAAAAATTAATATATTTTTTCGGTTAAAGTACAGTTGATTAATATTATACAGGGAATAATTGTTGGAGAAAATTCACAAGAGCACTGCAACAAAATAATATTTTTGAACGTGTTCTATATAAATAATTGATTTTTGGTGGATTGAACTGTAAACTTTGGTGGATTAAATTGGAAACTAATGATTTTCCACCTTCCCTACGCTAACAAAATTAATTTTCCATATACAAACGCAAATTTTTCCAAAATAGTTTTTAAAGGTTTCACCTTCAAACGAGGGTACATATTAGCATTGTATAAATATTCAATGATATTAGCATATTTGTTCTTGAATTAAGATCCTATCAGGGGAAAGTAACTAGATTGTGATTTTTTTATATCTACCTCGCTCTCGCTTTTTCTGCTTTTCGGAACCCAAAAAAATCCTATATACAGCACCGAAATTGTGAAAAATTAAAAGGGTAGTTAATCATTAATCAACGAAAGTTTGTTCTGGATCAACTATTCCCCCCGGGAAGAAAGTTTTTTTGAATAAAATTTGAAATTTTTTATTTAGCATGAATAAAATACTTTTTAACTGCGGGAAGTGAATAGCTTTGCTCTATGGATCAATACACGCTTTTTGAAATAGAAAAAAAAAAAAATGATGTGCACATAATTTTTACATATAAGTGAATCCGCATGCGGATTTGAATCCTCCTGCCTCGACCCATCCGATATATTTCAGTCGAAAACGAAGCTATGAGAAAGTTCATTCACTGGTGCGCAAGTGCATATCAGTCATTTTTGTACCGTGCAAAGTGATCATCACACCCAAAAATGTTATCATTTTATCATTTCCCCCATTTTTTGTGCTCATTTGGCTTTTTTATGTTCAGAAGTTATTTTAGTGTTCAGAATTATAATTGAAAAATTCAAAATTATAATAAAAAAGGTGTTTTCGTGAATAAATCATGCCCAAGTACACCGTGAACACCACGTTGCCAAACTGTCGCATCGCCGCGAGAGCTCGTAGACGAAATGAATTCGGATGAGCTCAAAAATAGCGCCCCTGGTCCAACCAAGTCTACCAATTTCAGCCCAGAATTCGAAACTTCCAGATAGTCGGACAAATCTTTAGCAGGTGGTTCCACAGAACATACGTGAAAAAAACCATAGAGTTATGAGAGTTTCACAGAAATTCCCACGTATCATCTTATTTTCTCTGACACTGACACAAGTCCACAAATCCTTTAATTGCCTTCTACTTGTGAAGAAAGTGTTGAGTTCTCCCCTGTAGTGTTTGCACTCATGTCAGGACTTATGGAAGGGTTGAATTTTGCCCCAGGGTTTATTTGCTCTGGCTATCCACTTTGGCGAAAGCTGCGTCTAATTTTGGGGATGAAATCTGCCAATTTTACCCTCGGCAAATATGAGGATTGTGATAAATACAAAGAGAAAGTCTTTGTCTAACATAGAGATTGATATATTGGAAAGTATCGTGAATCTAGATATGAAAGATGGTTTTTCATACGTGCTTTATACTATTTATACTCCATTCACTTTTATAAAGTATCCCGGTTGGCCATGATTTAGGTCTATCAAGTTTTTTTACTCAAAACTGACGGAGGTTGGCACTCGTGAAATATCAGCAATGTCAAAATAATTCTCAGCGACGTTGCCACATGCTGAGGGTAGATTTGAAGAAGCAGAGACAAGGTATATCAGGAAGTGCTTCGTAGAATTGAAATCTGCCAATTTTACCCTCGGCAAATATGAGGATTGTGATAAATACAAAGAGAAAGTCTTTGTCTAACATAGAGATTGATTATTGGAAAGTATCGTGAATCTAGATATGAAAGATGGTTTTTCATACGTGCTCTATACTATTTATACTCCATTCACTTTTATAAAGTATCCCGGTTGGCCATGATTTAGGTCTATCATGTTTTTGTAACTAAAACCAAGGCAGGTTGGCGCTCCTGAAATATCGACAATGTCAAAATAATTCGACGCGAGGTTGCCAATTTCTACTCTCTTTCAATAACAAATAACAATTCAGCTCCAGCCATAATAAACTATAAATTAACATTTCGCTTGAAAATGAACTCGGTATACCCTATGTTGGCAGAACATTGAATTTTTATGCACGAAAATAACATGAATTATACAATATCTCATTCAATGCTATTTTTTCTAATATTTTAGGAATTGCTTTTTTCTGGGAATTAAATATTTAAGTTGATTTTAAAGTATAATATGTCCATAAAACATATTTCCATATCTTGCTTTCGAGTCGAATACTGCATGATAGGTAGTTTTCATGGAGAATTTATCCAGATTTCTTGTCATTACACCCAAAGATAACCGACTGAAGCTAAGCTGCATACCAGTTTAGAAATATGTTGATCCCAATCCAGTGTATGTATCATTCACGTATAGATTCCCAAGACCTTTGTAAATGGAGTTAGTTCTTTTTAGGTTATCAATGACACAGGTTTCGAAGTACTACTACATTTTCATACTGGAATATTTCAAGTTGTGCAACAAGGTATTTAAATGACTTCTGTAGGCTTATTTCTTGAGAATTGAGTAGGGAATTCGAAGTAACGGACTACTCTATCCATCATTTCTCAGTAAAATTCCAAAACACTCGATTCTTGATATCCGTACAAGAAAAAAGCATTACTGAATCTTCCAACCATGTTTACATACGTGAAATATTTCCAATATTAACAGAGAAAAAAGTTTCCTCAACATTAGCCAGGTCTTTGGAATTATTGAATTCATGTAATATTTTCTCAAATGCATTACTTTCCAAATATAGATTGACATTTTGGAAAATAAGTAATTACTACGACCTCTTTGTAGAGAGGACAACGTTGTGTAGTTATCTGACTAAATGACTATAACCTAACATTTTCAAAATATACACGGTGAAATCTGTCAGGATGTCATGGCAAACCGGGATACTTTATAAAAGTGAATGGAGTATACATTAGTGCTAATGATATTTTCAGGTATCGATTGAGGGATATTCTGAGACGGTTTCGCTTTATTTTCCAGGATTCTTCTAGGTTTCATTCCTTACATCTGAGAAAGAATTATTTAAAAACCTAAAAAAGCAGATTTGGCCCATATACGAACTTTACCGTGATATTCAGGATCAAAATCTAAACTGAAAATTTTAGGACTTTAACCTTGTCGTTTGAGACCGATTTCAGCCCAAAATTCGAAAATTACAGACATTGTGACGAAACTATACCGCGCTGTTCCCCAGAATAAGCGCGTAAAAATTAAATGAAAATTGTTTTTTCATGAAAAACGCCCTTGCGGATTGCAGGATTTACTATTTGTTAAGGGCAGTTTCTTGCAAAACAGATTGCCTAATGAACATTACAGGAACAATATAAACGATAAAGAAAGAGAACTGTGACGTTTCAGAGTACAAATCTTAATATTTCATCGGACAAAGGAGAAGATTTTCAAAAATATTTTTTTCCGAATTTCATTTTGAGATGAGACTTTTGAAAAAACAATTTTATTTAATTATTAATAGTTCTGTTTCAGATATTGGGAGTGAAACTCAGAAAAAAAACCTAAAAGATGATGCGAAATCTTCCCAAAATAAGCTTCAATAGATACTTTAAACTCAGAGCCCCACAAACTACTTGATTTTACATTTACAAAGATCAATACACAATATAGGTTTTTTTGTAGAATGTAATTGAAATTAATTTTTCCATAAGATTTTCACGAAGAGCTGATTCCATGTGTATGTATGTACATAAATATACACGAGAATTTCAGGTCCAATTTTCTGAAAATTTTATACGAAAATCGATATGCTCATCTCAGCTGACATATTGTCAGTTCTCTGTCACTTCTGGTTATACCTATATTGTCCTATATACACAACTTCGTCATTCAGAATTTAAAAAAACCTAGAAAAGCACTAACGTGAGGTCAGGAGCATTTACGCGCTTGTTCCGTTGCCAAAGCGGTCATCTATACAAGTATTGACCCTGCCAAACGCAGATTTTTCATATGGTCCTCATGAAATTCTGCATGGACCTCAAGCTATAATTTTCGATCAAGTACTAGATTGCAATTTCCAAAATTTTGTATGGGTATAACTATCTTAAGAATAATTGGCGAATTCAACCCATTTAAGCATTCTACCTTCTTGATTAAACTGAAAACCTACTCTACCAATTATTACCTATGTCGATTCTTCCTAAAGTTAATGTGTTCAAGGCCTGCCTAACCACTGATAGTAAACAAAATAACTTCCGGAAGAATCTACTCAGTAGCTTGATAATTGTAGAGTGAGTTTGGAGTTTAATTACGAAGGCCGAATTAGTAAAAACTATCGAATGATTCCGCAGATATACGCTTTAAAACTTTCAGTTTCCCGATATTTCCAAAAACATAGATCGAATCGCCCTTCAATGAAAAATGGTACCTTGAAGTTTCAGCCAAAAAGGGTCTATGGAACAATGAGAAAAATAACTCTCTCCATTTAACAAAATGCAGGAGGACTGTATAATTTTTTTGCTCATTGTTCTGTAGACCCAATTTAGCTGAAACTTCAAGGTAAAAAAGGCGATTCGATCTATGTTTTTGGAAATATCGGGAAACTGAAAGTTTTAAAGCGTATATCTGCGGAATCATTCGATAGTTTCTACCAATTCGCCCATTCGGCCTCACCTTGCTGACCTCACGTCAGAGCTTTTCTAGGTTTTTTAAGGTAGAACTTTGCGAATTTATATGGATTCCCTTTCCACGTCTGAATCTGGTAATTGTCAGATTAAATCTGTCGATTGCCAGATTTTTATTTTTCAGTGGCACTAACACGCCGTCGTAGAGAATACCAAGGAAAAGTTCTCAGAAAAATGTAAATTCTGGCATTTGTTTCCTTCCATCAATCGTCAATTTCTCACAGTGGGGGATTTTCCTGAATTTGGGTTATTACTGCAAATGCAAATTTGAACATAATTATTTGCCAGGCATGCACGAAGTGGCAACGGTGTTTAGTAGAATAGCTTTTTCTGCTATAGAATAATGAAATATTTATTCCTATTCTGTGGTACACACGTGTTATTTGTCAATAAAACCAAACAATGGGGGTTTATCCTTTAAACGAAAATGCAGTAATTTTCATGAAAAACCTTTAGAACATCACATTTCAAACATATAATTTCAATATTATATTTTTAAAAAATGTTTGATTACCTTAAACTGAAAAATAAAAATGGGAATTTGACATTTTAAGGGATTTGTCTTGAGTGCACGATCTGCCAACGTGGAATTCAGCTTTCTCGGAAAAAAAGGACGTCAAATGTGATACTTTGCTTAGAAAAACATAGATAGCTATACTTCGATCTGGTTAAAGTAGAAGACAACGACCAAAGAATAGAAAAAGAAGAGCACAGACTGTCAAACTGTTCTATTACTGACAAATCGCAAACAGAAATTGTTTGGTTATATTGACAAAGAACACGTGTGTGCCACAGAATAGGAATAAATATTTCATTATTCTATATCAGAAAAAGCTATTCTACTAAATACCGTTGTCACTTCGTGCATGCCTGACAAATTTTGAAATCTGATTTTGCTTACTTTCTGAAAGTTATTTGGGAAAATGATGAATCAAACCCATAATAATTATGTTCAAATTTGCATTTGCAGTAATATCCCAAATTCAGGAAAAACCCCCATTTGTTATTCGTTTCCGTTTGCGATTTGTCAGTAATATGACAGTATGACAGTCTGTGCTTTTCTTTTTCTACTCCTTGGTCCTTGTCTTCTACTCTAACCAGATCGAATTATAGCTATCTCTGTTTTCCTGAGCAAAGTAACACACATTTGACGTCATTTCCATTCCGAGAAAGCTGAATTCGACGTTGCCATATCGTTCAATCAAGACAGATCCCTTCAAATTTCAAATCCCCATTTCTATTTTGTTAAACCCGCAAGATTTCCCGTCGCGAAGCTATAAGTAAGATATTCACATCATTGTAAGCAGTGTGAGTTCCTGAACAAAAAATATGAAGGCCAACATAGGCGGTCTCTGTTTGTTTGGAAGATATGGGCTCCCAAAGTTCCAAATTGTTGCATTTTCAGATCCTTTTTTCCGCCATAAAAATGATCTCTCACTTCTCAAATCTTGTTCATAAATCATCTTTGAACCTTCAACCAACGAATAGGGATACTTTCTCTCAAGAATATTCATTATTTAAAGGAAGAAAAGTGAAAATATTAGACAACCACTTAACTTATATTTCTACGAAATACTTCCCAATGTTGAAGCGGAGCTTTGCAACAGCGTCTTTTCATCGCTGGCCAACGTATTATGACCGGAGAGTAGTTGCTGGCGGGAAATATGAAATGATGGACAGTTGAAGGATATTAGGATTGTAAGGAAATGCTTCTGTCACTGAAAAAGAGGTGGTTATTCTAACATCAAAACAAAATCATTGAGAATATTTGTTTTTACTCTCAATATTTTCGTTTGAACTTTCTTTCTATCCCCTTCAAAATAGGGAGGTTGTTATCTACTTCCTTTTTTGTTGTGTCTTCGAGATCGTCCCAGTTTAGAATGAGATTCAGGGTATTCCAATAATATGCGTTATATAGTAACCTCGATTTCATTGGAAGTCTGGGAAGGGCGCGATCTATCACATATCAAAAAAATGTACGTTGAAATATATATCCGGGTGTATTCTCATTCCATTACTATGTGTTTAAACCTTGTAGATTTCATTAGAAACGAATTCTCCTATTGAAAGATTTGGAGTATCGCAGTAAACAACAGTAAGAACTAAGAACATATTTCATTTTTCTCGCCAGCAATAATCTGTCATTCACAAATACGCACGATGGCACGATTCCGACCGATGAAATTCGCGCCATTGCCATACTTCACTTTTAGACTAAGTCGAAATCAGAAAGAATAGAGGTTGAGTGGTTGTCCAGTTATTTCATTGTTTTTTCATTAAATATTGATTATTCTTGAAAAAAAGTGTTGCTTATTGTTGGTTGAAGGTTCAAAGGTGATTTGTGAACTATACAGATGATGTGAGAGATCGTTTTTATGGTGGAAAAAGGGACCTGAAAAAGACTCATTTTGGAACTTTGGGGGCTCATATCTTCCAAATTAAGGGAGAGCGCCTATGTTCGATTTCACATTTTTTTAATCAGGAACACACACTGCGTACAATGATGTAAATATCTTTTTAATATCTCGGCGACGGGAAATCTTGCGGGTTTACCTTATTTTTCAATTTTAGATAATCAAACATTTTTTCAAAAATATAATATTGAAATTTTATGTTTGAAATGTAATGTTCTAATGGTTTTTCATGAAAATTACTGCATTTTCGTTTAAAGGAAAAACCCCCATTATTCACAAGTGAGACCGTCCAAAATCTCTGTGATGGACGCTCATCAACCTCTGGCTCCGGCATACCTCCAGCATATCTCGGCATTAATGACTCTACCATACAGGCATACAAATCCATCCATTTCATTCTCATCCTAATTGCATCTATTATAAAGCGGCTTCCGTTGGCCGAGATTGCCATATGGATGGTGATTTATCACGATTTATGTTTCTTCGGCAATAATTATCGCTCGGTATAATACGCCGTTCGGTTGCTTTCAAAACATATCTCATTTTCTGTGAAATATCTACGAGAATTTAATTCATCGGAAAAAATTGTGAGAGGAATAAGAGAGATAAAGGATCTGTGGATCCGCTTGGAGGTATGAGTAGATCAGGCTGGTCTTGAATGATGATACGGGTTGGGTTTTTTTGATGTCTTTGTGGGATTGCTTGCTAATGTGGCTTCTAGATTATTCTTTTCTTGATAGTCTTTTATTGCGCGCAGGCTTTAGGAAAACAGCGTGCTATCGTTTTGTCCAAATGTCTGTCATTTTTAAAATCCTAGCCGAAAGTGGTCTCAAAAAACTAGGACACTGATGACGAATCCGGTGTCACAATCGATTCTGTCCGTCCGGCCGGTCGGCAGTGGACACGATAACTGTATAACGGAAGGAGTTTGCGAATTGAAACTTTCAGGATAGGTTGCGCATCAGAATGCCGCGGTTAAGTTCGTTAATGGGCCAAATCCCAGATAGTTTCGGAGTTATAGCCATTTGAAATTTTGAGGTTAATTTCCTCATATTTCAGAAACTACTGCAGAAATTGGATTAGAACTTAGCATTTAATTGAGGCATAATGACGCGCAACTTTGAACGAAAGTTCGTTGAAATCGTATGGTCACTCAATTGGAAAAAAATATTCTTCAAAATTTTTTTCTAAAAAATTTTTTTTGCTGAAACTATTGTTTATATTCGAGATATTTTTTCAGCTATTCCTTGAGCTCCATATTTCACAGCAGTGTACCAAATTTCAATTCGATACGGCTATTAATTCTGGAGATATTGGGAAAAAATATGTAGAATTTCGCGGTTTTCTTTTGGATTTCGTTTTTTTTTTCGGTATTACTCAAGGAATACTGATTCTATCGTGTTGAAACTTAGCAGCTAGTTCGAAGATCTTGAAGGAGAACATTTCGTGATGATCGTGTCATTAGATCAATTTGAAAAAAAATTTCAAATTTTTTCTTTCAAATACATATTTAGGATTCTGTGATCTTCCTATCATATTATCCTCATTATATTCTGTATGAACCTTCGAACTGTTATGTTTGGATGAAATGCTGGATTTCAATTCTGTCTAATCTGTATTTTTTGAAATATTGGGAAAATAAAATTTTGAATGGGTATATATCTGCAGAATCATTGGGTGGATTTTACTCATTCACGAATTCGACCTTCGTAATTAAGGTCCAAACCTTCTCTACAAATATCGAGTTCTTTAGTTGTTTTTTTCGGAAATTATTGTGTTTACAGTACGGCCGTTAGAGTTGGTTTGGGGCTTAATTACGAAGGTCGAATCCAGTAATTCATCGAAAAAAATCTAGAAAAGCACTGTCGTGAAGGCAGCATCTTTTGCGCGCATGTTCAAATTAGTTGCCGAAGCGGTCATCTATATTGAACATATGCGCAAAAGCTGCTGCCTTCACGGCAGCGCTTTAGTAGATTTTGCGCGCATTTTTTAGGGAAACATCGTGCTATCGCTTTGTCCAAATGTCTGTAATTTTGTATGATTGAGCCAAAATGGTCTCAATCGACTAGGTTGGACTCACTGATGACGAATCCGGTGTCAAAATCGATTCTGTCCGGATGGCCGGCCGTGGACACGATAACTGTCGAACGGATTGAGCTAGCATCTTGAATCGACGCTGGGCTATTGGCGTAGACCTTCTCTTACACGAGGCCCCAAAGGAAGAAGTCGCAAGGTGTTAAATCACAACATCTCGGTGGCCAATTGTGATCACCTCTTCGAGAGATAACACGGTCCGGAAACTTTTCCCGCAAAATATCAATGGTTTCGTTGCTTGTGTGGTACGTAGCGCCGTCTTGTTGGAAGTAAACGTTGTCCAGATCAATACCATCCAATTCCGGCCATAAAAAATCAGTAATCATCTCTCGATAGCATAATCCATTCACCGTAACTATTGCTCCAGCCTCATTTTCGAAAAAGTAAGGTCCAATGACTCCTCCGGACCATAAACCGCAGCAAACAGTCACACGTTGAGGATAGAGAGGCTTTTCAACAATAACTCTCGGGTTTTCCGAGCTCCAGATGCGACAATTTTGCTTGTTGACGAAGCCACCGAGGTGGAAATGGGCCTCATCACTCAAGATGATTTTTCGATGGAATTCCGGATCATTTTCATGCATTTCAACGACCCAATCAGCAAAGACACGACGTTGTTGATGATCGGCCGGCTTAAGTTCTTGTGTTAAAACTGAACTTTATAAGCCTTAAGACCCTAATCTTTATGCAAAATACGGTGTAATGACGTTTGTGGAATGCCTAATTCTAAAGAACGACGAGGAATGGACAAACCTGGGTTTTCTTCAACACTTTCGGCTACAGCAGCAATATTCTCGGCTGTTCTTGAGCGACGTGCACGGGTTTTATTCTTCACATCACTAACTTGTCTCAACAGCTCGAATTTTCCCACCAATTCATTTATTGCGGTCCGACAAGGTGCTTCACGACAACCCAAAAATGTTCGAGTTTTACGAACCGTCTCTGCCAAATTTTCACCATTTTTATAGTGAATTTTAATAATTTTAGTGCGTTGTTGAAGCGTGTATCGTTCCATTTTTATTAGTGTCGTAGTTTCTACTTGTGAAATGTCACAAAATGACAGCTTCAAAAGTGACATTTAACGAAATAGCGGGCTATTCAAAATAACACCTCTTATTGGAAACCCCTTTAAATCTCTTTGTAGAAAATAGAGAGGAATCAAGTTTTCTATGTTGTTTAATTATTGTTCGAACTTAACAAATCAAAAATGTTTTCGGTCACACAAGGTGTTTTTTGCGCGCATGTCTAATTGTCTGTAATTTTCGATAATTGAGCCGAAAATGGTCTCAAACGACTAGATTGAACTCACTGATGACGAATCCGGTGTCATAATCGATTCTGTCCGGCCGACGACAGCATAACTGTCGAACAGAGTGAGCTAGCGACATGAAATTTTCAGGGTAGGTCGCGCATGGCAATGCCGCGGTTGAGATCGTTAATGGGCCGAATAGGTCGAACAGTTACGGAGGTATAGCCACTTGAAATTTTGAAGTTATTTATTTTTTATTTCAGAAACTACTTGAGTGATTGGATTCGAACGTGGCAGTAAGGTGTAGTATAACGACGCGCAACTTTGAGCCAAATTTTGTCAGGTTCATACTGTCACTGAATTTTAAAAAATCTTTTTTTAAAAATTTTTTTCCAAAAAATTTTTTTTTCGGAATCCGTTCATCATATCCGAAAAAAATTCCACTTGGACTTGGAGCTTCATATTTCACAGCAGTGTACCAAATTTCGGTTCGATACGATCATAAGTTTTGGAGAGATCGGGAAAAAATATGTCAAATTTCGAGGTTTTCTTTTCGATATCGTTGTTTTTTTCGGTATAACTCGAGAAATACTGATTCAGTCCTGATAAAACTTCGCAGCTAGTTTGAAAATGCTGAATGACAACTTAATGCAGAATTTCATGATGATCGTGCCATTAGAACAATTTGAAAAAAAAATGTCTGTGGTTTTATTATCATATCATCCTCATTAAATTCTGTATGAACCTTCGAATTGTAATTTTTCGATGAAGTACTGGATTTCAATTCGATTTGATCTGTATTTTTGGAAATATTGGGAAAATAAAATTTTGAATGGGTATGTTTATCTGCGGAACCATTGAGTCGATTTTACTCATTCACGAATTCGGCCTTCGTAATTAAGGTCCAAACCTTCTCTACAATTATCGTGTTCCTAAGTTATAAGTTTACAGTCCGGCCGTTAGGCCGACCGTAGACACAATAACTTTCGGAAGAAATATTTGTAGAGTAGGTTTGGGGGTTAATAACGAAGGTCGAATTCGTGAATGAGTAAAATCCACCCAATGATTCCGCAGATATACCCATTCAAAATTCTATTTTTCCAATATTTCCAAAAATACAGATTAGATCGAATTGAAATCCAGTAATTCATCGAAAAAAATCTAGAAAAGCACTGCCGTGAAGGCAGTAGCTTTTGCGCGTATGTTCATATTCGTTGTCAAAGCGGTCATCTACATTGAACATACGCGCAAAAGCTGCTGCCTTCACGGCAGTGCTTTTCTAGATTTTTATTCATACGACATATCAACTGATTAAATAAAATAAATGAACAACTTATTTATATAAATAATTTGTTTTGAGTTGGACTTCATAAATCATTCTCCAAATTATTGAATTGGAACATTTTACCAAATAACCGACTTATGGTTGATGAATTGGACTTGGTTAAGTGTATACCTACAGCAGTTGGTTGACGCCCACGTATGTCCAACGAATGTGAAAATAACGCGTTCGACAAGAACTTCTGAAAGTCATTTCCTTCTGTCCGAAGAATGAACAGTTCGTTAAGCATTTCCGACTTCCGTCAAGCCGCGAATTATTATAGTTAAATAAAGGGTGTTTCAAATTGCGCGGTTTTTTCAGAATAAATAGACTATAGATGGCGCACTTAGTTCGTCTGGGTATTTTGACATTTGAGAAGTGTGATGTTTGACATTTATAAAAATGGCTTCGTACACGATACAACAACGCGTTCAAATTGTTGAATTATTTTATGAAAATCAACGTTCTGTGAAAAGTGTTTCTAGAAAATTACGTGAAAACGCTTTATATTCGAGATACAGGGTGTTGTAGTTTGAATGATTTCATATTTTTTCGCTTACCCTTCACTGGAATACTGTTTTCCTCATCAGGAGGGACTTCTGAGTTGGCAGCAATCGAAGCTGTTTTTTCAACAGAATTCGATGAATTTTCTGTTTCTTGTTGCAACTTGTTTGCTGTATCAGCTGCCCCCTTGTGATGCTTCCTATACCTTTTGCTGCGTTTTTTCTGAAAATTTCATGACGCTGATATAAAGGGTGTTTCAAATTGTGTGTTTTTTTTCGGAATAAATGGAATAAAGATGGCGTACTGAATTCGTCTGGGTATTTTGACATTTAAGAAGTGTGATGTATGACATTTATAAGATGCCTTCGTACACGATACAGCAACGCGTTCAAATTGTTGAATTATTTTACGAAAATCAGCGTTCTGTGAAAAGTGTTTTCAGAAAATTACGTGAATTTTATGGTTTACATAATCGTCCATCTCAAAGCATTATTGGTCGAATTATTAAAAAATTTCAAGGGATCGGTTCGGTGGAAGATGAAAAAAGTGAAAAATACAGTCGTAGCGGTCGTTCACAAGAAAATATTGATTTGGTTCGTGAAAGTGTTGCTGAAGACCCTGGAATGTCCATTAGACGACGTTCACAACCATTTGGACTTAGTGGGTTAACAACATGGCGTATTTTACACAAGGATTTAGCTCTGAAGGCATAAAAGGTTCAAATAACACAAGAACCAAAGCCATTAGATCATTCAAAACGTCGTTCATTTGTCAATTTCAACAATCTCCAGAAACGGTGATTTCGATTGGCCACCAAGATCATGTGATTCGACACCGATGGATTTCCTTTGGTTTTATGTAAAAAGCCAGGTCTAAAACAATAATCCGCAATCGATTCCTGAACTGAAGGATGAAGTTATTCATGTCATTAGTGAGATAGAGCCTCAATTATGACAAAATGTCATTGAAAATTTCAACAATAGAGTGGACGTCTGTAGAGCTACAAGAGGATTCCATTTGACAGATATTATTTCTCGTAAATAAATGTTATAACTAATACTTCAATTACTAATAAAAAGTTTTCGAAAATGAATGCAAATTATGTGTTTTATTTATTCTCAAAAAAAATGCAAAATGCACCGCCTTGAAGGCAGCTTTTGCGCGTATGTTCAATGTAGATGACCGCTTCAGCAACGAATTTGAACATGCACGCAAAAGTTGCTGCCTTCACGGCACAGCTTTTTGAATTTTTTTTTTTGATAAATTAGTGGATTTCAATTCGATCTAATCTGTGTTGTTGGAAATATTGGAAAAATAGAATTTTGAAAGGGTATATCTACGGAATCATTAGGCGGATTTTACACATTTACGAATTCGACCTTCGTAATTGAGCCCCAAACCTACTCTACAAATATCGAGTTTCTAAGTCGTTTCTTCCGGAAGTTATTGTGTTTGCGGTCAGCCTAATGACCGACTGCGTAAACACAATAACTTCCGAAAGAAACAACTCAGAAACTCGATATTTGTAGAGAAGGTTTGGACCTTAATTACGAAGGACGAATTCGTGAATAGGTAAAATCCACCCAATGATTCCGCAGATATACCCATTCAAAATTTCATTTTTTCAATATTCCCAAAAATTCAGATCGGATCGAATTGAAATACAGTACTTCATCGAAACATTACAGTTCGGAAGTACATACAGAATTTAATGAGGATGATATGATAAGAAAATCACAGAAATTTTTTTTTCAAATTGTTCTAATTATACGATTATCACGAAATTTTGCATAAAGTTGTCTTTCAGTATTTTCAAACTAGCTGCGAAGTTTCATCAGGACTGAATTAGTATTTCTCGAGTTATACCGAAAAAAACAACGATATCGAGAAGGAAACCTCAAAGTTGCGCGTCGTTATACTCCACCTAACTGCCAAGTTTGAATCCAATCGCTCAGGTTGTTTCTGAAATAAAAAATAAATATCTTCAAAGTTTCAAGTGCCTATAACTCCGAAACTATTCTACCGATTTGGCCCATTAACCAACTTAACAGCGGCATTCTGATGCGGCCAGACATAATCGATTTTGACACTGGATTCGTCATCAGTGAGTCCAACCTAGTCGATTGGGACCCTTTTCGGCTCAATCATCGAAAATTACGGACATTTGGACAAAACGATAGCACGCTGTTTCCCTAGAACATGCACGCAAAAAGCGCAATTTGATACATCCTTCATTAAAATTTTTTTGTCAAGATCGTGTTGTCACTTCATTACAAAAACTTCTTATTCGAAATTTGTTTCGAAATAACTTTTTTTTTTCTTTAACTTTGTATCATATCCAAAAAAATTTCTGCTCATATCTTGAGCTCTATATTTATATATATTCATACAACAGTTTATTACAAACTTTCAGTTTGATACGGTTATAATTCCCGGAGATATTGGGGAAAATTCTGTCAATTTTCGTGTTTTTTCTCTCGGTATCGTTGTTTTTTTCAAGAATAACTCAACTCTCTGTGGTGAAATCAGCAGATTTTGCGCCAATGTTCAAATTCGTTGCCAAAGCGGTCATCTCCTTGGAAAATGCGCCCGAAAGCCGCTGACTTCACGTCAGTGCTTTTCTAGTTTTTTTAATATTTTGTTGTTGGGAATGATAACCTAGAGAACACCTGAAATATAATGCAAAATCCTCGTTTAATCGATATCTTATTAATTTCCTCGTCAAAACAAAAAATATTTGTTGCCCATTATCTCCACCATAAAAAACGACATAGGTGTTTATCTAAGAGTTGAGGCTCTTTTACTAGCGTCCACTTTTATCGTCTGGATCTTCCTAAGAAGGCAAGCTGTCGATCAGGGTAGCTCAGTTGTTTATTCAGGGCCAACTGCCAGTCATCAGTAAGTGAGAGCTTAATTTGACCTCTTCATTTCTACAATGTAATAATGACCCAGCACATTAACGGATAATCGATGGGAACAAAATATTAAACCTCGCGTCTAGCAACATGGTTTTCCACCATGGGATATCAGTTGGCACAGCCGTCTCTAGAGAGTATTACAGACGGCTGTGAAGAACCCTGACCATAACCTAAAAAATTTTCAAAAAGCACTGCCGTGAAGGCAGCAACTTTTGCGCGCATGTTCAATGTATATGACCGCTTCAGCAACGAATTTGAACATGCACGCAAAAGCTGCTGCCTTCACGGCAGTGCTTTTTGAAATTTTCTACTGATAAATTACTGGATTTCAATTCGACCAAATCTGTATTTTTGGAAATATTGGAAAAATAACATTTCGAATGGGTGTATCTACGGAATCATTGAGCGGATTTCACCCGCATTCACGAATTCGACTTTCGTAATTAAGCCCCAAACCTACTCTACAAATATCGAGTTTCCAAGTCGTTTCTTCCGGAAGTTTACGGTCAGCCTAACGGCCGACTACATAAACACAATAACTTCCGAAAGAAACAACTTAGAAACTCGATATTTGTAGAGAAGGTTTGGACCTTATTACGAAGGCCGGATTCGTGAATGGGTAAAATCCACCCAATGATTCCGTAGATATACCCAATCAAAATTTTATTTTTCCAATATCCCAAGAATACAGATCAGATCGAATTGAAATCCAGTACTTCATCGAAAAATAACAGTTCGAAGTTTCATACAGAATTTAATGAGGATGATATGATAAGAAAATCATAGAAATTTTTTTTTCAAATTGTTCTAATGACACGATTATCACGAAATTTCGCATAAAGTTGTCTTTCAGCATCTCAAAGCTAGCTGTGAAGTTTTATCAGGACTGAATGAGTATTTTTCGAGTTATACCGAAAAATTCAACGATATTGAGATGAAAACATCGAAATTGACATATTTTTTCCCGATATCTCCAAAACTTATGATCGTATCGAACTGAAATTTGGTACACTGTTGTGAAATATGAACTCCAAGTGTGAGTGGAATTTGTTTTTGGATATGATGAATGGTTTCCGAAAAACAAAACTTGTTGGAAAAAAATTTCGAAAAAATTTTTTTTTTATTCACTGACAATATGATCCTGGCAAAATTTGGCTCAAAGTTGCGCGTCGTTATACTCCACCTAACTGCCAAGTTTGAATCCAATCGCTCAAGTAGTTTATGAAATAAAAAATAAATAAGTTTAAAACTTCAAGTGCCTATAACTCCGAATCTATTCAACCGATTTGGCTCATTAACGAACTCAACCGCGGCATTCTAATGCGCAACCTATCCTGAAAGCTTCAAGTTGCTAGCTCGCTTCTGTCGACAGTTAGCGTGTCTACGGCCGGACCTAGTCCATTGTGACCATTTTCGGCTCAATTTTCGAAAATTACAGACATTTGGCCAAAACAATAGCACGCTGTTCCCCTAGAACATGCGCGCAAAAATTCTGCAAATTTTACACACAGGTTTATTATTTTTCCAGCTTTAGGTGCAAATTCTTCAGCGATATTTATGACACTTTCATCGTCGCGAGTATACCACAAGTGAGAAGTTTGACAGTGGAATAAAACAATTTTTAAGTTTGTCCGCGAATTTCGGCTAGTAAATATTATGGCGGGATTCAAGGTTTTTCTGAAGAAAATTCTGAAATGCGAGCAGCCGAATCAAGCCTTTTGCATTTCGTAATATTCATCCAGAAAACTGCAATATTGGCAATCTCTTAAATTTTTTAATTTCATTTCTTATTTCAATTCCTACCTGGCTGGAAAAATTTAAGCTTTCCAAAATTGAATCATAGAACTAAAACAGGTGGATCATCAGCTCCTACCTTAGTCTAAGGCCTCTACTCTTAGTCCAAGATTCTCTACAATTGATGAGATTTCCGGTTTGTTATTGATTTCTTTGCATATATCCTCCAATTTGTTTTATCATATACATGCTCATTATCTTTTATATTCACCCTTATTTCAAAGTCTCAGTATGAAAGATATTGGATTTCGATTGAAACCAGTAACGGATATTCACATGTTGACGATAATTGTACTACGCAAACCAAAATTGATGAAAACCTCCGATCAACCGAGTTTTGTGAAAATCTTCATTTTTTTAATTTACTCTACTTAATTTGCATGCTGCATGTAAAAGTGTTATTCAATTATACAAGCGTATTTATTGAGATTTCAATGTTTCAAATGATTTATGAATAATATATAAGTTCTATTCAATATATAAATGAACTTCATGAAGATATTTAATCCTGAATATCGTAATCCGCAGGGTGATTTCTATAAATAATGATTTTCATCCGATTTTTAGTAGTTGTTTCTGATATTGGGAAAGAAAACCCAAAAATATTTAATTTGAACTAAAGGGTTTTCCGATAAGGGGTGTTTTTTTGATATACAAAGAAAAATGCCATTTTTCAATATAAATGATCGGATGTTCATTTCATTAAAAAGAAAAAGCTATGCCGTTAAAAGTGGAAAATAATATCAGGCAAATGACCACCACGTCCAAACTTACAGGACCATATCTTTTTAATGAAATTTTCCATAACCAAATCGCAAAGTGGCTGCCCTATGTCCTCGATAGCCTCACGAATTCCATCTTTGAGGTCTTGAATCAACGCTGGGCTATTGGCGTAGACCTCCTCTTTCACGTGGCCCCCAAGGAAGAAGTCGCAAGGTGTTGAATCACAAGATCTCGGTGGCCAATTGTGTCCGGAAACATTTCCCGCAAAAGATCAATGGTTCCGTTGCTTCTGTCGCACGTAGCGCCGTCTTGTTGAAGGTAAACGTTGTCCAGATCAATACCATCCAATTCCGCCCATAAAAAATCATTAATCATCTCTCGATAGCGCAATCCATTCACCGTAACTGTTGCTCCAGCCTCATTTTCGAAAAAGTAAGGTCCAATGACTCCGCCGGACCATAAACCGCACCAAACAGTCACACGAGAGAGGCTTTCCAACAATAACTCTCGGGTTTTCCGAGCCCCAGATGCGACAACTTTGCTTGTTGACGAAGCCACCGAGGTGGAAATGGGCCTCATCACTCAAGATGATTTTCGATGGAATTTCGGATCATCTTCATGCATTTTAACGACCCAATCAGCAAAGACACGACGTTGCTGATGATCGGTCGGCTTGAGTTCTTGTGTTAACTGAACTTTATAAGCCTTAAGACCCAAATCTTTATGCAAAATGCGGTGTAATGACGTTTGTGGAATGCCTAATTCCAAAGAACGACGAGGAATGGACAAACCTGGGTTTTCTTCAACACAATATTCTCGGCTGTTCTTGAGCGACGCGCACGGGTTTCATTCTTCACATCACTAACTTGTCCCAACAGCTCGAATTTTTCCACCAATTTCTTTATCGCGGTCCGACAAGGTGCTTCACGACGACCCAAAAATGTTCGAGTTTTACGAACCGTCTCTGCCAAATTTTCACCATTTTTATAGTGAATTTTAATAATTTCAATGTGTTGTTGAAGCGTGTATCGTTCCATTTTTATTGATGGCGTAGTTTCTACTTGTCAAATGTCAAAAATTGACAGCTTCAAAGGTGGCATCTACCAAAATAGCGGGTTATTCAAAATAACACCTTTTATTGGAAATCGCTTTACTTACGATTATGAAATTGTCAAGAATATCGATGGGGCATTTGAACATTGTGTTTATGAAATAATACACGAAATCTGTTAAAAATTTCTCGATGTGTTGAAAACTTGGTAATCAATCTTTATCATCTACTTTCAGATGAATGATTCTGGATGAAAAGTTAACCGACTATTTCACTGAATTCCAATCTTACAACCGAATGCGACGTTTCATTATCGGGATTATTGGAAATTTGCAGCGTTTTTCTTCATAACTCAGGGATCACTGGTCGGAAATCATCCAGGTGAAAATTTTTAGGTTGAGTTATGCAACAATAATCAACGTTCAGAGTTTCATGAAAATACGATGGTAAGTTTTCGAGAAATATTTTTTTTCTTAGATCATACGCAGAAAAACCTTGAATAATACTCATAAAACCCGCAATCGGAACTTATCAAAATGTTACAGAACATCACGTAACGAAGGGAAGAGATTAAAATGAATTTATAATCAGGAAACAGACTGACTGCGGAGCAAACAGAGGGATGATTGTGGTAGGAATATATGGAAATTGCCGGTGAAAAAGGGAAAGGAGAGATAGAGAGAACGACTGCGGCTACCGAACACAGATCTGAGAAACAGTTTTCGTTTAAAATTCATCGTTCGGTTCTGCAGAACATCTGCTGATTTGTTTCCTACGGGAATGCAGAGACGTACTTCAGTTGGTAGGAAATGTAACTTCTTGTGAAGTTTTCATCATTCTGAAACGTTCCACTCTATAAGGTTCAAAAAAGTTTACATTCAGAGGTATACAGGGTCTTTCACGAGGAAACTCACCCATATTTATACGGGAAACTACTGAACGTATTTTCATGAAATTCAGCACTTATAAGTATTTCACGATGCTGATGAATTCTAAAATATTTTCAAGGCATGAGCACCTCCGGTTTTTCCGGAAATGACGTCAACTTCCGTTTTTCAAATTAGAACACCATTTTTTTATTGCAGAAATAGATTCCTTAGAAAATTTCAATTTATTTTGATGTAACATTTTTCAGTTTTGGTTGTAAAATTCTCTCTGAGCGGGAAAATTCGAAAAAAAAATCGAAAATAGAGCTCCGCTGAAACAAGAATATCTTCGAGGTTTTTGGATGGAAAATTTTCATTTTTGGGATTTTTCAAGATGTAAGATTGATGTGTTCACTTTAAAAATCGAAATCGCGATTCATGATACAGGGGGTGAAAAAATCGCTTTCAAAGTTAGGGATGACAAAATCGTGAAAAATCAAGTTTTTCAAATTAGAACCCCATTTTTTTATGGCAGATATTGAATCTACGTTGAAAAATAATGTGAGTGTATGCATCACACCCTTGCCCTAAAGTGAATATTTTCTGAGTTATTCACAAAAAACTGTTTTTCGTCTTGAATTTTCAGCTATTTCTTTCAGTGATAAATAAATAATTCCTTATGAACCATATGCAAAAACTTACCATGTTTTACATTATTTTTTTTTAATGATAGATATCATTAATTACATCTGCCAAATTCCTCTTTATTCAGTAGCATTTTGTGTTTACTATTAATTTGGTGATAATTCGTATTAAGTTATAAAATCGATCACTATGCCTAATTTTACCAATGAAGATTATTTAAATCTCATTCTACTTCATGGAGAATGTAATAAAGTTGTAGATAGAACGATTCGACTGTTCATTGAGAGGTTTCCTGACCGACCCAGACCAACGAAAGATACCATTAACAGAACCATGACAAACTTGAGAAATGTCGGATCTTTCGTTAAGAAAACTACACACAGAGAAAAAAGTGTAGTAGAAGATGAGAAAAACGAAATTACAGTTCTTGCATATTTTCGTGTGAATCCTCAAAATTCTCTCAAAGATGCCGAGATTGATCTGAGATTATCTCAATCGAGTGTTTGGAGAATATAAAAAAAACATAAAATGCACCCATATAAATTCAATAGGGTACAGCATTTGAAGGAAACTGATTTCGTCAGGAGAACAGAGTTTTGCGAAGCTATGATGATTCGATTTCAAGAGAATGAAAACTTTTTGGACTGTATAATTTGGACAGATGAATCTAAATTCACAAAGAATGGTTCTTTCAATAGGCATAACAGTCATTATTGGGATGAAGAGAACAACCACCACTTCAGACAATGGAACTTTCAAGAGACCTGGAGTTTCAATGTTTTTTGCGCCATCAAAAATAATGCAATTCTCGATGTTCACATTTATGATGGGACTTTAACTGGTAAGATAGAACACTACACATGTTTGCATTATTTAAAGAATTTTCTCCTTTAGGAGATAGATATTCTGACATATTGACTCAAATAATTGAGCCGCTAGTACAGAACCATAATGACTTATGGTATCAACAAGATGGCGCGCCTCCACACAATTCGCTCAATGTGTCAAATATCCTCTACAGGCTATTTGAAGATCGATGGTTGGCGAACAATGGTCCACATCTTTGGCGACCACGTTCTCCCGATTTAAATCCTTTAGACTATTATGTTTGGGGTAGGATAAAAAATATTGTCTACTCAACTCCCCTGACTGATAAAGAGGACTGCATAGAACGAGTCAGAAATGCGTTCAGGTTTGTTTAGTTTTTTAGATTCATAGTTCTGAAACTCAATTTGGTTTTTAAACACTTTTGCAGATCTCTTCCTCCCGATGAAATAAGAAGAGCAACGCACGAAGCATTCCTGAGACGTATAAATAAATGTCTAGAAATTAACGGTCAAAACTTTGAGCATCTTCTCTAGTTATAACTGCGAGAGTTTGCCATGGTTCTCCTAATAGTAACTTGAAGTCGGTTTCAAGAAGGGGTGAAAAATCTACAGCATGGTTCAAATAACAGTTCCTGAAAATTTCATCTTTTTGGCGTGAAGGGAAATGAAATAGCTGAAAATTCAAGACGAAAAACAGTTTTTTGTGAATAACTCAGATAATATCCATTTTAGGGCAAGGGTGTGATGCATACACTCACATTATTTTTTAACGTAGATTCAATATCTGCCATAAAAAAATGGGGTTCTAATTTGAAAAAATTGATTTTTCACGATTTTGTCATCCCTAACTTTGAAAGCGATTTTTTCACCCCCTGTATCATAAATCGCGATTTCGATTTTTAAAGTGGATACATCAATCTTACATCTTGAAAAATCCCAAAAATGAAAATTTTCCTTCCGAAAACCTCGAAGTTATTCTTGTTTCAGCGGAGCTTTATTTTCGATTTTTTTTTCGAATTTTCCCGCTCAGAGAAAATTTTCCAACCCAAACTGAAAAATGTTACATCAAAATGAATTGAAATTTTCTAAGGAATCTATTTCTGCAATAAAAAAATGGTGTTCTAATTTGAAAAACGGAAGTTGACGTCATTTCCGGAAAAACCGGAGGTGCTCATGCCTTGAAAATATTTTAGATTTCATCAGCATCGTGAAATACTTATAAGTGCTGAATTTCATGAAAATACGTTCAGTAGTTTCCCGTATAAATATGGGTGAGGTTCCTCGTGAAAGACCCTGTATAAGAAGGTTTCGTCAGCCTGTTGAAGTGGAATAAATAATTTAAATAATTGTCTAGCCCTTCACCGGCATTCCCCAGTAAAAGTTCTACGAGAAATGAGAAAATCTTTTTAGAGACATCATAGAAGTCTCGTACAGTCTCCAATGAATAGTTTACTGTCTCTTTATGTCCCCTTCTGTGGCCCATAATCCAGAAAACGGAAATATGAAATCCATCATCATCTATCATGGAAGTAATGAATGTCCAATAACAGGACCATGAAGTACTCCTTCGCTAAAAGAAGTCCGAGAAAGAGCACCAAAGATTTGGTTCGATTTTGATCAACTATAAGCACTCTTTTCTTTTACACTCCATACCATACAAGTGAGAAAATCTCGTTAAAGTTTCGTATTGTCTCTCGTGAAGAGTTGCCGTCTCGTTTTACCCTTCTAGGTTGTCCACAACCAAAAGAACGTGAATGAACCATTTTTTCTTTCGTATTATGAATAATAAGAGCCCAAGAATAGAACCCTGCAGTACTTTTGCTCTGAAAGTAATCCAATTCAACAGAAATGGGAGCTCAGAATTATCTGAAATTCCGTCTGACAAGATGTAGAAATATTCAAGTCCGGACAACAGAGGTAAGGAATTGCGGTCTTGGGGTAATATCTGCTCAATTCGAGCACTCAACTCTGACCCGAAGGCAGCAGTAGAGAGATAACCATAGGAAGCCAAGATCTCAAAATAATTTCCATCAGCATTCAAGCAGCGTGGAGCTGGATCATTACCCAGATACGTGACCTTTCTATCTACGAATTTCTATAGGGTCTGAAAGCTCTTGCTTTCGTTCTTGAAAGAGTTCGAACCTTTCCCCATTACAATATAGAAATCGCAAAAGTGAAAAGTTTCGAATAATGCTCATATTTTATAATTTTTCCGAAATTAATTGTAGTAATAGACGAATGTTAAGTGGAGTACATGTTTGTTGAGCACTTTATAAGTCTCGTATTGTCTCCCATGAAGAATTTTCGGTCTCTTTCTGCCCCCTTCGGTGTTTCAGAATCCAGATGAACAAAACAAACAACCTATTTTCTTCTATATATTATGAATATAAGTAGCCCAAAAACAGAATCCTGCAATACTCTTCCGCTGAAAGAAATCTTTGAAAGGCACCAAAAATAGGTTTGAATCAGAGAATGCCGGTTGTATAATAATATATGAATTGGCCTTCGAAGGGTCCAGAATCCAGAAGACTTAAGTAAGCAATCCGTTTTCGTCTATTATAGGAAATGAATAATACTTATAAAGCATATAGCATTAAGACACAATAACAAACAACTATTACAAACGAACATTTAAAGAATTAATATTATATTGGGTCTGGCGTCGGTGGCCGGAAATCTTCGGGTGTTCCTTCACAGGCGTTTTATATGGGTTTAGAGTTGCCCTCGTTTTGTGTGGTATGAATTATAGTAGCACAAGAACAGAACTCTGTGGTACTCCTTATCTTGAAGAAATCCTAGAAAAACCACCAAAGATTGGTTCGATCTTCATAACAGCCTTCTTTCGTCGTCACTTCCATCCAATTCAACAGGAGTGAGTGCTGAGAATTTTTCGAAATTTCGACTTTTTATCAGCAATACTTCTTCCAGAGGTGAAAAAATCTCCTTAGAAATTTCACAAAATTCTCTTTCTGTTTGCCATAAAAAGTTAACGGTCTCATTCTGCTTTCGTGGATAGTCCATAGGCCAGAAAACAAGTTAGTAAACAACCCATTTTCCTCTATATGTTATGAATTATAGCAGCCCAATAACAGAACCCTGCAGTACTCTTTCGCTGAAAGAAATCTTTAAAAAGAACTAAAAATAGGCACATCTACCATGCTGTATTCTTATGCGGTTTACAGTTGCACTCGTTTTGCGTTGTATGAATAATAGTTGCCCAAGAACAGAACTCTGTGGTTCTCCTCTTTTTGAATAAATACTTGAAAAACCACCAAAGATTGTTTCGATCCTGATAACAGCCTTCTTTCCTCGTCAATTCTATCCAATTCAACAGGAGTGAGTGCTGAGAATTTTTTGAAATTCCATCTATTTATCAGCAATTGTTCGTCGAGGGGTGACAAAATCTCGTTAGAGATTTCACACAATTCTCTTTCTGTTTGCCATGGAAAGTTAACGGTCTCACTCTGCCTTCTTGGATAGTCCAGAAGCCAGAAAACAAGTGAATAAACAACCCATTCTCGTCCATAATAGAAATTGTGAATAAGAGTAGCCCAAGAACGGAGCCCTGCAGTACTTCTTCGCTAAAACTAATCCGAGAAAAAGCACCAAAGATTGGTTCGATCCTGATCATCCAACAGCCTGCTTTTCCTCTTCACTTCCATCCAATTTAACAGGAGTGAGCGCTCAGAATTACTCGAAATTCCATCTGGTAGGATGAATAATTCAAGTCAGGACAACGGAGGGTGGGCATCGCGGTCGTAGGGTCATAACCGCTTAATTCCGGCAGTCAACACTGACTCGTAGGCTTCGGAGAGAGACAGGTCCCAGTCGGTCTCTGGCTGCGTGCTTTGGGCAGGTTTATTATTTCCGTAAACACGATCTCGTCTATGTTTTGGAGTTGGGGAAGCAGGGGGTAATTGGGCATGGTTTAATCAATGGATCCGGGACTAAGATGTCGTCAGTCCGGGGTATCTAATATTCTGTTTGTGGTTCGCCGGACTGAGCTATAATGTGAGAGTCCCTAACTTGGAATAAATTCGGTAAATCGAAAATAGTTTTTGTGTTGAATATGCTCGGATAGATTTTAAATTACTCCCTTCCTGATGTAAGGAAATGTAATACATCTTGTCCCAAATTTGACATATGAATCATCGACTATTTTGTTAAATAGCAATCCTATTTTTAATACTACTATTATCCTACTTTGGGCTTGAAATGGATTTTGCGCGCATGTTCTTGGGGAACAGCGGGCTATGGTTTTATTCAAATGTCTGTAATTTTCGAATTTTGAGCCGAAAATGGTCTCAAACGACTAGGTTGAACTCACTGATGCAGAATTCGGTGTCGAAATCGATTCTGTCAGGTCCGCTGTGGACACGAAAACTGTCGAACAGTGCCAGCTAGCGACTCGAAACTTGTAGGGTAGTTTGCGCATCGGAATGCCGCGGATTTGAATTTTAGAGGTTATTTCCCTCATATTTCAGAAATTGCTGGAGCGATTGGATTGAAACTTGGTGGTTAGTTGAAGCATAATTACGCGCAACTTTCAGCAAGAATTTGTTGAAATCGTTTGGTCTACTGTTCATATTCGAGAACAATTTCAGTTATGTCTTGAGCTTCATATTTCGCAGCAGTGTACCAAATTTCAATGCGATACGACTATCAATTTTGGAGTTATTGGGCACGCTTGGAAACTAAAAACGCCGAAGGTAGTTTTATAGAAGCAGAGACAAACTATCAAGAAGTGCTATGTAGAATTGAAATCTGCTATTTCTGATCGTAACCCTGATAATTTGGAATCAATAATTTATCACAAGCTATCCAACATTTTCGACGTATGTGAGTGAAACCCCAATTCAGTGTATCGTTGACACAGATGACATAGAAATTTGTGAATTGAGTTGGTGTTTTTAAGGTGACATAGGTTTTGTAGTACTAATACATTTTCATTCATTCTAGAGTATTTCAAGTTGTACAACGAGGCATTCAAATGCCTTCTGTAGATTCCAGATTCCATAGGTTTTTCTGTTCGTTTAGAAGATTTGCTGTAGGGTTATTCGAGAAATTTTATTTTTCTTCGAATGAACTATCACAAAATCATAACTGAATTTTCCAACCATGTTTGTATACGTGAAATATTTCCAGTATTAACAGAGAAGAAAGTTTCTTCCACATTCGCCAGGTTTTTGGAATTATTGAATTCACATAATATTTCCTATAATTCATTATTTTCCCAAAGTAAATCAACATTTTGGAGAATACGTTATTACTACGGCATCTGTGTATAGAGGACAACGTTGTGTAGTTATCTGACAGGAAAATGACTATAACCTAACATTTTCAAGATATACACGGTGAAATGTGTCAGAATGTCATGGCCAACCGGTATAGTTTATGAAAGTGAATGGAGTATACATAGAGATATGAGGTTTGTTCATTGTACCTGCATGAACTACACTAATGTCACTGACTTCAAATTTTCAGTGCAGCTGCGAGTTGTTGAGTGTAGTCAGAGATAACAGAATGAGTGGAGTGAGGGTAATTCAATATGTTCTATGATTCTCACAGAATACAAATACTGGCTGAGTCTTCAAGTTGTACATTTATTTTAACCCTAGATTTCTCCCTCAAATAATACACTTTTATTACCACTTTTTCTGATTCGGTCCCGGTAAAAAGATTGTTGAAATTTCCAAAAAAACATTCTTCCTTTTATAGCTTTGACATAGTTCCTCCGAATTAAACGCATTTTGGTGTGAAGTTCTCTATGACTATGACTCGTATCCTACAGTAATCAATACCATCGAACGTCGAACGGCTTTCTGATTCTAAACTCCCTAATTCACAAAACTATAAGATATAAGCATGAAAAATGCAGATAAAGTTTACCCTAAGTCATCATAAGCATAATTATCCTTCATTATTCCTCCTCAAACAAACCGTTTTCGAGATATCCAACATGGAATGTTATAAAATCCGATAAAAATTCAAGAAATTTCCCTATGTTCGTGGATCCGCTCCTGAGCTAGTGAAAACTGTGAATTGGGCTCCGCTCTCGTCTCCTGGGACATAGAATACATAAAATTTGTATCTATTTCACATAGACCATGATGTTTTTCACATCATGGCATAGACTAAATATTAGGTCTACGCTATTTCATGACCAGACCCCAGACATAGTCCAAGTCTATGGACCAGTCTTTCCATAGAATTCTAGAGTTCAATCAATTTTTGTAGGTTAGTTGAATAATTTTTTATAATTCATTCATAAATTCGATGAAAATTAGAATAATTATGGAATTTTCAATATGGGCAAGATTGAAATTGTGAAGAATCTCATGATGGAAATAACTTGATATTGCACGAATTTCCAGTGGACGATTAGTGTTTCAATGGTCAAGTATAGTGAAATATTTTTTCCACAAAAATTCAGCAGAAAGTACCAAATAATAAGAATCAAGTGAGTAAATGAGTTTTCTCGGTCATGTTTCTTTGAATTTTAAGTAATGGATTGATTTTTCTGCAATACAAATAAGTCAGTGATATCTGTGGCAAGCTTCGGTTGGCCAGTTCATGAACCACTTCCTTCACAAACAGAATGAAAAATTCCGTTAGTGCAGACTAAAACGTTCATATCGTTTCCATAGAATTCTCTTATGGTAATGTAGTTGATAAAATAAGAAGTTTTTAAATTTATTCTATATGGATGTAACCCTTACCTTGTCACTGAGTATATTTCTACAAAACCCGCATCTGAATAATTTAATACTAGATGCCTCCTGGTACCATAACACTCGTTGTAGTACCCTAGAAAAAAGCAACCTGTATAATAGCCATGTGATTGCGGAGGTGTAACGCTCGTTAATAGGAGAACAATGGCACCATCTCCAGTCAGTCAATCGAGTCAGCCCGACAGGCTGGCTACTGTCTAAGTAGCACTGTAGCAGGCTGGGGCCATTTGCCAACGTGACCAGCACTTTTTGATAATGACACCCTTGGCATCGAGGTATCATGCACCTTCCGTTCCTCCCCTCCCATACACCCGTCACTGGAATTAATTTGATATATTCAACATTGATCCCTTTCAACGATTTCTCAATGACTGCTATTGGTTCGTAATGGATTTTTCGTTAACGCTATGCATCTGATAATGTCTCGGCGTTTCTATTCTTCAAGGTTTCTTTGAATATCAGATGGTAGCATGCATACCAAGTTGGAAGGATACTGATGATGGCATGGTAGGATGGATACTTGGAATCATATTTATTTATTTATTATTTATTTATTAGAGAATAAGGGATACAAACAGGTGTGGAACCCAGGAACAGTATCCACAATAGAGAACATCAAGAGACGTGTTTATAACTACAAAAATAGGCCTTATATGATAGTAACATGCATCCTAACATTACATCCTAACTAAGTAGCAAACAAATAAACTGGACCATTTTAAGTGTAATTACTACGCTTGAATTCAACATGAAATAACTCATGTTGTCTCAGATTGACTGACGGAATGTTGATTTTTATTTTTTCAAGAATATCAGCAGCGTGCAGATCGCCACCCAAGATGTTTGACAGGAACATGACGTCGTTCATTTTACGTCTGTCTTGGAGAGATAATATTTTAAATTCTTTTCTCAAAAGGGGATAGCGATCTTCACTATGCTGGAGAGGCAGGTTCATTCCGAGGGCAACGCGTTTCAGAAATCGGTTCTGGACTCTTTCAAGCCGTGAGATATAAGTTTTATACTGTGGGTTCCAGATATCTGAGGCAAAGTTTAAGCGGCTGAACACGTATGCGTAGTAGACGTGTATTAGGGGTAGAGTGCTTCGAAAACGTTTGCATTGTCTAAAAATATATCCGAGCATCTTACTAGCTGATCCGACAACACTTTCAATGTGGTAGTTGAACAAAAGTTTAGAGTCAAATGTAACCCCTAAGTCTTTTATTTTAGTAACTCGGGTAAGCGCTGTTTCGCCAATTTTGTACTCGTAGGAGATTGGTAATTGATTTCTCGTGAATGAGATGACGTAACATTTATTTATATTCAAAACGAGATCGTTCAACTTGCAGAACTCTGTGAATGAATCTAATTCCCTCTGGATGTTTAAGCAGTCCGCCAAGTTTCTGATGAGTAAAATATCTTAAAATCATCTGCGTACATAAGAAAACGACAGAATTTAAAGACGAAATGTAGACTATTGATGTATATCAAAAAGAGAAGCGCACCCAGGTGTGAACCCTGGGGGACGCCAGACGTACAATCGATATCCTCCGACATGAAATCTCCATCAATAGACACATATTGACTACTTCCGATTAGGTATGATTTTGTCCAGTGCAACAGTGAACCACCTATTCCAACAGCCTCTAATCTCCTCATTAATATGTAATATACAGGATGTAAATGAATAGTCGAGGAAAAAATTAAGATTTGCACCGAGAAAAAGACTCTTTTAAATTAATTTGTAACCACATTAATTCAAGAGAAGGGCATTCCTGAAAAGGTCCAACCAAATGTTAGATTTGCTTTTTCGATGAAATACTCTTGGTCCATGTGAACAGTGATCCTCTTGATGCAAGCGGAATCACGTTTGGTCCAAATGAGAAAACTATTACAGAATATGTTTGCTATACAGGGTAAGTCTTTAAGTTGTACATTAATTTTAACCATACATTTCAATAAATCACTTTTTTCATTTGCCATTTTCCCAGATTCCGCACAGGTAAAAAGTTATAAGCATTTAAATATTTCTCAATGGGCTAATACACCCCTGCGCTTTGTTTGCAAGTTCATCACAGATATCTCTTACGGTTATTTCTTTAGGAGGATAACCAATCCAAGGTTCGAAATTCAAAGAAACAAGATCGAGAAAACTCATTTAGTCACTTAATTCTTATGATTTGGTGCTTTTGGCGATATTGGACTTGATACACTGATCTTTAACTTGATGTTCGTGCAATATCCAATTTCATTCCACTATATGATTACACACAATTATTCCATCCACCCCCATTCTCATATTGAAAACTCCATAATTAAACTTTTTTCACGAAATTTATAAATGAATTATATGGAATCAATCAATTAACCTAAAAATATTCTCAAAACATGTTATTCTATGTCTAGGAATGTTATGGGTAGGTCTGTGGTAGGATCACAAAATAGCATATACCTAAATTAGATCTATGCGAAATTAATAAATATTTATGTGTAATCTATGGTCCGGATAAACGTGAACCCAGCTTAATTTCCTTCCTTTACTAGATCAGGGGCGGATCCATGAATATAAGGTAATTTTTCGAATTTTATCCGATTTTATAATATTCAACGTTGAATATCTGCGAATCAGTGCGTTTTAGGAGAAATTATAAAGAATAACCAAGTATTTTTTAATGATTGAAGATTCTTATAATGACATAAGATAAACTTTATCTGCATTCTTCATGCCAATTTCGTATAGTTTTATGAATCGGCAAGTATATAACTCGTGAACTGTTTGAAGTAGGATGAAGGTGATTACTGAAGAATATGTGTAATAGTAATAGAAAACTTCTCCCGAAAATTCGTCTCATTCGGAGTTACTACATCAAAGCTACAAAAGAAAAACTGATTTTTTTTGGAAATTTGAACAACCTGTATCTTTTTGCTGGAGCCGAATCTAAAAAAAGTGTTTCATTTGATGAGAGGAATCTATGGTTCAAATAAATGTACAACTTGAAGACTCACCCTGTATATGCGTGTGAGGCTTCATTTTAACTTTTATTTTCCAGGCTGCCAACACTTAACTGAAAAAATGGCGAAAAAAATCATTTGTTGATTTTGGAACAGTTTTATCGAGGAAGATTCCTTCATCAAAGGAAATATCAAACAACCACATCATGTTAAAAAAAAGACATAATAACGCCAGTAACGATCTTATCAGCCTACAAAACCCGGTAGCTGAATCCCCATATTTCTTTGAAACCGGTAGGTGCAGCAGCACTGAATGAATCTCGATTATCCGCAGCTTACTTAGATCTCGACCATCTTCCTCACTTAATGACATAATAAGTAGGTAATTACTCGACTGCTTACTAACCGTCCTGCGAGCCTTCTATCAGGTCCCATTTTTCACTTCTCTGAACGTTATTCAACTTAATGATAATTCGTACACAAAAGCCTGGTAAATCGTCGTCCTTCTCAATTTTCCTCCTTTGTATAATTTTGAATTTATTAGCGGTAATAAGAGAAAATCATTAGCTTGATGAGAAGCTACCACAATGGGGGTAATCAGGGAGCTCCGAACAGATAGAAGATCAGACGCAATTGTATATCTTCTTTTGGTGTTTGGAGAAAGAGGAAGATTGCTAGCTAATCCTCTGAGTGAATTACTGTAAAAATAAAAAAAAATCTAGAAAAGCACTGACGTGAGGTCATGAGCTTTTACGCAGATTTTTTCATATGGTCCTCACGAAATTATGCATGAACCTCAAGCTATAATTCTCGATCAAGTACCAGATTGCAATTCGATCCAAAATTTTGAATGGGTATAGCTATCTGAAGAATAATTGGCGAATTCAACTCATTCAAGCCTTCTTAATTAAACTGCAAACCTACTCTACAAATATAGTCCCTATGTCGATTGTTCCTGAAGTTAATGTGTTTACGGCCGGCCTAACCACTGATAGTGAACAAAATAACTTCCGGAAGAATCTACTCAGTAGCCTGATAACTGTAGGGTAAGTTTGGAGTTTAATTACGAAGGCCGAATTGACGAATTAGTAAAAACTATCGAATGATTCCGCAGATATACACTTTCAGAATTTCAGTTTCCCGATATTTCCAGAAACATAGATCGAATCGCCCTTCAATGAAAATTGCCACCTTGAAGTTTCAGCCAAATAGGGTCTACAGAACAATGAGCAAAGAAAATCCTGCATTTTGTAAAATGGAGAGAGTTATTTTGCTCATTGTTCTGTAGACCCTATTTGGCTGAAACTTCAAGGTGGCATTTTTCATTGGCATAGCATAGAGTGTGAACAGACGCCGTTGTACCGCATAATGTGACTGTAGGATCCAGTAAATGCTTCGACTATTCACCAGTAGATGTCGTGAACGGTCGATGCAAAGGAATATTCTATATATCTTATGTTTCGGAAAATTCAAAGAATATATATGTGTTTAGACTGAAACCGAGTCTCCACGTTTTCGCTGTCGATTCAATTAGAGTAAGATTTCAACGGAATTGGAGATATGCTTTTTGAAATATATGAATTTCGGAAAAAAATTTCCTGAATTTTTCTATTGATTTGTTCCTCTGGGAAAACAGCAAATCTGATTGAGCTGAAATGAAGTATCCGGTTATGAAGTGGCGGTTTGGAGATATCAAGGAAATTTAAATGACATGAAAATTTTCGAGAAAATTTTTTTTTTTTTAATTTTTTATGGATAATTCTTCATTTTGCTGCTGAACATCTACTAACCAAGTCTCATTGCGATCAGATGGATATTTTTCGAGTTATTGAAGAATTTAAATTTCATATAGCTGTATCACGAAAACCATTCAGCAGATTTGGCCCATTAACGAACCTGACCGAGATATTCAACATCAAAACCTAACCTGAGAATTTTAAGACTCTAGGTCCTTTCTTTCGAAAGTTATCGCACACACGGACGGCCGGCCGGACAGAATCAATTTTGACCACGGATTGTGGGTCCAACCTGTGGTTGAAATGTCCAAATTTCTCTTTGAAGTAGTGTATTCTAATACTAAGTGACATCAAAAGCTTCACATCTAAAAGAAATAACTCTGCTAAATTCATTTTACGCGCTTGTTCTGGGAAACCGCGCGTTTTAATTTCGTCACAATGTCTGTGATTTTCGAGTTTTCAGCAGAAAATGGTCCTGAAAGGTTTCGTTGAACACCATTGAAAAGAATCCATAGTCGAATTCAATGGGGGGGTTTTTCCTTTAAACGAAAATGCAATAATTTTTATGGCAAACCTTTAGAATATCACATTTCAAACATATAATTTCAATATTATATTTAAAAAAAAATGTTTGATCATCTAAAACTGAAAAATAAAAATGGGGATTTGCATTTAAAGGGATTTGTCTTGAGTGCACGACATGGCAACGTCGAACGAATTCAGCTTTCTAGGAAGAAAAGCACCTCAAATATGTTACTTTGCTTAGGGAAACAGAGACAGCTATACTTCGATCTGGTTAGAGTAGAAGACAACGACCAAGGAATAGAAAAAGAAGAGCACAGACTGTCATACTGTCATATTAATGACAAACCGCAAACGGAAATTGTTTGGTTATATTGACAAAGAACACGTATGTACCACAGAATAGGAATAAATATTTCATTATTCTATAGCAGAAAAAGCTATTCTACTGAACACCGTTGTCACTTCGTGCATGCCTGGCAAATTACAAACCCCAATTTTGAAATCTGATTTTGAATACTTTCTGAAGGTAGTTTGGGAAAATGATTAATCAAACCCATAGTAATTATGTTCAAATTTGCTTTTGCAGTAATAACCCAAATTCAGGAAAAACCTCCATTCCGTACGTCTGTCCGTATGTGCTCTAACTTTCGAACTTAGCGACTCGAAATTGTAAGGTTAGGTTTAGAGTCCAAATATCTCGGTTTAGTTCGTTATTGGGTAAAATCGTTCGAACAGTGTTGGAGTTAGGCCTATTTGAAATGTTGAGGTTAATTCCTCGATATCTCATAAATAAATCTAACAAATTGAAACTTTGTAAACAATTTCGGGATTAGAACGCGCAACTCAGTGAGGAATTTCGTGTGAAGCCAGTAGTTATAACATCGAAAATGAAATTTATTCGAAATTTTTCGATGAAAAGGATTTTTTTCGCAGAAAATATTGATTAGATTCCTCAAAGTCTGTATTTAACAATAATGTTGAATTCCAATTCGTTTTAACGTTATATCCGCAATATCTCAAGAAGTACAAACGCAATCAGATTGAAACTTCGTTATCAGGTGCAGATTACGAACGAGCAACTAGGTGCAAAACTTCGTGTTGATCTAATTGTTAGAATTTGAACAACTCGAAACTTTTGCCAGAGGAAATATTGATTTTTCCAAGTCGAATAACCAAATTCATAATTGTAAATCTGCCTTTAGTGATTTGATTTCCTATGGAAAATGATGTGATCCGATACTGCCACAACCCTATGCAGCCTATCAGCAACATTAATTCAGTGTAACTGCCGTATAATTTGAGTATGGCATGGTCCTCTGTAATATGTGATCATACTCTCGTGTTACAGACATAAGAGAACTGTAACAGGTATATGTCGAGATAGAACCGGTCGTTTAAGTGTAATATTTCACCCTTTCAGGTTGATATTTCGAATTGATTTTTCCGGAAAAATCTTTTTTAGAGACTTGATAATTGTAGAGTAGATTTGGTTAAAAAAAAAACACATCAGATGTAGAATTAAAATCCAGTATATGATTGAAACATGATAGCTTGAAGGTTCATGCGGAAATTTTTGACGACCATAATGATTATTAGATAGCAAAATATAAAGAATATCTCCAATAAACATCCGATGAAACTCAAACTTGAATAACTATTGTTTAATAGTAATATTAAGTTATGTGCAAAGTTTCATTGAAATCTGTCATGAAGTTTTCGTAAAAACAAGTTTTTTTCAACAAAAACTTGAAAATTTTCGATTTTTTTTGTATTTTGCACCCGTACGATTCACGTGAAACTCTGCAGACAGTCGGGTGCCGGTGTTCAACAATAAGGTGCAATGTTGAAAACTTATCGCCACAGTTCTTCCCGAGATATTGAGAAAATAACCAAAATTTTCAAAGCGCTTAAATTCCACATATTTCTCACCCAATATCTGCGGAAATTACTATCGGATCAAAATAAAACTTGAAGCTCAGTTGTTGAATATTGACTTCAAGAACTGTGCCAAATTTTCACGAAATCTGACGAATACTTTCCAAAGAAAAATGTTCTTCAAGAAAAATCTGTAGAATTGTCGACAAATGATGAACGTCATGCATATCAATCAAAGTATTCTGCACTCGAAGGTGGGATTCGCAAGATCATCCTGGAAGATGGCACGCTGTACGGTGTTATACTGCAGCAATCCATCTGAAAGTTCACAAGTATCGAGATTCCATATGCGGTTTCAGTTTGATCCGAGGTAGGTTGACCTGACGATCAGTAACAACTGTGAAAGGACTGTAGTAATTCTCCTGGGATCCGCTTTTTCGGTGTAGATGTTTTGGTTGATTGGATGATTAGCTCTGCTCAAGGTGGAATATTTGTTGATTTATCGACAGATATTCGTCCTTGTGATCCTGTTATCTTCTTATTAATAATGTCTTCTCAAAGGTCACTCCAACAATCAGTTATTTCCTAAATACGTTGTGTATTATTCAGCATACCCTTCAAAGGGGAAATAACCACTCACCATAACACTAGGAAGCGACTATACTATAACAACTCGGCTTTCTTCAACACTCCTCTAACAAATCTATTACATCACAAACATCGGTTCATCCCCTGTTCAGAATTAGCGGATTGGCATCGAAAACAAGGAGAATAAACCCTTCGACGGCTTCCCCGGAGCGCTGGGATCGCACCAGGTGCCATGGCGCTGAGTTAATTCAAAACCATAACATCATACAGGAGAGCGCCTCTCTCCGCGGCACTTTTATAATCAGATTTAGACGGATTATTTGAATATTTATATACATAAAACGTGTAATGGTGTGGCGGAGAAAGTGCCACACGTTACATCTCTTGTATTAAAACTTTCTGCTTGGCTTGTGGCGATGGCGCGGTAAACAAACAAGGATGCTAATGGCGGATTTGCGGGTTTGACTTTACCTTTTGATGAGGCGTAAAGGTGGTTTTATACGTGGGAGACGATAGATGGTATGGTGGTTGGATTTTGTGGTAATTTAACTTGATATGGGGAAAGCACGATATCATTCTACCCAAATGTCTTCAATTTTTGAATTTAGGGCCGGAAAGGGTCTTAAACGATTAGGTTGGATTCCCTGAAGAAAATATTCAAGAAAAAACTTGTCAAAATTGTACAATAGCGATGTGCAACTGCAGAATTTTGTCACGATTGAGTCAGTTAGAAATAGGTCCTTCCGTTTGCGAAGGAAGTGTAGCACTTTCTATGCAAACGAAAGGACCTTTTTTGAAAAAAAATGTTATTAAAGATTTAATTTTCACAATTGCAAGAACTATCAGTTCAGTATAGAACTAATGAGCTCGTAGATAAAGGATTTTCCAATAAGAGGTGTTATTTTGAATAGCCCGCTATTTCGGTAGATGTCACTTGAAGCTGTCATTTTTTGACATTTGACAAGTAAAAACTACGCCATTAATAAAGATGGATCGATACACGCTTCAACAACGCATTGAAATTATTAAAATTCACTGTAAAAATAGTGAAAATTTGGCAGAGACGGTTCGTAAAACTCGAACATTTTAGTGTCGTCGTGAAGCACCTTGTCGGACCGCAATAAAGAAATTTGTGGAAAAGTTCGAGCTGTTGGGACGAGTTAGTGATGTGAAAAATGAAACCCGTGCACGTCGCTCAAGAACAGCCGAGAATATTGCTGCTGTAGCTGAAAGTGTTGAAGAAAACACAGGTTTGTCCATTCCTCGTCGTTTTTTGGAATTAGGCATTCCACAAACATCGTTACACCGTATTTTGCATGAAGATTTGGGTCTTAAGGCTTATAAAGTTCAGTTAACACAAGAACTCAAGCCAGCCGATCATCAACAACGTCGTGTATTTGCTGAATGGGTCGTTGAAATGAATGAAAACGATCCGGAATTCCATCGAAAAATCATCTTGAGTGATGTGGCCCATTTCCACCTCGGTGGCTTCGTCAACAAGCAAAATTGTCGCATCTGGGGCTCGGAAAGCCCTAGAGTTATTGTTGAAAAGCCTCTCTATCCCCAAAGTATGACTGTTTGGTGCATTTTATGGTCCGGTGGAGTCATTGGACCTTACTTTTTTGGAAATGAGGCTGAAGCAACAGTTACGGTGAATGGATTGCGATATCGAGAGATGACTAATAATTTTTTATGGCCGGAATTGGATGGTATTGATTTGGACAACGTTTACTCTCAACAAGACGGCGCTACGTGCCACAAAAGCAACGAAACCATTGATCTTTTGCGGGAAAAGTTTCCGGACCGTGTTGTCTCTCGAAGAGGTGGTCACAATTGGCCACCGAGATCTTGTGATTTAACACCTTGCGACTTTTTCCTTTGGGGCCACGTGAAAAAGGTCTACGCCAATAGCCCAGCGTCGATTCAAGACCTCAAAGATGGAATTCGTGAGGCTATCGAGGACATAGGGCAGCCACTTTGCGATTTGGTTATGAAAAATTTCATTAAAAAGATATGTCCTGTAAGCGTGGACGTGGTGGTCATTTGCCTGATGTTATTGTCCACTATTAACGGCATAGCTTCTTCTTTATAATGAAATTAACATTCGATCATTTATATTGAGAAATGGCATTTTTCTTTGTATATCAAAATAACACCTCTTATCGGAAAACCCTTTATAAGGGGTGATTTTAGCTGCCTGAGAGCTTCCGATGGTTGTTGTCTATGGATTGACTATTAAGAATCTCAAGCTGTGTTGAGATTTCTGTTCAGTAAGGTTTGTCAATTCATTATGAATCTTAAATTCAAACGAGGCTACTTGATGAAGCGTATGAATACAATCACAAAAATACAGATTCTTCTGTAATACCTTCACATAATATTTTATCTTTCGACATTGATATCTACTGAAATCATACTTGACCAACTGAGCACAGGTAGTAGAGATAAATAGTGTAAGATCTGACGTGAAAAACATAGAATACTATACGCCATTCACTTTTATAAACTATCCCGGGTGATGGCCATGATTTGGGCCTATCAAGTTTTTTTTATTTAAAACTGACGCAGGTTGGTACTCGTGAAATAACGGCAATGTCAAAATTATTCTCAGCGTCATTGCCAAAATGCCAATGCCAATTTCAATTTCGAAGTTCTATCAGGACTGAATCAGTATTTCTCGAGTTATACCGAAAAAAACAACGATATCGAGAAGAAAACCTCGAAATTTGACATATTTTTTCCCGATATCTCCAAAACTTATGATAGTATCGAACTGAAATTTTGTACACTGCTGTGAAATATGACGCTCAGAGTGTGCGTGGATTTTTTTTTAATATAATGAATGGTTTCCGAAAAAAAAAATTTTAATTTAAAATTTACTGACAGTATGATCCAGACGAAATTTGGCTCAAAGTTGCGAGTTGTTATACTTCATCCAACTGCCAAGTATGAATCCAATCGCTCGAGTAGTTTCTGAAATAAAAAATAAATAACTTCAAAATTTCGAATGTCTATAACTTCGAAACTATCAAACCGATTTGGCCCATTAACGAACTCAACCGTGGCATTCTGATGTGCGACCTACCCTGAAAGTTTCGAGTTGCTAGCTTGCTTCTGTCGACAGTTATCGTATCCTCGGCCGGACAGAATCGATTTTGACACCGGATTCGTCATCAGTGAGTCCAACCTAGTCGATTGAGACCATTTTCGGCTCAATCATCCAAAATAACAGACATTTGGACAAAACGATGGCATGCTGTTCCCCTAGAACATGCGCGCAAAAATTATCCTCCAGAAACGATTTCAAGCACGATTTTTTATCGTGATCCAATCGAAAAGTTCCTCCTCAAGAAATCTTACACAAAATTATAATAATTCCTTTAAATATTTCAGCTCTGCTTAATGAATATTCGTTCTCCACCACATTTCTACGGTTTGTTCACATAAAACTACTAGCTTGGACAGGTTCCAAATTTAACCGTTAGGGCGCTGGCATCTTCGCAGTAGTTCCCAATAATAAAAATATTCAACGTTTGAATAGTTCGAACTCGGCCATATCTGTATGGGAAAAATCCACAGAACTTCCTCAAAAGTGTGTGACACTTTTGGTACAAGAAAATATAGGTTATGCTCCTATCCGGACAGTAGGACATCTGGCTGTACGGACAGAATCGCATTTTACGCCGGAATCGTCTTCAGTAAGTCCAACCTAGTCGTTTGAGACCATCGTCGTCTAAAACTACAGATGTTTGGACGAAACGATAGCACGTTGTTCTCCGAGTACATGCGCGCAAAAAACTAAAAATTGTAAAATCGATACCATACAAAAATGCCCCGTTTTGACAACGCGTCGTTCCCTTCGTCAGCGAACAAATAAACGGATCAGGCCCACGCTTCAAAACCCTCGTTATAATCATGGTGGTTTTGAACAATGTCGGACGAATCCGTGGCTTCATTAGATTATATGACTTCCCGCTGCGACTGTACGTTTTGTGTACATTCGTTAAACGGTAATGTAATAATGAGAAAGCGCAGTCATTGTGGTTTATATAAATAAACGGAACAATGAAATGATTTCAATTCGTTCGCCGGGTATCATATGTTTTGTCAGTTTATTTGTACCCGGTTGACGTTATAATTTGTTCAGTATAGTAATTTCCTGTTAGAATGGAGCTCTTTTTGGTGCTGGTATATCGCAATTTTTTCTAGGGGAACGACCTTTCGAAAAAATCTAGCTAGTGTATTGATTATACACGTATTAGCAAATGAAGACTAGGAGTTTCACCCCCCTGATTTGCAACTGTAAAAGTGACATTATTTCTCATTTGACAAATGACAGTACTAACACTAACAACCGGGACGTTGTCTCAGGCCCCGCCCATACAATGCAGTTATCCGATTGGACAAATATACCTGAATTGGTGTTGAAATTTCACCATATTCTGGAATTTTTTAAAAATATTAGCAATTCGATTGAGATATCGTTTTTTTCAATGGAAGGTAGGGTGATATTTCATCTATCTATGTGAATTTACCGCTTTCTCCTAACTCTAACGGCTACGAAGGAGATCGCTGATATGTGGACGACCTTTTCGACCCAGCGTCACCTTATTCAATTAGTATAGTATAGAATAAGCGCTGCTCCCTCTGGTGGCTATCCGAGTAACCCGAGGTACAGACATTATCATTGACAAGTTAAAAGAAATGTTAATAAAATGAGAAATTTTGTGTATTTTTCTTGGCGTTTGTGTGATTTTACAAGTGCTCCTACTGAGGAAAAGCAAACTCAAATGTCCCTTCCCATAGAATTCTACAGCCCGGTAAAAAATTTGGAGTTTGGGTGAAAGAAACTTCCTTTAACAAGTCGGGCCTGAAAGGTCGAAGAATAGATAAAAACCGACAAACAAGATTTATTAGAGTCTGTTACCTGCATTTTACCGATGATGATCATTTTTATAGAGGTAAGCACGAATTGCTCATGAAATATTAGATCACATTCATGAAGACAATTTTTTTCCAGGCACATAATCCAAGCAGAGAAATTTATTTAAGAGGAATGCTATGCCTTCCAGAATTCTGCCTGTTGAACTGATCATTAAGGAAAAACGTAAATGTTCTAGTGATAGAACTGACTATTGAAAAAAAAATTCAAAAAGCACTGCCGTGAAGGCAGCAACTTTTGCGCGCATGTTCAATGTAGATGACCGCTTCAGCAACGAATTTGAACGTGCGCGCAAAAGCTGCTGCCTTCACGGCAGTACTTTTTGAATTTTTTTTCTGATAAATTACTGGATTTCAATTCGATCATATCTGTATTTTTGGACATATTGTAAAAATAAAATTTTGAATGGGTATATCTACGGAATCATTGGGCGGATTTTACCCATTCACGAATTCGACCTTCGTTATTAAGCCCCAAACCTACTCTACAAATATCGAGTTTCTAAGTCGTTTCTTCCGGAAGTTATTGTGTTTACGGTCAGCCTAACGGCCGACTGCGTAAACACAATAACTTCCGAAAGAAACAACTTAGAAACTCGATATTTGTAGAGAAGGTTTGGACCTTAATTACGAAGGCCGAATTCGTGAATGGGTAAAATCCACCCAATGATTCCGTAGATATACCCAATCAAAATTTTATTTTTCCAATATTTCCAAAAATAGAGATCAAATCGAATTGAAATCCAGTACTTCATCGAAAATAACAGTTCGAAGTTTCATACAGAATTTAATGAGGATGATATGATGAGAAAATCATAGAAATTTTTTTTTCAAATTGTTCTAATAACACGATTATCACGAAATTTTGCATAAAGTTGTCTTTCAGCGTCTTAAAACTAGGTGTGAAGTTTAATCAGGACTGAATCAGTATTTCTCGAGTTATACCGAAAAAATCAACGATATCGAGAAGAAAAACTAGAAATTTGACATATTTTTTCCCGATATCTCCAAAACTTATGATCGTATCGAACTGAAATTTGGTACATTGCTGTGAGATTAGAAGGTCAAAGCGTTAGTATAATTTTTCTTGGTTATGATGAATGATTCTCGAAAAAAAAATTTTTTTTGAAAAAAATTTCGAAAAAAATTTTTTTTTAAATTACCGACAATATAATCCTGACGAAATTCAGCTCAAAGTTGCGCGTCGTTGTACTTCACCTAACTGCCAAGTTTGAATCAAATTGCTCAGGTAGTTTCTGAAATAAAACATAAATAACTTCAAAACTTCAAATGCCTATAACTCCGAAACTATTTGATCGATTTGGACCATTAACGAACTTAACCGCGGCATTCCAATGCGCGACCTACCCTGAAAGTTTCAAGTTGCTAGCTCACTTCGTTCGACAGTTATCGTGTCTACGGCCGGCCGGCCGGCCGGACAGAATCGATTTTGACACCGGATTCGTCATCAGTGAGTCCAACCTAGTCGATTGAGACCATTTTCGGCTCAATCATCCAAAATTACAGACATTTGGACAAAACGATAGCACGCTGTTCCCCTAGAACATGCGCGCAAAAAAAGAGTCTCAACAAGGAAATATCTGGTGATGAATACTGTACGCTCAAAGTGCTTCTGCCGATGAAAGCAAAGTTGTACAAGGATTATTTATTACAGCTTTTTCAAGACCAATCATATGAGTGTTGGAAAATTTATTTATCAATCCATAATGAATAAGACTTACGATACAAGTAGCATTAGTTTCATGTGAATGTTTTCATTTTATTCACAACGTACTAAGTATTTAGTCCTTCCCTATAAAAATAGTAAAGTTATGAGTATTTGTTTATTATTCCAAAAAGTATGTTTTACAATACTATCTGTTTCTCAACTTTCAAGACAGCCTAAGAAATCCACCAAAGTCAATCTTTCCATTTGGATCTGAAAATAAATAATATTAAAATACTGTCGAACCTTGGAGATATCCCCGTTATTTTAGAGTTGCTACACTCAATTAGATTGAAGGATGATACATACCTACTTTATAAGAATGGAATATGTACTCCCAGTAATACTCTCGTCAACTATAAAAGTCTGTATGTAAGGTTCTAAGATTGGCCACCGTGGCGCTGCAATCTTAAATTCAGACGCCAATTGGCCTTAGATACAGACATATATTTTGTTTTGATAGTCGATTTTGTACTGTTTGTTAGTGTTGGATTTGATGATTCTTGATTCCACGATTTATTCAAAGACTTTTTAGACTTTTATAGTTGACGAGAGTATTATTGAGAGTACATATTCCATTCTTATAAAGTAGGTATGTATCATCCTTCAATCTAATTGAGTGTAGCAACTCTAAAATTACGGGGATATCCCCAAGTTTAGACAGTATTTTAATATTATTTATTTTCAGATCCAAATGGAAAGATTGACTTTGGTGGATTTCTTAGGCTGTCTTGAAAGTTGAGAATTAGATAGTATTGTAAAACATACTTTTTGGAATAATAAACAAATACTCATAATTTTACTATTTTTATAGCGAAGGACTAAATTCTCAATATATAGTGAATAAAATGAATACATTCACATAAAACTAATGCTACTTGTATCGTAAGTCTAATTCATGATGGATTGACAACACTCATAATATCTCTCTTCATATAGCTCTTGAAAAAGCTGTAATAAATAAGCCTTGTACAACTTTGCTTTTATCGGCAGAAGCACTTTGAGCGAAGAGTATTCATCACCAAATATTTCCTGGTTGAGACAATTTTTTTTTTCAATAGGCAGTTCTATCACTAAAACATTTACGTTGCTCCTTAATGATCAACAGGCAGATTTCTGGTAGACAGAGCATTCCCCTTAAGTAAATTTCTCTGCTTAGATTAGGGGCCTGGAAAAAAATTGTCTTCATGAATGTGATCTAATATTTCATGAGCAATTCGTGCTTACCTTCATAAAAATGATCATCATCGGTAATCTGCAGGTAACAGACTCTCATAAATCTTGTTTGTTGGTTTTTATCGATAGGTTGATTTGTTAAAGGATTATCATTGATTCAAAATAAAATAATTTACTTCAATGAACATTGATCTAATAGTGTATTTACGGAAATCTCACAACAATAACTAATGATATTGAGAATAAATTTTACATGGGAATGAATCTGAAAAATTTAAACATCCAGTTATCACAAACATATTCGTTGCGTTTCGAAATTCCCAACTAGAACTGGCCAGTAATTTGGCCGGTCCAAGGAAACATTATAAATATTTCTTGATGCTACGATTTCAAAAGAGCTAGCTCTCTAACACAAATAATTCTAATCCAATTCAATCTTGTACGTGTAGAAATATTGGTGAAATATACAAATGATAATAAGTCTCGATATACGTCAAAAGTTTCTATTCGAACTATTCAAGTTCGATCATTATCAAACAGAGCTTCAATACATAAAAATGGAAACTGATTTTTGGCAACTTAGTCCATTGGATCCGATCACAATCTGGATGAGCCACTGACTTGCTTATAATATGAAATTTAATAGGATGATTAATGCTTGAAGTGAATTCACTTCATAATATATTTTCTTTCCTCATAATCCATCATTGAGCATATTAAATTTATTAATTTTGGTTTCGTTTGAGCGAAACTAGTTTTGCCACATTTAAGTATTTCTGTACTTGTACTGTTTTCAATTATAGGTTAAGAAAGTTATGATGACATTCGAATATTTCATAAAAAAAGAGCAAATATCTAACATATCCCTCTAAATGTTGGGGCCGCCTGTTTCCAAGATTAGCACAGCAGTTTCATTTCCCTGATGTTAACGTATCCAGAGCAAAGAACAATCTTTATTTACTTCAGAATCCATTGAACATAACAGATTCAAGACTCAACAATGAGAAAATATCTAACTATTGGCGAATGAAAATAAGCGCTACTCCCTCTGGTGGGTATCCGAGTAACCCGAGGTACAGACATTATCATTGACAAGTTAAAAGAAATGCTAAGAAAATGACAAAGTTTATGCATTTTTCTTGGCGTTTGTGTGATTTTACAAGTGCTTCTACTGAGGAAAAGCCAACTCAAATGTCCCTTCCCATAGATTTCCACAGCCTGGTGAAAAATTTCGAGTAAGGGTAAAAGAAACTTCCTTTAACAAGTCGGGCCTGAAAGTGTTGAAGAATCGATAAAAACCAACAAACAAGTTACCTGTTACCTGCCATTTACCGATGATGATCATTTTTGCGCGCATGTTCTAGGGGAACAGCGTGCTATCGTTTTGTCCAAATGTCTGTAATTTTGGATGATTGAGCCGAAAATGGTCTCAATCGACTAGGTTGGACTCACTGATGACGAATCCGGTGTCAAAATTGAATCTGTCCGGCCGGCCGGCCGGCCGGCCGTAGACACGCTAACTGTCGACAGAAGCAAGGTAGCAACTTGAAACTTTCAGCACAGGTTGCGCATCGGAATGCCGCGGTTAAGTTCGTTAATGGGCCAAATCGATCAAATAGTTTCGGAGTTATAGGCATTTGAAGTTTTGAAGTTATTTATTTTTTATTTCAGAAACTACCTGAGCGATTGGATTCAAGTTTGGCAGTTAGGTGGAGTACAACGACGCGCAACTTTAAGCCAAATTTCGTCAGGATCATATTGTCAGTAATTTTTAAAAAAAAGTTTTTTCGAAATTTTTTTTCAAAAAAATTTTTTTTTCGGAAACCATTCATCATATCCAAAAAAAGTCATACTCACACTTTGACCTTCTAATTTCACAGCAGTGTACCAAATTTCAGTTCGATACGATCATAAGTTTTGGAGATATGGGGAAAAAATATGTAAAATTTCGAGGTTTTCTTCTCGATATCGTTGATTTTTTCGGTATAACTCAAGAAATACTGATTCAGTCCTGATTAAACTTCAAAGCTAGTTTTGAGATGCTGAAAGACAACATTATGCAAAATTTCGTGATAATCGTGTTATTAGAACAATTCGAAAAAAAAAATTTCTATGATTTTCTCATCATATCATCCTCATTAAATTCTGTATGAAACTTCGAACTGTTATTTTCGATGAAGTACTGGATTTCAATTCGATCTGATCTGTATTTTTGGAAATATTGGAAAAATAAAATTTTGATTGGGTATATCTACGGAATCATTGGGTGGATTTTACCCATTCATGAATTCGGCCTTCGTAATTAAGGTCCAAACCTTCTCTACAAATATCGAGTTTCTAAGTTGTTTCTTTCGGAAGTTATTGTGTTTACGCAGTCGGCCGTTAGGCTGACCGTAAACACAATAACTTCCGAAAGAAACAACTTAGAAACTCGATATTTGTAGGGAAGGTTTGGACCTACCCAATGATTCCGTAGATATACCCAATCAAAATTTTATTTTTCCAATATTTCCAAAAATAAAGATCAGATCGAATGGTATTCCAGTAATTTATCAGAAAAAAATTTCAAAAAGCACTGCCGTGAAGGCAGCAGCTTTTGCGCGCACGTTCAAATTCGTTGCTGAAGCGGTCATCTACATTGAACATGCGCGCAAAAGTTGCTGCCTTCACGGCAGTGCTTTTTGAATTTTTTTTATAGAGTACGAATTGCTCATGAAATATTAGATCACATTCATGAAGACAATTTTTTTCCAGGCCTCTAATCCAAGCAGAGAAATTTACAAAAGAGGAATGCTCTGCCTTCCAGAAATCTGCCTGTTGACCTGATCATTAAGGAACAACGTAAATTTTTTAGTGATAGAGCTGAGTATTGGAAAAAAAGAATCTCAACAAGGAAGTATCTGGTGATGAATACTGTTCGCTCGAAGTGCTTCTGCCGATGAAATCAAAGTTCTACAATTAAGGCTTATTTATTACAGCTTTTTCAAGACTTATCATATGAGTGAAAATTTATTTGTCAATCCATAATGAATAAGACTAACGATACAAGTGGCATTAGTTTCATTTGAATGTATTCATTCCATTCACAATATATTGAGTATTTAGTCCTTTGCTATAAAAATAGTAATGTTATAAGTATTTGTCTATTATTCCAAAAAGTATGTTCTACAATACTATCTGTTTTTCAACTTTCAAGACAGCCTAAGAAATCCTCCAAAGTCGATTTGGATCTGAAAATAAATAATATTAAAATACTGTCTCACCTTGGAGATATCCCCGTTATTTTAGAGTTGCTACACTGAATAAAATTGAAGAATGATACATACCTACTTTATAAGAATGGAATATGTACTCCCAGTAATACTCTCGTTAACTATGAAAGTCTAAAATGTCTTTGAATGAATCGTGAAATCAAAAATTATCAAACCAAACACTAACAAACAGTACAAAATAGACTATCAGATGAAAATCTATGTCTGTATCTGAGGTTCTGAAACTGGCCACCGTGGCGCTGCGATCTTAAATTCAGACGCCAATATGATCTATGGATCATAAGGTGAATATAGATTGTTCTATGCTATAGATATGTTACCATAGAAAATTGATTGTCGTTCTGGTGACAGAAAGATTGCCTTTTCATCAATCAAATGCCATAATAAACCTTTTTTCAGGAACCAACCGAATATTTCATGTTTACGGAACACAAACCCGGCAACCGGAATAAAAGAGTTGATTTGCGAAACACATCCTAAATAAACTTAACACTGTTGACGTGAAATCAAGAATCCCACTTATATTTCAGCCAATCAGGAATGATCTTGAAGAAACCTTCATTTGAATTGAATTATCTTGTTTGGGGAGTCGAGGCACCGTTCACATATTTTTATAAAAACGCGAACCTCCTCATGTCGAATTTGTTCTGAAATACCCCTTCCCCAGTGCTGGTAAATTGGACGAAATTTGTGGGTTGGCAACTTGGACTGAAGTCGTCTATTGAGGTCCAAACCTACTCTTCAAATATCGCGTTCCTGAGTTGTTTCTTCCGGACTTGGAAACTCTATATTCGTAGAGTAGATTTAAGGCTTAATTAAAAAGCTTGAATTCGTGAATGGGTGAAATTGACCCAATGATTCCGCAGATATACGCATTAAAAATTTCATTTTTCCAATATTTCCAACAATACAGATGGGATCAAATAGAAATCTATTATTTGATTGAAATATGATACCTTGAATGTTCATGCAGAATTTCGAGAGGATAATTTGATGAGAAAATGGCCAGCTCTTTCTATCAGGAATTAAAGGTGTCTTTGGCGGGTCAATACGTGTAAAGATGACCGCTTCGGCAACGAATTTCAACATACGCCCAAATGTTGCTAATTTCACGTCGGTGCCATTCCAAGATTCTTTATTTTGGCAACATTTAAATCCTCCATTCTCTTCAAATATCACAGCTTTCAACAGTGATTCCAATGTTTCCCAAAACAATCGATTCTTCGGTACCTGTATGACCTTGAAGTCTCCAACACAAGACTGAATCACATCTCACCAACATAACTTCTCACATATCATCCCATCCTTCGAAAATTTCAATAGAGATTCATTTTTCCTTCTTAGTATACTTAAGAATTCCAAAATATCCGGTAGCATGAGATCTAAGCTGATTAAGAATACCATTCATAACGTGATTAGTTCACGGCCTTCGATATTGCTTTGAATGGCAGGAATCACTTCATCAGTTACACTGAATGATGACTATGTGGGTCCGATGACTTGACGTGAAGACGGCATAGGAATATTGTAAAGAAGAGATGAGTTAAGTATATATTGCCAGGAAGAGAGAAGTGATTGTTTGGAACTGGTACAAGATGATTGAGGTATTGAGTTTTACTTGACTGGACTCTATCTACCGGAGTTTTTTAGAAATGAACTTCCGGGTTGAGTTTCTTAAGGATAGTAATTATGTAGGATCATATAATTGATATCTTCCTGATTGACTAGGGCAGCGTTGGCTTCTTTGTGAAGTGAAAGGATTTGGTGATTGGTCGTGTGAATAAAAAATTCTAGTGAAGGCAGCAGCTTTTGCGCGAATATTCAATGGAAATGTCCGCTATGGCAACGAATTTGAACAAGCGTGCAAAAGCTGCTGCCTGCTTGGCAATGCTTTTCTAGAATTTTTCGATGAAGTACTGGATTTCAATTCGATCTAATCTGTACTTTTGGAAATATTGGAAAAATAAAATTTTGAATGGGTATTACTGGATTTCACAAAGCTTGATCGTCCGATCAACGCTTTGATATTCTATGGTGTTGCTAAAAATGAACTGAAATTGAGCATAGAATTGTCTTGATCAGAAGAATCACGTTAATCAGAGCTTTGTGAAACCCGCTATTAATCTACGGAATCATTGGGCGGATTTTACCCATTCACGAATTCGACCTTCGTAATTGACCCCAAACCTTCTCTACAAATATCGAGTTTTTAAGTGGTTTCTTCCGGAAGTTATCGTGTTCACCGTCGGCCTAACGTCCAACTGCGTAAACACAATAACTTTCGAAAAAAAACAACTCAGAAAGTCGATATTTGTAGAAAAGGTTTGGACCTTCATTACGGAGGCCGAATTCGTGAATGGGTAAAATCCACCTAATGATTCCGCAGGTATACTCATTCAAAATTTTGTTTTCCCAATATTTCCAAAAATACAGATCAGATCGAATTGAAATCTAGTACTTTATCGAAAAATTACAGTTCGAAGGTTCAAACAGAATTTAATGGGGATATGATAAGAAAATCACAGAAAGTTTTTTTTCGAATTGATCTAATGACACGATCATCACGAAATTTCGCATGGAGTTGTCTTTCAGCATCTCTGAACTAGCTACGAAGTTTCACCAGGATTGAATCAGTATTCTTTGAGTTATACCGAAAAAAACAACGATATCGAGAATGAAACCACGAAATTTGACGTATTTTTTCCCAATATCTCGAAAAATTATGATCGTATCGAACTGAAATTTGGTACACTGCTGTGAAATATAAGGCTCAAAGTCCAGAAGGAATTCTTTTTGGATATGATAAACTGTTTCCGAAAAAAAAATTTCAGGAAAAAAATTTCGGGAAATTTGTTTTCAAAACTTACTGACGGTATGAGCCCGACTAAATTTGGCTCGAAGTTACGCGTCGTTGTAATCCAACTAACTGCCAAGTTTGAATCCAATCATTAGAATAGTTTCTGAAATAAAAAATAAATAACTTCAAAATTTCAAATGGCTATGACTCCGAAACTGTTCGACCGATTTGGCCCAATAACGAACTCAACCAAGACATTCCAATGCACGACCTACCCTGAAAGTTTCAAGTCGCTAGCTCAATACGTTCGACAGTTATCGTGTCCACGGCCGGCCAGCCGGACAGAATCGATTTTGAAACCGGATTCGTCATCAGTGAGTCCAATCTAGTCGTTTGAGACCATTTTCGGCTCAATCATCAAAAATAACAGACATTTGGACAAAACGATAGCTCGCTGTTCCCCAGAACATGAGCGCAAAAAATATACTGTGTGTCCACGGATTGGGTGCCGGTAAGGTGTAAATGACGAAAAATTTTCGAGTTAGACTCTGATATTTGGGGAATCGCTCCTGCTTGGTCTCAAATTAAGATGTTGAGAGAATGAGCCAAATCAATTAATACACAGGGTGGTTTAGAACTGATTTAATGAAAATTGTTAAGAATAAAGTGCCTTTGTTTTAAAAGATATCGAGAAAGTTTATTGAGAAAAGTTGTTTAGAATCAAAAGACACGGCTAAATCTCGATTCTCAGATAAATCGATCACCTTTGATTTTGTGAATAGGTTATGAAAATATTTGATAATATCCATGGTTACAAATGCCACACGTGACTTGAAACGTAAATTTTATTCGTCATAAACGAAAATTTTCCAGTTAAAAATATGTTGAGCATAGAACAAAGAGTGTTTATTGTGGAGTGCTATACAGTTTAGGTGCAGACATTTCGTATCAGGGAGTAATAGCACAATTCCATGAACGCTGGCCTAATATTACGGTACCACGTAACCCTGTTAAAAAAATAGTGTCAAAATTTAAATTTTTGATCATGACAAAATATCTCACGTATCGGATTGACAAAATTTTCATGAACTTATAAGTCAAGGTAGGCTGATTTATCTGAAAATTGAGTTCCTATTTACAAAATAAAAGTTGATCGATTTATCTGTGATTCGAGATTTAGCCGTGTCTTTTGATTCTAAACAACTTTTCTCAATAAAATTTCTCGATATCTCTTGAAACAAAGACACTTTATTGTTAACAATTTTCATTAAATCAGTATATTAATTGATTTGGCCCATTTTTTCAACATCTTAGTTTGAGACCAAGCAGGAGCGATTTCCAGAATATCAGAGTCTAACTCGAAAATAACTTACCGGCACCCAATCCGTGGACACACTGTAGAAAAGCACTGACCGGAGGTCAAGAGCTTTTACGAGGTTGTTTGAATTCGTTCCTAAAGGAGTCCCCTGCTTATTGCAAAGCAAGCAGTTTTACTTTCATGGACTGATTTGGAAATTTTCTTCTCTTTTCATGTAGTCCTACGACCTTCTGCATGAACCTCAGAGCTATCATCAAGTGGTAGATCTAAATTCAATCCCATCCGTATATTTTTGAAGGATTTTTGTTGCACCTCGTGCCATCTCCATCAACACACTAAATTTTTTGGATAGGGAAAGTAGGTCATGTAGTAGGTACTTTTTTGGCAAGGTCTTTGCATCTTCTTCACAGGCGTGCAGAAGTTTTCAAGAAAAATTTTTTTTTTTGAAAAATTGGTTAGTTCAAAAAGGTTTTCAGTATGTGCACTTTGTCATGGCTCATTTACTTTGAGATGATGGTACCTGATGAAAGTCGACCATTACAGTTTTGTTCATGCACAACTTTCCACCCTTTTCAACCCCCTCACGTGAAAATTTTTTTTGTTTCTCCATTAAAGGGTTCGAAGGGGTTGAAAGTTGTGCATGAACAAAACAGTAATGGTCGACTTCCATTCGGTGACAAATTTCATCAGGTACCATCCTTTGAGACATAACAAAGTGCACATACTGAAAACCTCTTTGAACTAACTAATTTTTCCAAAAAAAAATTTTTTCTTGGAAATTTCGGCACCCATGTAAAGAAGATACAAAGACCTTGCCCAAAAAGTACCACATGACCCACTTTCCCTATTCAAAAAATTTAGAAGTTTGATGGGGATGGCACAGGGTGTAACAAAAATCCTTCAAAAATACATAACAATTTGGTAAAAGTGAAACAAAATTGACTTGTCTCAGGGGTTTGTTGCCAAATGTTTTTCTTCTGAGAAAATGAATATCTTCCATAATTTTGACGCGCACTGTATATCTATGAATCATTTGGCGGATTTAACCCATTCACGAATTCGGCCATCGTATTTGAGTCCCAAATCAATGAACCTAGAAGTTATTATTCTTCCATCAAGTAATAGATTTAAATTGGATTTAATCTGTATTTTTGGAAACATTGGAAAAATAAAATTGTGAAAGGATGTATCTACGAAATCATTAAGCGGATTTTACCCATTCACGAATTCGACCTTCGTAATCAAGACTTGAACTTCCTCTACAAATATCGAGTCTCTAAGTCATTTCTCTCAGAGGTTAATACACAATAACTGAAAGAATATGCCTTCAGACTATATTATAAATGTTGAACACGTTTTGAGTTTGATTTCGATAAGTTAGAGCACATACGGACGGACGGGTTGTTATTTCCCCGTTATTGTTAAAATTCTCTGAATAACTTCGAAAAATAGCGCCTTGGCAACAACTTGAACAAGCGCACAAAACCTGCTGACTTCACGTCAGCACTTTCATAGAATTTTTACATTTAATGTCCAGTTGTTGTTTCTTTAGACATAACACATCGATAAAATAGATCCTTGAGGAACACCACGTTTTATTAATTGCACTCGACGCATTCACACTTACTAAACAATGTACAAGACTAAACTACACTACACTTCATGACCATCTCCAAGAAATCTTCATATTTCACGTTAATATGCCCTGTAAATTCAACGTCTCTCTGTTTGAACTCATCTGTGTACCTTTGTATTTGAATACAAGTGACAATATATTTATCCAGAGGCATCTTGGTGGCATTTGGATCGTTCCTCCTGATCAAATATCTGATAAAGTCTGGCGAAAAATGAATATCCATATGTTTCAAAGCGAAATCTAGCTGATTCTCGTCCAATAATCCAGTGCGCTCTTTGTCATAAGCGTTAAAGGCAGTTACCCACTGTTTGATGTAATAATATAGAAGTTCGAATTCTCTAATGTCCAAGCCGCCGTTCTGGTCGAGGTCGAACAATCTTACCACAAATTTGCAGGCACTGTCTGAGAAATATCTGCCTTGGAAGATCTCGAAGGCTTGCTGAAGGTCTTTGGGTGTCATTTTACCGTCACATTTCTGATCCATGTCTCCGAACCACTTCTGCATTTCCTGTGGGGTTATGTACGACCGACATGATGCCACTTTATCGAGGGTGATGTCAGGTTCTCCTTGGATTTTTCCGTATGTCCTTTTGTCTGAAAAAAGATGAGCATATAAATGACTCAGAGACTCTATACAGGGTGAGTCTTTAAGTTGTACATTAATTTAAACCATATATTTCTCTCATCAAATGAAACACTTTTTTCATTTATCATTATAAGATACAGGCTGTTTAAATTTCCAAAAAAATCAGTTTTTCTTCTGTAGCTTTGGTATGGTAACTCCGCATGAGATGAACGTTGGTGTGAAGTTTTCTATAACTATTACACATATTCTTCAGTAATCACTTCCATCCTACTTCAAATAGTTTCCGAGTTATAGACTCGCCAATTCATAAAACTATACGAAATTAGCATTAAGAATGCATATAAAGTTTATCTTATGTCATTATAAGAAAGTTCAATCATTTTAAAATACTTGATTATTTTTTATAATTTCTCCTTAAACGCACCGTTTTGTAGATATTCAACGTTGAATAATATAAAATCGAATAAAATACGAAAAATTACCTTATATTTATGGATCCACCCCCGATCTAGTAGAGGACGTAAATTAAGCTGGGTTCACGTTTATCCTGACCATAGAATACACATAAATATTTAGTTATTTCGCATAGAACTAATCGAGGTATATGCTATTTCGTGATCATACCACCATAGACCTATAAAACTATATGGACATGGCTTAAAGAGAGAGGAAGCGGGCCGACAAAGATGGAACTAGGGCGGGCCAAACCATCATAGAATACGGCAAAAATAAGACAGATCAGTTTGAAGCCATAGACTGTAATTATATGTTTATGTTTGAAATACATTTTTTTTCAAAAGTTTTGCAAGTCGAAGTATTTCAAAGCAGATTTTGTGTTATTCCATTCTGAATTAGAATATAAAGACTGTATAGAAGATATAATTCCCATTTTTTTGTCATTTCGTGAGCGTTTTGAATAAAATTTGATTTCCTTCATTTTAAACCGGGTTCACTGGTGAATAATGGTAAATTTGTGTTGTGTCATTTATTGTACGAGGAGATATAAAATGAAAGTAAAATACAATAATTTGGAAAGGGAGTTAAAAAATCAAATGAATGTATAATTACTATGAATCCGAGCGCAGAAATGAATTTCGCACAGGTTTCTTCACTATTTTGTGCATTCTAATCTTTTGAGATCATCTAACGCACAAAATTCAAAAGATGCGTTCACGAGAGTTAACCGACTTTCGAGGCAATTATTCGGCTTCCTCGCAAGTTTGGACGGTCTTGAGTGGCTCGCGTACTGTTCAAATCACGTATATACTTGTGAGGAAGCTCAAAGCTCAATTAAATTGCTCCGAAAGCCGCTCAGCTCGCGTGTCTGTACTCTGATAAGAGAAAATCATTTGGAGCTGGGAATACCGTCCTGAAACAAGCGACCCAGGAGAATTCATAATATATTGTTATTGATTAATCATTTCGAATATTCATATCGGAGTTATGTTCACATTCATCACCAATTTTCAAAACTTCAATGCAATGTAATATACCAAGAAGAAGTCATTTCTCCGGAGATTCCCCAAGTAAATGCTTGATTTTATCTCTAGATATGCGTCATATTGTGCAAGTGAGATCATCCTTCATCTCACTCTCCATGCGCTATAGAATAACGGAAATTGGTATCGTGTATCTTGTCTATGGTCTGCCCGATCCAGGTCCATCTCCCTCTCGGACCTCTCACTTGCTTCATTATCCCCATTCGACTCTTTGAAAATGAATTCGTACGCCGTGTCCAGAGAGTTTAATATGTCTATGCATACCACAGACCTATAACCTATAACAATGATGTTTTTACATCATGCCTATAACCATAATATGCATAGACATAGAATAACATGTTATTATAAGTTTAGAGAATATTTTGAGGTTAATTGATTGATTTCATATAATTCATTTATAAATTTCATGAAAAAAGTATAATTATGGAGTTTTCAATATGATAATGGGCGAGGATGGAATTGAGTGTAATCTTATGGTGGAATGAAATTGGATATTCCATGAACATCAAGATGAAGATCAGTGTTTCAAGTCCAGTGTAGTGAAATGATTTCCTTGCGGTAATATCGCAAAAAGCACCAAATCATAAGAATTAAGTGAGTCAATGAGTTTTCTCAATCTTGGTTCTTTGAATTTCAAACCTTGGATTGGGTATTCTCCAGAAGAAATCACCGTAAGAGATATCTGTGGTGAACTTGCAAACAAAGCGAAGGAGTATATTAGCACATTGAGAAATGTTTAAATGCTTATAACTTTTAACCTGAGCCCAATATGAAAAAATGGCAAATGAAAAAAGTGTTTTATTTCATGAGAGGAATCCATGGCTAAAATTAATGTACAACTTAAAGACTCAGCCTGTATATGTAGAAAATAGGTTTTCGGTTTGATACGGCAGATTCAATTCATGAATGAATAAATCCACCCAATATTTCCGTAGATAATTGTAACCATTCAACATTTTACTGTTCAATATTTCCAGAAAACGAGATTGGATCCAATTGATACCTATCATTTGATTAAAAATTTAAGATTGAAGGTTCATGCAGAATTATGTGGGGACCGTATGAAAGGAAGATATCAAATTCTTTCAATCAGGAAGTAAAGCCGCGTTTGGCGGGGTCGATATGTGAATAAGTGACCGCTTTGGCGACCAATAGATCATGCATTGTTAGGCCCTAATACTCGAAATTTTGAATACATACTGCATTTAAAATGAATAGGATCATCCATGATGTAGTAGTTTTAAATCTTCGTATCTCTCCTACTAACGATATAAAATTTCACATGTGCGCTTCAGTTGAAGCGAAATATGCAACGTTTTAAGGTAAAGTCTTGAGCAAACTTAACAACACTAGGCGCAACTGAAACTAGGACTACCACTATGACAATTTTTTCGTTTATAGTATTTCTGAATCTGAAGATTTCTCACCGTTAATTGGATTCTCATCGCATGACGAAATATCATCTATCCCTGGGGCATCTTCCTGTGTTGTGGACAATGTTCCCTGAGAAAGGAGATCAGGTTCTGACATGTTTTCTTCGTAAATAAATACAACACGAAATTTGGAGTGAAATCGGAAAACCGAATAAAAACTGACACTTCAGTGACTAACGTCACTGAGTGTCAAATACCCAATATTCTTGACAGACAGTGGGAGCTTCAAAAGAAGGCATTATTACTTCGACTATGAGCAGGTTTTCCTCTACCCAATTACGTAAGGTTCTAGATGATGACTCTTGATCCATTGACAATCTATAATAATGTAATAATTGCAAGATACTCAGTATTTGCACAAAGCACTCTCAAAAATTTGGACTTCTCTCATATTTTGGAGTTGAATTTGAGAACACTATGTATATGATATGTCTCAGATGATATTGTTTGAATTGATACACTTAAGTAATCTTGAACTATTGAAAACCTAATATATTCTCAAGAAATCTGATAAAATTTAAAAAATTTAAGTCCCTGAGCTATTTAAGGCCTTGAATCATGCTTGACCATAATGTAAGTAAAACATGGTCTACTCATCTGCTCTTCTCTGATCGTATAACATCACTTTTTTGATTCAAATTCAAAACACAGAATATATATTTCCTTGTATTTTAATCTTGCTGGCATCACTTTTTTTCAGATGAGCACACCATGTTTTTTACATCATGTGCTTGACCAATTTTCATCCAGACCACAAAATAGACAGAGTTACTTTACTATTTTGTGACCAGACCACAGATCAAGAAATTCCAAGGACGTGATCTGTGGACCAGACTATCGAGAAAATGCACAGAGTTTCATTTATCTTTTCACACCATAGACATAGTTGATTATTATATGTCTATGTGCACATTGACATCATTCGTCAATCATTCGTTGTATTCCCTATGCAGGGTTAGTCTTTAATCGATTTCAAGCGATAGACCAAGAGCTCCGGTTATAGTTACGGATATTCTCATTGACATATCTTCCTTTGCCTATATGTCAGTTTACTTTTTGTCCATCGCTTGAAAACATTTTTAGAATTGTACTTTAATTTGAACCATAGATTCCTCTCAACAAAGAAAACACTATTTTCATTAACCATTTTTCCAGATTCATCTCAGGTAAAAAGTTATAAGCATTCAAATAAACATAAACATAAAACATAAACATTACTTTATTCCCATAATCAGTGTAAAATACAAAAGAAGAGAGAAAAACGTCAAAAATACAACATACTTAATTATGCTCTGAAAGGATATTCCATGAATTCCTTGATCGAATATGGTTCAATTTTCACAATGAGATTGGTTATTTCAGATTTAAATTTTTTTATATCAGATAAGATGATAAGGTTTTTGGGTATTATATTAAACAGCTTTATGCACATATATTTTGAATTCTTCTCAGTAAGTGTCAAGGAATGCCTTGGAAAGTGATATGGAGTTTTGCGCCTTGTATTGTTTTTATTGAACAGATCATCAAAACATTCAGGATGTTTTCTCACGAACAGTAGACATTCCAACACATACAGTCCCGAAAGGGTAAGCATGGAATTATTTCTAAAACAACCTCTACACGATTCTTTGTAACCCAAACCAATTATTGCCCTCAAAGCAAATTTTTGCAGAATAAATAATTTATTTATATCGCTGCTTCCACCCCATACAACAAGCCCATACCTGAGAATCGAGACGAAATTAGTGTAGTAGATTGTCTTAAGGAGTTCCACATCCACCCTCCGAGACAAAACTCTGATTATGTACAGCCCTTGATTAAGTCTTTTGCTGACCAGATTCACATGGTCAACCCATTTGAGATGACAGTCTAACGAAACTCCAAGAAATTTCGTAGATGTTGAAAATCTGACTGGAGTGTTATCCAAAGTTATCGATTGAGGATAAATATTCTTCGACTGAATAGTTCTAAAAATCACGCACTCAGTTTTACCGACATTAAGTGTTAACTCATTTTGATCACAATACTGCTGTACTGAATTGAAGACTGACTGAACCCGTCTAATACTCGAATTGAGATCTTTACTGTGTAACAAGGCACTTGCATCATCAACAAACAATAATAGGTCAAGATCATTGATGTAAACCAGAAACAAAAATGGTCCCAGAATACTTCCCTGACACACTCCCACATTGCTAGTTTTATCTCCTGACGTAACAATCTGATCTCCATTATCAATGCAAACTCTCTGAACTCTATTGGATAAATAGCTTTTAAACCACTCTAGTTGGCAATCGCGTATGCCACAAATAGAGAGCTTCCTCAAGAGCAGTTCATGATCTACGCTGTCAAAAGCCTTAGACAAATCCAAAAAAAGCCCAATAGGGACCTCATTATTCTCCAAAGCATCAACAATATCACAAACCAATTCAAACATTGCTGTAGTAGTATTTCTATTTTTAAATATTTCTCGATGTTCTAATACACTCCTGCACTTTCTTTGCAAGTTCACCACAGATGTCTCTTAAGCTGATCTCTTTTGCAAAATAACCAATCCAATGTTTGAATTCGAAAGAACATGATTGAGAAAACTCATTTACTCACTAGATTCTTATGATTTGGTGCTTTTTGCGATATTATTGTAACGAAAACATATTGAGAACTCCATAATTATTTTCATCTAATTTATAAATGAGTTATATGAAATCACTCAACCTACATATACCCCATTCACTTTTATAGACTATCTCGGTTGGCATTGATTAAGGTCTAACAATTTTCTTCACTTAAAACTGTTAGCACTCATGAAATATCGGCAATGTCAAAATGATTTTCAGAGACATTGCCAAATGCCAATGCCAATTTTTACTCTCAATCTGAACATAATCATCACGCTTGGAAACTAAAAATGCTATGTAGAATTGAAATCTGCTCTTTCTGATAGTAACCCTGATAATTTGGAAGCAATTATTCATAACAAGCTATCCAACACCCAAAGATAACAGACTGAAGCTAAGCTGCATTCCAGTTTAGAAATATGTTCATCATTCAGTGTATCGTTCACAAAGATTCCCAAGAACTTTGTGAATTGAGTAAGTTCTTTTGAGGTGAGACAGGTTTTGTAGTACTACTACATTTTCATACTGGAGTATTTCAAGTTGTGCAACAAGGTATTTAAATGTCTTCTGTAGACCTATTTCTCGAGAATTTCGAGAAGTAGGGAATTTCTGTTAATTCAAAAGTTTAACTGCAGGGTTATTCGAGTACTTTTATTTTTTTTAAATGAGCTATCGAAGTAACTGACTACTCTATCCATTATTTTCCAGTAAAACACTCGATTCTTGATTTCCGTACAAGAAAAAAGCATATAACTGAATCTTCTAACCATGTTTATATACGTGAAATTTTTCTAATATTAACAGAGGAAAAAGTTTCTCCAACATTCGCCAGGCTTTGGAATTATTGAATTCACATAATATTTCCGTTTCCGTTTCCGTTTCTTCCGGAAGTTATTGTGCTTACGGTCAGCCTAACGGCCGACTGCGTAAACACAATAACTTCTGAAAGAAACATTTTAGAAACTCGATATTTGTAGAGTAGGTTTCGACCTTAGTTAGGAAGGCCGAATTCGTGAATGGGTAAAATCCACCCAATGATTCCGTAGATATACCCAATCAAAATTTTATTTTTCCAATATTTTCAAAAATACAGATCAGATCGAATTGAAATCCAGTACTTCATCGAAAAATAACAGTTCGAAGTTTCATACAGAATTTAATGAGGATGATATGATAAGAAAATCAGAGAAACTTTATTTTTCAAATTGTTCTAATGAAACGATTATCACGAAATTTCGCATTAAGTTGTCTTTCAGCATCTCAGAACTAGCTGTGAAGTTTTATCAGGACTGAATAAGTATTTTTCGAGCTATACCGAAAAAATCAACGATATCGAGAAGAAAACCCCGAAATTTGACATATTTTTTCCCGATATTTGCAAAACTTATGATCGTATCGAACTGGAATTTGGTACACTGCTGTGAAATATGAAGCTCAAAGTGCGAAAAGATGTTTTTTTTGGAGATGATGAATGGTTTCCGGAAAAAAAATTTTTGGAAAAAAATTTCGAAAAAAATTTTTTTTTCAATTTACTGACAATAAAATCCTGACAAAGTTTGGCTCAAAGTTGCGCGTCGTTATGCTCCACCTAACTGCAAAGTTTGAATCCAATCGCTCAAATAGTTTCTGAATTAAAAAATAAATAAGTTCAAAGCTTCAAGTGCCTATAACTCCAAACAGTTCGACCGATTTGGCCCATTAACGAACTCAACCGCGGCATTCTGATGCGCAACGTATCCTGAAAGTTCCAAGTTGCTAGCTCGCTTCTGTCGACAGTTATCGTGTCTACGGCCGGCCGGACAGAATCGATTTTTATACCGGATTCGTCATCAGTGAGTCCAACCTAGTCGATTGAGACCATTTTCGGCTCAATCATCCAAAATGACAGACATTTGGACAAAACGATAGCCCGCTGTTCCCCTAGAACATGCGCGCAAAAAGGGTTTCATTTGATGAGAAGAAATTAATGTACAGCTTAAGGACTCACCCTGTATAGTTTGAGGTATTTTGATGAATTCTCACCTTCTTTCTTTGAACTCCTTCCTGAAATGTTTCAAGCGGGTACTCACAAATTCCATACCTCATAATCCCCACTCAAGATACGTCCTGATAAAACCACTCCCGTCGGGAATCTAATGCCTCATCGACCTTTTCCGATCGAAGCTCAAGAATGATGATACAAAATGCTAATTAAAAGCAATCCGGAGCCAGGAACGATGATGATTATGAGAACTAATATGCAAGATCTCGGATTCACGTTCAATCCATCATCAGGCGGAGAGGCCAGCGTTAAAAGTCACGAAGGAGGCGGTGAAATGACTAGCGATCTGTCCGTGGAGATGTTTTCATTATGGGATCCATGACTTGTCGAATTATGCCCTCTGAGTTCATAAATCATTTTTTCCTAGACGAGGACAAAGAGGAAATGTGATCACAGGTATTGGTTTGTGGATTTTGGGTGTGTAGTTGGTTTGGATGATCTGATTAATTTATTAAGTTCCTTTAAAATCTTAGTGCCTTAAGTTATCAACAAAATGTAACAACAGTTCACCAGAAGAAAATCGAGAACTAAGCAATTTACGCATTCATCAAATTATAAATTCATCAAATTATGAATTCATCGAACTCATCGTAAATACTTCATTATGCAGGGTCCCGCAACAGTTGTGCGGTGTTCTAAAGGGTGTTATTTTTATATTCAAAGAAAAATGCCATTTTTCAATATAAATGATCGGATGTTTATTTCATTATAAAGAAGAAAATATGCCGTTAATAGTGAAAAATAACATCAGGCAAATGACCACCACGACCACGCTTATAGGACCATATCCTTTCAATGAAATTTTCCATAACCAAATCGCAAAGTGGCTGCCCTATGTCCTCGATAGCCTCACAAATTCCATCTTTGAAGTCTTGAATCGACGCTGGGCTATTGGCGTAGACCTTCTCTTTCACGTGGTCCCAGAGGAAGAAGTCGTAAGGTGTTAAATCACAACATCTCGGTGGCCAATTGTGATCACCTCTTCGAGAGATAACACGGTCCGGAAACTTTTCCCGCAAAAGATCAATGGTTTCAATGCTTGTGTGGTACGTAGCGCCGTCTTGTTGAAAGTAAACGTTGTCCAGATCAATACCATCCAATTCCGCCCATAAAAAATCATTAATCATCTCTCGATAGCGCAATCCATTCACCGTAACTGTTTCTCCAGCCTCATTTTCGAAGAATTAAGGTCCACAGTCACACGTTGAGGATAGAGAGGCTTTTCAACAATAACTCTCGGATTTTCCGAGCCCCAGATGCGACAATTTTGCTTGTTGGTGAAGCCACCGAGGTGAAAATGGGCCCCATCACTCAAGATGATTTTTCGATGGAATTCCGAATCATTTTCATGCATTTCAACGACCCAATCAGCAGAGACACAACGTTGTTGATGATCGGCCGGCTTGAGATCTTGTGTTAAAACTGAACTTTATAAGCCTTAAGACCTAAATCTTTATGCAAAATACGGTGTAATGACGTTTGTGGAACGCCTAATTCTAAAGAACGACGAGGAATGGACAAACCTGGGTTGAAGCGTGTATCGTTCCATTTTTATTAATGGCGTAGTTTCTACTTGTCAAATGTCAAAAAATGACAGCTTCAAAAGTGACATTTAACGAAAAAGCGGGTTATTCAAAATAACACCTCTTATTGGAAAACCCTTTATATCTCTTTGTAGAAAATAGAGAGGAATCGAGTTTTCTATGTTGTTTAATTATTGTTCGAACTTAACAAATCAAAAATGTTTTCGGTCACACAGGGTGTTTTTTGCGCGCATGTTCTAGGGGAACAGCGTGCTATCGTTTTGTCTAATTGTCTGTAATTTTCGATGATTGAGCCGAAAATGGTCTCAAACGACTAGATTGGACTCACTGATGACGAATCCGGTGTCATAATCGATTCTGTCCGGCCGGCGACAGCATAACTGTCGAACGGAGTGAGCTAGCGACTTGAAATTTACAGGGTAGGTCGCGCATTGGAATGTCGCGGTTGAGTTCGTTAATGGGCCAAATCGGTTCGAAGAGTTTCGGGGTTATAGCCACTTGAAATTTTGAAGTTTTTTATTTCAGAAAATACTGCAGCGATTGGATTCATACTTGGCAATTAGGTGGAGTATAACAACGCACAACTTTGAGCCAAATTTTGTCAGAATCATACTGTCAATGAATTAAAAAAAAAAATTTTTTTTTCAAAATTTTTTTCCAAAAAAATTTTTTTTTTCGGGAACCGTTCATCATATTCAAAAACATTCCACTCGGACTTCGAGCTTCACATTTCACAGCAGTGTACAAAATTTCAGTTCGATAAGATAATAAGTTTTGGAGATATTGGGAAAAAATATGTCAAATTTCGAGGTTTTCTTCTCGATATCGTTGTTTTTTCCGTATAACTCAAGAAATACCAATTCAATCCTGATAAAACTTCGCAGCTAGTTTGAAGATGCTGAAAGACAATTTCATGCAAAATTTCGTGCTGATCGTATAATTAAAACAATTTGAAAAAAAAGTTTCTCTGATTTTCTTATCATATCATCCTCAATAAATTCTGTATGAACCTTCGAACTGTAATTTTTTATGAAGTACTGAAATTCAATTCGATCTAATCTGTATTTTTGGAAATATTGGGAAAATAAAATTTTGAATGGGGATATCTCTAATTCAGCCTTCGTAATTAAGGTCCAAACCTTCTCTACAAATATCGATCTTCTAAGTTGTTTCTTTCGGAAGTTATTGTGTTTACGCAGTTGGCAGTTCCCAAAACACAGATTAGATCGAATTGAAATCCAGTACTTTATAAAAAATTACAGTTCGAAGGTTCATACAGAATTTGACTATTGGTTATAGTCATTTTGCTGTCAGATAACTACATAACGTTGTCCTCTCTACATAGAGGTCGTAGTAATTACGTATTTTTCCAAATGTGCATTTACTTTGGGAAAATAATGAATTTGAGAAAATATTATATGAATTCAATAATTCCAAAGACCTGGCGAATGTTGAAGAAACTTGTTTCTCTGTTAACACTGGAAATATTTCACGAATATAAACATGGTTGGAAGATTCAGTTATGCGATTATCTCGTACGGAAATCAAGAATCGAGTGTTGAAAATTTACTGAAAAATAATGGATATAGAGTAGTCCATCACTTTGTGATATTTCATTCGAAAAAAAATAAAAGTTCTCAAATAACCCTGCAGTAAAACTTCTAAACGAACTAACAAACCTATGGAATTCCTTTCTTTGCGAAATACTCAAGAAATAAGTCTACAGACGACACTTAAATACCTTGTTGCACAACTTGAAATACACCAGTATGAAATTGTAGTAGTACTACAAAAGCTGTGTCACCTTAAAAGAACTAACTCAATTTACAAAGTCCTGGGAATCTATTTGAACGATACACTGGATTTTCACTCACATACGTCACATGTTGGGTAGCTTCTGATAAACTATTGATTCCAAATTATCAGGGTTACTATCAGAAAAAGCAGATTAAAATTCTACATAGCACTTTCTGATACTTTGTCCCTGCTTCTTCAAAACTACCTTCGACATTTTTAGTTTCCAAGTGTGATGATTATGTTGAGATTGAGAGTAGAAATTGGCATTGGCATTTGGCAACGTCGCTAAGAATCATTTTGACATTGCCGATATTTCACAAGTGCCAACCTGCGTCAGTTTCAAGTAAAAAAACTTGATAGACCTAAATCATGGCCAACCGGGATAGTCTATAAAAGTGAATGGAGTATAGAAGAAACTTCTCAACTAACCCATTCATAACAACAAATTATAATCTTGGACGCAAATTTTACATCTTACATTACATTTTCTCTTATAAAATTTCACTGAATACTCACATTAAATCACCCTCAAATACCCCCTTTTTCTATCTGAATATGACATTTCATCTCATCCCATCAAATATCGAGTGGTCGGTCAGCTGTAAAAATACAGAGACAGCTGAGATGAACGAGTTACATATATGTTATATAATTCAGTTACAGCATCCCATTCTGCCAACAGTGCGATGTCCCTGCGACGCACAATGGGGCATGATCGACAACTAGCCTCTAATTCCGTCGATAATGTGGTCAGTTAACCCTTTATGGGCTATTATGGGGTACCAACTTGTTATTTTATGGAAACCTTCGACCTCTTGCTTGCTGTGATGAATTCGTTATGAGTCGTATATGAAAACAGGAATGTCTGGACAATGGAGTATGTTGGTTTTAGTTAAAAAATGTGAGAATGGGGAAACGATTGTGTGTGGGAATACAATGTGACAGCTGAAATGGTTATGTGAACTTGTTTTAGGGTTTTAAGAGTGGCGTTTTATGCATTCATGAAATATGATAATTCGATGGTGTGTTTGTCGGAATGCTGCATTCTTCTAAGAATCGTATAGATACTGATTTTGGTTTAATATTTGATAAAATCAAATAATAAGTCTTAGGGCCGGTATTATAAAACTTAACGGAAAGTTAACTTTAACTTTAACTGAAAATTAAGCAGTAATTTCTAGTTAAAGTTAGATTTGCAGGGTTATCTTTATCAGGTGGTTTGGGTATCAATTATAGTTAAAGTTAAAGTTAAATCGTTATTTTCCACAAATTCTCTGTCTCTTCGGCTGACATAAGGGGAATATAACCTCGATTTGTTTGTTGTTATGATATTTTCGGAAACATGTTAGCAAGATATAATTCACTTCATTTTTAAAGGACTTTTAATTCACGATGACGAAGATGACATGAATATTGTTGAACATCCTCGTTGAGAGATATTCACTTCATTTTTGAAGAACTTTTAACTGACTATGACGATGATGCCATGAAAATTGTTGAATATCCTTGTTGAGAAAGAATATTTAGAAATCGGCTGAACCATTTGAACTTATGGGAAGAAACGGAATTCAAAAACCGATTTCGCTTATCTGGACACTCTGCACGCCTGTAATGGAATACATATTCTTATAAATCGTGCTGTGACGCTAGTGATGCAAATGTGTTGATTACACGCAGAGTTTATGCAGCTTGTTCTTTCTTGATAGTTGCTGGAGATTTTAGGGGTTTTTTTACAAATCAACTATACTGGCTGTATTATCAGAAATGACTCATGGAAAATTGCATACTTATTATCTATTTACATCAAAATGCCTGCTATAAACCTCACTCGAGTAATAATCCAATGTCAAGAGTTCCTCATGGCATATTATTGTAATGAAAATATCAGTTACTCTTTCTGTTCAACTATTATAAGATGTAAATGAAAAAAAAATTATTGGCATTTATTCTTTTCGGTGCCTAATATAACAGATGAAAGTTGTAAATGCGTAATGAAGCATAATAATTTATACACATTATTTAACTTTTAAGATGAAAGGAAATCATCACAATTGCAATGTATACTTTTCTCATAGTAATGGCCAAGCTGGTAGCTGTACAAATTCTAGATATCAGGGCTCGATAACCCCGAGCCACACAAAACATTACCATATTTTTTAATTGAATGACAATTTTTGCAAATTTAGTGTTGAGATTATTACCACTCCCAGTGTCAGTTGAAAGTACTTGCCCGTTGGTGAAGAGTGAATTATTTGTAAAAAATTCTGTACCTAACTGGATTTGGACAAATTTTATTGTAATTGTTATATAATTCCTGAATTGAATGTATCTCATTATATATTGTCAAAGTTTTTCCTTTTAAGCTTTCATTTCCAATATATTCATTAGTGGAAAGTAGTTTTTTTAGTTAGGCGACCGAATAAATACCCAAACCCCCCCTCCATATTGTAAAAATTTCAAGAATTCAAAATTGATCATTGCAACTCTCCCTCAAATCAGTAATTCTATTTTTATGGAAACCACACTCCATTAAGCTCCCTGATACATAGTGCGAATATTTGTCAATAAAGGATTTGTTTATTCCTATCATATATTTTGAAAGGGAATATTTTTCCAAAGTCCAGCAAAACCCAGAAATTGGTGGTTAGATTTATTACAGAATCTCAAACTATTTCATTCCCCTTTTCATAGAAATCATCACAGTATTTCTTGTCTATGATAGAAATGAGACTTTTATAATTCCGACATTTTTGAGCATAACTTTAACTGTCGGTTAAAGTTAAAGTTTACTTCCCATTAAGTTTTATAATTCCGGCCCTAAGTGATCGACCAACAACAAAAAAAAATACCTCCCGTGAAAATTTCACAGTTTGAATTTTGAAGTATGTAGATTTGAATGAACTAATTATATTTTCATGAACTTGAACGTTGATTACTGTTGCATAACTTAACCTTAAAATTTCCACCCGGAAAATTTCCGACCAGTGGTCCCTGAGTTATAAAGAAAAACGCTGAAAATGAAGCTGAACCACTTGTGTTTCGAAATAAGTGGTTTTTCTAAGAGTTATTCTCCCTAATGGACGTCAACGAAGAAGAACACTAAAAAGGTATCTTCGAACTACAAGATAGGCAAAATTAACTTTTTTCGGCTTTCCACACGGCAAAAAAACAGTTACCTCAACGATATTACGCTGTATACTTTCAAAGAGCTGGTCTGCCGATATATATTCACTAAATTCCCCAACAAGGCTTTAAAATTTCCACTTTTGGAGTATATCCAAATTTAAGTACGCAGCAAAAAATTTACAGCAAAAAAACTTGAAGAGGGTGAACCACTAGTTTTCCGGAATAAGTGATTTTTTTCAAAGAATTGTTCTCCCTAACGGACCTCAACGGAGCAGAACATTGAACAAACTACAAGAGAGGCAAAATTAACTTATTTTGGCTTTCTACGGCAAGAAAGACAGTAACGTTAACGATATTTCGAGTGATATGTCAAGGAGCTGGTCTGCTTGCATATATCACTTCCATCTGAAGACTTTAACATTTCTACTTTCAAAGTCCATTCAAATTTGAGTACGCGGAAAAAACCTTAATTACACGATTACCCCCTTCACATTACCTATTTGTCACATCGAATTAGGGAGAAGTTAATTCACAGGCTCCACAAAGGGACAATAGTCCAGAAACGAGAACAACCGTTTTTGGCTTTCCTCAGCAAAAAAAAAACAGAAAACGTTAAGGATATTCCGAGCCTTATTTCCAGGAAATGGTCAGCTGACACATTTTCACATAATTCCACCTCAAGGCTTCAAAATTTCTACTTTTGAAGTCAATCTAAATTTAGGTACGCAGAAAAAAATCTATTTACACGATTACCTCTTATACATCCCCTATTTGTCACATCGAATTAGAGGCGAGATTAATTCCTAGACTCCACAAGGGGACAAGAGTCCAGAAACGAGAACAACTGCCTACCATAAAACAGTCTGTTTCCAAAATACTGGTACATGTAGAGGGGTAGCAAAAAATTTTATTACAGCTAATTCACAGCAAAAAACTACAGGAGGGTGAAATTGGACGTCAACGAAGCAGAAAATTGGACATATATACAAAATACAAGAGAGGAAAAATAATTTTTTTTGGCTTTCCCTAGCAAAAAAACAGAAAACATTAACGATTTTTCGAGCTCACTTTCCAGGAGATGGTCAGGTTACATATTTTCACTTAATTACGCGGCAAAAAAACTTTTATTGCACTATTACTCCCTTCATATCACCTATTTGTCACATCGAATTAGGGGGATGTTAATTCATAGACTCAAGGGACAAAAGAAACGGGATCAACTGTTTGCCATCAAACAGGATATTCCCAAAATAATGGTACATATAGAGGGGTAGCTAAAAATTTTGTCACTGCTACTTTACAGCAAAAAAAACTACCACTTGTTTTCCGAAATAAGTGATTTCTTAAAGAATTGTTTTCCTATTGGACGTCAATGAAGCAGATTGGAAATGTATTTTCAACATACAAGAGAGACAAAATGAAATTTTTTGGCTTTCCTCGGCAAAAAAACCGAAAACGTTAACGATATTCCATGCCCAATTTCCAGGAGATCGTCAGCTAACATATTTTAACTTGATTCCACCTCAACGCTTCGAAATTTCCACCTTTGAATTCCATCCAAAATTAAGTACGCAGCGAAAAAAACCACTAATTACACGACCCCCCCCCCATACATCACCTATTCGTCACATCGCATTAGGGAGAGGTTAATCCATAGACTCCACAAAGGGACAAGAGTCCAGAAACGGGAACAACTGCCTACCATCAAATATGATATTCCCAAAATACTGGTTTATGTAGGGGAGCAGCAAAAAACTACAAGAGGGTGAAATTGGACGTCACCGAAGCAGAGCATTGGACATTTATTTTCAAAATACAAGAGAAGAAAAATTATTTTTTCTGCTTTACCCAGCAAAAAGACCGAAAACGTTAACGATATTCCGAGCACAATTTCCAGGATATGGTCAGCTTACATATTCACTTAATTCTACTTCAAGGCTTCGCAACTTTCACCCTTGAAGTTCACCAAAAATTAAGTACGCAGCAAAATAAACTCTAATTACACGATCAACACCTATACATCACCTATTTCCCCATTTGTCACATCGAATTAGGGACAATGGTCCAGAAACGAGAAAAACTGCCTTCCATCAAACAGGATATTCCCGAAATACGTGTACATGTACAGGGGTAGCAAAAATTTTTTTTACTGCTACTTTACAGCAAAAAAAAAACTACAAGATGGTGAACCACTTGTTTTCCGAAATAAGTGATTTTTCAAAGAGCTGTTCTCCCTATTGAACGTCAAAGAAGCAGATTGGACATGTATTTTCAAAATACAAGATAGGAAGAATGAATTTTCTGGCTTTTCCCAGCAAAAAAACCGAAAACGTTAACGATATTCCATGCCCAATTTCCAAGAGATCGTCAGCCAACATATTTTCACTTAATTCCACCTCAAGGCTTCAAAATTTCTACCTTTGAAGTCCATCCAAAATTAAGTACGCAGCAAAAAAACTCTAATTACACGATCCCCCCCTATACATCACCTATTCGTCACATCGCATTAGGGAGAGGTTAATTCATAGACTCCACAAAGGGACAAGAGTCCAGAAACGGGAACAACTGCCTACCATCAAACAGGTTATTAATCACGAAGCCTTCTGACGTACCAGACCTAACGGGGCTTTGTTTCCATCAAACGAAGCGCTTTTTTAACAAATCGACTAATTAATAAAAAAATGCCGGCGCATATAGGGTATCTGATACGGCAAAAAATGGCATTTCTGTAATGACCCTCGGAGCAGCAGAGAGAAATGATCGCGTGCCACTCAGTGCGAATAACTTAATACGAAATGTGACAACTATGATTGATTAGGAATGCAGGGCCTTAATGGATTTCTGTTCTGGAGAGTTGTTTTCGCCCGTTTCGAGAAACGTTTCAGGTGTTGACGGTGTCTGGGTGCGTTGGACACAATCAGGAGTTGAACAGAATGGGAACAAGTAAGGGGTGATTTTCGCGGAGTTGTCCGAATTGAAATGAGGATCTTGAAGAAGTTACCGTTAGTATACATTGAGTAACTTATCTCCAATCCACTTATACATTCGGCTTCGAACGCTCAACCTTTCTTTCGCCGAAAGACATATCGTAACAGTTACCATATTTTTTCGCGGATGTTCTTGGGAAACAGCTTGTTATTGTTCAGTCCAAATGTCTGTAATTTTCGAATTTTGAGCCAAAAATTGTCTCGAACGACTAGGTTGGGCTCAGTTATGACGAATCCGGTGTCAAAATCGATTCTATCCGATCGGCCTACCGTATGCACGATTGCGGGCGTACGGAGAATCCTATCGAGCTGAAACTTTCAGGGTCGGTTGCATTTCTGAATGCGACGGTTAAATTCGTTCACGGGCAAAATCGGCTAAATGGTTTCGGAGTTAGAGCCGTTTAAAATTTTGTGGTTATTTCCGTGATAACTCGGAAACTACTTGAACGAGTAGATTGAAATTTGGCAGTCAGTTGGAGTACAACAACGAGCAAGTTTCTGCAGAATTTCTTCGGGATCATACTCTCAGTAAATTAAAAAAAAAACTTTTTTCAAAATATTTTTCGAAATAATTTTTTTTCTCGGAAAGTGTTCATCAAATTCGCAAAAATTTCCGTTCAGGCCTTGAGCTCCGTATTTCGCAGTAGTGAACCGAATTTCAGTTCAATCTGAAAATAAATTTCTTCCCTGGATATTGTTGTTTTTTCGGAATAACTCGAAAATTACTGATTCGATCATGATGAAACTTGGCAGCTAATTTGAAAATGCTGATTGGCAGCTCTTGTGACGATCGTGTCATTTGAACATTTCAAAAAAAAAATTAAATTTTTTTTTGCAAATATTCAATATTCTATGATTTTCGGATCATATTATCCTCATGAAATTCAGTATTAACCTTCGAACGTTCACTTTTCGATAAAGTATTGAATTTCAACCCGATCTAATCTGTATTTTTCGAAATATTGGGAAATTAAAATTTTGAATGGGTATATCTACGGAATCGTTGGGTGGATTTTAGATATTCACGAATACGGCCTTTGTTATCAAGGTCCATAAGGCTGATCGTAGTCACAATAATAGGTCAAATTCGTAAATGGGTAAAATCCGCCCAATGATTCCGCAGATATACCCATTCAAAATTTTATTTTCCCAATATTTCCGAAAATACTGATTAGATCGAATTGAAGTCCAGTACTTCATCGGAAAAAACCTAGAAAAGCACTGACGTCAAGTCAGCCGAGTGCAAAATTGCGTGTAGATTTGATGGTTGGAAAATGAAATAAAACATTATTTGAAGATTTTCCAAATTTTGTTGGAATTAATATCGAACAACAGCGTTACAAATTTGATCTGCTATTTATTATTTGAGTTATCGAGAAAACAATATGTCGAGTTTCGGTGATATTTGAAATTTTGTCAATATCTCGAAAAGTAGTGACATGAAATTGGGACTTCTTAGAAAAGACTCTGAAAAGTACGTGCAACATTATACAGGCATCCTTGAGAATTATAATGGTGAATGATTAAAAAAAAACTCTTTCAATAATTTCACGAATGTTCTCGAGAAAATTTGATCAGAATTCGGTCAAATTTTGCACGAACTTCAAGATTGATATTGAATGTGAGTGCTACAAAATTCAGAAAACTGATCCACAACTCAATGTAAAACTTCGTGAGCAGCGTTAATGTAGAAAATTAAAAAAAACTCTTCTTCGAAAATTTTCCAATTTTGCTCTGGAAATTTATTTCGTTAACTTTTCATTAGACTGCAATGACATTTGGTATATACCTTCGGCAACAATTCCTCAAATCACAGATTGATCGTATTTCAATCTTGGGTAAAAAAACTTTGTGGCTTTTTTTAGGTATCGTTGTTATTTCTAAAATACCTAAAAAAATTTTGATCGGATAACGATAAAACTTGGTAACTAGTATGCGCAAATTTGTGCCATGTTTCTGACATTATTTTGACCTCAAAACTGCATTTGATATAATAATGACGATATAAGCGCCATGAGAAACAATGTCATCATCTTTTAAAAATCGTAGAAGGCTTTGGAAGAATTATTCACATGTTTAGCTGGATGTTTATGAAAAAAAAACACCATTTTTATTTGGACATATTAAGCTTAATGGGGTATCTCATACATAAATTTCCAGAATAAACGAACGAAATTAATCAGGGAAAAAAAAGATTCGTACCAAATTTTTGGTATATAAAATATAGCCAAAAGTTAATTTTCTTTAGTGGTTTCAATGATGTAATATTCCAATTCGTGAAGTTCCTTCTTCTTGGGAGGTATGTATCGATGTGTAACTAAATATATTTTAATAAACAACAGTTGGGTTGGGATTAAATTAATGCGAAATTGATCAAACCTACACCCGTTATTTCCTCGTCAAAGTCGACTCTTGGAACGCACCTCTTCCGCGAGTCATTTTCGCACATGCTGTCTTCCATTAACGACGAAAAAACATGAAAAATGATTCAGTGTCGTTTAATGATCCGATGTTGCATTCTACCACCGGAAATTAATTTTACCGGTGATGTCAAAAAATCGTTAAGAATTTAAATGATTTTTGTCTTCAGTTGCAAAGAAATTAAACTTTTTTTGCGAGTTTTGCTTAAGAAACTAGAAAAGAATTATTTTGCACAAATGTCAATAATCATATTTACGGTCAATTACTTCCTGAAAAATTAATTAATTCTCATCATTAAAAGAAAACATTAATACTTCACACAAGTTTGCACTTTGGTTTTGATCAACTTACTATAAAGTTCAAAATTTCATCAGATCAGTAGGTATTTTTTTTATGTAAAATATTTGAAGAATATATTTCCAAAAATACAGATCGGATCGAAGTGATCTAGTAATTGCTTAAAAAATTACAGCGTTGAAGGTTTGTTAAAAATTTCGCGATCATCATAATATGGTTAGAAAAACGCAAAATCTTTTGACTTGGGAGTTTTGGAAATCACTCAGAATATAAAAATTTAGAAAATATTTTTTCATTTTTTGAGCGTATGTCTGTAATTTTGGAATTTTTTCTCGAAAATGGTCTCAAATGACTAGGCACGATAACTTGAGAACCTATAGGTAATCCTAGCGACTTTCAGGGTGGATATCGCATCTAGATGGGTCTGTTGGATACTTAAACGGGCCAAATCGAATGAACTGTTTCAGAGTTATCCTCATTTGCATTTTTGAGATTATTTCCTAAATATATCGGAAACTAATCTTGTGATTAGGTCGAAACTTGGTAGTAAGTTGAAAAATGTTTATTGGCAACTTTTTGGGAAATTATGTTGGAATCGTATCATCAGTAAATAAAAAAATCCAAATTTAGTTGGAAATTTTTTTTTTCTCGGAAATTATCCATCAGTCCATAGGATTTCGGAGACAATTTGCACTGACGTTAAATCTTATCTTTCATAACAGTAAATACCAATTTTCAGTTTGATTCGATTCAAATTTTCGTGAATATTCGAAAAAAAATATGTCAAATTTTCGTTTTTCCCCTCAGTATAGCTAATATTTCCATTAAAGCTCAAACAATTGTGATCCTATAATGATTAAACTAAGAAAATATCAAAAAAATGCTAATGCACAATTTTATGCCCCATTTCTTGATAATCGTATGATAATACAAGATTAAAAATAAATATCAACATTTTTTTTACTCCCATGAATTTAAAAAGTGGTTCATCGACTTTTCCCAACTTTAGCCAACTTCGAATTCAATGGGATTATTATTTTATGAAATTTTACATTCTGTTGAACATTATTGAGATTTTTTTTGAAAATGTTAGACGAAATTAGATAGTTTGCGGCGTTTTTGAACTTAACTATCAAATATCAATTAAATCGGAAGTACCTATTTTTGAAATATGAAATATCTGAGGAAAATTGGTGAAAAATTAATTTTTCCAAATTGTTTCACGATCATCACGAAATTATGCACGAGTTTCCTTACAAGCATTTTGAAACTTGTCAACAACTGTTTTTCGGGAACGGATAACTATTTTTTTAGTTTAGGAGGAATTAACAACGAAACTTGAATAATATCGAAATTTCACTTACTTTCCTAATATTTCGAAAATAAAGTTCATCGAGCTGAAATTTCGTACACTAATCTGAAATTCAGATTGAATGCCATATTTCATTGAAATTTTAAGGTTTTACGAGAAAAATTTTTCCATAAATTATTAAAAAAAAATTTTTCACAATTCTTCTAAGGATACTATCCTCACAAAATTCAGCACAAATTTACAGGTTGACATTCTACAATCAATTACTAAAATTCAATCTGATATTTTTTAGGATATTGGCAAAGGTAACTGAAACTGTTGGGTGGATTTACTCCTCATCGTACATCCTGACAGTTTCGAGTCGTTGGAAAATTGCCAAAATTCGAAAACTACAGACATTCTTGGAAATGAGAACATTCTTGTTCCCCACTGAAGCACTCGTGGTCATCTAACGTGACATTACCATTGTTACCTTCAGGTTCCCTCATTCTCCACTTGAGATGAAGACATCATCCCACATAATATGCGTTGTTATCGATGTTTATCAATTTAAAATATAGACAGATAAGCTCGCTCTCCTCGAAAGAATGTCTAATAGGTCGAAGATGCCCAAAAACTGCTTGTCATCCTCTTGAGATCCTGTGGCGCCATGACCACGTCGTGAGGAGAAAAAAGGCCTAAAAACAATAGTTAGCTGTTGAGCTAAACAAGCTCGCAGGTATTGTTGAGATGGATTAATAGTTGTGAGAAAATTGTTTCTTATGTATATTTCATCGAGTACAGGGTGGGCAAAATTCGTTGTCTACTGAAGGAATCTCGAGAACTATAGAAGCTAGAAGAAAACTGATAACACATTCTCGAGCTCTTTATTCCTGACGACTCCGAATCTGAAAACAGATCCAGCTTATCGTTCATAGAACTTGAGTTATGAGCGAAAATTGAGAAATTGTCATTTTCAATAATGCTGAATAACTCGCTTGTTTGAACTCGTATTCGAAATCTGTTGATACATTCTACAGGCATTTTTGTAGGAGTAATTTAAATATAATATGACTGAATATTTCAATCCAGCCATTTTCGAGAAATAAGAAAGATTTTGGATTTTTCAAATAAAAACTATAGTCGAAAGATCTTTTATTTTGCTACAAAATTTTTGCTGGTTTCAAAAATGTATCATATGTCGCTATTCACATGAATATTACATGAGAAAATTGTCAATACTTTTTTCCTGCTTTTCTTTTCACTGTTGAATTATGAGTAGGCTGACGTTGCCATAGCGACGATTGAATATGCATTATCTTTGTGTGAACTTGCGCCTCCATGATTGGAATCAGTGATTGCTGAATAAATATTTGTATGGTTAATTTGTCATAGTTCTTAAGATTAGCAATAGAAAATCTGTTTATTATCCCTAATGACCCGAAATATTGCTGATCTTAAGAACTAAGACAAATTAACCATAGATATATTTATTCAGCAATCGCTGATTCCAATCATAGAGGCGCAAGTTCACACAAAGTTAATGCATATTAAATCGTCGCTATGGTAACGTCAGCCTACTCATAATTCAGCAGTTAATAGAAAAGCAGGAAAAAAGTAATGATTATCTTCTCATGTAATATTCATGTGAATAGCGACATATGATACATTTTTGAAATCAGCAAGAATTTTGTAGCAAGATAAGAGATCTTTTGACTATAGTTCACATTCAAAAAATCCAAAATCCTTCTCATTTCTCGAAAATGGCTGGATTGAAATATTCAGTCATATTATATTTGAATTACTCCTAAAGAAGTGGCTGTAGAATGTATAAACAGATTTCCAATACAAGTTCAAAGAAGCGTGTTATTCAGCATTATTGAAAATGACAATTTCTCAATTTTCGCTCATAACTCAAGCTCTATGAACAATGAGCTGGATCTGTTGTCAGATTCGGATTAGTCAGGAAAAAAGAGCTCGAGAATGTGTTATCAGTTTTCCTCTAGCTGCTATAGTTCTCGAGGACCCATCAGTAGACAACGAATTTTGCCCACCCTGTACATTCCTTCGAGTAAGATCACTACAAAAAGGCGAGAAGAACATCTAATATAATAATGGACATTCTTTGGCAGTAGATATAGAACATAAGAACTGCAACTCAACTTTACCCTGGAATACTTAAACCAAATAAATATATTCAGAAAATAACTAGAAAATCAGTGAGGTCAGGAGCTTTTACGCGCTTGTTCCGTTACCAAAGCGGTCATCTATACAAGTATTGACCCTGCCAAACGCAGATTTTTTTCATATGTTCCTCACGAAATTCTGCACGAACCTCGAGCTATAATTTTCGATCAAGTACTAGATTGCAATTCGATCAGAAATTTTGAATGGGTGTAACTTTCTAAAGAATATTTGGCGAATTCAACCCATTTAAGCATTCGACCTTCTCGATTGAACTGAAAACCTTCTCTACAAATACAGGGTGTTCTACAAGCTCTATGACAAACTTTGACAGATGGTAGCTGTGCTTATTCTTAACTTTTTTTTTCCTATGAACATATATCCGATTCGTTTTTGTTAAGAAGATACAGCATTTGAAAAATTATATTTTCATGCTCAAATCATACTTATAAATGGAAATTTTAATACTATAAAAATTGTTCAAAATGTCCACAAAAGATGACGTTACTCGGCGGATCAGATGTTGGTCGTTTCGTATTTGGTTTGCTGCATCTTGAATTCTATCAAGTAATTGTTGATGAGATTCGATTTCAACATGATAAACAAGCTGCTTCACATGTCCCCATAAATAAAAATCTAAGGGATTTAGATCAGGCGAACGAGGTGGCCATTGTATTGGTCCTCCTTGACCTATCCATTTATTCGGGAAATGTTCATTCAGCCAACTGACTACTTGTCTCCCTCTATGTGGTGGTGCACCATCGTGCTGATACCACATATTTCCTACAATATTTAGCTCCAAGTAATCAATGAAGTCAAAAAGGTTGTGCTCCAAAAAATTTTTATACAAATCTGCATTTAAACGGTCATTTATAACATGTACTGTCATCAAATCATTGATGAAAATCCCACCCCGAACGTGTACACGGAAACGTTGCTGAAATCGTCTTTGTCTAATGACATATGGATTCTGCAGTGCACATACATGTTCATTGTGGTTATTGTTGATACCGTCCTTAGTTAAACAAGCCTCGTCAGACCACATGACAAGCGAAATAAATCTATTATCTTGGGCATGTTGTTGAAGTAACCATCTACAAAATTCTAACCTTCGTAAGACATCGTCAGCATGTAAAGCTTGTACATTTTGTCTATGAAATGGATGCAACATTTCTACTTTCAAAACACGCCATACGAAATTTGGTGATAAATGAAGATTAGTAGCTATACGTCGAACGCTAATCGAAGGGTTGCCACGGACAGCATATGTTAGATTTTCCTCATTTTCTACATTCACTTCAGTTGGCCGAATGGCTTTCTTTGGAGCAGGATTGCCTGTTTCTCGTAGTCTTCGGAATGATGCACAAAATACTGTGTGAGCAGGTTGGTGTTATTGTTGGTATCTATTAGGATATTTTCTTCGGTATTCTGGAGCTGCTTTTCTGGAGTTACCATTAGAATACCCATATTCAAATACAATATCTGCATATTCCTGAGTCGTGAAAGAATGCATAGTAATTCAAAACGTACACCAAGTATCAAATGAATAATTAAAATAACGTCAATTACCAAATCAACCGATATTTTATGTCGGTCTACTTCATCAAAACATAGAAATAATTTTTTTCAAATGCTTGTTACTTCGAACCGAGAACAAATCAGACCTATGTTCATAGGAAAAAAAATGTTCAGAATAAGCACAGCTACCATCTGTCAAAGTTTGTCATAGAGCTTGTAGAACACCCTGTATATTCCCTATGTCGATTCTTCCTTGAGTTGAAGTGTTTACGGCCGGCATATCCACTGATAGTGAACGAAATAACTTCCGGAAGAATCTATTCAGTAGCTTGATAATTGTATAGTAAGTTAATAGTTTAATTACGAAGGCCGAATTGGCGAATTAGTGAAAACTATCGAATGATTCCGCAGATATACCCTTTCAAAATTTCAGTTCTTCGATATTTCCAAAAACATAGATCGAATCGCCCTTCAATGAAAAATGCTACCTTGGAGTTTCAGCCAAATAGGGTCTACTAAATTCCTTCTTACTATAGGTTTTTGTTGGAATCATCTCCGATTGGTTAAAATTTATGTTGGGATTTCTGATTTCATGTCAATAGTGTCAATTTTATATAGGATATGTTCCGCAAATCAACTTGGTTATTTTGTTTGCTAGTTTTCTGTTCCGTGAATATGAAATATTCGGTTGGTTCCAGAAGAAAAAAAAAGCAATTTTTCTGCCACCAGAACGACAGTCAATGTTCTATGGTAACATATTCATGGTATAGAACAATCTATACTTATCTTATGATCCATAGACCATACTATGATGTAAAAAACATGGTGTGCTCATCTGAAAAAGAAGTGACGTCAACAAGATTAAAATACAAGGAAATATATATTCTGTGCTTCGAATTTGAATGAAAAAAGTGACGTCATCCTTGGTAAATCGATCACAGATGAGCACACCATGTTTTACTCACATCATGGACCATACTTAATAATTTTTTCATAATTGATTGTTGTCTTCTCTATGTTGAATGGATCATAAAGTAAATGATGATTGTTCTATGCTATGGATATGTTGCCATAGAACATTGACTATCCTTTTGGCGACAGAAAGATAGTTTTTTCATCAATAAAATTCTGTAATTAACCTTTTTTCAGGGACCAACCAAATATTCCATATTTACGGAACAGAAAACGGGCAACCGAAATAACCAATTTAATTCGCGGAACATATCCTATGTAAACTTGACACTATCGACATGAAATCAGGAATCCTAACTTGAATGTCAGCCAATCGAAGATGATCTTAACAAAAACCTATATTTGGAAGTAATCATTGTGTTTGAGCAGCCGAGGCACCGTTCATTGATATTTATAAATAACATTGTCATGTCGAAATTGTTATGAAATTACCCTTCCCCAGTGATAGTAAATTTGCAAGAAATTTGTGGGTTGGCAACTTAGATCGAAGTCGTCTATTGATAAGAAATGTCAAATAAAATATTTCTGTGGTCACTGCATTTCGAACATGTATTCTATGAATAAGAATAATAAGGTTCATATGAACAGTTCGATGGCCTGAGATGACACTACTTGCCAAATATGAAGCGAATACGTTGAATGGTTCACAAGGCCTTCTGAAGGTTATACCAAAATCAAGAAATCCCTCTATCATAGTGCCCATGGCCGGAAAGAATTGAGTTTGATATGGCATTAAAATTACAGACATTCATTCAAATTGATTCCCAAGAAAATTTTCGCCATAATGAATATTAGAAATTATTCGAAAAACTGTCCAACTGAGCTCGACTTGTCATTATCCACTCAACGTCAACAATGAAAGAAAAACAAAGAAATATTTCTGGTAAAGATGGATGCAGTGACTAATTCCTAAATTGCCCCAATTGGATTCCGAAAACAATTTAAATCCTAATTGGAATATTAAAAGAGACGAGACATCAAATTAAAGATGATAAGAAATACTTCTATACGGATTGTTACGCTTAATCCTGTCATTTCTTCAATGCTATGAGGGATCATTATGGGTCTCTACCAACCGCATTCAACTCATTATTGAATTACACTTTTAATTTCTTAATTATAAACTATTATGGAGTTCCCTCATCGTCATGGAGAGATGTCCCCTATTCAGGACTGTAATTCGATGAAACTAACTTTTTTGATTCACTGATTCAATAGGGGTTTTTCCTTCAAACGAAAATGCAGTCATTTTCATGAAAAACCTTTAGAACATCACACATAATTTCAAAATTATATTTTAAAAAAATGTATGATCACCTTAAATAGAAAAATAAAAATGGGGATTTGCCTTTAAAAGGATTTGTCTTGAGTGCACGATATGGCAACGTCGAATTCAGCTTTCTCGGAAAGAAATGGACGTCAAATGTGTTACTTTGCTTAGGAAAACAGAGATAGCTTTACTTCGATCTGGTTAGAGTAGAAGACAACGACCAAGGAATAGAAAAAGAAGAGCACAAACTGTCATACTGTCATATTACTGACAAATCGCAAACGGAAATTGTTTGGTTATATTGACAAAGAACACGTGTGTACCACAGAATAGAAATAAATAGTTCATTATTCTATTGCAGAAAAAGCTATTCTACTAAACACCGTTGTCACTTCGTGCATGCCTGGCAAATCCCAAACCCCAATTTTGAAATCTGATTTTGAATACTCCCTGAAGGTAATTTGGGAAAATAATGAATCAAAGCCGTTATAATTATGTTCAAATTTGTATTTGCAGTAATAACCCAAATTCAGGAAAAACCCTCATTTGGCGTATTCACGTGAGGGTTTTGAAAATTTGAGGTTTCCACGCAGTTTTTCACAAGACAGTGCTATCTCGTTTGACATACAGGGTGTTTAGTTAACCTATACATTCGAAGGGGGTTGGGATTTTGAACGTACTCGACCAACACTTTTGTACAAAGTGTAACACATTTTTTCTCTGTTTCCATTAAATTCAGAATAGAATTCCAATCGAACCTTTGATTTGGATACATCTGCCTTTGTATTTTCGTAGTAATAGTCATTCAAGATTTTGTTTCCTCTACATAATTCGAACAATACTGATCCGAACAAATTGAATCTTGCTCACTGGGTGTGAAGAACTGTCTCTGAAATTTTTGCAAAATGTTGTGAGAACCTCATCTCTAGAAAAATCACAAAATTACAAATATGTCCTAGAGTTTATTCTTCGGAAGTCTTTGAAATCATCCAGGTTATCAACGTTGAGAGTTTCATGAGAATTCGGTGGTAAGTTGTTGAGAAATAATATTTATTCCCTCCAAGCCCCAGTTTTGAGCCCTTAGGGTACCCCTATCCCGCTGCAAAAATTGGAGAATCAATCTCGAGAGACACACGATTTTACTACCAAGTTTCACGGATTTCGGTTAATTTCTTTCAGAGGAAAGTCCCGGACAACGGACGGCGGACGGACAGATTTTTGTGCGCATGTTCTAAGGGAACAGCGTGCTATCGTTTTGTCCAAATGTCTGTAATTTTGGATGATTGAGCTGAAAATGGTCTCAATCGACTAGGTTGGACTCACTGATGACGAATCCGGTGTCAAAATCGATTCTGTCCGGCCGAGGACACGATAACTGTCTACAGAAGCAAGCTAGCAACTTGAAACTTTCAGGGTGGGTCGCGTATCAGAATACCGCGGTTCAGTTCGTTAATGGGCCGAGTCGGTCGAATAGTTTCGGAGTTATAGCCACTTGAAATTTTGAGGTTATTTATTTTTTATTCCAGAAACTACTTGGGCGATTGGATTCAAACTTGGCAGTTAGGTGGAGTATAACGATGCGCAACTTTGAGCCAAATTTTTTCAGGATCATATTGTCAGTTAATTTTTAAAATAATTTTTTTCGAAATTTTTTTCCAAAAGATTTTTTTTTCGGAAATCATTAATCATACCAAAAAAAAATTCCACTCACACCTTGACCTTCATATTTCACAGCAGTGTACCAAATTTCAGTTCGATACGATCAAAAGTTTTGGAGATATTGGGAAAAATATGCCAAATTTCGAGGTTTTCTTCTCTATATCGTTGTTTTTTTCGGTATAACTCGAGAAACACTGATTCAATCCTGACGAAACTTCGCAGCTAGTTTTGAAGATGCTGATGGACAACTTTATGCGGAATTTCGTGATGATAGTGTGATTAGAACAATTTGAAAAAAAAATTCTCTGATTATCTTATCATATCATCTTCATTAAATTCCGTATGAACCTTCGAACTGTAATTTTTCGATGAAGTACTGGATTTCAATTCGATCTGATCTGTATTTTTCGAAATATTGGGTAAATGAAATTTTGAATGGGTGTATCCACGGAATCATTGGGCGGATTTTACCCATTCACGAATTCGACTTTCGTAATTAAGGTCCAAACCTACTCTACAAATATCGAGTTTCTAAGTCGCCTAATGGCTGACTGCGTAAACACAATAACTTCCGAATGAAACAACTTAGAAAATCGATATTTGTAGAGAAGATTCGGACCTTAATTAAAAATCCGCTAGGCCGACCGTAAACACAATAACTTCCGGAAGAAACGACTTAGAAACTCGATATTTGTAGAGTAGGTTTGGGGCTCAATTACGAAGGTCGAATTCGTGAATGGGTAAAATCCGCCCAATGATTCCGTAGATATACCTATTCAAAATTTTATTTTTCCAATATTTCCAAAAATGAAGATTATATCGAATTGAAATCCAGTAATTTATCAAACAAAAATTCAAAAAGCACTGCCGTGAAGGCAGCAGCTTTTGTGTACGTGTTAAAATTCGTTGCTGAAGCGGTCATCTCCATTGAACATGCGCGCAAAAGCTGCTGCCCTCACGGCAGTGCTTTTCCAGATTTTTTTTATTAGTTCATTCAAATCTACATACTTCAAAATGTAAGCTGTGAAATTTTTAGGGGGGGTAATTTTGTTTTATTTTTTGGTCGACCACTTAGGTTTATCATTTGATTTTATCAAATAGTGAAGCAAAATTATGTCAGATTTTGTATTTTTCTCCTCACTCATCGTCGTTGTTTCCGAAATAAGTCGAAAACTACGGATCCAATTATGTTCACCCAAGCCTACTCTACAAATTTCGAGTTTCTAAGTTGTTTCTTTCGGAAGTTATTGTATTTGGGATCGGCTATTAGGCCGACCGTAAACACAACACTCAGAAACACGATATTAGTGAAGTAGGTTTGGGGCTTAATTTCGAAGGTCGAATACGTGAATGGGTTTAATCCGCCCAATGATTCCGTAGATATACCTATTCAAAATTTCATTTCCCCAATATTTCCAAAAATACAGATGAGATGGAATTGAAATCCAGTACTTGATTGAAAAATCTAGATAAGCACTGACGCGAGGTCAGGATCTTTTACGCGCTCGTTCATATTCTCTGTCAATTAGATCCACACGAAATTTTGCACCTGGTTGCGCATTGATTATCCCCACCTGATCACAAAGTTCCAATCAAATGGCATCTGTACTTCTTGGGATATTGCGGAAATAACGTTTAAACTCCAAATAACGAAATGTGGCATATTTTTTTCCTTATATCTCTGAAAATAAATATCGGATCGAATTCAAATTTAGAACATTGTTGTTAAATATTGGCTTCAAGGTTTGTGCCAAATTTTGTTGGAATCTTAGCAATATTTTGGGAGAACAAAAAGTTTTTGATCAAAAATTCGAAAATTTTTCGAATAAGTTTGTTTTGGAACTGAATCCACACGAAATTGTGCACTGAGTTGCGCGTTGTTATTACAATACAGTTTACAAGTTTCAATCTGATTGTTCCAGTACTTCATGAGGAATAGAGGAATTAACCTCAAAATTTCAAATAGGCCTAACTCTGAAACTATTCAATCGATTTCATCAATTAACGAACTAAAGCGAGATATTCGTACTCTCAACCTAATCTGACAATTTCGAGTCTCTCGGTCCTTTCCTTCGAAAGTTAGAGCACATACGGCGGACGGACAGCATTGAATTTGACCACGGATTCTAGTTCAAGGTGTTCAACTCTATCTTCCGAAACCATTTTCGTCTCAAAATTCGAAAATTACAGACAATGTGACGAAACGATAACGTGCTGCTCCCTAAAACAAGCACCTTGAAGGTTCATGCAGAATTTCAGGAGCATAATACGATTAGAAGAATTCCATCAGGAAGTGAAGGTGCGTTTGGCTGGTCAATAAGTGAAAATAGGACTGCTTTGGCAACGTTGTTGATGGTCGATCCTGAATTTCCTCAACACCCATATTAATCACGTATTTTTACCGAATCAATCAACCGAAATATTTCAGGAAGTACCTTCCAACGCCCTCTATCATCTCATCTTTCGCAAGTCCGCCGTGACGGGCACATTTTACCGATGTTTCAATCAAAATGCAGATTCCCCGCTGCGTTCCACAACACAACGTTTATGTATCATGGTTTCCCATGATGGACCATCCATCTTCATCACGTCACGCTGTGGGTGAATAATGAAATCTACGTGATTGGCGGTAGATGAAGACATCAAGATCATAATCGAATGTGCGGGATGTGAAATGGTATAGGTAATGAAATAGCTACAACGGAACATCTCTTGTGGGTAGTGCTAAGTCATCATGTTGACAATGTCTCGAAATATTTCTTCATTGTTTCATTTTTTGATAACAGGGGGGCGAGATAGTAATTGACTGATTCAGAGGAACAATAATTGTACTTTATGCCCAATTGCTTATATACTCACCATCCACATCCACATCTGAAAACCAGAACACCTTTATTACCAAGTACCCTCAAGAGAATAGCATGATGTACTTGATGACTACGATGTTCAGGGTAGTTTGCTGATGTAGATGGAATCGTATTTGTCAAATTGATTTCAGTATGTTGTTGTCAATGGTGTATCTTCGTCAGCATTTAAGGTGAAATCGGGGGTACCGCAAGGTTCACATTTGGGTCCATTGCTATTCTCTGTATACATGGTGAGTCTTTGAGTTGTACATTTATTTTAACCATAGATTCCTGTCATCAAATAAAACCCGTTTTTCATTTTCCATTTTTCCAGATTCGGCTCAAGTAAAAAGTTAAGCATTCAAACATTTCTCGATGTGCCAATACGCTCCTGCGCTTTTTTTGCAAGTTCACCACAGATATCTCTTACGGTGATTTCTTCTGGAGAATAACCAATCCAAGGTTTGAAATTCAAAGAAACAAGATTAAGAAAACTCATTTACTAACTTAATTCTTATGATTTGGTGCTTTTTGCGATAGTATCGCCAGGAAAACATTTCACTACACTGAACTTGAAACACTGATCTTCAACCGGATGTTTATGCAAAATCCAATTTCATTCCACTATAAGATTATACAGAATTCCATCCTCACCTATTCTCATATTGAAAACTCCATAATTATACTTTTTTCACGAAATTTATTAATGAATTATATGAAATCAATCAATTAACCTAAAAATATTCTATAGACTTGTAATTACATGTTATTCTATGTCTATGAACGATATGGTTAGGTCTGTGGTAGGATCACGAAATAGCATTTGCCTAAATTAGTTCTATGTGGAACAGATAAATATTTATGTGTATTCTATGGTCCGGATAAACGTGAACCTAGCTTGATTTACTCCCTCTACTAGATCAGGGACGGATCCACAATTATAAGGTAATGTTTCGAATTTTCATACGATTTTATAATATTCAAAATTGAATATCTGCAAAACGGTGCATTTTAGGAAAAATCAGAAAGGATAGTCAAGTATTTCAAAATGATTGAAGATTTTTATAGTCGCATAAGATAAACTTCATCTGCATTCTTCAGGCTAATTTCGTATAGTTTTTTGAATCGGCGAGTCTATAACTCGGAAACTGTTTGAAGTAGGATGAAAGTGATATCTGAGGAATATGTGTAATAGTTATAGAAAACTTCACACCAAAGTTGATCTCATTCGGAGTTACCATATCAGAGCTATAAATGAAAACTGATTTTCTTGGAAATTTAAACAACCTGTATCTTTTGTTGGAGCCGAATCTGAAAAAATTATGAATGAAAAAAGTGTGTCTTTTGATGAGAGAAATCTATGGTTAAAATAAATGTACAACATAAAGACTCACACTGTATATGAACGATGTGTCGGACTGTTTCCTACATGTAAATTTTAACTGTATGCAGATGATTTGAAAATGTATCAGTCAGTCAATAAGCCGAAGGACTTGGAGAAATTTCAGAGGGATCTTGACAGATTCTCTGCTTTCTGTTGTGTAGTTATCTGACGGGAAAATGACTATAACATTTTCAAAATATACACGGTGAAATGTGTCAGAATGTCATGGTCAACCGGGATAGTTTATAGAAGTGATAATCGTGTAAAGGTGCGTTTGGAAGGGTCAAAACATAAAAAGATGACCGCTATAATCAATTCGTGAAAGTTTCTCCAGTATAAATCCAATACTGCAGCTCTTAAATGTATTCAGCAATTCCCATTTCATTTTTTTGGTTGAGAATAAATATCATCGTATTTCTCGACTTTTTTCTAACATCAAATTTATACGTTCTACAATCACTTTACCTTGAATTCGTCATGAAAAAACTAATATTCACGCATGGAAATACAAGACATAACCTATTTGTCACTCTTTTCTATGGTTTCTATCGCCGAAGCAGCAAAAATGCAAGGTTGTCAGACTGTATTCCTCGATCAACTGATCGATGTAGTTGACGAGTTGATTAATTCTTTGAAACCCAAATTCGTTGATCGGCCGATCAAATTTGACAGAGAAATCTGTTGTTCTAACGATCACCGTATCTTTGTGAAACCCTTAGAGTAACAAACAACATAGAGGGACTGTACGCAGTTTTTGGGTGTCCGCAACATGCTTTTGTCGACGTAGTCAGATTGTGATATATTTGCAAATGCGCAATGATATTATCTTATTGTAATTGTATATTAAATGAAATAAAAATATTAGTTTTAGTAATTCTCGGTTCCCAGCAAACACTAAAACGCAGCAAGAGTACAAAAACTGTACAGCGTTGCTGCACTTGAAGTGCAGCGATGGTGGTACAGTAACTGTATCGAAACGGACCGTATACGTCCCGCGGAATTTAATCGAAACTGTACAGCTCAAACTGCATTCGAAGTACAGCCACTATGCAGCAGTTGTGGAGAAGCTATGCCTCGTTGTAATGCAGTTTGTACGTAGTAATAATGCACCAACTGTGCTACTTCGATATGAAGTTTCTAAGCAGCAATAATGCAGCAGAAGCTCGGCTGTATAACGAGACTCACAGGAATAAGACTCACTCCCAAAAAAATAATTATTTTTTAATTGTGATTGAATTGAAACTTTGCACATTGACACTGAATTATTTACCATCGATAAATGCAAAAAAGTGAGTTTAGTCCTTCCAGCTTATTCGGAGATTGCCAAATAAATTTTGATTTAATTCCTATATGATGTGATGTTTATATTTTTGCATATTCGAATTCTATGCCTTACGGTAGAAAAATTACTGCAATTTTTTCTGTATCTTGATATTGATTACTCAACAGAAAAATATTTAAATTTAATATTTAATTTTTCACATTTCACATTTCACCAAAAATTCAACATGGAATTCAAATATATAAAAATGTACCCAACATTATCTGAAAAATTGTACGGCCATTTCTGGTTAGACCAAAAGACACAATCTGTAGTATGTAAGTCCAGAATTTCAATGCGATTACTTGAAAAATATAGGTTTTTCGGAGGAAAGCCGGATTCCTGAAACATACTGGTTGTCTTAGGAATCGGGTTTACCTAGTTTACATTGAGCATATAACGTAGAGTGATTCATAGCAAATTCAACTCAATAAAAAAAATATTGCACTAGGAACATGACTTTAATGGAAAAAACTTGAATTTACACAAATACCGGCCATATCAAATATTATACATGATATAATATATTATTGGGTATGACTCTCTCTCTCGTTCCTTTCCAAGTCCTCTAAAATAAGTAGAAACATATTTCTCAATCATACCATGATGTTGTTTCAATATCGGTTGGTGAATCATTTTTACTCTCTTTGTTCTTTCGTACAGCAACTTGAAGTGGAGAAAAATGAGTTAATGCACAAAAAAGGGTTTACCTTGTGTGAATATAATGCCTAAAATTTCTTCATTGATATTTATGTACTTCGAAATTCTGTTTTCTGTTGACCCTGTCCAGTTCAGGTAGAGACTCAGATGTTTTCTTCTATTGTCTAATTATTCCAATTCCAATTCCAAAAGAATCGGCATCATCTAAATATGTATCTTAGCCACTCAGATCAGTCTAATTTGCCTTATTTCGTTTTTTTGGGAACTGATCATGTCGAAACATCAGTTTTTCACACTTGCAGCCAATCAATTCGAAACTAACAGTCAGTTCAAATAGCGCGATTCACTTAGAACCAAAAACGAATTCACTACACAACAAACAAATTTCCGTTACAAAACAGCATGGCCGACGACGACGATCGACTACGCTTCTCTAACCTACCGGCTATCGGCACAGACAACGATGGCTGACTATTAGAACGAAATATAGCATCAAAGACTGAGACAGCGTTGTCTCATACAGCTTTTCGATTTTGTTGCACAAAAGCTGTACAGCAGCTGTATTTAAAAGACTGCATTTTTAGGACAGCAGTATCACCAATGCAGAGACTGTGCAGTTCTAATACAACATTTTATGTACTGCATTCCGGTGGCACTTGTGATGCAGAAACTGTACAATTGCTGTATGTTGTGTTTGTTGTAATTTAAACATTTCATCATAGATATTTTTCTTCAGTTTCGAATTTGTGGTAAGAAGAATCTACCAGCTGAAATCCAAGCTTTGTCAACGATGCCGCATTAATAGTATACCGCCGGTCAATCTGTCATCCGTTGTTTTGGTGAGTTTCTAACGAGTTTTTAGATTTTTCTAGCTGCTTACTTCGATATTTTTCAAATTATCACAATACTTTAATACACTATGGGACGTAAGAAGTGTGTTGTTTGTGGAGAATCCCGTGAATTGAGTGAAATATCGTATCACAGGCTGGTAACTGCTTTATTAACAAGTTTGTTTTGATTGCGGTCAAAGTGTCAAATTTTGTATAACATGTTGCGGACAGGAATAGCCTTCTAAATATGTCGTATACTACCTCTATGTTGTTTGCTACTCTGAGGTGAAATCCAGGGATAGTCTTGGTGGTTGCACCTCCCCTCCTCCCCTTAACAACCCATAAATCCACCCATGACCTTCTCGGAACCAGAACCATAAAATCCTTCACATTCTTTCCTCTTCATGAATATGACCGAACAAAGGCAGTATATAAATTCCCACACAGCAACTTAACATCGCATTTAATTCGGAATATTCACCCACAATACACTATGAAACAGGCTACTCCTTCTTTGTCAATTCGGCCATTACTCACAGTCTCAGCTTAATACATGTAATCATGGAGGACTACGTGCGTGCAAACAACTAAATTAGGTCCGCTATTGACGTAGCAACTACCAGTAGCAGCCATCGTACAAATCACCCAGGTGTCCATAATTTCATAGACAATCAATCATCGGATTTCATAGACGTAATGATCGCCATCAAGAACTCGTAAAGGTCCTGGACGTTTAGTGATGGATTCGTGGAGGCGAAATGACCAAAAAAAGATATTCTTGGCCTGTGGAATTTGTAATTTCATTTCTACGACTCGAACGAAGATTATGTGTTAAAGTTATTGTTGTTAAAGTGCTTTTTCAGGCACACTAACTCATAATATGAGGGACTTTTACAGTCATAATTCAGATCACACCTTTGCAGTGAATGCGAGTTACATTGAGACCTCAAGAATCTAACCATCGAAGTGCTTATCGATGAGATTCCAGAAACAATTATTTAACGACGAGATCTCTGAGAGGTTCTTATCAGTTTTCATGTTGCTGCGTAAAAAAACGTGAGTTGCGAGTTCCTAAAGTCATCCACAACATGAAGCTGTCTGCTATTTTCTCATGGAAAACCTCTACGAGATATCACATCTGTTATATAAACACGAGAACAGTCTTCCCCATAATGAGCAGTTTGTAAACTTCTACATGTTATATCTTTAAACTATCTTAGAACCCTCTGGGACCTCTCAAAGAAATAGCAAATGAACTCACATCTACATCTTGAAAAGATATCTACGAGATATCTCAAGAACTTCTCTGTGTTACCTGGGAAATCACCTAGGGGTCCATTATTTCATAGACATGCCATCCTCGGATTTCCTGAATGTTTAGTGACGGATTCATGGGGGCAAAATGACCAAAAAAGATATTCCTGGCCTGTGGAATTTGTAGTTTCATTTCTACGACTCGAACGAAGGTTATGTGTTAAAGTTATTGTTGTTAAACTGCTTTTTCAGGCACACAAACTCATAATATGAGGGACTTTTACAGTCATAATTCAGATCACACCTCTGCAGTGAATGCGAGTTACATTGAGACCTCAAGAATCTAACCATCGAAGTGCTTATCGATGAGTTTCCAGAAACAATTATTTAACGACGAGATCTCTGAGAGGTTCTTATCAGGTCTCATGTTGCTGCGTAAAAAAACGTGAGTTGCGAGTTCCTAAAGTCATCCCCAACAGGAAGCTGTCTGCTATTTTCTCATAGTAACCTCTACGAGATATCACATCAGATATATAAACACGAAAACAGTCTTTCCCATAATGAGCAGTTTGTAAACTTCTACATGGTATATCTTTAAACTATCTTTGAACTCTCTGGGACCTCTTGAAGAAATCGCAAATGAACTCACATCTACATCTTGAAAAGATATCTACGAGATATCTCAAGAACTTCTCTGTGTTACCTGGGAAATCACCTAGGGGTACATTATTTCATAAACAATATATCCTCGGATTTCCTGTATGTTTAGTGATGGATTCGTGGAGGCGAAATAACCAAAGTTCTTGATGTCAAAGTGATCTTTCAGGTACACAAACTCATAATATGAGGGAATTTCACAGTCATAATTCAGATCACTCAGGGAGGTCCTTATCAGGTCTCATGTTGTTGTTCCGATTTCCTAAAGTCATTCCCAACAGGACCATAGTTTACCTCGGAAATGTCTGCTATTTTCACATAGCTAACCTCTACGAGAAATCACATCAGATATATAAACACAAAAACAGTCTTCCCCATAGTTAGCAGTTTGAAAACTTCTACATGCTGTATCTTTATACTATCTTCGAACTATCTGGGACCTCTTAAAGAAATCGCAAATAAACTCACATCGACATCTTGAAAAGATATCGACGAGATATCTCAAGAACCTCTCTGTGTTACCTGGGAAATCACTTAGGGGTCCATTATTTCATAGACAATCCATCCTCGGAATTCATAGACGTTTGGTGATGGATTCGTGGACGTAATATGAGCAGGAAATTGAATTCTTGGCCTGTGGATTTCGTAATTTCGTTTCTACGTCACGAGTGAAGGTAGTATGTGTTGATATCTTACCGATTTCTTATGAGGGTAATGATTTCTGAAGGAGCTTCGAATGATTTTCTTTAGTTGTCCTTTCAGGTGCACAAACTCTTTATGATGGTGGCTTTCACTGGCATAATTCAGATCACACCTTTGCAGTGAATGAGAGCTACATCAAGACCTCAAGAACCATTGCATCGAAGCTTTTATTGATGAGTTCCAAGTAACACGGGCTTCACGACGAGATCTCTGAGAGGTCCTATTCTGTTGTTCATTACGTGCTTCCTTCATAGTCGAGACGAAGTTTGAATCAAAATCCAAATCGGTAGTTGAGATTTGAAATTCAAAATTCTTCTCATTGTGATATATATTTGATTTTTATGTGACTCCAATTTCGGAATGTAAATCTTCACGTCATTGCTTTTCCAGGTTTTTATCGATGAAGTACTGTATTTCAATTCGATCTAATTTGTTTTTTTGAGAATTTTGGAAAGAATAAAATTTTGAATGGGTATATCTACGAAATCATTGGGCGGAGTTCACTCCGAATTTGTGAATGGGCAGAATCCAACCAATGATTCCGCAGACACATTCAAAATTTTATTTTCCCAATATTTTCAAAAATGCAGTGTAGATCGAATTGAAATCCAAGATACAGAATTTCATGATGATAATAAACGGTGTTTCAAATTGCGCAGTTTTTTTTTAAGATTAAATAAAATATAGATGGCGCACTGAGTTCGTCTGGGTATTTTATTGACATTTAAGAAGAGCGATGTATGACATTTATAGAAATGCCTTCGTACACGATACAAATTGTTGAGTTATTTTATGAAAATCAGCGTTCTGTGAAAGGTGTCTTTAGAAAATTACGTGAATCTTATGGTTTACATAATCGTCCATCTCAAAGAACTATTGGTCGAATTATTAAAAAATTTCAAGAGACCGGTTCGGTGGAAGATCAAAAAAGTGAAAAATTCAGTCGTGGCGGTCGTTTACAAGAAACTATTGATTTCGTTCGTGAAATTGCTGCTGAAGACCCTGGAATGTCCATTGGACGACGTTCACAACAAGTTGGACTTAGTGGGTCCACAACATGGCGTAGCTCTGAAGACATATAAGGTTCAAATAACACAGGAACTAAAGCCATTATATCATTTAAAATGTCGTTCATTTGTCAATTTCATCAATGAACAACCAGCTTATTTTTCTCGAAAAATCATGCTTTCCGATGAGGCACATTTTCAACTTGGTGGCTTTGTTAATAAACGAAATTGTCGTATCTTAGGTGAGGAAAATCCACGAATTATTCATGAGAAACATATGCATTCTAAACGAGTCACTGTTTGGTGTGCATTATGGTCAGGTGGTGTAATTGGACCTTACTTTTTTGAAAATGCTGCAGGTGAAGCTGTAACTGTCAATGGTGATCGATACCGTCGGATAATATTCGAATTTTTGTGGCCTGAATTAATGAATATTGATAGAGGACATTTGGTTTCAACAGGATGGCGCTACACCTCACTTTGCAAATGACACAATTGATTAATCGAGACAAAAATTTCCCGGACGAATAATCCCCAGAAACGGTGATGTCAATTGGCCACCAACATCATGTGATTTGACACCGAGGGACTATTTTCTTCGGGGTTATGTGAAAACCCAGATCTATAAGAATAATCCGTAGTCGATTTCTGAACTTAAGGATGAAATTATTCGTGTCATTAGTGAGATCGAGCCTCAATTATGTCAAAATGTCATTGAAAATTTTTACGAAAGAGTGGACGTCCTTAGAACTGCAAGAGGAGGCCATTTAACAGATATTATTTTCCGTTTATAAATGTCATTACTGAAACTTCAATCACCAATAAAAAGTTTCTGAAAATGAATGCAAATTATGTGATTTATTTATTCTTAAAATAAACCGCGCAATTTGAAACACCCTTTTTCATAGCAAGCTTTGAAATATGGTTATTCTGTTGACAAATTAAGAATTTCTCAAATTCCTTCGTTTCGGATGTATATTTCATGCTGATTCTGATTTTAACCTATAACCTCAAACGTCACACAGTATCGCTCACAAATTCATATCCATTTGGTCCCAATGAACAGTTTATGTATACAGAGTGTAAGGGACGTTAGTTTTAGGTAAACATCGATTGTCAAAGGGCGACGTACCGTACATAATCCCCGTCTAATGCCATTTTGGCCCGTTTTAAAAGAGGATTAGAGGGCAAGAGACCTTCTAGTTCGCACTTATGAATGACATACCAATTTCTCACAATGAACTCCAGGCCTAAGGCCGGAAGAGATTACTGGTTTGACCATGCTAATTTTCATTCTTCCTAATGCCTGGTTTTCCTGCATTCAAGAGACTAAGTACTTACCCACCTTTTCTGTGTGTTATTGTTGACGTTTCTTTTGTTGCCATGGAGATCATTAACTAACTACAGGACCCGGCTGTCTTGATTTCGCATATTTTAGTATCTGTGCTTGAGAAAGAGGAATTGGGTTGTGTTCAGAATGGAACGTTTGACATAATATGATTTGGAGAGAAGGGGAACAGGTTAGGGAGGACTTGGGAGGATTAAGACATATTTAGACGAGATAATCAGCTCTTTTTGACCACAATAATGGAAGTGTTGGATATTTGGTTATATCTGATTATAGTTTCTGAGAAAGACGGCTTTGATATGCAGCTTACGATCTGCTGAGCAGTGAATGTCGAAGATGTCATAGAAGAGATTCACAGTAAATCAACAAATGGAACGTATGACATTTCTGGAAAAAACCAATTTTCTAAAAAGTTTTTAGACACAGGCAATTTCGAAATTTTAATTGAGCTGTTATTCAGTTCGATTCTGTTTGCGTATTGCTATGAACCTTGCTATTCGAGTCATATTGCTATCTTTCCAATTTATAGCAATATGGCCGTGATGTTCCGTATTCTGTTCCCAGTGTTGAAGCAATATTTGATATGAATTTTGTCATAGCAATATTGCTATCATGGACTTCCATAATCGGTGATTTTAGAGCTGACAACACTGTATTTGGTGACTTTAGAGCTACAAGGAAGAAGAAAATAACACTACTTCTTGAGTCTACGGCTTTCATTATTCATGTAAACGTCGACATAAGAAATGTTAGGAAACAAAAAGAGTCAAATTGACCAATAACCAATTTCCTGGATACCAATAGAATATTGGTTACCGGAAATCAGATGCAGCAATTTCATTCAGTTAATAATTCGAAATTCGATAATATTTTTCGTTGGCACCTAAAAGGGATTGATGTTGTTTAGGTGATTATAATAATAATCTCAGCTGTCGTCTACTATGCCTGTATTTGAGTCTGAGAATTTTCCTTGAAATTGAATATTCTAGAGATTCTTGCATACATTTCCATTAACATATACTTTTTTATTCTTGTAAACATCGACTTATTCAAAAATGTTACGAAACAGAAAAACCAATTAAAGTTCAAATTGACCCATTTCCTGGATACCAATAGAATATTGGTTTCCAGAACCCAAATGCACAAATTTTATGCAGGTGTTAATGATTCGAAATTCGATAAACTTTTCTGTTGGGAATTCAAAGAGATGGCTGTCTTTGAGATCATTCGAATATTCATTTCAGCTGTTGCTTACTATGCTGGTATTATAGTCTAAGAATTTTCCTTGAAATTAAATATTCTAGAGAACCTTGAACAAATTTTTACTAGCACATACTTCCCTATCTTCAATATTTTCGAATTCTTGGAAGAAATAATACTGAAACAAATGGATCTCTGAAAGATTCCCATCCTAACTTATCTTGTTATCAAGCATAGCAAGTACTATTTTGGCGTTGCTAAGATAGCAATATTGATAGCAAGATTCTTGTTAAAGTGACAGACCATATTGCTCAAAACCGTTGATCGGAATACCAATAATTCCACACATTTAAGGACAATATTGGGTTCAAATTGGAAATTTAGGCAGATGATAACTCGCAGTTCTATACGGTAAGCACGAAAAATTCAAGATTCAAATAAAATTCAAACCGGAAATAGAACACGCTCTTGAACGACGCGTTTCACAAGCTTTTGAGTTCAACTCCATGAACTAATCGATTATTCAAGATAAAATAGCACTATTAGGGCAGATGATTCCCCAATATTAGGGGACTGTAACATTTCTCGTTTACCGAAGATTAGGGAAAATCATCACTTGGAGGACCGGACCTGATTTATAGACCCTCCCGGTCAGAGAGCAGATTAAGTATTAGTATTATACAGGGTCTTTCACGAGGAACCTCACCCATATTTATACGGGAAACTACTGAACGTATTTTCATGAAATTCAGCACTTATAAGTATTTCACGATGCTGATGAAATCTAAAATATTTTCAAGGCATGAGCACCTCCGGTTTTTCCGGAAATGACGTCAACTTCCGTTTTTCAAATTAGAACACCATTTTTTTATTGCAGAAATAGATTCCTTAGAAAATTTCAATTTATTTTGATGTAACATTTTTCAGTTTTGGTTGGAAAATTCTCTCTGAGCGGGAAAATTCGAAAAAAATATCGAAAATAGAGCTCCGCTGAAACAAGAATAACTTCGAGGTTTTTGGATGGAAAATTTTCATTTTTGGGATTTTTCAAGATGTAAGATTGATGTATCCACTTTAAAAATCGAAATCGCGATTCATGATACAGGGGGTGAAAAAATCGCTTTCAAAGTTTGGGATGACATAATCGTGAAAAATAAATTTTTTCAGATTAGAACCCCATTTTTTTATGGCAGATATTGAATCTACGTTAAAAAATAATATGAGTGTATGCATCACACCCTTGCCCTAAAGTGGATATTTTCTGAGTTATTCACAAAAAACTGTTTTTCGTCTTGAATTTTCAGCAATTTCTTTTCCCGTCACACCAAAAAAATGACATTTTCAGGAACTGTTACTTAAACCATGTTTTAGATTTTACTACCCTAATATGCAAGAGAAAAAAGTTACAGGTTGTTCCTAAACAGATGGCGAATTTGGATTCGAATTTGTATCGGAAACCTCTTTATTTCAACTAATCGGCCATCACGTTCTCCCGATTTAACTCCTTTAGACTATTATGTCTGGGGTAGGATAAACAATATTGTCTACTCAACTCCCCTGACTGATAAAGAGGACTGCATAGAACGAGTCAGAAATGCGTTCAGGTTTGTTTAGATTTTTAGATTCATAGTTTTGAAACTCAATTTGGTTTTTAAACACTTTTGCAGATCTCTTCCTCCCGATGAAATAAGAAGAGCAACGCACGAAGCATTCCTGAGACGTATAAATAAATGTCTAGAAATTAACGGTCAAAACTTTGAGCATCTTCTCTAGTTATAACTGCGAGAGTTTGCCATGGTTCTCCTAATAGTAACTTGAAGTCGGTTTCAAGAAGGGGTGAAAAATCTACAACATGGTTCAAATAACAGTTCCTGAAAATGTCATCTTTTTGGCGTGAAGGGAAAAGAAATAGCTGAAAATTCAAGACGAAAAACAGTTTTTTGTGAATAACTCAGAAAATATCCATTTTAGGGCAAGGGTGTGATGCATACACTCACATTATTTTTTAACGTAGATTCAATATCTGCCATAAAAAAATAAGGTTCTGATTTGAAAAAATTGATTTTTCACGATTTTATCATCCCTAACTTTGAAAGCGATTTTTTCACCCCCTGTATCATGAATCGCGATTTCGATTTTTAAAGTGGATACATCAATCTTACATCTTGAAAAATCCCAAAAATGAAAATTTTCCATCCGAAAACCTCGAAGTTATTCTTGTTTCAGCGGAGCTCTATTTTCGATTTTTTTTTCGAATTTTCCCGCTCAGAGAGAATTTTCCAACCAAAACTGAAAAATGTTACATCAAAATAAATTGAAATTTTCTAAGGAATCTATTTCTGCAATAAAAAAATGGTGTTCTAGTTTGAAAAACGGAAGTTGACGTCATTTCCGAAAAAACCGGAGGTGCTCATGCCTTGAAAATATTTTAGATTTCATCAGCATCGTGAAATACTTATGAGTGCTGAATTTCATGAAAATACGTTCAGTAGTTTCCCGTATAAATATGGGTGAGGTTCCTCGTGAAAGACCCTGTACAGTGCGCGCCAAAATTATGGAACAAACTCATTTTCTCAGAAGAAAAATATTTGGCAACAAAATCCTGAAACAGGTCAATTTTGTTTCACTTTTACCAAATTTGTATGCATTTTTGAAGGATTTTTGTTGCACCCTGTGCCATCCCCATTACCCTCTAATTTTCTTGAATAGGGAAAGTGGGTCATGTGGTACTTTTTTGGCAAGGTCTTTGTATCTTCTTCGCAGGCGTGCAGAAATTTTCAAGAAAAAAATTTCTTTTTGAAAAATTAGTTAGTTCAAAGAGGTCTTCAGTATGTGCACTTTGTCATGGCTCATTTACTTTGAGACGATGGTACCTGATGAAATTTGTCACCGAAAGAAAGTCGACCATTACAGTTTTGTTCATGAACAACATTCAACCCCTACGATCCCTCTAATGGAGAAAAAAATGAAATGACATTGGAAATTTATTTCGGCAATGAAGTACCATCCGGAGAATCATTGTGCATTACAAGATAAGTTAAATTAAATGTTCAAAATGACCACCATCGTTCTGGAGGCAAAAATCAAAGCCCTTGACACATTCTTTCTGTGTTTCTGGAGTTATTCTACCTATCTTGAACCTTATAAGGATTTTCAAGACTTCCAAATTTTCAGGCCTATTAACGTACACTTTCGATTTAAGGTAGCCTCATAAGAAAAAATCGAGCGGTGTCAGATCTGGAGACCTGGCTGGCCACTCTATGGGACCGCGTCTTCCAATCCATCCCTCAGCCTTCATTCGGTGACAAATCTCATCAGATACCATCCTCCAAAACTAAATGAGCCATGACGAAGTGCACATACTGAATAACCTCTTTGAACTAAGAAATTTTTCAAAAAAAAAAAAAAAATTTCTTCAAAATTAATGCACGCCTGTGAAGAAGATACAAAGACCTTGCCAAAAAAAGTACCACTTGAGCCACTTTCTCTATTCAAAAAATTCAGAGGGTTGATGGGGATGGCACAGGGTGCAACAAAAATCCTTGAAAAATGCATACAAATTTGGTAAAAGTGAAACAAAAATTGACCTGTTTCAGGATTTTGTTGCCAAATATTTTTCTTCTGAGAAAATTAATTTGTTCCATAATTTTGACGCGCACTGTATACAGGGTCTTTCACGAGGAACCTCACCCATATTTATACGGGAAACTTCTGAACGTATTTTCATGAAATTCAGCACTTATAAGTATTTCACGATGCTGATGAAATCTAAAATATTTTCAAGGCATGAGCACCTCCGGTTTTTCCGGAAATGACGTCAACTTCCGTTTTTCAAATTAGAACACCATTTTTTTATTGCAGAAATAGATTCCTGAGAAAATTTCAATTAATTTTGATGTAATATTTTTCAGTTTTGGTTGGAAAATTCTCTCTGAGCGGGAAAATTCGAAAAAAAAATCGAAAATAGAGCTCCGCTGAAACAAGAATAACTTCGAGGTTTTTGGATGGAAAATTTTCATTTTTGGGATTTTTCAAGATGTAAGATTGATGTATCCACTTTGAAAATCGAAATCGCGATTCATGATACAGGGGGTGAAAAAATCGCTTTCAAAGTTAGGGATGACAAAATCGTGAAAAATCAATTTTTTCAGATAAGAACCCCATTTTTTTATGGCAGATATTGAATCGACGTTGAAAAATAATGTGAGTGTATGCATCACACCCTTGCCCTAAAGTGGATATTTTCTGAGTTATTCACAAAAAACTGTTTTTCGTCTTGAATTTTCAGCTATTTCTTTTCCCTTCACGCCAAAAAGATGACATTTTCAGGAACTGTTACTTAAACCATGTTTAAGATTTTACCACCCTAATATGCAAGAGAAACAAGTCACAGGTTGTTCCTAAATAGATGGCGAATTTGGATTCGAATTTGTATCGAAAACCTCTTTATTTCAACTAATCGGCCATCGGTTTTCTCTCCAGTGATAAATAAATAATTCCTCATGAACCATATGCAAAAACTCACCATGTTTAACATCATTTTTTTTTAATGATAGATATCATTAATTAAATCTGCCAAATTCCTCTTTATTCAGTAGCATTTTGTGTTTACTATTAATTTGGTGATAATTCGTATTAAGTTATAAAATCGATCACTATGCCTAATTTCACCAATGAAGATTATTCAAATCTCATTCTACTTCATGGAGAATGTAATAAAGTTGTAGATAGAACGATTCGACTGTTCATTGAGAGGTTTCCTGACCAACCCAGACCAACGAGAGATACCATTAACAGAACCATGACAAACTTGAGAAATGTCGGATCTTTCGTTAACAAAACTACACACAGAGAAAAAAGTGTAGTAGAAGATGAGAACAACGAAATTACAGTTCTTGCATATTTTCGTGTGAATCCTCAAAATTCTCTCAAAGATGCCGAGATTGATCTGGGATTATCTCAATCGAGTGTTTGGAGAATATTAAAAAAACATAAAATGCACCCATATAAATTCAATAGGGTACAGCATTTGAAGGAAACTGATTTCGTCAGGAGAACAGAGTTTTGCGAAGCTATGATGATTCGATTTCAAGAGAATGAAAACTTTTTGGACTGTATAATTTGGACAGATGAATCTCATTCACAAAGAATGGTTCTTTCAATAGGCATAACAGTCATTATTGGGATGAAGAGAACAACCACCACTTCAGACAATGGAACTTTCAAGAGGCCTGGAGTTTCAATGTTTTTTGCGCCATCAAAAATAATGCAATTCTCGATGTTCACATTTATGATGGGACTTTAACTGGTAAGATAGAACACTACACATGTTTGCATTATTTAAAGAATGTTCTCCCTTAGGAGATAGATATTCTGACATATTGACTCAAATAATTGAGCCGCTAGTACAGAACCATAATGACTTATGGTATCAACAAGATGGCGCGCCTCCACACAATTCACTCAATGTGTCAAATATCCTCTACAGGCTATTTGAAGATCGATGGTTGGCGAACAATGGTCCACATCTTTGGCCACCACGTTCTCCCGATTTAACTCCTTTAGACTATTATGTTTGGGGTAGGATAAAAAATATTGTCTACTCAACTCCCCTGACTGATAAAGAGGACTGCATAGAACGAGTCAGAAATGCGTTCAGGTTTGTTTAGATTTTTAGATTCATAGTTTTGAAACTCAATTTGGTTTTTAAACACTTTTGCAGATCTCTTCCTTCCGATGAAATAAGAAGAGCAACGCACGAAGCATTCCTGAGACGTATAAATAAATGTCTAGAAATTAACGGTCAAAACTTTGAGCATCTTCTCTAGTTATAACTGCGAGAGTTTGCCATGTTTCTCCTAATAGTAACTTGAAGTCGGTTTCAAGAAGGGGTGAAAAATCTACAGCATGGTTCAAATAACAGTTCCTGAAAATTTCATACTTTTGGCGTGAAGGGAAAAGAAATAGCTGAAAATTCAAGACGAAAAACAGTTTTTTGTGAATAACTCAGAAAATATCCATTTTAGGGCAAGGTTGTGATGCATACACTCACATTATTTTTTAACGTAGATTCAATATCTGCCATAAAAAAATGGGGTTCTCATTTGAAAAAATTGATTTTTCACGATTTTGTCATCCCTAACTTTGAAAGCGATTTTTTCACCCCCTGTATCATGAATCGCGATTTCGATTTTCAAAGTGGATACATCAATCTTACATCTTGAAAAATCCCAAAAATGAAAATTTTCCATCCTAAAACCTCGAAGTTATTCTTGTTTCAGCGGAGCTCTATTTTCGATTTTTTTTTCGAATTTTCCCGCTCAGAGAGAATTTTCCAACCAAAACTGAAAAATGTTACATCAAAATGAATTGAAATTTTCTAAGGAATCTATTTCTGCAATAAAAAAATGGTGTTCTAATTTGAAAAACGGAAGTTGACTTCATTTCCGGAAAAACCGGAGGTGCTCATGCCTTGAAAATATTTTAGATTTCATCAGCATCGTGAAATACTTATAAGTGCTGAATTTCATGAAAATACGTTCAGTAGTTTCCCGTATAAATATGGGTGAGGTTCCTCGTGAAAGACCCTGTATATATGGTAACTATGAAGATCGTCGAAAAGTATGGAAGTATGGAAGTCTCTGTTACCCTTTACAGTCATCCAGAATTTCCACCACCGCCAAATGTAATTTCACCCGGTCGCATTCCTCGCTCGTAGCTCATTGATTTGAATACAGTCTCACCCCGAACGACACTTATTTCAACATAGTGACAGACATCCGGGAAAACCATGATATTGATCCGGAGAATCCGGTCCACTCAGTTCAACCAATCCGGAATAGGCACGCCCAGAATTTATTCATTTCACACAGGCGGCTGTGGAAACAGGAACGCTGCGGGATAAATAGGAGCTGAGAAAAAATGAGTTTTCCTCCTAATGGGTTTCCTTTCTCGGAAGGATTTGTTTGTTGCGAGCTGAAAACTGGCATCAGTCTATGTCGCTGGGAGTTGAGGGGGATCGTGGAAATTTTAGAAATGAGCTGACGTGAGGAAATGGCTTGTTCAAACTCGTTGCCGAAGCATAGAGTACCTCGGATACAACGGAAAATCTTTCGAGGCCACAGTTCGTTTTTTCGAAATTTTTTTTTGGGGTTTTTTCGAAATTTTTTTTCTTATGAGAAAATGAGTTTGTTTCATAATAGTTGAAAAACACTGCAAATTTTACACAAAGGTTTATTATTTTCTTAGTTAAATAACCCAATATACCATTGATAACTTAAACAACTTAGAACCGATTGCTATGATTCATTTTCGACATTACTGGAAATGTGCAGCGTTTTTGCGCGCATGTTCTAGGGGAACAGGGTGCTATCGTTTTGTCCGAATGTCTGTAATTTTTGATGATTGAGCAGAAAATGGTCTCAATCGACTAGGTTGGACTCACTGATGACGAATCCGATGTCAAAATCGATTCTGTCTGTAGACACGCTAACTGTCGACAGAAGCAAGCTAGCAACTCGAAACTTTCAGGATAGGTTGCGCATCAGAATGCCGCGGTTGAGTTTGTTAATGGGTCAAATCGGTGAAATAGTTTCGGAGTTATAGGCACTTGAAGTTTTGAAGTTATTTATTTTTTATTTCGGAAACTACTCGAGCGATTGGATTCAAACTTGGCAGTTGGATGGAGTATAACGACGTTCAACTTTAAGCCAAATTTTGTCAGGATCATGTCGTCAGTAAATTGAAAAAAAAATTTTTTTCGAAATTTTTTCCAAAAAATTTTTTTTTTCGGAAACCATTCATCATAAACGAAAAAAATTCCACTCAAACTTTGAGCTCCATATTTCACAGCAGTGTACCAAATTTCAGTTCGATACGATCATAAGTTTTGGAGATATCGGGAAAAAATATGTCAAATTTCGAGGTTTTCTTCTCGATTTCGTTGATTTTTTCGGTATAACTCGAGAAATACTGATTCAGTCCTGATAAAACTTCACAGCTAGTTTTGAGATGCTGAAAGACAATTTTATGCGAAATTTCGTGATAATCGTGATATCAGAACAATTTGAAAAAAAAAATTTCTATGATTTTCTTATCATATCGTCCTCATTAAATTCTGTATGAAACTTCGAACTGTTATTTTTCGATGAAGTACTGGATTTCAATTTGATCTGATCTGTATTTTTGGAAATATTGGAAAAATGAAATTTTGATTGGGTATATCTACGGAATCATTGGGTGGATTTTACCCATTCACGAATTCGGCCTTCGTAATTATGGTCCAAACCTACTCTACAAATATCGAGTTTCTAAGTTGTTTCTTTCGGAAGTTATTGTGTTTACGCAGTCGGCCGTAAGGCTGACCGTTTATTATTTGATTTAAGCAAATAATAAACCAAAACGCTGCAAATTCGGCGGGATTCAAATTTTTCTGACGAAAATTCTGAAATGCGAACAGCCGTATCAAGCCTCTTGCATTTCGGAATATTCATTCAGCTTTCCGAAATTGGATCATAGAACTAAAACAGGTGGATCATCGGCTCCTTAGACTAAGGCTCCTACTCTTAGTTGTAGATTCTCTACAATTGATGAGATTTCCGTTTTGTTGTTGATTTTTTGCATATATTCTCCAATTTGATTTATCATATACATGCTCATTATCTTTTATATTCACCCTTATTTCAAAGTCTTATTACGAATATTGGATTTCGATTGAAACCAGTAAATAATTTCCTCATGTTGACGATAATTGTACTACGCAAACCAAAATTGATGGAAACTTCCGATCAACCGAATTTTTGGAAATCTTCTTTATTTTAAATTACGCTACTTAATTTGAATTCTGCATGTAACAGTGTTGTTCAGTTATATACAAAAGTATTTATTGAGATTTCAATGTTTCAAATGAATTTTTTCATGGAATTTGGTTGTGAAAAACCAATAATTTATGAATAATATATAAGTTTTATTCAAATTATAAATGAGCTTCATGAAGAAATTCCATCTTAAGTCCCGTAATCCGCAGGGTCATTTCTATGAATAATAATTTTTATCCGATTTTTAGTAGTTATGTTTCAGATAATGGAAGAGGAAACCCAAAAATATTTAATTTGAACTACTCTCGATTATGAAATTGTCAAGAATATCGATGGGGCATTTGCACATTGTGCTTATAAAATAATAAACGAAATCCGTTTAAAATTTCTCGATGTGTTGAAAACTTGGTGATCAATCTTTTTCATCTACTTTTAGATATATGATTCTGGATGAAAACTTAACCGAATATTCCACTGAATTCCAATCTTAGAACCGAATGCGATTAATCATTTTCAGGATTATTGGAAATTTGCAGCGTTTTCTCTATAACTCATGGATCACTGGTCAGAAATCATCCGGTTGAAAATTTTTAGGTTGATTTATGCAACAGTAATCAACGTTGAGAGTTTCATGAAAATTCGGTGGTAAGTTCTCGAGAAATAATTTTTTTTCTTCCAACCCCCAATTTTGAGCTCTTAGGCTATACCGATCCTGCTGAAAAGCTGGCAGGATCAATCCCGAGCGACACACGATTTTTCTACCAAGCTGCAATTCAGTGAAAAATGGAAAATAAATGACATTATGCATTCGCATAAATGAATAAAGCACATCCACCAAACCCTGCGAAAAGCTACTCGTTACCTCTCATTATCGTCGAGATTTACAGAATTCAATTACAAAAACATAACAACCCCCTGCAGAATCAACCGAAATTTACCCTTAACTAAGGCATATACAGGGTGGGCAAAATTCGTTGTCTACTGAGGGGATCTTGAGAACTATAGCAGCTATAAGAAAACTGATAACAGATTCTCTAGCTCTTTTTTCCTGACTAATCCGAATCTGAAAACAGATCCAGCTTATCGTACATAGACCTTGAGTTATGAGCGAAAATTGAGAAATTGTCATTTTCAATAATGCTGAATAACTCGCTTGTTTGAACTCGTATTCGAAATCTGTTGATACATTCTACAGGCACTTTTGTAGGAGTAACTCAAATATAATATGACTGAATTTTTCAATCCAGCCATTTTCGAGAAATGAGAAGGATTTTGGATTTTTTGAATGTAAACTATAGTCGAAAGATCTCTTATCTTGCTACAAAATTTTTGCTGATTTCAAAAATGTATCATATGTCGCTATTCACATGAATATTACATGAGAAAATATTCATTACTTTTTTCCTGCTTTTCTATTCACTGTTGAATTATGAGAAGGCTGATGACGTTACCATAGCAACAATTCAATATACATTAACTTTGTGTGAACTTGCGCCTCTATGATTGGAGTCAGCGATTGCTGAGTAAATATATCTATGGTTAATTTGTCATAGTTCTTAAGATTTGCAATATTTCGGGTCATTAGGGATAATAAACAGATTTTCTTTTGTTAGGGCCAATTGCACCGTTTTCGTCTTAAGCTACAGTTAGTTAAGCAACGATAAACTTATTAAACTCTGCTTTAAATATTCGGCTTGCACCGAGGCTGAATGTAACTAGATTAAAATTAATCTACAAATCTGGTTACTTTCTCATGAATTGGTACTTGTGACTAGCTTCATGTTGTTTATTTTAATTTAACCCTAATTGAAGAAATATTTTAATTCAAAAGATGAAACCCATTATTATGCGTTACTACTACCATATTTCCATAAGTTATGAAAAATCAAGATGCATCTATTGAAAAACCTAACGAAAAAATATATGTGACAGACTTTATAGCTTCCATAAAAATATTGCATGTAATGTTCCTGACTTGTTTATTATCATTAAGGGCCAATTGCACCGTTTTCGTCTTAAGCTACAGTTAGTTAAGCAACGATAAACTTATTAAACTCTGCTTTAAATATTCGGCTTGCACCGAGGCTGAATGTAACTAGATTAAAATTAATCTACAAATCTGGTTACTTTCTCATGAATTGGTACTTGTGACTAGCTTCATGTTGTTTATTTTAACCCTAATTGGAGAAATATTTTAATTCAAAAGATGAAACCCATTATTATGGGTTACTACCACCATATTTCCATAAGTTATGAAAAATCAAGATGCATCTATTGAAAAACCCAACGAAAAAATATATATGACAGACTTTATAGCTTCCATAAAAATATTGCATGTAATGCTCCTGACTTGTTTATTATCATTAAGACTATAGGGATCTCTTACCACAGACTTATGCTCTTACTTCTGCATCAGGCTTTAAACCTTATTCAAATTTATAGTCATATACTCAAGATTTAAGTTTCTGCATGGAATTACAATCCTGGCGTTTGTAAGATGAATAAATGAATAGTATTGATTTATCCGAAACAACTTTCCGATAAGGAACGGCTCACCTAAGAGTAGACTTTCTATTAAATTATTATAAGTATATTATGAATTGAGTTAATTTTTGGTCGAAGATAATGAAAACTCTGATGTGGATCCGCAGACTAAAAAGTATTCTATATAAATATTGAAGTATCATGGATGGATTGACAAAGGTGTACGTTTGAAGATTGTCTAACACGAGGATGCAATTTCTTTCACATTAATTCGTTTGTAGTTATATTTTGAGTCCAATTAATATATAATAGAGGATAATGATAGCACAGAGACAGCACCTGCACAATAATGAAGTAGTACATGATAGCTTTCCACGTAATATATCACTGAATGAAATAGTACTGAAGAATCTTCATGAAACTATGTTTTCTCATTCCAAATATGTCTTCGATTTCATTCTGCTATTCGCTCTTGGAAATAAATGAGCATATCATTGTAACTTTTTCATTTCAAATAGTTGAAGGCTTATAGAAATACCATTAAGTTTACGAACTCAATGGAAATACTGGTGTTAATTCTTCATGCTTTAAAACATACGAATCAATGCCTACTGATGCCAGTTTCTCCCTATATCATTTTTCATAAATATCATCTGAAAATCAACCACTTTTAATCAAAATTTGATTATCAACTCGTAGGAGTTCTCCATCAATGTCCAATGTAAACAAAAAAAAACGTAAACAAACTGGAGGTTACGTCCAGAAAAATGTCAAACTTGTACGAAATCGCTCGAAAGTAGGGTTAGATTCCGAAGCTTACCATTAATCCTTCTTTTAAACCCCCAAATTCGTAGGTTTAAATATAACAGTCTGTTAAGGCCTTTTAACGAGGATTACGTGACGGTGCAAGATAATTTTGTACCAAAACCTTGCTTATGGACCTAATCTATGGTTTTGTAATACGGTGCAATTGGCCCTTAGACTATAGGGATCTCTTACCACAGACCTGTGCTCTTACCTCTGCATCAGGCTTTAAACCTTATTCAAATTTATAGTCATATACTCAAGTAAACTCATATTTTGTAATATCTCAAGATTTAAGTTTCTGCATGGAATTTCAATCCTGGCGTTTGTAAGATGAATAAATGAATAGTATTGATTTATCCGAAACAACTTTCCGATAAGGAACGGCTCACCTAAGAGTAGACTTTCTATTAAATTATTTTGTTTGTAATAAGTATATTGTGAATTGAGTTAATTTTTGGTCGAAGATAATGAAAACTCTGATGTGGATCCGCAGACTAAAAAGTATTCTATATAAATATTGAAGTATCATGGATGGATTGACAAAGGTGTACGTTTGAAGATTGTCTAACACGAGGATGCAATTTCTTTCACATTAATTCGTTTGTAGTTATATTTTGAGTCCAATTAATATATAATAGAGGATAATGATAGCACAGAGACAGCACCTGCACAATAATGAAGTAGTTTATGATAGCTTTCCACGTAATATATCACTGAATGAAATAGTACTGAAGAATCTTCATGAAACTATGTTTTCTCATTCCAAATATGTCTTCTATTTCATTCTGCTATTCGCTCTTGGAAATAAATGAGCATATCATTGTAACTTTTTCATTTCAAATAGTTGAAGGCTTATAGAAATACCATTAAGTTCACGAACTCAATGGAATACTGGTGTTAATTCTTCATGCTTTAAAACATACGAATCAATGCCTACTGATGCCAGTTTCTCCCTATATCATTTTTCATAAATATCATCTGAAAATCAACCACTTTTAATCAAAATTTGATTATCAACTCGTAGGAGTTCTCCATCAATGTCCAATGTAAACAAACAAAAAACGTAAACAAACTGGAGGTTACGTCCAGAAAAATGTCAAACTTGTACGAAATCGCTCGAAAGTAGGGTTAGATTCCGAAGCTTACCATTAATCCTTCTTTTAAACCCCCAAATTCGTAGGCTTAAATATAACAGTCTGTTAAGGCCATTTAACGAGGATTACGTGACGGTGCAAGATAATTTTGTACCAAAACCTTGCTTAAGGACCTAATCTATGGTTTTGTAATACGGTGCAATTGGCCCTTAATCTTAAGAACTATGACAAATTAACCATAGAAATATTCATTCAGCAATCGCTGATTCCAATCATAGAAGGCGCAAGTTCACACAAAGATAATGCATATTCAATCGTCGCTATGGCAACGTCAGCCTACTCAACAGTGAAAAGAAAAGCAGGAAAAAAGTATTGACAATTTTCTCATGTAATATTCATGTAAATAGCGACATATGATACATTTTTGAAATCAGCAAAAATTTTGTAGCAAGATAAGAGATCTTTCGACTATAGTTTACATTTGAAAAATGCAAAATCTTTCTCATTTCTCGAAAATGGCTGGATTAATTCAGTCATATTATATTTGAATTACTCCTAAAAAAGTGCCTGTAGAATGTATCAACATATTTCGAATACGAGTTCAAACAAGCGAGTTATTCAGCATTATTGAAAATGACAATTTCTCAATTCTCGCTCATAACTCAAGTTCTATGAAAGATAAACTGTATCTGTTTCCAGATTCACATTAGTAAGGAAAAAAGAGCTAGGGAATGTGTTATCAGTTATCTTCTAGCTGCTTCAGTAGACAACGAATTTTGCCCACCCTGTATACTCCCAAAAAAAAATTCCAGCGAATCTATACATTACACCTATTTCACCAGGGCTGGATTTAATAGTCCACCGGTCTAATCCCTGGGCAATACAATGGAGGAAGCCACTTCTGTTTCACGCATCCGTCAGCTTGCATCATCCTCTTCTCGCTATGCAGACATTGGTGTCAGTGTAACAATAACCACGGTGTCACCGGTAAGCCTTAGATAAGGATAATAAAGTGGCCATGACAATGTGGTGGTATACTTTTAGAGGTATAAGGGCGGAATAAAGTGTCATTGAAAACACGATATCTGCTTCTGTGAGCTTGTAAAACATCAACACATGGGTGCTTTTGTGGTAGGTAAAGATGATGTGAGTATAGAGGCTTGGAGATGAGCTGAAAATGAGATACTAATGAGTTCTTGTTTAGTTGTATTTCTTTTCATATTATCTGAAAAAAAAACGTTCTGTATTTTGCTGAATGAAGAAAGTTATTTCGCCCATTTTTTTGTGAAAATATTTGGCTGACTTAAATTAAGAAGAGGCAGAATTGAAAAAGGTTCAAACCAAGTGAATCTATGTTGCTGGGATTGATCACTTGCATCTCCAAATTCGCTTCAATCGATATTGAGTCCGTTTTGAAGAGTGTTTGTCATTTCTCACTTCACTAGGAAAGAGCAAGCGACTAGTTATAAAATTATCAAGTAACTCAAAAAGTTGTTCAAATTAATTTTTTTAGTATTTTACTAACCCATTTGATTTACAGTAGGCATTTTTTCGATAACCCGGGAAAAACCGATTCATTCAAATTGGAAATTGGTTATTAGATGAAATATGTCAACAACAAAATTCCTTAAAAATTCATAATTTCTTTGAGAACCATATTTAGTATTTAGATTTCAGTGAAATTTTGTGTTAGCTATCAAGTCAATATTTCACAACAGAGAGGTAAAGTTCAGCTCAAAAAGATTGTGGATTTTCGGAAATGTTTAATGGAATGTTCATCAATAGAAGATATTGAACAATACAAATTTAAAGTTTTTAAAATATTCTCAAATCTACGAAAACATATTAAGTAATCCAAGCGCTATTATCCGATATGGTCTAGTGGCTAGGATACCTGGCTTTCACCCAGGAGGCTCGGGTTCGATTCCCGGTATCGGAATTAACTTTTTGAATTGAAGTTTGTTATTCTGAAAGAATCGTTCAAACTTTTGATGAATACACATAAGAAATATCTCGAATAAGTGTAAATTTTTCGATAATTAAAGCGAAAAAATAGTGAAAATTATTTTGAATTATACATATACATTTTTTTATATTCTGAAACATTCAGTCATTAATGAATATACATAAGTATATCGAAAAAGTGTGAATTCTTCGATAATTGAAGCCTAAAAATGAGGATGATTTCAAAATTATCAGTCATTGTCAGATGGAAAAAAATTTCATCAGCATAATTCATGAATATTCAATACATATACAAATACATAAACTTTTTGATACATAAATAATAACAAAATATTAATCGTGTTCGAAATTAAATGGAGGTAATTTTATCGGCATGTTTAACGTTGAATTGATATTTGATTGTTGAAATGTTTTCCTATAAAATTTCCTCAAAATTTCATTTTGTGTCAATGCTGTCCTCATCCGATATGGTCTAGTGGCTAGGATACCTGGCTCTCACCCAGGAGGCTCGGGTTCGATTCCCGGTATCGGAAGAAATTTTTTCATTTTGAATGTCAAATTAAAACATTATTCTTGAAAATCTGAAAATTATTCTCTACAGTTATTTTGATTTTTGTTACGATTAAAACAGAAGATTAAAATCTACACTCAAATATTTGAGAATATACAGGGTGTCCCAATGAAAATTTGACCCCTTCATAAGTCAGAGACGTAGAATTTTCGGAGATTCTGAAAAAACAGGTCCATTCCTATTTTTAGGGGGACGAATTTCCATCATGAGTTTGTTCCGGAATAACCACCCCATGACGGTTGCATCAGCCCCAACATTCATTTATTGCATCAGCCCCCAAAATTTGATTAATAGGGAAGAGATGTCGAGTGTTGGTAAGTTTGAAAGTTAATTATGTTCTGCATGTACAAAACTATTAAAGTTTTCAAAATATGTTCTTTATTCACGAAATAATGTAATAATTGAACTTACCGTCAGAAGGTTTTGTCTGTTCAACAGCCAAACTCAAGAACCTAAGAGTTTTGAAAAATTCAAAATAATTTTTGAAGAATTAGTTTCGTATTAGGGAAGGTTTTTTTTCAAATTTCCGAAATTTCTTCGTGTTCATGTTCTGGGGGGGTAAAATTTTTGTTGTGACATCCTGTATGGTAAAACTGACACCAGAATGGTTTTCATAAAAGTTTCCTAGATTTCAAGAATATATGTAATATATTAAGAAATTTTTATGGTTGCATTTTAGGAAACTATTTCTTTTTCATAATCAATCATGATAATCTCAATCATTCGGCCCTACGGAATTGCTTACTACGTGGCTTCGTCAAGAACACTAACTTTTCTTCAGATCGTGGTTTTTTCGAAAATTCCAGAGGCGTAGTTAAAATTTTTGGGATCTATATCACCCTCATCTTGAAACATTTACGTACATATATAATTATAGCTTTGTCCGTTGTACCTGTATGAACTACACTAACTACACTTACTCCACTGACTTCCAATTCTCAGTCCAGCTGAGTGTAGTCATTGACTAGTTAGTGTAGTTCAATCTGTTTTATGATTTTCATAGTATACAAACATATGATAGATGATTTCACGCAAATCCAAGATGACAGAATTCTATGCTCTTTTTGTTTTCGTCTTTTGATCCGTCCAAATCAGATTTTTCTTTGAGATTAACTTCCATTTTGAATTACTTTATGATGAATATTGTTTTTTTTTCCAAAATGACCACACATATAAATCACGTCTGATCAGTGAACCAGAGACAACAACAGATGTCTATGATCATGATTTACGCATAACTATCATAGAACTCACAGAAGACAACCTCACTGCACTCATAATCTGTGACTACACTAACTTTCAACATTTCTGCAACGAACAAAATGGAAGTTCACAACTAAACACATCGAACGATATCAGTGGAGTCAGTGTAGTTAGTGTAGTTCAACGAACAAACATTTTATTTAAGTCATACGTAACGGAAACCCTTTGTTTCGGTAATTTCTAGCTATAAACGACTCAATAATGACTCATTATTTTGGAAGTTCCAGCAAATCAAAAAGACATTCTTGGAGTTAAAAAACTATTTTTAGATACATTTGTGAGCTACACCGAAATATTATTTCCTATAATGAAAGAACATTGTTCCCTAGCATTACAAAATAATTTAGGGAGATTATCAAAAATTCTTATTCGGATTTAACTGTATAATCTGATGGTAAGAATAAAGGGAGAAACCACCTGGTAAGGTATCCAGGTGTTGCTGATCGAAGTGGGTTCCTATAATCCCCATAGGAACTGAATGAACTGTAAAATACGTTTTTGTAGTTGAAGAATTCTTCCTGTAGTACAGCTCATGGAATTTTTCTTGAGTAGTACAGTATGAAGCTACACGTCACTATGTAACTAGATAGCTTGTTTGATGACAGTTACAACATTGTGCCATACCTTTGGTAAAAACTCAAAGGTTTATGAGTTATTTGAGTTCCTATGAAAAAATTGCTTTCGGCAGGGACCCGCACTTTTTGCGCGCGTGTTCTATGGTAACACGTGCTATCGTTTTGTCCAAATTTCTCTTATTTTCGATGATTGAGCTGAAAATTGTTTCAAACGACTAGATTGGACTCACTGAGGACGAATCCGGTGTCAAAATCGATTCTGTCCGTCCGACCGTGAACACGATGACTGTCGAACGGAGCCAGCTTGCGACTCGAAATTTGCAGGGTAGTTCGCGCATCGAAATGTCCCAGTTAAGTTCGTTAATTGGCCGAATAGTTTCGGAGTTATGGCCATTTGAAATTTTGAGTTTATTTCCCTAATATTTATGAAACTACTGGAGCGATTAGATTTAAACTTGGCTGTTAGTTGAAACATAACAACGCACAACTTTTAGCGAAATTTCGTTGAAATGGCATTGTCACTCAATTTGAAAAAAATGTTTTCGAAATTTTTTCGAAAAAATTTTTTTTTCTCAGAAATTATTGTTCACATTCCAGAACAATTTCAGTTATATCTTGAATTTCATATTTCACAGCAGTGTACCAAATTTCAATTCGATACGGCTGTTAGTTTGAGAGATATTGGGAAAAAATATGTAGAACTTTGTGGTTTTCTTCTCGATATTGTTGTAAGAAATACTGATTCAATCGTGATGAAACTTCACAGCAGTTCGAAAATGTTGAAGGACAACATTGTGCAAAATTTCGTGAGGATCGTGTCATTAGAACAATTTTTCTCAAGTATTTAATATTCTGTGATTTTTTCATCATATTATCCCCATTAAATTCTGTATGAACCTTCGAACTGTCATTCTTTGATGAAATACTGGATTTCAATTCGATCTAATATGTATTTTTGGAAATATTGGTAAAATAAAAGGTTGAATGGGTATATCTGCGGAATCATTAGGTGGATTTTACCCATTCACGAATACGGCCTTCGTGATTAAGGTCCAAACCTTATCTACAAATATCGAGTTTCTAAGTTATTTCTTTCGGAAGTAATTGTGCTTACGGTAGGGCGTTAGGCCGACCGTAAAAGACACTGACTGAAGAATTTACTTTGAAAAACGGTCTGCAACGACAAATTTGTAAATATAATTTGAAAAATGAACACTTTTTGAATGATACACTACTCACTTCTGAAAAGGAACATTTGAAATATAATGGAGGTCGGACATCACTTTTTGAAATTATAAAATCAATGTGTTACAAATACAAAAGGGTACGCAAAATTTATGCGAACTAAAACATGTTACTGTAGCCAAAATTACTTCCCTGCTCAAATTTTTACAGCGTAAAATGTTGGATGAAAACCTCAGATTTGTGTAAATGAACATTTTGATAAATCCGTAACTACTACGACCTCTATGTAGAGGGGACAACGTTGCGTAGTTATCTGACAGGAAAATGACTATAACCAAAAATTTTCAAAATATACACGGTGAAATGTGTCAGAATGTCATATCCAACCGGGATAGTTTATGAAAGTGAATGGACTATACATATTTTCATCATCCCGCCGCAGAGGACAAACCTAGCGTGAGGCCTTAGGGCGTAACGTACCAATAACACACAAGGGCCAATCAGTATTTCTCTACAGCACCCAATGAAACTGATACCTCTCGGTTGGTTAAAGTTCCCACACAGCAGGCGCAATAGATACTCTGACGTCATAACCGCAGCGAAACCCACTTTGAAATCGACACCGGCGCGATAAACAGCACAGAGTTTTTCACATGGTCCTTCGAGCTGGATTGCGTCGCGAGAATGTGGAGGAGGAAGCTGACCCTTGCATCTAATGAAATGCTAGACATACATTATATTATTCTATACATAGATGCATAGAATACATGGTGCGGACACTATTTGACATGTTTTGGGTCCGAAATGAGGTCCAAATGTTGTTGAAATACGCCATTGTTGTCCTACTTCAGTTTTCGCCGATAGATGCAGGCATGTAAAATCTGAAATATTTACGGAAGTTACCGACCTGTCATATTGAAACTTGTCAAATCAGAACTTCTTTCTGAGTTTCCGAGTTGAACCATATACATAATTTCCAAGGATTTGCGAAATAAATTCATTTGCCAAATTTAAAACAAGGGTATTCATTTCAGTCAATCTGAATGGCTATAATATATATTTGAAGGTTTTTTTCGTCTCTGACTACACAATCTGAAACTTGATATTTTTGAATACCTTTTCATTAAAAGAGGTATTTATTATCTCAATATTGAGTTCATGCTTATGAGGAAGTCTTCCAGGGTTGCGTTTCAGAAATATACCTCAAGAAACCATTTCGAACGATAGATACTATACGATTAATTTGTCTGGTTTAAAATTCGTCTGATAAATATTCGCATGCATGAATATGAACAGGAAAGTGAAAATTCATATTTCAATTTCAATAATAATGAACATGAACATAATTATGCTACAAAATTCAAAACTTTTGATTTAAATATTCATTAATAGGTACATACAAAATTTATAAACCATAATTTTATGAAAGGAGATCCAAACTATACAATAAAATTCATGAGTAACATCAATCTCCCGTTCTGTTTTTCACCAATATTTTGGCTTCGAAATGACTTCTTGTATCCATGAAAGTATTTTTATAATATACGTCATATTGCTCCTTATTCCCTTATACATATTTTATATTATTAATGACTAATGAGTAGATGTTCCACATTTGTTAAACTCCTCTTTTATAATAGTGAGAATTCATAATTTTAAATATCTAATTTATTTTTCGGAAAATAATTTCTATTTCTAAGATATTATAGCTCAATTCATTTTAATTCAGCGCGGAATTAATTGTATGGACTTGACAAAGCGACCTTAGCACCATCATCGTTTACAGAGCCAACTATAGTACAATATCTGACAATTCTAGGACCATGTTTTGGACCCGAAATTTTAGTGGGTTAGTGTAGGAAAGTGCCAACACATGATATATTCTATGCATCTTGCTCTGAACTGTCAAACCATAGATAACATACATCGAAACTTCTCAGGCAGCTGAAAAAGCACCTATTAGATTGCGATTATATTTCGATATATTTTCATTTATAATAACACTAAAAACTGTTCGTAAAAAAGTATTGGAGCATGTCGTTTATTTGCAATGAGTTCCAAAATTTTTTGTCGCAAATAATCCAGCACACGACACGTGAAGGTAGGTGGATGTATTATTGAGTTCCAAAACAGTTCAATCAGGGTAGGTTCCTATTATTCAATTAACAGAGTCATTCAAATTCAATCTTTCTTTTAAATATACTTACGTAAGTATATATGAATGTTGTACAACATTCATAAATAATGAAAACGAAAAATTAAAAAGATATTTGCATTAGAATATGATTCTGCTCTGACTGTTGATCTCAAACTTGAAGAGAATTCTTAGAGATTAAAGTCTCAAGTTCTTCTTTACCTTTATCGAGAATAAATTGATCTGAAAAGCTGCTGGTATTAGCAGGAGGAATTCAAATAGGTCCATTTCAATTTCGTGATCAAATTTTTAAACTTTGACCACCTACTACATGAATTTCATCATGTAAATTGCCACCTTATATCCACTTGATTTTGAAAATGGTTGGGTATGATCTCTTCTTCAAAATACTTAAATTCCCAAATCATTGAAATTCTTGAATCTGGATATTACTCACCTTAGAAATTCATCCCATATATCTGAACGAAATAATGTTTTTCAATTTTGAGAGAGAAGATAAAAATAACCTTCTGTCTTCGAAATGGAAACAAAAGTTGAAAAAATTATGACTGATCTTGTTGTCCTCCGTCGCTATGAATATTTTCATAATGAAAAGCTAATTAATTGATTTTAATTTTCGGATTTTTCTCGGGATAGAAATAAATCTCTCCACATTTATTATATTATTATATTTTTCAACCACTCATTTTCACTTATAGTATACTGATGAAAAAATGAAATAAAACAAGAAACTAAAGAAAATGAATTGAAATGATTTGAGGAAAGCTATGTGCATTGCAGGTAACCCCCCCACCCTTGTAGAAGTTGCAACGCCGCATTTCAGAGCATACCTCAATATCTCAGGAGAATTTTTTTTTGATACTATTCATCATATTCTAATGAAATTTGGTTCAAACCTATGAATTGATATGTTATGACGGTGCACCAAATATCAGCTCAATTCGATATTTATTTTCGGTATTATCAGGAAAAAATGTCAAATTTTGTTGTTTTCACATTATCGTTATTACTTTCTGATTGATTCAAGATATACCGCCTTGGCAACTAATTTGAACATGTGCTCGAAAGCTTCCAACTTCATGACAGTTCTTTTCTACAGTTTTTCCAGAATTCATCAGATAAAAATGAAATTTCTATTGGGTATATTCGCTGTATCAATAGTTGGATTTTAATCATTCAATAATTTCATCTCTATGTTCAAGCCCAAAATCTACTCCCCCAATATCAAGGCTCCAAGTCGATTCTTTCGAATTTTTTTGTTTACGGTATGTCCTTAGACACTCGATATTGATCGTATGGTAATGCATTGAACTGAATACTTACTGTCCTTAATTGTCTCAGAATTAGCTTCATCCTGGTGCTATTGCAGCTTGCAGCATTTTCATATCTGTCATTTAGTCAATTTCACATCTGTATAACAGTATTTCAAACTTTTTATACTTCGTGGAAGTAATGAATCAAAACAATCCACATACTACCTACTGAAGTTTCTGATCTTCTTTGTAGATCTTCTAAGTATACTCCATTCACTTTTATAAACCATCCTGGTTGGCCATGATTAAGGATTAAGTTTTTTTACTTGAAACAGACGCAGGTTGGCACTCATGAAATATCGGCAGTGTCAAAATAATTCTCAGAGACGTTGCTAAATGTCAATACCAATTTCTACTTTCAATCTCAACATAATCATCACGCTTGGAAACTAAAAATGCACAAGGTAGTATCAGGTGCTATGTAGAATTAAAGTCTGCTTTTTCTGATAGTAACCCTGATAATTTGGAATCAATAATTTATGACAAGCTATCTATCCAACATTTTCGATGTATGTGAGTGAAAACCAAGGACTTTAATTTAATTTGAATAGATATTCATTTTTTAGCTGCACATCCCCAAAATAAGAAAGATTTTGAGTAAAAGAGACAACAAAGAATTTCTTCTGTTGGTGCACCCAAAAAGACACTGACTGAAGACTTTATTTTGAAATAAGATCTGCAACGACAAATTTGAAATTATAATTTGGAAAATGAATACTTTCCAATTGATTCACTACCCACTTTTGCACAGGAACATTTGGAATATAACAGAGGACGGATATCACCTTTTAAAATTATAAAATCTTTTCCTGCACAAATTTTTACAGTATAAATCGTTGAATGAAAATCACAGATTTAAGTAAATGAACATTTTGATAAATACGTAATTACTTCAACCTCCATGTAGAGAGGACAACGTTGCGTAGTTACCTAACAGGAAAATGACTTTAACCTAACATTTTCAAAATATACACGGTGAAATGTGTCAGCATGTCATGGCCAACCAGGATAGTTTATAAAAGTGAAAGTATAGGTAAGTACCCTCTGAATCATGTGAAGTAAAGTGAGAAATGTAAAGGGGTAAAAGTATTCGATAATAAACAATTTTCTGATTTCAGAGACTTTATCCATTCGTGTCAAATTTGGATTTCTATCTCTACATACTGGGTGTCCGAAATATATTTCAAGTTCCTTCTTCTATTGAGAAACTCTCTTATTTCAAACGCGGCACGTGATTACAAAAGCTTCAAATTGAGTTGTTTATCAAATAATCGATATTTCCCAAACATCGAAAGTTTTCTTCAAATTCCCAATTTCCAGTCAGAAACCATTTAAATTAATCAAAATCCACAATGTAAAAATGAGGTTGAAATATAATCTTTTGTCCCTATGCAATATTAACAGTTTTCGGTATTAATGAATTTCTCAAACATTTTTGGAGTTCATCTTCAAAATGTTAATGAAGGCTGTTATTAATATGATCTTAACTGGCACATTGTCCAATGTTCTTTAATTTTTTTAAGTTTATTTACTAAATCGTTGAAATTTTCTTTTCTTTTGAATCATCCGAAAATTAACGTGAATTTGCGAATACTGTTTTATCAATAAATTCTTGATGAGGATCGATATATTGAAAAATGATTTCAAAAATAGTTTGATATGATTCTCTCAAATACAGAACCTACAGGTGTAAAATATTTTTTAGATTTGTTATAATCGTTCTACAACAAAAATCTCGAATAAATAAGATCAACCTGTATTTCTCTTGGCTCTCTATACTCCTTATATAATAATATACCTGTTAACTTACTCAAATCGGATGTAAACTAACATATTAAGCTGGTTCCGAGTTGTCTGTTTTACCAGTTTATTTATTAATGCATCAATTCTTGTTCTTCTAATAATCTTATTCTTTTGAATATAAAATAAGGGGTCGCTCCCCAATTACGCAAATTATCTGGCGATAAATAACCACTTAGCCATCTCCATATTCAATTGTTTCCCAATATTTTTAATTCAAAAAATTTCTTTCTTTTCGAACACAAAATACTACATAAAAAACTGTGATAATTCAGTAGTACGAGTAGGTATACTTAAAGAGGAAGCCAATAAAAAAAACATTTTATATAATGTGTATATTTCGAATTCACAGGATGTCAATATTTACAATACACAATAAAATAATCAGATGAATCCGATTCGAATATACTGAATATCTTGAAGGTCTCAATTATTACATAACTCTTCTACAATGAAAACAATCTATGTATATTCCCAAGAGTTCCCATATCTACAATATCATTGTAATTATAAATATTTATGATTCGTATTATAAGTTATATACTTAATTTATAATAATTCATACACATTGGCTATTTTTAGATGATTTTCATCAAATTGGACAAAATGAAATTTATGTAATATGTATAATACAAATGGATGAATGAACCGGTGAAAATGAAATGGTAAATAATTCCAACGAAAATGATACGCTATTTCTTTGATAAATTAAATTGAATTCTTTTGAGATATGTGAGAACAAACAAAAAAACATTTATAATTTCATGAAATTAAAGATTTTCTGAAGAACCGCATATAGTTGAATTGAATTTCACTCTACAATTATCTAAACAAAGTAAATAAAGATGGGAGAAAATAAAATGAGTAGTAAGATAACATAAATGATAATATTGTTGAGTTTCTGAGAAGCTATTTCGAATCTTCAAAAAAGTATAATAGTATGTACGGTCCTGTGAAAATTAAGTTGTGATCACTGTCATACATGAAACATCCTAAAAAAGTTTCTTGTAGTTTTATCGTAATGAAGAATGCTCCCGCATCTTCATTAGAAGAAACCGGGATGTTTCGAAGCTGTTTATTTTAACCTTTTATATAAAGAAAGGTTTGGCATAAAATAATATACTTAATCTTATTTTTGCCTACAAAAAGTTTATAGGATGTATCTGTTATCGGTCTCTCATGGATAAATCCAAGATTAAAGTAAATTTGAAAAAATTTTTTTTCGAACGGAGTAGATACAAACAACAAATTCATACAGACAATATCTGTATGGTTGAATTTGGAATTCGGTTGAATTCAATCGTATACAATCTATAAAATATAGATTTAAATGACTGAGTTCATTGAAGACTTTTTGATTTGAATTTTTCATCTTATCTTTTATTTTTATCTTTTCTTTTATTTTCCTCTCTTCTTTAAATCTTCATCGTTTGAAACCAAACAAAATTGACTAGATGAAAACCAGGTCAAGATGAAAATCATCTAATCATCCCTTACGACTAAATCACAATATTTACACGGATAAATTTACACAAGCTCTATATAAATATATAGATATCTATACTAAAATTTACAATATTGCATCAAGTCGAACTTTAGAGTCTATCCCATTCTAGTGGCATATATCACGTCAGTCTAGTAGGAGAGAAAGGTCTATGCAGATTTTGGGGGTTGTTATTGGACTGTTGACCAGCTATTCTTACTATTCCACCATGTACATGAGAAATGCCAAGATGAGTATTCAGAGGAGATGTATGTGATAGTATTTTGCTAGGGGTGCTCACTTGAATCCTTAATGGATTGGTAAGTTGATGGTCAGAAGGAAGTTGATGAGGAGCACCTATCCTTAAAGCCATCGGGGCTTCAATTCTTATCCCCCCATTCTCTTGACTCATCCTCAAGCTATCAGACATGATCAAGTTCATGGGGGGTGAGTTTCTAATGCTTGAAGGTGGACTATCAACCCTTACCGGACTAGAAGTCTTGTTAGAGTCCACATCGATGGGAGACTCATTCTGTTGCATCCTCAAACTGGTGGTCGAATGGTAAGTACTTGAAGGCTCAGAGTCTGGACTACTCATGAGTTTCCTGTCCACCCTGTAGTTGGGCTGGGTTGGAGATTGTCTGTCGATTCTGAAGCTGGGGTTGTGGTTGCCGAAATGGAACTGGGACGGCATGGGACCCGGGGAATGTGGACCAAACCGAAAGCTAGTGATGGGGTTGGGGGAAGTCCTCCCGAAGAGTAGAGGTCCTGGGGATGTGCTTGGTGGTGTGTGGGAGCCTAGTGAGATGTCGGAGTCACTGTCAGAAGGAGTGGGACTTAATGGTGGAGGTCTTGCTGAGCCTCCATGGTGGGCCAGTTGAGAAGCAAGCTGTTGCTGTTGCATCCTGGAATGAAAGAGAAAAATCAGTTAGTGAAGTTGGGTATCAGGGTGAATTTCATGTGTTAATAACAAGAAGTTACATTTTGAGATTTTTTCTGGGTTTTCATGTTGATGGGTGTTTTTCTTTCAAATGAAATTGCAGTAATTTTCATAAAAAACCTTACACATTTCAAATATATAATTTCAATATTATATTTTTAAAAAAATGTTTGATCACCTAAAACTGAAAAATAAAACTGGGGATTTGCATTTAAAGGAATTTGTCTTGAGTGCACGATATGGCAACGTCGAATTCAGCTTTCTCGGAAAGAAAAGGACGTCAAATGTGTAACTTTGCTTAGGAAAACAGAGATAGCTATACTTCGATCTGGTTAGAGTAGAAGACAACGACCAAGGAATAGAAAAAGAAGAATACACTCATATTACTGACAAATCGCAAACGGAAATTATTTGGTTATATTGACAAAGAAAACGTGTGTACCACAGAATAGGAATAAATATTTCATTATTCTATAGCAGAAAAAGCTATTCTACTAAACACCGTTGTCACTTCGTGCATGCCTTCCAAATCCCAAACCCCAATTTTGAAATCTGATTTTGAATACTTTCTGAAGTTAATTTGGGAAAATGATGAATCAAATCCATAATAATTATGTAATAATTTGCATTTGCAGTAATAACCCAAATTCAGGAAAAACCCCCATTGTGTCAAGTTTATATAGGACATGTTCCGCAAACCTACTTGGTTATTTTGGTTGAAGGTTTTCCGTTCCGTAAGTATGAAATATTCGTTTGGTTCCTGAAAAAAAAGTCAATTACGGAATTTGATTGATGAAAAACCGTTCTTCCTGTTACCAGAACGACAGTCAATGTTCTTTGGTAACATGTCCATGGCATAGAACAAACTTTATTTACCTTATGATCCATAGACCATACTCAATTTTTTCATTGTTGGTTGTTGTCTCGTCTATGTTCTATGGATTATAAAGTAAATGAAGATTGTTTTTTGCTGTGGATATGATACCATAGAACATTGACTGTCGTTCTGGTGGCAGAAAGAACGTTTTTTCAACAATCAAATTCCGAGATTAACATTTTTTCAGAAACGAACCGAATATTTCATATTTACGGAACGAAAAACCGGCAACCGAAATAACCAAGTTGATTTGCGGAACATACCCTATATAAACTTGACACTATCAACATGAAATAAGAAATCCCAACTTTAATTTCAGCCAATAGGAGATGATCTTAACAAAAACCTATATTTGGGAGGAATTATCAAGTTTGAGGAGCCGAGGCACCGTTTTCGGATATTTATAAATAACGCGAACCCTATCATGACGAATTTGTCGTCTATAAGTTCTTTTTGAGATATTCCGGTGATACTGAGGGAAAAAAATACGAAATTTTAAATATTTTTCACCGATATCTCCAAAAACTCTAATCGTATCAAACCGAAATCGAAAATACTGCTGTGAAATGAAAAGTTCAAGGTACGACCAGAATTCTTCATGAATCTGATGAATATTTCCAAAAAAAAAATTTTTTGAAGAGAATTCCAAGAACAATTTTGTTTCAAATATACTGACACTACCATCTCCACAAAATTCTGCAAAAACTTTCAAGCCGTTTTTCCAACTAACTACCGAGTTTCAATCCAATCACGCAGGTAGTTCCTGAAATATCAGGGAAATAACCTCAAATTTGGAGGGAGTAGCGCCAATAAAGAAGCATTGCAAGCTGAAATACAGTATACTGCTGTAAAATATAACCTTAAAGGTCTGAGCAAGATTTTTTTCGAATATGATGAATAGTTCCAGAAAAATTTCTGAAATATCAGGCAAATAACCTCAAAATTTCAAATGGTAATAACTCCGAAACCGTTTGGTAGATTTTGTCCATTAACGAACCCAACCGTTGCCTTTTTAAATGCAACCAACCCTGAAAGTTTCAAGTCGATAAGAATTTCCGTACGCCGACCGGCTGTCGCCAGATTCCTCATCAGTGAGTCCAACCTAGTCGTTTGAGACCATTTTCGAGAAAAATTCGAAAATTACGAATATTTGGACAGAACATGCGCGCAAAAAGCGTATCCTAAAACAATTAAGTAATTATAATCATTCATCAATTTTCCATTTTTTATTCGTCCCAAATAATCATCATTTTTTCCGCACTGCAAACATAGTTTCTATGGAAATATAACCGTCCCATATAAATCAAACAGCTCATGCATGTCCTCGGAGAAACTCTTGTGGAAAATTGCCTATTAACGTCATCTCTTCGACAAACTTCTATAAAGACTGCTCAAGTTATTGCATTATGAAGATATATTGCAAATTATTCCGCTATCCCTGATTCCGTGCACCGAGAGGCAACTTCTATTGTTGCCTTTAAGCAACTCTCATCATCATGTCTCTCTGATAACTACGCAAAGGTTAATTTCCCTCCATTTAATTTGCCCCCATAATACGGATACTTGCTCCGTAAGTAAGGCAACATATGACATCCAATCTCTGTACTTCAAAGAAACAAACTAGGTTATGTGAGATGAGGTAGAATTGGATTATTTGTATCGTCGGAGTTTGTATTTGGGGAGGAAAGGCATCGTTGTTGTATCTGGTTAATGTTGGATATGATGAGGCCACTTTGAGCACATTCATTTTTGATGGACACAGTAGGTTTGGATAGGATGCACAGAAGATAAGGTGAATTTAAAGATGCGCTTTTGTTTCGCCAATGTTGGGGAATTCGGCAGAATTCGTTTTTTCCGCTGAAGGTTGCGCTATTTGGAAATTACGATCGGTCGTCAAGGCAACTGTCTGTCATAACTGAATAGACGACTTCGGCCCAAGTTGCCAACCCACAATTTCCTTTACAAATTTACTATTACTGGGGACGGGGGAATTTCAGGACAAATTCGACATGATAAAGTTCGCGTTATTTATAAATATCCGTAAAAGATTCCTCAGCTCCTCGAACAAAATAATTCCTTCCAAATATAGGGTTTTTTTAAGATCATCTCTGATTCGCTGAAATTTAAGTTGGGATTCCTGATTTCATGTTAATAGTGTCAAATTTATATAGGATATGTTCCGCAAACCAACTTGGTTATTTCGGTTGCCGGTTTTCCATTCCGTAAATATGAAATATTCGGTTGGTTCCTGAAAAAAAGGTTAATAACGGAATTTGATTGATGAAAAAACGTTCTTTCTGTCACCAGAACGACATCCAATGTTTTATGGTAACACATCCACGACATAGAACAATCTTTATCTACTTCGTGATCCATAGAACATAGAGACAACGATCAACACTGGAAAAATTACTAGGTATGGTCTATGGATCATGAGGTAAATAAAGATGTTACCATAAAACATTGATTGTCGTTCTGGTGCATAGACTTAATATGTCTATGTTCTGGTGACAGAAAGATTGCCTTTTCATCAATCAAATTCCGTAATTAAACTTTTTTTCAGGAACCCACCGAACATTTCATATTTACAGAACGGAAAACCGGCATCCGAAATAACCAAGTTGATTTGCGGTACATATCCTTTATAAACTTGACACTTTTAACATGAAATCAGGAATCCCAACTTAAATTTCAGCATAACGAAAACCTATATTTGGAAGGAATTATCTTGTTTGAAGAGCCGAAGCATCTCCTACTGATTTTTAAATATAAATATAACGCGAACCTTATCATGGCTAATTTGTCCTGAAATTCCCGTTCCCGTCTATTGACATGAGACAAGATAGAAGGTAAAAAAATATCTGGAGGAATGAATTTCTACCATATTATGTTTTGCATAACTTTCAGTGGAATATATTCTAAGAATTCAATTTAATTTTTGGCTAATACACTATCTCACGATGTGTTATATAATATAGTAAGCGAGGAGTGAAATTATTAGGTAAGCAATGTGAAATTATTTTACAGAATCTATTGATACATCGATATCATGCGATAGCTTGTTCAAATATATTCATATTTTTCCAGATTTTGCACATAAACAATGTTGTAAAGCGGCGGGAAGTTTATGGAAGTTGATACAGAACAAGCATCATCCTTACTTCAAGTCAGACTGAGACCTATCAATAGTTGAAGTTTCAAAGAGAATAAAAGTCACTGAATAGACCTCATTATTGAACCAGTCCAATTTGAGTTATTTCCCATTTAAATTGATAAGGTCCACAATCAGAAAGAAGGAGTTTTATTCAATGGTTAATTTTATTTCATAGGATTTGAAAACTGAGCTTTTCCAGTAGCAATTGATAGTAGCATATAGTAGTAAATTTCAATTTCAAGGAAATGAAAATTGTTAAACAACATATTCAACAAGGAACCAAGAAAAATTAAACACATTCAATGGTGAAAATAATATGCGTGATTATTGGGGGTTGATAACTCAATCCTCGATTAGTGAAAATGCTTGAAAGACAATTATGAAAAGAATGATATGCTTCCGAGTATCATGAAGTTTATACCTTGTATGAATAGCATTCTTTCTTTTTTTTGAACACTTATTTCCATATACATGCACTGTCCAAACAAAATACAAAAAGAACCCATTCAAAAATATTGAGGATCTACACATTTCTTCGAAGCTAACACAAAAGGAAAACCTCCTGACTTCACGTCAGTGTTTTTCTAAAATTTATCTTCAGATTGTTACGTTTTATTGAATTCTAGAACATTAAGCTGTATTTTTGGCAACGCTTGTTGGAATCACTTATCGCTCACATCAATGCCATCCGATTTCCGTAGATTAAACTGTTTTTATATGTAACTTCAGCAAGCAAAAACCGGTTATCATTACTGCTTGAAAAGTGTCCTTTTCGAAAAGAATTGTGTACTTTTTTTTGTAGAACCATATAGGGTTTTTCTAAAAATAATTGCACATCTAAAGCCCTGAAGAAGAAATTTTACCTCCGAAACGTCGGCATTCAGATCTAGATATAATTTTGTTTTACTTGAATTCATATTCATGGATATAAAAGAAAGCACGAGACCATCTTCAAAGATTTCTCCGGACCTGCAAAACATCGATTACTGACCGACAACAATGGCAATATCTCTCGGACCAAATAATGATCCATTCTGCACTCTTAAAAATACCCAACAATCCGCCCCATTATTCTCAAAACCACAGATGACATCTACGTCGTAAATCAATCCCTTCGACACCTTGGTACAGCACGTTCGTCCTACGTCTCAACCTGTCAAAACGAAAGGCAGTAAGCAGGCTCATAGCTTCCAAGATGAGAAAATTCCCCTGTGGGATCATCATTAGTTTAAAACCCTGTTTACAGGGACTCCCGCTGAAAGGGGTGGTCTGTTTGCGCGTGGTTTGAGGCTATAGGCAAATTAGGATCATTTCGGGCTGATTAGTGGTCAACATTCTGTTGAATGTGTCATAAATTTGTTCCCTGGAAATTCGCGACTGTCAATCTGAACGAGGTGTTTCGGGGGAGAAATACATATGATAACATTCGAAAAACAACTTAGAGAGTCGATATTTGTAGAGCTGGTTTGTAGTTGTACAATCCGCGTCAAAATTATGGAACAAATTCATTTCCTCAGAGGAAAAATATTTGGCAACACAATCCTGCAACAGGTCAATTTTTGTTTCACTTTTAATAAATTTTTATGCATTTTTGAAGGATTTTTGTTGCACCCTGTGCCATCGCCATTAACACTCTAAATTTTTTGAATAGGGTAAGTGGGTCATGTGGTACTTTTTTGGCAAGGTCTTTAAATATTCTTTACGAACGTGCAGAAATTTTCAAGAAAAAATTTTTTTTTTGAAATATTAGTTAGTTCAAAAAGGTTTTCAGTATGTGCACTTTGTGATGGCTCCTTTACTTTGAGAAGAAGGTACCTGATGAAATTTGTCACCGAATGAAAGTCGACCATTACAGTTTCCTTCATGCACAACTTTCAACCCCTACGAAGCCTTTAATGGAAAAAAAAATCAACCTGAACATACGAGGTGTTTTCGGGGGAGAAATACATACGATAACATTCGAAAAAACAACTTAGAGAGTCGATATTTGTAGAGCTGGTTTGAAGTTGTACAGTGCGCGTCAAAATTATGGAACAAATTCATTTTCTCAAAAGAAAAATATTGGGCAACAAAATCTTGACACAGGTCAATTTTTGTTTCACATTTACCAAATTTTTATGCATTTTTGAAGGATTTTTGTTGCACCCTGTGCCATCGCCATCAACCCTCTAAATTTTTTGAATAGGGAAAGTGGGACATGTGGTACTTTTTCGACAAGGTCTTTGTATCTTCTTTACCAGCGTGCAGAAATTTTCAAGAAAATTTTTTTTTTTTTTAATATAAGTCAGTTCAAAGAGGTTTTCAGTATGTGCACTTTGTGATGGCTCCTTAACTTTGAGACGAAGGTACCTGATCAAATTTGTCACCGAATGAAAGTCGACCATTGCAGTTTTGTTCATGCACAACTTTCCACCCCTACGAAGCCTTTAATGGAGAAAAAAATTCTTCACGTCAGGGGGTTGAAAGGGGTTGAAAGTTGTGCATGAACAAAACTGCAATGCTCGACTTTCATTCGGTGACAAATTTCAACAGGTACCATCGTCTCAAAGTAAATGAGCCATGACAAAGCGCACATACTGAAAACCACTTTGAACTAAATAATTCTTCAAAAAAACATTTTTTCTTGAAAATTTGTGCACGCCTGTGAAGAAGATACAAAGACCTTGCCAAAAAAGTACCACATGACCCACTTTCCCTATTCAAAAAATTTAGAGGGTTGATGGGGATAGCACAGGGTGCAACAAAAATCCTTCAGAAATGTATAAAATTTGTTAAAAGTGAAACAAAAATTGACCTGTTTCAGGATTTTGTTGCCAAATATTTTTCTTCTGAGAAATTGAATTTGATATTCATTGATAGAGAGTTATCGAAACCCGAATACGGGCCCGACTTTATTAAAGGATCCGGTAATAAACGTTTAATTATTGTTGGTTCGACAATCGACTATCTAAATAATAAATATGTTTCTTAGTAGAAAGGTATTTGATGTGAGAATAAAATTCAACAATATTATGGCTTATGTTTATTAAATTTTGTTTCTGGTTGAAGAAAATCAACTATTCATCTGATAACTATGAAATTTGGCACAGACCTTGAAATGAATATTCGACAACAGTATTCCAAATTTCAATTTGATTCGATATTTAATTCCGGAGATGCTGACGTGAAGTCAGCAGCTAAATATAAAAGTTTTTAAAAAAAATTTTCAAAAAAAAATATTTTTTTTTCGGATTTTTTCATGGATTATCCTTCTTATTGACACTGCTCATATTCCAACCAAGTTTCATGTCGATCAGATAATTATTTTTCGAGTTATTGAAAAATCAAAATTTCAAATGGCTGCAGATCAAAAACCATTCAGCAGATTTGGCCCATTAACGAGCTCAACCGAGATATTCAGGATTTTAACCTAACCTGAAAATTTCAAGACTCTAGGTCCTTCCTTTCGAAAGTTACAGCGCACACGGCCGGACGGACAGAATCAATTTTGACCACCGATTCTTCATCAGTGAGCCCAACCTAGTCGTTTGAGACCAATTTCGACTCCAAATTCGAAAATTACAGACATCGTGACGAAATGATAACGCGCTGTTCCCTCGAACAAGCGCGTAAAAACTTAGCTCCTATCTGACTACAAGAGGTTCTCAAACTGGCCACCGTGGCGCTGCAATCTTGAATTCAGGCTATCTGTTACTTCCTCTTCATATCTCCCTTCAACAGCTTGAAAGATAAGAAACGTGCCTACAGGGGGTCTCTAGGGATACTCTCTAGAAGTTGATGGTATTTGTGGTCAAAATGACAATGGTGCAGATAATTACCATTGTGCAGTTCTTGACGCTCGTTTGTAACTTGAATTTCCTGGTTGATAACAATCAGCAGCCAGGATTATTGTACCTAACAATTCTACAAAACAAAATTTTTACCATTCCAGTCATGAAAAGCTCAAAATGAATATGACTTGACCCAAGATGCCTAGAATACCAGGTGGACTCTTTCCTTCTATTACTTACTTAAACTATTATTGTCAAATATTGTTCATCTCTCTTTCTTTTTGCGAAATTTCAAGATGTTATTTCAATTTTGATAAGAATGCTACAGGAAACTTGTTTACATGCTTGTTTAGTAAGCGTTTTCTACTCGTCTGTCCTCCTTTTCCTCGTGTGTTGTTGTCTTTTTTCTTGTTTAACTTAAGTCATACATTTGAGTTTCCACATCTAGTTATTTGTGTTTATTACCCTATTGACGTAAGTTTTTGTTAAGAATAAAATTTTGAAATATCTTTTCACTTTTGAACATTGACCATGTATTCACTTTTAATGTTCTAAAATCTACTTAAAATTACCTGCATTTCCAGATTGCCTGAAGATGACCCCAAAATTGTAGGGGTCGAAAAATATGTAGTATTTATTCACAATAAATTTTGGTGTAGACATGAAAATTCTTCCCTTATTTAAATATTGTTCTACTTCTTGTGCTCATACTAAACATTGATGGCGCCATACAATTATTTCCGCTGAATAAAAATAAAGTTAGCTATTGGCGAATGAAGAGCGCTACTCCCTCTGGTGGCTATCCGAGTAACCCGAGGTACAGACATTATCATTGATAAGTTAAAAGAAATGTTAAGAAAATGAGAAAGTTTATGCATTTTTCTTGGCGTTTGTGTGATTTTACAAGTGTTTCTACTTAGGCAAAGCAAACTCAAATGTCCCTTCCCATAGATTTCTACAGCCGGGAAAAAATTTGGAGTAAGGGTGAAAGAAACTTTCTCTAACAAGTCGGGCCTGAAAGTGTTGAAGAATCGATAAAAACCAACAAACATGATTTATGAGAGTCTGTTACCTTCATTTCACCGATGATGATCATTTTTATAAAGGTAAGCACGAATTGTTCATGAAATATTAGATCGCACATTCATGAAGACAATTTTTTTCCAGTCCCATAATCCAAGCAGAGAAATTTACTTAAGAGGAATGCTATGCTTTCCAGGAATCTGCCTGTTGAACTGATTATTAACGAACAACGTAAATGTTCTAGTGATAGAACTGACTATTGAAAAAAAAGAGTCTCAACAAGGAAATATCTGGTGATGAATACTCTTCGCTCAAAGTGCTTCTGCCGATGAAAGCAAAGTTGTACAAGGCTTTTTTATTACAGTTTTTTCATGACCAATCATATGAGAGTTGGAAAATTTATTTGTCAATCCATAATGAATAAGGCTTACGGTACAAGTAGCATTAGTTTCATGTGAATGTATTCAATTTATTCACAATATATTGACTATTTAGTTTAGTTATGAGTATTTGTCTATTATTTCAAAGAGTATGTTTTACAATACTATCTGTTTTTCAACTTTCAAGACAGCCTAAGAAATCCACCAAAGTCAATATGGCCATTTGGATCTGAAAATAAATGATATTAAAATACTGTCTAACCTTGGAGATATCCCCGTAATTTAAGAGTTGCTACACTCAATAAGATTGAAGAATGATACATACCTACGTTATAAGAATGGAATATGTACTCCCAGTAATACTCTCGTCAACTATAAAAGTCTAAAAATTCTTTGAATAAATCGTGGAATCAAAAATTATCAAACCAAACACTAACAAACAGTACAAAATCGACTATCAAAACAAAATCTATGTCTATATGTAAGGTTCTAAAACTGGCCACCGTGGCGCTGCAATCTTAAATTCAGACGCCAATAGTCTGATGAATATTAAATTAAATTAAATGAAGAGAAGATGCTACTGAGGATTCTGAATCAAAATTTAAAAGATGAAACACTGGTCCTTGTATTATTTCTATATTGTATTTTATTATGTTACTGTTTTCTCAAGTTATTTGCTTCAATCCTTATTTGCATATTGATATGATAATTAAATTTGTTATTCAAAACGTGGTACGTCGAAGACCATAAAAGTTCATCGTAAGATCTCAATGTCGAAAGATATGTAAAGGTATTACAGAAAAATCTGCATTTCTATGAATTTCATAGATTGAAACTATTCCTCAAAAAATCTAGAAGAGCATTGACGTGAGGTCAGAAGCTGTTACGCGTTTGTTCAAATTCTAACGATTAGATCTACACGAAATTTTGCACCTAGTTGCGTGTTGGTGATCTCCACCTGATTACGAAGAGTCAATCTGATTGAATTTGTACTTCTTGAGATATTGCGGAAATAACATTAAAATTCCAAATAACAACGAAATTTGGAAGAAATTTTTTTCCTTATATCTCCGAAAGTTGAAATCAGATCGAATTGTAATTTGGATAATTGTTGTTCAATACTGACTCCATGGTTTGTGTCGAATTCCATAAGAATCTGATCAATATTTTCAGAGAAAAAATCAATCCCATCAAAAATTTTAAAAATTTTCGAATAAATTTTTTTTTTATTTTTTAACGACTGGATTCACAAGAAATTTTGCTCTTAGCTGAGCTTTGGTATTCCAAAACGATCCACGAAGTTTCAAATTTATCGAGCTTCTTGAGATATCGAGGAATTAACCTCAAAATTTCAAATGGGGCTAACTCCGAAACAACCCAACCGATTCCACCCATTAACGAACTTGACCCAGATATCTGGACTTTCAAACTAATCTGACAATTTCAAGTCGCAAAGTCTTTTCTTTCGAAAGTTAGAGTACATACGGACAGAATTGAATTTGACCACGGATTCTTCTTCAGGCAGGAGTTCAACCCAATCGCTTAAGACCATTTTCGGCTCAAAATTCGAAAATTACAGACATCGTGACGAAATGATAACGCGCTGTTCCCTAGAACAAGCGCGTTTGATATTGGATATTTGTTAGATGTGATACAATTTTAATAACTTGTTAATATCAATTTGTCATCTATTCCCCTCTCTTTTAAATCTTTTTTTTTTGATAAAACATCTGGCAAATCCATGATTATGTGGATTGTAGCGAACTCTCAACGTTATGAAGGGACACCCCTGCTCAGTGATACCCTATTTACGACAAAGGATTATATAAAAACATGTATGCAATACCCTATAATCAAATTGCGCACAATAGCTAACGATATAAAAGGGAAACTAGACCCAGATAGAATTTCAAAACTGTGATAAGCTGATTGTAGAGTTTGATAATGGAATTATTGATATAGAAGCAATTATCGTGAAAAAGATCCAAACCTATGTGTCAATTTTCGAGTAATTACTATAATGATGTATATATATTGAAGAGACATTTGAATGATAGTTATTAGACAAGGTTCATCGGTGTTCAGAATGGATTCTGGATCTGGACGTCAGTTCATTATCAAATCGAATACTTTTCTCTATTTCTGGTACGAGTCAGTGAAAAATTTTTATTCACTGAATTATGAAACATTCCCATATATTTTATGGGGATGTACTCTTCACTCAACATGAATTATACCAACGTAAACACCAAAACTTATATCGTTAATGATGTCCACAAATATTCCAAACTAAATAAATATCCAACTTCTATTACAGAGAGAAAAGTTGAACAAATTAAATCCAAACATTCTAAAAATCTGACATATGCACAGATAAAACTTCTCACACAATATTACAATTTTAAAACCTCTAACAGGGAAGAAGGACAGTTTTCTAAGGAATACTCAACATTTTCTGGATAAATTACGAAATTCTTATATGAATCTGAATGACATTTTAGTTAGTTTTGATGTTGTTAATCAATTTCCAAACGTTCCTGTTGATAAGTCCCTTCAAATAGTTCGAATAAAATTGGAAAATGATGACACATTTATCAACGATTCTAAATTTAGTACCGATGATATTTTGGATATGTTAGACGTTTGTTTGAATTCAACATATTTTCAATATTCCAAATTTACTATCACTGGGGAAGGGAAATTTCAGACCAAATTCGACATGATAAGGTTCGCGTTTATAGAAATATCCGTGAAAGATGCCTCGGCTCCACAAACAAATTCCTTTTCCAAATATAGGTTTTCGTTAAGAGTTGACATCCTCTGATTGGTTGAAATTTAAATTGGGATTCCTGATTCCATGTTAATAGTGTCAAGTTTATAAAGGATATGTTCCGCAAATCAACTTGGTTATTTCGGTTGCCGATTTTCCGTTCCGTAAATATAAAATATTCGGTTGGTTCCTGGAAAAAAAAGGCATAATTACAGATTTGATTGATAAAGAAGCAATCTTTCTGTCACCAGAACGATAGCCATTGTTCTATGGTAACATATCCATGGCATAGAACAATCAATGATGTTTTACTTACATCATGGAACAATCTATTTTTACCTTATGATCCATAGACCATACTTAGTAATTTTTTCATTGTTGATTGTTGTCTCGTCTATGTTCTATAGATCATAAAGTAAATGAAGATTGTTCTATGTAATAGATATTGTTGCCATAGAACATTGACTCTAGATCGTTTCTGAGACAGAAAGATCGCTTTTTCATCAATCAAATTCCGTAATTAATGCTTTTTCAGGAACCAACCCATGATGTAAAAAACATGGTGTGCTCATCTGGAAAATGAGTTACTTCAGCAAGATTAAAATGCAAAGAGTTGTATAATCTGTGCTTTGAAGTTGCATGTTAATTCGAAGCACAGAATATACAACTGTTTTTATTTTCTGCTAGCTGACGTCACTCATTTTTAAGATGAGCACACCATGTTTTTTACATCATGAACCAACCGAATATTTCATATTGACGGAACGGAAAACCGGCAACCGAAATTACCAAGTTGATTTGCGGAATACATCCCATATAAGCTTGACACTATTAACATGAAATCGGGAATCCCAACTTAAATTTCAGCCAATCAGAGATGATCTCAACAAAACCTATATTTGGAAGGAATTATCTTGTTTGAGGGACCGAGGCATCTTTCACGGATATTTATGAATAACGCGAACCTTATCATGTCGAATTTGTTCTGAAATTCTGAAGAAATAGGAGAAAGAAGGCAAATTTTTCGAGTACATAAATTGTAACGAACCCACAATGAATTCACAATAGAATTACATCAAATCGGTTCTTTTTGCAAATGGATATTCGTGAAAATTTACAAAAAGAACCTTCTCCTATGCCGGCATCTATATCGGCGAAAACTGAAGTAGGACAGTGAAGTCGTATTTTGTTAACAGTTGGACCTCATTTCGGTCAGAAAATATGTCGAAGAGGTCTGCACCATGTACTCTATGCATCTATTTCTCAACTGACAAACCATAGACAACAACCATCGTAACTTCTCATGCAGTCCCAGTACCCATTACAAACGCGTAGAACAAAAAAATTTGTGAGGATATCTATATTTATACTCTACGAAACAAAATCTTTGTATCTGCCTTTTCCAGACTTTCGTGAGCTAGGCGAAGTGCAAAATCTGACCAAGTCCAGCTCAGCTCCGACGTCAGTAGTTCGCTCCCATTACAGCAGCATAATTTCATGCAAAAACCGAAATATATCGAGAAATCCCCAATTATAATAGTTCTTCACGACAAACAACCCCTATTAAGCCAATTCTCCGACATAACATCACAAAGATATTCATTCCACAGTTACCCTAATCGTCCACCAGACCGTACCAACCCATAATGACTTAATTTCGCAATCTAACAAACCCTCAACTTATTCGGTACGACATTGAAAAGCACCAAATCGTCTTGAGTTTCATACCAACCAGCCGAATGAGACGAAATCGATACCACCTAAAAGATGCGGTTTTCCACCTGGCATAACGCATTGTTTTCACCATAGAGCGATCCAAAACGTGCCTCAACATTTCAATCAAGCTACCAGCTATGCGAATAAATGGTACTCCTGTAACCGATACCTTTGGCCTTTGTGATGCGACAGACAAAGGCCGTAGGAATAATGGCGGTGATCAATTACACGAACCATCGCATTTTAAGGTCTCAGCCTTGCAGTTGGAGCCAGCGGCGACGCAGCTAGCTCTATGCGCTGATATTACATCATGCGAAGGTAATGGCGATACGTATACGGGTAGTATTTAGACGCAATACGAGTCGTATACGTTTCAAATCTTGGCTAAGCCTATAATACCATGTTTAGGAACGATATCTTTCATCGGGCTGTCAACTGGGTTATTATTAAACGTTCGTATTTCAGACTTTGGCTAAATAATCGGGAGAAACTGGTTTTCGGCTGGTTGGACGAGGAATGAGATCACAGAAAAAGATAGGGCGTCATATGAAAGTGCGATTAGATCGCTGATTTCACATGACGGCGTTAGCTGGGTCGGAAAACTCGAGTCATGTTTTTTAATATTCGGAATTGTATTTTTAGACCAGTGATAATACGTGGTGAGTAATTCTGGAAGATTATACTATAGAAGGTAGAATTAATGGCATCCTCATTATATGGTTGTGAACAGGAACAAGTCGAGTACTAATGGGTGGATCGAATTATGTCTAGGTACGAGGTATGGCATAATCCGAAGAATGGGGGTTTTTCCTGAATTTGGGTTATTACTGCAAATGCAAATTCGAACATAATTATTATGGGTTTGATTAATAATTTCCCAAATTATCTCAGAAAGTATTCAAAATCAGATTTCAAAATTGGGGTTTAGGATTTGCCAGGCATGCACGAAGTGACAACGGTGTTTAGTATAATTGCTTCTTCTGCTATAGAATAATGAAATATTCATTCCTATTCTGTGGTACACACCTGTTCCTTGTCAATATAACCAAACAATTTACGTTTGCGATTTGTCAGTAATATGACAGTTTGACAGTCTGTGCTCTTCTTTTTCTAATCCTTGGTCGTTGTCTTCTACTCTAACCGGATTGAAGTATAGCTATCTCTGTTTTCCTGAGCAAAGTAACACATTTGACGTCCATTTCTTTCCGAGAAAGCTAAATTTGACATTGCCATATCGTGCACTCAAGACAAATCCCTTTAAATGCAAATCCCCATTTTTATTTTTCAGTTTTAGGTGATCAAACATTTTTTTAAAAATATAATATTAAAATTATATGTTTGAAATGTGATGTTCTCAAGGTTTTCCATGGAAATTACTGCATTTTCGTTTAAAGGAAAAGCCCCCATTGTTGGTAGAACTATTCTGTTGCGCTAGTTCTGTGGAACAACATGTTGCCATTTCGATAAAATGTCTGAAATCCCCGAATTTTTACTGAAGATAGTCTTAAGCGACTAGGTTGGACTCGATATTAAATTCAATTCTGTCCGGCTGTTGGTGCGATAATTTGAGAACGGAAAGATGTAGATACTGGAAAATTCCTGGGCCGGTTGCGGAACAAAATACGAGGGTTAAGTTAGATGGGCAAAACCAACCCAACAGTTTGGGAGCTATAACCATTCAAAACTTTGAGGATTCTTCCTAAATATCTCAAGAAAAGCTGACTCTATCAGATTGGAACTTAATGGTTGTGGTTCAATCATTTTCGTGAGGATCGTATAGTTGAAATAATAAAGAAAAAATCAGAAATTTTAATGAATTCCGATGAAATGGGGGTTTTTCCTGAATTTGGGTTATTACTGCAAATGCAAATTTGAACATAATTATTATGGGTTTGATTCATCATTTTCCCAAATTACCTTCAGAAAGTATTCAAAATCAGGTTTCAAAATTGGGGTTTGGGATTTGCCAGGCTTGCACGAAGTGACAACGCTGTTTAATAGAATAGCTTTTTCTGCTATAGAATAATAAAATATTTATTCCTATTCTGTGGTACACACGTGTTCTTTGTCAATATAACCAAACAATTTCCATTTGCGATTTGTCAGTAATATGACAAATTGACAGTCTGTGCTCTTCTTTTTCTATTCCTTGGTCGTTGTCTTCTACTCTAACCAGATCGAAGTATAGCTATCTCTGTTTTCCTAAGCAAAGTAACAAATTTGACGTCCTTTTCTTTCCGAGAAAGCTGAATTCGACGTTGCCATATCGTGCACTCATGACAAATCCCTTTAAATGCAAATCCCCATTTTTATTTTTCAGTTTTAGGTGATCAAACATTTTTTCAAAAATATAATATTGAAATTATATGTTTGAAATGTGATGTTCTGAAGGTTTTTCATGAAAATTACTGCATTTTCGTTAAAAGGAAAAACCCCCATTCTGCCTGAACCTTCAGGTCGATATTCAGAGGAAATCCGATCAGATATTATCTGAAATATTGGGAAAAATATATGTGAAATTTGGTGAATATTGTTGTTATTTCCACCATTACTCAAAAAATACCGATCCAATCGGTATGAACATTCGTAATCTGTTGTAAAATGCTAAGTAAGGCACAAATTTGTGCGAAACTGCTGCCTTCGCGGCATTGCTTTTCTAGATTTTTTTGAAATATTCTGAAAAAACTTCGATAAAGAGGAAGAAACAACGAAATTTGACAATTTTTTTCACAATATCTCTAAACTTTATTATCGTTTGAAACAGAAATTTGGTACACTGCTGTGAAATATGAAGCACAGAGAAGCATCGGAATTTGTTTCAAATGTAAAGAATAGTTTTCGAAAAAATTTTTTTTCGGAATAAATTTTAGAAATTTTTTTTTCGAATTCAGTGACAGCACGATCTCGACGAAATTTCGGGAAAAGTCGCATACCTTTATGCCCTAACTAGTTGCCAAGTTTCAATCCAATAGCTCCAGTAGTTCTCGAAATATCAGGGAAAAAACCTCAAAACTTAAAATATAACTCTGTAATCATTCGACCGATTTTGCCCATTAACGAACGTAACATTTGCATTTTGAAATGCAACCAACCCTGAAATCTTCAAGTCGATAGATTTCTCCGTACGGCCGTAATCGTGCGTACAGCCGGCCGGACAGAATCCATTTCGATACCGGATTCGTCATCAGTGAGCCCAACCTAGGCGTTTGAGACCATTTTCGGCTCAACATTCGAAAATTACAGAAATTTGGACAAAACTATAGCAAGCTGTTTCCCTAAAACTTATAAATATACAATAGCGCAATGTTGCAACTTTTTTATATTCAAGAATTTCCCGGAAAATAAAACTTAAATGGAGTAAAAAATGGAAAATAACTAACATTGCGCATTCGTAGGAAACAAGAAGTTGAACATCAGTGTTTTTCAACTGGTCACTAAATTTCGTCACGACTTGGTCAGTATAACAAAACAGTGTGTAACTACTCTCTAATCCACTTACATTTTCTGCGTCTAACGAACGTTTCGGAAACCACGTTTCCTTCGTCATGAGACATATCGTTAGTAACGACATATCGTGAGTAACGACAGATCGTTGGTTACGATATGTCTCTGGACGAAGGAAACTTGGTTTCCGAAACGTTCGTTAGACGCAGAAAGTGTGAGTGGATCAGAGAGTAGTTACACACTGTTATCAGTATTCTATCAAGAGTGAACTCAAATAGTTACTTTGACTCAGTATGTTTTGAGTTATTCTTCGAAATCTGATGAATAGTTTCCGACAAAAATTTTTCCAAAAAAAATTCAATTTTTTTTCCAATTTACCAACCGTATGATCCGAAATGAATTCCGGTTGAGTGTCGGTATGCTACAATGGGGGTTTTCCTTTAAACGAAAATGCAGTAATTTTCATGAAAAACCTTCAGAACGTCACATTTCAAACATATAATTGCAATATTATATTTTTAATGAAATGTTTGATCACCTAAAACTGAAAAATAAAAATGGGGATTTGCATTCGAAGGGATTTGTCATGAGTGCACGATATGGCAACGTCGAATTCAGCTTTCTCGGGAAGAAAAGGACGTCAAATGTATTACTTTGCTTAGGAAAACAGAGATAGCTATACATCGATCTGGTTAGAGTAGAAGACAACGACCCAGGAATAGAAAAAGAAGAGAACAGACTGTCATACTGTCATATTACTGACAAATAGCAAACGGAAATTGTTTGGTTATATTGACAGAGAACACATGTGTACCACAGAATAGGAATAAATAATTCATTATTTTATAACAGAAAAAGCTATTCTACTAAACACCGTCGTCACTTCGTGCATGCCTGGCCCAATTTTGAAATCAGATTTTGAACACTTTCTGAAGATAATTTGGGAAAATGATGAATCAAACTCATAATATAATAATTATGTTCGAATTGGCATTTGCAGTAATAACCCAAATTCAGGAAAAACCCCCATTAACTATAAACCAGTTTCAGTCCAATCAGCAGTTCCTGAGATAGTGAGGAAATATCCACTCAAATTCAAACGACTATAACTCCGAAATCGTTTGGCTGATTTCAACCATTATCGAACTCAGCCGTCGCATAGTGATGCGGGAACTTTCCTAGACATTTGAGACCATTTTAGAAAATATAAATTATGATAGCACGGTGTTCTCTAGACCGTGCGCGCAAAAACACATCTTCCCTGACAAACAGAAGTTAATATCATACTGAACTGATCTACTCTCAAAGTAACGAGGAATATTTCCCTCAGCATATTCTCAACCGATATTAATTCGTTAATGATAAAGTAATCTATTTTCTGCTGTACCAAAATACCTGGAGCGTTTTCCATTCAACTCTGTAATCAGTTTAAACTTAACCTATAAACTTGAGGAGCTGTATTCCTTCGCAGACGACGCTCAGAATTGATCAAACCAAATGGTGCCTACGGCCGTCGCGACGCTGACACCGTTTGCGGTGAAATCGATGAAAATGGGTGGAAAATCTGGAGAAAGATCTTGTAGGTGATATAAGGCGGTCGTCGAGAAGACTTACATAAGTATACAATGGTCGGCTTCGGTTCAAGTTGCTAACCCAAAAATTTCGTTAAATTTGCGAGCACTGGGGAAGGGGAATTTCAGAACAAATTGAGGAGATGATGTTCGCGTCATTTATAAATATCCGTAAACTGTGCATCGGCCCCTAAAACCAGATTATGTGATCCAAGTATAGGTATTTGTTGAGATCGTCTATTGGCTGAAATTTAAGTTGGGGTTCCTGATTTCACATCAATACTGTCAAGTTTATCTAGGATGTGTTACTCAAATAAACTTGGTTGTTTCGAGTGCCAATTTTCCGTTCCGCAAATATGAAATGTTCGGTTGATTCCTGAAAGAAATCTTGGAAAGCACTGATATGAAGTCAGCAGCTTTCACGCACTTGTTCCATTGCAAAATGGCGACTGGGAAATTCTAGTGAAATTTAAATTAGATGAACATTTTCCAAAAAAAATTTTTCTTTTAATTTTCCATGGATAATTCTTCCTATCGACATTTTTCATCTTCCAACCAAATTTCATTTCGATCAGATGAATATTTTTCGAGTAATGGAAAAATACAAATTTCAAATGGCTGTAACACAAAAACCAACCGGCCGATTTGGCCCATTAATGAACTTAACCGAGACATTCATGATCAAAACCTACCTCTCCTTCCTTTCGGAAATCAGAGCACATACGAACGGACATAATTGAATTTGACCACGGATTCTTCATCAGTGAGTCCAACCTAGTCGTTTGAGACCAATTTCGTCTCAAAATTCGAAAATTACAGACATCGTGACGAAATGATAACACGCTGTTCCCTAGAACAAGCGCGAAAGAGGGTGATTTACGATTTGATTGAGGAAAAAGCGACAGATTTTCTGTCATCATCAGAACGACACTGGATCTTCAGAGGTGACATATCCATAGCATAGGACAATCTATATTATATTTATGATCCATAGACCATGGTAGTTTTTATTCTTGATTGTTGTCTGACTGAATAACGAATCTATGGATGTGTTACGGATATTTATACATAACTCGAACCTCATCATGTCCAATGCGTTCTGAAATTTCCCTTCCCCAGTACTAGAAAATTTTGACGGTTATAATGACAAATTGATTAATTCATGACTTTGACAGTTGACATCGGATATATTGTTGCAGCAAAATCTGTCTAATGGTCATTTATTCGTTATGTTTGCCGGACAAATCACCATAGGCAGCGTTCGACGAAGCGTACAAATAATAAAATTCTTATATCAAAATGCTTAAAGTTATAACTTGATTTTTTGTTAAAAAATACGACTCACTCATGGATTTATAGATTGCCGTTATGAACACACAAAATTTAAGCAGCATGTGGTAAATAGTGTCTGAAATATCGAAGAATTAGGAACTATATTCTCTTCATTCACTATATCCTCACGATATTTCGCATTAATAATCAAGTTGGTGTTTTCCAGCATCAAACCAACTTTCAAATGCACCAAATGGTATTTTTCGAGTTATTTAGAAGAAAATCAGTTGGCTATAACTGCCACACTCTTGGGCAGATTTTGCCCATCAACAAACTTAACCGAGATATTTATGCTCCATACCAACCCTGAAAATATCAAGCCTCTTTTCCTGAAGTTAGAGCCAGCCAAGAATTTAATTTGACCATAGATTCTTCTTCAAAGGGTTTAACCTACTCTTTTAACACAATTTTCGGCTAAAAATCCGAAAATTACAGACATTTAAGCAGAACGATAATGCACTGTTCCCCAGAACAAGCGCGTAAGAACGACGTTCCAAACTTGCATCGATTATTTCAAATCCCAATAACTCGAAAATTTGCTCGCGGCGACCTATACCAAGAAACTATATGTTGGACAAAAATGTTGAGAAAAATCATCCGTTCACTAGAAAACATAGTTTATATGAGCACAAATAATGACATTTTAAATTAATAAAATGACTTGTCTTACTCCATTCACTTTCACAAAGTCAGTCGGTAAGGTCATGATAAAATTCCGGTCATATCTACGCAGCGTTGTCAGTTCTACAGAAAAATCCTACTGATTACGTTGGTAACCGAATCAAAAGATAAAATCATTGACAAGAATTTTTAAAAATTGATATAATGTCCCACCGTTCCAAAATTTCCTACTCTCAAGAAACACTCTGTATATTATCTACAGCGATCATGCTTCCTTACATGCGACCGAAATGGAGCTACTAATTCTCTTCAAACACCTTGTGTATCAACAATGTCGCAACATTCGAGATCACAGCAAACACAAACATCGAGTTTAAGCGTCACTTCCCTCTCATAATGGAGTTGTAAATTTGGAGGACAAGCCAGAGCCCCAGGCAAAAGAGCTCCTGTAAGGATTTACCTCCCATTATCCTCTGTAGCGACTGACTCGACTTATTTATTCATGCTCTATGCTCCGCTCGAAAATTCAATTCCCGGTGGTAGCAACACTAAACGCGTTATTCTTATAGGTCTGCTTTGGCCCCTCGGGCAACCATTAGATCGCTCCAATCGATACAAGAGTTGTGTAGTCAGTTCATGAGGAAATAGCTGGCTGAGTTGCTGATTTTAGACACGTGAATATTCGAGATTAGTAGATTATCCTCGAAAAATTCAGTTTGTAGGCCTTGTAATAGTTTTATCAAGTTTTTGTAACTAGAAATTTGTAAGGTTGGCGTTCGTGAAATGTCACCAAGATTGAACTAATAAGGTGCGACGTTGTCAATTGATACATATTTTTATCAGGGTTTCTATGGTTGGTTTCATTCATTCCTTCAAATGTCCTCGGCTACTTTGGCATTTTAGAAAATCTTTCAAATTGGTTTGGTTTACTTACATAAAGGGCAAGATGCATAGAATATATCAGATGTAGACACGTTCCTACTGTTACCCACTAAAATTTTGGTTCCAAAAAGCGGTCCTAGAATTGTAAATAATGAACTACTCGGATCTGTAAAAATATTCGAATAATTTTATTGAATCATAGCTCTATGAACGACGATGGCGCTAAGGTCGATTTGTCAACTCCATATACAGGGTGAGTCTTTATGTTGTACATTAATTTTAACCATAGATTCCTCCTATCAAATGAAACACTTTTTTCACTTATCATTTTCTTAGATTTGGCTGCAGCAAAAGGATACAGGCTGTTTAAATTTTTAAAAATCAGTTTTTCTTTTGTAGCTTTGATATGGTAACTCCGAATGAGATGAACTTTGGTGTGAAGTTTTCCAAAACTATGACACACATTTTTCAGTAATCACTTTCATGCTATGTCAAACAGTTTCCGAGTTATAAACTCGCCGATTCATAAAACTATGGAAAATTAGCTCGAAGAATGCAGAAAAAATTTATCTTATGTCATTATAAGAATCTTCAATCATTTTAAAATACTTGATTATTCTTTATAATTTCTCCTAAAACGCACCGTTTTGCAAATATTTAACGGAGAATATTATAAAATCGGATAAAATTCGAAAAATTACCTTATATTTATGGATCCGCCTCTGATCTAGTAGAGGAAGTAAATTTAGCTGGGTAAACGTCTATTCGGACCATAGAATAAACATAAATATTTATCATTTTCGCATAGAACTAACTGAGGTATATGCTATTTCGTGATCATACCACAGACCTAACCATAACATTCATAGACATAGAATAACATGTTATTATAAGTCTAGAGAATATTTTCAGGTTAATTGATTTCATTTATAAATTTCGTGAACTAAAACAATAGCGAACAATGAACAAACACCGGTCGAATATCGACAATGCAGTTATAATAAATGTTGGAAATGACTGTTTTTGGCTTCAAACAAGCATTTACTCTTTTCGTCCTTGAAATGCGTATGCAATGAAATATGCCTGCTGAATTTCTTATCGTTCCACACCCTGCTACAATGCTGTTTTGCAGGTCATCGATATTTTTTCTCGTAAATGCTTAAGTTTTCGAAAATACTTGTAGAGATAAGAAAGTTGATTAATAATTGGGCTTTCAAGCCATGTTTTTTCAGAGGGAAAATTTTATCCAAAAAACAGTTGTAAGAAAAATATCATAGGGGTCGACTCTTTCTAGTTTCGGACTTGTGTATTCAGAGACGAATAAAACTTTTATATATATATTTTCGCCATTCTGACTGAATGAATATTTATAACTTAAATTTGTCAACATGAATTTATTTTCGGAAATTCTTGAGAATAATGTATGGTTCAACTCGAAAATAAAAAAAGCTATGATTTGACTAGTTTCGATATGACATGTCGGTAACTTCCCTAAATATCTCAGATTTTATATGGCAGATTTTTCTATGCCGGCATCTATCGGCGAAAACTGAAGTAGGCCAACAAAGTCGTATTTTAACAACATTTGGACCTCATTTTTGACCCAAATAATGTCAAAGAGCGTCCGCACCATGTACTCTATGCATCTATTTATAGGTTAACTAGAAACATAGTAGTTGTTGCAACAATTTTTTGGACATATCTAGAAATTCGATTTCTCCAATGTAGGAAGCGCTATTTGGAAATCCCGGCAGGTCAGCAAGAAAAATGAAAATGGGGATTTGCATCTAAAGGGATTTGTCTTGAGTGCACGATATGGCAACGTCGAATTCAGCTTTCTCGGAAAGAAAAGGACGTCAAATGTGTTACTTTGCTTAGGAAAACAGAGATAGCTATACTTCGATCTGGTTAGAGTAGAAGACAACGACCAAGGAATAGAAAAAGAAGAACACAGACTGTCATATTACTGACAAATCGCAAACGGAAATTGTTTGGTTATATTGACAAAGAACATGTGTGTACCACAGAATAAGAATAAATACTTCATTATTCTATAGCAGAAAAAGCTATTCTACTAAAAACCGTTGTCACTTCGTGCATACCAATTTTGAAATCTGATTTTGAATACTTTCTGAAGGTAATTTAGGAAAATGATGAATCAAACCCATAATAATTATGTTCAAATTTGCATTTTCAGTAATAACCCAAATTCTGGAAAAACCCCCATTGTCTGAATTGTCATTTATTTCATTTATAACTTTTCTTTGCATCTTGCCAGTATCATTCAGAACTTCGAATAATCAAGAAAACGATGCCTCAATCGAATGAAAAACCATCGATATGACATTTATTGAAACTGGCAAATCGCGGATGCAGTCGTTACATCTTAGAATAAAACCGTCATCAAACGACATATTTCTTACGTTTCTTGTCAGGAAATGACATACATATAACATGATGGGAATCATTAAGTGGTACATACACACTTCTTCATGAATATGTACGCGACTACTGAAAGTTATCATGTAATATCATTTGAACTTTTCCCACGGCATATATATTTCATTGATTTCTCGTTCTCTGATCAATTATTTCCCAGTTTTTATGGGTTTTAGATAGTAGTTCTAGTCGGCAAAAATAGTTCACGTGCGTGTGAACATGACCGCTTAAACTACGGGTGTTCTGAATTAGAAATGAATGAAAACTGGAAATTGAATGTCGAATAAGAACGCAGAAAGATTCAGAATTCAGGAATATACGGAGTAGCCTACATGAAACAGTTCAATCGAATATTTTTCACCTGGTGTATGATCCACACGAAATTTTTCAGACAGTTGTACTTCGGTATTATACACTTAACCACGAAGTTTGAATCTGATATCAGCAATTATTCCTGAGATATTGGGGAAATCACCTCAAAATTTCAAATAGACACCAAATTTAACAAATTTATTTCCCAATGCCTCCGAACATGAATATCGAATTTATCTGGAATTTAACTTGCACCATTGTTGAATCTTGACTGAGGGTCTTTCCCAGAATTTTTCGAATTCTGGTGAATAATTTCGGAAAACACATTTTTTCTCAAAAAAAATATGGAAAATTTTGAAAAAATTATTTTTAACTGCACTGAGTTGTGCCTCGGCAGCCTTCAACTAACAATAAAGTTTGAATATAATAGCGACAGTAGGTACTTTTTGAGATACTTAGCAAATCAATAAGCCCAGAATTTCAAATAACAACGAAATTTGACATATTTTTTCTCATATCTTCGCAAATAGATATCGGATCAAATAAGAATTTGGGACACTGCTGTTCACGGTCTGTAAGAGACCCAAGACAAAAATTTTAGAAAATTTTCGAAATTTCGAAAAAAAATTTTTCGAAATTTTCCAACATTTAGATCCTGACGAAATTCCACGCTAAAGTGTGCGTTGGTATCGTCCAACTCATTACGAAGTGTCAATCTCTTCTAATCAGTAGGTACTTGTTGAAATATTGGGAATCTAACCTTAAAATTTGAAATAGGTATAACTCCGAAAATATTCGGCTGATTTCGTTCATTAAAAAACTCAACCGAGATATTCAAGCTCCAAACTGAATTTGAAAATTTCAAGACTCTAGGTCTCTTGCTTGGAAAGTTATGAACGATCGGAGAAATGAAAATCTAGAAAAGCACTGCCGTGAAGGCAGCAGCTTTTGCGCGCATGTTCAATGTAGATGACCGCTTCGGCAACGAATTTGAACTTTCGCGCGAAAGCTGCTGCCTTCACGGCAGTGCTTTTCTAGATTTTTTTTCGATAAATTACTGGATTTCAATTCGATCTAATCTGTATTTTTGGAAATATTGGAAAAATAAAATTTTGAATGGGTATATCTACGGAATCATTGGGCGGATTTTACCCATTCACGAATTCGACCTTCGTAATAAGGCCCCAAACCTTCTCTAGGAATATCGAGTTTCTAAGTCGTTTCTTACGGAAGTTATTGTGTTTACGGTTGGCCTAACGGCCGACTGCGTAAAATCGACCCAATGATTTCGAAGATATACCAATTCAAAATTTTATTTTGCCAATATTTCCAAAAATACAGATCAGATCGAATTGAAATCCAGTACTTCATCGGAAAATTACAGTTCGAAGGTTCATACAGAATTTAATGAGGATGATATGATAAGAAAATCACAGAAATCAGATTGTTCTAATGACGCGATCATCATGAAGTTGTCTTCAAGCATCTTCAAACTAGCTGCGAAGTTTTATCAGGATTCAATCAGTATTTTTTGAGTTATACCGAAAAAAGCAACGATATCGAGATAAAAACCTCGAAATTTGACATATTTTTTCCCGATAACTCCAAAACTTATAATCGTATCGAACTTAAATTTGGTACACTGCTGTGAAGTATGAAGCTCAAAGTCCGAGTGGAATTCTTTTCTGTATATGATAAACAGTTTTCGAAAAAAAAAATTTTTCGAAAAAAATTTTGAAAACATTTTTTTTTCAATTTACTGACAGTATGATCCTGACAAAATTTGGCTCAAAGTTGCACGTTGTTATACTACACCTACTTGCCAAGTTTGAATTCAATCACTTAAGTACTTTCTGAAATAAAAAATAAATAACTTCAAAAATTCACGAGGCTATAATTCCGAAACTATCTGACCGATTTGGCCCATTCACGAACTTAACCGCCGCATTCTACTGCGCAACCTACCCTGAAAGTTTCAAGTTGCTAGCTCACACCGTTAGACAGTTATCGTGTCCACGGCCGGCCGGCCCGCCGGCCGTACAGAATCGATTTGAACACCGGATTCGTCATCAGTGAGTCCAATCTAGTCGTTTGAAACCATTTTCGGCTCAACTATCGAAAATAACAGACATTTGGGCAAAACGATAGCACGCTGTTCCCCTAGAACATGCGCGCAAAAATTATAACAACCCTTAAGTCCTAATATGTAGAGTTCAGCATCATATCAGTATTAAATTGATCACGATTGATTACCCCACGTGATACATCGTATAACGAAGCATGCACGCTAGCTAGGGTATCATTCAAATTAGATGCGAATGACAATTGTGAAGACGTCGACCGAGAACTGTTTCATATTTGACGGGGAATATTCAGATGTAAATTGATTAGGGGTAGAGATCGCTGAATCGTACTTGATTGTAACGAACCGGTCTCAGATCTGAAGGGGATGTAACTGAAGGTGATAATTTGTTATGGAAATTGATGCCTATCGCGATTATAATTTCACAGAAAGGTTAGGTTCGATGGAAAGTTTGAGAAAAGACATCGGAGACGTTGTCTGGCAGTTTGGACCCGAAAAGTTCTATGAATTCTTTAAAAATTTCATCTGCAGCTAGTTTCAAATTACGCGGTGTTTTTAAGTATAAATGGTATATACAGTGTGTCCACGGATTGGGTGCCGGTAAGGTGTAAATGACGAAAAATTTTCGAGTTAGACTCTGATATTCTGGGAATCGCTCCTGCTTGGTCTCAAACTAAGATGTTCAGAAAATGAGCCAAATCAGTTAATATACAGGGTGGTTTCGAACTGCTTTAACGAAAATTGTCAAGAATAAAGCAACTTTGTTTTAAAAGATATCGAGAAAGTTCATTGAGAAATGTTGTTTAGAATGACGAGCTGCTGCAGGAACTCAATTTTCAGATAAATCAAATGCTGGAAAATTGTCTTCAAAACTTCTTGAATAACATGCTACCAGAAGATCGACAAACAGTACATTTTCAGCAAGACCACCAGGCCACCTAGCACATTCAACACGAACAGTTCGAGAATGGTTGAATCGTGAATTTCCTGGACGATGAATTGGGCGATTGCGTATAAAGCAGTCACCCAACCGGCTGAATTATGTGTAGCAGTTGGTGGCACCACATTTGAGCAGTTTTTTTTATTTTTGTTTGTAATGATGTTTTTTCAGCATTAAACGTATTTTATTGTTATAAGAAATTATTATTGACACTGATTTATTTTAAAATCAGCGAAATTTTTGAGCATGACAAAATATCCCATGCATCGGATTAAAAAAATGTTCATGACTAACTTATAAAGTCAAGGTAGACTGATTTATCTGAAAAAATGAGTTCCTGCAGGAGCTCGTCATTCTAAACAACTTTTCCCAATAAACTTTCTCGATATCTTTTAAAACAAAGGTACTTTATTCTTAACAATTTTCATCAAATCTGTTCTGAGCCACCCTGTATATTAATTGATTTGGCTCATTTTCTCAACATCTCGGTTTGAGACCAAGCAGGAGCGATTTCCAGAATATCAGAGTCTAACTCGAAAATTTCTCGTCATTTACATCTTACCGGCACCCAATCCGTGGACACACTGTAGATGGCGCCGTGAATTCGTCTGGGTATTTTGACATTTAAGAAGTGTGATGTATGACATTTATAAAAATGGCTTCGTACACGATACAACAACGCGTTCAAATTGTTGAATTATTTTATGAAAATCAGCGTTCTGTGAAAAGTGTTTTTTGAAAATTACGTGAATTTTAGGTTTTACATGATCGTCCATCTCGATATAATCTCATAAATAATCGTGGATTTTCCTCACCCCAGATACGACAATTTTGTTTAGTAACAAAGCCACCAAGCTGAAAATGTGCCTCAATGGAAAACATGATTTTTGAGAAAAATCAGCTGGTTGTTCATTGATGAAATTGATGAATGAATGACGTTTTAAATGATCTAATGGCTTTAGTTCCAGTGTTATTTAAACCTTATATGCCTTCAGAGCTAAATCCTTGTGTAAAATACGCCATGTTGTGGACCCACTAAGTTCAACTTGTTGTGAACGTCGTCTAATGGACATTCCAGGGTCTTCAGCAAGACTTTCACGAACCAAATCAATATTTTCTTGTGAACGACCGCTACGACTGTATTTTTCACTTTTATGATCTTCCATCGAACCGGTCTCTTGAATATTTTTAATAATTCGACCAATAGTGCTTTGCGATGGACGATTATGTAAACCTTAGTAATGAATAGTTGAAGTAATTTCCTAAAAACACTTTTCACAGAACGCTGATTTTCATAAAATCATTCAACAATTTGTATGCGTTGTTGTATCGTGTACGAAGCCATTTTTATAAATGTCATACATAACACTTCCTAAATGTCAAAATACCCAGACGAATTCAGTGCGCCACCTATATCTCATTTAGTCTTAGAAAAGACCGCGCAATTTAAAACACCCTTTACATTAAATCATGCATTACTCTTACTCTAATAGATTCAAAGCATATTGACATCTGATTAGGCTTCTCTCATTCCTGATGAAATCAAGAATTATCAGCATGAATGGGCAAGCAATTGATCTCGTCATCACACGCTTAATTGGTCACGCTATAACGCGCTGATACACAAAGAAATGAAGCACTTGTATCGATAGCTACACGAACAGGATTTCAATCAATTAATACGACCAGTCAATCGTGAATTCTCTTTTCCTTGTCGTCCCCTATTGTCAATCCTGCTGTACAGCAGTGAAAATAGAACTGCGAGTTTTGAACTATTCGCTATTGGCGTCTGAATTCAAGATTGCAGCGCCACGGTGGCCAGTGTTAGAACCTTACATACAGACATAGATTTTGTTTTGATAGTCGATTTTGTACTGTTTGGTTTGATAATTTTTGATTTCACGATTTATTCAAGGACTATTTAGACTTTTATAGTTGACGAGAGTATTATTGAGAGTACATATTCCATTCTTATAAAGTAGGTATGTATCATTCTTCAATCTAATTGAGTGTAGCAACTCTAAAATTACGGGGATTTCTCCAAGGTTAGACAGTATTTTAATATTATTCATTTTCAGATCCACATGGCAAGATTGACTTTGGTGGATTTCTTAGGCTGTCTGGAAAGTTGAAAAACAGATAGCATTGTAAAACATAGTTTTTGGAATAATAGACAAATACTCATTACTTCACTAATTTTATCGGACTTAATACTTAAATACTCAATATATTGTGAATAAAATGAATACATTCACATGAATCTAATGCTACTTGTACCGTAAGCCTTATTCATTATGAATTGACAAATAAATTTTCCAACTCTCATATGATTGGTCTTGAAAAAGCTGTAATAAATAAGCCTTGTACAACTTTGCTTTCATCGGCAGAAGCACTTTGAGCAAAGAGTATTCATCACCAGATATTTCCTTTTTGAGACTTTTTTTTTCAGTAGTCAGTTCTATCACTAGAACATTTACGTTGTTCCTTAATGATCAGTTCAACAGGCAGATTTCTGGAAGGCATAGCATTCCTCTTAAGTAAATTTCTCTGCTTGTATTATAGGCCTGGAAAAAAGTGTCTTCATGAATGTGATCTAATATTTCATGAGCAATCCGTGCTTACCTCTATGAAAATGATCGTCATCGGTGAAATGCAAGTAACAGACTCTCATAAATCTTGTTTGTTGGTTTTTATCGATTCTTCAACACTTTCAGTCCCGACATGTTAAAGGAAGTTTCTTTCACCCTTACTCCGAATTTTTACCCGGCTGTAGAAATCTATGGGAAGGGACATTTGAGTTTGCTTTTCCTCAGTAGAAGCACTCGTAAAATCACACAAACGCCAAGAAAAATGCATAAATTTTCTCATTTTCTTAACATTTCTTTTAACTTATCGATAATGTCTGTACCTCGGGTTACTCGGATAGCCACCAGAGGGAGTAACGCTTATCTTCGTTCGCCAATTGATCCGTATACTCCATTCACTTTTATAAACTATCCCGGTCGGCCATGATTTGGTCAAAATAATTCTCAGAGACGTTGCCAAATACCAATTTCTACTATCCATCTTAACATAATCATCACGCTTGGAAACTAAAAATGCAGAAGGTAGTTCTGAAGAAGCAGAAACGAAGTATCAGGATGTGCTATGTAGAATTGGATTCTGCTTTTTCTGATAGTAACCCTGATAATTTGGAATCAAGAATGTATAACATGCTATCCAACATTTTCGACTTAGGTGAGTGAAAACCAAGGAATTATATTTTATATGAATAGATATTTATTTTTACCAGCACATCACCACAATAAGGGAGATTTCAAGTGAAAAGACGATAAGAATTTCCTTCTATTGGTGCATCCAAAAAGGCACTGACTGAAGACTGTATTTCGAAAAAAGATCTCAGCGACAATTTTGGAATTATAATTTGAAAAATGAACACTTTTCGATTGATACACTACTCACTTTTGCAAAGGAACATTTGGAATATAACGGAGGACGGACAACACTTTTTAAATGTATAAAATCAATGGGTTACAAATACAAAAGGGTAAATGAACGCAAAATGTTATGAGAACAAAAACATGTTGCAGCTAAAATAACTTCCCTGCGCGAATTTTTACATTATAAATCGTTGGATGAAAATCTCAGATTTGTGCAAATAAACATTTTGATAAATACGTAATTATTGCAACCTCTATGTAAAGAGGACAACGTTCTTATCTGACAAGACTATGACAATAACCTAATATTTTCAAAATATACATGGTGTAATGTGTCAGAATGTCATGGCCAACCGGGATAGTTTATTAGAGTGAATGAAGTATATACGAGGATTGCTACTTGAATTTTGAGATATGGCAACACTAATGTGAATATGACAGGTGTGAAGTTTGACAATTGTGATGGTGAGCTTATTGTCATAAAAGTGCTTTTCGTGTTGTTAACAGATAATTGAATCATTCTTCGCGGTCAAGAAATGTTGAGTTGAATCGTTAACATTTTCGTGAGTTGAGTTTTCACTTGGATTAAACCGCTTCGACTATTGGAGGTGAAGCTCCATCTCAACAAATTTCAACCGTAACTAACTGCAAAGTTTCGATTCAATCACTCGAGTGGTTCCCGAAATATTTGGAAAATCACCTGAAAATTTCCACTTCCAGAAATAAGGTTATCACCAATTTGGCTTTGCAATAAATTGATAGTTAAGCGCGCTATATGGTATGTTGCGCCCTCTTATGGGAACCAAATGTTGTCTGATTAATTTTTGGAGACGACAGAAAGTCAGTTAACAAGTTGAGAATGGGGACGTATCGACAGGCCGATTATATTCACCGTAAAATGTACGAAGTGGCCTCTGAACTTCCTGAACAGATTCAAAAAAGGTTCAATGATAATTTGTGAATTAACAAAAAAAGTTAAAATTCATTCTGATAGTAGAATAAAAGATATGAAATTTTTTGGGGACCTTTCTTCTCTGAGTTTTGAATGCAGATTTATATGAAGACCAAATTGATGAAAACAAGGATCTAATCACTATTCACAAGACGCCAAAACTTCAATAATTACCCAGTATTTTACTTTCACATGACCACACTCTGTTTAGACAAAGGCAAATCCTATCTAGTCCCATTCTATTTTTCGACTTCCCACAGAATTGGGGTTCAATTTATTTACTATGTATACAATATACTGAAACATGGTTTTATATGAATCTAAAACTTCAGACAGTTTGAGAGCTTCTTGTCCGACATTGTTTGCACATCAACTAACCCAGAGATCGTCTAAAACATCCACCCTCTTTCTCAAACCGTATTCGAAAACACTCAAACAGTTTGTTTATTTAAATAATAGACAAGTACACACAGTTCAGTATATTCAGTAACTCAATCAGGGTTTGTACATCTTCTAAAGTTCCTATTTTACCTTCAAACGCGGTCGGGAAGGTTGGTAGCCCCCGATATTTTCCATATGTTGGCATCACCGACTGTCAATGGTGCCGGAAGTGTGGCGCCACTGCCCGACTGGGTCTCGTTTTCCACGACCGACTAGATCGAAGTGAGGTGCTCGTTCTTGCTTTGTCATCTTGTCAGGAGGAGATAACATCTTTTATTTTAATCCGGTTCGAAAATATCTCTCGGGTTTATTTGCATTTCAATCTGTGAATTTGACAGGTTAGAATTCATTGGGAATGTTTCCATAACGCGTTGTGATTGATATTTTATTGGAGCGGTTTTGCTTGTTTTAATTGTTTCTGAGGGGCAGTTTTTTTACGCGCTTGTTCTAAGAAATAGGGGCGTTATCTATTTGCCCGAATGTCCGTGATTTTCGAGTTTTGAACTGAAAATCGTATCGAAAGATAAACTCTCCCAGAAGAATTCGTGGATGGATCTATTCTGTCCGGTCGTTCGTGTGTGCTCTAACTTTCGAAGGCAAGAACCTTGAAGTCTTTTGTTGGAATCCTTCGGTTAGTAAACTTTGAAAAAAATAGTTTCCCAAATTTTGTTGAGAAAACTTTTTTTTCGGAAAGTAATCATCAAATTTTAATGGAATTTTACATAGACCTCAATGACAACATCTCACGACTGCGCACCGCATTTCAGTTCGATTCGTTTTTAATTCTCGAAGGTATTTGAAAGAAATATTTCGATATGTGGACCACACTATGTAAGACAAATTATTTGATTTTCAAAAGCATCGATTTAAATCTCCCGGGTGGAATCGCTCTAAACCCCACGGGAGTTATACTCCATTCACTTTTATAAACTATCCCGGTTGGCCATGACATTCTGACACATTTCACCGTGTATATTTTGAAAATGTTAGGTTATAGTCATTTTCCTGTCAGATAACTACGCAACGTTGTCCTCTCTACATAAAGGTCGTAGTAGGTATTTTCGAAATGTTTATTTCTTTTGGGAAAATGATGAATTTGAGAAAATGTTATGTGAATTCAATAATTGTAGACCTGGCGAATGTTGAAGAAACTTTTTCCTCAGTTAACACTGGAAATATTTCACTCATATAAACACGGTTGGAAGATTCAGTAATGCTAGTTTCTTGTACGGAAATCATGAACCGAGTGTTGAAATTTTACTCGAAAATAAGGGATAGAATAGTCCGATACTTTGTGATAGTATTTTCGAAATTCTCAAGAAATAGGTCTACAGAAAACATTTCAATAATTTGTTGCACAACTTGAAATACTCCATTATGAAAATGTAGTAGTAAAGGGTTTTCCAATAAGAGGTGTTATTTTGAATAGCCAGTTATTTCGGTAGATGTCACTTTTGAAGCAGTCATTTTTTGACATTTGACAAGTAGAAACTACGCCATTAATAAAAATGGAACGATACACGCTTCAACAACGCATTGAAATTATTAAAATTCACTATAAAAATGGTGAAAATTCGACAGAGATGGTTCTTAAAACTCACCGCACCTTGTCGGGCCGCAATAAACAAATTGATGGAAAAATTCGAGCTGTAGGGACAAGTTAATCTTGTGAAGAATAAAACCCGTGCACGACACTCAAGAACAGCCGAGAATATTGCTGCCGTAGCCGAAAATGTTGAAGAAAACCCAGGTTTGTCCATTCCTCATCGTTCTTCGGAATTAGGCATTCCACAAACGTCATTTTACCGTATTTTGCAAGATCCGGAATTCCATCGAAAAATCATCTTGAGTGATGAGGCCCATTTCCACCTCGGTGGCTTCGTCAACAAGCAGAATTGTCGCATCTGGGGCTCGGAAAACCCGAGAGTTATTGTTGAAAAGCCACTCTATCCTCAACGTGTGACTGTTTGGTGCGGTTTATGGTCCGGCGAAGTCATTGGATCTTACTTTTTCGAAAATGAGGCTGGAGCAACAGCTACGGCGAATGGATTGCGCTATCGAGAGATGATTAATGATTTTCATGGCCGGAATTGAATGGTATTGATCTGGACAACGTTTACTTTCAACAAGACGGCGCTACGTGCCACACAAGCAACGAAACCATTGATCTTTTGCGGGAAAATTTTCCGGACCATGTTATCTTTCGAAGAGGTGATCACAATTGGCCACCGAAATCTTGTGAATTAATACCTTGCGACTTCTTCCTTTGGGGCCAAGTGAAAGAGAAGGTCTACGCCAATAGCCCAGCGTCGATTCAAGACCTCAAAGATGGAATTCGTGAGGCTATCGAGGACACAGGGCAGCCACTTTGCGATTTGGTTATGGAAAATTTCATTAAAAGGATATGGTCCTGTAAGCGTGGTCGTGGTGGTCATTAGCCTGATGTTATTTTCCACTATCAACGGCATAGCTTCTTCTTTATAATGAAATAAACATCCGATCATTCATACTGAAAAATGGCATTTTTCTTTGAATATCGAAATAACACCTCTTATTGGAAAACCCTTTACCACAAAAACTGTGTCACCTTAAAAGAACAAACTCAATTTACAAAGTTCTTGGGAATCTATGTGAAAGATTCACTGGATTTTCACTCACATACGCCGAAAATGTTGGATAGCTTGAGATAAATTATTGATTCCAAATTATCAGGGTTACCATCAGAAAAAGCAGATTTCAATTCTACATAGCACTTCCTGATACTTTGTCTCTGCTTCTTCAAAACTACCTTCGGCATTTTTAGTTTCCAAGCGTGATGATTATGTTGAGATTGAGAGTAGAAATTGGCAATGGCATTTGGCAACGTCTCTGAGAATTATTTTGAGATTGCCAATATTTAACGATTGCCAACCTGCGTCAGTTTAAAGTAGAAAAACTTGATAGACCTATATCTTGGCCAACCAGGATAGTTTATAAAAGTGAATGGAGTATACTCCAGGTAAAGGATACCTAGCAAAAACCAGTCACTCACACGTTCCTCTTTAATATGTCAACGATTATGTATACAGCAGGACGTTGAGTAAGGTTGTTAGTTTGTCCCAACAAAATCAAACGTATATAGGAAATACAGAAAAACCAAAGCTGTCCTTATTAACTAGGTACATCAATTAGTCCATATCTCAATTAATGAACGAATGAAACACTTGAAGATCGCCGTGATTTCAATTCTTGAATGATCAGAACCTTGCATTTCCTATCAGGTCGTTCTTCAATTTTTATGAGGAAACGTCATCTCTTCTTGCAGAAGAAGTCATGATAAACAGTTGTGTGGTTGTTGAAATGTTAATGGGTTTTTCAAGATTTATATCTGTTAGAATAGAAGCAACGGTGTGAAGTTGATATAGAATCTTTAATATTTCCCTGTTTCATTAAAGATAACGATCTGTACTACGCATAAAATATCCATTGAGTATACAGGATGTTCCTGAAATGGAAGTACAAACGAAGTGCGATGGTTAGTTGAATGATACCAAGATTAAAGTTTCGTATATATGTACTTCTTTCACTTTTTTTTAAGTTTTTTTACTTGAAACTGACGCAGGTTGGCACTCGTGAAATATCGGCAATGTCAAAATAATTCTCAGAGACGTTGCAAAATGCCAATGCCAATTTATACTCTCAGTCTCAACATAATCATCACGCTTGGAAACTAAAAATGCCGAAGGTAATTTGGAAGAAGGAGAGACAAAGTATCAGGAGTGCTATGTAAAATTGAAATCTGCTTTTTCACACAGTAATCCTGATAATTTGGAATCAATAATTTATCACAAGCTATCCAACTTTCTCGACGTATGTGAGTGGAAACCCATTGTATCGTTCACATGGATTCGTAAGAACTTTGTTAATTGAGTTAGTTCTCTTAAGGTGGCACAGGTTTTGTAGTACAACTTAATATTTAAACTGGAGTATTTCAACTTGTGCAAAAAGGTATTTAAGTGTCTTCTGTAGACTTATTTCTTGAGAATTTCGAAAAGTAGGGAATTCCATAGGTTTGTCTGTTCGTTTGGAAGTTTTACTGCAGGGTCATTCAAGTACTTTTATTTTTTTTTCGAGTTAACTATCACAAAGTAACGGACTATACTCTATCCATTCCATTATTTTTCAGTAAAATTTCAACACTCGATTGTTGATTTCCGTACAAGAAAATAGCATAACTGAATCTTCCAACCATGTTTATATACGTGAAATATTTCCAGTGTCAACTGAGGAAAATGTTTCTTCAACATTCGCCAGGTCTTTGGAATTATTGAATTCACATAATATTTTCTCTAATTGATCATTTTCCCAAAAGAAATAAACATTTCGAAAAGTACGTAATTATTACGACCTTTATTTAAAGGGTTTTCCAATAAGAGGTGTTATTTTGATATTCAAAGAAAAATGCCATTTTTCGATATAAACGATCGGATGTTTATTTCATTATGAAGAAGAAGCTATGCCGTTAATAGTGGAAATTAGCATCAGGCAAATGACCACCACGACCACGCTTACAGGACCATATCCTTTAAATGAAATTTTCCATAACCAAATCTTAAAGTGGCTGCCCTATGTCCTCGAATTCCATCTTTGAGGTCTTGAATCGACGCGGGGTAGTGGCGTAGACCATCTCTTTCACGTGGCCCCAAAGAAAGAAGTCGCAAGGTGTTAAATCACAAGATCTCGGTGGCCGATTGTGATCACCTGTTGGAGAGATAACACGGTCCGGAAACTTTTCCCGCAAAAGATCAATGGTTTCGTTGCTTGTGTGGCACGTAGCGCTGTCTTGTTGAAAGAAAACGTTGTGCAGATCAATACCATCCCATTCCGGCTAGAAAAATCATTAATCATCTCTCGATAGCGCAATCCATTAACCGTAACTGTTGCTCCAGCCTCATTTTCGAAAAAGTAAGGTCCAATGACTCCGCAGGGCCATAAACCGCACCAAACAGTCACACATTGAGGATAGAGAGGATTTTCAACAATAACTCTCGGGTTTTCCGAGTCCCAGATACGACAATTTTGCTTGTTGACGAAGCCAGCGAGGTGGAAATGGGCCTAATCACTCAAGATGATTTTTCGATGGAATTCCGGATCATTTTCATGCATTTCAACGACCCAATCAGCAAATACACGACGTTGTTGATGATCGGCCGGCTTGAGTTCTTGTGGTAACTGAACTTTATAAGCCTTAAGACCCAAATCTTTATGCAAAATACGGTGTAATGACGTTTTTGGAATGCCTTATTCCAAAGAACGACGAGGAATGGACAAACCTGGGTTTTCTTCAACACTTTCGGCAACAGCAGCAATATTCTCGGCTGTTCTTGAGCGACGTGCACGGGTTTTATTCTTCACATCACTAACTTGTCCGAAAAGCTCGAATTTTTCCACCAATTTCTTTATTGCGGTCCGACAAGGTGCTTCACGAAGACCCAAAAATGTTCGAGTTTTACGAATCGTCTCTGCCAAATTTTCACCATTTTTATAGTGAATTTTAATAATTTCAATGCGTTGTTGAAGCGTGTATCGTTCCATTTTTATTAATGGCGTAGTTTCTACTTGTCAAATGTCAAAAAATGACAGCTTCAAAAGTGACATCTACCGAAATAGCGGGCTATTCAAAATAACACCTCTTATTGGAAAACCCTTTAAAGAGGATAACGTTGTGTAATTATCTGACAAGAAAATGACCATAACGTAACATTTTCAAAATATACTAAGTGAAATGTGTCAGTTTATGTTATGAAAGTGAATGGAGTATACCAGACACAGTTCCAACTACATCTCAAAGAGTCTACCCCCTATACACACATACAATTCGAACTAATACGGGGTACGTTCGAAAATATCTAGAGCAAATACTGAACAAGAAAATGCGATAAGAGACTCCACCTCGCCGAAGTCGATACGTCTCGTCGGGCTCCAGGTCAGCGATAATTAGAGAGTGCGCAATATTCCTTTCAGAGTCTGTAATTTGAACCTGCTCGTTGCAGAAGGGCTCATTTAGCCGGTAGATTGATCAAGTCCTCATCTTTAATTTCGCGACGAGGCACACGGTTGGAAAATGTTCGGGGGGGTGTTGTGTTACCTCGATCTCTTTATTTAACGCTGGCGCGCCATACGATCCTGTCCCGGCTGTGAGAACTGATTACTGAACGGTGGCATCGATGCCTGTACCGAAGCCCGGTGGAGGATGGGCTTTAGGAACTGCCAATTTTGTTTGTGCACGGCTAGTTTTGAGTTTGTGGAATGGAAACTGAAGGGTTTTCCAATAAGAGGTGATATTTTGATATTCAAAGAAAAATGTCATTTTTCAATATAAATGAGCGGATGTTTATTTCATTATAAAGAAGAAGCTATGCCGTTAATAGTGGAAAATATCATAAGGCAAATGACCACCACGACCACGCTTACAGGACCATATCCTTTCAATGACATTTTCCATAACCAAATCGCAAACTGGCTGCTCTGTGTCCTCGATAGCCTCACGAATTCCATCTTTGAGGTCTTGAATCGAAGCTGGGCTATTGACGTAGACCTTCTCTTTCACGTGGCCCCAAAGAAAGAAGTCGCATAGTGTTAAATCACAAGATTTCGGTGGCCAATTGTGATCACCTCTTCGAGAGATAACACGGTCCGGACAATTTTCCCGCAAAAGATCAATGGTTTCGTTGCTTGTGTGGCACGTAGCGCCGTCTTGTTGAAAGTAAACGTTGTCCAGATCAATACCATCCAATTCCGGCCATAAAACATCATTAATCATCTCTCGATATTGCAATGGACAAACCTGGGTTTTCTTCAACACTTTCGGCTTCAGCAGCAATATTCTCGGCTGTTCTTGAGCGACGTGCACGGGTTTTATTCTTCACAGCTAGAATTTTTCCAGCAATTTCTTTATTGCGGTCTGACAAGGTGCTTCACGACGACCCAAAAATTTTCGAGTTTAACGAACCGTCTGTGCCAAATTTTCACCATTTTTATAGTGAATCTTAATAATTTTAATGCGTTGTTGAAGCGTGTACCGTTCCATTTTTATTAATGGCGTTGTTTCTACTTGCCAAATGTCAAAAAATGATAGCTTCAAAAGTGACATCTACCGAAATAGCGATCTATTCTAAATAACACCTCTTATTGGAAAACCCTTTATAAGACTCCTTTTTGCGCGCATGTTCTAGGGAAATTTGATTTGTCCGAATGTCGAAAATGGACTAGGTTGGACTCACTGATGATAGATCCGGTATCAAAATCGATTCTGTCCAGCCAGCCGGCTGTGAACACAATAACTGTCGAACGGATCCAGCTATAGCGACTTGAAACTTGTAGGGTAGTTCGCGTATCGGAATGTCGCGGCTAAGTTCATTAATGGGCCTAATCGGCCAAATTTCGGAGTTATAGCAGCTTGAAATTTTGAGGTTATTTCCCTCCTATTTCAGAAACTACTGAAGCGATTGAATTGAAACTTGGCAGTTAGTTGGAACATAATAACGCACAACTTTGAACAAAATTTCGTTGAAATCGTATGGTTACTCAATTTTCAATAGAAAATTGATTTAGAAATTTTTTTTTTTCTGAAACTATTGTTCATATTCGAAAACAATTTCAGCTTCATATTTCACAGCAGTGTACCAAATTTCAATTCGATACGGCTATAAGTTCTGGAGATATTGGGAAAAATATGTAAAACTTCGTGGTTTTCTTCTTGATATCGTTGTTTTTTTCGGTATATCTCAAGAAATACTGATTAAATCGTGATGAAACTTGGCGACTAGTTCAAAGATGTTGAAGGACAAAATTGTGCAAATTATCTCTCTAATTATCCTTATTTTCATCAAATTTTTAAATGAATTTTATGAAATCACTCAACTAACCTAAACATATTAATTGCATGAACTCTATAGACAGTTAGGTCCATAGACATGGAGACATCAAGCCTCAATGTCTGTGGTCTGAGCATAGGCCTAATATAAGTATATAAGGTCTACGCGAAATATATGAATTTTCTGTCCTAATGAACAAGGGAGCAGCTTAATTTACTGCCTTCACTAGCCCAGAGCCGGATCCATAAAAATAAGGTTATATATCGATTTTATCAGATTCATTCAACGTTGAAAACGGTGTGCCTAAGGAAAAGCTGTAAGGAAAAATTAGGTATTCTGAAATAATTGAAGATTCTTATGATGACAAAAGATAAATTTTATCAGTATTCTTCATGCTTATTTCTTATAGTATTATGAATTGGCGAATCTATAAGTAGGAAACAGTTTGAAGAAGGATAAAAGAGATTACTGAAGAATAAGTGTCATAGTTATAACTAACTTCATACTTAAATTCATCTCATTCGGAGTAGCCATTTGAAAGCTATAAAAGGAAGAGTAACTTAGAAACTCAATAATTGTAAAGGTTGTTTTTTTTTCAGAGTTATTGAACCTTGAAATGGAATAAAACGAGGATGGATTTGAAGAATTGACATGAAAGTTATTTTATTCGAAAAATAATCTTTCGCCATTATAATTTAAATATAATTTCTGGCATATGACCGCCACAGCTTGCTCGGACGTAATCTAATCTGGAGGTCAAATTTTCAATCATTTTTTCCAACATTTGTTGTCTCTAACGCGGCGAATGTTGTCCTCCAAGTGGTCGATCGTTTCGGGATTATCGGTAGACAAGTGACTTTATATATTCCCACAGAAAATAGTCTAGCGGCGTTAAATCACACGATCTTGGAGGCCAGTTCACGGGCCCGAAACGTGAGATTATGCGATTATCGAACGTTTCCTTCACTAAATCAATTATGGCACGAGCTGTGTGACATGTTGCTCCTTCTCGTAGAAACCACAGCTGCTGCACATCATGGTTGTTCAACTGAGGAACGAAAAAGACAGAAAACATGGCTCTATAGCGGTCACCATTGACTGTAACGTTCTGGCCAGCATCGTCTTCAAAGAACTACGGACCAATGATTCCACCCGCTCATAAAGCACACCAAATATTCAGTTAGAGTGAATGTGGTGCGATAACGGTCCATAGTTAGTCGAATTAATTGTTCTGATGGACGATTATGTTGACCGTTATTTTCAAAATGAATTTGCACAATGGAGGTTTTTTCTTCAAACAAAAATGCAGTCATTTCCATCGAAAACCTTTAGAACATCACATTTCAAACATATAATTCTTGAATATTATATTTTTGAAAAAATGTTTGATCACCTTAAACTGAAAAATAAAAATGGGGATTTGCATTTAAAGGGATTTGTCTTGAGAGCACGATATGGCAACGTCGAATTCAGCTTTATCGGAAGGAAAAGGACGTCAAATGTGTTATTTGCTTAAGAAAACAGAGATAGCTATACTTCGATCTGGTTAGAGTAGAAGACAACGACCAAGAAACAGAAAAATAAGAGCACAGACTGTCATAGTGTCATATTACTGACAAATCGCAAACGGAAATTGTTTGGTTATATTGACAAAAACACGTGCGTACCACAGAATAGGAATAAATATTTCATCATTCTATAGCAGAAAAAGCTATTCTTCTGAACAACGTTGTCACTTCGTGCATGCCTGGCAAATCCCAAACCCCAATTTTGAAATCTGATTTTGAATACTTTCTGAAGGTTATTTGGGAAAATGATGAATCAAACCCATAATTATTATGTTCAAATATTTGCATTTGCAGTAATAACCCAAATTCAGGAAAAACTCCCATTTGGAAGCGTTGTTCAGGCGTCAGTCTATTCATTTTCAAATGCCAGACCAAACTAAAAAGAAATCACTTGACAGCTGATAAAATGGCCGCCAGTTAAAACAGTGTTGCCAACTTAAAGTTTACCGTTAAAAAAACACCCTTTAGTAGGTTTGGACCTCAATTACGAAAAATCCCACCCAATGATTCCGCAGATATATACGGATTCAAGGTTTATTTTCACAATAATCCCAAAATTACAGATTGCATCGAACCGAAATCCAGTAGTTCATTGAAAAATGGCAGCTTGAAGGTCCATACAGAATTTCATGGGGATAATATGTCAAGGATTCGTTCTAATGACATGATCGCACGAAATTATGAGTTATGAGTCCAACCTAGTCGTTTGAGTACATTTTAGGCCTGAAAATGGAAAATTCAGACATTTGGACAAAAGAAAAGCACGCTGTTGCCTTCAGAACATGCGCGCTGAAAACTAGATATCAATAAATGAAAGATAATTTTCATTTCGAAATTAAAATAATGATAAAATCGTCACTATCGATTTCTCATGAACAGATTCTGTAACATCCGGTGAAATGTCTTTATTTCGGTGTTCAATCTATGTAGCTTTGGCCGATATAATTACACCAACTGAAGAAATTATTTTAATTCCTTACAATTTCGTAACAATCCTTGTTTGTCTAATGGATATTTTGCAAACACCAATGATATTTGCCTCGTTTCATAATGAATTATTGCTATATACAGGTATAATTTCAGCCAGCCTATAATTCATATTGTCTATTGATAAAGGTGACTTTCTTAACAAGAGTTCGTTTTATATTTGTGCATGAACTTTGTCGAGAATAAAGAAAATATCGACAATTTGATGTGCAATTAAGGTGAAATTTATTCAGCAAAAAAATCTTGCTATAATCATATGAATAACTGTTCGGATGTTAAAGTTCATTCTGTATTGCATAATGATATGTGCAATAGGGGTTTTACCTGAATTTGGGTTATTACTGCAAATGCAAATTTGAACATAATTATTATGGGTTTGATTCATCATTTTCCCAAATAACCTTCAGAAAGTATTCAAAATCAGATTTCAAAATTGGGGTTTGGGATTTGTCCGGCATGCACGAAGTGACAACGTTGTTCAGTAGAATAGCTTTTTCTACTATAGAATAATGAAATGTTTATTCCTATTCTGTGGTACACACGTTTTCTTTGTCAATATAACCAAACAATCGTTTGCGATTTGTCAGTAATAGACAGTATGACAGTTTGTGCTCTTCTTTTTCTTTTTCTTGGTCGTTGTCTTCTACTCTAACCAGATCGAAGTATAGCTATCTCTGTTTTCCTAAGCAAAGTAACACATTTGACGTCCTTTTCTTTCCGAGAAAGCTGAATTCGACGTTGCCATATCGTGCACTCAAGACAAATCCCTGCAAATGCAAATCTCCATTTTTATTTTTCAGTTTTAGGTGATTTTTTTGAAAATATAATATTGAAATTATGTTTGAAATGGGATTTCCTGAAGATTTTTCATGAAAATAACTGCATTTTCGTGTGAAGGAAAAACCCCCATTGTACAGAATCATCAGTGAATATTGAAATGAATGGAAAACTAACTTGAAACATTCAGTTAAAACATTTGAGAAAGAATTTAAAATTGAAGAAAAACACTGACGTAGGATCAGGAGCTGTTACGCGCTTGTTCGAATTTTAACAACACTTAATTTGGCACCCAGTTGCGCTTATTTTTCACCTCATCACGAAGTTCCAACCTGATTGCTTTTGTACTTCTTGAGATTTGCGAAAATAACTTTCAAACTTCAAATAACAACGAAATTTGGAATATTTTTGCGCGCATGTTCTAGGGAACAGCCTGCTATGGTTTTGTCCAAATGTTTGTAATTTTCAAAAGTTGAGCCTAAAATGGTCTCAAACGACTAGGTTGGACTCACTGATGACGAATCCGATGTCGAAATCGATTCTGTCCGTAGGCACGATGACGGTCGTAGGATAATTATCGACCTGAAACTGTCAGGGTTGGTTGCATTTCAAAATGCGACGGTAAAGTTCGTTTATGGACAAAATTGGCCAAACGGTTTCGAAGTTAAAGGCTTTTTGAAGTTTTTGCGTTATTTTAGCGATAATTCGAGAACTACTGGAACGATTGAATCGAAACTTGGCGCTTAGTTGGAGTATAGCCACGCACACCTCTCCGCGAAATTTTGTTTAGATCACACTTTCAGCAAATTTTGAAAAATTTTTTTTTTCTAAATTTTTTTCGAAAAAAATTTTTTCTCGCGAACTGTTCATCACATTTGGAAAAAATTCAGCGCATACTTTGAGCTCCATATTTCACAGCAGTGTATTGAATTTCAATTCGATACGCTTATTAGTTTTGGAAAACGGGAAAAAATATTTGAAATTTCGTGGTTTTCTTCTCGTCATCGTGTTTTTTTTCGGTATAACTCCAGAAATACTAATTCAATCATGATGAAACTTCGCAGCCTTTTTGAAGATACCGAAAGACAACTTTTTGCTGAATTTCGTGATGATCGTGTCATTAGAACAGTTTTTAGAAAGAATTTGACATTTTTTTCAAACATTCAATATTCTGTGATCTTCTTATCATATTATCCTCATTTAATTCTGTATGAACCTTTAAACTGCTATTTTCCGATAAAGTACTGGATTTCAATTCTATATAATCTGTATTTTTGGAAATATCCGGAAAATAAAATTTTTAATGGATATATCTATGGAATCATTGGGTGAATTTCACCCATTCACGTTTTCGAGCTTCGTAATTAAGATCCAAACCTTTCCTATAAATATCGTGTTTTTAAGTTGTTCCTTCCTGAAATTATTGTGTTTACGGTCGGCCGTTAACACAATATATGATTTTTAGGGCATTGGTGTTGTTTCCACACCTACATTATGTAGATTTCATTAGCGCCATTAGAATTTGGTACTGAATTGAATGAATTGAGTTTTCACATTTTCGAAATCGACTTTGACAACGCTTTTGTGACATCCTGTATCATGAGTTTCAATTCTGACTATTGCGACTGAAACATTATTTTTAGTTCTCACGGAAGCCTAAAAACGGCATTTTTCCAATGAAAAACCTGGAAGATATCCATGCATTTTTCAGCAGAGTGCCCTTCACAATTTTTCTTAGGAATTTCACGTTAAAAATAATTTTGTGACAGAAATTCAAAAAATTTACATCAAGACAACTCCGGAAGTCCCTCGAATCTCAAAAACACTCAATCATTTCTCTAGTGAAAGCTCAAATCCGAAATTGCAAACTTGAATTTTGACTCCTAAAAATATTCTAAAGATGGGTATTCGTGCGACACCCGGTATATTTTTGCCGTAATGACTGAATAACATGAAGAATAATAACTTAAATTTTTCAAAATTTCTGGGAATTCTTCAAAACACTGTATGGTTTCAATATGGCCATCCAAAAAATCCAATTCCAAAATTTTTTGGTGCCAATGGTTGAAAAAAATTGTACAATGTTGCCACTTTTTGCGCGCATGTTCTAGGGGAACAGCGTGCTATCGTTTTGATCAAATGTCGGCCGGCCGTAGACACGATAACTGTCGAACGAAGTGGGCTAGCAACTTGAAACTTTCAGGGTAGGTCGCGCATTAGAATGCCGCGGTTAAGTTCGTTAATGGGCCAAATCGATCGAATAGTTTCGGAGTTATAGGCATTTGAAGTTTTGAAGTTATTTATTTTTTATTTCAAAAACTACCTGAGCGATTGGATTCAAACTTGGCGGTTAGGTGAAGTACAACGACGCGCAACTTTGAGCCAAATTTCGTCAGGATTATATTGTTGATTATTTTTAAAAAAAAATTTTTTCGAAATTTTTTTCCAAAAAAATTTTTTTTTCGGAAACCATTCATCATATCCAAGAAAAATCATACTCACGCTTTGACCTTCTAATTTCACAGCAATGCACCAAATTTCAGTTCGATACGATCATAAGTTTTGGAGATATCGGGAAAAAATATGTCAAATTTCGAGGTTTTCTTCTCGATATCGTTGATTTTTTCGGTATAACTCGAGAAATACTGATTCAAGCCTGATTAAATTTCACAGCTAGTTTTAAGACGCTGAAAGACAACTTTATGCAAAATTTCGTAATAATCGGGTAATTAGAACAATTTGAAAAAAAAATTTATATGATTTTCTCATCATATCATCCTCATTAAATTCTGTATGAAACTTCGAACTGTTATTTTCGATGAAGTACTGGATTTCAATTCGATCTGATCTGTATTTTTGGAAATATTGGAAAAATAAAATTTTGATTGGGTATATCTACGGAATCATTGGGTGGATTTTACCCATTCACGAATTCGGCCTTCGTAATTAAGGTCCAAACCTTCTCTACAAATATCGAGTTTCTAAGTTGTTTCTTTCGGAAGTTATTGTGTTTACGCAGTCGGCCGTTAGGCTGACCGTAAACACAATAACTTCCAGAAGAAACGACTTAGAAACTCGATATTTGTAGAGTAGGTTTGGGGCTTAATTACGAAGGTCGAATTCGTGAATGGGTAAAATCCGCCCAATGATTCCGTAGATATACCCATTCAAAATTTTATTTTTATTATACAATATTTCCAAAAATAGAGATCAGATCGAATTGAAATCCAGTACTTCATCGAAAATAACAGTTCGAAGTTTCATAAAGAATTTAATGAGGATGATATGATGAGAAAATCATATAAATTTTTTTTTTCAAATTGTTCTAATAACACGATTATCACGAAATTTTGCATAAAGTTGTCTTTCAGCATCTTAAAACTAGCTGTGAAGTTTAATCAGGACTGAATCAGTATTTCTCGAGTAATACCGAAAAAATCAACGATATCGAGAAGAAAACATCGAAATTTGACATATTTTTTCCCGATATCTCCAGAACTTATGATCGTATCGAACTGAAATTTGGTACGCGCGCACGTTCAAATTCGTTGCTGAAGCGGTCATCTACATTGAACATGCGCGCAAAAGTTGCTGCCTTCACGGCAGTGCTTTTTGAAATTTTTTATATTCAAGAATTTTCAGGAAGACAAAACTGAAACGGAGTGAAAAATGGAAAAATAATTCGCATTGTGCATTCTCACTAAAGAATTAAGTACATACCAAAAAAAATTTTCAAAAATACTCACTGAAGCCTACAGAAAGTTTTCCCCTATAAAGTTGAAATTTCTCCGAATGCCAATATTCCACGCGGCAATTGGCAACGTTGAAGCATGTAGACCAGGTCCAGCGGCATGACCTTGAGATAAACGTGGTTTGATCACATTTTAAAATGGCTGTGTTGCCTAGCTGTAATTTACTACCACGTGGTACTGTCTCCTCTTGAGTTACAAATGGGTCCATCCAAAAGCGTCAAATTTGGCCCACCCTGCATACAAACTAGAAGTCGAACTTTTCCGCATCCGGGGTGGAAAAACTGCCGAAAAGAAACTATTTCCATCAAATTTCCCGATCCATTCTTACGCCCATTTCAGAAATGGAAAACTGGTAGTGGGCGTGACTCGAATTCTTATCGCCCAACATGATAAAGCGCTGAAAGTGACATTTTTATCTGAGAAACACGCGATGGTGAAGGCCCGACGGCAATTTGCATGAGTAGGAATTTCAATAGAAATCCACCCTATGTAGTACAACACCCCCATTCCGTGTAATTGCTTCATTACGGTAGATGGCGCGGAATGAAAAGGCCCGCGACCTCGTGTTCCTGTTTTAGTATGCTTCTGTTATGAATATTAATTTTGGTTTTTTCGTCACTTGGGGTTTCCGGTGTGGAAATTGCTTGAAGCTGCATTTTGTCATTGAAATTTGGATGGAGTTTGATTGAAAATGTTTTGTAAAATAGAAACCTAGAAAAGAACAATTCTTGTTCGAATATTCAATATTCTGTGATCTTCTGATCATATTATCCTCATTAAATTATATAAGAACCTTCGAACTGTTCTTTTTCGATAAGGTACTGGATTTGAATTCGAACTAATTTGTATTTTTGGAAATATTGGGAAAATAAAATTTTGATGGGCATATCTGCGGAATCATTGGGTGGATTTTACCCATTCACGAATTTGGCCTACGTAATTAAGGTCCAAATCTTCTCTTCAAATATCGAGTTTCAAAGTTGCTTCTTCCGGAAGTTATTGTGTTTTTGGTCGGCCTAATGACTGTTTTTTTCGATAAAGGAACTAGATTTCAATTTAATCTACTCTTCATTTTTAGAAATATTGGAAAAATAAAATTTTGAATCGATATATCTATGTAATCGTTGGGCGGATTTAACCCATTCACGAATTCGACCTTCGTAATTGAGCGCCAAACCTACTCATCGAGTTTCTAAGTCGTTTCTTCATGAAGTTATTGTGTTAACGGTCGGCCGTCAGGCTAACTTCGGAAAGAAACAACTTCGAAACTCTGTATTTGTAGAGAAGATTCCGACCTCAATTACAAAGGCCGAATTCGTGAATGGGAAAACTCCACTCAATGATTCCGCAGATATACCCATTCAAAATTTCATTTTCCCAATATTTCCAAAAATACAGATTAGATCGAATTGAAATGTAATACTTTATCGAAAAATTACAGTTCGAATAAGGTTCATACAAAATTAAATGACGATAATATCATAATATTATTATAAGATGATTTTTTTTCAAATTGTTCTGATGACACGATCATCACGGAATTTTGCACAAAGTTGTCTATAAGCATCTTCAAACTAACTGCGAAGATTGATTAAAATGATTAAATCAGTATTTATTGATTTATACCGACTATTTCCCTCGTCGTAATTTCCACCAATCAGAAACGCGCAATTTTGAATTACAAATGGTTTCTAGGTGGAAAAACTGTGAGATGATCGCTTTGGGAACGAATTTCAACATGTGCGCAAAAGCTGTTGCCTCCACGGCAGTGCTTTTCTAGATTTTTCCCGATAAAGTACTGAATTTCAATTCTATCTAATCTGGTTTTTTGGAATTATCGAGAAAAAATTTTTGAATTTTTTTGAATGGGTATATCTACGGAATCATTGGTCGGATTCAACCCATTCACGAATTCGGCCATCGTAATAAAGTCCCAAACCTAATCTACAAATATCGAGTTTCTGAGTTGTTTCTTTCGGAAATTATGGTGTTTACGGTCGGCCTAACGGCCGCTATTGCGCGCATGTTCGAAGAAGATTATCAAAAGTATGTTTTCGGTATTATTCATTGAGCAACCTGTTTTCCAAGAAACTGCCCTTGAGAAATAGCTCATTCCTACTATAATAATTTTATTTTCCCAATATTTCCAAAAATACAGATTAGATCGAATTGAAATCCAGTACTTCATCGAAAAAACCTAGAAAAGCACTGCAGTGAAGGCAGCAGCTTTTGCGCGCATGTTCTATGGCGATGACCGCTTTAGCAACGAATTTGAACATGTGCGCAAAAGCTGCCGCCTTCACGGCAGTACTTTTCTAGGTTTTTTCGATGAAGTACTGGATTTCAATTCGATCTAATCTGTATTTTTGGAAATATTGGGAAAATAAAATTTTGAATGGGTATATCTACGGAATCATTGGGCTGATTTTACCCATTCACAAATTCGACCTTCGTAATAAAGCCCCAAACACCATGAAGCAATACTGATGTATATAATAGATTACCGGAAATTTTCAAAAAGATGACAAGGTTGAAATTGAAGAAAGAATTAACAAAAAGTCCAATGAAGAAAGCATAAAACTCAATTGAAGAATTTTGGAAAGATGGTCTTTCATAAAGTTGTTTGTTTACATTTGTGATTGGTGAGCTCATTGACGAGATTATTTTACCAATTGTTTTTTATATATGTCTATATAGGTATTATTGTTTCATATACACTATTAATTGACAGCCCATGTAATAATTTTGATGGAAAAGTTGTTCATGAGTGTTTATACTTATTGAATGAAAAATTTATTTATTTGAAAAAATTTATTTATTTATTCAATTCATTTAAAAATTTCCCAATATTTCCAAAAATACAGATCAAATTGAATTGGAACCTGAAAATTTCAAGACTCTAGGTCTTTTCTTTCGAAAGTTACAGCGCACACGGCCGGACGGACAGAATCAATTTTGACCACGGATTCTTCATCAGTGAGTCCAACCTGGTCGGTTGAGAACATTTTCGGCTCAAAATTCGAAAATTACATACATCGTGACGAAATGATAACGCACTGTTCCCCAGAACAAGCGCGTAAAAATGACAGTTCGAACGTTCATACAGAATTAAATGAGGATAATATGATAAGATTATTATAAGATGATTTTTTTCGAATGGTTTGATGACACGATCATCACAAAATTCTGCACAAAGATGTCTTTGAGCATCTTCAAACTAGCTGCGAAGTTTCATCTCGATTGAGTCAGTATTTCTAGAGTTAAACCGAAAAAAACAACGATATCGAGAAATCCGATAAATTTTACATATTTCTTCCCAATATCTCCAAAACTAATAGCCGTATCGAATAGAAATCTGGTACACTGCTGTGAAATATGGATTTCAAAGTATGAGCTGATTTTTTTTCGGAATGTGATGAACGGTCCGCGAAAAAATATATTTTTCAAAAAAAATTTTGAAAATAATTTTTTTTCAACTTACTGATGGTATAATCTCCACAAAATTCTCGGAAAGTTGGGCGTTGCTATACTCCAACTAACTGCCAAGTTTTGATCCAATCGTTTCTGTAGTTCCCGCTAAAATAACTTCAAAAGGCTCTAACTCCGAAACCATTAGGCCGATTTTGCCCATTAACAAACTTAACCGTCGCATTTTGAAATGTAACCTACCCTGAAAGTGTCAGGTCGATAGGATTCTCCGTACGACCCTAATGGTGCCTACTGACGGACGACCGTCCGGACAGAATCGTTTTTGACACCGGATTCGTCATCAGTGAATCCAACGCAGTCGTTCGAGACCATTTCCGGCTCAAAATTCGAAAATTACAGACATTTGGACAAAACGATAGCACGCTGTTCCCCAGAACATGCCGCGAAAGAAGATTGATAAATATTTTCAAAAATCGAACATTTTGTCTTTTCTGCTAAAAACAAACAGAAAGCCAATTCTGACATCTCTTACTATAGTTAGAAGAATATAGTGACCATACTAAGTGCTATTTTCTTAATAATCTGGTTGTTGTCTGTAAAATAATAAATTATATCACCAGAAGACCCAATAAGATAATCTTCTAGAACTAGTTTGTCCATGTAGGACATGAAATTCAAGTCGGAATATACATGGGCATGCCATAATTTCTATTAATGTAACACAGGTATAATCACTTCTGCTCTCTAAAAAGGCGCCAATTCGTTATGGTATTATCTTTTTCGAATTCCCTTTCCTAATGAGGTAAATTATGTTCTGTAATATTCCTTTCACAAAATTGATTCTATTTTCTTTAGTCGTCAGACTCAAAAGGTTGTAGGCTGTACCGTAGTGATGTAATTGATTTTTTATCTTGTATCTTGTTTTGAGCGGTAGAATTTTCAATTAAATTACTACCTGCCACATCATGACTATAGGATTAATCAATCATACGGGCCCTGAATTCAAGTTAATTTTTTAATGAAAAATAACAATTCTTACTGTCTGAAAATATATTTCTTTATTAAATAAGTTTAATATTTTTTTTGCTTTTTGGTGGAACGCTTCCTGTGATTCTCTGAATTGATAAAATTTGTTCAACCACGAAAGTATCTGAATATTTCAGAGCCCGATGAATTTTGAAAGTTTTAATTTCAATTCAAAATTGATTAACATTTCTTTTTTGAAAGCGTTTGCAGATCCAATAAAAGTTACATGTAATCAAGAAATCTTATCGTAAAACAAAAATTTGCCCCCTCGAATATTCTTAAAATACCAGTGGCTAGCCTCAAAGTGTAAAATATTTGCCGAATTTTTTACCATCAATTTGGGACAACCTGTACAATAAGTTTTGAATGAGGGAACGGGAAAGATGATTGAGAAAACAATTATGCTCAGTGTGGGCTTCCAAAAAAAATTCACAGTTTCGAAGTTTCTCTCAAATGAAATATCCTGAATACCTCTAGAAGTAATGATTCTATCGTGTTGAAACTTCGTCAAGTTGTTGTATTTTTCTGTCATATTTGATTCTTGAAATTCTCTGCATAAACCTATATCTAGGTCAGGTAGAAGTAAGGTATATCTCGGTCAAATTACCAAATGCAAAATTTCGCGTGGAACCGGTTGCTAGAAAATTTTGAAAATAAGCTTTCAATTTTTGATGGAAATTTTTTTTACGAAAATATTGAAACATTTCAATGAAATCCAGCCCAGACCTTAAACTCAGTAGTCAACACCGATATTTCAAATTTGAATTCGATACGATATTTACTTCCGGAAATATATGGAAAAAAATTATGTCAAATTTCGTTGTTTGAAATGCTCACGTATTTCCTCAATATCTCAAGAAATACAGATGCGATCAAATTGAAACTTCGAAAATTTGGAGAATACCAACGCGAAATTTACTTCAAAATCTCGTATGGATGCAGTTGTTAGAAACTTTTATAAAAAAAAGTTTGAAATTTTTGTAGAAACATTTTTTTTTGGAAATTGTTGATGAATCGACTGCTCTTCTAAATTTTAGTTTTCTTTTTGTTTTTACTCAACTCATTCAGATTAAAATACTCAAATATTTGCCTCGATATCCAAAGAAATAATGAAGCAATCAGATTTTAACTTCTTAACTGATTGTTACACGAAATGATGCGATACTAATTTTAATTTAGTTAGGACAAATATCCAGAAATATTGGACAAAATATGACAAAATTTCTCGGCTATTTGAAATTTTGAGATTATTTTTTCAATATTTCGAGAAGAACTTACGCATTTAAAAAATAAACTTCATTGTTAGATAACGATTACCGACTCATAATTTTGTTAAGGAATACATAAGGAGCGATCAGGTTGAAAATTTTCAAAAACTGATTTCGAGAAGTTTTTTGTTGAAACGAATTATATTTCAAAAATTATTGATAGGCAGGCAATTGATTTTAGAGCAGATTTTAGAGTCACTATTCAACAACATTATTTTGTATTTCAGTTCGATGAGATATATTTATCTTCGAAAATATTAGAAAAATATAGAAAAATTTCTAGCGTATTCACTCGGTATTAAAATTTCCGAAATAACTCAAAAACACTGATCCGATCATGATGAAACTTGGAATTGATGAAATGGCAAATGCTGATGCACAAGCTCGTGCAAAAATTCTTGATGATTGTTCCAATGAACCATTAAAAAAAATATTTTCTAACACTTTGTATTTCTTGCGATATTCTTTTCATTATCCCCATGGAATTCTGCATGAACCTCCAAGTTGTCATTTTTCAATCGAGTATTGGATTCCAATTCGACCCAATATGGGTATTTGAAAACTTTGTAGAATAAAGTTCAAATATTAATTTTTCAATATTTCCAAAAATACGGATCAGTGCGATTTGAAATCTTGTACTTAATTGAAAAATGAAAGCTTGAAGGTTTATACAGAATTTCATGATGAACATATGAAAAAAATGTCAAATTTTTCCTCAGGAAAAAAAGGGATCAATACTAAAAAAAAATGGCCGCTTTGGCAACGAACTTGAACAGTACGTGAAAGCTCCCTCGTCAGGTCAGTTTTTTGTTAGAATTCTTGAGTGAAATTTTTCCATAAATTTGGGAGGAGGAACTCGAAATTAGGGAATGATAAAATTTGCTTCTCCATGAGCTGAATGGGCCTTTTCAAGCATTTTTCCCAGGGAACAGAGAGATATTGTTTCGCCCAAATGTCACTATTTTTTTCCCACAGAATTTTCATTTTTTAAAGTATGACATGTTAAAAACTGTCCCAATCAAGTATGCCAACGGCAAAACATATCATTCATTCAGGGAATGAAGGAAACTATTTCCATTTCAAAGGTGCACCAACATAAGAAATGAAATAATTACATACATAGCAGGTCCGTCACTTTACCCATATCGACGATCGAAAGTAATAGAAGAAACGTCAACGTCAAACTAGAAATATTTCAATGTCTATCCGATCATTCCGTAGCAGCTGGCAAGTCTCTTCATTAGCCCCACGTTGGGCGCCACGCTGCGAAGGTCACGCGTTCATTTGTCATTTCCACGCCACCTCGGACGTCGGACGCGGCTTGTGTCTTTTGTTTCGGTCTAGGCCGTGGCTTGTTAATCACGCCGTTTAAGACCGGCAGGGGGCGCTGATTATTGACGCTATTGTTCGACGCCGCGACGATAATTAACAAGTAATTTGAAGATTTGGACTTGTGAGTTAAGTGATTGAGTCGTCTATGAGACACACCTTAATTCACCTCTTTGAAGCCGAGATAAAAAAATAATGCAGTAAGAAAAAGGACCGTTGGATAGGTTTATATCCTTCGATATCGACATTTTTCTTGTGGTTGTACTCACTCGGATGAGTATCACTCAAAGTATTCTATTGGCGTCTGAATTAAAGATCGCAACGCCACGGTGGCCAGTTTCCGAACCTTCGATACAGACATAGATTTCGTTTTGATAGTCGATTTTGTACTGTTTGTTAGTGTTTGGTTTGATAATTTTTGATTTCACGATTTATTCAAAGACTTTTTAGACTTTTATAGTTATTTATTACTGGGAGTACATATTCCATTCTTATAAAGTAGTTATGTATCATACTTCAATCTTATTGAGTGTAGCAACTCTAAAATTACGGGTATATCTCCAAGGTTAGACAGTATTTCATAAATATTATTTATTTTCAGATCCAAATGGGATTATTGACTTTGGTGGATTTCTTAGGCTGTCTTAAAAGTTGAAAAACAGATAGTACTGTAGAACATACTTTTTGGAATAATAGACAAATACTTATAACTTTACTATTTTTATAGCGAAGGACTAAATTCTCAGTATATTGTGAATAAAATGAATGCATTCACATAAAACTAATGCTACTTGTATCGTAAGTCTTATTCATTATGGATTGACAAATAAATTTTCCAACGCTCATATGATTGGTCTTGAAAAAGCTGAAGCACTTTGAGCGAACAGTATTCATTACCAGCTATTTCCTTGTTGAGACTCTTTTTTTTCAATAGTCAGTTCTACCACTAAAAAATTTACGTTGTTCCTTAATGATCAGTTCAACAGGCAGATTTCTGGAAGGCAGAGCATTCCTCTTATGTAAATTTCTCTGCTTAGATCAGGGGCCTGGAAAAAAATTGTCTTCATGAATGTGATCTAAGATTTCATGACCAATTCGTGCTTACCTCTATAAAAATGATCATCATCGGTAAAAGGCAGGTAACAGACTCTCATAAATCTTGTTTGTTGGTTTTTATCGATTCTTCAACACTTTCAGGCCCGACTTGTTGAAGGAAGTTTCTTTCACCCTAATTCAAAATTTTTTACTGGGCTGTAGAAATCTATGGGAAGGGACATTTGAGTTTGCTTTTCTTCAGTAGAAGCACTTGTAAAATCACACAAACGCCAAGAAAAATGCATAAACTTTCTTATTTTCTTAACAATTCTTTTAACTTTTCAATGATAATGTCTGTACCTCGGGTTACTCGGATAGCCACCAGAGGGAGTAGCGCTTATCTTCATTCGCCAATACTTGAAGGTTAGGTTTCGGAAGATGCTTCTGAGATGGCGCTGTATAATTTTTATAATGAAGGCAGCCGTCCAACAAGTTTGAAGTGTCTAGAATTCCTCTCTTCGTGTCCAAGGTGAGTCAGTCTGATGATTGGTAAAAACTGTGAAACTGCAGTAACTGAATTCCTTGGATAGCGCTTCTTCGGTGTAGAGTCTTTGTACGATTTGTCAGTCAGTGAACTCTCAAAGGCACAATATAGGCCTCGGACCATTTAATTTAAAGGAGTGAAATTTTCCATATTTACTCCGAGGTTAACTAATTGCTTCAAAAACTATTTACAATCCCTTTCTTGAAATCCTCCAAGATTTTCGATTTTCTTATCATGCCATTCGGTGATATTTGTATTTTGGTCTATTGGCGAATGAAGATGAGCGCTACTTCCTCTGGTGGCTATCAGAGTAAACCGAGGTACAGGGATCATTGACAAGTTAAAAGAAATGTAAAGAAAATGAGAAAGATCATGCATTTGTCCCTTCCAATAGATTTCCACAGCCCGGTGAAAAATTTCGAGTTTGGGTGAAAGAAACTTCCTTTAATAAGTCGGGCCTGAAAGTGTTGAAGAATCGATAAAAACCTTGGCAACTTGTGACTTAAAATTGGTAAACCAGCAAACAAGATTTATGAGAGTCTGCTACCTGCATTTTACCGATGATGATCATTTTAATAGAGGTAGGCACGAATTGCTCATGAAATATTAGATCACTTTCATGAAGACAATTTTTTTCCAGGCCCCTAATCCAAGCAGAGAAAGTTACTTAAGAGGAATGCTCTGCCTTCCAGAAATCTGCCTGTTGAACTGATCATTGAGGAACAACGGTAATGTTTTAGTGATAGAACTGACCGATTGTAACAAGAGTCTCAACAAGGAAATATCTGGTGATGAATACTCTTCGCTCAAAGTGCTTCTGCTGATGAAATCAAAGTTATACAAGGCTTATTTATTACAGCTTTTTCAAGACCTATCATATGAGTGTTGAAAGAATTCATGTCAATCCATTATGAATAAGGCTCACGGTACAAGTAGCATTAGTTTTATGTGAATGTATTCATTTTATTCAAAATATATTGTGTACATTCAGTCCTTCCCTATATAAATAGTAGAGTTATGAGTATATATCTATTATTCCAAAAAGTTTGTTTTACAATACTGTCTGTTTTTCAACTTGAGCAATAGATCTGAGGGGGCATATGATCATTAATCAAGTTGAGTAGGTAAAATGGATAAAGTTTATTATTTTTGCAAATAACATGCAACTTAATATCACATGCATCTTCCTGAACACTTTTAGCTTCTGTGCCTTCAAGATACTCCAAATAATTTGAAATTGATCTTGCCATTTAGAGTTGAAATAAGTTGATACTAAAATACTTCCAACAGTAATTGTAGTATTGCTACTCAACTGATTTAGAATAGATGATACATAACTCTTTCATAGAAATGAAATATGAATACACAGAATCAATTCTGTTAACTGAAAAAATCTTTGAAAAAATTGTAACATCGAATTTTAATCAATCGAATATAAAAGAAAACACTTGAAAACCTAGCTCATATCCTTCTACCTAAGGTTCTTAAACTGGCCACCGTAGCACTGCAATCTTAAATTCAGACGCCAATAAGTCAAGGGAATTTAGCTTAGATCATAGAATTTCATTAGCTTGTATCATGCTCTTGGGACATCAAACTCAATAATTTGAAATGAAATCGCAGATTGAATCCTTGAGACACGCAAACAAAAGACTCCACAGTAACATCGCAGTATCTACAACTTGACATTGCCACCACACGTCCCTCTGTACCAGACGTTTCTCCCCTAATGTGCCATCATCAGTGCTCGATAGCTTTATCGGTCGGAACACAAAGAACCTGACATCGAGAGAATACCACCGATATATAAGAAACAATCGGTGGTTCACCACTCAACGCCCGAGTAGAACAAAAGAAAACCGTGATTGATACAAGGTCATTATGGCGGATTTTCTGGGGAGAAGAAGAAAAAGAACTTAATGAGCTACAGTTTCTCACGTGGTCCGTCTATGCTCGTGGCACTTTCGATATCAATCACTTTAATTGAACAGGTGGCTGAGTAACAGCGAAAGAAAGATGGATATCTATACCTGTAATATGAGTTGGTATTGTGTTCTGTGATAAATATCGTGTAGGAACATGAAAGGTCGGACTATGGTGATGGAAAAATGTTGTATTAATCAAATACTTGTAATTTCATGCGATCAATTATGTCACGGGGTTCATTAGGTCCATCGATATTATTCTAGGAGGGGATAGCGAACGTCGTATGTAATTTTATAGTTGTTACGCAACAATTGTTAATGTAAAGGGTGTTTCAAATTGCACGTTTTTTTTTTGAGAATAAATAAGATAGATGGCGCACAGAATTCGTCTGGGTATTTTGACATTTAAGAATTGTGATGTATGACATTTATAAAAATGGCTTCGTATACGATACAACAACGCGTTCAATTTGTTGAATTATTGTATGAAAATCAGCGTTCTGTGAAAAGTGTTTTTATAAAATTACGTGAATCTTATGGTTTACATTATCGTTCATCTCAAAGCACTATTGGTCGAATTATTAAAAAATTTCAAGAGACCGGTTCGGTGGAAGATCAAAAAAGTGAAAAATACAGTCGTAACGGTCGTCCACAAGAAAATATGGATTTGGTTCGTGAAAATGTTGCTGAAGACCCTGAAATGTCGATAAGACGACGTTCACAACAACTTGGAATTAGTGGGTCCACAACGTGAAGTATTTTACGCAAGGATTTAGCTATGAAGTCATATAAGTATTAATCAAATACTTGTAATTTCATGCCATCAATTATGTCACGGGGTTCATTAGGTCCATCGATATTATTCGAGGAGGAAATATCGAATGTGGTATGTAATTTTATAGTTCTTACGCATTTGTTTTAGGAAACAACAAAATTGTTATACTTTTGCGCAAATGTCAGTATTTTTCGTTCAGTCCAAAATGCTCTTGGACCACTCAATTCTTTCTGGCAGAGCGCCCATAGTCAAATAACTTTCGAATGAAACAAACCAACATCTCCAAAGGCAACAGTTGTTAATGTAAAGGGTGTCTCAAATTGCGCGCTCTTTTTAAGAATAAATAAGATATAGATGGCGCGCTGAATTCGTCTGGGTGTTTTGACATTTAAGAAGTGTGATGTATGACATTTATAAAAATGGCTTCGTACACGATTCAACAACGCGTTCAAATTGTTGAATTATTTTATGAAAATCAGCGTTCTGTGAAAAGTGTTTTCAGGAAATCACGTGAATTTTATGGTTTACATAATCGTCCATCTCATAGCACTATTGATCGAATTATTGAAAAATTTCAAGAGACCGGTTCGGTAGAAGATCAAAAAAGTGAAAAATACAGTCGTATCGGTCGTTCACAAGAAAATATTGATTTGGTTCGTGAAAGTGTTGCTGAAGACGCTGGAATGTCCATTACACGACGTTTACAACAAGTTGGACTTAGTGGGTCCACAACGTGGAGTATTTTAAACAAGGATTCAGCTCTGAAGTCATATAAGTATTAATTAAATACTTGTAATTTCATGCCATCAATTATGTTACGGGGTTCATTAGGTCCATCGATATTATTCGAGGAGGGGATATCGTACCTCGTTTGTAATTTTATAGTTTTTACGCACTTATTTTAGGAAACATCAAAATTGTTATACTTCTGCGCGAATGTCAGTATTTGTCGTTGAGTCCAAAATGCTCTTGAACAACTCAATTCTTCCTGGCTGGATGTGCATAGCCAAATAACTTTCGAATGATACAAACCAACATCTCGAAAGGTAACAATTGTTGATGTGAAGGGTGTTTTAAATTGCGCGGTTTTTTTTTGAGAATAAATAAGATAGATGGCGCACCGAATTCGTCTGGGTATTTTGACATTTAAGAATTGTGATTTATCACATTTATAAAAATGGCTTCGTGCACGATTCAACAACGCGTTCAAATTGTTGAATTATTTTATGAAAATCAGCGTTCTGTGAAAAGTGTTTTTTTTAGAAAATTACGTTTTTACGCACTTGTTTTAGGAAACAACAAAATTGTTATACTTTTGCACGAATGTCAGTATTTGTCGTTGAGTCCAAAATGCTCTTGAACAACTCAATTCTTCCTGGCTGGATGTCCATAGCCAAATAACTTTCGAATGAAACAAACCAACATCTCGAAAGGTAACAATTGTTGATGTGAAGGGTGTTTTAAATTGCGCGGTTTTTTTTTTGAGAATAAATAAGATAGATGGCGCACCGAATTCGTCTGGGTATTTTGACATTTAAGAATTGTGATGTATGACATTTATAAAAATGGCTTCGTGCACGATTCAACAACGCGTTCAAATTGTTGAATTATTTTATGAAAATCAGCGTTCTGTGAAAAGCGGTTTTTTTTAGAAAATTACGTTTTTACGCACTTTTTTTAGGAAACAAACAAAATTGTTATACTTTTGCACGAATGTCAGTATTTGTCGTTGAGTCCAAAATGCTCTTGAACAACTCAATTCTTCCTGGCTGGATGTCCATAGCCAAGTAACTTTCGAATGAAACAAACCAACATCTCGAAAGGCAACAATTGTAACGTGAAGGGTGTTTCAAATTGCGCGGTTTTTTTGAGAATAAATAAGATAGATGGCGCTCTGAATTCGTCTGGGTATTTTGACATTTAAGAATTGTGATGTATGACATTTATAAAAATGGCTTCGTGCACGATTCAACAACGCGTTCAAATTGTTGAATTATTTTATGAAAATCAGCGTTCTGTGAAAAGCGTTTTTTTTAGAAAATTACGTTTTTACGCACTTTTTTTAGGAAACAAACAAAATTGTTATACTTTTGCACGAATGTCAGTATTTGTCGTTGAGTCCAAAATGCTCTTGAACCACTCAATTCTTCCTGGCAGAGTGCCCATAGCCAAATAACTTTCGAATGAAACAAACCAACATCTCGAAAGGCAACAGTTGTTAATGTAAAGGGTGTCTCAAATTGCGCGCTTTTTTTTAAGAATAAATAAGATAGATGGCGCACTGAATTCGTCTGGGTATTTTGACATTTGAGAAGTGTGATGTATGACATTTATAAAAATGGCTTCGTACACGATTCAACAACGCGTTCAAATTGTTGAATTATTTTATGAAAATCAGCGTTCTGTGAAAAGTGTTTTCAGGAAATCACGTGAATTTTGTGGTTTACATAATCGTCCATCTCAAAGCACTATTGGTCGAATTATTAAAAATTTCAAGAGACCGGTTCGGTGGAAGATCAAAAAAGTGAAAAATACAGTCGTAGCGGTCGTTCACAAGAAAATATGGATTTGGTTCGTGAAAGTGTTGCTGAAGACCCTGGAATTTAGCTCTGAAGGCATATAAGTATTAATCAAATACTTGTAATGTCATGCCATCAATTATGTCACGGGGTTCATTAGGTCCATCGATATTATTCGAGGAAGGAATATCGAATGTGGTATATAATTTTATAGTTTTTACGCATTTGTTTTAGGAAACAACAAAATTGTTATACATTTGCGCAAATGTCAGTATTTTTCGTTGAGTCCAGAATGCTCTTGAACCACTCAATTCTTCCTGGCAGAGTGCCCATAGCCAAATAACTTTCGAATGAAACAAACCAACATCTCGAAAGGCAACAGTTGTTAATGTAAAGGGTGTCTTAAATTGCGCGCTCTTTTTAAGAATAAATAAGATATAGATGGCGCGCTGAATTCGTCTGGGTATTTTGACATTTAAGAAGTGTGATGTATGACATTTATAAAAATGGCGTACACGAGTCGACAATGCGTTCAGATTGTTGAATTAGTTTATGAAAATCGGCGTTCTGTGAAAAATGTTTTTAGATAGTTACGTGAATTTTATGGTTCACATAATCGTCCATCTCAAAGCACTATTGGTCGAATTATTAAAAAATTTCAAGAAACCGGTTCGGTGGAAGATCAAAAAAGTGAAAAATACAGTCGTAGCGGTCGTTCACAAGAAAATATTGATTTGGTTCGTGAAAGTGTTGCTGAAGACGCTGAAATGTCCATTAGACGACGTTTACAACAAGTTGGACTTAGTGGGTCCACAACGTGGAGTATTTTACACAAGGATTCAGCTCTGAAGTCATATAAGTATTAATCAAATACTTAATAATAATTTTCATAATTTTTCATAATATCATGCCATCAATTATATCACGGGGTTCATTAGGTCCATCGATATTATTCGTGAAGGGGATATCGAACGTCCTATGTAATTTTATAGTTTTTACGCACTTGTTTTAGGAAACAACAAAATCGTTGTACTTTTGCTCAAATGTCAGTATTTTTCGTTGAGTCCAAATGTTTTTGAACAACTCAATTCTTTCTGTCCAGATGTCCATAGCCACAAAACTTCCGAATGCAACAAGCTAGCGACTTGAAACTTTCAGGGTAGGTTGCTTACCAAAATTTTGAGTTCCTAAAATCCTAACAAATGGTTTCGGAGTTATACTCCACTGGATTTTGGAGGTTATTTCCTCTATATCTCAAGATGTAACCATGCGATCCAATTGAAACTTTGTTATTAGTCGAAGAATAACGACGTTTCAATTTTTGAAGATTTTGGAAAGAAATATGTCAAACTTTGTGGTTTTATCACCGGTATCTTTGTTATATCCGGAATAACACGAAAAATACCCATCCAATCATGATTAACTTGATAACTGGTTGAAAAATGTTGATGCACTTTGTGCAAAATTTCGTACCTCATGATCGTGTCATTCAAATTCGTTTTGTCTGTGTCAGCAACGAATTTAACATGAGCACAAAAGTCTCTCTGTATAATTCCAGCCAGATTAAGATTTCGACTAGATCCAATCTGTATTTTTGGTATGTCTGTGGAATCATTAGGTGGATTTTACCCTTTCACGAATTCGGCTTTCGTTAATGAGTTTCGAATCTAATTGTTTCACTCAGATAAAATCCGCTTTATATTGATGCAATTACTTCCGATCTAGAGAGGTTTACATGACAATATGTTTAGAATTTATAAAATTAATTACTAATGAAAAACATAACTCCCAAACTGAAAATTCTAGAAAAGCAGCCTTTGCACGCATTTTCAAAAACGTTGCCAAAGCGGTCATCTTTTCACGTACTGACCCAGTCAAACGCACCTTCACTTCCCGATGAAAATATTTGGCGACAGACAGAGTCCAATCTAGTCTTTTGATACCAATTTCGGGAAAAAATTCGAGGATTACAGAGATTTGGACAAGACGATAGCACGCTGTTCTCCTAGAACATGCGCGCAAAAAGCTTCGACACCAATTCTCAACTACTGCTAAGCGATGCGCCCTCTGGTGATAGAAATTCGAACGCTTCCAAGCTAGTAGTTTTTCGACGTGCCCGTTATTCTAACGTATTTTGCTTATTTTTAGAGTTCATTTTAGAGCTTTTGTGTTGTCCTCCGAGTTGAAATTTTGGTATACCGAAAGTGTTTGTAATATTTATCAATCGATTCCTTTCTTTCCGATAAAAATTTTTGATTGTATTAATTCGAAATGGCACCCTCCCGAAATGACTAGTGTTGTGTGCCTCAACTCAATGTTTTTCATGGTCAAAGAAGAAAGGATCATCTACTGCCTCAAGTTTTCATTTTTTCCAAAGCCAAATGAAGGTAAAGTAAATTTGGAGACAGCAGAAAACTCAATGATAGAAGAAAAGTCTGGATTTGGAAATTTAAGACTGGAAAACAGGTCAAGAAATACATGAAAGTATGTTCACTGCATTTCTCTGAAGATGTTTATTTTCATACAGGTAAATTACAATGTATTCATTTCGAAACAACTTCATGACCAGATATTTTAGGTGTAAATAAAAATAAAGGAATTTTGATAAAAAATTCTGATCCCGCATAGAAACTACCGAGCACTTCTGCAGCTACCTACTTCACATGCTACACAAATCATATTCAATGAGAGTGATCTGGTTGAAAACCTGACAAAAACTAAATATACTGTTATAGTTGATAATAGCTAAAGTAATTCATATAAATAGATTAATATTTTTCAGTTCTATAGAGGAAGGTTGAACCAGCTGTGACATTTTTCATTTTGTATGTGTATCTTGAGCTGCTGTGATATGAAAATAAAATCAATAATATGTCTATCTGCTTACTTTCTTTCGAAAAACGATGCAAAAAAACTAGAGCAGAAAAGCTGTCTTTTCATTTTATTGATTCACTCGTTTGTAAAAGAGAACAAGCCATATCATTTGGACTGATTCTAGATTTACCACATAATATGGCTTGCATTCAGCACTTCTTCACATTGATAAGAGTGCTTACAATACTTAATGAGGTACCTATTTTTCCAGAAATTCAAGTAAACTTGGATATTAGTTCATTTTGATCCACCAAGAATCAGACACTAAAATAACATCGAAATTATCCTCCAGGAACGATTTGAAGCACGATTTTATATCGTTATCCAAATGAAAAGTCCCTTCTCAAAAAATCTTGCACAAAATTATGATAATTTCATTAAAAATTCTAACTCTGCTCAATAAATATTCCTTCTTCACCACACTTCTACGGTTTGTTTACATAAAACTACTAGTTTGGACAGGTTCCAAATTTAACCGTTAGGGCGCTGTCATCTTCGCAGAAGTTCCCAATAATGCTAATTTCCATTTTCTTCACAATTCTCTTCACATATTCCAATCACGATAATCGGTCATTTCGAATACCGTTCACAGAATGAACTTATCAAGTTGAAACCCCATAAAATCATGTAACAACCAGCTTCCTCTAATACAAGGTAAATCATGTCGGTCATAACCTAGAAATACCTCCGATATTTCCTATTCGTTACAGACCCGATGCATACTCTCACTCATATTTCGGAATATGTAAAGCCTATAGTTACAACACCTCAGTTCATTCCGCCATGAATGAGGCCGTATTTTACAACCTCCACTGTAAAGAGAGAATCGTTTTGCCGGGCCCCGGGCATCGTTGCCACGATTATTGCCGGATTATTAGGGTAATTTGCAAATAACGCCATCGTAAAATATGCTACCATGCATCGTTGAAATAAATAACCAGGTTGGCTACTGTTTACCAGTGCCGTTACACGTCAAAGTACAGGGACGATTTAGAAAGATTTTCGGAGGAGGAATTAGACAATATATATTTTCTGGTAGTGGTAGACATAAATATTGAATAGGTTATGTATGTGACAAAAAGAAATGCCTTATTCTCTTTCGCGAGTAGGTCACGTGCAGCTTTGAAAGTTGGGAGAGACTGGAGGACCAACAATAACCTAAAATGCATTGTTTACTATGGAAAAAAGCGATTTGGCTTGTGATTTTGTATGAATTTGGACATTTTGGAGTGAAATATTCACTATTGCATTGTTTAGGAACTAAATCCTAAGTACTTGATATCTTGTAACAGTAACAGCTTCACTAAACTTATGGAATTTTTCGAATTAATACAATTCTTGCTGGTTGTAAGGCAGGAAAATCAATTGAAAAGCTAAGTTAATTGAAGTAAATTCAGGTTTTCAAGCTCGAATAATGAACATAATATCGATGAAAACAACCAATGAGTTGTTGAAGTATTTACATTTGAATGGTAGGTACTAACTGGATGTGGACAGGAACTCAATTTATCCATTATAAAAGAGAGAAATAAGAAAATTCTATCGGTTCTGAAAGGGAAAATCCTATTTTCTGAACTAATTTGATAAAGAACTGCGCTCTAAAACGAAAATTTCCCAGAATAAATTTTACTTTGTAACTTGTCAGTTAACTCGGCAAAGAACATAGGTGGAGATTAGTCTCCACAAACAATAGAACTTGAATTAGATAGGATTGATACCATTGATATTCAGGTATGCAATGACATCGAATTTTGAGCTGATTTTCATCTTTAGTCGAGTAATATCATGTACGTTATTTTGGTAGGGCATATTTGAAAATCATAGGTTCTTAAAAAGCATTTCCTTATTACTTGAACAAGACAGGATTTATAAAAGATATTTCCATTCAAGTATTCAATGCAGTCAAATTTTTAGTTAATTCTCACTTAAGGTGCAGTATTACTAGTGACAATGTTTTGTTTGGGTATGCCGATTGATACCAGGTAAGGAATTTTCGTAAAATCTTCAGTTTTTGATAAACATTCCTGTTTGTTTTCACAAAGAAAAGATCTAAATCATCACTGATCGGCATTTTAGCCTACTTTTATCACCCTTGAGTCGTATTTTAGTAACAAAAACCATCCACTGTGTCAATACACTGTTCCTATCTACTACACCCAGGAATACCTGGCAGTGTCTAGGAATGAAAAATTTATTAGCACGATGATATCACAAAATATTTTCGCAATATTCTACCTCCATATGAAAGTAACAAGGTGCCTATATAATTTACTGCAACACCCAAAAAGACTGTTGACTGAACTAACCAAAGGTCTGTTTATTTGCCTGTTTATGAAATCAGGGACTAATTTCATATCAAGTACACCAAATTTATACTATCCTCTTCAAAAAAAAGTGAATATTTCCATCCAAAATTTCCAAATGAATACGAAAACACGAGAGAAATCGCTTTTTCCCATAGTAAACAATGCATTTTAGGTTATTGTTGGTCCTGCAGTCTCTCCCAACTATCAAAACTGCTCGTGACCTATGGATCGTACAATATTAACACGTCCACATTGGGCGTTAGGTTAACTCTTCCCTGGCGTCATGAAAATTCGTCCATTTCTAACGAAATTCACATTTTTCCATAACCTCCCATTATTGCTCGAGTTCGGCAAAATATTAGTTATTTATGTATCAAGGGAGTTATGAGGATGTTTATTACCGAGGGCAACAGATTCCAATCCCGAGGGACGTCAGTTCCAATTGGGAATAATCATTTTCATATGAGTACAACATTCGTTGCTCTTTGAATTAAATTATTGATTACTTTATAAAGTTAACACTTTAATATCGAAGGAAAGTATTTAACGAGTGCAAACCAGAGTTTAATTCGAAAAGGAAGAGTCGGAATCAATTGGAAAGCAGAGTATTGCACTCCATGAAGAAATCGGCGATTGGAAAGGACTTGCGAATTTTTTAGTATAAAGAAATCAACCGCCCAAAGGTGGGCAAAAAATAAAAGAAAAATGTCAAAGAGAAAGCAGGAGCATAGTTCACACTGAAGAAGCTCATAAAACTCCAATTCACACAGGAAATAATGTTGTACCAATATGAAATTGATTATTCCCAATTTGAATGTGTTGAGGCCCAATTTGATTTTGTTTAGTACCAATTTGAATGTGTTTATTCCGAATTTGATTTTGTAAGGTCTCAATTTGAAGTTGAAAAGGTATCGTGAAAACACTTGAAAAACGAGCAAACTCCAAGGAAAATGCATGAACTATCTCTGTTTTGTTGAAGTTTCTTCTAACGTGTCTTCGAGAATCTTGCTATGTCGGGTTACTCTGATAACCACCAGAGGGAGTAGCGCTTCGCCAATTGGCGTCTGAATTTAAGATTGCAGCGCCACGGTGGCCACTTTTAGAACCTTACATGCAGACATAGATTTTTTTTTGATAGTCGATTTTGTACTGTTTGTTGGTGTTTAGTTTGATAATTTTTGATTTTACGATTAATTCAAAGACTTTTTAGACTTTTATAGTTGACGAGAGTATTACTGGGAGTACATATTCCATTCTTATAATTAGATATGTATCATCCTTCAATCTAATTGAGTGTAGTAACTCTAAAATTACGGGGATATCGCCAAGGTTAGACAGTATTTTAATATTATTTATTTTCAGATCCAAATGGCAAGATTGACTTTGGTGGATTTCTTAGGCTGTCTTAAAAGTTGAAAAACAGATAGTATTGTAAAACATACTTTTTGGAATAATAGACCAATACTCATAACTTAACTATTTTTATAGGGAAGGACCGAATACTCAATATATCGTGAATAAAATGAATACATTCACATGAAACTAATGCTACTTGTACCGTAAGCCTTATTCATTATGGATTTTCCAAAACTCATATGGTTGGTCTTGAAAAAGCTGTAATAAATAAGCCTTGTACAACTTTGCTTTCATCAGCAGAAGCACTTTTAGCGAAGAGTATTCATCACCAAATATTCCCTTGTTTTTTTCTCTTTTTTTTCAATAGTCAGTTCTATCACTAGAAAATTCACGTTGTTCTTTAATGATCAGTTCAACAGGTAGATTTCTGGAAGGCAGAGCATTCCTCTTAAGTAAATTTCTCTGCTTGGATTATGGGCCCGGAAAAAAATTGTCTTTATGAATGTGATCTAATATTTCATGAGCAATTCGTGCGTACCTCTATAAAAGTGATCATCATCGGTAAAATGCAGGTAACAGACTCTTATAAATCTTGTTTGTTGGTTTTTATCGATTCTCCAACACTTTCAGGCCCGACTTGTTGCAGGAAGTTTCTTTCACCCTAACTCGAAATTTTTCACCGGGCTGTGGAAATCTATGGTAAGGGACATTTGAGTTTGCTTTTCCTCAGTAGAAGCACTTGTAAAATCACACAAACGCCTATAAAAATGCATAAACTTTCTCATTTTTTCGAAATTTCTTTCAACTTGTCAATGATAATGTCTGTAACTCGGTTTACTCGGATAGTCACCAGATGGAGTAGCGCTTATCTTCATTCGCCTATAGCCAATCTTGAACGTTGTTGAAAGTACGGTCCTGTCTACGAACGCTACCATCCCATCAGCCATGAAACAAGTGTGTGTGGATAATCGCAGATCGTAAATCTCCTAATTTAGCACAACGAGTGTTCGACAATGGCAGAAAAAATTTAAACTCGCCATCAATGACGGTCCAATACCGCAATTTGGGATTTCATTACTCCTAATAATACTTTTTAACCTCCGTCTTCTAATTACTCAATCTCAATATCTCTGGTCTGGTTTCCTTTCGGCAATTCGGTGGTTTCTCTTAATTTTGGCATTTACGGAAGATTTCGTAGTTTCCGCCATTATTTTTGCCGGTCGTTTCGGCTCCAAATATTTTAGTTGCCCTAACAAAGAAATTGACAAATCGGTTGCATTCTAGTTTTTACGAGCGTACGGAGTATTATATCGACTAGAAAACGTTGAGTTTGTTAATGGGCAAAATCGGTTGAATGGTTTCAGAGTTACGGCAATTTGAAGTTTTGAGGTGACTTCCCTGATATTTGGAGAACTACTTAAGCGATTGGATTGAAACTTGGCAGTTAGATGGAACAGAAAGAATTGCAAGTTTTCGCGAAATTTTGTTGAGATCGTGGCAAAATTGAAAAAAAAATTGTCACAATTTTTTTCGAACAAATTTTTTTTCCCTCAAAAACTGTTCATTCCATTTGGGAAAGATTTCTGGCAAACCTTGAGCTTTATATTTCACAGCAGTGTACCAAATTTCAATCTGATACTGTTATTATTTTTGGAGATATCGAGAAAAAATATGTAAAATTTCCTGTTTTTTTTCTCGATATCGTTGTTTTTTCTTAATAACTCGAAAAATATTGATTCAATCATAATGAAACTTCGTAACTTGTTTGAAAACGATGATGACCAACCTCGTGCGAAATTTCGTGATGATCGTGTCATTAGAACAATTTGAAAAAAAAAATTTAAATTTTTTCTTCAAATATTCAATATTCCGTGATCTTCTGATCATATTATCCTCATTAAATCCTGTATGAACCTTCAAACTGTAATTTTTGATGAATTACTGGATTTGAATTCGATCTAATCTGTTTTTCTGGAAATATTGGGAAAATAAAATTTTTAATGGATCTGTGGAATCATTCAGTGGATTTTGCCCATTTACGAATTCGGCCTTCGTAATTTAGGTCTAAACCTACTCTTCAAATATCGGGTTTCCAAGTTGTTTTTTTCGGAAGTTATTGTGTTTACGGCCGACGACTAGATCAGATTGAAATCCAGTAATTTATCGTAAAAAAAACTAGAAAAGCACTGTCGTGAAGGCAGCAGATTTTGCGCGCATGTTCAAATTCGTTGCCGAACCGGTCATCTCCATTAAACATACGCGCAAAAGCTGCTGCCTTCACGGCAGTGTTTTTCTAGGTTTTTTTTTTCAATGAATTACTGGATTTCGATCCTATCTAATCGTCGGCCTTTAGGCTGACCGTTAACACAATAACTTCCGAAAGAAACATCTCAGAAACTCGATATTTATAGAGTAGGTTTGGAAATTTGGAAATAACACACATTCAGGTCGATTCTGTTTGCAAATAACAATATTGCTAGGAAAAAGATATTGCTATCATAACAAAATTGGAATTATTGGTATTCTGATCAACGATTTTGAGCAATATAGTCTGTCACTTTAACAAGAATCTTGCTATCAGCATTGCTATCTTAGCAACCTCAAAATAGTACTTGCTGTGCTTCATAACAAGAAAATTTAGAAAAGGAATCTCTCAGAGATCCATTTGTTTCAGTATTATTTCTTCCAAGAATTCGAAAATATTAAAGATAGGAAAGTATGTGCTAATAGAAATTTGTTCAAGAATATTTAATTTCAAGGAAAATTCTTACACTAAAACACCGGCAGATTAAGCAACAGCTGACCTGATTATTCTAATGATCTCAACAACAGCCATCCCTTTGAATTCCTAACAGAAAAGTTCATCAAATTTCGAATTATTATCGCCTGCATAAAATTGCTGCATTTGATTTCTGGAAACCAAAATTCTATCGGTATCCAGGAAATAGGTCAATTTGACTTTAATTGGTTTTTCTGTTTCATAACATTTTCGAATAAGTCGATGTTTACATGAATAAAAAAAAGTATATGCTAATGGAAATGTGCTCAGGATTCTCTAGAATATTATTCAATTTCAAGGAAAATTATTAGACTAAGATACAGGCATAGGCAGTTGCTGAGATGATTATTCTAATCATCTCAACAACAGCAATTCCTTTGAAGTGCCAACGAGAAAGTTTATCGAATTTCGAATTATTAACGCCTGAATAAAATTGCTGCATTCGATTTCTGATAACCAATATTTTGTTGGTATCCAGGAAATTGGTTATTGGTCAATTTGACTCGTTTCGTTTCCTCACATTTTGTATGTCGATGTTTACATGAATAAAGAAAGCCATAGATAGAGGTTATGTATGTGAAACCATAAAGAAAACTCAAGAATTAGGGTTATTTTCTTCTTCCTTGTAGTTCTAAAGTCACAAAATACAGTGTTGTCAGCTCTAAAATCACTAATTATGGAAGTCTATGATAGCAATATTGTTATGACAAAAATCATAACAAACATTGCTATAACACTAGAAACAGAATACGTAACATCATGGCCATATTGCTATAAATGAGAAAGATAGCAATATGACTAGAATAGCAAGGTTCATAGCAATACGCAAACAGAATCGACCTGATTGTGACGAAACGATTACGTGCCCTGTTCCCTAGAACCTGCCTTAGTTACAAAAACTTGATAGAACTAAATCATGGCCAACCGGGAGACCGGGTGAATGGAGTATAGTCATAATTTTGATGTTTTCGAACTCGAGGCATTCTGTTACGCCTAACTATGGCTTGACACGACTTGACTGCCGGGCAATAACCGAAAATAACAGTGAAATTCAGATTTCATGAACCGGTTTCTTCACAAACCAAATGACAAAAAAACTTCTTTATGTTGACAAAAATGAGATTAGCAAAGTTATTTTTCCCAGGTGTATCGCTTCTAATGTAACTGAGTATATGTTCGGAACCATTAGACAGATTTTCTCCAATCATTATCCTCAAATCACCCCTCAAACTACGAGTCTCTGAATATTCAGGTCGATTCTGTTTGCAAATAGCAATATTGCTAGGAAAATGATATTGCTATCATAACAAGATTGGAATTATTGGTATTCTGATCAACGATTTTGAGCAATATGATCTGTCATTTAAACAAGAATCTTGCTATCAACATTGCTATCTAAGCAAGTTCATGATGGTACTTGCTATGCTTGATAACAAGATAGGCTAGAAAGGAAATCTTGAGAAGATCCATCTGTTTCAGTAGTATTCCTTCCAAGAATTCGAAAATATTGAAGATATGGAAGTATGTGCTAATACAAATTTATTCAACAGCTGAAATGATTATTCTAATGATCTAACTACAGCCATCCCTTTTAATTGCCAACAGAAAAGTTCATCGAATTTCGAATCATTAATGCCTGCAAAAATTGATGCATTTGATTTCTGGAAACCAGTATTTCATTGGTATCCTGGAAATTGGTCAGTTTGATTTTAATTGGTTTTTCTGTTTCTTAACATTTTTGAATAGGTCGATGTTTACATGAATAAAAAAAAATATATGCTAATGGAAATGTGTTCAAGATTCTCTAGAATATTTAATTTCAAGAAAATTTCTAAAATACTAATTAATATACAGGCATAGTAAACAACAGCTGAGATGATTATTCTTATCATCTCAACAACAGCAATCCCTTTTAGGCGCCAACAAAAAAGTTTATAGAATTTCGAATTATTAGCGCCTGAATAAAATTGCTGCATATGATTTCTAGTAACCAGGTAATTGATTATTGTTTCCTAACATTTTTTATGTTGCTGTTTACATGAATAAGAATAATGAAAGCCGTAGATAGAGGTTATGTATGCGAAATCATAAAAAAGACTCACGAAGTAGGGTTATTTTCTTCTTCCTTGTAGCTCTAAAGTCACAAAATACAGTGTTGTCAGCTCTGAAATCATCGATTGTGGAAGTCCATGATAGCAATATTGCAAAGACAAAATTCATAACAAACATTGTTATAACACTCGGAACAGACTACGTAATATCATGACCATATTGCTATAAATTAGAAAGATAGCAATATGACTAGAATAGCAATGTTCATAGCAATACGCAAACAGAATCAACCTTATTGTAGTGGGAAAGTTATCGCGTTCACAATGGCCGCAGTCCTTAAAAATGGGGGTTTTTCCTTTAAACGAAAATGCAGTTATTTTCATGAAAAACCTTCAGAACATCACATTTCAAACATATAATTTCAATATTAGATTTAAAAAAAAAATGTTTGATCAACTAAAACTGAAAAATAAAAATGGGAATTCGCATTTAAAGGGATTTGTCTTGAGTGCACGATATGGCAACGTCGAATTCAGCTTTCTCGGAAAGAAAAGTACGTCAAATGTGTTACTTTGCTTAGGAAAACAGAGATAGCTATACTTTGATTTGGTTTGTGTAGAAGACAACGACCAAGAAATAGAAAAAGAAGAGCACAGACTATCATACTGTCGTATTACTGACAAATCTCAAACGGAAATTGTTTGGTTATATTGACAAAGAACACGTGTGTACCACAGAATAGGAATAAATATTTCGTTATTCTATAGCAGAAAAAGCAATTCTACTAAACAACGTTGTCACTTCGTGCATGCATGACAAATCCCAAACCCCAAGTTTGAAACCTGATTTTGAATACTTTCTGAAGATAATTTGGGAAAATGATGAATCAAACCCATAATAATTATGTTCAAATTTGCATTGAAATAATTCGATAAACCTAAAAAGTGATCGAACGATTCTGCTCTGTTCTACAACACTGTCGGTCCGTACGTGGTCTTGACGTGTCCATCGTGTGACGGGTCACATGGGGGAAGCTATCCGTACGTCAACTATATTGTTAATACAACTGACGTTTATAATAATTCAATTTCGCCGTCAAAAGCCCTGAACTCAAATCGAATGTGACCGGGAGTGAGTTTTACAGCAATCTAGAATGCCGGACAATTTGATCCTAGAAGTGAAACGACGTACGACACAATGGCTACCGACTTGTCGGCTTTGAGTGGTGTAGAGTGGGCTTTTGTCGAAGGGATGATTCGGTAATGAAAAAATTCTAGAAGAGCACTGACGGCAAGTTGGCAGCTTTTGAGGACATGTTTGAATTCGTAGGCAAACAAAAAATTTTGAAATTTTGTTTTTGATTGTTCGGCCCAAGTTGCCAACCCACAATTTCCTTCACAAATTTACTATGACTGGGGAGCAGGAATTTCAGCACAAATTCGACATGATATGGTTTACGTTATTCATAGATATCCGTAAAAAATGCCTCGGCTCCCCGAACAAGATAATTCCTTCCAAATATAGTTTTTTGTTGGGCTGAAATTTAAGTTGGGATTCCTGATTTCATGTTAATAGTGTCAAGTTTATGAAGGATATGTTCCGCAAAGTAACTTGGTCATTTCGGCTGCCGGTTTTCCGTTCTGTTAATATGCAATATTCGGTTGGTCCCTGAAAAAAAGGTGAATTACGGAATTTGATTGATGAAAAAGCAATCTTTCTGTCACCAGAAATAGACATATTGAGTCTATGCACCAGAACGTCAATCAATGTTTTATGGTAACATATCCATAGCATAGAATAATTTTTATTTACCTTATGATCCATAGACCATACCTAAAGTAATTTTTCCATTATTGATTGTTGTCTCTTCTATGTTCTATGGATCATGAAGTAAATATAGATTTTTCTATGCTATGGATATATTTCCATAGAACATTGACTGTCGTTCTGGTTACAGAAAGAACGTTTTTTAATCAATCAAATTCCGTAATTAACCTTTTTTTCAGGAACCAACCGAATATTTCATATTTACCGAATGGAAAACAGACAACCGAAACAACCAAGTTGATTTGCGGAACAAATCCTACATAAATTTGACACTATTAACATTAAATCAGGAATCCCAACTTAAATTTCAGCCAATCAGAGATGATCTTAACAATACCCTATATTTGGAAGGAATTATCTTGTTTGTAGAGCCGAGGCGTCTTTTACGGGTATTTATAAATAACGCAAACCTTATCATGTCGAATTTGTCCTGAAATTCCCGTTCCCCAGTGATAATAAATTTGTGAAGAAAATTGTGGGTTGGCAACTTGGGCCGAAGTCATCTATTGTGCCTTAGCATTTTCTAGCCAGTTAGCAAGTTTTTTCATGATCTGATCAATATTTTTGAGTAATCCTAAAAAAACTTCGAAATCGAGGAATAAACAGGAAATTTGAGATATTTTTCCCCCATTTCTCAGCAAATTTAAATCGGATTGAAAAAAAAATAGGTGCAGTTTTGTTGAATATTGATTTCAAGGTCTGTGGAATATCTCAATTGAATCTGAAAAAAAAATGAAGTCCCAAAAATAGAATCGATAAAATTTGGAAAAATTCCGAAAATCATTTGTTTGCGCGCATGTTCAATTTCTAACGTCCGACCGTGAACATAATAGCTTCCGAAAGAAACTACTTAGAAAATCAATATTCGTATAGTTGGACCTTAATTACGAAGGCCGAATTCGTGAATGGTTAAATTCCCCCAAATGATTCCGCAGATATACTCATTCAAAATTTTATTTTCCCGAAATTTCCAAAAACACAGATTAGATCGAATTGAAATCCAGTACTTTATGGAAAAGTGACAGTTCGAAGGTTCATATAGAATTTCATGAGGATATTATGACCAGAACAACACAGAATATTGAATATTAGAATAAAAATTTAATTTTTTTTTTCGAATTGTTCCAAAGTTACAATTCAGCACGAAGTTGTCCATCAGCATTTTCAAACAAGCTGCCAAATTTCATCATAATTTAAATAGTATTTTTTGAGTAAGTCCAAAAAAAACAACGATATCAAGAGAAAAACACAAAATTTAACATATTTTTTTCACGATATCTTCAATAATTATGATCGTTCCGGAATAAAATTTGGTTCACCGCTGTGATATACATAGCTCAAGGTATGACTCAGTTTTTTCCAAATGTAACGAAAAGTTTCCGAGAAAAAAATGTTTCTCGAAAAAAACGTTTTTCAAAATTTACTCACAGCACGATCTCAGCAAAATTGTGCAAAAAGTCCATGCTCATGCTCCAACTAACTGCAAAGTTTCAATTCAATCGCTTCTGTAGTTTTCGAAATATCAAATCGAAAATAACCTCAAAACTTCAAATGGTTATAACTCCGAAATATTTCGAGTGATTTTGCCCATAAACGAATCCAACCTTTGCATTTTCAAATGCAACCAACCCTGAAATTTTCAAGTCAATAGGTTTCTCCGTACGCCCGTAATCGAGAGTCCAACCCAGTCGTTTGGGGTTATTTTCTCAAAATTCGAAAATAACAGACTTGTAGAAAACAATAGCACGCTGTTCCCCCAGAACATGAGCGCCATTATGTAAAATTTCGTGGTTTTTTCCTCGACATCGAAGCTTTTTCCAAAATAACTCAAGAAGCTGCTGACTTCACATCAGTGCTTTCCTAGGATTTTTAAACTTTGTTCAGGATTTGAATGTACCTCATAAATTCAAATGTCCATCGACAACGAAAATATCCAACCGCTATTCACGTTCAACATCTCAAGGGAACTTTAACCCATTCAAGCAACCAATCGATCCAAAAAATTCCCACAGGAATTCTGCCTGGCAAACACTCAACTTCCCGAACTCATTCGCTAAGATCTCAGTAATTATTTAAGTATCGAACACCGTATATATCGTCACAATACTCGACTGCGTCCACTCGACAATTCAACACTGTATAAGTATGTAATTTTTGAATATACAGGGGTTGTCGCGCCCCTCTCTCCGTTGAGTCAATAACAAAACAAGATTAGCGTCGATGTTCTAAGTTAAGAAAAACAATGAACTGAAAAAGAATAACTGTTCAGGCGTAAAGAGTACAAATGCTAATAACGGGAGGCGAAATCGAGTAGGGACCCGGTGGTGCTCTTCGACGACGATGTTTTAAAGGCCCCCCTCATTATTTTATTTGTATGGAAGACTTAGGGGTGGAATTGAACGAGAAGGTTCTGTAAACAGTAGCTAGTGATGAAGAGTATCGAAAAATACTCAGTGATAATATTGAATCTGAAAGGAATAACTATACGAATTTCATTTTTTCGTGTTGCTCACAGACATCGACAATCGTATTTCTTCGATGGCTATTTGAGTTCACTGTGTGTAACTTCACTACTCTCTAATCCACTAACACTTTCTGCGTCTAACGCACGTTTCGAAAACCACGTTTCCTTCTTCCAGGGACATATCGTTACATATTGTTTTGCTCAAATAATAATATATATATATATATATATATAGAGAGATTGATGAAACATTACAATGCTTTAACTCTTATTGGAATAGTTTACAATTCACAATAGAGATGGAGGACATCGACCATGGAGTTCCTTTTTTAGATACAAAGGTACATAGAGAAGATAATTCAATAAAGTTGAAATGGTACAGAAAAGCCACTAGTTCTAATAAATTCATTAATTTTCATTCAAATCACAACATCAACATAAAAATAAATTTCATCAAAGAAATGAAGAATCGAATTATGAAGATTTGTCACAACACTTTTCAAAAAGAAGGAATAAAAAATCTACATGAAATATTACTACAGAATTCATATCCGAATAGTATGATAAAAAAACTGTTGTATTCGGCAAATGCAGTAAATGAAGAAAACCAAAACGAAAAATCTACATCAAAACAACTTTATGCATCCCTACCAAACATAAAAAACTTAACAAGAAAAATCAAAAATATATTCAAAGAAGAAAAAGTACAAATAGCGACATATAATCAAAAGACAGTTAAAAACCTATATAGTAAGATCAAAGATCCAATTCCAATACCGAAAAAAAGCAACGTGATTTACCAGATAGACTGCCAGGATTGCGAACGAATATATATTGGCCAAACATCACAGTGGGTGAAAAATAGAATATCTCTTCATAGATCTGATATAAATACAGGTAAAGATAGATGTGCCCTTGCAGCACATGCGCATACCATGGACCATAAAATAGACTTGAACAACATAAAAATACTGAAAACAGAAAAAAACTACCAGAAACGACTGATACATGAAATGATAGAGATAAAAAAAAGTAATAATTCAATAAATAAAAAAAGTGACACACAAAATTTAAGTAACATTTACAGCTATTTGTTGGATGCAGTGACGTGAAAGAAGACGAGAAGAAGAAAAGTGACATTGAGAGGTGACAATCTTTGGGAAAAACGCAATTAGACAACTGAGATAGACAAATCAAAATAAAAATTTTATTATAGAACGTAGAAAGATAAAATTTGAGAATTTTAAGAATGTACAAATTGATATCCATGAAGTTCGAATTAGTGTCTTGCAATTTAAGTAGAATATTTAAGTGTTAAAAACGTATTGTGTCATGATTGTTGTTGCTGGTTTCATGTTTAACCTCACTTTCGGTAGGAACCATGCAATATTGTGAATGTTTTTAATTTATTGATAGAAGTTCTGTATTATAGAAACCCTGAAGAAGCAATAAACAAATTGCGAAAGCTTGGTTTAGAAAAAAGAGTACTTCCTTTTACTCCAACAACGAGAGTCGCTATACCCTGAAAAAAATACATTATATATATATATATATATATATATATATATATATATATATATATATATATATATATATATATATATATATATATATATATATATATATATATATATATATATATATATATATATCGGTTTTCTAACGTTCTCCGACGTCTTCCGATACCTAGTCTCCATTCGTCACGATCATTCCATTGGCCTTCTTCAAGCCCTCTTTCCTGCATTTCTTTATCGATGCCTTCCCTCCAACTTTTCCTTGGCCTTCCTCTCTTCCTTCTGCCCTCAGGTACCCATTCCAATATTTGTTTTGGGAGTCTGTCTGGTGTCATTCTTTGTACGTGTCCATACCATCTCAGCTGCCTTGTTCTCACTTCTTCGACTATGGTTTGTTTTACACCCATGATTTCGCGGATTCTCTCATTTTTTATTCTTTCCAACCTAGATCTTCCCGCCGCTCGTCTCCAATAGTCCATTTCTGTGGCTTCTAGATATTTCATTGTTCGTTGTTTCAATTGCCATACTTCACTGCCATAAGTTACGATACTCTTAACTATTGTGTTGTATATTCGGTGTTTATTCTCTTTGCTGATTTTCTGATCCCATAAAATGTTGTTGAGGGATTTGATGGCTTTCCTGCCCTGAATATTTCTTTCTTTTATTGCGTCATCGAGAGTTCCGTTCTGGGTTATATTAACACCAAGGTATTTATAGCTTCTGCAAGATTTGAGATTTTGTCCGTCGTCAGTCACCAGATCCTGTTGTGCCCCGCCTACACACATGTACTCTGTCTTCGCCAAATTGACCTCCAAGCCCCATTTTTTGTACTCTTCTATGAGTTTCCTTGTGCAAAGCTCAGCGTATATAGAACAGTATCATTCAAGGGGATCCCCATATTTTTGCACTTCAGTTTCTAATTTCGAAGCACTTTTTCTAGAAAGATCTTGAAAAGAGTCGGTGAGAGACAGCAGCCTTGCTTTAGACCTTTGTTTGGGGAAAATCCTTTTGATATTTTATTACCGATAAATAATAATAAAAATTCTAAAAACATTTTGAAGAAGGCACGAAGTTATTCTTTGTGGGGTGTAACACTCCCAATGCCATTGAGTATGATTTGATTAATTTTGAAGGAGCTCTCAAAATTTGTGTGGAGAATGAATTATATGTTCATACAGTTGAGTTAAACAGTATTGTCAACAAAGATTTCCAGAATGAAAAACAATTTCAGATCCAGGTAGAAATAATAATAATAATAATAATAACTGGTATCAATTGACCAAACCAATTTTGAGAAATGCCTGGAATAGTAGAAATTTTATATTTCCTCAATGCCCCAAGTTGGGCGCCAGTGTAAAGGGATACATACAGCGAGCGTCAAAATTATGGAACAAATTCATTTTCTCAGGAGAAAAATATTTGGCAACAAAATCCTGAAACAGGTGAATTTTTGTTTCACTTTTACTAAATTTTTAGGCATTTTTGAAGGATTTTTGTTGCACCCTGTGTCATCCCCATCAACACTCTAAATTTTTTGAATAGGGAAAGTGGTTCATGTGGTACTTTTTTGGCAGGGTCCTTGTATATTCTTTACAGACGAGCAGAAATTTTCAAGAAAAATTTTTTTTTTGAAAAATTAGTTAATTCAAAGAGGTTTTCAGTATGTGCACTTTTTCATGGCTCATTTACTTTGAGACGATGGTACCTGATGAAAGTTGTCAGTGAATGAAAGTCGACCATTACAGTTGGTTCATGCACAACTTTCAACCCCATTCAACCCCCTCAATTTTTTTTCTCCCTTAAAGGGTTCGTAGGAGTTGAAAGTTGCGCATCAACAAAACTGTAATTTTCATTCGATGACAAATTTCATCAGGTACCATCGTCTCAAAGTAAATGAGCCATGACGAAGTGCACATACTGAAAACCTCTTTGAAGTAACTTATTTTTCAAAAAAAGTGTTTTTTCTTGAAAATTTCTGCACGCCTGTAAAGAAGATATAAAGACCTTGCCAAAAAAGTACCACCTGACCCACTTTCCCTATTCAAAAAATTTAGAGGGTTGATGGGGATGGCACAGGGTGTAACAAAAATCCTTCAAAAATGCATATAGATTTGGTAAAAGTGAAAAAAAATTAACCTGTTCAGGATTTTGTTGCCAAATATTTTTCTTCTGAGAAAATGAATTTGTTCCATAATTTTGACGCGCACTGTATATCTCCTCTCTACTTCCTCATAGATTTAGGAAAAAGAACATTCTGCTTCTTAATTCTGAAGTGTAGGCAAAAAGAAGCCGGAAACTTCCAGATGATTAGCTTCGATGTTCTCAGTGAAGAAAAACAAAAACAAATTGAAATAATAATTCTTCAGACCTGAGGTTCACAAATGGTATAAATAGTAAAAGAACACGAAGTCAAAAAGGGACCTAGTGGTGCTCTTCGACAACCATCTTTTAAAAAAGCCCTCCCGATTATTTAATGCACTCATATGAAAGTCGATGAGGTAAATTTGGACGACGATGTCCTATTAACAGTAACGAGTGACACGGGTGATGAAGAGTTTCGATGTAACCTGATTGAATCCATGAAGGTTTCCCTAACTTGGATGTATAATGGATAATGGGTTTATATTTTAAGTTGTTCGACCCAATTACCATAAAAGATGATTCACGATGGAAGTGAAATATTATATTCATGTAGAAATAGTTTGAGGGCCAATTGCACCGTATTACAAAACCATAGATTAGGTCCATAAGCAAGGTTTTGGTACAAAATTATCTTGCACCGTCACGTAATCCTCGTTAAATGGCCTTAACAGACTGTTATATTTAAGCCTACGAATTTGGGGGTTTAAAAGAAGGATTAATGGTAAGCTTCGGAATCTAACCCTACTTTCGAGCGATTTCGTACAAGTTTGACATTTTTCTGGACGTAACTTCCAGTTTGTTTACGTTTTTTTTTTGTTTACATTGGACATTGATGGAGAACTCCTACGAGTTGATAATCAAATTTTGATTAAAAGTGGTTGATTTTCAGATGATATTTATGAAAAATGATATAGGGAGAAACTGGCATCAGTAGGCATTGATTCGTATGTTTTAAAGCATGAAGAATTAACACCAGTATTTCCATTGAGTTCGTAAACTTAATGGTATTTCTATAAGCCTTCAACTATTTGAAATGAAAAAGTTACAATGATATGCTCATTTATTTCCAAGAGCGAATAGCAGAATGAAATCGAAGACATATTTGGAATGAGAAAACATAGTTTCATGAAGATTCTTCAGTACTATTTCATTCAGTGATATATTACGTGGAAAGCTATCATATACTACTTCATTATTGTGCAGGTGCTGTCTCTGTGCTATCATTATCCTCTATTATATATTAATTGGACTCAAAATATAACTACAAACGAATTAATGTGAAAGAAATTGCATCCTCGTGTTAGACAATCTTCGAACGTACACCTTTGTCAATCCATCCATGATACTTCAATATTTATATAGAATACTTTTTAGTCTGCGGATCCACATCAGAGTTTTCATTATCTTCGACCAAAAATTAACTCAATTCATAATATACTTATTACAAACAAAATAATTTAATAGAAAGTCTACTCTTAGGTGAGCCGTTCCTTATCGGAAAGTTGTTTCGGATAAATCAATACTATTCATTTATTCATCTTACAAACGCCAGGATTGTAATTCCATGCAGAAACTTAAATCTTGAGATATTACGAAATATGAGTTTACTTAAGTATATGACTATAAATTTGAATAAGGTTTAAAGCCTGATGCAGAAGTAAGAGCACAGGTCTGTGGTAAGAGATCCCTATAGTCTTAATGATAATGAACAAGTCGGGAAAGTTACATGCAATATTTTTATGGAAGCTATAAAGTCTGTCATATATTTTTTTCGTTGGGTTTTTCAATAGATGCATCTTGATTTTTCATAACTTATGGAAATATGGTAGTAGTAACCCATAATAATGGGTTTCATCTTTTGAATTAAAATATTTCTTCAATAAGGGTTAGAATAAACAACATGAAGCTAGTCACAAGTACCAATTCATGAGAAAGTAACCAGATTTGTAGATTAATTTTGATCTAGTTACATTCAGCCTCGGTGCAAGCCGAATATTTAAAGCAGAGTTTAATAAGTTTATCGTTGCTTAACTAACTGTAGCTTAAGACGAAAACGGTGCAATTGGCCCTGAGTAATATAAATTTTATATTTTCTCGATGCCCCACGTTGGGCGCCAACGAACAAAAATTAATATATTTGCTCTCTATTTCATCATCGATCTGTGGAAATGAACGTTCTACTCTGGACTACGGCCCTGCCGATGGAGGTGGGAGAAGACGGAAGCAACGAAGCTTCCAGAGGATTTAATAAAGCCGGACTGGTGTAAAAGGTGGAGAGGTTTATGGAAAGTCGGGAAGTGATGTTTCACTGAGACCATACCGAAAACGACCCTATATAACATAGTGCGAATTTCTCCTTCGTTTCATTCTCTCGGATATTCGCAGCACCCTGATTTAGCAAATGCTTACGACTTGGGTTCATTGATCTTCGTCTGTATCGAAAAAGGCAATATTTGAGCGTTTCCCTTGTCGCCCCCTCGCGATAATCTCGATTTGTTGATGATGGAAACGAGTACGTTGTCAATTCAGAAGTTGTTTCGCTCCATACGGCGTGTCGAGTTGAATGATTGGAATGTAAACTTCTTCGTTCTTTGAATTTTTTTATGTATGCGGAAAACATGAAAGCAACATCATATTCAGAGATAAAACAAGAATTCAGCTGATTTTTCAAACCACTGTAAGTTAAATGACGAGGATATTTGATGATGACGGTTGTTTGTTCAGCATTTTCATTGTGACAAATTGAAAAATGGAATTTAAGTTGTTTCCTCATTGTATCATTGTTGTCCGAAAAATTTGCCCGTTATAATTTTTAACACTTCGAGGTTTATATCATATGGAATGTCATTGAGTCGTGAAAATACAGATTGACATTTTTCTGTGGGGCAATGTCCGCTTCTGCCCCCCCAGGACTGATCTTTAGTACACGACTGAAAAAATATTCCGGGAAAGATTTCGCTATCTTCTTTTTCTGTGGCCCCCACGAAACTTGGAAACTTCCACGTTTTTTTAAGTTTTTGATGGGAAGGGTTTTCCAATAAGAGGTGTTATTTCGATATTCAAAGAAAAATGCCATTTTTCAATATAAATGATCGGATGTTTATTTCATTATAAAGAAGAAGCTATGCCGTTAATAGTGAAATATAACATCAGGCAAATGACCACCACGACCACGCTTACAGGCCATTTCCTTTTAATGAAATTTTCCATAACCAAATCGCAAAGTGGCTGCCCTATGTCCTCGATAGCCTCACGAATTCCAACTTTGAGGTCTTGAATCGACGCTGGGCTATTGGCGTAGACCTTCTCTTCCACGTGGCCCCAAAGAAAAAAGTCGCAAGGCGTTAAATCACAAGATCTCGGTGGTCAATTGTGATCACCTCTTCGAGAGATAACACGGTCCGGAAACTTTTCCCGCAAAAGATCAATGATTTCGTTGCCTGTGTGGCACGTAGCGCCGTCTTGTTGAAAGTAAACGTTGTCCAGATCAATACCATCCAATTCCGGCCATAAAAAATCATTCATCATCTTTCGATAGCGCAATCCATTAACCGTAACTGTTACTCCAGCCTCATTTTCGAAAAAGTAAGGTCCAATGACTCCGCGGGACCATAAACCGCATCAAACAGTTACACGTTGAGGATAGAGAGGCTCTTCAACAATAACTCTCGGGTTTTCTGAGCCCCAGATGTGAAAATTTTTCTTGTTGACGAAGCCACCGAGGTGGAAATGGGCCTCATCACTCAAGATGATTTTTCGATGGAATTCCGGATCATTTTCATGCATTTCAACGACCCAATCAGCAAAGACATGACGTGGTTGATGATCGGCCGGCTTGAGTTCTTGTGTTAACTGATTTTTTTAAGGTTTAAAACCTCAATCTTCATGCAAAATACGGTGTAATGACATTTGTGGAATGCCTAATTCCAAAGAACGACGAGGAATGGACGAACCTGGGTTTTCTTCAACACTTTCGGCTACAGCAGCAATATTCTCGGCCGTTCTTGAGCGACGTGCACGGGTTTTATTCTTCAAATCACTAACTTGTCCCATGAGCTCGAATTTTTCCACCAATTTCTTTATTGCGGTCCGACAAGATGCTTCACGACGACCCAAAAATGTTCGAGTTTTACGAACCGTCTGTGCCAAATTTTCACCATTTTTATAGTGAATTTCAATAATTTCAATGCGTTGTTGAAGCGTGTATTGTTCCATTTTTATTGGAGGCGTAGTTTCTACTTGTCAAAAAATGTCAAAAAATGACAGGTTCAAAAGTGACATCTACCGAAATAGCGGGCTATTCAAAATAACACCTCTTATTGGAAAACCCTTTATAAGTTATTAGTGCAGAATTGGAAGGTTTCCGAACTGAATTATATCATTTCTCAACCCCAGACTCACTTTTTTTTGTGAATCGAAACAATATACAGTTTAAAGAAGTCAAACAACCCGCTTTAAGTGAAAGTCAGACCTCTGTGTAGTATGCTCCCGAGTAAATGTTCTTTGAAGAGCATGTATGCCTTCCTTTACTTTCAACACAGTACTTTACATCTGTGGCATGGTAAGTGAATATTATAGAAAGATTTTAAGTTCTGAAACAGTTTTATTGGTTTTTAAACCAAAGGTTTTGGCGCTGCAATATCACCGTATCCTTCACCATTTTGCATTATAGATTAAACCTATTCTTTATTCCCAATGATCTCTGACCCCACATTGAGACAATATTACGAAATTATTATAGTGTTATTAGTCCTCCATGTTTATGCAAAATTACAAATCAATGTGAAGTCTTGTAGTCGGTAAAAATTACGTTGAATTCAGTTTCAAACAAACATGGGAACAGGTCAAACCAAGATTAGGCGTGTTAAAAAGGAGCTTTCGAGTGTTTGTTTGTTACAGAGTTCGTTAAACCGACCGTAAGCACAATAGCAATAACAAAACCGAATAGAGACTCGTTACTTGTAGAGGTGGTTTGGGCTCATTCACGAATTGGTTAAAAAACTTAAATGGATAGGTGAAATCCACCAAATGATTCAGAAGATGTTCATTTGTAATTTACTCTCCCAAATTCCCAAAAATACAGACATTATCGAACTGAAATAGCTTGGTAAAGGAATAACAGCGTGAAAGAGGAAAAATTTGGTGAGCTCCTAACTTCATATCACATCGAAAAATAGCTTATGATGGTCTAAGGACTTTTGCTAAATTTATGAAATGTCAGCCTAACGGCCATCTGTAAATACAATTACTTCCGAGAGAAACAATTTAGAAGTTCAATATTTGTAGAGTAGGTTAACACCTTCGTTACGAAGGCCTAATTCGTGGACGGGTAAAATCCACCCAATGATTCCGCAGATATAACCATTCAGAATTTTATTGTTCCAATATTTCTAAAAATACAGATTAGATCGAATTGAAATCTAATACTTCATAGAAAAATGAGAGTTCGAAGGGTGATGCAGAATTTCATGAGGATAATATGATCAGAGGAGTACAGAATATTAAATATTAGAAAAAAAACAATTTGGAATTATTTTTTTGAATTGTTTTAATGACACAATCATCACGAAATCTTGCACAAGGTTGCCCATAAGCATTTTCAAACTAGCTGCCAAGTTTCATTTGGATTCAATCAGTATTTTTTGAGTGGTTCCGGAAAAAAAACGATATCGAGAAAAAACCACGAAATTCCACATATTTTTTCCCAATATGTCCAGAAATTGTGATCGTATCAAAATGAAATTTGGTACACTGCTGTAAAATATGATGTTCGAGGTATGAGCAGAAGATTTCTCCGGATTTGATGAAAAGTTTCCGGAACAATGAATTTATTCGAAAAAAAAATTGGAAAAAATTTTTTTTTTAAATTTACTGACAGTCTGATCTCAACAGTCTGGAAATTGATCTCAAAATTTCAAATGGTTTGAAGCCATTCGAGCGATTTGTCCCATGTGAGTCCAACCTAGTCGTTCGAGGCCATTTTCGGCTCGAAATTCGAAAATTACAGAACATGTGTGCAAAAAGCTGAGTATGTGGCAGCCCAGATCGCCATTTATAGTTTCAGGCAAAAAATGTAGAGGGAATTAAAAAAGGTATTTTCAGAGTATCTCATATTTCGTAGAACCTGTAGATTCTTTAAAAAGTTGGCGACATCTTCGCGTACCTTTGCATTGAATAACGTGTTGGTTTACTGTACCTGCTTTCCTAGTTTCTCAGCTTCTCGCGAAATCTATTAATTATGAAATGAGTAGGCGCCTAAAAAGTTACCACACACACAGAAGGTATGTGAAGGTGATTTTTTTGAATAAACCAAAATCGACGCAGTTGAATTATTTACTGTTTCCTATAAGAGGTCCCTTATTTCTGGAATAATAAATCACAAGTTTTGTTCTTCGACTCGCACACCTTGGAGCGGCTTAGGACACAGCCCTACAGTTTTAATGCCACTGAACAAAACCGAAACATTCATGACAATCCTATATGTGCAAAACAAACAAAAGAAACTAAATCAATGACCTCCTTCCTCCTTTATCTGTCTACCCGAAAATCAATTCGTTAACGAGGTGTTTCCTTCGGAAAAACCACCGTGAAAACACCTCGACTTCTATTGTCTAAACACACATCATCGAGACGCATTCGAGTCGAGAAACGATGTTTGTTTTGCCACTACAGAAAATTACTTCTGAAACTTCCGCTTTGGAGACATAGAACAATGAGTTATTTGTCACGGTGTGGAAGCGCTGTCAAACACTTAATGACCTCTACGAGTACCTGCGCAAATAAAACGTTCCGTACGAGGGGTTCTGTAATGTGGGAGAGCAATCGTCTGGGTGGTGGGACGGGGAAACTTGGCCATATGTACTCACTCTTGGGAGCAGTCGAGTGTACCTGTCATATAGGTTTTTCGCTTCTATTTTCTGTGAATTTGGGTTGTGGAAACTGTTGGCTTACCTGGAACAAGAGAAAATGATTTATTTATTCATTCTTTCATCTAAGATCCAAACACACTTAATTCCAACAAAGTATCCACATATTAGCATATAGAACAACTGACGGTAGATTACAATTCAAGATCAATATAAAAATAACAGGAAAAACAGGAAAGCAACATATTATTCGAAGAAAAAAAGATTTGAGCGGATTTTTCAAATCACTAAAAGTAAAATGATGGGGATATATGAGTATGACGTGTGTTGTCTGAGCATTTTTATGGTTAAAGAGTGAAAAATGAAATTCATGTTGTTACCTCATCGTATTTTTATTTTCCGGTAAATTTGTCGATGATAATTTATAACACTTTCAGGTTTATTGGCGTCTGAATTTAAGATCGCAGTGCCACGGTGGCCAGTTTCAGAACCTTAGATGCAGACATAGATTTTGTTTTGATAGTCGATTTTGTATTGTTTGTTAGTGTTTGGTTCGATAATTTTTGATTTCACGATTTATCAAAGACTTTTTAGACTTTTATAGTTGACGAGAGTTTTACTGGGAGTACATATTCCATTCTTATAAAGTAGGTATGTATCATTCTTCAATCTTATTGAGTGTAGCAACTCTAAAATTATGGGGATATCTCCAAGGTTAGGCAGTATTTTAATATAATTTATTTTCAGATCCAAATGGCAAGATTGACTTTGGTGGATTTCTTAGGCTGTCTTGAAAGTTGAAAAACAGATAGTATTGTAGAACAAACTTTTTGGAATATTAAACATATACTTATAACTTAACTATTTTTATAGCGAAGGAGTAAATACTCAATATATTGTGAATAAAATGAACACATTCACATAAAACTAATGCTACTTGTATCGTAAGTCTTATATATTATGGATTGACAAATAAATTTTCTAACACTCATATGATTGGTCTAGAAAAAGCTTCAATAAATAAGCCTTGTACGACTCTGCTTTCATCGACAGAAGCACTTTGAACGAACAGTATTCATCACCAGATATTTCCTTGTTGAGACTCTTTTTTTTTCAATAGTCAGTTCTATCACTAAAACATTTACGTTGTTCCTTAATGATCAGTTCAACAGGCAGATTTCTGGAAGGCAGAGCATTCCTCTTAAGTAAATTTCTCTGCTTGGATTAGGGGCCTGGAAAAAAATTGTCTTCATGAATGTGATCTAATATTTCATGAGCAATTCGTGCTTACCTCTATAAAAATGATCATCATCGGTAAAATGCAGGTAACAGACTCTCATAAATCTTGTTTGTTGGTTTTTATCGATCCTTCAACACTTTCAGGCCCGACTTGTTGAAGGAAGTTTCTTTCACCCTAACTCCAAATTTTTTACCGGTCTGTAGAAATCTATGGGAAGGGACATTTGAGTTTGCTTTTCCTCAGAAGAAGCACTTGTTAGATCACACAAACGCCAAGAAAAATGCATTAACTTTCTTATTTTCTTAACATTTCTTTTAACTTGTCAATGATAATGTAACCTCGGGTTACTCGGATAGCCACCAGAGGGAGTAGCGCTTATCTTCATTCGCCAATATCATATGGTATGTCATTGACTCGCCAAAATACAGATTGACATTTTACGGGGGAAATGTCTCCTTTCACCCCCCAAAACTGTTCTGTGGTACGCGCCTGAAAAAATATACCTGAAAATATTTCGCGATCTTTTTTTTATATGGTCCCTACGAAACTTGTGAACTTCCTCGTTCTTTTGAGTTTTTGATGTTTAAGTTATTAGTGCAGAAGGTTTGGGAGGAAATAAATACGAAATTTAACATATGTTTTTCCTAATAATTCCGAAAACATAAATCCTATCAAACTGAAACTTCGAACAATTCACTTCGTTGGTCGTTTGCATTAGTCCAACAATATTCATTAGGCAAAATTGATTTTTAGATATTGGGGGGTAAAACCCAAGAAAAAACCTCAACAATAATGCAAAATCCCCCCAAAATATCCTTTAAGCGATATAAGAATTATATTCGACCACGAATCCATCATCAGTGTATCCCACAACAACAATTTGTTGTACATAGTTCACTGTCTCTAAAAATGTTCTGTAATTATATTTTTAGCGATCGATCTCTATCAGAAACGAACATTTCAGAATCATTTCCGCAACATGATGAAATTCAAGTTGAATTCATTTCACACTGGCAAAAGCCGATTACATAGAGATAAAATCAGGTTGTATAAAGGGCCAACAAGGTGCAGTAATAGTAAAACAACGGTCTCGTCGAGTTGTTATTACGTATAAAAACCGAATTAAACATTCAAATGTATTCGGTCAAATCGAGTGTCAAGATGGCTTTGATAAACGACTCCTATTAAGGGTAATATAGTGTTGGTACACCAAAAAATACGTTCGTGTCCCGCATGTTCATTACTTAACTCTAATGTTGGTAATAGAAAATATATTACAAACGAGTTTATTATGCCATTTAATTGAACCGAGAATGGGGGATTGAATTTTTTTTGATGTGGGAAGGTTTGATTTTGCTTATCCCCATTTTGTTATTCAATTGTGGCGCTACAACAAATTTTCTTCATTTGAACCAATATCGTTCTGATATCTCATTTCCTGATAAAGGGTTTTCCAATGAGAGGTGTTATTTTGATATTCAAAGAAAAATGCCATTTTTCAATATAAATGATCGGATGTTTATTTCATTATAAAGAAGAAGCTATGCCATTAATAGTGGAAAATAACATCAGGCAAATGACCACCACGACCACGCTTACAGGACCAAATCCTTTTGATGAAATTTTCCATAACCAAATCGCAAAGTGGCTGCCCTATGTCCTCGATGGCCTCACGACTTCCATCTTTGAGGTCTTGAATCGACGCTGGGCTATTGGCGTAGACCTTCTCTTTCACAAGGCCCCAAAGGAAGAAGTCGCAAGGTCTTAAATCACAAGATCTCGGTGGCCAATTGTGATCACCTCTTCGAGAGATAACACTGTCCGGAAACTTTTCCCGCGAAAGATCAATGGTTTCGTTGCTTGTATGGCACGTAGCGCCGTCTTGTTGGAAGTAAACGTTGTCCAGATTAATACCATCCAATTCCGGCCATAAAAAATTATTAATCATTTCTCAATAGCGCAATCCATTCACCGTTACTGTTGCTCCAGCCTCATTTTCGAAAAAGTAAGGTCCAATGACTCCGCCGGACCATAAACCGCATCAAACAGTCACACGTTGAGGATAGAGAGGCTCTTCAACAATAACTCTCGGGTTATCCGAGCCCAAGATGCGACAATTTTGTTTGTTGACGAAGCCACCGAGGTGGAAATGGGCTTCATCACTCAAGATGATTTTTCGATGGAATTCCGGATCATTTTCATGCATTTCAACGGCCCAATCAGCAAAGACACGACGTTGTTGATGATCGGCCGGCTTGAGTTCTTGTGTTAACTGAACCTTATAAGCCTTAAGACCCAAATCTTTATGCAAAATACGGTGTAATGACGTTTGTGGAATGCCCAATTCCAAAGAACGACGAGGACTGGACAAATCTGGGTTTTCTTCAACACTTTCGGCTACAGCAGCAATATTCTCGGCTGTTCTTGAGCGACGTGCACGGGTTTTATTCTTCACATCATGAACTTGTCCCATGAGCTCGAATTTTTCCACCAATTTCTTTATTGCGGTCCGACAAGGTGCTTCACGACGACCCAAAAATGTTCGAGTTTTACGAACCGTCTCTGCCAAATTTTCACCATTTTATAGTGAATTTTAATCATTTTAATGCGTTGTTGAAGCGTGTATCGTTCCATTTTTATTAATGGCGTAGTTTATTCTTGCCAAATGTCAAAAAATGACAGGTTCAAAAGTGACATCTACCGAAATAGCTGGCTATTCAAAATAACACCTCTTATTGGAAAACCCTTCATAAATGGACAGAAACATTCGAAATAATTCCGATTGGTTTTCTCATATCCTTCGATATTGACAAAATTAAAAATATTTCAACTGACATACAATGATTGAAGTGAAAGATCTTGAAAAATAAAATACCAAAAATTATAATAAAATAATAGTAATAGACTTATTACCGTCGGTTTCACAAAACTTTTGACTTCTGATCAACTCGTTGATTAAGGTTGGCAGTCGATGGTTGTGTTGTAAATGTACTGAAATCGAGCACAGAATTTGACTGACAATTGGCGAATGAAGATAAGCGCTACTCCCTCTGGTGTCTATCCGAGTAACCCGAGGTACAGACATTATCATTGACAAGTTGAAAGAAATGTTTAGAAAATGAGAAAGTTTATGCATTTTTCTTGGCGTTTGTGTGATTTTACAAGAGCTTCTTCTGAGGAAAAGCAAACTCAAATGTCCCTTCCCATAGATTTCTACAGCCCGGTAAAAAATTTTGAGTTAGGGTGAAAGAAACTTCCTTCAACAAGTCGGGTCTGAAAGTCGTGAAGATTCGATAAAAACCAACAAACAAGATTTATGAGAGTCTGTTACCTGCATTTTACCAATAATGATCATTTTCATAGAGGTAAGCACGAATTGCTCATGAAATATTAGATCACATTCATGAAGACAATTTTTTTCCAGGCCCATAATCCAAGCAGAGAAATTTACTTAAGAGGAAAGCTATGCCTTCCAGAAATCTACCTGTTGAGCTGATCATTAAGGAACAACGTAAATGTTTTAGTGATAGAACTGACTATTGAAAAAAAAAGAGTCTCAACAAGGAAATATCTGGTGATGAATACTCTTCGCTCAAAGTACTTCTGCCGATGAAAGCAAAGTTGTACAAGGCTTATTTATTACAGCTTTTTCGAGACCAATCATATGAGTGTTGGAAAATTTATTTGTCAATCCATAATGAACAAGGCTTACGGTACAAGTAGCATGAGTTTCATGTGAATGTATTCCTTTCATACAGAATATATTGAGTATTTAGTCCTTCCCTATAAAAATAGTAAAGTTATGAGTATTTGTCTATTACTACAAAAAGTATGTTTTACAATACTATCTGTTTTTCAACTTTCAAGACAGCCTAAGAAATCAACCAAAGTCAATCTTGCCATTTGGATCTGAAAATAAATAATATTAAAACACTGTCTAACCTTGGAGATATCCCCGTAATTTTACAGTTGCTACACTCAATAAGATTGAAGGATGATTCAAACCTTCTTTATAAGAATGGAAAATGTACTCCCAGTAATACTCTCGTCAACTATAAAAGTCTGAAAAGTCTTTGAATAAATCGTGAAATCGAAAATTATCAACCCAAACACTAACAAACAGTACAAAATCGACTATCAAAACAAAATCTATGTCTGTATGTAAGGTTCTAAAACTGGCCACCGTGGCGCTGCAATCTTAAATTCAGGCGCCAATCAAGCCCTTGATCTGGCAATCAAAGTTTTGTGAAACCGGCCGTTAGTGTTTCACATTTCACGTTTTAGAATTATCAATAGAAATAATGTAAATATTTTTTATTACTAAAAGGAGTATCGAGGGAATCGTTTCAAAGTAGAAGAATTTAATGGACATAGCCCTCAGACAGTCTACGGTATATACGTTTAACTCTGTCTGAGGGCTATGTCCGTTAAATACTTCTACTTTATTCTATATTATATGTCAAAATATTACCCACGTGGTTGCACAGACCTTAAACCTGATATTTAACACAGTTTACCAAATGTCAGTTTGATCTGATAATTTTTTCGGAGATAGTGTGTTAGAATATGTCAAATTTTGTGTTTCTTACGCGCTTGTTCTAGGGAACAGCGCGTTATCATTTCGTCACGATTTCTGTAATTTTCGAATTTTGAGCCGAAAATGGTCTTGAACTCTTCGAAGAAGAATCCGTGGTCAAATTCTGTTCGTCCATCTTTATGTGCTTTAACTTTCGAAGAAAAAGACTGAGCGACTTGAAATTGTCATATTACGTTTGAAGTTCAAATATCTCGGTTAAGTTCTTTAATGGGCAGAATCGGTAGGATAGTTTCGGGGTTTGGCCCAATTGAAATTTTGAGGTTAATTTCTTGATATCTCATAAAGTATTTACTCGATAGAATTGAGACTTCGTTGACAGTTTTGAAATACCAACGCAGAACACAATGCAAAATTTCGTGTGGATCCAGTTGTGAAAAAATGTCATTCGAAATTTTTTTTATTTTTATATGATATTTTTTCTCTGAAAATATTGATTAGATTTCAATGAAATTCGGCACAAACCTCAAAGTCAGTTTAAACAACGTTGTTCCAAATTTCAATTCGATCCGATATTTCCTTTCGGAGATATAAGGAAAAAAGTTTTGCCAAATTTCGTTGTTATTTGGAATTTTAACGATATTTCCGTAATATCTCAAGAAGTACAAATTCAATCAGATTGAAACTTCTTAATCAGGGGGAGATTACCAACACGCAACTAGGTGCAAAACTTCGTGTTGATCTAATAGATAGAATTTGAACAATCGCGTGAAAGCTTCTGACCTCACGTCAGTACCTTCTAGATTATTTATCGGTATTACTGATATTTTCCGAATAACTTGAAAAATGTTGATCGAATCAAAATAAACTTGATAATTAGATAGAAATGCTGATGCACATTCTTATGCAAAATTTCATAATCATCGTGCATCGTGCAAACAATTGAAAAAATTTTTTTTTTCGGAATTTCATTTGAAAAAATTTTTTTTTCGGAACCATCAATCAGATTCCGGACAAATTTCGTACAGCCCTTGAAGATTATATTGTACAACAGTGTATCAGATTGTACTTCCATCCCCCTTAAATTTTCAGCGACTTAGAAAATATGTCAAATTTCGTTTTTTCCCGGTATTGTTGTTGTTTTCAGAATAACTCAAACCATACTTTTCAAATCATAATGGAGCTTGTTAAGTAGTTGTAAAATGCTGAAACTTCGTGATGATCTTATAATCAGAGCAATCGAACAAAAATCATTTCGAAATTTTTCTCAAATTCGTCAAATTCGTTGCCAAAATGGTCATACTTCACGTATCGTCCGCGATCTCATTGGCGGTTTTTGATGAATTTTTAATTAATTCAAACTTCACTCTTGGAAATGTACTAAGATAAACAACAAGCATTCTGGTTTTCTTCCTACCATAACTTTCACTTGAAACACTCGACTATCTATTTTTAATGTCCATTCATAAATTTCGACAGGAAGTAGATAGAGTCTCTAATAAGTCACGCCATCACTTTAAATCATTCCATGAAGATTCTCTGAAATATCAAAAACACTGATAACGAACAGCACTGATCGCAATGAAAATTTGAGGAATTCATGAATGAATAAGTAGTATAGCTCATTGCCTGCAGATATCTGAGACACGAAGTCACTTGTTCCATCAAATAACAATTATGCAAATTCGTGTAATTTCAATCGTATTCATTCACTGATGATTTCGATATTCGCTTATTTGAAGTCGATTGCTGATGTTCTGATTGCTATATTGAAATTTTTCAATCGAAACAGGTAATTAGTAATGAATGAGCTAATTATCACAAGCTGTATACGTGTTTGCGTTCGAATATAACACCTTGAGAATGGTTGAAATGAATGAAATCGAAGTAAATGCTAAAGCTACAACTTTTGAGGATCTATTTCGGAGTATTTACTCTATCAAGAAACATCTACTAGGTTCCGTTAGTACTTGCTTAGTTTCGTATTTATATTTAGAAATATTTAAAAATACAGATCGGATCGAATTAAAAACTAGTACTCTATTGAAAAATTACAGCTTGGTAGTAGTGCATTCAGAATTTCGTGAGGGCCATATGTTCAGAAGATCGCAAAGCTCAGATATTTTTTGTTTTGGGAAACAGCGTGCTACGGTTTCGTCCAAATGTCTGTAATTTTCAATATTCTGAGATCTTCTGATCATATTAACCTCATTAAATTCTGTAGGTACCTTCGAACTGTCATTGTTCGATGAAGTATGGGATCTCAATTCGATCTCATCTGTATTTTCAAAAATATTGGGAAAATAAAATTTTGAATGGGTATATCTGCTGAATCATTGGGTGAATTTCACCCATTCACGTATTCGGCCTTCGTAATTACGGTCCAAACCTACTCTTCCGCAAGAAACTACTCGGAAGCTCGATATTTGAAGAGAAGGTTTTGGATTACCAAGGTCGAATTCGTGAATGGGTAAAATCCGCCCAATTATTCCGTAGATATACCCATTCAAAATTTTATTTTCCGATATTTCCAACAAACAGATTAGTTCGAATTGAAATCCATCGGATCAATATTTCTTGAATTATTTCGGTCATGAAAACCATTTAAGAAAATAATTACGAAATCTTACATATTCTTTCCCAATATTTCCGAGAATGAACATCGGATTAAACTGAGATGTTATATTTAAGTACACAATTGTTAAATAATAATGATAGATAGATAATATCCTTTATTCCATAGTATGTACAAAACTCACACATAAGAGGAATAGTGTCAAAATCAAGTTAGAAGATGCACCTCAAATAATCACTCAAACAATATGGTGCCATAGCAACCAAATATTCTCTGACCTTTTTCTTGAAAATCTTGAAATTATTTAACACTTCGATTCTATTAAGTAGATTATTGTACAATATTAATGATGATAATGATGAATCTTTTTCCAAAAAAAAGGAAAATTCTGAACAAAAATTTGGGAAACAAATTTATACGGAACTTAAATTCGGTAAAACTGAATTTTGGAAAAAAACCTCAAGGGTTTCCCAAATAGATAAAATAATAAATGTATTTCTAGAATATCAGTTATTGAAGCTATTCCAAACACAGTTCATGATCGAATTTTGAAATTCGAGTCATTTTGTGATTTTCATAAATTTTTCTCTACAGGAATAAATAAAAATCTTGAAAATAAAAATTATAAAAAGCTTCAATTATTAATATACTCATATTAGACTATAATTAAATCATAGTAAATTTCGGTAATTGATCCTGATCATCAATTATGTTTAGGAGGGAGGAGGTAGCATTGATATAAATAAAAGCTCAATTGGGTTCATAATACAATTTATTCACCCGCAAATACATATAAAATTCATATAAATATATTTATAACTTCATTCTGAACTCCATCAAAATTATTAAACATTAATCCATTCTAATTTCTTTTTCCTATTTACAATAAATTTCTAACTAAATACAAAGAATTAATTTCACATATATGGTGGAACAATAAATATAAAATTAATTAATCAATTTATATCGTCACTAAACTTCTGTTACACAGTAGCCGAACAAATAAAGGGTAAAAATCCCTGATTCTATGAAGATTAAAAAAAAAGTTGTAATCCATTTCAAATTGCACCTTCAGCTCCGCATTTCAGCAACGATGAATTTTTTATTTGTTGTTTTTTTTTGGTGAATTTTTCAAAGATATATTTTCCACTCGACGTTATTTTTCAACATATTTCAATATCTCCAAGGTCGTCATCAGAAAGGGTTTCTTCCGGTGAGGGTTGGTTTCTTCTTCGTGAGTTAGGGCTCTTAAGTGCCTCATCAAAAAGATATTCATCAAAGTCATCCCAATTTTTTGTCCTGTCTGGCGATACTCGATTGGTGCCACTGAAAAAATCCAAAATTGTAACTTCACTATAGCGCAACCTATCGAAGATTTCTAAAATTTTGAAAAATAGTGTCCTCGTACCGTAAGACTGCTACTTGAGATATGGGCTACTTCATACTACTTAACTAAATTATACAGAGTGTAACAGCCAAATGGAATAAATTCCATAACGAATAAATGAGGGCGTGTTGGGAAAAACGCTCGGACACGTCGATTTGTAATTTTAAATGCGCATATTTTTCAAGAAAATAATATTATATAGGGTGTTCCATGTGACCGTGGCCAATACCAACTTTCTTATTTCAAATGCAACCCCCTGTATATTATTTATTTTTTGGATTCTTCAATGAATTCTAGACACAATTCATGCACAATGTCCTATACCTATCTTTATTTATTTCGGAAATATTAAGTGTTTTCAGATTTAGTGCAAAAATCAGCGTTTTAAATGAAAATTATTTTATTTCTGAAATTCGGTACATTACACTTGAAACCTAATAATTAATACTGATTATTTCATAATTTAAAAAAAAAACAGAAAAAACAGTAATCTCAATGTAGGAAATGTTCAAAATGCTCGCCTCGAACGTCTTGGCAACATGCTAATCTGGTGTAGAATTGTCTTCTAACGTTACTCAACATTTCTGAAAACACTTAATATTTCCGAAAAAGTTGAAGATACGTATAGGACATTGTACATGAATTATGTCTAGAATTTTCTGAAGAATCCAAAAATAAATAATATACAGGAGGTTACATTTAAAATAAGAAAGTTGGTATTGGCCACGGTCGCATGGAACACCCTATATAATTTTGTTTTCTTGAAAACTATGCGCATTTAAAATTACTAATCGACGTGTCCGAGCGTTTTTCCTAACACCCCCTCATTTATTCTTTATCGAATTTATTCCATTTGGCTGTTACACTCTGTATAAAAACTTATCGACTACTTGAGGTTAATTTGGGGAAGGAATATCCAAATTTGCTACATAGAATATAGAGCGTCAGCAAAACTGACACGATGACATTTGATCTTTAAAGTCTTGATCATTCTGAGATATGAGTCAGTTTTTTCTAACGACGTAACACATAGTTAAAATCGAACACAAAAATATCATTTGTTGCAATGGATGATGCATACATCCAGCAGGAAGGCGCAACTTACCACACAGCTGGTGATAGGTACAATTACCTGATTTGGAGGGGAATATCTTAGAGTCTGATTCCTTGAATTGGGACATTACGGACAGTTGACTCATAACGATTTAACCTCTATTGTTTTTATTCATTCGGGACTTCGAAGACAACACCTGAACTTGTTCTTTGAGTGATGAAGCTTAATTTTTTGCATCAGGAATGTAACTGAAATGGGTCAATCGGAGACGAAATATGAATTCAGGTTAATAGTCGAAATGGTGTTCGATTTTTGTTTTTATATGGATACTCAATTTGGTTTCATGAGAGCAAATCTGAAATCGAAGTTCGATGGTCTATTGCCCTTGGAGTTCCGAAAAAGCCATGCTCAAATGAATATTTCTGCTATCAGAACAATTGTTCAAACCTCAGTTAGTTCACAAATCATCCTTGAAACTTTTTAAAATGATTCAGGTTATTTCCTTCACATATTTTCGATTTTTGATTGAAAATTTAAGAATTTCTGGAAAAACCTTTCCACCTGTCTTTTCAGGAAATTTGATATTGATCATTAATGAAGATTGACATCGACGCACAGTTCCGAGAATTCAATTGAGGTCCAAATGAGAAGAAAATATAAAACAGCCCTGTTCTAAATTCAACTTACCTAACCTAAGACTTAAGTAGATTCATCTTGATTCTTTGGCCTTACTTCCATATTTAAATTCATCAGCCTTCATGAGCAGTGATAAAATTGCTCGATGCCCAACTGCGCCCTTAATCTATATTAAATTCCCTAGAATTACAGGTTTGTTCGATGAAATTCGATGTTTTCAAGTCGAACATTTCTGGGGAAAGACATCGTGAATCGTTGTAAAAAGGTTCAAGAATGACATATGTGAAGTAATTGAAAGTATAATTTTTCAGGTGTTTTCTAGGTTTCTGTAGCTTCATTACATCAAAAAAATTTCTTGAATAAAACGATATCCTAGAGAATTTATAAACAAAAACATTTCAAATTCAGACAAACAAACTTCTACTAATACTCAATCAAATCAACAATAATTAACACTATACCCACCTTTATGAACAACACAATTTATTGAATGTGATTCCTCATGTACAAAGCCTTCCCAAAAAATCGAAAGAATTGGTGCTTATTTCGATAAAAGAACAGTTTTCAAATCTAAAAATAATTTGAGATATATACAAACTGAAACCAAACCAATTAACGAGAAACAGAAACCAAAGAATTGTTTTCCCTTTACTTGTAGAAAGACATATACAGGAGAAACATCACAGATGTTAGATATCTGGGAGAGTGAACAAAAAACAACCTAAAGAATGAAGACAAACGGAGATCTCAAATATAGAACCATGTATGTTCGTTCGACCATTGGAAATCATTTTGGAAATTGGATAGATTGGGATGTTACAAAAATACTGATGTCAGAACCAGATAATCTGAGAGGAAAATTGCTAAATAGACAATATCACCCATTGTTCTGTAGAAATGGACCAGGTTTAGCAGAATTTACACCCTCGGTTTCACAAAACTTTTGACTGCCGATCAACTCGTTCATTACAGTTCGAATTCGATGGTATGGTTTGAAATGAACTGAAATCGAACACAGAATTTACTATTAACTGACAGTGAAGCCCCTGATCGGACAGTCAAAGTTTTGTGAAACCGGGCAGTAGAATTGAAAAACTTTCATATCAAATGAGAAGTGAATGTATGTTGCTGTGTTTTTTTGCAATTGTAAACTTTGACAACTGTTAAGCGATTTTGATCTGTAATCCCAACACACCTCCACTTCTTCATTTGGGAATACAAGAAGGTATCACCCAAAACGAAAAAAAATAAAAACAAGAAAAGTTAAGGAGACAAAATAAGATGAAAAAAATTAAGTGAAACGATACCTTATACAAGAAAGGTAAACCGATACTATAAAATCAAATCGAGGGTGAAATTCGATCGAAAATAGCCGAAAATCGTCTGCCCACAAAAAGGACTTGGTTAACGAAGTGCGCTAATTAGCTATCGTTTCTGTAATCAGATAACTCTTCCACCTCGTGTTACACCACACGCTCCCTTCCAATTACACGCTGCTTCACCCAAAATCAAGGTGAATTTTCTACATGGACAGTGCCGTATGAGGCAAAAAACTCTAGCAAAATTATAATTTTTTATGGCTTTCAAGCGCTTGTCTCTACGACTCGAAATCATTTGCTCACGACATTTCGCATGGACCTTCAGGCGGTCACTTTCCAACCAGAAATTGGGTGGATTTTACCCATTCACGAATACGACCCTCGGAATCAAGGTCCGAACCTACTCTACAAATATCAAGTTTCTAGGTTGTTTCTTTCGGAAGTTATAGTATTCACGATCGGCTGTGGGGACAACCGTGAACACAATAACTCAATATTTGTAGAGTAGGTTTGGGGCTTCATTAAAAAGGTCGAATTCGAAAATGGGTAAAATCCGCCTGATGATCCCATTCAAAATTCTATTTTCCCAATATTTCATAAAATACATATTGAATCGAATTGAAATCTGGTATTCGATTGAAAAATAAGAATTTCATGAGGACTATATAAAAATAACATCTCTCCATCAGGAAGTAAAGCTGCATTTGGTGGAGCAATACGTGAAATAATGACCGCTTTGGCAATGAATTAAAACATGCGTACAGAAACTGCTGACTTCACGCCAGCACTTTTGTGGAATTTTTTTAGTGCTTGTTTATTTGTTTCTTTAAACTTTCCGTTTCTGTTCTGGGAAACAGCGTGCTATAATTTCGTCCAAATGTCTGAAATTTTCGAATTTTGAGCCGAAAATGGTCTCAAACGACTAGGTTGGATTCACTGGTGACGAATCCGGCGACAAAATCGATTCGGTCCAGCTGTCTGGCCGGCAGTCCATACGCACGATGACGAGTGTACAGAGAAATTTATCGACTTGAAAATTTCAGGGTTGATTTCATTTCAACATGCGAAGGTTTGAAGTTTTGAGGTTATTTCCATTATATTTCGAAACTTCGATTTAATTGAAACTTAGCATAAGGGCTTGCAAATTAATGCAAAATTTAGTTGAGATCGTGCAGTCAGTAAATTTTGAAAACATTTTTATTCAAAATTTTTTTCTCCCCGGAAACTGTTTATTACATTCGGAAAAAATTTCGGTCATACAGCAGTGTACCAAATTTCAGTTCGATACGAACATAATTCACGATGATTTGTGAAAAAAGGTGTAAAATTTTGTGGTTTATTTCTTGGATATCGTTGTTTTTTCGCGATAACTCAAGAAATACTGATTCAATCATGATGATACTTGTTTGAGAATGCCGATAGACAACTTTGTTCAAAATTTCGTGATGATGGTATCATTAGAAAAATTTGAAAAAAATTTCATAATTCAACGAAAGTGAAATACGGATCGAATTGAAAATTGGTACTTCATTGTAAAATATTGTCTTCAAAGCCTGTGCAGAATTTAATTGGAGTCTGATAGGTAGTTCCCGAAAAAAAATTCCGACAAAATTTTGCAAGCAGTTGCTTATTCTAAAACAAATTATCATAATGAAGGAATATTCTAGAAAAATTAATTTGGGTAAAACCCGCAAGATTTCCCGTCTCGAAGCTATAAGTAAGATATTCACATCATTGTGAGCAGTGTGAGTTCCTGAACAAAAATTATGAAGGCCAACATAGGCAGTCTCTCCTTGTTTGGAAGATATGGGCCCCCAAAGTTCCAAATTATTGCATTTTCAGATCCTTTTTTCCGCCATAAAAATGATCTCTCACTTCTCAAATCTAGTTCAAAAATCATCTTTGAACCTTCAACCAACGAATAGCGACAGTTTCTTTCAAGAATATCCATAATTTAAAGGAAGAAAAGTGAAAATATTAGACAACCACTTAACCTATATTTCTACGAAATACTTGTCAATGTTGAAGCGCAGCTTGGCAACAGCGTCTTTTCATCGCTGGCCAACGTATTATGACCGAAGAGTAGTTGCTGGCGGGAAATATGAAATGATGGACAGTTGAAGGATATGATTGTAAGGAAAATGCTCCTGTCACTGAAGAAGGGGTGGTTATTCTTACATAAAAACAAAATCATTGAGAATATTTGTTTAAGGTTTCACTCTCAATATTTTCGTTTGAACTTTCTTTCTATCCCCTTCAAAAACAGGAGGTCGTTTTTTGTTGTGTCTTCGAGATGGTCCCAGTTTAGAATGAAATTCAGGGTATTCCAATAAAATGGGCTATATAATGACCTCGATTTCATTGGAAATCTTGGAAGGGCGCGACCTATCACATATGAAAAAATGTACGTTGAAATATATATCAGGGTGTATTCTCATTCCGTTACAATGTGTTTCAACCTTGTAGATTTCATTAGAAACGAAATCTCCTGGTGGAAGATTTAGAATATCGCAGTAAGCAGTAAGAACCAAGAACATATTTAATTTTTCTCGCCAGCAATAATCTGTCATTCACGAATAAGCACGATGGCACGATTCCGACCGATAAAATTCGCGTCATTGCCAAACTTCACTTTAAGACTGAGTCGAAATCAGAAGGAATAGAGGTTAAGTGATTGTCCAGTAATTTCATTGTTTTTTCATTAAATATTGATTATTCTTGAAAAAAAGTATTGCTTATCGTTGGTTGAAGGTTCAAAGGTGGTTTGTGAACTATACAGATGAAGTGAGAGATTGTTTTTATGGTGGAAAAAGGGACCTGAAAACGACACATTTTGGAACTTTGGGGGCCCATATCTTCCAAATTAAGGGAGACCGTCTATCTTCGATTTCACATTTTTTATTCAGAATAACACACTGCGTACAATGATGTCAATATCTTTTTAATATCTCCGCGACGGGAAATCTTGCGGGTTTACCATAATTTGTCGTTCAATATATCTCAATTATATTCAACTCGGTAACAGTCTCAATTCAAAATTCTAATCATTTATCTCACCAATCCTAGTAATCCATTCATCAATTATTCATTGGAAATTCTCACGATCAAACATGACAATAAACTGAATCAAGGACGAATAATATAAAATTCCATTAAACAGATCTCCAACGTACTCAAGGGACCAAAGAGCAATTATCAAGAGCACCGGCAAATAGAGAACCCAAACGAAAATTTAATACTGCTCTAAAACGGGGCTCATTAAAAAAGGAACGACAATAAACACGATGTGACAACTTGAGCCAATTGCAAAACGATACAGAGCGAACAGAGAACAAGGGGATGATTTTGCATGAGTCCAGTAGGGCAGTATCGGACTCAGGTTGGGTACGATACTGGTGAACATCAACATTGCCATGATGTTATCGCAAGTATATTTGAGTATACCGGGATATACTTACACTCCATTCACTTTTATAAACTATCCCGGTGGGCCATGACATTCTGACACATTTCACCGTGTATATTTCAAAAACGTTAGGTTATAGCCATTTTCCTGTCAGGTAACTACTCGACGTTGCCCTCTCTACATAGAGTTCGTAGTATTTACGTATTTACCGAAATGCGAATTCACTTTGGGAAAGTAATGAATGTGAAATGTGAATTCAATAATTCCAAGGATCTGGCGAATGTTGAAGAAACTTTTTCTCTGTTAACCTGAAAATATTTCACGTATATAAACATGGTTGGAAGATTCAGTTATGCTATTTACTTGTAAGGAAATTGAGAATTGAGTGTTGAAATTTTACTGAAAAATAATGGATATAGGAGTGCGTTACTTTGTGATAGTTGATTAGAAAAAAAAATCTAGAAAAGCAGTGCCGTGAAGGCAGCAGCTTTTGCGCGCATGTTCAATGTAGATGACCACTTCAGCAACGAATTTGAAAATGCACGCAAAAGCTGCCGCCTTCACGGCAGAGCTCATTAAATTTTTTTGTTTACGGTCGGTCTAACGGCCGACTGCGTAACCACACTAACTTCCGAAAGAAACAACTTAGAATATCGATATTTGTAGAGAAGGTTTGGACCTTAATTACGAAGGACGAATTCGTGAATGGGTGAAATCCACCCAATGATTCCGCAGATATACCCAATCAAAATTTTATTTTCCCAATATTTCCAAAAATACAGATCAGATCGAATTGAAATCCAGTACTTCATCGAAAAATTACAGTTCGAAGGTTCATACGGAATTAAATGAGGATGATATGATAAGAAAATCACAGAAATTTTTTTTTCAAATTGTTCTAATGTCACTATCATCACGAAATTTTGCATGAAATTGTCTTTCAGCATCTTCAAACTAGCTGCGAAGTTTTATCAGGATTGAATCAGTATTTCTCGAGTTATACTGAAAAAAAACAACGATACCGAGAAGAAAACCTGGAAATTTGACATATTTTTTCCCGATATCACCAAAACTTATGATCATATCGAACTGAAACTTGGTACACTCCTATGAAATATGAAGCTCAAAGTATGAGTGGAATTTTTTTTTGGTATGATTAATGGTTTCCAAAAAAAAAATTTTTTGGAAAAAAATTTTTTTGAAATTTACTGACATGATATGATCCTGACATTATTTCGCTCAAAGTTGCGCGTGGTTATACTCCACCTAACTGCCAAGTTTGAATCCAATCGCTCATGTAGTTTCTGAAATAAAAAATAAATAAATTCAAAATTTCAAGTGGCTATAACTCCGAAGCTATTCGACCGATTTGGCCCATTAACGAAATCAACCGCGGCATTTCAATGCGCAACCTACCCTGAATGTTTCAAGTTGCTAGCTTGCTTTTGTCGACAGTTATCGTGTCCTCGGACGGCCAGCCGGCCGGACAGAACGATAGCACGCTGTTCCCCTAGAACATGCGCGCAAAAAATAAGTATGGAATTCCCTACTTTTCAAATTCTCAAGAAATAAGTTTACAGAAGACATTTAAATACCTTTTGTTGCACAACTTGAAATACTCCAGTATGAAAATGTAGTAGTGCTACAAAACGTGTGTCACCTTGAAAGAACTAACTCAATTTACAAATTTCTTGGGAATCTATGTGAACGATACACTGGGTTTTCACTCACATGCGTCGAAAATGTTGGAGAGCTTGTGATAAATTATTGATTCCAAATTATAAGGGTTTCTATGAGAAAAAGCAGATTTCAATTCTACATAGCACTTTCTGATACTATGTCTCTACTTCTTCAAAACTACCTTCGGCATTTTTAGTTTTCAAGCGTGATGATTATGTTGAGATTGAGAGTAGAAATTGGCATTGACATTTGGCAACGTCTCTGAGAATTATTTTCACATTGCCGATATTTCACGAATGCCAACCTGAGTCAGTTTCAAGTAAAAAAACTTGATAGACCTAAATCATGGCCAACCGGGATAGTTTATAGAAGTGAAAGCAGGCGAACCATTTTAAGAAAAAAATTATATAAACGTATATCGTTACCGTGCCAACTTTTGAGATATGGGGTGGTGAAGTTTCGAGAAAAAAATAGTTTTTATAATCACAATAATGTCATTATAGAATTTCTGTGAAGTTTTCAATTTTTTGTTTTGTGAGAATTTGTCAAATTGACATTTCAAGTTTTTTCAGGTTTTACTCCCAATATCTTAAAAAGAACTACTCAAATTGAATAAGATTATTATTTATAGAAAATCCCCCTGCATATTAAAGAATTCAAACTATTTGTCAAGGGCAGTTTCTGTAAATAATGTTTTCAATTATACAGGGTGGAATGTGCCATTTTTTTTCTTAAAAAAAATGGAGTATACTTTTTCAGGCTGAGTACAGCACTGGCAACATTCATTCGTTTGCTTTCACGAGTCATGAGCACCAAATCGAATTTAAAATTTATACTAGAAGCTCGCTGTTTGATACTCGAAATCCCTTTGTGTTTGCATATGCCGGATGATTGCTAGGGTAAATATCTACTTCGGAGCTCTATTTTGTTTTTCTCTGAAGACTCCATTGAATAGGTCGAAATGAAATTGGATTCTGCAATGCTCATCGCTATATCCATTTATGTAAGGATTTAAAGAGTGGAATTGTAGAAATCTATATACAGAAAGCGGTGTAAGATTGATATTTTCACGATTCAGCGGAATGTTCCAACAGAAAAAAGTTCTTAAGAGACATGGGAACGATTTCGAGGAAAAATATACACATATTTCGGGATTAATCTGCATTATTTTTCAGGTCATTTGTAAATCTTCACTCCCAAGGTCTGACAAAGAACTATTAACATTCTAGAAAAGTCAGCAGAATTTGTACGCATGTTCAATTTCGTTGCCTAACGGCAGATCGTAAACACAATAACTCTCAAAAGAAACACCTCAGAAACTCAATATTTGTAGGATGGGTTTCGGACTTTGATTTCGAGGGTCTAATTGCAACCAATAATTCCGTGGAAATATTTTCCCAATATTGCCGAAAATACAGACAGATAAGTTCGAATTGAAAACCAGAACATGATTGAGAAATAACAGCCTGAGGGTTCATATAGAACTTCGTGAGGATATTATGATCAGAAGATCGCAGAATATTGAATATTTGGAAAAGAGTTTAAATTTTTTTTCTAATTGTTCTAATGACACGAAATTTTGCACGAAATTATTCATCATCATTTTCAAAGCAGTCACCAAGTTTCATTATGATTCAACCAGGGTTTTTTGAGTTATTCAGAAGAAAGAACGATAAGATTGGGTTGAACTCCCTGAATAAGAATCCGTGGTCGAATTCAATTCTGTCCGTTTGTCCGAATGTGCTCTAACTTTCGGAGGAAAAGACTTAGCGACTTAAAATTGTCAGATTAGGTTGGGAGTCCAAATATCTCTGTTGAGTTCGTTAATTGATGGAATCGGTTCGATAGTTTCGGAGCTAGGCCCAGTTGAAATTTTGAGGTTAATTCCTCGATATCTCATGAAGTATTGACTCAATCGAATTGAAACTTCGTGGACAGTTTTGGAATACCAACGTGCAACTGAGAGCACAATTTCGTGTGGATCCAGTTTTTACAAAACTTAAAAAAAAATGTATTCGAAAATTTTCAAAATTTTCTATAAATTTTTTTTTCTCTGAAAATATCGATTACATTTCAATGGAATTTGGCACAAACCTTGAAGTCAGTTTTTAACAACAATGTTCCAAATTTCCAATTTGATCCGATATCAACTTTCGGAGATATAAGGAAAAAAATGTGCCAAATTTCGTTGTTATTTAGAATTTTAACGTTATTTCCGCAATATCTCAATAAGTACGAATGCAATCACACTGAAATTTCGTAATCAGGTGGAGATCACCAACACAAAACTAGGTGCAAAATTTCGTGTTGATCTGATGGTTAGAATTTGAACAAGTGCGTAAAAGCTCCTGACCTCACGTCAGTGCTTTTCTAGATTTTTTGTTTTGAAAACTATTCTTGTATTGAATTTAACACCAGTTCTTCTGATTTTTTCTCAAAAGCCATGTGCATAAGAGATTGGGTTGTTCATGATGGTTGGTTTGTTGTTATTTTTGATGAAGAAGTTTCTCTGTCTGAATTTGGAATGGTTCGATTTAAAAATTCTCGTGGATATCCATTTTCTTCAAGACATGATTGAATATAATTCAATTCATTTTTACGAATTTTATTCAATTTTTGCGCGCATGTTCTAGGGGAACAGCGTGCTATCGTTTGGTCCAAATGTCTGTAATTTTGGATGATTGAGCCGAAAATGGCCTCAATCGACTAGGTTGGACTCACTGATGACGAATCCGGTGTCAAAATCGATTCTGTCCGGCCGGCCGGCCGTCCGGCCGTAGACACGGTAACTCTCGACAGAAGCCAGCTAGCAACTTTAAACTTTCAGGATAGGTTGCGCATCAGAATGCCGCGGTTAAGTTCGTTAATGGGCCAAATCGGTCGAATAGTTTCGGAGTTATAGGCACTCGAAGTTTTGAAGTTATTTATTTTTATTTCAAAAAAAACTTGAGCGATTGGATTCAAACTTGGCAATTAGGTGGAGTATATCAACGCGCAACTTTGAGCCAAATTTCGTCAGGATCATGTTGTCAGTAAATTCAAAAAAAAAATTTTTTCGAAATTTTTTTTCAAAAAAATTTTTTTTCCGGAAACCATTCATCAGATCCAAAAAACAGTTCCACTCACACTTTGAACCTTATATTTCACAGCAGTGTTCCAAATTTCAGTTCGATACGATCATAAGTTTTGGAGATATCGGGAAAAAATATGTCAAATTTCGAGGTTTTCTTCTCGATATCGTTGATTTTTTCGGTATAACTCGAGAAATATTGATTCAGTCCTGATAAAACTTCACCGCTAGTTTTGAGATGCTGAAAGACAACTTTTTGCGAAATTTCGTGATAATCGTGTCATTAGAACAATTTGAAAAAAAAATTTCTACGATTTTCTTATCATATCATCCTCATTAAATTCTGTAAGAAACTTCGAACTGTTATTTTTCGATGAAGTATTGGATTTCAATTCGATCTGATCTGTATTTTTGGAAATATTGGAAAAATAACATTTTGATTGGGTATATCTACGGAATCATTGGGTGGATTTTACCCATTCACGAATTCGGCCTTCGTAATTAAGGTCCAAACTTTCTCTACAAATATAGAGTTTCTAAGTTATTTCTTTCGGAAGTTATTGTGTTTACGCAGTCGGCCGTTAGGCTGACCGTAAACACAATAACTTCCGGAAGAAACGACTTAGAAACTCGATATTTGTAGAGTAGGTTTGGGGCTTAATTGCGAAGGTCGAATTCGTGAATGGGTAACATCCGCCCAATGATTCCGTAGATATACTCATTCAAAATTTTTTTTTCCAAAATTCCAAAAATACAGATTTGATCGAATTGAAATCCAGTAATTTATCAGTGAAAAATTTCAAAAAGCACTGCCATGAAGGCAGCAGCTTTTGCGTGCATGTTCAAATTCGTTGCTGAAGCGGTCATCTACATTGAACATGCGCGCAAAAGTTACTGCCTTCACGGCAGTGCTTTTTGAAATTTTTGATATTACTGTTTCAGATATTCGGTATGAAAACCTACAAAAATCCTGCAAAATATTTTATTGAAAATGTTTTCAAACAATACCAATATTCCAATAAAGCATTAACAGAATTTGATACCCAACGAAATCAAACTCAAGAGACTATCACAATACGAGACGAATCTCATTGTTGGGGGTTAGTTATTCAGATACGGTGATGTAGTTACATCAATTTCCATACTAAACGACTATAGACGGTGGTTGGAATATGTTTCAGAGTCGCAGGAACGAAAATACAGGCCACGTAACCAAATCAGAAATAATCGCATATTACATAATATAATTCGATTGAGGGCACGGGGTTGCTGAGACACGACAATAGAGGGATGTAGCGAGCCCTCGGGGTTGAAGCAATCGTGTCTAGAACGGTCGGATTTTACGATTTGACGTATGATATTGTGTTGGGAATCGCTATATGTAGTTCGAGATTTCATTTGAAGAATATGATAGTAACCGACTATTCGAGTTTGGAAATGTCTTGTTAATCTACCTTAGATTCATTGAAATAAACTTAAAGAGGGTTGATAGGTGCAGACCTCCAAAATTGAGTACTTACATAACAAGTGCTAGCACTTGTTTCACGCCGTGATTTCTTGATGCAGCTTGGGATAGTGTAAGTCTTCAAACTCAGCCTAAAAACCACTATTGGTTTGATAACTAATGCACATTAGCTACTTTGCACTTGTTATAAACCGCGCTTTTCTTGGATGAAAAATGGCTCGTCTCTGGAATTAACATTTTCTTAACTCTTTTATTTTTTCGCGGCGTACTTTGCGAATGGATCTCGCTTGGGTGCAGACCTCAGAAATTAGTCGTAAATCCATATCGTCTCCGTCTCGCTAGCACTTGTTATACGATGCGCTTTTCTTTGAAAACATACGAACAATCCACAACAAGATGTCACCGGATCTCTGACATTGACTTTTTTCTTAAAGTCATTTCTAGTTCGTTAACCGACTTACATTAGCACTTATTATACGTCGTCGCAACATTGTATTTTTGTTTGAATGAAAATAAAAGAACGTTGGTGACTGGAGACCTCCGACATTGACTATTCTTAACAAGTGTTAGCGCTTTTTGCACGCCGTATTTTGAGAATGGATCTTGCATGGGTGCACACCTCAGAAGCCAGTCGTTAACCCATTATCGCTTTAGGTTCGCTAGCACTTGTTATACGATGCGCTTTTCTTTGAAAAAATAAGAACAATTGTCATCAAGATGTCTCCGGATCACTGACATTGACTTTTTTTAAAGCCACTTCTAGTTTGCTGACCAACTTACATAAGCACTTATTATACGTCGTCGCAACATTTTATTCGAATTTACTGACCGAACGATCCTAGCACAATTCAGCAAAAGATTGCACGCTTCTGCAGTTCTTAAAATATCATGAAAATAATCTCAAAATTTCAAATGACTTCAACTCAGAATCCGTTTGGCCGATTTTGTCCACTGATAAACCTAATACTCTGAAAGTTTCAAGTCGATAGGATTCTCCGTACGCCCGTTTATCACGTAAGGTTTGCTAGCACTTGTTATACAATCCACATCCAGATGTCACCGGATCTCCGACATTGACTTTTTCCTTAAAGCCACTTCTAGTTCGTTAACCAACTTACATTAGCACTTATTATACGTCGTCGCAACATCGTATTTTTATTTGAATTGAAATAAAAGGACGCAGGTGACTGGAGAGCTCTGACAATAACTATTCTTAACAAGTGCGAGCACTTGTTTCACGCCGTACTCTTTTGATGGTTCTTGAATGAGTGGAGACCTAAAAACCACTACTGGTTTGTTAATTGACGTACATTAATTACGCTTGCGCTTGTTATATATTGCGCTTTTCTTCGATGAATAATGATGAAGGATCTCAGTTGAATGCAGGTCTCCGAAATTTACTAAACCTCTCTACTTGGTTGATGAGTCTTGCATGGATGAAGACCTAAGAACTGTTTCACGCCTTAGGCTCGCTAGCTCTTGTTATACGATGCGCTTTTCTTTGAAGAAATACGAACGATCCACATCAAGATGTCACCAGATTTCTGGCATTGACTTTTTTCTTAGAGCCACTCCTAGTTCGTCAACCAACTTACATTAGCACTTATTATAGGTAATCGCAACATCGTATTTTTGTTTGAATGAGAATAAAAAAACGCAGATGACTGGAGACCTCTGACATTAACTATTCTTAAGAAGTGCAAGAACTTGTTTCAGCCCGTACTCCTTTGGTGGTTCTTGAATGAGTGAAGGCCTCAAAACCACTACTGGTTTGTTAACTGACGCACATTAATTACGCTTGCGCTTGTTATATATTGCGCTTTTGTTCGATGAATTATGATGTAGGATCTCGGTTGACTGCAGATCTCTGAAATTCATGTTCTTGTTAACAAGAGTATTTTACCTCCGATTGCGCTTGTTGAAACAGGCGCATTAGACATTTGAATTGAATCTAATATAAACCAATTAACAAGTGCACAAGGGCTGGTCGCATCTCGTACGTCTTGTTCTCCGAAAAAGTAAGAAAATCTCAGATGACTGCAGACCTCTGAAATTGACTACATATTTAGTTGACAAGTGTGAGTATAAGCAAATTTCTCCTCAGAAAAAGGTTCGAATAAGTTAATGCACGCCTTAGAAACAGTAACGCTTGTTGATGTTGAGGGTTTCAAAAAGCGACGTTGCCAAGTTAGTAAAAAATTCGAAAATTTCCTGATTTCCTTTCCAATATACCCCTATATTCCCGGGTTTTATAGGACAATTTCTCACATTTGGACTCTACAGATGAAAGAAAACGGATCGAAACTATCCTTATAACAAACCACTGATTCTGGAAGGAAATTCTACACTGCCAGCAGCATCTCGTGTGATACTACCCTTATCCGATTATACCGGACCGTACAAATTTAACGTCAGGCTTGATCTGAGCTGGACCCGAATTTCGGCCAAAGTCGGATAAAAATAACGAGGGTCTGTGGAGGATTTGGCACTTGTGTATCAAGCCACCGGATTTAGTCCTTCTGTTGTTTTTAGTGAGCTTAGGGATGGAGCAGGGAATGAACTGGAGTGCATAAATTTACTCGATATTTTGTATGTTCGAACGCGTATACAGTGAGCGTCAAAATTATGGAACAAATTCATTTTCTCAGGAGAAAAATATTTGGCAACAAAATCCTGAAACAAGTCAATTTTTGTTTCACTTTTACTAAATTTATATTCATTTTTGAAGAATTTTTGTTACACCCTGTGCCATCCCCATCAACCCTCTAAATTTTTTGAATAGGGAAAGTAGGTCATGTGGTACTTTTTGGCAAGGTCTTTGTATCTTCTTCACAGGCGTGCAGAAATTCTCAAGGAAAAAAAATTTTTTTTGAAAAATTAGTTACTTCAAAGAGGTTTTCAGTATGTGCACTTTGTCATGGCTCATTTACTTTGAGACGATGGTATCTAATGAAATTTGTCACCGAATGAAAGTCGACCATTACAGTTTTGTTCATGCACAACTTTCAATCCCTACGAACCCTATAATGGAGAAAAAAAATGGAGGGGGTTGAAAGGGGTTGAAAGTTGTACATGAACAAAACTGTAATGGTCGACTTTCATTTAGTGACAAATTTCATCAGGTACCATCGTTTCAAAGTAAATGAGCCATGACAAAGTGCACATACTGAAAACCTGTTTGAACTTATTTTTCGAAAAAAAATTTTTTCCTTGAAAATTTCTGCACGCCTGTAAAGAAGATACAAAGACCTTGCAAAAAAAGTACCACATGACCCACTTTCCCTATTCAAAAAATTTAGAAGGTTGATGGGGATGGCACAGGCTGCAACAAAAATCCTTCAAAAATGCATAAAAATTTCGTAAAAGTGAAACAAAAATTGACCTGTTTCAGGATTTTGTTGCCAAATATTTTTCTTCTGAGAAAATGAATAAGTTCCATAATTTTGACGCGCACTGTATAAACGTCAGGAATTCATCTGGAGAGCAGGTTGATGTCGGATCGAATTGAAATTTAATACACTGTTGTCAAATATTGTCTTCAAGGTCTAGTTTCCAAAAAAACTTTTTCCAATGAAACTAGAAAATTTTCGACATTTTTTTCCATTTTTGAACGATAGGATTCCCAAGGAGTTTCACATAAAGTTGACTGTCGTTATTCTTCAATTAATCACGTTTCAGTTTTAATATGATCACTGCAAAACTTCCTGCAATATTGAGGAGACAGATCTGGAGATCTGGTTAGCAATTCTATTAGAACCCCTCCGACCAATCCACTGAGCTAAACCTCATTATGCCGCTGCTGTCAGACAATTTTTAGATATAAACTTCCTCAACCAGTGGATTGATCGGAGGGATCCTATAGCATGGCCCTCTAGACTACTTTTTGTGGGGCCACTTGAAATTGAAATTTCACGCCAGAGAATGCGCCTATCTGAAGAAGAACTACACCAACAAATTATCGACGGATGTAGACGAAATGCCCCAGAATGTCAGGCAGAAGTCAGAGCAAAATGTTCACCGTTGTATGGTACTTGGCGAGGCTCAATATGAGCATTTAGATTGTAAACTTATGTCGTGTTCGGGCGCTTGTTCTGGGGAACAGCGTGCTGTCGTTTTGTCCAAATGTCTATAATTGTCGATGATTGAGCCGAAAATGGTCTCAAACGACTAGGTTGGACTCACTGATGACGAATCCGGTGTCAAAATCGATTGTGTCCGGCCGGCCGACGACACGATAACTCTCGAACGGAGTGAGCTAGCGACTTGAAACTTTCAGGGTAGGTCGCGCATTGGAATGCCGCGGTTAAGTTCGTCAATGAGCCGAATCGGTTGAACAGTTTCGGAGTAATAGCCATTTGAAATTTTGAAGTTATTTATTTTTTATTTCAGAAAATACTTGAGCGATTCGATTCAAACTTGGCAGTTAGGTGGAGTATAAGGACGAGCAACTTTGAGCAGAATTTCGTCAGTGAATTAGAAAAAAAAAATTTCTTCGAAAACCATTCATCATATCCGAAAAATTTCGTTCGGACTTTGAGCTTTATATTTCATAGCAGTGTACCAAATTTCTGTTCCTTGCGATCACAATTTTTGGAGATATTGGGAAAAAATATGTCAAATTTCATTGTTTTCTTCTCGATATCGTTGTTTTTTTCGGTATAACTCAAGAAATACTGATTCAATACTGATAAAACTTCGCAGCTAGTTTGGAGATGCTGGAAGACAACTTCATGCAAAACTTCGTGATGATCGTGTCTTTAGAACATATCCTCATTGAATGCTGTACCTTCGAACTGTAATTTTTCGATGAAATACTGGATTTCAATTCGATCTGATCTGTTCTTTTCAAAATATTGGGAAAATAAAATTTTGAATGGGTATATCTGCGGAATCATTGGGTGGATTTTACCCATTCACGAATTCGGCCTTCGTAATTAAGGTCCAAACCTTTTTTAAAATTATCGAGTTCCTAAGTTGTTTCTTTCGGAAGTTATTGTGTTTATGCATTCAGCCGTTAGGCCGACCGTGAACACAATAACTTTCGGAAGAAACGATTCAGAAACTCGATATTTTTAGAGAAGGTTCGGGGCTTAATTACGAAACTCGGTTTCGAGAATGGGTAAAATCCGCCCAATGATTCCGTAGATATACCCATACAAAATTTCATTTTTCCAATATTTCCAAAATAGAGATTAGATCGAATTGAAATCCAGTACTTCATCTAAAAAAACCCAGAAAAGCACCGCCGTGAAGGCAGCAGCTTTTTTGCGCTTTTTCAAATTCGTCGCCAAAACGGTCATCTCCATTGAAAATGCGTGCAAAAGCTGCAGCCTTCACGGCAGTGCGTCTCTAGGTTTTTCTGAACAAAATTTTCCCTTATAGATTGTCCCTTTGAAATTGATAACCATCATATGCTCGGTAGGCCATGAGAGTTGGACACATTCCACTCTGTATAATTCGAAATGGTAAGGTTATAATAATTTTCTGTCAGATAACTACGCGGCGTTCACCCTGAAGATATTTCAGGAGTGCCAACCTGAGTCAGTTCTAGTTACAAAACTTGATAAACCTATTCCAAAGCCTCATTACGTGACAAGTGACATATTGATTGAAACAATAACATTTTTCTGCAGAATTACCTCGACCTACAAACTCAAGAGTAAGACATATCCCCTGCAGAATTCTAAATGGAATAATATTGGTATATTAACCTAATAGACTCAACGGAACAGCTGCTGTTTATCGAAAATATTTGAGGACAGCGCAGATCCATCTAATAAGTGTTATCATAACAACACGTTCAATAATGGAATGACGACGGTTATAGCACTGAAGAGGTGTATTCCACCCTTATGCGCTTCCAGAAGTGCCTAGTCATCGAACATTTCTACCCGGCTAAATAATGACAACTGACACTTTTGGTTCAACAGCGGGGAATTTGAGCACAATGGAATGGGGGTTGAATTAAATTTTGAATAGTTGCTTCTGTTGGTGATATTATTTCGTGGAAATAGTGGTTGGATTGAAAGAATTGAAGGAAATGAGCACGCGGATTTTAAAACCTTTAAGGGCCACTTGCACCGTATTACAAAACCATAGATTAAGACCATAACCAAGGCTTAGGTAAAAAATTATCTTGCACCGTCACGTAATCCCAGTTTAATGGCCTTAACTGACAATTAAATTTAAACCCTGAAATTTGGGGGCTTACAAGAAGGATTTCGTACAAGTTTGACATTTTTCTAGACGTAACCTCCAGTTTTTTTACATTTTTTTTTGTTTACATTAGACATTCATGAAGAACTCGTACGAGTTAATGGATTTGATAATCAAATTTTGATTAAAAGTTATTGAATTTCAGATGATATTCATGAAAAATGATATAGAGAGATGATGAAATCAGTAGGCATTGATTCGTATATTTTAAAGCATGAAGAATTAACATCAGTATTTCCATTGATTTCGAAAACTCAATGGTATTTCTAATAAGCCTTCAACTATTTGAAATGATAAAGTTACAATGATATGCTTATTTATTTCCAAAAGCGAATAGCAGAATGAAATCGAAGACATATTTGGAATTAAAAAGCATAGTTTCATGAAGATTCTTCAGTACTATTTTATTTAGTGATGTATTATGTGGAAAGTTATCATTTACTACTTTATTATTGTGCCGGTGCTGTCTCTGTGCTATCATTCTCCTCGTTTATATATTAACTGGACTCAAAATATAACTACAAACAAATTAATGTAAAAGAAATTGCATCCTCGTGGTAATCGATCTTCAAACGTACACCGTTGTCAATCCATCCATACATGATACTTCAATATTTATATAGAATACTTTTTTTTCTGCGGATCTCACATTAGAGTTTTCATTATATTCGATCAAAAATTAACTCAATTCATAATATACTTATTACAAACAAAATAATTCAATAGAGAGTCTATTCTTGGGTAAGCCGTTCCTTATCCGAAAGTTGTTTCGGATAAATCAATACTCTTTATTTATTCATTTTACAAACGCCAGGATTGTAATTCCATGCAGAAGCTCAAATCTTATGATATTACAAAATATAAGTTTACTTGAGTGTATAACTATAAATTTGAATAATGTTTAAAGCCTGATGCAGAAGTAAGAGCACAGGTCTGTGGTAAGAGATCCTTAGTCTAAATGATAATAAACAAGTTAGAAACATTACATGCAATATTTTTATGGAAGCTATGAAGTCTGTCATACATATTTTTTCGGCGGGTTTTTCAATAGATGCATCTTGATTTTTCATAACTTATGGAAATATGGTAGTAGGAACCCATAAAAATGGGTTCAATCTTTTGAATTAAAATATTTCTTCAATTAGGGTTAAAATAAACAACATGAAGCTAATCACAAGTACCAATTCATGAAAAAGTAAACAGATTTGTAGATTAACTTTAATCTAGTTACATTCAGCCTCGGTGCAAGCCGAATATTTAAACCAGAGCTTATTTAGTTTATTGTCGCTTAACTAACTGAAGCTCAAGACGAACACGGTGCAATTGGCCCTTAGTAGGGCTATAACCAGTTATATTCTTCTGTTTTTAACGCGCTTGTTCTTGGGAACAGCGCGTTTTCATTTCGTCTTTATGTCTGTAATTTTCGAATTTTGAGCCAAAATTGGTCTCAAACGACTGGGTTGGACTAACTGATGAAGAATCTGTGGTCAAAATTTATTATGTCCGTCCGGCCGTGTGCGATGTAACTTTCGAAAGGAAGGACCTAAAGTCTTGAAATTTTCAGGTTAGGTTAAGATCCTGAATATCTCGGTTAAGATGGTTAATGGGCCAAATCGGCCGAATGGTTTGCTACAGCCATTTGAAATTTTGATTTTTCAATAACTCGAAAAATATTCATCTGATTGAAATGATGATTGGAATATGAACATTGTCAATAAGAAGAATTATCCGTGGAAAAATTCGAAAAAAAATATTTTTTTTATTTTTTTTTGAAAATTTTTTCATTTCATTGAAATTTCACTGAAATTTTCAAGTCACCATTCCGCAATGTGAACAAGCGCGTAAAAGCTGCTGACTTCACGTCAGTGCTCTTCTAGATTTTTAGTTCAATGATATTTTCATGGAATTTATTCGTGAATTTAAAATGCTGTAAATAGCACTCGGAAGTTATTATTGACAAGAAATTTATCCGCTCGTTTTGGGTGACAATTAATAGCGTTACCCCTTGTCTGTCATTTTCGAATTTTACCTGAAATGATTTTGAACGACGCATAATAAAAAAATCTAGAAAAGCACTGACGTGAGGTCAGGATGTTTTACGCGCTTGTTCAAATTCTAAATATTAGATCTACACGAAATTTTGCACCTGGTTACGTGTTGGTAATCTCCACCTGATTACGAAAGTTCAATCTGATTGCATTTGTACTTCTTGAGATATTGCGGAAATAACGCTAAAATTCCAAATAAAAACGAAATTTGGCACATTTTTTTCCTTAAATCTCCGAAAGTAAATATCGGATGGAATTGAAATTTGGAACGTTGTTGTTAAAAACTGACTCTAAGATCTGTACCAAATTCCATGGAAATCTAATCAATATTTCCAGAGAAAAAAAAATCTCATCGAAAATTTTGAAAATTTTCGAAAAAACTTTCTTTAGATTTTCTGACTACTGGATTCATACGAAATTTTGCTCTAAGTTGCGCGTTGGTATCCCAAAACTATCCACTAAGTTTCAATTCGATCGAGTCAATACTCCATGAGATATCGAGGAATAAACCTCAAAATTTCAAATGGGCCTAACTCCGAAACTATCAAACCGATTACACCCATTAACGATCTTAACCGAAATATTTGGACTTCAAACCTAATCTGACAATTTCAAGTCGCTAAGTCTTCTCCTTCGAAAGTTAGAGCACATACGGACGGCCGGACGGACAGAATTGAATTTAACCACGGATTCTTCTTCAGGGAGTTCAACCCAATCGTTGCAGACCATTTCCGGCTCATAATTCGAAAATTAAAGACATCGTGACGAAATGATAACGCGCTGTTTCCTAGAATAAGCGAGTAAAAATGATAAAAAATTTAGTTTTCTATTATTTATTTTGAATACATTGAATCGATATTTCGTAAAAAGTAATCGTATCTTCAACTATAAATCGTTTCTTATATCATTCTTTATACTCCACACTTTTTAATTAAAACTGTCACATTAAACTTCATACATTTCCGTAAATTAAATGAAGTAATACTGATGGAAATCTGACCTAATTATTATTACACTAGGAATCCAGCTGCCTACTTTCTGTGAGGATCTTTATCACCGCTAAAATTATGTCATTTTAAGTCATTCTTTATGAAATATTTGCTCATTGTGTTAATGACTAACTATACTTTCACGAAGCCCAACACGCGAAAAGGTATTTAGACATTATCGGTGTTAAATCCTGAGAGCTAGCGGGTCAAAAGCAAATATTTGTTTATGTCTGTCATTCGAAATAAATATCCTAACTTTTTTAATATTCAAGGGCGGCCTAATCATTCTAAAGGGTTTTCCAATAAGAGGTAAGTGTTATTTTGAATAGCCCGCTTTTTCGGTAGATGTCACTTTTGAAGCTGTCATTTTTTGACAATTGACAAGTAGAAACTGCGCCATTAATAAAAATGGAACGATACACGCTTCAACAAAGCATTGAAATTATTAAAATTCACTATAAAATGGTGAAAATTTGGCAGAGACGGTTCGTGAAGCACCTTGTCGGACTGCAATAAAGATCGGTGGAAAAATTCGAGCTGTTGGGACAAGTTAGTGATGTGAGGAATAAAACCCGTGCACGTCGCTCAAGAACAGCCGAGAATATTGCTGCTGTAGCCAAAAGTGCTGAAGAAAACCCAGGTTTGTCCATTCCTCGTCTTTCTTTGGAATTAGGCATTCCACAAACGTCATTACACCGTATTTTACATAAAGATTTGGGTCTTAAGGCTTATTAAGTTCAGTTAACACAAGAACTCAAGCCAGCCGATCATCAACAACGTCGTGTCTTTGCTGATTGGGTCGTTGAAATGCATGAAAATTCCATCGAAAAATCATCTTGAGTGATGAGGCCCATTTCCACCTCGGTGGCTTCGTCAACAGGCAAAATTGTCGCATCTGGGGCTCGGAAAACCCGAGAGTTATTGTTGAAAAGCCTCTCTATCCTCAACTTGTGACTGTTTGGTGCGGTTTATGGTCCGGCGGAGTCATTGGACCTTACTTTTTCGAAAATGAGGCTGGAGCAACAGTTACGATGAAAGGATTGCGCTATCGAGAGATGATTAATAATTTTTTATGGCCGGAATTGGATGGTATTGATCTGGACAACGTTTACTTTCAACAAGACGGCGCTACGTGCCACACAAGCAACGAAACCATTGATCTTTTGCGGGAAAAGTTTCCGGACAGTGTAACCTCTCGAAGAGGTGATCACAATTGGCCACCGAGATATTGTGATTTAACACCTTGCGACTTCTTCCTTTGGGACCACGTGAAAGAGAAGGTCTACGCCAATAGCCCAGTGTCGATTCAAGACCTCAAAGATGGAATTCGTGAGGCTATCGAGGACATAAGGCAGCCACTTTGCGATTCGGTTATGAAAAATTTCATTAAAAGGATATGGTCCTGTAAGCGTGGTCGTGGTGGTCATTTGCCTGATGTTATTTTCCACTATTAACGGCATAGCTTCTTCTTTATAATGAAATAAACATCCGATCATTTATATTGAAAATGGCATTTTTCTTCGAATATCAAAATAACACCTCTTATTGGAAAACCCTTCATATACAGTTTTTTTCATTCGAAATTTTGATTTTTTGTATGAAATTTTTTTTTCTCTGGAAATATTGATTAGATTTCAATGAAATCAGGCACAGACCTTGAAGTCACTATTTAACAACAATATTCCAAATTTCAATCCGATCCGATATTTACTTTCGGACATATAGGGAAAAACATTTCCCAAAATTTCCTTGCTATTTGGAATTTTAACGTTATTTACAATATCTCAAGAAGTACAAATGCAATCAGATTGAAACTTTTCGATCAGATGGAGATTACCAACACGCAACTAGGTGCAAAACTTCGTGTTGATCTAATAGAAAGAATTCGAACAAGCGCGTAAAATCTCCCGACCTCACGTCAGTGCTTTTCTAAATTTTTTTATTCGGTTCTAACGAAATTTTGCACAATTTTGCGCATCATCATTACACAGCATGATCTCTAAAAAACACGTTAAACTTTTAGTCATGGATCCAATAATAAGGGAGAATATCAGCCAACTAATAGTAATGCAAATAGCTCCAAAATTTTTCATGAAAATATCATAATGAATTATGCAACTATGCGATTGGTTGAGATGTGGCATCACTGCCAGATTACTCCCTATCCCTCAACTCGACAAAAAAAACTCAGATACTTTTATCCGACAATTTAACAAAACCAAGATATCCAAGTCGACAGGAAGTATTTGTCAAATTAGCACCAAAGCGGTTTTCACTTTGAGGAACTGACAGTGTTGCCAACAATAGGTGATTATAGCCAGGTGATTAGGCGTGGTGACTACCCGCTGGGTCTATTTGCGTTTGTGGTCAGCTTAAAGTTTAATAGTTTCGGACTGTCCACAGAATAATGTTGTATAGCGGTACCACAATCGGATGTAGACACACGGTTTCCGATAGTTATTTAACAATTCTTGAATGGAGTCATGATGATAGCCCGATCGATTTTAATGTACCTATCTACCTTACTTCGTCTATTACGAAGTCTTTTGAATATCTGTGTTGTTCAATATTTCATTTTGAAATTTTTTTTTCAAGTGAGTTTATTGAATATTTTGAAAATCATCAGTTATACCAAATTTACAAAAACTTTGGTGAAAATCTCAAAAACCGTCATCAATTTCGAAAAAACCTAGTTAAGCACTGCCGTGAAGGCAGCAGCTTTTAAGTGCATGTTCAATGGAGATGAACGCTTTGGCAACGAATTTGAACATGCAGGCAGTGCTTTTCTAGGTTTTTTCCGATGAAGTACTGGCATTCAATTCGATCTAATCTGTATTTTTGATAATATTGAGAAAATAAAATTTGGAATGGGTATATCTACGGAATCGTTCGCAGCGAGTTTGAAGATGCTGAAATAAAACTTTTTGCAGAATTTCGTGATGATCGTGTCATTAGAACAGTTTGAAAAAAAACATTTCTGTGATTTTCTTATCATATGAACCTTCGAACTGTAATTTTTCGATGAATTACTGGATTTCAATTCGATCTGATCTGTATTTTTGGAAATATTGGAAAAATAAAATTCTGAATAGATATATCTGCGGAATCATTAGGCGGATTTTACCCATTGACGAATTCAACCTTCGTAATTAAGCTCCAAATCTTCTCTTCTAAGTCTACCCATTCAAAATTTTATTTTCCCAATATTTCCAAAAATACACATTAGGAGGAACTGAAATTCAGTACTTCATCGAAAAATGAAAGTTTGGAGGTTCATACAGAATTAAATGGGGATAATATGATGAGAAGATTACAGAATATTGAATATTTGAAAAAAAAAATTAGAAATTTATTTTTTCAAATTGTTCTAATGACACGAAATTTCGCACAATGTTATCCTTCATCATCTTTAAACTACCTGCAAAGTGTCATCACGATTGAACCAGTATTTGTGAGTTATATCGAAAAAAACAATATCGAGAAGAAAACGACGGAATTCTTCATATTTTTTCCCAATATCTCCAAAACTAATAGCCGTATCGAACTGAAATTTGATGCACTGCTGTGAAATACGGAGCTCATGGTATGACTGTAATTGTTCTCGAATATGAACAATGGTTTCAGAAAAAAAAAATTTTCGGAAAAAATTTTGAGAAATTTTTTTTTTAATTCAGTGTTCAAAAGATTTCAACGAAATTTTGCTCAAAATTGCGCGTCATTATACTCAAACTAATTGCCAAGTTTCAATCCAATCGCTCCAGTAATTTTTGAAATATGAGGGAAATAACCTTCAAATTGCTATAACTCCGAAACTTTCTGACCGATTTGGCCCATCAACTGACTTTACCGCGGCATTCCGATGCGCGAACTACCCTGCAAGTTTCAAGTCGCTAGCTGGCTCCGTTCGACAGTTATGTTGTCCACGGCCTGCCGGACAGAATCGATTTTGACACCGACTTCGTCATCAGTGAGTCCAACCTAGTCGTTTGATACCATTTCGGCTCAATCAACGAAAATTACAGACATTTAGACAAAACGATAGCACACTGTTCCCCTAGAACATGCGCGCAAAAAAGATGGGACATAAAGTAACCGTAATTTCTTACAGAGAATCCGGAAAACTTCCATAAAAATAATTTCAGTTCACCGTACGAAAAAAACCAAGTTGCTATACTCCCTGATGTTTGATCAGCAATATTTTCATTTTGTGGAGCTGAAGCAATCAATCAACATCAAAATTACCAGCATCTGTTGACGCACCTGTATATGCCTACTTAATTCATTTATCATGTACACTATTAGTGATAGTCGATTAACTCTATTATTTATATATATTCGTATATTGATACATGTTCTGTAGCTGTATTCGAAAATTTAATTAATAGACATAAATGAATAGATTTATTTAAGGTTTTTCCAAATTTTCACTCCCAATATTTAAAAAAGAATTATAAATAAACTATAAATTAAATAAAATTATTATTTATAGAAAACGCCATTGCAGATTGCATGATCCAAACTGTTTGTCGAAATAAAATAAAAATGAGGCAACATTTTTCCTGAAAGCTTCCTCTGACAAATCCCTCACTCCGCAAGGGAGTTTCCTAAAATAAAATTAATATTATTTCCAATGATTCATATTCAGATATTGAGATAGAAAATCTAGAAAAAACCTTATGAATAAATGAATGGATAATACAGATAATGCATTAATATTTTGTTGTTCCGAATGAAACTATTAGAATCAAAAATATCATGGAAATTTTGCATTCCAATTCTGAATGTGTTTTCAATTTTTGAGGTCATTCGAGGAAAAAATTGAATGCCAGTTCATTGCATATGTATTTTGAATACGCAGCAAATTTTATTTAAAGGTTAATTATATCCTTTCTCTCATTATATCAAATAATATTGCAGTTCTGCTTATTTGTGTCGGTTAATTAATTATGCATTTTCGTATTCATTCTATGAATGAATTTTTTTTTAATGCCATGTTTAGTATTGTTATTTTCTGGATACAATCGCAAGGAACACTTATTGATTTTTCAATTCAATCTTTCATATTTATTCAATTTTTTCGATGAAAGAAATCCGTGACTGGGTATTTTTGTCGATTTTTCATATTGCGGTTGGCAGATAAAATTTATATGAGGGTTGATTATTTTATAGGGCATTCAACTATGAACATTTCAATAGAAAAAATTTTCAAATCAGCAAAAACTATATTTTCCAAGATATTTAATTTTTTGGATAGAAGAAATCCGTCGCTGGATGTTTTTTCGATTTTTCAGATTCCAATCAGAATTCTTATGAGTGAAGTAGAGCAATACAAGCATGAATGTGAAAAGATTGTTCAAAATTTTTCGATTATTGGATTATTATCTCGAAATAATTGGCAAATCACGCAGCATCTAATTGTTAGCCTTTCAAATTTCATAAAAAACATTTCGTATCTAATCAATCAAGATTTTGTGACATCTATAAACACTTCTATGAATAAAATCTCCATTCTAAAATAAACAAAAATAAATTGTTATTCATGAATGTCCTATTGACACTCCAAAAATATTGTGAAATATCAAAATTCTCTTTGATCAAGTATATAGACAATATATTCATATTTATGCTTTCATTCATGATGTTTTAGGATAAATCAAGTCTTTCAGAAATAACACATCTGACAAGCTTCAGCAACAAACAAAACATCTTTTCAGTTACCTAATTATTTTCAAAATCCACCATAACATCATATTCTCCGCGAGGTAAATTCAAAAGACAGAATTCTTGTACATTAGCACCCAGAATGGACGCAGAGAGCATCAATAAAGATCATGAGAAGAGATTTAATAATAGATCTTCCGTCGCTTTAACTGCTACGGTAGCCTTAATTATAACATTAATCATGACAGAACCCATATATCTTAGAAACCGAAACTGAAGGATATCTTCCTTGGAGAAACGAGAGATGTATCTGCGATTTATTATGATCCATACTTAATTAATTTTATGCACGAAGGAATATTTTAATCTGATATTAGCAGCAATGGAAAGTTACATCGATATTTTTTCCATATTATTATTTTATTTTTCATAAAATGTATGAATTAAATTCCCGATTGAATTCAGTGAATCAATTGTTTTCGATTGAAATGTTAAATTTAATCTGATGATTTTCACGTGAATAAATAATAATTTTTCAAAATTTTTGAATATACATGTATTAAATTATTTACTAATTTAATTTTAATAAAATTGGAATGATACAAAAGAACTATTACCGTATCATCAGGCGGCCCAAACAAGTTCTAATGAAGACCTATCAGAATATCCATGAAAATCGATACATAATTTGAATATCTATTGATACAGTTATTTTCCAAATTGTTAATGAAAAACATTTCATTATGTTTTAAGGGGACTGAATCAATCTTCGAATTTCTGTCGATAGAAATGTTATTTTTCAATCTTCGATCAATTCGGTAGGAATTTGGTTTTTTGGATTTAAAATGTTACAGTGCATTAATATTCTACCCTCTTTCTTGAAGAAGTATCAAATTAAATGAACTCATTATTATGTTTCTGAAATAATTTGTTAAAATCAACTTGCTCATTCTCGAAATTTGAAAGTATCAAAAACTATGAAAATTATACAAACGAATTCCGAAATATAGAATAAATAAAAATTAATATCGATACCTTTATCAATTCCTACGTAAAATTTGTTCAAACAATTCATGCATGTTGTTAATATTTCCCTAGGTATCGTGAATCTTTAATGAAAAACTGTATCAGTTCACATTTTATCTTCAATTAATATGTTTCAGTAAATAACACCAGATACTCATAGGTGTTTTCATTTCGGATATCTCATTTCATATGTTAGTTTTTACAAGCATTTCGTGATATAGAGCCTTTTTTTGTGAGCCGAATACAAAAATGACTGAAATAATCAAATTATGATGAAGTATATTTGATTTTGCAAGGGAAACAATTTTCAAACTATTTAGTTTCATTTGATATTACCATATATTTATGAATAGAGAGATATGAAATTGATGTGGTTTATATCATGAGTGTTGTAATATTGATTTAATTTATATTTAAAATTCTAAATGAATATGGATAAGTGTTATTTATTTGAGAGAATTACAAGAAAGGTAAATTTATAGTTTTTAGAAGTTCAAATAAAATTGAAAAACGTGCGACCCGACGGATACACTATATGAGGTGGTCCAAGTAGTGACGTCAATAAATTTTTTTTAGATTCCTGACACCTAGGGGTATATTATCCAAAAATACACAATGTATTTTATGCGATGTCTTTTAGTTTTCGAGTTATAAGTTTTTGATTCATTATGCCAGTGAGGTTTCAAAAATTCATATCTCTCTATGTAGTAAGTATTCTGCAGATTTTTTTTCTGTAAAATGATCTCCCTGAATGTTGTTTTGATAAGAAAAATAACTCAGCTTCTTAAAATAACTCAAAGTTACTCAGAAGAGGCTTGAAATTTAGAACTTCAGTTTTCACTCAAACATTCAACATGAATTTAAAAATACAAAAACGAGTTTTCATAGCTTCTAGCTGAGTTCAAAACTCTGCACGGTCCTAAACCACCAAAATCATAAGAAAAAAATTGTACTTTATGGGTCTTTTTATGCTGTAATCGGCCTTTGAAGGCGGATAGGCTAAAAATCATTGAAACACGATAAAAGTTATTTTTCTACTTTTATTATTCTTATGATAAATTAAACTCAAAAATGTATTTCTAAAGTAATTTTAATCGAAATTCCTGTAAACTAACTGTAGCTCGTGTATTTTTGACAAAAATTTTGGTCCCACCGCTGATTGGAAATGTGAGCTTATTTCAAAATTGGTAGTTGTGGAATTACTTGCTTTTGGATGAGAAATAAAAGCACAAATAACTGGAAAATTACCATTTGCTACAATAAATCTTCAAAATCCCTTTCTCCATTTTGAATACAAAATCGTCAACGTTTTTGTTTTTTTTCTTTCCGCTTCAAAAAGTTTTTGTCTTAATTCAGTTTCGTTGTTGCTTTCCGTCGCTTATACCAGCTCTTTGTAAAATCCCCAAATGAAAAAATCGATGGGGTTCAGATCTGGCGGACGCGCAGGCCATTCGATCAGCCCTGCACCCCAATCCATCCTTAAGTAAGAATAACACGAGCCACAATTATTTCACAGGAATTTCAATTAAAATTACGCTGAAATCACATTTTTAAGGTCAATTTACCATAAGAATGATAAAGAGGAGATAAATAATTTTACTCGTATTTCAATGATTTTGAGCCTATCCGGCTTCGATGGCCGATGAGGTACAGCAAAAAATGGCCAATAAAGTATAATTTTTTTCTTATGATTTTGTTAGTTTATTACCGTGGGATGTTTTCAAACTCAACTAGAAGCTATGAAAACTCCTCTTTGTATTTTCAAATTGAATTTGAATTTTTGAGTGAATCCTTCTGAAAATTGAAGTTCTAATTTTCAACCCTTTTTTGAATAACTTTGAGTGACTTGAGGAAGCTGAGTTACTTTATTACTGAAGAAACATTCAGGGTGATCATGTTGCAGAAAAAATATCTGCAAAATACTCTCTACATAAAAAGATATACATTTTTGAAACCTCGTTGGCATAATAAATTAAAAAAACACAAAAAAAATTTAATTCGAAAACTACGAAAAATCGCGTTGCATACATGGGGTATTTTTGGATGACTCAAGGTGTGAGTAATCTAAAAAAAAATTATTGACGTCACTACTTGGAATACACTGTATACTATATCAGAAAAAAAGTTCGAAAATATTCATAATAATTATCTCAAATTACCTACATTTTTTTTATAGAAATTAAAATATCCTTTTCATGTGTGACCTCTGAAATGAGCGAAAATTATAAATTTCCAATGATTGAAAAATTTTTCATTCTTACAAACAACGATTTGATATATGCAATAATAAAAGTTGTTTCATTCTCTTGAAAATAAGAACAAGAAGTCGAAATGCATATAAAATATGGTTAGTGGAACGAGAAAAGAGATAAGAAAGTTTCTGTATTTAAATGCAAGTAAAATCTATAGCTTCAGCGCGAAATCTACAATTTTTCCGATAATTATTTTCGCTTTTTCCCAATATCCAATCTTTATATTCATCTATTATGTTTTCAATTTGATTAAACAATCTTAATTACTGAAATTTTCCAAATATATAATGCAACATTCGATCTACAAAATAGTTTGATCGAATGTGCAATAATCTGTAATGATTTCCTCCAAAATTTATAGCGTATAGTTTTTCACAAATCAAAAGTGATATAAATATTTCTTCGTGAACATCTTTTCAACATTTTCAACGTATCAGTAACATCCAAACTTAAACACTGAACTTCTGAATCTGCTATTATAGAATCCTTAGCAGAAGCGGTGTCCCCCAAGGTTCAAACTTAACACCTACCTGTTCTTAGCAGCGGCAGCTCTATCCCTCTGCCTCCTGTTCTTGAACCAATTACCAACCTGAGTCGGCGTCAACCCAGTGGCCTGAGCCAACTCCCTCTTCTTCGTCGGATTGGGATAAGGATCTTGCAGATACCATTCCCTCAACAAACTACGAGTCCTCTCCTTAAAACAATGCGTCTTCTGCTCGCCATCCCAAATAGTCCTCGGCAACGGGAACTTTTTCCTCACCCTGTATTTATCAACCGGCCCTAAGGACCTTCCCCGTAGCTTCTCAGCTTCCTGGTAATGAGCCTCTAACCACATCGCCTGCAGCTTCCCGTGCGAGCTTTTCGTGAACTTGTGAGTCTCTAAGATATTGTACAATTCCCGGAAGTTACCACTGTGAAACGAAACTATCGCCTTAGCCCTTAACACAGCCTCATTCTTGTTCAATTCACTTATGTTCGGATGAGCCACAGGCAAAGACCACAGGAACCTCGCCAAACGTTCGATGTCACCGCTCTCTTCCAGAGTTTCGCAGACTGCGGCCACCTGACTCACAGTGAAATTCAAAGTCGGCAGTGCGAACAAGGGATTTGGAAGTACCGCTGAGGGAACCACCGGGATAGGTACACTGATTCCTGGGGAAGAAGAGGTATCCGAGTGGGCCCCCGTACTGCCCGCACTCAGTCCTAGAGCCATGTGAGTAGCCAGGGTTACGACGAACTTATGCACAGAACTCGACGAATAAATTCATAACAAACTAAACTATACGGATATGTACAGTTATTTACATATAAATACACTACAGGACGATTGTAGCATACCTTATTTAACCAAGGTATCAACCGCGCACATCGTTCGATACTAACGTTCACTGTTAACACAACCACGGTGTCTGTGTATACGACTATACACTCCCAGCGTGGAGGGGAACGTTCTCGTTCCCTTATTCGCCGTAGAGGTGTCGTTACGCTTCACACTCGCCCAATACAAAGCTTTTAGATGAAGAGTGGGGGTTGTAATGGGCGTAGCCGATATCAGTTTGATACGTAACGTTTGAAGTTAAGCTTTTGTAACCGTGTATCTGACTAGAAATGATGGATAAAGTGGTTCTCTCCTCGCGTCGGCTTTTGTTATAGTCGCCACCCAGATTACTTCCAAGATACGCCTTTTTATGTTTGTTTAAACTTGCGGATGTCAACGACACGGTATTATAGAAGACGGTGCACCTTTCCCCGTTCCCCCCTCTGGCGTCTAGCTGCGTCTTGGGAGGTTTGAGTGGCACGTTGAGCGCTTGGATCTTGGATCAATCACGGGGTTTGGTGATGGTGGGACAGTCGTCAAATTGTAGGATGTTGGGAGTATTGAAATTGAAAGTTGTTATGGGGATGTTGGAGATGGAGAAATGTTGATTTGAGACAGATTTTTGAAAGGATGGAGTTTGAAAATTAAATTTTTGATTAGGTGTGTTCGTCCAATTGATTGGAATTGATGGATATTTCTGTCATATTTCGTACTAGCGTTTTGAAGTGAATGATTTTTTTCGAGTTTCCATTCACAGTAAGAGAATATTTACCGTTGAAAAAAACCCTATATTCATTGCATCAGCAAACTGCAACTGAAGTTTTTACTATTTTCCCCGAGTTTTCTTGAATTATGGTCTATTAATTTTTGAATTGAATTAGTTTGGTAAGTATCCGAAAAACGAAAGAAAACGATTTCGCTTTCTTCAAGTCTAATCCTCATATCAAAAGATTGGGCAAATAAAATTTCGGATGGATGTACCAACTCGCAAAACCATTGAGTGAATTTTGCTGATTCATGAATTTCACCGTGAATTCAGCTCAAAACCTGCTCAACAAATATTTCCTTTCTAAGTTGTTTGTTTTATGCATGGTTACATCGAACATAAACACAATAACTTTCGGGAGAAATGACTTGGAAATTCGATATTTGTAGGGAAGGTTTGAGGCTCAATTACTCAAGCCTAATAATGTGATATCCACCCAAAGATTCATGGAGATTTCATTTTTCCCAATATTTGCGTCGAAATACCGATAGATATACCGATTTAATGAAAAATGGCTGCTTGATCTTACAGAATTTCTTTCGATGGATTATAATATGATCAGCATATCGCGAAGAAGGTCTATCTTTATAGAAATTTATGGAAATTTTGCACAACAAATTTCTTCCCAAGATTTTCGATCACGTACTTGATCCTTAACATTGTTTTTACGCAGCAAAATGAGAATTTTTTTTATTTAGATATAAATGTTATACAGGGTGTATCTGAATAGCACAGAATGAAATTGAAGGTGTGATTCTGTGATGAAAATAAAGGTAGGTATAAAATTTTCCCCCCGGAATAGTTAACCCCTCTGAAGATAAACAAAAAAAAATGTTTTTTTTTATTTTCACTCTATTATATTTTTTGTCAATAAAAATACACATTTTGGAGTTTTTTCAACCCTGAAGTATGCTGAGGAGGGGTTGAAATAGTCAACCCCTAAGATATTTTTTCTCACAACTTTTTTTGGATAGAAATTTTCCATCAGAAAAACATGGATTAAAAGCCCAATTCATTCACTAACTTTTATTCCTTACAAGTTTTTTCGAAAACTAAAGTATTTACGAGGGAAACAAAACTCATGTTGAATAGCTTTTTATTGAACAACAGCCAACCAAATTATGATTCTACTAGACTTTTACAACTAAAATAATAGCGAATAATGAACAAAAACCTGTCGAATATTGAGAATACAATTATAATAAATGTTGAAAATTTGTAGAGATGAGAAAGTTGGTAAATTGAATTAAATTGGGCTTTTCAGGCATGGGGTTTTTTTAGAAGGAAAATGTGTATCCTAAAAAAAGTTGTAAGAAAAAATTTCTTAGAGGTTGACTAATTCAAACCTTTCTGAGCATACTTCAGGGTTGAAAAATTCAACAATGTGTAGTTTTATTGATTAATAATATTCACTAAGTTTCGTGTCTTTAGCTTAACATACAGGGAAAACAAAAAAGAAAAAATTTTCTGTTAACCTTCGAAGGGGTGTAATTTTTCTGGGGGGGTTTTAAAAAAATTCATACCAATTACCTTCCTATTTTTTCATCACAGAATCACCTTTAAATTTCTTCGGTGTTATTCAGATACACCCTATGAGATATTGATTGAATTATTCATGAATCCGAAACATATAAAACTCGAAAAAATGGGGTGAGTTGTCAATGTAGTAAAACAATAAAGAAATAACTGAAAAAATTTTATTAATGCTCCACTATTATGTGGTTGCTTTTCTTCATTTTTTCCCTTTTTTCTAACCCAACATTAAGCCACACATCAGCAATTCATAACGTTATGTACAAAACATAATGACTTTAATTTTATTAGATTAATTTTATCGATTCAACGATATGGAAAAATTGAACCTAATAATCCACTGGGTTTATTTAAATTTTATCTCACAATATCCAAAAAATTACAAACATGAACAATACCTATCGGAACAATGCAAAACGATCAACAAAGTGAACTGTTTAACGTTTCTGAATTGAAGTATATCTATAACTCCTTCATCAGGCAATGAATTGAAAATTTTCAGAATTATTTTTTGCATTACTTTTTTCGTATTTCAAAAACTTAAAAACGTCGAATTAACATCCGTGAAAATCACAGCAGGGCATTACATCAACATGATATTTTCTGAGATATGCAGTCACGATTACATTTCTAACATGAATCTTCTAAAGAATACAAGCAAAACTAAATATTCAGAATTTGTATGAATAAAATCTAAAATAACTGTTTTAAATGTCCTCCATTCCCTTTGAGACAACAAATTTTCTTTCTGAAAAGAAAAAAAAAGAAATGCGATCGCGTACATTGTTCTTACGAATATCTCAAAAAATATAAATTTTAGGGCATTATTGTTATCTCCACACCTATACATTATTTTTCAGAGTAGATGCCAATATGACCATAAAAAAATCTAAAAAAGCACTGCCGTGAAGGCAGCAGCTTTTGCGAGCATGTTCAATGTAGATGACCTCTTCAGAAACAAATTTGAACATGCACGCAACAGCTGCTGCCTTCACGGCATTGCCTTTCTAGCTTTTTTTGATAAATTACTGGATTTCAATTCGATCTAATCTGTGTTTTTGGAAACATTGGAAAAACAAAGTTTTGAATGGGTATAGCTACGGAATCATTGGGCGGATTTTACCCATTCACGAATTCGACCATCGTGATTAAGCCCCAAACCTACTCTAGAAATATCGAGTTTCTAAGTCATTTCTTCTTGAAGTTATTGTGTTAACGGTCGGCCTAACGACCGACTGCGTAAACACAATAACTTCCGAAAGAAACAACTTAGAAACTCGATAATTGAAGAGAAGGTTTGGACCTTTATTACGAAGGTCGAATTCGTGAATGGGTAAAATCCACCCAATGATTCCACAGATACACCCATTCAAAATTTTATTTTCCCAATATTTCCAAAAATACAGATCAGATCGAATCGAAATCCAGTATTTGATCGAAAAATTACAGATCGAAGGTTCATATAGAATTTAAAGAGGATTGTATGATAACAAAATCACAGAAATTGTTTTTTTCAAAATGTTCTAATGACATGATCATCACGAAATTTTGCACAATGTTGTCTCTCAGCATCTTCAAACTAGCTGCGGAGATTTATCAGGATTGAATCAGTATTCCTCGAGTTATACCGAAAAAAGCAACGATATCGAGAAGAAAACCTCGAAATTTTACATATTTTTTCCCGATATCTCCAAAACTTATGATCGTATCGAACTGAAATCTGGTACACTGCTGTGAAATATGAAGCTCAAAGTCTGAGTGGTATTTTTTCTTTGGTATGATGAATGGTTTCCGAAAAAAAATCTGTTGGAAAAAAAATTTTGAAAAACATTTTTTTAAAATTTACTGACAATATGATCCTGACAAAATTTGGCTCAAAGTTGCGCGTCGTTATACTTCACCTAACTGACATGTTTGAATCGAATCGCTCAAGAATTTTCTGAAATAAAAAATAAATAACGTCAAAATTTCAAGTTGCTATAACTCCGAAACTATTCGACCGATTTGGCCCATTAACGAGCTTAACCGCGGCATTCCAATGCGCCCTGAAAGTTTCAAGTTGCTAGCTCACTTCGTTCGACAGTTTCGTGTCCACGGCCGGCCGGACAGAATCGATTTTGACACCGGATTCGTCATCTAGAGTCCAATCTAGGCGTTTGAGACCATTTTCGGCACAATCATCGAAAATTACAGACATTAAGACAAAACGATAGCACGCTGTTCCCCTAGAACATGCGCGCATAAATGAGGTTCCAATTTGAAAAAATTGAGTTTTCACGTTTTTAAAATCGCCAACTTTGACAACGCTTTCGTGACCTCCTGTATCATGGGTTTCAATTCTGACTATTGCGACATAAACATTATTCTGGAAGATATCCATGTTTCAGCAGAGCTCCATTTTCAATATTTTCATTGGAATTTCACGTTAAAAAAAAAAATTCTGACAGAAATCCACAAATTATAAACTATGGGACTTTCAATATCCCAAATACGAAAGTTTCCGGTGAAACAGGAATTTCCACAAATCTCAAAAAATTTTCATTCAGTCATCTCTCTGGCAAAATCAAAATCTTAAGTCCAAAATTGAAAACTTGAATTTTGATTCCTTCTCAAAATATTCTAACGAACGGTATTCGTGAGACACCACGTATAATAAATAACATAAGGTAAATATGGATAAAACTTCTCCAGACGCTTTCATTCACAAATTTGCAAACGTTCATGAATGAACTGAAAGCAATTAAAATTGTGTATTTCCATTGGCTATTATACATCACTTTACTACTTCCTTACGTTGTTTTAATCACTCGATTTCATTCAGTTTTGCATAATTCCTGGAAATACTCTCATTCATGAATATATTTCAGGAACGATTATTACTCAAATACTCTTTCAAAGATGACTTCTCAGTCAGTTCTCTACAATCATTAATAAAACGATATCTACCAAAATCACCGTCGGTTGTCATTAGGGTAACACTTTGGTTTACCACAATGGGCTTTACATGACCTTCATCCTGAAAACGGACAATGCAGTTAAATGACTCCAAAAAATCATCTGTTGGTCAGTAACACAGAGCCGGATCAAGGCGGGCGTGGCGAAATTATTATTTTTTTTTAAAATAATACATTTTTCATTTCAAGCGTCACACACATTGTAGAGCGGTGCTGTGGTGCATGAAGCTGTTGTATATCGAGACGTTTACGACCGAGGCCGGGGGGCTAGATGAACCCACCATTGTCTGCGAGCTTCTCTCTCCTCGCAATCGGGGTAATCCTATGCAGCGGAAACTTCATCACAGTTTATAACGCATTAATTTGAAAAAATATGATTATATTTATACTCCATTCACTTTTGTAAATCATAGTCATTTTCCTGTCAGACAACTACGCAACGTTGTCGTCTCTACATAAAGGTCGTAGTAATCACGTATTTTTCAAATTGTGAAATTACTTTGGAAAAATAATGAATTTGAGAAAATATAATGTGAATTTAATATATATATATATATATATTTTTGAGATGAGCAGTACATTTTTTTTTATATCAAACAATTTGTGTCATAACAGTATTAGCAGAGGAAATGTAAACGGGGTACCATACATTTTTACGTATGATACAAGAGCACAGATAAAAACCTCAGGAAAAACTCTGTCTCCCCGTATAAGTGTAATGAAATTGTTGTTTTTTATTGAAGGGCTTCTTTTTCATCGACAAAATTTCCTCCTTCCTATGCGATGCAGGTTGAAATCTTGAAATCATACCTGAAAACAAAAAAGGAGACGAAAAAACTAATATAAACTAGTAAATGATTTTGTACTCATTAAATTAATTCGAAGTTCGCAATCCATCTCAAAAAAGAATCAGACACCGAATGAATTGCCCCGAAACCATCGTCAAATTTATATATTGGACAAGTATTAACTAACTGTTCTATTGTTTCCTCTTCTTCTCCGCACTCGCACCTTGGACTTTCGACCGAATTCCATTTGAAGAGGAAACTATTACAGCGACCATGACCGGTTCTAAGTCGATTAAAAATGCACGAAATTTTTCTAGGAAGATTAAAACCATGAACTTTTTCTGAAGGATCGCTGATCAAACCTTTGTTAAAAACATTACACGAATTCCATTCCGAACGCCAAACTTCTTTGTCACTTTTATTGGTGTAAAGAAAATCGTTGATCCATAAAGGTTTACGAGATTTCAATCTAGCAATTTTAGAATCCGGAATATAAGACATGATTGGGAATAAATTCGGAAAGGAACGATATTTATTCCAAGACTTTATCACTGCAACCTGTCTACGAATATGGGGCGGTACAATATTTGAGAGAACTGGTAACCACTGTAAAGGTGTAGATCTTATGGTCCCAATAATGATTCTCATAGCAACATTAAGCTGTACATCTATTTTACTAACATGAGCGCTATTAAACCAAACCGAACAACAATATTCAGCAGCAGAAAAAACCAAAGCCAAAGCTGCGGTACGAAGAGTTGTAGGGTCAGCCCCCCATGAAGAACCAGCTAGTTTTTGGAGAATATTATTCCTAGATTTCAACTTCATGCGTAAGTTTTCCAAGTGGGCCTTGAAATTCAAAGAAGTATCTAATTTCACTCCAAGATATTTAGGAGTGAAATTATGTTTCAGAACGGCATTATTGAAAGTAACATTCAAAGTTTTAAACTTCTGTTGATTATTCAAATGAAAACAAGAAACTTCTGTTTTATTAGAATTTGGACATAAACGCCACTCAACAAAATAATTCTTCAAAATTTCTAAATCAGTATTTAGAGTGTTTTCAATGACTTTGAAATCAGAGTGAAGAAAAGCCAGAGCAATATCATCTGCATAAATGAATTTCTCTGAAGAGGTTGCTGGAATATCACATAAATATAAATTAAATAGAAGTGGAGCTAAAACTGATCCTTGTGAATTTAATGATTCCAAAGAACTGGCGAATGTTGAAGAAACTTTTTTCTCTGTTAACACTGGAAATATTTCACATATATTAACATGGTTGGAAGATGAGTTATGCTTTTTTCTTGTACGGAAATCAAGAATCGACTGTTGAAATTTTACTGAAAAATAATGGATAGAGAAGTCCGTTACTTTATGATAGTTCATTCGAAAAAAAAGTACTCGAATAAACTGGCATGAAGACTTCCAAACGAACAGACAAACCTATGGAAATCCCTACTTTTCGGAATTTTCAAGAAATAAGTCTACAGAAGACATTTGAATACCTTGTTGCACAACTTGAAATACTCCAGTATGAAAATGTAGTAGTACTACAGAACCTGTGTCACCTAAAAAGAACTAACTCAATTTATAAAGTTCTTGGGAATCTATGTGAACGATACACTGGGTTTTCACTCACGTACGTCGAAAATGTTGGATAGCTTGTGATAAATTATTGATTCCAAATTATCAGGGCTACTATCAGAAAAACCAGTTTTCAATTCTACATATCACTTCCTGATACTTCATCTCTGCTTCTTCAAAACTACCTTCGGTATTTTTAGTTTCCAAGCATGATGATTATATTGAGATTGAGAGTAGAAATTGGCATCGGCATTTGGCAACGTCTCTGAGAATTATTTTTACATTGCCGATATTTCACGAATGCCAACCTGCGACAGTTTTAAGTGAAAAAACTTGATAGACCTAAATCATGGCCAACCGGGATAGTTTATAAAAGTGGAGTATATATTATTTGAGATGAGATTATCCAAGCTGACCTGGAAATTATTCTTGCTGTAAAAAGTTTTCAATCATGTATATTTAACTTTTTGAATTGATATCTGGACTACTGTAGCAGCTAATTTCATAAGCGTAGTCATAATATTCGTTTAGACTCTCAAGGGCGCATTTTGTAAATTTGAACCAGACGCTAAAATTCTGGGTCCGGCTCTGGTACCACACTACCATAAATATCAGTAATCGGAAAGCTTGAATGATGAAATACCTGTGTAAAAGCTAATGAAGGGTGACTTGAAACAATTGCCATACTCAAGTAATGGCTTTTTAAAATTCACACTTTCTTGACTTTCTATAGAGGGTGGTCGAAGGTAAGTACCGGAAATTCAAAAAAGATGGTGTACCTGTTAGGAATCCATGGGAATTTTCCACATGGCATGCTATCGGTATGTCCAAATGTCTATCATTTCCGAAATTTATCTCAGAGGACTAGGTTGGACTCACTGGTTACGAATCCGGTGTCGAAAGGAACTCTTTCCGGCCGGTCATAGCCACGATCATTGGAGAACGGAGAAGTCTGTCTACGTAAAAAAATGCGACAGCTATGGTAGTTAATCGGCAAAATTGGCAAAACAGCACTCGATTTTCAATCATGATCGAGAAGGGTAACATTAAAATCTTTTTTGATAGAACCAATCTGATCTAATATCAACTCATGCATGAGATTCGTCAAAATTTGTGAAATTCAATTATATCACTTCTTGAAGAAAATGTGTACTGACTGACAAAGAAACTGCAACACTCAAAAGGAGCTGTTTGAATTTCGAATTTTTTTTGTGAAACATAGATACTATAACCAGGGGTAAATAATTTTAATTTAGAGAAATAAATCGTGAAGGTTTTTCATGTAAACATTTTTTGTTACTTAAATATTGTAGTCGTTTTTTGCAAATTTTTTAAATTTCACAACAAACCACCTGCTCGAGAAGATCCAAATTCGATGTTTAGTTGTCGCCTAGAGCACGTGTTTGCGGAATTGATCGCCCACTTACTAAATTTGAAAGGGGCCGAATTATTGGTCTACGGGAGGCGGGGTTGTCATTTCGAGAAATCGCTAAAGTACAGTACAGAAATCCAACTACTGTTATGAGTAGCCTAACGGCCAATTGCGTAAACACAATAACTTCCGAAAGAAACAACTCAGAAACTCGATATTTGTAGAGAAGGTTTGGACCTTAATTACGAAGGCCGAATTCGTGAATGGGTAAAATCCACCCAATGATTCCGTAGATATACCCAATCAAAATTTTATTTTTCCAATATTTCCAAAAATACAGATCAGATCGAATTGAAATCCAGTACTTCATCGAAAATAACAGTTCGAAGTTTCATACAGAATTTAATGAGGATGATATGATGAGAAAATCATAGAAATTTTTTTTTTCAAATTGTTCTAATAACACGATTATCACGAAGTTTTGCATAAGGTTGTCTTTCAGCATCTCAAAACTAGCTGTGAAGTTTAATCAGGACTGAATAAGTATTTCTCGAGTAATACCGAAAAAATCAACGATATCGAGAAGAAAACCTCGAAATTTGACATATTTTTTCCCGATATCTCCAAAACTTATAATGGTATCGAACTGAAATTTGGTACACTGCTGTGAAATTAGAAGGTCAAGGTGTGAGTATGATTTTTTTTTGGATATGATGGATGGTTTCCGAAAAAAAAATTTTTTTGTGAAAAAATTTCGAAAAAATTTTTTTTTTTAATTTACTGACAATATGATCTTGACGAAATTTGGCTCAAAGTTGCGCGTCGTTATACCCCACCAAACTGCCAAGTTTGAATCCAATCGTTTAAGTAGTTTCCGAAATAAAAAATAAATAACTTCAAAACTTCAAGTGCGTATAACTCCGAAACTATTCGACCGATTTGGCCCATTAACGAACTTAACCGCGGCATTCTGATGCGCAACCTATCCTCAAAGTTTCAAGTAGCTAGCTTGCTTCTGTCGACAGTTATCGTGTCTACGGCCGACCAACCGGCCGGCCGGCCGGACAGAATCAATTTTGACACCGGATTCGTCATCAGTGAGTCCAACCTAGTCGATTGAGACCATTTTCGGCTCAATCATCCAAAATTACAGACATTTGGATAAAACAATAGCACGCTGTTCCCCTAGAACATGCGCCCAAAAAATAAGTATGGAATTCCCTACTTTTCCAATTCTCAAGAAATAAGTCTTCAGAAGACATTTAAATATCTTTTGTTGCATAACTTGAAATACTCCAGTATGAAAATGTAGTAGTGCTACAAAACCTGTGTCACCTTAAAAGAACTAACTCAATTTACAAAGTACTTGGGAATCTATGTGAACGATACACTGGGTTTTCACTCACATGCGTCGAAAATGTTGGAGAGCTTGTGATAAATTATTGATTCCAAATTATCAGAGTTTCTATGAGAAAAAGCAGATTTCAATTCTACAAAGCACTTCCTGATACTTTGTCTCTGCTTCTTCAAAACTACCTTCGGCATTTTTAGTTTCCAAGCGTGATGACTATGTTGAGATTGAGAGTAGAAATTGGCATTGGCATTTGGCAACGTCGATGAGAATTATTTTCACATTGCCGATATTTCACGAATGCCAACCTGCGTCAGTTTCAAGTAAAAAAACTTGATAGACCTAAATCATGGCCAACCGGGATAGTTTATAGAAGTGAAAGTAGTATATATTCAAGGAGGCGAACCATTTTAAGAAAAAATTCCAATAAACGTATATCGTTAACGTGCTAACTTTTGAGATATGGGGTGGTAAAGTTTCGAGAAAAAAATATTTTTTATAATCACAATGATGTCATTATGGAATTTCTGTGAAGTTTTCAATTTTTTGTTTAGTGAGACTTTGTCAAATTGACATTTTAAGTTTATTTCAGGTTTTACTCGCAAAATCTTAAAACGAACTACTAAAATTGAATAAGATTATTATTTATAGAAAATCGTGTCTACGGCCGGCCAACCGGCCGGCCGGCCGGACAGAATCAATTTTGACACCGGATTCGTCATCAGTGAGTCCAACCTAGTCGATTGAGATCATTTTCGGCTCAATCATCCAAAATTACAGACATTTGGACAAAACGATAGCACGCTGTTCCCCTAGAACATGCGCGCAAAAAACAACGATATCGAGAAAAAACCTCGAAATTTTACATATTTTTGCCCGATATCTCCAAAACTCATGATCGTATCGAACTGATATTTGATACACTGATGTGAAATATGAAGCTCAAAGTCCGAGTGGAATTCTTTTCTGGATATGATAAACGGTTTTCGAAGAAAAAATTTTTTGGAAAAAAATTTTTTCGAATTCACTAACAGTATGCTCCTGACATAATTTGGCTCAAAGCTACACGTTGTTATACTCCACCTTATTGCCAAGTTTGGATTCAATCGCTCAAGTAGTTTCTGAAATAAAAAATAAATAACTTCAAAATTTCAAGTGGCTATAACTCCGAAACTATTCGACCGATTTGGCCCATTAACGAACTTAACCGCGGCATTTGGATGCGCAACCTCCCCTGAAAGTTTCAGGTCGATGGGATTTTCCGTACACCGGATTCGTCATTAGTAAGTCCAATCTAGTCATTTGAGACTATTTTCGGATCAATCATCGGAAATTACAGACATTTGGACAAAACGATAGCACGCTGTTCCCCTAGAACATGCGCGCAAAAAATTGCACTTTTCTATCTTTCCTATTTCCCAAGTTCGCAAAGGTGAATTTGTTTTTTTCCTTAATTAATAGATTTTTTTATTATTTGCTGAGAGTGGTGAGATCATGATTCCTATATAGTATTCATTAGTTGTATGGCTTATCCAATTGATTAATTGATCTGAATTAGGATGTAGGATGTTGTTTATTTTTCGAATGCTAATGACAGTTCCATTACTAGATCTGGAATATGAGGATATTGTGTGGGAGATTCATTCATTGATTCAATTAAGGATATTTCTCTCATGGTTTCAAGTTTATTCTTATCCAACATTTCTGCACACTTGTTATAACATGGTTAAACCTATAATCTATTCACTTTTATAAACTATCTCGGTTGGCCATGATTTAGGTATATCAAGATTTTTTGCGCGCATGTTCTAGGGGAACAGCGTGCTATCGTTTTGATCAAATGTCTGTAATTTTGGATGATTGAGCCAAAAATGGTCTCAATCGACTAGGTTGGACTCACTGATGACGAATCCGGTGTCAAAATCGATTCTGTCCGGCCAGCCGGCCGGTTGGCCGGCCGTAGACACGATAACTGTCGAACGAAGTGAGCTAGCAACTTAAAACTTTCAGGGTAGGTCGCGCATTGGAATGCCGCGGTTAAGTTTGTTAATGGGCCAAATCGATCGAATAGTTTCGGAGTTATAGGCATTTGAAGTTATTTATTTTTTATTTCAGAAACTACCTGAGCGATTGGATTCAAACTTGGCGGTTAGGTGAAGTACAACGACGCGCAACTTTGAGCCAAATTTCGTCAGGATTATATTGTTGGTTATTTTAAAAAAAAATTTTTTTCGAAATTTTTTTCCAAAAAAATTTTTTTTTCGGAAACCATTTATCATATCCAAGAAAAATTATACTCACGCTTTGACCTTCTAATTTCACAGCAATGCACCAAATTTCAGTTCGATACGATCATAAGTTTTGGAGATATCGGGAAAAAATATGTCAAATTTCGAGGTTTTCTTCTCGATATCGTTGATTTTTTCGGTATAACTCGAGAAATACTTATTCAAGCCTGATTAAACTTCACAGCTAGTTTTAAGACGCTGAAAGACAACTTTATGCAAAACTTCGTAATAATCGGGTAATTAGAACAATTTGAAAAAAAAATTTATATGATTTTCTCATCATATCATCCTCATTAAATTCTGTATGAAACTTCGAACTGTTATTTTCGATGAAGTACTGGATTTCAATTCGATCTGATCTGTATTTTTGGAAATATTGGAAAAATAAAATTTTGATTGGGTATATCTACGGAATCATTGGGTGGATTTTACCCATTCACGAATTCGGCCTTCGTAATTAAGGTCCAAACCTTCTCTACAAATATCGAGTTTCTGAGTTGTTTCTTTCGGAAGTTATTGTGTTTACGCAATTGGCCGTTAGGCTACTCATAACAGTAGTTGGATTTCTGTACTGTACTTTAGCGATTTCTCGAAATGACAACCCCGCCTCCCGTAGACCAATAATTCGGCCCCTTTCAAATTTAGTAAGTGGGCGATCAATTCCGCAAACACGTGCTCTAGGCGACAACTAAACATCGAATTTGGATCTTCTCGAGCAGGTGGTTTGTTGTGAAATTTAAAAAATTTGCAAAAAACGACTACAATATTTAAGTAACAAAAAATGTTTACATGAAAAACCTTCACGATTTATTTCTCTAAATTAAAATTATTTACCCCTGGTTATAGTATCTATGTTTCACAAAAAAAATTCGAAATTCAAACAGCTCCTTTTGAGTGTTGCAGTTTCTTTGTCAGTCAGTACACATTTTCTTCAAGAAGTGATATAATTGAATTTCACAAATTTTGACGAATCTCATGCATGAGTTGATATTAGATCAGATTGGTTCTATCAAAAAAGATTTTAATGTTACCCTTCTCGATCATGATTGAAAATCGAGTGCTGTTTTGCCAATTTTGCCGATTAACTACCATAGCTGTCGCATTTTTTTACGTAGACAGACTTCTCCGTTCTCCAATGATCGTCAGCCTAACGGCCGACTGCGTAAACACAATAACTTCCGAAAGAAACAACTTAGAAACTCGATATTTGTAGAGTAGGTTTGGGGCTTAATTACGAAGGTCGAATTCGTGAATGGGTAAAATCCGCCCAATGATTCCGTAGATATACCCATTCAAAATTTTATTTTTACAATATTTCCAAAAATAGAGATCAGATCGAATTGAAATCCAGTACTTCATCGAAAATAACAGTTCGAAGTTTCATACAGAATTTAATTAGGATGATATGATGAGAAAATCATATAAATTTTTTTTTTCAAATTGTTCTAATAACACGATTATCACGAAATTTTGCATAAAGTTGTCTTTCAGCATCTTAAAACTAGCTGTGAAGTTTAATCAGGACTGAATCAGTATTTCTCGAGTTATACCGAAAAAATCAACGATATCGAGAAGAAAACATCGAAATTTGACATATTTTTTCCCGATATCTCCAGAACTTATGATCGTATCGAACTGAAATTTGGTACGCGCGCACGTTCAATTTCGTTGTTGAAGCGGTCATCTACATTGAACATGCGCGCAAAAGTTGCTGCCTTCACGGCAGTGCTTTTTGAAATTTTTGATAGAACCAATCTGATCTAATATCAACTCATGCATGAGATTCGTCAAAATTTGTGAAATTGAATTAAATCACTTCTTGAAGAAAATGTGTACTGACTGACAAAGAATCTGCAACACCCAGAAGGAGCTGTTTAAATTTCAAATTTTTTTTTGTAAAACATAGATAGCATAGCCAGGGGTAAATAATTGGAATTTGTAGAAAAAAATTGTGAAGATTTTTTCATGTAGGCATTTTTTGTTACTTGAATATTTTAGTCGTTTTTTGCAGATTTTTTAAATTTCACAACAAACCACCTGCTCGAGGATATCCGCAGTCGATGTTTAGTTGTTGCCTAGAGCACGTGTTTGCGGAATTGATCGCCAGCTTACTAAGTTTGAAAGAGGTCGAATTATTGGTCTACGGGAGGCGGGGTTGTCATTTCGGGAAATCGCTAACCGTACGAACAGAAATCCAACAACTGTTATGAGTAGCCTAACGGCCGACTGCGTAAACACACTAACTTCCGAAAAAAACAACTTAGAAACTCGATATTTGTAGAGAAAGTTTGGACCTTAATTACGAAGACCGAATTCGTGAATGGATAAAATCCACCCAATGATTCCGCAGATATACCCATTCAAAATTTTATTCTCCCAATATTTCCAAAAATACAGATCAGATCGAATTGAAATCCAGTACTTCATCGAAATATTATAGTTCGAAGGTTCATACAAAATTTAAAGAGGATGATATGATAAAAAAATCACAGAAATTTTCTCTTCAAATTTTTCTAATCACACGATCATGACGAAATTTTGCATGAAGTTGTCTTTCAGTATCTTCAAACTAGTTGCGAAGTTTCTCGATTTATACCGAAAAAACAACGATATCGAGGGAAAAAAAAGGTATCTCCAAAACTTATGATCGTATCGAACTGATATTCGATACACTGCTGTGAAATATGAAGCTCGAAGTCCGAGTGGAATTCTTTTCTGGACATGATGGACGGTTTTCGAAGAAAAAAATTTTTTGAAAATAAATTGAATTTGAGCGTCATGTACACCGGACAGTAGGCGTTATGGTATGGAGTGTTATTTCACATGCAAGTAGGTCACCTTTAGTCTTTATTCGAGGTAACATGACAGCGCTGTGTTACCTTCAAGAAATAGTGGAGCAGTATGTTCTCCCGTACCTTCACCGGCTCGAGAATCCAATATTTCAGCAAGATAATGCTCGATCTCATGTTTCCAGAGTTAGTTTAAACTTTTTTGAAGCGACCCGTGTGAATCTTTTGCCTTGGCCGTCCAGATCCCCCGATCTTTCGCCGATAGAGCATGTTTTGGACATCAGGGGTAGAAGGCTTGGAAAATTACTCCAGCCCCCTGGGACTTTGGGGGCTCTAAGACATGAAGTACAGGTAGCTTGGGATGGTATCCCTCAAGAAGAAATAGACCATCTTCTTGCATCAATGCCAAGACGTGTTAGAACAGTTTCCCTGATTTGTGAAAAAACATATGATAGATTGGGATACTACAAAGATTTACTGATAACGGAACCAGCTATACGAAGAAAACTTAGGAAAGCACTGCCGTGAAGTCAGCAGCTTTTGGGCGCATGTTCAAATTCGTTTCCAAAGCGGTCATCTTTTAACATATTGACCTCACCAAACGCAATTTCAATGATCTTCTTTGAACATAATCGAAAAAGTTAAAGTGCTGGAGATCAATTCGATTAAATCTGTATTTTTGGAAATATTGGGAAAATAAATGTTGAATGGGTATATCTGCGGAATCATTAGGCGGATTTTACCCATTCACATTCACGAATTCGACGTTCGTTTATTTCGATATTGTTTATTTTCTCAAGAAACCTCAACATGACGAATTCGAATTCCAGAGTTAAAAAATTTCCAGAATTTTTGGGTAGACAACTTGGACCAAAGTTTCATATAATGCAGAAACATGAATATGTCTATCAAAATTGAATACCAATATATACTTTGAAAAGAATCGGCTTCAATCGGATTGAAAATATTAAAAATATTTTTAAAAAAATTGCACTTTTCTATCTTTCCTATTTCCCAAATTCGCAAAGGTGAATTTATTTTTTTTTTTCATTAATTAATAGATTTTTTATTATTTGCTGAGAGTGATGAGATCATGATTCCTATATAGTATTCATTAGTTGTATGGCTTATCCAATTGATTAATTGATCTGAATTAGGATGTAGGATGTTGTTTATTTTTCGAATGCTAATGACAGTTCCATTACTGGATCTGGAATATGAGGATATTGTGTGGGAGATTCATTCATTGATTCAATTAAGGATATTCCAATCATGCTTTCAAGTTTATTCTTATCCAACATTTCTGCACACTTGTTTTAACATGGTTAAACCTATAATCCATTCACTTTTATAAACTATCTCGGTTGGCCATGATTTAGGTATATCAAGATTTTTTTTTACTTTAAACTGACGCAGCTTGGCACTCATGAAATATCGGCAATGTCAAATTAATTCTCAGAGACGTTGCCAAATTCCCACGCCAATTTCAACTCACTATCTCAACATTATCATCATGATTTGAAAATAAAAATGCCGATGGTAGTTTTGAAGCAGAGACTAAGTATCAGGAAGTGCTTTGTAGAATTGAAATCTGCTTTTTCTGATAGTAACCCTGATAGTTTGGAATCAATAATTTATCACAAGCTATCCAACATTTTCGACGCAGGTATGTAGTGAAAACCAAGGTATTATATTTTATATGGATAGATATTTATTTTTTAGCTGCACATCACCACAAAGAGGAGGATTTTAAATGAAAGAGACTACAAAGAATTTCCTCCCATTGGTGCACCCAAAAAGATACTGACTGAAGAATTTATTTTGAAAAACTTGATTCTTGATTTTCGTACAAGAAAAAAGCATAACTGAATCTTCCAACCATGTTTATATAGTGAAATATTTACAGTATTAACAGGGTTTCTTCAACATTCGCCAGGTCTTTGGAATTATTGAATTCACATAATATTTTCTCAAATTCATATTATTTACCCAAAGTGAATTTACCGCTTTGGCAACGAATTTGAACTGGCCTATAAATGCTCATGACTTCCTGTCAGTGCGTTTTTCTAGAATTTTTCGTTTCATTCAACTATCAAACAACCAATGTTTTTTTTTGGAAAGCTTCTATACTTTTATGTGGATACAATATGGAACCGAATTCATAATTGAGTTTTTGAGTGTTTTCAAGCAAAACATTTTAATTCAACTATCACCTTACGGCATGAAAAGTCCACCTATGACGTCATAATCATTTTTTTTCAAACGACTATCCAGAAAAATTCTATATTTAATCAGACAGTCGGGCAACTTACTGAAATGATGGTATTAATGAAAAATTGAAAACGCAGTAATGAATTTAGTTCGTTTCAGTATCGATTAAAGCTTATTTTGCGAGGATTTCGCATGATTTCTTAGGTTTTTTCTGGATTTTCACTACCAATATATAGAACTATCGAAAATTAAATAAAATTGTTTTTTCATGAAAAACGCCCTTGCGGATTAAACTATTTGTTAAGGGCAGTTTCTTGGAAAACAGATTACCTAATGAACAATACGGAAACAATATAAACGATAAACAGAGCAAACTGTGACGTTTCAGAGTACAAACCTGAGTCTTTTATCAGACAAAGGAGAAACTTTCAAAAATTATTTTCTTTCGATTTTTCGTTTTGAGCTAGGACTTTTGTCAAATTGACATTTTTTAGAAAACAAAGCAACACAGATTCATTTGGTTTGAAAGTTTTCTATTTCTACCTCTTTTTTCAGTAAATTCAGCCAATGGGCGTCTGAATTTAAGATTGCAGCGCCACGGGGACCAGTTTTAGAACCTGACGTACAGATATAGATTTTGTTTTGATGGTCGATTTTGTACTGTTTGTTGGTGTTTGGTTTGATAATTTTTGATTTCACGATTTATTCAAAGACTTTTTAGACTTTTATAGTTGACGAGAGTATTACTGGGAGTACATATTCCATTCTTATAAAGTAGGTATGTATCATCCTTCAATCTAATTGAGTGTAGCAACTCTAAAGTTACGAGGATATCTCCAAGGTTAGAAAGTATTTTAATATTATTTATTTTCAGATCCGAATGGCAAGATTGACTATGGTGGATTTCTTAGGCTGTCTTGAAAGTTGAAAAAAAGATAGTATATTGTAAAACATACTTTTTGGAATAATAGACAAATACTCATAACTTTACTATTTTTATACGGAAGGACTAAACACTCAATATATTGTGAATAGAATGAATACATTCACATGAACCTAATGCTACTTGTACCGTAAGCCTTATTCATTATGGATTGACAAATAAATTTACCAACACTCATATGATTGGTCTTGAAAAAGCTGTATTAAATAAGCCTTGTACAACTTTGCTTTCATCGGCATAAGCACTTTGAGCGAAGAGTATTCATCACCAGATATTTCCTTGTTGAGATTCTTTTTTTTCAATAGTCAGTTCTATGACTAGAACATTTACGTTGTTCCTTAATAATGATCAGTTCAAAAGGCAGATATCTGGAAGGCATAGCATTCCTCTTAAGTAAATTTCTCTGCTTGGATTATGGGCCTGGAAAAAAATTGTCTTCATGAATGTGATCTAATATTTCATGAGCAATTCGTGCTTACCTCTATAAAAATGATCATCATCGATAAAATGAAGGTAACAGACTCTCATAAATCTTGTTTGTTGGTTTTTATTGATTCTTCAACACTTTCAGGCCCGACTTGTTAAAAGAAGTTTCTTTCCCCCTAACTCCAAATTTTTCACCGGGCTGCAGAAATATATGGGAAGGGACATTTGAGTTTGCTTTTCCACAGTAAAAGCACTTGTAAAATCACACAAACGCCAAAAAAAATGCATAAACTTTCTCATTTTCTTAACATTTCTTTTAACTTGTCAATAATAATGTCTGTACCTCGGGTTACTCGGATAGCCACCAGAGGGAGTAGCGCTTATCTTCATTCGCCAATTAGGGTATATCTCTACAGAACAACTAGCAAAATTAATCTCTCCATTCAACAAAATCAAGAGCATTCTTCAATTTTTCTTTCCAAAATATCTGATTCCAACATTAGTATTGTCCCAATCTATCATGTGATTCCCAATGGTCGTATATACATGGTTCGCTATTTGAGATGTTTGCATGTTTCTATTCCTTATGTTGTTTTTTTGTGCTCTCTATTTCTGGTATCTAACAGTTGAGATGCAATTTTTCATTTTTGTTTCTCGTTAATAGGTTTGTATTTAGTTAGAAACAAAAATCAACAAATTGTGCTTATAGTATACCCTGTATTCGTGAAAAGACATATACAGGGGAAAAGTCTCGACCGTTAGATATCAGAAAACGATAGCACAAAAACAACATGAGGAATAGAGACATACAAAATCCCAAATAGCGAACCATGTATGTTCGACTATAGGAAATCATATGATAAAGGGTTTTCCAATTAGAGGTATTATTTTGATATTCAAAGAAAAATGCCATATTTCAATTTAAATGATCGGATGTTTATTTCATCATTCAAATGACCACCACGACCACGCTTACAGGACCATATCCTTTTAATGGAATTTTCCACAACCAAATCGCAAAGTGGCTGCCCTATGTCCTCGATATCCTCACAAATTCCATCTTAGAGGTCTTGAATCGACGCTGGGATATTGGCGTAGACCTTCTCTTTCACGTGGCCCCAAAGAAAGAAGTCGCAAGGTGTTAAATCACAAGATCACGGTAGCCAATTGTGATCACCTCTTCGAGAGATAACACGGTCCGGAAACTTTTGCCGCAAAAGATCAATGGTTTCGTTGCTTGTGTGGCACGTAGCGCCGTCTTGTTGAAAGTAAACGTTGTCCAGATCAATACCATCCAATTCCGGCCATAAAAAATCATTAATCATTTCTCGATAGCCTCATTTTCGAAAAAGTAAGGTCCAATGACTCCGCCGGACCATAAACCGCACCGAACAGTCACACGTTGAGGATAGAGAGGCTTTTCAACAATAACTCTCGGGTTTTCCGAGCCCCAGATGCGACAATTTTGCTGTTGACAAAGCCACCGAGGTGGAAATGGGCCTCATCACTCAAGATGATATTTCGATGGAATTCCGGAACATTTTCATGCATTTTAACGACTCAATCAGCAAAGACACGACGTTGTTGATGATCGGCCGGCTTGAGTTCTTGTGTTAACTGAACTTTATAAGCCTTAAGACCCTAATCTTTATGCAAAATACGGTATAATGACGTTTGTGGAATGCCTAATTCCAAAGAACGACGAGGAATGGACAAACCTGGGTTTTCTTCAACAATTTCGGCTACAGCAGCAATATTCTCGGCTGTACTTGAGCGACGTGCACGGGTTTTATTCTTCACATCAGTAACTTGTCCCAACAGCTCGAATTTTTCCACCAATTTCTTTATTGCGGTCCGACAAGGTGCTTCACGACGACCTAAAAATGTTCGAGTTTTACGAACCGTCTCTGCCAAATTTTCACCATTTTTTTTATAGTGAATTTTAATAATTTCAATACGTTGTTGAAGCGTGTACCGTTCCATTTTTATCAACGGCGTAGTTGCTACTTGTCAAATGTCAAAAAATGACAGCTTCAATAGTGACATCTACCGAAATAGCGGGCTAGTCGAAATAAAACCTCTTATTGGAAAACCCTTTATATTGGGACAATACAAAAATACTGATGTTGGAATCAGATAATTTGGAAAAAAAAATTAAAGAGTGCTCTTGCATTTTGTTGAATGGAGAGAGTAATTTCACTCATTGTTCTGTAGAAATAGACCCTATTTGGATGGAGTTACTTAACAAAGAGGTCGAATTAAAAAACTTTTACACCAAATGAATCTGTGTTGCTGCGTGTTCTCAAAAATGTCAATTTGACAAAAGTCTCAAAGCGAAAACGAAAAGTCGGAAGAAAACAATTCTTAAAATTTTCTCCTTCATCTGATGAAAGAGTCAGATTTGTACTCTGAAACGTCGTAGTTCGCAATGTTTATCGTTTTTATTGTTCCTGTATTGTTCATCAGACAATCCGTTTTCCAAGAAATAGCCCTTGACAAATAGTGTAATCCTGCAAACCGCAAGGGCGTTTTTCATGAAAAACCATTTTCATTTAATTTTTAATACTTCTGTTTCAGATATTGGGAGTGAAAACCCAGAAAAAAACCTGAAAAATGATTTGTTCCTTACCTCAACCACATACTGTATAATTAATTAACATCCTGACACGATCCAACTCAAACCTCGTCTTCGTATGTTCAAAGTATACAAAAATGACATGTCAAAACAACGGCAGCCCTAATAACTTCGTAATTGCTCTCTGCTTTTCGGCATGCCCATCCAAGTAGTTTGTGGTATTATTAAATAGGTGCCGGATTCTGTGGTTGACAAGGGACACCCGTTGCTGGCGCCATCCCAGACCTTGAGTAAACAGCCGAATATCTAAAAACATGACTTGCACACCCCGTATTTCTTGTGTTGGATCGCACATGTCGGTAAGAAGTTCATGAAGAAACATCTGCTACCTTTGGCGATGATTTTTGTGGGACCTGCTCGAAATAGATACGATGACTTGAGGAAGAAGGTTACTTTTGACCATTTTGAAAAAAAATATTTATCTTATTGCCTGTAGATATCTTGCATGTATTTTTTTTCGGATATATTCTTGGGAACAGCGTGCTATCGTTTTGTCCATGTCTGTAATTTTCTAATGGGGGTTTTTCCTGAATTTGGGTTATTACTGCAAATGCAAATTTGAACATAATTATTATGGGTTTGATTCATCATTTTCCCAAATTACCTTCAGAAAGTATTCAAAATCAGATTTCAAAATTGGGGTTTGGGATTTGCCAGGCATGCACGAAGTTACAACGGTGTTTAGTAGAATAGATCTTTCTGCTATAGCATAATGAAATATTTATTCCTATTCTGTGGTACACACGTGTCCTTTGTCAATATAACCAACCATTTTCCATTAGCGATTTGTCAGTAATATGACAGTCTGTGCTCTTCTTTTTCTATTCCTTGGCCGTTGTCCTCCACCCTAACCAGATCGAAGTATAGCTACCTTTGTTTTCCTAAGCAAAGTAACACATTTGACGTCCTTTTCTTTCCGAGAAAGCTGAATTCGACGTTGCCATATCGTGCACTCATGACAAATCCCTTTAAATGCAAATCCACATTTTTATTTCTCAGTTTTAGGTGATCAAACATTTTTTTAAAGATATAATATTGAAATTATATGTTTGAAATGAGATGTTTCAGGAAAAGTACTGCATTTTCGTTTAAAGGAAAAACCCCCATTTTGAGCAGAAAACGGTTTCAAACCACTAGGTTGGACTCACTGATGACAGAATCCGGTGTCGAAATCGATTCTGGCCGGCCGGCCCAGGACACGATAACTGTCGAAAAAAACGAGTTTAAAAGTTTAAACTTCAGGAAATGTCTCTTATTAGAATGCGACGGTTAACTTCGTTAATGGGCTTAATAAGCCAAACAGTCCCCGAGTTACCGTCATTTGAATTTTTACGCGCATGTTCTAGGGGAACAGCGTGCTATCGTTTTGTCCAAATGTCTGTAATTTTGGATGATTGAGTCGAAAATGGTCTCAATCGACTAGGTTGGAATCACTGATGACGAATCCGGTGTTAAAATCGATTATGTCCGGCCGACGACACGATAACTGTCGACAAAAGCAAGCTAGCAACTTGAAACTTTCAGGGTAGGTCGCGCATCCGAATGCCGCGGTTGAGTTCGTTAATGGGCCAAATCGGTCGAATAGTTTCGGAGTTGTAGTCAATTGAAATTTTGAAGTTATTTATTTTTTATTTCAGAAACTACCTGAGCGATTGGATTCAAACTTGACAGTTAGGAGGAATATAACGACGTGCAACTTTGAGCCAAATTTCGTCAGAATCATATTGTCAGTAAATCTAAAAAAAAAATTTTTATTTGGAAACCATTCATCATATCTAAAAAAAAATCCACTAGCACTTTGAGCTTCATATTTCACAGCAGTGTACCAAATTTCAGTTCGATAGGATCATGAGTTTTGGAGATATCGGAAAAAAATATGTCAAATTTCGAGGTTTTTTTTTCGGTATCGTTGTTTTTTTCGGTATAACTCAAGAAATACTAATTCAATCCTGATAAAACTTCGCAGCTACTTTGAAGATGCTGAAAGACAACTTTATGCAAAATTTGGTGATAATCGTGTCATTAGAACAATTTGAAAAAAAAAAATTTCTGTTATTTTCTTATCATATCATCCTCATCAAATTCTGTATGAACCTTCGAACTGTAATTTTCCGATGCAGTACTGGATTTCAATTCGATCTGATCTGTATTCTTGGAAATATTGGAAAAATAAAATTTTGAATGGGTAAATCTGCGGAATCATTGGGCGGATTTTACCCATTCACGAATTCGACCTTCGTAATTAAGCCCCAAATCTTCCCTACAAATATCGAGTTTCTAAGTAGTTTCTTCGGGAAGTTAGTGTGTTTACGGTCAGCCTAACGGCCGACTGCGAAAACACAATAACTTCCGAAAGAAACAACTTAGAAACTCAATATTTGTAGAGAAGGTTTGGGGCTTAATTACGAAGGTCGGATTCGTGAATGGGTAAATCCGCCCAATGATTCCGTAGATATACCCATTCAAAATTTTATTTTTCCAATATTTCCAAAAATACATATTAGATCGAATTGAAATCCAGTAATTTATCAAAAAAAAAATTCAAAAAGCACTGCCGTGAAGGCAGCAGCTATTGCGTGCATGTTCAAATTCGTTGCTGAAGCGGTCATCTACATTGAACATGCGCGCAAAAGCTGCTGCCATCACGGCAGTGCTTTTTGAAATTTTTTAGAATATTTCCTTAATATTTCAGGAACAACACAACTGATCGGATTGAAACCTAGTTGTTAGTTGGAACATAATAACACGCAACTTCTTGCAAAATTTCGTTGAGATCGTAGTGTGAATTAGAAAAAAAATTTCTCCGAATTTTTCACGAAAAAAATGTTTTTTTGGAACTATTCATCAGATGTTTCTTTATATCATCCTGACATAATATATGTCACAAGTTTTTCCATTCATTCCCGATATTTTGTTAGATTTCTAGTGTGAATTTTCGAATAAGGGATCTATGGGAGATGACTCCCCAATATGAGGAGCCTGTAGCGTTCTTCGTTCATCTGAGGATCTGAAATATCATTACTTGGAGGACCGGACCTGGTCAAAGGACTCTCGCAGTCAGGGAGCAAATGTAGGTAACTTCATTTACTATTTCCTGCTGGTTTTTTTGTCCCTCTTTCTGTTTCAGATATTATGTCAAGATGTTTTGTCAAAATAAATTCAAGATGACAAAACAATTATTTTCCAATGAAAAAGATGCCATCCATGTTCCTCAAACAAATTACAACACTTACACGGGGGGACAGAGTTTTTGCTGAGGTTTTTATCTGTGCTTTTGTATCATACGGAAAAATGTATGGTACACCGTTTACGTCTCCTCTGCTAACACTGTAATATACCGAAGAATGTTATGCTCATTCTCAAAAGAATATATATACCCCCCATTTAGGAACACCCTGTAATCCCTGTATAAACCCTGTTCATAAGCACGTAAAATCCAGCTCTATTCGTTCCAAAATAATCAATCTTGTTTTAAATTCACCTAGACCTTCCCTAACAAATTTAATGAAACAGAATTAATCATAGGATCTGTCTAGTCCTACAAGGCGTTCCGAACACGGTATACTATTTATACACCCCACCACTTCTTCAAAAAAAAAAAAATTAACACTGTGTTCGCTTGCGCTCGTTTCAACTTAAGTAAAAGAGGAAGCAATTATCATCAGATATGATGGTTTCTCCTGTTGTAATTAGATCTTATCTACCTTATCGTATCGCGTGTGCGTTCAGTAATTACAAACGGACGACCGGGTGCTATGTTTTCGCGCCCAGGTTTACCTAACAATTGTTTTGTAACAACGAGTTGGAAATCGAGACATTAGTGTTTTTGTTATGTGTGAACGATGCTATCTTGTTATATTCTTTTGTCGCTATGGATGTTTTAATTATAATCTTGGAGGGAATATGAATGAAATAGACAAATGCCTTCATGCTGGCCGACTGCTTAAATATAGGTACCTCGAAATCACTTCATTTTTGTGCGGATGTCTTAATACTATATGTATCTTCGTAATGAAATGATGAAAATCACCACATGTCTGGGAAGAACTGGAAATTATGATCAATTGGCGAATGAAGATAAGCGCTACTCCCTCTGTTGGCTCTTCGAGTAACCCGAGGTACAGACATTATCATTGACAAGTTAAAAGAAATGTTAGGAAAATGAGAAAGTTTATGCATTTTTCTTGGCGTTTGTGTGATTTTACAAGTGCTTCCACTGGGGAAAAGCAACTCAAATGTCCCTTCCCATGGATTTCTACTGCCCGGTAAAAAATTTGGAGTTAGGGTGAAAGAAACTTCCTTTAACAAATCGGGCCTGAATGTGTTGAAAAATCGATAAAAACCAACAAACGAGATTTATGAGAGTCTGTTACCTGCATTTTACCGATGATGATCATTTTTATAGAGGTAAGCACGAATTGCTCATGAAATATTAGATCACACTCATGAAGACAATTTTTTTCCAGGTTCATAATCCAGAGAAGCAGAGAAATTTACTTAAGAGGAATGCTATGCCAGAAATCTGCCTGTTGAACTGATTATTAAGGAACAACGTAAATGTTTTAGTAATAGAACTGACTATTGAAAAAAAAGTATCAACAAGGAGATATCTGGTGATGAATACTCTTCGCTCAAAGTACTTCTGCCGATGAAAGCAGAGTTGTACAAGCCTTATTTATTAGAGCTTTTTCAAGACCAATCATATGACTGTTGGAAAATTTATTTGTCCTTCCATAATGAATAAGGCTCTCGGTACAAGTAGTATTAGTTTTATGTGAATTTATTCATTTTATCCACAATATATTGAGTATTTAGTCCTTCCCTATAAAAATAGTAAACTTATGAGTATTTGTCTATTATTCCAAAAAGTATGTTTTACGATACTATCTGTTTTTCAACTTTCAAGACAGCCTAAGAAATCCACCAAAGTCAATCTTGCCATTTGGATCTGAAAATATATAATATTAAAATACTGTCTAACCTTGGAGATATCCCCGTTTTTTTAGAGTTGCTACACTCAATTAGATTGAAGGATGATACATACCTACTTTATAAGAATGGAATATTTACTCCCAGTAGTACTCTCGTCAACTATAAAAGTCTAAAAAGTCTTTGAATAAATCGTGAAATCAAAAATTATCAAACCAAACAATAACAAACAGTACAAAATCGACTATCAAAACAAAATCTATGTCTGTATGTAAGGTTCTAAAACTGGCCCCCGTGGCGCTGCAATCTTAAATTCAGAGGCCAATAGTCATTCACAAAAGTTTAATTTTCATCAGAAATATTTAACTTTCAATTTGTGCAAACTCTCTCATTTTCCGCTTACTCAACCTTCATTCATTATGGATTTGATTTCTCTGAACACAAAAATATACATCATATCATATGGAATAAATATTTCGATGGAAAATATTAACAGTCATGAATTTCTCAAAACTATCATTGAAATCCATATTAGCGTCTGAGTTTGAGATTGCAGCGCCATGGTGGCCAGTTTGCGAACCTTATATAGACATATAGGAGCTAGGTTTTCAAGCGTTTGCTTGTATATGTGATTGACTAAAATTCGATTGGGTTCAAGGACTTTTTCAGTTAACAGAAGTGATTCTGTGTAAACATATTTCATTTTATGTAAGAGTTATGTATCATCTATTTTATTCAGAGTAGCAATACTACAATTACTGTTAGAAGTATTTTAATATCAACTCATTTCAACACTAAATGGCATGATTAATTTCAATTTATTTGGAGTATCTTGAAGGCACAGAAGCTAAATGTGTTCAGGACGATGCATGTAATATTATATTGCATGTTATTTACAGAACTAAATAACTTTCAACCTTTTAACCTACCCAACTCGATTATTGTTCAAATACCCCCTAAGATCTAGTGTTGGAAAAAAGTTGGAAAGCAGATAGTATTGCAAAACATACTTTTTGGAATAATATACAAATAATCATAATTTTACTATTTATATAGGGAAGGACTGAATTCACACACAATATATTGTGAATAAAATGAAAACATTCACATAAAACTAATGCTTCTTGTACTGTAAGCCTTATTCATTATGGATTGACAAATAAATTTTTCCAACACTCATATGTTTGGTCTTGAGAAACCTGTGATAAATAAGCCTTGTACAGCCTCGATTTCATCGGCAGAAGCACTTTGAGCGAAGAGTATTGATCACCAGTTATTTCCTTGTTGTGACTCTTTTGTTTCAATCGGTAATTTTTATCACTGAAGCATTTACGTTGTTCCTTAATGATCAGTTCAACAGGAAGATTTCTGGAAGGCACAGCATTCCTCTTAACTAACATTCTCTGTTTGGATTAGGGGCCTGGAAAACAAATGTCTTCATGAATGTGATGTAATATTTCATGAGCAAATCGTGCTTACCTCTATAAAACTGATCATCATCGGTAAAATACAGGTAACAGACTCTCATAAAACTTGTTTGATGGTTTATGAATTTTGAGTTACAAGTTGCTAAGGTTTTTATCGATTCATCAACACTTTCAGGCCCGACTTGTTTAAGGAAATGCCTTTCTCCCGAACTTGAAATCTATGGGAAGGGACATTTGAGTTTGCTTTTTCTCATTGAAATCACTTGTAAAATCACACAAACTCCAAGAAAAACGCATAAAGTTTCTCATTTTCTTTACATTTATTCTAGCTTGTCAATGAAAATCGTTGTATCTCGGGTTACTCTGATAGCCACCAGATGGAGTAGCGCTTATCTTCTTTCGCCAATGGCTGTATATAGGATCAAATTTTCCAGGCGCGTTCACCATTTTGCAAGTATACTGAATCTTACTGTTTTGAATGTTTACTGGAAGAATACATTATATTCCTGAAGATTTTGAGATCTACAATGATTAGTTAAGCGTGTTTTGGGGGTTCCGTGAGCTTAAAGAATAATATGGCCTCTGGGAACCTTGAATCTGAAGATCATTAACGTGAACAGTACGCATAGGCAGGGCAAAATAAGAATATTAAAAAGCCATCTGGGTTGTAACACTCATTTATGAAAGCAATTTTCTAGTATTGTTGCCTGCATGTTCTACTAATTCTCGAATTTTGAGCCGAAAATGGTCTCGTCTCAATTGACTAGGTTGGACTCACGGATGACGAATCCGGTGTCAAAATCGATTCTGTCAGACTGGACGACGGCAGGCCAAGGCATGATAACTGTGGAACAGAGAAAGCTAGCGACTTGAAACTTTCAAGGTAAGTGGCACACTAAATGTGATGGTTAAGGCTAGATCGGCCAAATGTTAACGGAGTTACAGTTAGTTCAAACTATCTATCAGTTTCAACCTCTATATTTCACAACAGTGAACCAAGTTTCAGTTTGATAGGGATTCCACTTTCAGACATATTGGAAAAAATCAGTCTAATTTTGTGGTGTTTTCCTAAGTAGGTATCGTTATTTTTTCCGAAATCGCTCAAAAAATTCTGTCCCAATCATGATAAACTTGGAAAATAGTTGGAAAATGCTAATCCACATTTGTGCAAATTGTTTTTTTATGATCGTGTCATTGAACCAATTAAAAAAATGGTTTCCGCAATTTTTCTTGAAGAAAACACCATTTTTCAGAAACTATTTATCAGACTTCAGAGAGAATTCGTGCAATCATCGAAACCTATATTTTATATCAGTGTACCAAATTTAAGTTCGATCCGATTCAAATTTTTCGAAATAGTGAGGAAAAATGTCAATTAAACTTGACAGCTTGTTGAAAAATAAAATATGAAATTTCGTGATGATCGTGTTAATAAAACAATTTTAAAAGAATGTTTCAAAATTTTTCTACATGAAATTTTTTTCGGAAACTATTTATCAGGTTTAGAATAGACATTGCACAGACAGAAATCAGGAAACATATGTTAAATTTAGTGGTTTTTCCCCGGCGTCGTCTTTATTGCCGGAAAAAAGCTCGAAAACTACTGATCCAATCATAATCAAACTTGTTGAAAAATGCTGATGCCAAACTTTTTGCAAAATTTCATGATGGTCGTGCCATTTAAATTCATTGCCAAAGCGGTCATCTTTTCACGTATTGACCACTCCAGACGAACCTTGGCTTCGTGATGTAAATCTTCTGTTTATATGGTCCTCATGAAATTCTGAATGTGATCATCTTTCAATAAATAAGATTTCAATTCTATCCAAGATGATTTTTTGGAAAAATAATATTTTTAATGGGTTTATATTTTTCATTTAATTCAACTAGGTATCAAACAACCGATACCTTTTTCGGGCACCTTATACAATATCACTTTGCTCACAAAAGTCGACTAGCATGAAAATGGAAAAGGTTTTCTAGTAAGAGGTGCTATTTTGAATAGCCCGCTATTTCGGTAGATGTCACTTTTGAAGCTGTCATTTTTTAACATTTGGCAAGTAGAAAGTACGCCATTAATGAAAATGGAACGATACACGCTTCAACAACGCATTGAAATTATTAAAATTCACTATAAAAATGGTGAAAATTTGGCAGAGACGGTTCGTAAAATTCGAACATTAGTGGGTCGTCGTGAAGCACCTTTTCGGACCGCAATAAAGAAATTGGTGGACAAATTCGAGCTGTTGGGACAAGTTAGTGATGGGAAGAATAAAACCCGTGCACATCGCTCAAGAACAGCCGAGAATATTGCTGCTGTAGCTGAAAGTATTGAAGAAAACCCAGGTTTGTCCATTCCTCGGCGTTCTTGGGAATAAGGCATTCCACGAACGTCATTACACCGTATTTTGCATAAAGATTTGGGTGTTGAGGCTTATAAAGTTCAGTTAACACAAGAACTCAAGCCGACCGATAATCAACAACGTGTCTTTACTGATTGGGTCGTTGAAATGCATGAAAATGATCCGGAATTCAATCGAAAAATCATCTTGAGAGATCAGGCCCATTTCCATCTCGGTGGCTTCGTCAACAAGCAGAATTGTCACATCTGAGGCTCGGAAATCCCGAGAGCTATTGTTGAAAAGCCTCTATATCCTCAACATATGACTGTTTGGTGCGGTTTATGGTCCGGCGAAGTCATTGGACCTTACTTTTTCGAAAATGAGGCTGGAGCAACAGTTACGTTGAATAGATTGCGCTATCGAGAGATGATTTATGATTTTTTATGGCCGGAATTAGATGGTTTTGATCTGGACAACGTTTACTTTCAACAAGACGGCGCTACGTGCCACACAAGCAACGAAACCATTGATCTCACCTTGCGACTTCTTCCTTTGGGGACACGTGAAAGAGAAGATCTACGCCAATAGCCCAGCGTCGATTCAAGACCTCAAAGATGGAATTCGTGAGGCTATCGAGGACATAGGGAAGCCACTTTGCGATTTGGTTATGGACAATTTCATCAAAAAAATATGGTCCTGTAAGCGTGGTCGTGGTGGTCATTTGCCTGATGTTATTTTCCACTATTAACGGCATACCTTCTTCTTTACAATGAAATAAACATCCGATCATTTATATCGAAAAATGGCTTTTTTCTTTGAATATCCAAATAACACCTCTTTTTGGAAAACCCTTTATTAGATCGCACAAGACAGTACAACATCCAACAAAAAGCATAGTTTCGACCATATTATATTAATCATCAGGTAACACCTTGCGAGACCTTCCCATTCATATAATTAATTATTTGGTTGTATCAACATCGGAACGGATTAAGCCGACAGCCCACCCAAAGTATCAGTTTTTCTTGTTCAATTATTCATTAATGTAATACTATCTGGAAGCGGTGGAAATTTTTATATGGGCACTGACGAATATTCAGACATAATCTGACGTGTTATTAGTAGATTATGAGCCCTTAATGTAGAGATGGAGGTGAGGGAATGAATGGAAGTTTCGAATGTGGTCTGAATATCATGCTATGAATACAGGGGTGGATTCGAAAATTTTCAATCAGTGTTACTGTTCCTAGCAAAATTGAGTTGTCAAATTTACAAGAACTGGGGAAGGACAATTTCAAATCAAATTCGACATGATGAGGTTTTAGTTATTCAGAAATATCAGTAAATTGTGCATCGGCTTCTCAAATGTGATAATTGGATCCAAAAATATAGGTATTTGTTAAGATCAGCTAGTAAAGCGATTAGGGCTTTAATGGTGTGCAGAAGACTATCCGGTGAAACTTGGGGCTGAAAAATACTGCGATGGATGTACGTCATAATTGTAAAACCGATAATATCATACGGAGCAGTAGTCTGGTTTGCTAAAGCAGGGCAGATAAGCACGAGGAAAATACTCGACAAGGTACAAAGGCTTGCCTGTGTTTTCATCACCGGGGCTATGAGAACATGCCCGACTAGAGCACTTGAGGTCATCATAGATCTCAGTCCTCTACATCTAGTGATCAATAGGGTAGCCCATGAAGCTATCCTTAGAATCTCTAGGGAAGGTATAGGTAATGAGAGAATCAAAAGTCAGAGAGCCTGGTCCCCTCTGAACAAGTACATCTCATCAGCGAACCTACCTAGTGATGTTATGATTAAAACAGTTAACATCGAGTTAAAGTGTTAAAGGGAAGAATAGGAAAAGGAGTACACTACCCAAAACTTCAAAGAAAATACCGCTAAATGGTATACAGATGGTTGTAAAACCACGATGGGGGCCGGCACTGGAGTATACGGGCCTAGAACCAAGTGCACACTATCGCTAGGCTCCTACTCGATAGTTTTTCAGGCAGAAATACTAGCAATCGAAAGATCCATAGACATAAACCTGGAAAGAAACTATCAAGGGTGTGACATAGTGATCCATCCTAATAGTCAGGCTGTTATCAAAGAACTGAACTCCTATGTCATCGACTCAAAGCTGATATGGGAGTACCGAAGGACACTCAATGAAGTAGGCAAGAACAACAAGGTCTCCTTAGTCTGAGTTCCTGGGCACTCAGAAATCAAAGGAAATGAAGAGGCTAACACTCTAGCCAGAAAGGGAGCACAAACGCTACTCACTGGCCCAGAACCTATCTGTGGTATAGGCAAATGCACCTATAAGAAAGAGTTTTTGAAGAAAGAAGAAACTGAGAAAGGAGCACTCTGGAGGAATTCTCCAGGAATGGAACACTCTCAGAAGTTCCTTCGGAACTTTGAAATTACGAGGTCCAAAAATCATTTGGATCTCAATAAGAACAAGTTACGCCTCCTCACTGGTTTCCTCACAAGACACTGTCGCCTGAGGAAGCACATGATGAGAATGGGCTTATCAGAAACTGACGAGTGCAGATTCTGTGGGGAAGAGGGGGAAATTCCTGTTCACATGATCACAGAATGCCTCGCCATTGTGAGCCTGCGCAAGAAATATCTTGGACGGGAGCATTATTGAAATGATAACTTAGCCTCCTTGAAGCACTCACAGATATTAAAATTCATTAGACCTTCAGAGCTGGAGGGTGGGTTGTAGGTAGCGCAGTGCGAAAGCAGCTTTGACAGGAGAGCACACACTAGATCACAGTGGAATGTAACCCCTTGCCAAACCATAACTATAACTATAAGATCATCACTGATTGGTTGAAATTTAAGAGTTCTAAAGTATCCAATAAAATTCCTGAGAAATATCAATCGACCATTCCGTCCTCACCGTTGCTCTGACTTGTAAATTACTTCTTGTATCCATGGGAGTCTTCTAACAATTATTCCAGCAGGTTTTTTCATCAAGAAGACACTACAAGTATGCAAATACCTAATCGATATCTTCCGACAGGAAAATTTGCAAATTTGCGGGTTTACCGAAAAATATATCGAAACCAGACCCATATTTTTGGTTACAAAATGGCGCATGGCCTGGGATCACTTCTCACTAATCCTATTTCTAGAATTGATTCGAAATAATCGTAATCATCCGATGATTATGTTCTTTAGTTTACTTGCTAGCTCTATCTCACAGCTTTGTCCCCAAGAAGCCGAATTGTTGTATTTTGTGTTTAAGTTCACCCTTATTCAAATCTCATTCAATTAATATAATATTGAATTATCGACGCGCATCTTTGTGCACGATTGAGTGAGGATCTAATTGTTGGAGAAGTTTTTCAGAAATGCTCGAAAATTTTTCGAAGTTTCGTTGAAAAAATGATGTTTTTCAAAAACTATCCATCAGATTTCTATGGAAATTGGCGACTTTGGAGTGAATATTTAACGACACAAAACCAATACAGATCGATTTGATAATTATTCTCAAAAATATTGTGATTATGTTATTCTCAAAAATATTGAACAACACTGTACCGAATTTCAGCTCAATTTGATATCTATTTCGAAAATATTGTGTCCCTACTATAGGGAATTGATACTTTTTCATTCACTCCAAATCACCTTTGTTATTTTTCGGTAACTATCGATCAGATATTTATGAAATTTCGAACATTCTCAGAAATCAATGATGAACAGCAGTGTACCAAATTTCAACTCGATCTGATATTTATTCTCGGAAATATTGTGGTCCAAATAGAGTAAAACCAAACCAATTCAATATTTCTAAATACACCTCTGTAATTTTTTCGGGAACTGTTGATCAGATTTCTATGAAATTTGGCACATACCTTGATATTAATGGTAAACAACATTGTACTCAATTTCAGCTCGATCCAATATTTATTTTCTCGAATTTTTGTGGTTCAAATGCAAGGAAATCGAACACAAGTCGATATTTCTGAATACACATCTGTCATTTTTTCTGGAACTTTCCATCAGATTTCTATGAAATTTGGCATATACCTTGAAGTTGATATTGAACAGCACTGTACTAAATTTCAGCTTGATTGAATATTAATTTCCTCGAAATATTGTGGTCCAATTGCAGAAAAATCAATACCAATTCAAATTTCTAAATACACATCTACCATTTTTCCTGGAACTATCTCTCAGATTTCCATGAAATTTTGCATATATCTTGAAGTTGATATTGAACAACACTGTACCAAATTTCAGCTCGATCCGATATTTATTTTCGAAACTATTCAGGTCGATTCTGTTTGTGCATTGCTATGAACCTTGCTATTCTAGTCATATTGCTATCTTTCTAATTTATAGCAATATGGCCATGATGTTACGTATTCTGTTTCGAGTGTTATAGCAATGTTTGTTATGAATTTTGTCATAACAATATTGCTATCATGGACTTCCATAATTGGTGATTTTAGAGCTGACAACACTGTATTTTGTGACTTTAGAACTACCAGGAAGAAGAAAATAACCCTAATTTGTGAGTTTTTTTTATGGTTTCGCATACATAACCTCTATCTACGGCTTTCTTTATTCATGTAAACATCGACATGAAAAATGTTCGGAAACGAAACGAGTCGAATTGACCAATTACCAATTTCCTGGGTACCAATAAAATATTTGTTATCAGAAATCGAATGCAGCAATTTTATTCAGGCGTTAATAATTCGAAATTTGATAAACTTTTTCGTTGGACCTCAAAGGGCTTGCTGTTGTTGAGATGATTAGAATAATCATCTCAGCTGAAATTAAATAATATTCTAGAGAACCTTGAACACATTTCCATTAGCATATTTTTTTTATTCATGTAAACATCGACTTATTCGAAAATGTTACGAAACAGAAAAACCAATTAAAGTCGAATTGACCTATTTCCTGGATACCGATAAGAATTTTCCTTACAATTAAATATTCTAGAGAACCTTGAACAAATTTCTATCAGCACATACTTCTCTATCTTCAATATTTTCGAATTCTTGGAAGAAATAATACTGAATCAAATGGATGTTTGTAAGATTCCCTTTCTAACCTATCTTGTTATCAATCATAGCAAGTACTATTTTGAGGTTGCTAAGATAACAATATTGATAGCAAGATTCTTGTTAAAGTGACAGATCATATTGCCTAAAATCGTTGATCAGAATACCAATAATTCCAATCTTGTTATGATAGCAATATCTTTTTTCTAGCAATATTGCTATTTGCAAACAGATTTGACCTGATTGTGTTCCAAATAAAGAGAAATCTATCTCAATTCAATATTTCTGAATACACCCCTGTCAGACCTCCACCCAGGTCAGAGCAGAGAATCGTTTCATTGAAAGCTGTTTGGACTCCTTGTAATCTAATGGCTAGCAGCTCGTAGCGCCGAAACGAAAGCCGATTTTGTGGGATGATTGACACCACAGTCCCCTCCTGTCTGTCTCGGGACACTGCAATCCCCCTGCGATCCTTTTTCAGATTCACACAATGTCGGGGTATTAGTATTATTCGGTATCTGCTGTCAATACACAAGAATAATATAAAAGCCATTATCAGGAAATATATGATGTTTTGTGCTATTCAGTGGTTAAAAATAAACACCTCCTACCTGAATTTCACCATTCTGATAACGCCAATGTGGAGACACAGGGCGATCAATCTGAAGGTGAAAAATTCATTTTTCCAGTTACTACTGTTACTAGTAAACGACTTGTGTTATAATTCAGGAATTTTGCAGATGAAGAAGAATTGTCCTTAACAAACTTGATTTGAATTTGCCACCATTCCTGCTGTAATTGTTGGTAAACCAGACAATTTCCGCTTTATAAGTTGGAGCATTTCGGGGTCAGGGGTCAGCTTTTGAGGTTGTTGATGGGTTTCCTCACTGAGCGAACTTCCCAGGTACGTGTTAATTCTTCACTCTCAAAGAACACAAAGTTCTCAGCGGTGTCCCTCAAGAGTCGGTCCTAGGGCCGCTGCTGTTTATATCATATTTATGCGATCTCTATCTGAGACTTCTCACCGAGGGCGCTTCATTTGCTGATGATGGAAACCTATATACAAATCCATTACTGCATTATGCTGAACTTAAAATGGACCTTAACAGCGTCATAAGGTGGACAAAGGAGTGGAAGATGCCCTTGAACGCTTCCAAGTGCACTGTCTTACATATAGGACAAAAAAACCCAAACTAAACTACTTCTTTGAACGAACAGAAATGTGTGGATCCAGTAGTCAGAAATTTTTTCCTTTGAACGAAATGCAGTAATTTTCATGAAAAACCTTCAGAACATCACATTTCAACCATATAATTTCAATATTATATTCTTAAAAAAATGTTTGATCACCTAAAACTGAAAAATAAAAATGGAGATTTGCATTCGAAGGGATTTGTTTGAGTGCACGATATGGCAACGTCGAATTCAGCTTTCTCCGAAAAAAATGACGTCAAATGTGTTACTTTGCTTAGGAAAACAGAGATAGCTATACTCCGATCTGGTTAGAGTAGAAGACAACGACCAAGGAATAGAAAAAGAAGAGCGCAGACTGTCATACTGTCATATTACTGACCAATCGCAAACGGAAATTGTTTGGTTGTATTGGCAAAGAACACGTGTGTACCACAGAATAGGAATAAATATTTCATTATTCTATAGCACAAAAAGCTATTCTACTAAACACCGTTGTCACTTCTTGCATGCCTGGCAAATCCCAAACCCCAATTTTGAAATCTGATTTCGAATACTTTCTGAAGGTAGTTTGGGAAAATGATCAAACCCATAATAATTATGTTCAAATTTGCTTTTGCAGTAAAAACCCAAATTCAGGAAAAACTCCCATTCATATAAGAATATTCCATCAAATTCAACTTGAACCACCCCTCTGGAACAAAACAACTAACTCCGTTATTGCAATATTGAATATACGGGCCAGTTTTATGTCCCTAGGGATCGACGGGAAAGAATAGCCGGTCCTCATGATATTCCCCAGGTTCATTTACGAAAACAACAAGAAGAAGAATCGGGTGAGCATCGAGCGATGCTATCGACATAGAACGAAATGAAATCAAATCTGTGCCGTCGTGGAAAATAAGTAGAAGGACATCGTGGCAGTTTGTTGTAGGATGAAAATTGAAAGGGGAAATGTATTCCTGGATTAGATTTTCCGGATCTGGTGTATCTTAGGATATCAGGGCCGGATTGGTTGATAGGAGGGTTTGAAATTTGTCTCGATTTTCTTGAATACGGCGCTGTGGTATAAGAAGATATTGATTTGGTGTTTTTAAGGAAGTGGGAATCTCACAAAAATGATTTTATGGCTTGAAAGCAAATAGTATCTGTCAGAAAGTCAGGTCGGGTTCACGTATTTCATCAAATATGGGCTGGTAAATTGCACTTCGTGGATTTCGGTAACACAGCTACATTCAACATTCATAAAACCGCATGGACATCTTAGTCAGGCCCACCTAGGGACTGCGTGCTGCAACGATGCCAATAGCAGCGAGAAATATTAGAACGCGTAAAATCTTGTGAATCTCGACGATAGTACGAGAAATCGGGGTGTCGCTTTGCAGGAATCAGTAATCAGTTTTTGAATTTTTTTTTGAGATGTACTTAATTCTTTTGTGCGAATGCGAAATGATATTAATTTTCCTATTTTTCACTCAATTTCATTTTATCCTCCCAAAAAACCTTGAAATTAAAAATGTGGCAACATTGCGCAATCTCACAATTGCATACCTTGAATCATCATATTTTACAGCAGTGTACCAAATTTCATTTCAATACGACCATAATTTCTGGAGATGTAGGGAAAAAATATGTAAAATTTTCTGTTTTTTTCTCGGTATCGTTGTTTTTCCGAAATAACTCAAAAAATACTGGTTCAATCCTGATGAAACTTGGCAGCTAATTTCACAATGCTGATTGGCAACGCTGCGCAAAATTTCGTGATGATCGTGTCATTAGAACTATTTGAAAAAAAAATTTAATTTTTTTTCAAATATTCAATATTCTGTGATCTTATGATCATAATATCCTCATGAAATTCTGTATGAACCTTCGAACTGTCATTTTTCGATAAAGTACAGGGTTTCAATTCGATCTGATTTAATTTTTTGGGAATATTGGAAAAATAAAATTTTGAATGGGTAATCTGCGTAATCATTGGGTGGATTTTACCCTTCCACAAATTCAGCAATCATAATTAAGGTCCAAACCTACACTACAAATATCGAGTTTTTAAGTTGTTTCTTTCGAAAGGCATTATTTTTATGGTCGGCCTTTATGTTATCAACTTATTACCAAGTTTCATAATTATTGGATCAGTATTTCTCTAGTTATTTCGGAAATAATAACGATAACGAGGAAAAAACATTAACATTGACTTATTTTATTCCTAAAAGATTTTGAAAATTGGTTTTCGAAAAAAAAATTCGAACAATTCCAACACGACTCAGCTATTGGCGTCTGAATTTAAGATTGCAGCGCCACGGTGGCCAGTTTTAGAACCTTACATACAGACATAGATTTTGTTTTGATAGTCGATTTTGTACTGTTTGTTTCGATAATTTTTGATTTCACGATTTATTCAAAGACTTTTCAAACTTTTATAGTTGACGAGAGTATTACTGGGAGTTCATATTTCATTCTTATAAAGTAGGTATGTATCATCCTTCAATCTAATTAAGTGTAGCAACTCTAAAATCACGGGGATATCTCCAAGGTTAGACAGTATTCTAATATTATTTATTTTCAAATCCAAATGGCAAGATTGACTTTGGTGGATTTCTTAGGCTGTCTTGAAAGTTGAAAAACAGAAAGTAAACATACTCCTTGAAATAATAGACAAATACTCACAACTTTACTATTTTCATAGGGAAGGACTAAATACTCAATATATTGTGAATAAAATGAATACATTCACATGAAACTAATGCCACTTGTACCTTAAGAATTATTCATTATGGATCGACAAATAAATTTTCCAACACTCATATGATTGGTCTTGGAAAAGCTGTAATGAATAAGCCTTTAACAACTTTACTTTCATCAGTAGAAGCACTTTGAGCAAAGAGTACTCATCACTAGATATTTCCTTGTTGAGACTCTTTTTTTTCAATAGTCAGTTCTAGAACATTTACGTTGTTCCTTAATGATCAGTTCAACAGGCAGATTTCTGGAAGGCATAGCATTCCTCTTAAGTAAATTTCTCTGCTTGGATTATGGGCCTGGAAAAAAATTGTTTTCATGAATGTGATCTAATATTTCATGAGCAATTCGTGCTTACCTCTATAAAAATGATCATCATCGGTAAAATGCAGGTAACAGACTCACATAAATCTTGTTTGTTGGTTTTATCGATTCCTCAACACTTTCAGACCCGACTTGTTGAAGGAAGTTTCTTTCACCCTAACTCCAAATTTTTTACCGGGCTGTAGAAATCTATGGAAAGGGACATTTGAGTTTGCTTTTCCTCAGTAGAAGCACTTGTAAAATCACCCAAACGCCAAGAAAAATGCAATAAACTTTCTCATTTCCTTAACATTTCTTTTGACTTGTCAATGATAATGTCTGTACCTCGGGTTACTCGGATAGCCACCAGAGGGAGTAGCGCTTATCTTCATTCGCCAATTAGTTGCGTGTCACTACGATACAACTAACTGACAAGTTTCAATCCGATCGTTACAGTAGTTCCTGAGGTAATAATCCCAAAAGTTCCAATGGTTGTAACTTCAAAACCATTTGGCCGATTCGGTCCATTCATGGACTTATCCGCCGCATTCTGGTGCGCGACCTCTTCTGTAAGTTTCAAATCGCTAGCTTGCTCCGTTCGGCAGTTATTGTGTCGTCGACCGGACGGACAGAATCAATTTTGATACCAAGTAAATCACAGACATTTGAACAGAACATTGGTTGTCGAACCAACTGTGTAAATACATGTGTTCTTCCATTTCATATAATATATGTTCCATTCCTATATTGTATATTACAGTGCCCTGATGAAGGCATAAAATATGTCGAAACGTCGACCGAATAAAAGGTGTTTTTTTGCCTCTCTGACCTTCCAAGTCATCCTCAAAATTAATTGAACAGAACGATAGCACGCCGTTCCCCACACAACATGGACGCAAAAACGATACTGGATCTGTAATATTAACCAATAACAATTGTCTTAGATCAAAGAGCACGGCTACCCTATGACAGATGCATAGAATATATATGGTGTGGACACTCTGACATATTTTGGGTCCGAAATGCGGTCCAAATGATGTTAAAATACTGCTTTGTTGTCCTACTTCAGTTTCCGCCGATAGACGCCGGCATAGGGAAATATTCCATATCAAATCTGAAAAATATACGGAAGTTACCGACCTGTTATATCAAAACTAGTCAAATCGAACTTCTTTCTGATTTTACGAGTTGGACCATACATTATTTTCAATAATTCACGAAAATTAATTTATTTTGACAAATTTGAATTATGATTATTCATTTCATCCAGTCAGAATGGCGATAATATAATATATAAAGGTTTCCTTTGTCACTGAATACACAAGTCTTTCAGAGTTGCGTTTTCAAAAATATCTCAACGAATCATTTCAAAGTGAAAATTCATTTTCCAATAATAGTAAACATGAAAATTTCCTTCAAATATTTCCATAAGTATGTAACAAAATTTATAACTTTTTAATTGAATATTTATAAATAGGTACATACAAAATTTATGAACCATATTTTTATGAAAAGAGATCAAAACTATCCAATAAAATCCATGAGTAATATCAATCTCCCGTTTCGTTTTCACCGTTGTTCTGGCTTCGAAATGACTTCTTGTATCCATCCATGAAAGTGTTCTCACAATAAACAGCATACTTATAGCTCCTTATTTACTTATACATATTTCATATTTTTGCGCGCATGTTCTAGGGGAACAGCGTGCTATCGTTTTGTCCAAATGTCTGTAATTTTGGATGATTGAGCCGAAAATGGTCTCAATCGACTAGGTTGGACTCACTGATGACGAATCCGGTGTCAAAATTGATTCTGTCCGGCCGGCCGGTTGGCCGGCCGTAGACACGATAACTGTCGACAGAAGCAAGCTAGCAACTTGAAACTTTCAGCATAAATTGTGCATCGGAATGCCGCGGTTAAGTTCGTTAATGGGCCAAATCGATCGAATAGTTTCGGAGTTATAAGGATGTGCAGTTTTGAAGATATTTATTTTTTATTTCAGAAACTACCTGAGCGATTGAATTCAAACTTGGCAGTTAGGTGAAGTACAACAACGCGAAACTTTGAGCCAAATTTCGTCAGGATCATATTGTCGGTAATTTAAAAAAAAAAAATTTTTTCGAAATTTTTTTCAAAAAAATTTTTTTTTCGGAAACCATTCATCATATCCAAAAAAAATTATACTTACACTTTGACCTTCTAATTTCACAGCAGTGTACTAAATTTCAGTTCGATACGATCATAAGTTTTGGAGATATGGAGAAAAAATATGTCAAATTTCGAGGTTTTCTTCTCGATATCGTTGATTTTTTCGGTATAACTCAAGAAATACTGACTCAGTCCTGATTAAACTTCACAGCTAGTTTTATGATGCTGAAAGACAACTTTATGCAAAATTTCGTGATAATCGTGTTATCAGAACAATTTGAAAAAAAAAATTTCTATGATTTTCTCATCATATCATCCTCATTTAATTCTGTATGAAACTTCGAACTGTTATTTTCGATGAAGTACTGGATTTCAATTCGATCTGATCTGTATTTTTGGAAATATTGGAAAAATAAAATTTTGATTTGGTATATCTACGGAATCATCGGGTGGATTTTACCCATTCACGAATTCGGCCTTCGTTATTAAGGTCCAAACCTTCTCTACAAATATCGAGTTTCTAAGTTCTTTCTTTCGGAAGTTATTGTGTTTACGCAGTCGGCCGTTAGGCTGACCGTAAACACAATAACTTCCGGAAGAAACGACTTGAAAACTCGATATTTGTAGAGTAGGTTTGGGGCTTAATTACGAAGGTCGAATTCGTGAATGGGTAAAATCCACCCAATGATTCCGTAGATATACCAAATCAAAATTTTATTTTTCCAATATTTCCAAAAATACAGATCAGATCGAATTGAAATCCAGTAATTTATCAGAAAAAAATTTCAAAAAGCACTGCCGTGAAGGCAGCAGCTTTTGCGCTCACGTTCAAATTCGTTGCTGAAGCAGTCATCTACATTGGACATGCGCGCAAAAGTTGCTGCCTTCACGGCAGTGCTTTTTGAAATTTTTAATGAGTAGATGTTCCACATTTATTAAACTCCTATTACATATTAGTTAGAAACCATAACTGCAAATATCTGATTCATATTTTCATCAGATCAACCAGATTATAGCTCAATTCATTTTTATTCAGTGGAATTAATTGTATGGACTTGACAAAGCGACCGTAGCGCCATCATCGTTTACAGAGCCAAGTAGGACAACATTTGACAATTCTAAGACCGTTTTGGACCCAAAAATTTTAGTGGGTAATGGTAGGAAAGTGTCGACACCTGATATATTCTATGCATCTTGCCCTACATTTTCTGCCAGTATTTCGGTTTTTCCTTGATTGGGAATTTCCATAGTTTCAAAACATTCGAGAATGGCTTTGATACAGATCATTATTGATCCTTGCCAACAGAAAGATGGCCTTTTATCTGTCTGAACCCATATATCTCTTCATAGCATCTACTCCTTTCTATGGAACATGATTATTCATCACAGATGTTCAGTGATGGTTTAACAAAAGAAAGTCTACAGTACAGAACACCATTATGAGCTAAATCCTCCATTACTTCAGTTGCCTTATTGTTATTTGTGGATTATTATTTCATATTTTCCAGTGGCGGCGTGGAAATACCCATTACATATTTAAAATAATGTCGACTGAAAACGAGTTTCTTGCAACATTCGGTTTTTGTGCAAAATCGTTTTTAGATTGCATAGGATCGAAATCAAATTTTTCCAAATCGGAAACCAGGAAACTTGTTCGAACGACTCCTAATGGCCGATCTTAACCACAATAACTGCCGAAAAATCAATTTAGAGACTCGATATTTGTAGATATACTCCATTCACTTTTATAAACTATCCCGGTTGGCCATGATTTAGGTCTATCAATTTTTTTAATTTGGACTGACGCAGGTTGGCACTCGTGAAATATCGGAAATGTCAAGATAATTCTCAGAGACGTTGCCGAAGCCAAAGCCAATTTCTACTCTCAATCTCAACATAACCATCATACTTGAGAACTGAAAATGCCGAAGGCAGTTTTGAAGAAACAGAGACAAAGTATCAGGAAGTGCTATGAAGAATTGAAATCTGATGCTTTTCTCTGATAGTAACCCTGATAATTTGGAATCAATAATTTACCACAAGCTATCGAACACACGTATGTGAGTGGAAACCAAGGAATTATATTTTATATGAATAGATATTTAATTTTTAGCTGCACATCACCACAAAAAGAAAGATTTTAAGTGAAAGAGACGACAAAGAATTTCCTTCTATTGGTGCATCCAAAAAGACACTGAAGACTTTATTTCGAAAAGCTAGATTCTTGATTTTCGTACAAGAAAATAGCACAACTGAATCTTCCAACCATGTTTATATCCTTGAAATATTTCCAGTGTTAACAGAGAAAAAAGTTTCTTTAACATTCGCCATTTCTTTGGAATTATTGAATTCACATAATATTGTCTTTAATTAATTTTTTTCCCAAAGTGTATTCACATTCTGGAAAAAACGTTATTACTACGACCTCTATGTAGAGAGGACAACGTTACGTAGTTATCTGACAGGAAAATGACTATAATATAACATTTTCAAAATATACCCTGTGAAATGTGTCAGAATGTCATGGCTAACCAGGATAGTTTATAAAAGTGAATGACCTTGATTATGAAGGTCGAATTCGTAAGGGGGTAAAATCCACACTATGATTCCGCAGATAGGTATACAAATTGAAAATTTTACTTACGGCCGAATAATTCGGAAAATACAGATGAGATCGAATTGATATTTTTTCAAAATGTGTCAATGACACGATCATCACGAAATTTTGCACAATGTTGCTCATCAGCATTTTCATATTAGTAACCAAGTTTCATCATGATTGAATCAGTAGTTTTCGAGTTCTTTCGGACAAAACAACGATACAGAGTGAAAAGCCACTAAATTTGACATATTTTTTCCCAATATTTCCCGAAATTATAATCCACTCAAGCTTAATTTATTACACTGCTGTCAAATATAAATCTCAAGGTATAAGGAGATTTTTTCTGAAACATAATGAATAGTTTCCAGAAAAAAAAATTCCGAAAAAAATTTTGAAAAAATTTTTTTTTTCATTTACTAACTGTATGATCTGGACACAATTTTGCTAAATGTTGCGCTTTATTGTGCTTTTACTATCTGCTAATTTTCAATCCAATCGCTCCAGTTCTTCCTGAAATATCAGAAAAAAAAACATCATCGCAGTGACTCCGAACCATTTTCGGGGAAAAATTCAAAAGTTATAGACATTTGGACGAAACTATAGCACGTTTCTCCCCAGAACATTCGCGCAAAAAATTCTTAAATTCCCCGAGTTAAATCATAGAAATAATGGAAATTCAAGTGAGTCGTTAAATTTGAACATCCTTCATACCTTGTTTGGTACCCGCCACTGGTCACGACGTATTAATATTTGACGGTACATTGGGTCAAAACAGATTGCGGACGATAAGTAGTGAAGGTTTGGTGGTTTGGTGTCGGATTTCCTTTTTTGCTCTACAGGGACTGTGGTTTTTGGAATCACCCCAGCGGCTATGCTATTTATGAAATATGGACAGATAGGCCTTTTGTATTCGTGAAGATAAGAGTTATATGAAGAGAATGGTGCGAGTGAATTTTGTTTCAGTATTTTCATATGAAAATTCTAGAAAAGTACTTACGTGAAGTCAGCACCTTTGCGGGCCTGTCGTAGCCAAAGCAGTAGTTGAACTCCCTGAAGAAGAATCCGTCGTCAAATTCAATTATGTCTGTCCGTCCGATAGTCCATCCGTATAAGCTCTAACTTTCGAAGGAAAATACTTAGCGACTTGAAATTGTCAGATAAGGTTTGAAGTCCAAATATCTCGGTTGAGTTCGTTAATGGCTGGAATCGGTTGGATAGTTTCGGAGTTACGCTCATTTGAAATTTTGAGGTTAATTGTTCGATATTTCATGAAATATTAACTCGATCAGAGTAAAACTTCGTGGACAGTTTTGAAATACCAACGCGCAACTTCAAGCAAAATTTCGTGTGGATCCAGTTGTTGGAAAATTTTTAAAAAATTTTATTCGAAAATTTTTGAAATTTTTGATGAAATTTTTTTTTCTCTGGAAATGTTGATTAGATTCCAATGGAATTCAGCACAAACCTTAGAGTGAGTATTTAACAACAGTGTTTCAAATTTCAATTCGGTCCGATATTTACTTTCTGAGATATTAGGAAAAAAAGGGCCAAATTTTGTTGTTATTCGGAATTCCGCAATATCTCAAGAAGTACAAATACAATCGGATTGAAAATCCGTAATCAGGTGGAGATTACCAACACGCAACTAGGTGCAAAATTTAGTGTTGATCTAATGCCTAGAATTTAAACAAGCGCGTAAAAGCTCCTGACCTCACGTCAGTGCTTTTCTAGATTTCTAAATCAAATACTAAACTTCAATTCAATCCAATCTGTATTTTTCACATATTTGGAAAATAATCTTTTGAATCTGCGGAATCATTGGGCGGATTTTACCCTTTCAAGAATTTTTCCTTTGTAATTGAAGTCCAAACCTACACTACAAATATCGAGATTCTAAATTCTCTCATTCAGAAGATATTGTGTTTACGATCGGCAGTTAGGCCCGACTATAACAGTCCCAAACATTAGCACAGTTTTTACGCGCTTGTTCTGGTGAACAGCGCGTTATCATTTCGTCACGATGTATGTAATTTTCGAATTTTGAGTCGAAATTGGTCTCAAACGACTAGATTGAACTCACTGATGAAGAATCCGTGGTCAAAATTGATTCTGTCCGTCCGCCTGTCCGGCTGGCCGTGTGCGCTGTAACTTTCGAAAGGAGGGACCTAGAGTCTTGAAATTTTCAGATCAGGTTAAGATCCTGAATATCTCGGTTGAGTTCGTTAATGGGCCAAATCCGCCGAATGATTTTTGTGCTAAAGCCATTTGAAATTTTGATTTTTCAATAACTCGAAAAATATTTATCTGATCGAAATGAAACTTGGTTGGAAGATGAACAGTGTCAATAAGAAGAATTATCCATGGAAAAATTCGAAAAAATATTTTTTTTTTTAATTTTTTATTTCATTAAAATTTCACTGAAATTTCCAAGTCACCATTTCGCAATGTGAACAAGCGCGTAAAAGCTGCTGACTTCGCGTCAGTGCCTTTCTATATTTTTTCTAATCAATCTGTATTCCTGATCCATCAGTGCCTTCCTTCCTATTCCAAAACGGACGATCTTTCAAGAGGGTCACGATAGTTAAACATCATGACTGCCTTAACCCCATTATGACGACACAAGAAAGGAAAATTGGATCTAATAGCGTTTACTTGCTCACGAATGCTGATTTCATTACGTCAATGATACTTGTGAAAGAGTCGCGTACCCGTTGACAGAAGATAGGGTGGCTTTCAACAGGAGTAATTTTCCAGAAGATTGCACCCCCTAGACGGGGGTGGTAAAATATTTACGATGTCGTTGGTGAGTGGAGAATGTACGGGGGAGGAATTTCAAATATGTCCGGGTCGCGATTGTTGACGGTGATGTACGCTTTATAGACCAGGGGGCCGATTCTTGAATCTCGATCAAGAATTGAAGAGTATGACAATTGCCATATGTTTGCGTCGGTTTTCCAAGTTAAATTGGGAACTTCTGCGAAGGTGCCAGTGCCTTAACGGTTAAACTTGTCCAAGCTAGTAGTTTTATGTAAACAAACCTCAGAAACGTGGTGGAAAACGAATATTTATTGAGCAGAGCGTGAATATTGAAAGAAATTATTATACTTTTGTGTACGATTTCTCAAGAAGGAACTTTGCGTTTGAATCACGATATAAGATCGTGCTTTAAATGGTTCCTGGAGAGTAATTTCGGTGTTATTTTAGTGTATATTGCTTGGTGGATCAAAATGAACCAATATCTAAGTTTACTTGAATTTCAGGAAAAATAGGCACCTCAATATGTAATTTAAGGACTCTTATTTATGTGAAGAAGTGCTGAGAATTCAGGCTATATTATGTGGTAAATCTGGAATCAGTCCGAATGATATGTCTAGTTCTCTTTGTTTACAAACGAATGAATCAATAAAATGAAAACAGATTTTCTGCTTTAGTTCTTTTGCATCGTATTCCTAAAGAAAAGGAAACAGATAGACATATAATTGATGTTATTTTCATATAACAGCAGCTCAAGATACACATACAAAATGAAAAATGTCACAGCCTGGCTCAACCTACTTATATAGGAATGAAAAATATTAATGTATTCATATGAATAACTTCAGCTATTATCAACAGTATATCTAGTCTTTGTCAGTTTTTCAAGCAGATCACTCTTTTTGGATATGATTTTGTGTAGTATGTGAATTAGGTAGCTGCAGAAGTGCTCGGTAGTTTCTCTGTAGCATTTTTCATCAAAATTCTTTTATTTTCATTTACACCTGAAAACATCATGCCATGAAGTTGTTTTTAAATGAATACATTGTAATTTACCTTCATGAAAATGGATATCTTGAGAGAAATGCAGTGAACATACTTTCATGTATTTCGTGACCTGTTTTCCACTCTTCAATTTCTAAATCTAGGCCTTCCTTCTATCGTTGAGTTCCCTGCCAAATGCTGTTTCCAAATTAACTTTCCTTTCATTCGGGTTTGGAAAAAATGAAACTTTGAGGCAGTAGATGATCTATTCTTTTTTGACATAAATACCATTGAGTTGAGGCACACAACAATGGTCATTTTGGGAGGATGCCATTTCGAATTAATACAATCGAAAATTTTAATCAGAAAGAAAGGAATCGATTGATGAATATTGCAAACACTTTCGGTATACCAAAATTTTAACTCGGAGGACAACACAAAAGCTCGAGAATGAACTCTAAAAGTAAGCAAAATACGTTAGAATAACGGGCACGTCGAAAAACTACTAGCTTGGAAGTGTTCGAATTTCTATCGCCAGAGGGCGTATCGCTTAGCAGTAGTTGCGAATATCAACAAGTAGACATGACCTGCCTATGGAACCGAATGCCACTAGACAATCGAATGTTATATCTCCTATACACTCTGTACTACTCGTTACTAAGTCGAAGGAAACGGTGATAAGGTTATGTTTATATTCCGATTTGAAATTTCTCGATATCTTGCATTCAGTTCATTTCTTGACTATTTGCTTAAAAATATAGTCGAAATGGTGGAATTTTGCAGTTGCTCGAGAAAACTTAGAAAATCGACGCGTAACATATGACAATTGTCATACTCTTCAATTCTTTATCGGGATTCAAGAATCGCCCCCAGGGCTGAAGCCTTTAAAAGTAGTATAAAGTGAAAACCCTAGAAAAAGCACTGATGTGAAGTCAGCAACTTTCGCGCGCATGTTCACTTCTTTGAACAAAAGGTGCTGACTTCACGTCAGTACTTTTCAAGGTTTTTTCTGAGTTATTTCGGAAAAAGCCATGGATACAGAGGAGGAAACCCCGAAATTTGACATATTTTTTCCCAATATCTCCTGAAATTATAATCGTATCGGAAGGAAATTTGATACACTGCTGTGAAATATGGAGCTCTTAGTCAGAGCAGAATTTTTTTTCGAATATTATAGACAGTTCTCGAAAAAAAAAGGCACAAACTCCAAAACTGTTTGGCCGATATTACCTATTAACGAATTCAACCATCGCATTTTGAAATGCAACCTACCCTGAAAGAAATCGTGTCTACGGACGATTTTCACACCGGATTCGTCATCAGTGAGTCCAACCAAGTCGTTTGAGACCATTTTCAGGGCAAAATTCGATAATTACAAACATTTGGACAAAACGATAGCTCGCTGATCCCCAGGACATGCGCGCAAAAATAATGGTAGGAAGGAACGTATTCAAGATAGAAGAGAATATAACAATATCAAAAAGCACTGCCGTGAAGGCAGCAACATTTGCGCGCATGTTCAATGTAGATGACCGCTTCAGCAACGAATTTGAACATGCACGCAAAAGCTGCTGCCTTCATGGCAGTACTTTTTGAAATTTTTACTGATAAATTACTGGATTTCAATTCGATCAAATCTGTATTTTTGGAAATATTGGAAAAATAAAATTTTGAATGGGTATATCTACGGAATCATTGGGCGGATTTTACCCATTCACGAATTCGACCTTCGTAATTAAGCCCCAAACCTTCTCTACAAGTATCGAGTTTCTAAGTCGATTCTTCCGGAAGTTATTGTGTTTACGGTCAGCCTAACGGCCGACTGCGTAAACACAATAACTTCCGAAAGAAACAACTTAGGAACTCGATATTTGTAGAGAAGGTTTGGACCTAAATTACGAAGGCCGAATTCGTGAATGGGTAAAATCCACCCAATGATTCTGTAGATATACCCAATCAAAATTTTATTTTTTCAATATTTGAAAAAATACAGATCAGATCGAATTGAAATCCAGTACTTCATCGAAAAATAACAGTTCGAAGTTTCATACAGAATTTGATGAGGATGATATGATAAGAAAAATCATAGGAATTTTTTTTTTCAAATTGTTCTGATGACACGATTATCACGAAATTTCGCATGAAGTTGTCTTTCAGCATCTCAAAACTAGCTGTGAAATTTCATCAGGACTGAATCGAGAAGAAAACCTCGAAATTTTACACATTTTTTCCGGATATCTCCGAAACTTATAATCGTATCGAACTGAAATTTGGTACACTGCTGTGAAATATGGAGTTCAAAGTGTGAGTGAACTTTTTTTTCGATATGATAAATGGTTTCCGGAAAAAAAAATTTTTTGGAAAAAAATTTCGAAAAAAAATTTATTTTAAATTCACTGAAAATCTGATCCTGACGAAATTTGGCTCAAAGTTGCGCGTCGTTATACTCCACCCAACTGCCAAGTTTTAATCTAATCTCTCGTTTAGTTTCTGAAATAAAAAATAAATAACTTCAAAACTTCAACTGCCTATAACTCCGAAACTATTCGACCGATTTGGCCCATTAACGAACTTAACCGCGGCATTCTGATGCGCAACCTATCCTGAAAGTTTCAAGTTGCTAGCTTGCTTCTGTCGACAGTTAGCGTGTCTACGGCCGGCCGGCCGGCCGGCCGGACAGAATCGATTTTGACACCGGATTCGTCATCAGTGAGTCCAACCTAGTCGATTGAGACCATTTTCGGCTCAATCATCCAAAATTACAGACATTTGGACAAAACGATAGCACGCTGTTCCCCTAGAACATGCGCGCAAAAATGAAAGAAAAAATAACTTAGAGGTGATCTGTGGTCGGTAAGTGAAAGGGAATGAGTTTTAGGGTGAAACACGGCTTATCTCGAATTCCTCCAAAACTAGAAGTCCTATTGAAAGAAGTTGAACGGCAAAATTGTAGGTAATAAAAACCATGAAAAGCACTGACGTGAGGTCAGGAGCTTTCACGTGCTTGTTCCGTTGCCAAAGCGGTCATCTATGCAAGTATTGACCCTGCAAAACGCAGATTTTTTCATATGATCCTCACGAAATTCTGCATGAACCTCAAGCAATAATCTGCGATCAAGTACCAGATTGCAATTCGATCCAAAATTTTGAATGGGTATAACTATTCAAAGAATAATTGGCGTATTCAACCCATTTATTCATTCGACCTTCTTAATTAAACTGAAAAGCTACTCTACAAATATATTCCCTATGTCGATTCTTCCTAGAGTTAATGTGTTTACTGCCAGCCTAATCACTGATAGTGAACAAAATAACTTCCGGAAGAATCTAGTAAGTAGCTTTATAATTGTAGAGTAAGTTTGGAGCTTAATTATGAAGGCCGAATTGGCAAATTAGTAAAAACTATCTAATGATTCCGCGGATATACCCTTTCAAAATTTCAGTTTCCCGAGATTTCCAAAAATAGATCGAATCGCCCTTCAATGAAAAATACTGCCTTGAAGTTTCAGCCAAATATGTTCTACAGAACAATGAGCAAAAAAAATTAAAGAGTCCTCCTGCATTTCGATAAATGGAGAAAGTTATTTTGCTCATTGTTCTGTAGACCCTATTTGGCTGAAACTTCGAGGTAACATTTTTCATTGAAGGGGGATTCGATCCATGTTTTTGGAAATATCGGGAAACAGAAATTTCGAAAGAGTATATCCGCGGAATCATTAGGTAGTTCTTACTGATTTGCCAATTCGGCCTTCGTAATTAAACTCCAAACTTACTCTACAATTATCAAGCTACTGAGTAGATTCTTCCGGAAGTTATTTTGTTCACTATCAGTGGTTAGGCTGGCCGTAAACACATTAACTTTAGGAAGAATCGACATAGGGAATATATTTGTAGAGTAGGTTTTCAGTTTAATTAAGAAGGTCGAATGCTTGAATGGGTTGAATTCGCCAATTACTCTTTAGATAGTTATACCCATTCAAAACTATGGATCGAATTGCAATCTAGTAGTAGAAAATTATAGCTTGAGGTTCATGCAGAATTTCGTGAGGACCATATGAAAAGAAGATCTGCGTTGGGCGTGTTCAATACTTGTATAGAGGACCGCTTTGGCAAACGGAACAAGCGCGTTAAATCTCCTGAACTCACCTCATTGCTTTTCTAGGTTTTTTCTGGTTTTGCTTGGTGGATGGCACCTTTTCAAAATTGACACACTGTATACATAATATCACGGATGAGAAGAGCTCTAATACTCAATACCTTCATAATAATTCAATTATTATTCTCAAACTTCTTTAAAATCCTGTTTTTTCCTCATTCAACATCACAATTAGAAGAACCATCTTTGAAAGAAAAGGATCTATATGCCGCATTGTGTAATTCCTCTCAATTTTCAAATTGAAGGTTAAATATATGCTTGAGGTTCATGCAGAAATTCGTGAGGATCATATGAAAAAATCTGCGTTTGGCAGGGTCAATACTTGTATAGATGACCGCTTTGGTAACGGAACAAGCGCGTAAAAGCTCCTGCCCTCGGGTCAGTGCTTTTTTAGGTTTTATGGTGGAAAAAAGGACCTGAAAATGCAACAACTTGGAAATTTGGGGAACCATATCTTCCAAACTGAGAGAGACCGCCTATGTTCGACTTGAGATTTCTCGTTCAGGAAAACAAACTGCGCACAATGATGTGAATGTTGTATATAGTAAAAAATAAGAGAAAGATATTCTGTGCCGTTGTCTATGATCATAGAATAGGAGGCTAGCCCCGAATGAGAGGTTAGCCAGAATAACCACGAACGTAGTCCTGTAAGCACTGTAAACTGTAAGTCTCAATTTAATAAAGTACTTAACATATTATTAGAAGTGTATTTCTAACCACCTTATATAAAATACAACATGGTGTCAGGTGTGTTTTAAATTGAACAAAACACTAGAATACAAAGAGGTTAGAAAACAGTATTCGTCAAAAAGCGTGGAAATCCAAGTTTGCTGAAAGAAGGCATCAGAAAAGAAGCAAGAACATATATTTAAAACGTGTTACTCAGACTAAGAGCAGACATGGATTATTGCAAAGCTCCATCGACATTCAACATCAATGAACCACATAATTGGAACAGATGGAAACAATCTTTCACAATATTCCTAATGGCCATAAGGGAAAATGAAGCTGATGACGCAGTGAAGATCGCTCTGTTATTGAACCAACTGGGCGACAGTTGTCTGGATATATATAACACTTTTGATGTCACCAAAAAACATAAATTTGAAGATGTTATATCCTGTTTTGATGATCGATTTCTGCCAAGGCAAAACATATGTATGGAAACATACAAATTCAATAATATCGAACAGAAGGATGGTCAATCCATTGACGATTTCATCACTGAGCTTAAAAAGCAAGCAGGAACTTGCTCATTTATTTGTCAAAATCAAGCATGCAAAAAAAGTTATGAAGAAAGAATGTTGAGGGACCGACTAGTCCTGGGAATCAAGGATAAACAGGTCCAAAGACACCTGTTACGAGAAAATGATTTAAGTTTGGAAAAGATCCAGGACTACTGCAAGAGCATTGAGGTCACCTTAAAAAATGTGGAATTGTTGCAGTCAAATAGCAATAATGAAGCAGTCGATGCTGTAAGATCAAAACCTAATAAAAAATGCAGTAGATGTGGAACTGAACATACTCCCAGAAAATGCCCAGCATTTCGGCAAATTTGTAAACAGTGCCAGAAAGAAGGCCATTTTGCAAAAATGTGCTTCTGGAAGAACAAGGCTGCTAGACATGGACCCTCTCACACCCAGCACAGAAACCAAGGAGCGATGCAAGTTTGTATAGATAGTCAGGTTGGGAATAGCATGCAAGTGAAAAGCGAAGAGAATGTGAGTACTGACAATTCATTGTTCATTTATGAGTGTAATAATAAACATAATAGTAAACTTAGTTGGTACGAAAACATTAAGATTCATGATGTTAGCATTAAATTCAAATTGGACACAGGGGCTGACTCGAGTATTTTACCATTGAAGCATTTTGAAGTATTGAAAATTGATCAATCAAAAATTGTCCCAACATCTATGACAATAATATCGTATGGCAATTTCCGGTCAAAACCATTGGGATTCATAACTTTGAAATGTAAATATAAGAATCAAGTAGAGAACGTAAAATTCTTGGTGGTCAATTTTGACTCGGAACCGTTATTAGGTTTGAATGACTGTTTAATGTTTAAGATGATATCTCGAATCGATTCCATGTATTCAAAATTTTTAAATGAAGCACTACCAGAAAATGTTAAAGAATTACATACTAAATTCAAGAATGTTTTTGAAGGGTTAGGTTGTATTCCGGGTTTAGTTGAAATCAAATTAAGACATGATGCAATACCGGTTATTCAGTCTCAGAGGAAGATTCCATTAGTGCTTCATGAAAGATTAAAGCAGACATTAAATGAGCTTGAAGAGAAAGGTGTTGTTTCTAAAGTTGATTATCCAACCGAGTGGGTAAATTCACTCATGATCGTTGAAAAACCTAATGGCTCACTCCGCCTGTGTCTCGATCCAAAACCCTTGAATAAATTTATATGTAGAGAACACTATATAATCCCAAAATGTGATGATATTTTAACCCAATTGGAAGGGAAAACAATTTTTTCAGTCATTGATATGAAGGATGGATTTTGGCAAATTCAACTATCAAAGAATAGTTCAGATCTGTGCACGTTCAATACACCATTTGGCAGGTATAAATTCAATCGAGTCCCCTTTGGACTAAACAGCATTCCTGAAATATTTCAAAAGAAAAACATAGAAATATTTGGTGACATTCCAAATGTCAGCGTTTACTTTGATGACATAATTATATTCGGCGCAGATGAGACTGAGCATGACATTGCATTCAAAAAGGTACTTGAAAAAGCTTTGCATTATAATATAAAATTCAATTTCAACAAATTACAATATAAAATGGCTGAAGTGGAATTTTTAGGTCAAAACATTTCGAAATCTGGAGTCAAACCCTCCCAGAAAAATATAGAAGCTGTATTGGCAATTGAAACCCCGTCTAGTAAGAAAGATTTATTGAGAATTTTGGGATTATTCAAATTTTTCTCAAAATTTATTTCAAATCTATCTCAGTTGACTTACAACATGAGAAATTTAACTAGGAATGACGCAAAATTTCAGTGGTCTGAAACTCATCAGCGCGAATTAGATACATTAAAGACATTGATCACAAATAAGCCTATTCTAAAAATATTTGACAAGAATCTACCAATTGAAATTCAGACAGATGCGTCAAGCAAAGGTATAGGATCATGTATGATTCAAAATGGGTATCCAATCTCATTCGCTTCACGCTCACTTAATAAAGCTGAAGTAAATTACGCGCAAATCGAAAAGGAATTGTTGAGTATAGTATTCTCCTGTGAGAAATATCATTACTGGATTTATGGTCGTGAAGTAGTTATCAAGACTGACCATAAACCACTGATTGCCATATTTAACAAAAACCTTGATAATGTAAGTGCTAGATTACAAAGGATGCTCTTAAAATTATTGAAATATCACATCAGAGTTGAATATTTACCGGGATCTAAAATGTATGTAGCAGACACCTTAAGTCGTTCATACATTAAATCAGAAGTACCAATAGATGAAGAACTCGAATATACAGTTCATTCTTTATCATTAGCAGTTCCCATGACAAAAGAAAAAATCAAACAATTCCAAAATTGCATTAACTCTGATCCAACTCTGTCAAAAATTAAAGAGTATTGTATAAAAGGTTGGCCATTAAGAAGTAAAAAATTGAATTCTGAGTTAAATTACTACTATAAGCTGAAAGATAATATTTACCTATCGGATAATTTGTTACTTTATAATCATAAAGTGGTTGTTCCCTTCAAACTTCGAGCTGAAATACTCAAACTAATTCATTCAGCACATTTTGGTATTGAAAAGTGTAAACTGAGGGCTCGCGAAATACTAATTTGGCCAGGTATGTCTAGTGATATTGAAAATTTCGTTTCAAAGTGTGAAATATGTCAAGCTCATCGATCAAATAATCAGAAAGAAACGCTCATTCCTCATAAAATTCCTCAAAGACCGTGGGAAATTTTGTTCTCAGATTTTTTTGAATATAAGTCAAAAAATTATTTAATCATTGTAGACTCCTTCTCACATTGGCTCGAGGTCTTTCCGACAAATGATAAAACAGCAAAAACTGTAATAGACTGCTGCAAGGAAGTGTTTTCAAAATTTGGTGTTCCTGATATTTTTTATTCTGATAATGTGCCTTACAATAGTATAGAATTCAGAAATTTCTCTAAGGCATGGAATTTTGAAATTGAATTTTCCAGTCCTCATCATCATGAGTCCAATGGTTTTGCGGAAAAATATGTAGCTATTGCCAAAACCATGTTAAAAAAAATGAACAAAACAGAGGAGCTACCATACTATTTGTTAGAGTATCGTAACACTCCCCTGCCTAGAATTGGATATGCTCCTGCTCAATTATTGTTAAATCGGCTTGTAAAAACCAAATTTCCTGTCTCTTCTGAAAAATTATTGCCGAAAATAATTGACCAAAACGAAATTGTTTCAAAATTAATTCATAGTTCAAATAAAACACAACAAATATACAACAAAAATGCAAAAGACCTGCCACCTCTTAAAAAAAATGACAATATATGGTTAAAAAAAAATGATAAATGGAATAGAGGAAAGGTAGTCCGTAGATACAATAATAGGTCGTATATAATAAAAGACGAAAATGGTAAAATATTAAGAAGAAACAGGAAATTGATGAACAAAACTGATGCTAGTGTTAGGACATTGGAACCATATCTGGATGATTTGCTTTATGAAGCTCCATTATGTACAACTAACAATAAATCACATGATCTCTGTTGCAGTGCTGGTACGACAGTGCCGAGGGCTGGTGAAAATATTAATAACGATTCACACTCTTCGCAACCTTCGGCATTGACCGGAAACAACCATATAAGTAAAATAAGAAGACCCATAAGGGAAAGAAGGGTGCCATACTGCTTCAGAGATTATGAAATGTATTGAATCTGAATTTAGGCTAAGATTTATATTAATGTAAAAAAAATACAAAAGTGAAAGCGTGTTGTATATAGTAAAAAATAAGAGAAAGATATTCTGTGCCGTTGTCTATGATCATAGAATAGGAGGCTAGCCCCGAATGAGAGGTTAGCCAGAATAACCACGAACGTAGTCCTGTAAGCACTGTAAACTGTAAGTCTCAATTTAATAAAGTACTTAACATATTATTAGAAGTGTATTTCTAACCACCTTATATAAAATACAACAGTGAATATCTCAATAATAACTCGGAGACGTGAAATCTTGCGGGTTTCAATTTTGGAAGCCGTCGCGCGTCAGTATGCTGCAGTTTAGGATGATTTTGCCCGTCAACGAAATTAACCGTCACATTCTGATGCGCTCCTACCCTGAAAGTCTCAAGTCACAAGTTCGTCACTTTAGACCTCAGAGTAACAAACAACATAGAGGTAGCATACGTCATATTTAGAAGGCGAATGCTGTCCGCAACATGAGATAGAAAATTTGACACTTTGACCGCAATCAAAACAATCTTGAAAACAAAGCAGTTACCAACCTGTGATACGATATTTCACTCAATTCACGGGATTCTCCACACACAACACACTTCTTACATCCCATAGTGAATCAATGTATTGTAATAATTCGAAAAATATTGAAGTAAACAGCTAAAAACATCTAAAAACTCGTTAGAAACTCACCAAAACAACAGATGACAGATTGACCGGCGGTATACTGTTAATGTGGCATCGTTGCCAATGCTTGGATTTCAACAGGTAGATACTGAAAAGGGTAAGTATTCTTCTTGCCACAAATTCGAAACTGAAGAAAAATATCTATCATGAAATGTTCAAATTTCTATAGTTAACCTAGAATTACTAAAATTAATATTTTTTTTTCATTTAATATACAATTACAATAAGATAATATCATTGTGCATTTCCAAATATATCACAATCTGACAACGTCGACAGAAAGATGTTGCGGACACCCAAAAACTAAGTACAGTCCCTCTATGTTGTTTGTTACTCTGAGCTTTCGACAGTTATCGTGTCTATTTCCGTCTAAAAATTCGAAAATTACAGACATTAAACCTGAGGTATTCCGAAAAGAACGAACAGATTCTCCAACCATCTCCCGTACGTTCAGAAGTGCCTCATTGTCAATGTAGTATCACGCCTGCTGCTCAATTCTGAATAGTATCAATAATGTAACGCTTTTGGCGAAGAGGAACTATCCAATTGAACATCATGAATGAGCTGGATTGTTCAGTTTCAGAATTACAAATAAACTCCTGAATCAGGATGGGTTCAAGCTGTAGTGGAGAAGCTTGGTAAGGATTGTTGACTCAATCTCTTACGAATACGTCAAAAAACTATCAGATCAGTGCTTAAACCTGTAAAAATAGTGAGAAGTGAAAAAAAATTATAGTAGGATTAAACCCATCAGAAAAGGAAGAGAGTATAACAAAAATTAAAGGAAAAATAATTTAAGGGTGATCTGAGGTCGGTAAGTGGAAAGGGGTTAAACATGTTTCATCTTGATTTCCAGCAAAACTGCAAGTCCTATGGGAAAAATGTACACGGCAAAGTTTTTGGGAACAAAAGATCTATAACTTTTGTTTGCACACTTTTTTCACAAAACCTGAAAATGTATGTGAAAAGTTCAAACAATAAAGTTTTCAGTATTTATTTTGTTTCACAGAAAAAAAATTTCACGGAATTTGGTGAAAACTTATCTTTTTATGTTCCTTATACAATGTGAATTTTTTGATTTGAAATAGTTATTTGGTCGCCATATTTCAACTGAATATCGAAAAAGCACCCTAATTTTAAATCGAAAAGTGCCACGTCAAAATATCTACTTTTCCAAAAGAGTTGGTGGACTTTTTGTTCGTTGAAATCTCTTTTTTCTGATGGTGTGAAAAATAACCATTCTATGGTAAATTTTCTTAGAAAATGCAAAAATAAAGCACTATAATTAACAACCAAATGAAATAATAAAGTTAATATTTAATAGGATATCTTCAATATTTTGAAAAAGTTGTGAAATCTTTTTCGAATTATATGCGTAGATTCCAAAATAATTTATATACCTGAGTGACCTATGGAGAGTTTTAGTCCATCAAAAGTTACCTAATGGGTAAAACGCATAAAAAACACAATAACTTCCGAAAAAAACAACTTAGAAACTAGATATTTGTGAAAAAGATTGATTACGAAGGCCGAATTTGAGAATGGGTAAAATCCACCCAATGATTCCGACCTATTAAAAAATTTATTTTCCCAATATTTCCAAAAGTACAGATTAGATCGAATTGAAATCCAGTACTTTATTGAAAAATGACAGTTCGAAGGTTCATACAGAATTTAATGAAGATAGTATTATAAGAAGATCACAGAATATTGATTATTTGAAAAAAAATTGAAAATATTATTGATTATCACGAAATTTCACACAAAGTTGTCCTTCGGCATCTTCAAACTAGTTGCGAAGTTTCAACATGATTGAATCCGTATTTCTTGAGTTATACTGAAAAAAACAACGTTATCGAGAAGGAAACCACGAAATTTCATATATTTTTTCCAATATCTCCGAAACTAATAGCCGTATCGAATAGAAATTTGGTATTCTGCTGTAGAATATGAAGGTTAATGTATGAACGGAATTGTTTTCGAATATGATCAATGATTCCTGAAAAGAAAATTTTTCTAAAATAATTTTGAAAATTTTTTTTTCATTAAATGACCATACGATCCCAACAAAATTTTGCTTGAAGTTGCGCGTCGTTATGCTCCAACTGAATGCCAAGTTTCAATCCAATCGCTTCAGTAGTTCCTGAAATATCAGGGAAATAACCTCAAAATTTCAAGTGGCTATAACTCCGAAACCATTTGGCCGATTTGTCCCATTAACGAATTTAACTGCCGCATTCCAATGTGCGACCTAATCTGAAAGTTTCGAGTCGCCAGCTGGCTCCGTTTGACAGTTATCAGATCGTCGGCCGGACGGACGGCTGACCGGACAGAATCGATTTTGACACCGGATTCGTCCATCCTAGTTGTTTGAGACCATTTTCGGCTCAAATTCAAAAATTACAGACATTTGGACAAAACGATAGCACTCTGTTCCCCTACAACATGCGCGCAAAAAATGCTGGAATAATATCCCGTTCGAATTTCTCCTCAACTCTGAAGATTCGAAGACTCTCCTTTTCCAAATGTTTTTTTAACAAGGCTTATCTTCTAAACGATCGCTGTCATCAACAATTCAAACAAACGAATAACGCCCCAAGCGCGATAAACAGAGGCTTTAAAAGTTGTCTCGTTTCTTAAAGACACATTGTCAACGCCAACTGTTCCGTTAATTTCAACTGTTACCATCAAGAAAGCGGAGAAATGGCCTTAGGAAACAATGCTGATGATACAAAACCATTATCAAGTTCACAAAAGAAACTTATCTATTCCACCGATCGTACGAGGGCTATGCGACAAATTGATGTTTCTTGATTGATGACGGTTGATAAAGTGACACCAGAGGTGAGGTAAATATATGTTGTTGCAACTATTGGAGTTATAATTAAATGACAATTAGTAAATGTGAGCGAGTATATCATACAAGTTTTCGAGGTTGTTTATTTTTGGTTGGAAAAAATGGGGTGTAAAAGATAATATTTGTTCGATCGATAAAAAAGAACACTTGACCTAATATACGGGGGTGATTCTGTGATGAAAATAAAGTTAGGTATTTGGTGTGAAATTTGTTGAAAAATCCCCCACGGGAGGAAAAGTTACACCCCTCCGGACGTTAACAGAAAAAATTGTTTTTCTTTTTTATTTTGCCTGTATATTAAGCTGAAGAAACGAAACTTGGTAAATATTTTTTATCAATAGGTGGAGTATAACGACGCGCAACTTTGAGCCAAATTTCGTCAGGATCATATTGTCAGTAAATTAAAAAAAAAATTTTTTCGAAATTTTTTTTCCAAAAAATTTTTTTTTCTGAAACCATTCATCATATCCAAAAAAAATCAACTTACACTTTAAGCTTCATATTTCACAGCAGTGTATCAAATTTCAGTTCGATACTATCATAAGTTTTGGAGATATCGGGAAAAAATATGTCAAATTTCGAGGTTTTCTTCTCGATATAGTTGTTTTTTTGGGTATAACTCGAGAAATACTGATTCGATCCTGATAAAACTTCGCAGCTAGTTTGAAGATGCTGAAAGACAACTTTATGCAAAATTTCGTGATAATCGGGTCATTAGAACAATCTGAAAAAAAATTTCTGTGATTTTCTTATCATATCATCCTCATTAAATTCAGTATCAACCTTCGAACTGTAATATTTCGATGAAGTACTGGATTTCAATTCGATCTGATCTGTATTTTTGGAAATATTGGAAAAATAAAATTTTGAATGGGTATATCTGCGGAATTGTTGGGTGGATTTTACCCATTCACGAATTTAGCCTTCGTAAGTAAGGTCCAAACCTTCTCTACAAATATCGAGTTTCTAAGTTGTTTCTTTCGTAAGTTATTGTGTTTACGCAGTCGGCAGTTAGGTTGACCGTAAACACAATAACTTCCGGAAGAAACGACTTAGAAACTCGATATTTGTAGAGTAGGTTTGGGGCTTAATAACGAAGGTCGAATTCGTGAATGGGTAAAATCCGCCCAATTCCGTAAATATACCTATTCAAATTTTCATTTTTCTAATATTTCCAAGAATAAAGATTAGATCGAATTGAAATCCAGTAATTTATCAAAAAAAAAAATTCATCAGCCACAGACAAATATTCAAGAGACTTGAAATGTGTCCAGCATTTGGTGTGTATCCTGACCGGTTTTACCAACTGACCGGCATTACTGGCTTCTCCCCTATATACTCCATTCACTTTTATAAAGTTTCCCAGTTTGCCATGACATCCTGAAAGATTTCACTGTATATATTTTGAAAATGTTAGGTTATAGTCATTTTCCTGTCAGATAACTACACAATGTTGTCCTCTCTACAAAGATGTCGTAGTAATTACTTATTTTTCAAAATGTCAATCTATATTTGGAAAGTAATGAATTTGAGAAAATATTATGTGAATTCAATAATTCCAAAGACCTGGCGAATGTTGAAGAAACTTTTTTCTCTGTTAATATTGGAAATATTTCACGTATGTAAACATGGTTGGAAGATTCAGTAATGCTTTTTTCTTGTAAGGAAATCAAGAATCGAGTTTTTTGATATTTTACTGAAAAATGATGGATAGAGTAGTCCGTTACTTCGAATTCCTTACTTTTCTAAATTCCCAAGAAATAAGCCTACAGAAGTCATTTAAATACCTTGTTGCACAACTAGAAATATTCCAGTATGAAAATGTAGTAGTACTTCGAAACCTGTGTCACAGTTAACCTCAAAAGAACTAACTCCATTTACAAAGGTCTCGGGAATCTACGTGAATGATACATACACTGGATTGGGATCAACATATTTCTAAACTGGGATGCAGCTTAGCTTCAGTCTGTTATCTTTGGGTGTAATGACAAGATATCTGGATAAATTCTCCATGAAAACTACCTATCATGCAGTACTCGAGTCAAAAGCAATATGAAATTATGTTTTATGGACATACTTTGAAGTCAACTCAAATATTCAATTCCCAGAAAAAAGCAATTCCTAAAATATCAGAAAAAATAGCATTGAATGAGATATTGTATAATTCATGTTATTTTCGTGCATAAAAATTCAATGTTCTGCCAACATAGGATATACCAAGTTCATTTTCAATGTACTACATCCTATAGAAACAATTCAACGAAATATATAACTTTTGAAATTATTCGTTAAGGAATTTGTTCAATTCAAACATGACTACCTACTTAAGGCTCAATACAATACAATCAAAGCGAAATGTTAATTTATTAGTTCATTATGGCTGAAGCTGAATTGTTATTTGTTATTGAAAGAGAGTAGAAGTTGGCAACGTCGCGTCGAATTATTTTGACATTGTCGATATTTCAGGAGCGCCAACCTGCCTTGGTTTTAGTTACAAAAACACGATAAACCTAAATCATGGCCAACCGGGATACTTTATAAAAGTGAATGGAGTATACATGTATATCATCCGATACAGCAACATACTGATCGAACTCAAAAAAATTGTTGACGCCGCATTGAACTCTTTCAATACCCCACATTCCTCCCTATTCATACCTCAAAAAACATATACCGTCCCAACTTGAACATCCAATACCAAATTAGGAATCGATTTAGTTGCAATAGAGCATAATGCAATACGAGCAGGGGTGGCATCCCACAGAGCCCTGATAATAGCACCGTGCTGCCCTTGTATCCAACATCACGAACCGAACGCACCGATCGTAGTTCGGGTCAACCGTTCCGAATGTAAATCGAATCTTTTATACAATGGCTATTACCTAATATGTCCGTAGGTTCAGGCAACGATCCACCCTTTCGCATTGTGTTCTTACGCCTTGCTAGTCTCTTCAACGAACCGTTTATAATTCGCTAACTATTTTATACAATCTAGTCGAGTTTCGATTTGAGTTTCTGTTCTATGCTCTTTCGGTCATTTGATCCGACGTCGGGCTTGTTCTACGTCGATCGTGATCTGAATATCGAAATTATATTTGTATTCTATGGTGGGGTAATAAGGGGTGACCTAAAGGGGTCATGTTGCGACGAAGTATCAGGAATATTCCTCTTATTGGGAACTTCTGCGAAGATGCCAACGCCCTAACGGATAAATTTGGAACCGGTCCAAGCTAGTAGTTTTATGTAAACAAACCTTAGAAATGTGGTAGAGAACGAATATATATTAAGCAGAGCTTGAATATTTGAAGACATTATTATAATTTTTTGTAAGATTTCTTCAGAAGGAACTTTTCGTTTGGATCACGATATAAAATCGTACTTTAAATCGTTCCTGGAGGATAATTTCGGTGTTATTTTAGTGTATGTTGCTTGGTGGATCAAAATGAACCAATATCAAAGTTTACTTGAATTTCTGGAAAAATAGGCACCTCAATAAGTAATTTAAGGACTCTTATTTATGTGAAGAAGTGCTGAATGCAGGCTATATTATGTGGTAAATCTAGAATCAGTCTATATGATATGACTTGTTCTTTGTTTATGAACAAGTGAATCAATAAAATGATAACAGATTTTCTGCTTTAGTTCTTTCGCATCGTATTTCTGAAGAAAAGGAATCAGATAGACATATAATTGATTTCATTTTCATATTACAGCAGCTCAAGATACACATACAAAATGAAAAATGTCACAGCTGGTTCAACCTACCTACATATAGAAATGAAAAGTATTAAGGTATTTATACGAATAACTTCAGCTATTATCAACTCTAACAGAATATCTAGTTTTTGTCAGGTTTTCAACCAGATCACTTTTTTAGAATATGATTTGGTGTAGTATGTGAATTAGGTAGCTGCAGAAGTACTTGGTAGTTTATCTGGAGCATTTTTCTTCGAAATTCTCTTATTTTCATTTACACCTGAAAACATCATGACATGAAGTTGTTTCGAAATGAATACATTGTAGATTTACCTTTATGAAAATGAACATCTTCAGAGAAATGCGGTGAACATACTTTCATGTATTTCGTGATCTGTTCTCCAATCTTCAATTTCTAAAGCTAGGCCTTTCTTCTATCATTGAGTTCCCTGCCAAATGCTGTTTCCAAATTAACTTTATTTTCATTTGGCTTTGGAAAAAATGAAAACTAGAGGCACTAGATGATCCTTTCTTCTTTGACCATGAAAAACATTGAGTTGAGGCAAACAACAATAGTCATTTCGAATTAATATAATCGAAAGTTTTAGTCGGAAAGAAGGGAATCGATTGATAAATACTACAAACTCTTTCGGTATACCAAAATTTCAACTCGGAGGACAACACAAAAGCTCGAAAATGAACTCTAAAAGTAAGCAAAATAAGTTAGAATAACAGGCACGTCGAAAAACTACTAGCTTGGAAGTGTTCGAATTTCTATCGCCAGAGGGCGTATCGCTTAGCAGTAGTTGCGAATACAGCCGGAATAAGAAAGAGCGGTAAATCCGCAAGTTTTGAACACAGAATCTCAAGTTGAACATAGGCAGTCTCTCATAGCTTGGAAGATATGGGCCCCCAAAGTTTTAGGAGCAACCAATACCACGTGGTGCAAAATTACGACAGGGCAAAACAGTCTCATTCAAGTTTCATCAAACCTCGTGAATATCTCAAGGTCAAGCAACTGGACGCGGTCTACATTTTTCAACGTTGCCAAAAGTCGCGTGAAATATTAGAATTCTGAGAATTTTTTTATAGGAGAGAATGGGGTGTGGTTGTGCAAGCTTCAGTGAGTATTTCTTGAAAATTTTTTTGGGATGTTCCCAATTCTTTCGTAGAATGCGCAATGTTAGTTATTTTGTCGTTTTTCACTCTATTTCAGTTTTATTTTCCCGAAAATTCTTGAATACAAAAAATGGCAACATTGCTTATTCTCACGAATTTTTTCAAACTATTTGCACCAAAAAAATTTTCCGAAAAAAAAGAACTCTGGCCCGCAGAAGTAACCCCGTTATATTAAAGGTACCGTTTGCTTTTAAATACTGACTCTAAGGTTTGTGCCAAATTTTTTTGCTATGTATTTATTTCCTTTGTGAATATGCGTAATGTTAGGCATTTTTGCGCGCATGTTCTGGGGAACAGCGTGCTATCGTTTTGTCCAAATGTCTGTAGTTTTCGATGATTGAGCCGAAAATGGTCTCAAACGTCTAGGATGGACTCACTGATGACGAATCCGGTGTCAAAATCGATTCTGTACGGTCGCACGATGCAACTTCGCACCTAGTTTGAAGATGCTGAAACACAACTTTGTACAGAATTTCGTGATGATCGTGTCATTAGAACAATTTTCAAAAAATTTCAAATTTTTTCTTCCAAATACATATTCAATATTCTGTGATCTTCCCATCATATTATCCTCATTAAATTCTGTATGAACCTTCGAACTGTTACTTTTCGATAAAGAAGTGGATTTCAATTCTATCCAATCTGTATTTTTGGAAATATTGGGAAAATAAAATGGGGTATATCTGCGGAATCATTGGGTGGATTTTACCCATTCACGAATTCGGCCTTCGTAATTAAGGTCCAAACCTTCTCTACAAATATCGAGTTTCTAAGTTGTTTCTTTCGAATGTTATTGTGTTTACGGTCCGGCTGTGAAATTTCGGGATACTCGTGTCATTAGAACAATTTGAAAAAAAAAATTTCTATGATTTTCTTATCATATCATCCTCATTAAATTCTGTATGAAACTTTGAACTGTTATTTTTCGATGAAGTACTGGATTTCAATTCGATCTGATCTGTATTTTTGGAAATATTGGAAACATAAAATTTTGATTGGGTATATCTACGGAATCATTGGCTGGATTTTACCGATTCACGAATTTGGCCTTCGTAATTAAGGTCCAAACCTTCTCTACAAATATCGAGTTTCTAAGTTGTTTCTTTCGAATGTTATTGTGTTTACGGTCCGGCTGTTAGGCTCGTGTCACAATTGATTTACTGAAGGAAACGTTTGACACCGCTAGACTAATTTCTCTGGGGCTATGTGAAGTCGCTAGTCTACGCCGATAAACCCGAAACTATCAACCACTCAGGAGGCAGGGCTGGGCAGTATTTCAATTACTAGTAATTGAAAGTCGTTTTCGAAATACAAATACGTATTTTGTATTTGTATTTCAATTACTTCTTGAAAATGTGTTTTGTAATTGGTATTTCAAATACCTGACGCTGAAGTATTTTGTATTTCGATACTTTCGTCTTCGAAATACTTTCGAACAAATACATTCAACGCTGAGCTCTCTACAGAAAATAGTCCATGAATCTCCCTTCAGATGGCGACGTTTATCTGCTTCATCTGGTTCTTTTGCTAGCAATCATATTTTCGGCAAATGAAAAGGAAGAAAAGGTCCTGCGCAATGGTCATTTCATCATGGAGTTAGAGTTACTCAACTTCTAAAAACGATAAGAACAAAGAGCTCACCATTCTTGAATACTATCCTAACATAAAAAATTTCAAAAAGCACTGCCGTGAAGGCAGCAACTTTTGCGCGCATGTCCAATGTAGATGACCGCTTCAGCAACGAATTTGAACGTGCGCGCAAAAGCTGCTGCCTTCACGGCAGTGCTTTTTGAAATTTTTTTCTGATAAATTACTGGATTTCAATTCGATCTGATCTGTATTTTTGGAAATATTGGAAAAATAAAATTTTGATTTGGTATATCTACGGAATCATTGGGTAGATTTTACGCATTCACGAATTCGACCTTCGTAATTAAGCCCCAAACCTACTCTACAAATATCGAGTTCCTAAGTCGTTTCTTCCGGAAGTTATTGTGTTTACGGTCAGCCTAAAGGCCAACTGCGTAAACACAATAACTTCCGAAAGAAACAACTTAGAAACTCGATATTTGTAGAGAAGGTTTGGACCTTAATTACGAAGGCCGAATTCGTGAATGGGTAAAATCCACCCAATGATTCCGTAGATATACCAAATCAAAATTTTATTTTTCCAATATTTCCAAAAATACAGATCAGATCGAATTGAAATCCAGTACTTCATCGAAAATAACAGTTCGAAGTTTCATACAGAATTTAATGAGGATGATATGATGAGAAAATCATAGAAATTTTTTTTTCAAATTTTTCTAATAACACGATTATCACGAAATTTTGCATAAAGTTGTCTTTCAGCATCATAAAACTAGCTGTGAAGTTTAATCAGGACTGAAACAGTATTTCTCGAGTTATACCGAAAAAATCAACGATATCGAGAAGAAAACCTCGAAATTTGACATATTTTTTCCCCATATCTCCAAAACTTATGATCGTATCGAACTGAAATTTGGTACACTGCTGTGAAATTAGAAGGTCAAAATGTAAGTATAATTTTTTTTGGATATGATGGATGGTTTCCGAAAAAAAAATTTTTTTTTGAATTACTGACAATATGATCCTGACGAAATTTGGCTCAAAGTTGCGCGTCGTTGTACTCCACCTAACTGCCAAGTTTGAATCCAATCGCTCGGGTAGTTTCTGAAATAAAAAATAAATAACTTCAAAACTTCAAATGCCTATAACTCCGAAACTATACGATCGATTTGGCCCATTAACGAACTTAACCGCGGCATTCCGATGCGCAACCTATGCTGAAAGTTTCAAGTTGCTAGCTTGCTTCTGTCGACAGTTATCGTGTCTACGGCCGGCCGGCCGGCCGGCCGGACAGAATCAATTTTGACACCGGATTCGTCATCAGTGAGTCCAACCTAGTCGATTGAGACCATTTTCGGCTCAATCATCCAAAATTACAGACATTTGGACAAAACGATAGCACGCTGTTCCCCTAGAACATGCGCGCAAAAATGTGTTCATACAATATAGGTAACACAATCCATTCAGGACCTGTAGAAAGATTGTTTTCTTGAGCAGGTTTTATTCAATCTCCAACAAGAGGCTGTTTGTCTGATACTACATTTAAAAATCTTGTGTTTCTGAAAGGAAATTCTTTATTTAGCGATAAAATAGCTGAGCTGAATTAGTTGTAATTTTTCACATTTTACGTAACACCTGAATGTATTTTGTGATTTGTATTTCAAATACGAATAGTTAAAATACTGTATTTTGTATTTTATATTTCAAATACCCGACTTGAAAGTATTTTTCATTTTGTATTTCAAAAACCTGCGAGAAAGTATTTTGTAATTTGTATTTCAACTAAGCCAAGCATGTATTTTGCCCAGCCCTGCTTGGAGGACAACATTCGCCGCGTTATTGCCGATGTACGGCCACAAACGTATGCATAGGCCTTTGTCTATGGCCACAAATGTAGGAAAAAGTTATTTAAAATTGGACATCCATATTAGATTACGTCCGAGCAAGTCGTGGCGTGCCAAAAGATTATCTTCTGAATAAAGTCAATGTCATGTCAATTTTAAAATTTCATATTTGTTTTATTCCATTTCAAAGTTCTTTATCCATAAAAAAACCCTTTGATACTAAAAAAAATCATTCCAACAATATTTCCGTCTTGTATTCTTTCTCGGACTCTCAATAAAATACCTACATTTCCTTAAGTAATGGTTTGAAACCATTTCAACCTCAAAATGCGCAAAAATCACACATTTGAACGAAACTACCGGCGTTATTTTTCCTCCTAGAACGGACGCGCAAAATCAACCAACGACTTAATCGCAACAACCCATTCATCCCGTCAAAAACCATCAACCCTAACCCATTTTAATCCGTCGATCGATAAAAACAACCCAAACAAAAAAAACACCCACAAAATAAGTAGTGCACTAATCGAATCACAACGAACGTTTCACTCCATTTGAATCTTTAAAATGGCATGTTTTGGCGAATGAGGATTACAGAACTAATCCTTGTTATCGCCCACCTCTAGTTATTTACATCTGCTATATCGAAGTGATTGTAGCAAAATACAAAATACACACGGGGAGAACAAAAAAGCGACAATCCTATTAATCTATGCGTGTTGAGCAACCCTCTTTGGTAACGTGAAAAAATAAGCAGTTTTATTTTGGTATATGGGGGTGACATTGGTCAAATAGAGTGTTCAGAGATGGATTGAGGTCTGAGGTGAAGAAGTAGACATTCGGGTCGATTCTGTTTGCGTATTGCTATGAACGTTGCTATTCTAGTCATATTGCTATCTTTCTAATTTATAGTAATATGGCCATGATGTTACGTATTCTGTTCTGAGTGTTAAAGCAATGTTTGTTATGAATTTTGTCATAACAATATTGCTATTGGGAACTTCTACGAAGATACCAGCGCCCTAACGGATTAATTTGGAACCTGTCCAAGCTAGTAGTTTTTGTAAACAAACCGTAAAAATGTGGTGGTGAACGAATATTTATTAAGCAAAGCTAGAATATTTAAAGAAATAATACAATTTTGTGTAAGATTTTTTGAGAAGGGACTTTTCTTTTGGATGTCGTTATAAAATCGTGCCTCAAATCGTTCCTGAAGGATAATTTAATCAGTTGCTTGGTGGATCAAAGTGAACCAGTATCTAAGTTTACTTGAATTTCTGGAAAAATAGGTACCTCATTAAGTAATTCAAGGACTCTCATCAATGTGAAGAAGTGCTGAATGCAAGCCATATTATGTGGTAAATCTAGAATCAGTCTAAATGATATGACTGTTTGTTTACAAACGAGTGAATCAATAAAATGAGAAGACAGCTTTTCTGCTTCAGTTCTTTTGCATCGTATTTCGAAAGAAAAAGGAAACATACATATAATTGATTTCAATTTCATATCACAGCAGCTCAAGATACACATACAAAATGAAAAATGTCACAACTGGTTCAACCTACTTATATAGAAATGGAAAATATAAAGGTATTTATATGAATAACTTTAGCTATTATCAACAATAACAATGTATTTAGTTTTTGTCAGGTTTTCAACCAGATCACTCTCTTTGAATATGATTTTGTGCAGCATATGATGTAGGTAGCTGCGGAAGTGCTAGGTAGTTTCTCTGCAGGATCAGCATTTTTCATCAAAATTCCTTTATTTTCATTTACACCTAAAAACATCATGACATGAAGTTGTTTCGAAATGAATACGTTGTAATTTACGTTTATGAAAATAAACATCTTTAGAGAAATGCAGTGAACATACTTTCATTTCGTGACCTGTTTTCCATACTTCAATTTCAAAATCCAAGCCTTTCTTCTATCATTGAGTTCGCTTCCAAATGCTGTCTTTATTTTATTTGGCTTTGAAAAAAATAAAAACTTGAGGCAGTAGATGATCCTTTCTTCTATGACCATGAATAACATTGAGTTGAAGCACAAAACGATAGTAATTTCGTGAGGATGCCATTTCGGATTAATACAATCGAAAATTTTAATCGGAAAGGAAAGAATCGATTGATGAATATTACAAACACCTTCGGTATACCAAAATTTCAACTCGGAGAACAACAAAGAAGCTCGAAAATGAACTCCAAAACCAAGCAAAATACGTTAGAATAACGGGCACGTCGAAAAACTACTACCTTGGAAGTGTTCGAATTTCTATCGCCAGAGGGCGTATCGCTAAGCAGTAGTTGCGAATCATGGATTTCCATAATTGGTGAAATTAGAGCTGACAACACTGTATTTTGTCACTTTAGAACTACAAGGAAGAAGAAAATAACCCTAATTCGTGAGTTCTCTTTATGGTTTCGCATACATAATCTCTATCTACGGCTTTCTTTATTCATGTAAACGTCGACATAAAAAATGTTAGGAAACAAAACGAATCAAATTGACCAATAACCAATTTCCTGGATACCAATAAAATATTCATTATCAGAAATCGAATGCAGTAATTTTATTCAGGCGTTAATGATTCGAAATTCGATAAACTTTTTCGTCGGCACCTCAAGAGGTTTGCTGTTGTTGAGATGATTAGAATAATCATCTCAGCTGTTGCCTATGCCTGTATCTTAGTCTAAGAATTTTCCTTGAAATTAAATAATATTCTAGAGAACCTTGAACACATTTCCAATAGCATATACTTTTTTTATTCATGTAAACATCGACTTATTCGAAAATGTTACGAAACAGAAAAACCAATTAAAGTCAAATTGACCTATTTCCTGGATACTGATAGAATTTTGGTTTCCAGAAATCAAATGCAGAAATTTTATGCAGGCCATAATAATTCGAAATTCGATTAACTTTTCTGTTGGGAATTCAAAGGGATGGCTGTTGTTGAGATCATTAGGATAATCAGTTCAGCTGTTGCTTACTATGCCGGTATTTAAGTCTGAGAATCCTTAAAATTAAATATTCTAGAGAACCTTGAACAAATTTCTATTAGCACATTCTTCCCTATCTTCAATATTTTCGAATTCTTAGAAGAAATAATACTGAAACAAATGGATCTCTGTAAGATTCCTTTTCTAACCTTTCTTGTTATGAAGCATAGCAAGTATTATTTTGAGGTTGCTAAGATAGCAATATGATAGCAAGATTCTTGTTAAAGTGACAGGTCATATTGCTCAAAATCGTTGATCAGAATACCAATAATTCCAATCTTGTTATGATAATAGCAATATCTTTTTCCTAGCAATATTGCTATTTGCAAACAGAATCGACCTGATTATCAGAAAAATACGAGAGGAAGAGACACTGAAAACTTCTTGTGATACGAAAGTCTCGTTTTTACGCGCTTGTTTTAGGGAACATCTCGTTATCCTTTCGTCACGATGATTGTAATTTTCGAATTTCGATCCGAAAATAGTCTTAAATGATTGGGTTGAACTCCCTGAAGAAGAATCCGTGGTTAAATTCAATTCTGTCCGTCCGTCCGTGCTCTAACTTTCGAAGGAAAAGACTTAGCGAGTTGAAATTATCAGATTAGGTTCGGAATCCAAATATCTCGATTGAGTTCGTTAATGGGTGGAATCGGTTGGATAGCTTCGGGGTTATGCCCATTTGAAATTTTGAGGTTAATTCCTCGATGTCTCATGAAGTATTGACTCGATCGAATTGGAACTTCGTGGACAGTTTTGAGATGCCAACGCGCAGCTCAGTCTAAAATTTCGTGTGGATCCAGTTGTTAGAAAATTTTTTAAGAATTTTTATTCGAAAACTTTCAAAATTTTTGATAAAATTTTTTTTTTCTTTGAAAATATTCATTAGATTCCAATGGAATTTGGCACTTACCTTGAAGTCAGTATTTAACAACAATGTTCCAAATTTCAATTCGATCCGACATCTACTTTCGGAGATATAAGGGAAAAAAATATGCCAAATTTCTTTGTTATGTGGAATTTTAACGTTATTTCCGCAATATCTCAAGAAGTACAAATGCAATCAGATTGAAACTTTTCGGTCAGATGGAGATTACCAACACGCAACTAGGTGCAAAATTTCGTGTTGATCTAATAGTTAGAATTCGAACAAGCGGGTAAAAGCTTCTGACCTCACGTCAGTGCTTTTCTAGATTCTTGATAGTCTTGTCTCTTTGACACTTTATTTTTTGGACGGATTGAGCTAGCGACTTGATGCTTTCAGGGAAGGCTGGGTATCAGAATAAGACTGTTGTGTTCGTTAATAGGCAAAATTAGTCGAATGGTTTCGGAGTTACTCCCATTTGTAATTCCGAGAATAGTTTCTCAATATCTCAAGAAGTGCTTATTCTAATAGATTGAAACTAAGCAATTAGTTGAAGAAAACAAACACGTAACATTACGAAAAATTTCGAGAGGATTTAATGGGTTGTTGATTCAGAAAACGAATTTTTAGATTTGTAAATTTTATTTTTTTATCGGAATCTATCCATCAGTGTTCGATGCAATTCAACATTAACCCTTGAATTGATATCAAACGACATTGTACCGAATTCCAGCTGGATCAGATAATTATTTTTGAAAAAGAAAAAAAATAAATGTGAAATTTTTGCGCGCATGTTCTAGGGGAACAGCCGGCTATATTGTTTTGTCCAAATGTCTGTAATTTTTGAATTTTGAGCCAAAAATGGTCTCTAACGACTAGGTTTGACTTACTGATTATGTCCAGCCGTCCGCATGGAAGAATCTATCGACTTGACAATTTCAGGGTTGGTTGCATCTCAGAATGTGATGACTATGTTCGTTAATGAGCATAATCGGTCGAATTATTTCGGAGTTATAGCCATTTGAAGTTTTGGGGTTATTTCCATGATACATCGAGAACTACTGAAGCGATGGAATTGAAACTCTGCAGTTAGTTTGAGCGTGAAGACTTGAAACTTATTACAAAATTTGGTTGAGATTGTGCTGTAAATAAATTTTGAAAAAATTTTTTTCGAAATTTTTTTCGAAAAAATTATTTTTCTCGAAAACTGTTCATTAATTTCGAAAAAAAATTTGCTACTACCTTGAGCTTTATATTTCACAATATTGAGCTAAATTTCAGTTCGATACGATCATAATATAATATATAAAAGGATATTATGAAAAAATATGTAAAATTTCGTGGTTTTTTCAAGATACCGTTATTTTTTTCAGAAATAACTCAAAAAATAATATTTCAATCATAATAAAACTTGGCGGATAGTTTGGAAATGCTGATGGACAAAATTGTGCAACATTCCGTCATGATCTTGTCATTAGAACAAATTAAAAAACAACATTAAATTTTTTTTTTCAAATATTCAAAATTCTGTGATCTTTTGACCATAATATCTCTATGAATTTTTCGATAAACTACTGGATATCAATTCGATCTAATGTGTATTTTCGGAAATATTCAGAAAATAAAATTTTGAATGGGTATATCTACGGAATCATTGGGTGGATTTTACCAATTCTTGAATATAAAAAGTGGAAACATTGCGCATTTTAGATTTTTTCAACCATTTGCACCAAAAAATCTTCTGGAAAAAACGAACTCACCCCGGTAAATTCTAGGTATTGTTTGCTCTTTAGAAGAAAAATTAATCAGCTACTCAACCACCGAGTGAATTCCGCCAATGAATGAATTCTTGATTGTTTGAGACCACTTCCTGATCAAAATTAGAAAATAACAACCATTTGGCCTAAATGACAGCACTATTGTTTCTAGAAAAAACTCGCAACAAATCATAAGATGATAAGGCATCTTCATTGATACGATGAGTTCTTCATAATACCTATATTTATTTACAATAGTTAGTGAAGAATTTCCCCCCTATGCAATAGAATCTTTTATCACCTTTTGTGTGTTAAATTCGTATGAAAACATAATAGCTTTGTGACAAAATGTTTAAAAAGCTATCGCAGTTGGGGACAGAGGATTTAACGCGTCAATGTGTAAGTCCATGGGGCTCTCCTGTCACCTTAACATGGTATTTCAACAGGGGTGTACTTCGTATCAGATTAATGTAATTTTCATTGACACGCAATGAAGGGCGTAAACGCAATATTTTTTTTGATATATTCGTATTGATCTGTCTATTTTTCACTAATTTAAATTTGTGAAAAGCGTGTCCCAAAGTAAAGATTTGGAGTGAACAGAAAAACCTAGAAAAGCACTGACGTGAAGTCAGCAGCTTTTGCGCGCATGTTCAAAGGAAATCACCAAAAGTGTGTTTGGTGGGGTCAATACGTGGAAAGATGAACGCTTTGGTAACGAAGCTGAACATGCGCGCGAAAGCTGCTGATTTCACGTCAGTGCTTTTCTAGGTTCTCATCTGTATATTTGAAAGTATATAGTAAATACAATTTTGAATGGGAATATCTACCCATTCACGAATTCGACTCTCGAAAAGCACTGAATGGAGGTTTTTCCTGAATTTAGGTTATTACTGCAAATGCAAATTTGAACATAATTATTTTGGTTTTGATTCATCATTTTCCCAAATTACCTTCAGAAAGTATTCAAAATCAGATTTCAAAATTGGGATTTGGGATTTGTCATGCATGCACGAAGTGACAACGTTGTTTAGTAGAATTGCTTTTTCTGCTATAGAATAACGAAATATTTATTCCTATTCTGTGGTACACACGTGTTCTTTGTCAATATAAACAAACAATTTCCGTTTGCGATTTGTCAGTAATATGACAGTACGACAGTATGTGCTCTTCTGTTTCTATTCCTTGGTCGTTGTCTTCTACTCTAACCAGATCGAAGTATAGCTATCTTTGTTCTCCTGAGCAAAGTAACACATTTGACGTCCTTTTCTTCCCGAGAAAGCTGAATTCGACGTTGCCATATCGTGCACTCATGACAAATCCCTTTAAATGCAAATACCCATTTTTATTTTTCAGTTTTAGGTGATCAAACATTTTTCTTAAAAATATAATATTGAAATTATATGTTTGAAATGTGATGTTCTAAAGGTTTTTCATGAAAATAACTGCATTTTCGTTTAAAGAATAAACCCCCATTACCATGTTCCAATCTGATAGCTCGAACAGTTTCCGAGATACCGAGGAGATAACCTCACAAGTTCAAATGCGATCAACTCCGAAACCGTTTGGCCGATTTGGCCCATTAACTATCTGAATCGTCGTAGGTTCAAGTTGCTAGCTCGTTCCTTTCGACAGTTATCGTATCTACGGACGGATGGCCGTCCGCACAGAGTCGATTTTAACATTGGATTCGTCATTAGTGAGTCTAACCTAGTCGTTCTAGATCATTTCTGTAGAAAAATTCAGAAACTAGAAACTTTTGAGTGAAATTATGGCACGCTGTTCCCCAGAGAAGATGCTCGCGAAAATTGGGGTTTTTCCTGAATTTGGGTTATTACTGCAAATGGAAATTCGAACATAATTATCATGGATTTGATTCATCATTTTCCCGAATTACCTTCAGAAAGTATTCAAAATCAGGTTTCAAAATTGGGGTTTGGGATTTGTCATGCATGCACGAAGTGACAACGTTGTTTAGTAGAATTACTTTTTCTGCTATAGAATAATGAAATATTTATTCCTATTCTGTGGTACACACGTGTTCTTTGTCTATATAACAAAACAATTTCCGTTTGCGATATGACAGTATGACAGGCTGTGCTCTTCTTTTTCTATTCCTTGGTCGTTGTCTTCTACTCTAACCAGATCGAAGTATAGCTATCTCTGTTTTTCTAAGCAAAGTAACACATTTGACGTCCTTTTCTTTCCGAGAAAGCTGAAATCACAGAATACAAATATATTTGTGAAATTGACGTTGCCATATCGCGCACTCATGACAAATCCCTTTAATTGCGAATCTCCATTTTTATTTTTCAGTTTTAGGTGATCAAACATTTTTTTTAAAATATAATATTGAAATTATATGTTTTAAATGTGATGTTCTGAAGGTTTTTCATGAAAATAACTGCATTTTCGTTCAAAGGAAAATCCCCCGTTATGCCCCAAACCTACTCTACAAATATAACGGCCGATCGTAAACACAAAAACCTCCGAAAAAAACAACTTAGAAACTCGATATTTGTAGAACAGATTTGAACCTTAATTACGAAGGCCAAAATAGTGAATGGGTACATTGATTCCACAGATATACCCATTCGAAGTTTGTTTACCCAATATTTCCAAAAATATAGATAACATCGGATTGACATCCAGTACTTGATTGAAAAATTACGCCTTGAAGGTTCTTAAGAAAATTCGTTAGAAAAATGTGATCAGAAGATTGCAGAATATTGAATATTTGGAAGGGAAATTTTTTTTTATTATTAATTGTTCTGATAACACGATCATCACGAAATTTCGCACAAAGTTGTTCATTTGCATTTTCAAATTAGTTATCAAGTTTCATCATCATTGGATCAGTATATTCCGAGTTATTCCGGAAAAAAAACGATATCGAACAAAAAAAGACTTAATTTGACATAACTTTCCCCAATATCTCCGAATATAACAACTGTATCAAATTGAGATATCAAAGTCTGCTTTGGAATATGGAGCTTCAGGTATGAGAAAATTTTTCTCAAATATAAGAGATATTTCCCGAAAAAAAAATTTCCAAACATATTCTGAAAAATATTTTCTTTTTTTAATTAACTGACTGTACGATTCCTACAAAATTTCGCGAAAGATTGTCCGTAGTCATGCTCCAACTAACTGCCAAATTTCAATCCAATCGCCTAAGTAATTCCTGAAATATCAGGAACACAATCTTAAAATTTCAAATGGCTATAACTCCGAAACCGTTCGGCCGATTTTCCTCATTAGCGAACTCAACCGGCGCATTCTGAAATACGACCTACCCTGAAAGTTTCAAGTCTATTCAACCCTCCGTACGCCCGTAATCGTGTCTAACGAACGGCCGGACCGAATAGATTTTGACACCGAATTCTTCATCAGTGAGTCCAACCTAGTCGGAGTCTGAAACCATTTTCGGCTCAAAATTTGAAAATAACTGATATTTGGACTAAACGATATAGCACGCTGTTCCCTAGAACATTCAAAAATTCTAGAAAAACCATCTTTACCCGTTTTAACACAATACTATGGGATCGGATTGAAACTTTGTGGTTAGTTAATATAACAGACTGACACCCCAGTCTGTGCACAATATCGTCAGAATCTTACTGTTAAAATTTCTATAAAACAAAATTATGGATTTTTTTTGCTGATAGTTTTCATCAGATCACAATGAAATATGGCACAAACCTTCAAACCCTGAAGTTAATACGTTAATACAGTGTACCAAATTTCAGCTCGATCAAATTTCTATTTTGGGAAATATTGGAAAAAATATGTCAAATTGCTTTGTTATTTTTCTCATTATTGTTATTATTTTCTGAATTATTCATGAAATACCGCCAATTTGAACAGCGCGTAGAGTATACCTATTCGCAACTACTGCTAAGGGATACGCCCTCTGGCGATAGAAATTCGAACACTTCCAAGCTAGTAGTTTTTCGATGTGCCCGTTAATCTAAGTATTCTAACGTATTTTGCTTACTTTTAGAGTTCATTTTAGAGCTTTTGTGTTGATCTCCGAGTTGAAATTTTGGTATACCGAAAGGGTTTATGATATTCATCAATCGATTCCTTTCTTTCCGATTAAAATTTTCGATTGTATTAATTCGAAATGGCATCCTCCTGAAATGACTATTGTTTTTTGCCTCAACTCAATGTAATTCATGGTCAAAGAAGAAAGGATCATCTACTGCCTCAAGTTTTCACTTTTTCCAAAGCCAAATGAAAGTAAAGTTAATTTGGGTACAGCATTTGACATGGAACTCAATGACAGAAGAAAGGCCTTGATTTTGAAATTGAAGATTGGAAAACAGGTCACGAAATACATGAAAGTATGTTCACTGCATTTCTCTGCATGAAGATGTTTATTTTCATAAAGGTAAATTACAACGTATTCATTTCGGAACAACTTTATATCCCGGTGTAAATGAAAGTAAGAGAATTTTGATGAAAAATGCTGCTCCTGCAGAGAAACTACCGAGCACTATATGCAGCTACCTACTTCACATACCACACAAAATCATATTCAAAGAGAGTGATCTGGTTGAAAATCTGACAAAAACTAGATATATAAATACTGTTATAGTTGATAATAGCTTAAGTCATATAAATACATTAATATTTTTCATTTCTATATAGGTAGGTAGGTTGAACCAGCTGTGACATTTCATTTCTTACGTGTATCTTGAGCTGCTGTGATATGAAAATAAAATCAATTATATTTCTGCTTCCTCTTTTTTCGAAATACGATGCAAAAGAATTAAAGCAGAAAAGCTGTCTTTTTCATTTATTGATTCACTTGTTTGTAAACAAAGAGAACAAGTCATTTCATTTGGACGGATTCTAGATTTACCACATCATATTGCCTGCATTCTGCACTTCTTTCACATTAATAAGAGTCCTTGAATTACATATTGAGGTTCCTTTTTTCCAGAAATTCAAGTAAACTTAGATAATGGTTCATTTTGATCCAGCAAGCAACAGACACTAAAATAACATCGAAATTATTCTCGAGGAACGATTTCAAGCATGATTTTATATCGTGATCCAAACGAAAAGGTCCTTCTCAGAAAATCTTACACAAAATTATAATAATTTCTTTGAATATTCTAGCTCTGCTTAATGAGTATTCGTTCTCCACCACATTTCCACAATTTGTTTACATAAAACTACTAGCTTGAACAAGTTCCAAATTTATTCGTTAGGGCGCTGGCATCTTCGCAGAAATTCAACAATCAAATTTTATTCAATTCGTAAAGGAAAGTATAAACGTTTACGATATTGTCAATTATAGAAAATATACAACATTTTCAGCATTTTTGTATTTCAGTTGATATCAGCTAGATCAGTTGACTAGTAAAGGCTATCGAATATTGTATGTAAGCCATAGATTCAACAGTTAGATTGACTAACTAGTGTTATAAAATGGTGGATGCGCTAAAAGCATATTTCTAACAATTTTATTCACTGGATTGATTTCAAGTTAGAGATTTGAAGTAATTTCATTATAGTAAAGCATATAACAATGCGTATACAGTGCGCGTCAAAATTATAGAACAAATTCATTTTCTCAGGAGAAAAATATTTGGCAACAAAATCCTGAAACAGGCCAATTTTTGTTTCACTTTTACCAACTTTATATGCATTTTTGGAGGATTTTGTTGCACCCTCTGTGCCATCCCCATCAACCCTCTAAATTTTCTGAATTGGGAAAGTAGGTCATGTGGTACTTTTTTGGAAAGGTATTTGTATCTCCTTTACAGGCGTGCAGAAATTTTCAAGAAAAACATTTTTTTTTTTGAAAAATTAGTTCAAATAGATTTTCAGTATGTGCACTTTGTCATTATGCTTATTTGCTATTTCCAATGTCATTCCATTTTTTTTCTCCATTGAAGGTTTCGTAGGGGTTGAAAGTTGTGCATGAACAAAACTGTAATGGTCGACTTTCATTCGGTGACAAATTTGATCAGGTACCTTCGTCTCAAAGTTAAGGAGCCATCACAAAGTGCACATACTGAAAACCTCTTTGAAGTGACTAATTTTTCAAAGAAAAAAATTTTCCTTCAAAATTCCTGCACGCCTGTAAAGAAGATACAAAGACCTTGCCAAAAAAGTACCACACGGCCTACTTTCCCTATTCAAAAATTTCAGAGGGTTGATGGGGATGGCACAGGCTGCAACAAAAATCCTTCAAAAATGCATAAAAATTTGGTAAAAGTGAAACAAAAATTGACCTGTTTCAGGATTTTGTTGCCAAATATTTTTCTTCTGAGAAAATGAATTTGTTCCATAATTTTGACGCGCAATGTATGATAATGATATGCGATGCATACAAATGATTCTATTTTTTCAAAAATTCTAGTAACGTAAATAATAGTTTTTCGATGCCCAATTTAATTATCATTGAACAAATCTCCCGTTATCTCATCAATATAGCTTATCGTTTAGTCACCAGTCCTGTTTGTACTGTCTATGTTATCAGAAGAATTTATTCAGTTGAAATCTCACTTCCAAATAGATTGTCATAACAGATACCCAGCTCCTAGAACGATGCCACGAAGTAGATACCTTGAAACCATAATATTGTTGTTAATGCTTACAAATACCTGTGTAAGTGAAAATTTGAAATGTAGTTCCTCAAGAACCGAAGATAGTTGCCGTTGTAATGTGAGATTTGATGATGTGATCACCATGCCAGTTATGGAAGCTCAATGTCAATATCTAGAACTACAAAAATTCCCTTCCTTCAACTCAGAAGAAGTAGTGAACTCTTTGGATGTTTCACACAACAATTTACAAGGACTTAAAGCTCGCGATGTGTCTGCAGAATTCGGAAGTACCATATTCTCCTTGAACTTCTGTCATAACTCGATCTCAAACATCGACAACAATTTTTTTGAATCATTTCCTCATCTCGTATCTCTCGATTTGAGTCACAATGATCTACAGCTACTAGAACCAGACGAACTCTTTGATGAACTGGAAAAATTGCAAATATTAGATCTGAGTTACAACCACATCGAAGCAATAGCTGATGGAATTTTTGTGGGTTTGCAAAATTTGAAGAAATTAGACCTCAGCTACAATCCTTTGTACCAAGTTCTTCAAGAACCAACCGCTTTAATAAACAAACTCCAGATTAACGAGAATCTGCAACATTTGACCCTGGAAAACGTTGGTGTCACAAGGATACACACCAAATGCTGGACACATTTCAAGTCTCTTGAATATTTGTCTGTGGCAGACAACCCATTGGACGAAGTTCCACAAACGTCATCTTCCCTAGAGTACCTCGACATTTCTGGTACAAATATCACACAGTTGCACGAGAACAACTTGAAATACACAAACCTAAGGACTTTGAAGATGTCCAGGATGGAAAATCTCACCTCAGTTAGTCCTTACGCGTTCTACAATCTAGGGAATTTGGAAGAATTGGTTTTAACTGATTCTCAACGACTTAGTGAATTTAGTAGTTTAGCGTTTGGGGCCTTGGACAGAAATACTTATCCTAGGAAGTTAAGAAAAATTGAGTTGGCAAGGAACAGGTTGGTTACCCTGAATGAATCCTACAAGTATATTTTTCAAGAAATGGAGATGGCAGATATTAGCTTCAACCCTTGGTCTTGTGATTGTGATATGCTTTGGATGAAGGAAATGGATGGCATATTAAACAGAAAAAATGATTTCAGGTAAGGAGAAAAACTTCAGGATAAGAGATGTGGCCGATCTGTATTAAATGTAATTTGAGGATGTAGGTTGAACCGAACTGAGACAGGAAACTTGATTATTATTTGTCAATAAATCTACACTTTTGGAATTTTTTCAAACGTGAAGTATGCTCAGAAGGGGTTGAAATAGTCAACCCCCAAGATATTTTTTCTTACGGCTTTCTTTGTATGAAAACTTTCTCTTCAAAAAATCATGGCTTCAAAGCCCAATTCCTTCACTAACTTTTATCTGTACAAGGTTTTTCGAAAACTTAAGCATTTACGAGAAAAACATAACAGCATGTTAAATAGCATTTTAATAACAATAGCCAACCAAACTGATTCCTACTCAGGGCAGGGCAGTATTTCAATTACTTGTATAATTGAAATACGTATTTGTATTTCAAATACTGCTTGAAAATGTATTTTGTAATTGGTATTTCAAATATCTGACGCTGAAGTATTTTGTATTTCGATACTTTTGTCTTCGAAATACTTTCGAACAAATACATTTAGCGCTGAGCGCTCTACAGAAAATAGTCCCTGAATCTCCCTTCAGATGGCGCGACTTTCATCTGCTTCATCTAGTTCTTTGGCTAGCAATCATATTTTCGGCAAATGGAAAGGAAGAAAAGGTCCTGCGCAATGGTCATTCCATCATGGAGTTAGAGTTAGTCAACTTCTAAAAACGAAAAGAGCAAAGAGCTTACCATCCTTGAACATTATTAGGATAATGTTCAATGTGTTCATACAATATAACACAACAACACAAGTTTCTGCCCATCAGAACCTGCAGAAAGATTGTTTTCTTCATCAGGTTTTATTCATTTCCCAACAAGAGGCTGTTTGTCTGATACTACATTCAAAAATCTTGTGTTTCTGAAAGGAAATTCGTTATTCAGTGATAAAATAACTGAGCTGAATTAGTTGTACTGTTTTCACATTTTACGTAACACCTGAATGTATTTTGTGATTTGTAGTTCAAATACAAATAGTTAAAATACTGTATTTTATATTTCAAATACCCGACTTGAAAGTATTTTGTATTTCAAATACTTGCGAGAAAGTATTTTGTAATTTGTATTTCAATTAAGCCAAGCATGTATTTTGCCCAGAGCCCTGTTCCTACTAGGCTAAGACATTTGCAACTAAAACAATAGCGAATAATGAACAAAAACCTCTGTCGAATATCGATAATACAATTAAAATAAATGTTGAAATAAATGACCGCCTTCAGCTTCAATACAAGCATTATATACTCTTCTCATTGAAATACGCGATGAAGCATGTCTGCTGAATTTCTTATCGTTTTTTTTTCTCGTAATTGCTCAAGTTTTCGAAAAAGTTGTAGGAATAAAAAAGTTAGTAAATGAATAGGGCTTGTAAGTTGTAAGAAGAAATATCTTGGGGGTTGACTCTTTCTATATTAGCCGAGTTTCGTGAAAATAAAAAAGGAAAAACATTTTTTTTTCGTTAATCTTCGGAGTGGTGTAACTTTTCCGGGCGGAGGTTTTTCAAAAAATTTCCTACCAAAAACACCCAACTTAATTTTCATCACCCCTTAAATTTTTTCGGTGTTATTCAGACACCATTATGATCTTACATATGGGAATAAGGGTTCAGTGACACCTTGATTTAAAAGTAATTCGATTGCCTTTAATGTTTTATGTTACCCTACGAACCAAAGTTAACCTTTTTTTTTTATTTTTTCTGATTTTGCATTTAAAGGTAGTACTTTCTTGAAAGGGCACACTGTAAGAAAATTATGGACTTTCCAGAAAATCTGTCAAAGTTATGATTCAAATTAAAATAAATGGAATATTCAATAGCATTTTTACTTTCTAGCATGAATAAAGTTGATACCTAACATGCAATAAGATGACCAAAAACATTGTACAGTAATATTTATTGAAGAAAATGCTTCTATATTGATTTATATAATTGAAAACAGCCTCAAATACACAATATAAGTTTCTTCCAGTCAAAATATAACTCGCAAAAATCTATAAATGTATATTACTGATACTCTTGAATTTTCTTAGGTGCTCTTCACCCAGTGACATGATCAATAGAAGAGTGCTGGATTTAGAACCCAAAGATGTACCAAACTGTTTTCCAGGCATTTATGGCAAAAGGTCCCATCAAACTGCTCTGCTCATACTTCTCATGTTAGTGTTTATTTTGATTGTGGTAATTGTGTATCTGTGCCTTTACTCCCCAAGTTGGTCTATCAAAATAGGCTCATCAAAAATGTCTCCCGACTCACCTTACTCGATAAATGATGAACAAATATGATAAGCATGATTTTATAATTACATTTTTTTATAAACTAGACAACGAAATCATAACTTTCTTTAATCCCCAAAAATAAAAATCAACTCATCTTTAATTCAGTACGAAAAAGTATTGAACGAATATAAAATATAACAAGCTATGAATTAACCTCCAAAAGCTGAATTGACCTATGTCCATAATGCAAATTTTGTTAAGGTATTGATAAATTCTATATCTACACTTCATTATTGCAGTATGAAAAGATTCTGCACAAATCAAAGCAAAAAAAATAAACCAAGGTTACTTCCTGAAATCATTATAATCTTGATATTATATCATTAGTGAATAATGAAATTGATCTTATTTAAAAAGCACAATTGAGTTATTCTTCGAAAACATGAAGTCGAATTCAAATCAAGATAAAAATAGTCATTGACAATACATTTCATTGTTCGAAAATTATTTGCACAATTGTATAACTATATTTATAACTTATAAGATGAAATTAAGTTTATTACAAAAATACATTTGCAACAAAAAGTCTTTCGAGATTGCATTAAAGCTTTCGTAACCAAAAAAACTAGGAAGAAACCAATACATTTCCTCTACTCTCTGTTGATGTAACTGCTCCTTCTTTATTTTCTTCCTGTTTGGGACCATCAAGGCCTTGGAACCGTATATTATACTTTTCTCTATATTCATTAATTTCTACTCCCTTCTTGGTAATCGTTTCATTGAGTTTATCAATGAGTTCCTTGAGTCGTTCAGTATTAGTAATTAATGCAGGTAAGACATCTTTCACTTTACGTTCTGTTAGTACTCCTCCTATGAGTCTGAAGCATTTTCTATCTTCATTCACGTTTTTCAGTGTTTCTATAACAATTCTAAAAATAAATAATACCATATTAGTAAGGACTTGTGTTATTTTTGATTCCTGCATCACAATTTCAAAACTGAAAAGAGCATATTTGTAACTTTTCATGTCGAATTTTCAGAAAAAACTCACTTGTGTTCATTTAGCTCTGCTTCAAATTCTGCTAACTTTGAAGAGAATTGCCGCTGTTCTGCTCTCAGTGATTGAAATCCTCCTATTATTTCTTCCTTAGAAGGAGCTTTCACTGCTTTTTTTTCCTGTTTTTTTTGATCTGTCATTCTGAAATGTATTAATTTTAAATTATAATAAAATTATTCTCAATTTTTCAGCAAAAATGTGAATGGACATGAACCAAAAATTATCACAATACGGACCACTGATCAAATGACCACAGAGATTAAGTGCTATGTTCATCTTACTTCAAGAATCTCATTCTTATTATTATGATAAAAAGATAGTTATCAATTATCACGTTACAGTTGAAGTATATGTTACCTTTACTCCATATAACATGAATTATGGATATTAATTCATACGCTTATTCCTTCCGATTTCAAATTTTCAAACATAGATTATGCTGGTTGAAAACAAAAAACAATAGAAAATTAACTTCTATCTATGGTTGAAGTAAAAGCCGGCCATGTTCTAATGTGTTGATTATTTTTATTAATTTGCCAAATATTTAAGAAATAGAAATGAATATTTGGATCACATGGAAAAGTAAAATCGAAGCATTTAAAAACATCACTTGAATCAAAAGACGAAGATATGTGATTTCATCTAGACATTCTTCATGAATTTTCAATATTGGAAAACCAATTAAAACGGTGATATCCTGTCTAGTTCCTTGATAAATTGCCAATGGAAATCATGAATAAATGAGAATGATTCTAACTAATATATAGTGAAAATCAGGAATCTTAGTACCTATCTTATAGTTTTGTGTTCACAAATCCCAATTGGAAATAGGTTGTGAAACACATTACAGATGTACATTATACCAATTGTTCATCAGATCGAAACTAGAAATATCAATATTACCGCATGGCAAATGAAACTACAATTGATATGGACACAGAATCTGTGAAATCGGAAAATAGTTCAAGATCTAAACGATCAAGAAGTTATCGTGATAGAAATAATCATAGGCAGCATTCCCATAGAAGTTCTAGGTATGTATATACTGAGCAAATCAAGCATGCTCTGTATTCAGTGTCCTTTTAAACTTGAACATGATATACTTATGTAATGCAGGAGTAATAAGTCCAAGAGAAACGACGATATGGCACCATTTCAAACTACAGTTAACCTGAATCCTGACAATAGAGATGGTCAAGAAGTCATTGAAGTCCAAATTTTACCTCAAGATGACAATTGGGGAGAAAATACCACTGCCATTACTGGAAATACCTCGGAGCAGTCTCAATCTACTGAAGATGTAAACAACTGGCCAGGCGAACCCGATACAGGTTTTGGTTTCATGTGCCAAAGGTACCTATCAGCTACATTTACTTATTTATTATCGATTGTGGCTTTCCTTAGTCCTTTAGCCATGGTGGTATTGCCAAAACTGGGTTTTTTCCCAGCATTGACCACCCCTATTTTAACAGATTCTGAGAAGCTTCTGGCTTGCGGAGCAGAATGTAGGGGTCAACTTGTTTCCTTGGCATTTAAAATGCTTATTTTAGGAGTGAGCGCATGGGCCGTTTTCCTGAGAAAACCAAATGCTACTCTGCCTAGGTTCTTTATATTTCGTGCTTCGATCCTACTTTTAGTTCTAGTGTGCAATTTTGCCTATTGGTTGTTTTACATTGTGCAAGTAACCGAAACTGCACAAGCGGCCACAACAAGAGAAGAAATCGTAGACTATAAGGCTTTAGTCACATATGCTTCAAGCCTAACCGATACTCTGTTATTTATATTATTCGCAGCAGTAGTTCTCATTGAAATTCGGCACTTACAGCCGGTGTATTACATCAAAATTGTCCGTAGCCCAGATGGCGTCAGTAAATGCTATGCAATTGGTCAATTGAGTATACAAAGAACTGCTGTTTGGGTCTTACAAAAATACTACACCGAATTTCCTGTTTATAATCCATACTTAGAAAGAATACCAGTTTCTAAATCTAGAAAAACTTCGACAAGTTTCAAGTTTTATGAAGTTGACGGTGTCAATAACACAGCAGTTCAACAATCCCAATCGAGGGCTATGTTAGCTGCACATGCGCGTAGACGGGATTCAAGTCATAACGAAAGGTTTTATGAAGAGCATGAATATGAGAGAAGGGTCAAAAAGCGTAAAGCTAGGTTAATAACAGCAGCTGAAGAAGCTTTCACCCATATAAAAAGATTGCATAACGATCAAGCCTCGGCTATACCGATGGACCCACACGAAGCAGCTCAAGCTATATTTCCTTCAATGGCAAGAGCCCTACAGAAATATCTCAGGGTCACTCGACAACAACCAAGACATTCTGTTGAAGGTATTTTAATCCATCTAGCCAACTGTCTCAGCAACGATTCCACGCCTAAAGCCTTCTTAGAAAGGTATTTAGAAACAGAGCCAGTTCTTCAGAACGATAAGGAACAAAAAGAGGTTCAAACTTGGGCTTTGATCTGCGAGGAATTGTTGGCTAGACCTCTAGTAGACAACGTTGTTTTTCAGCTAAGACAAAACGACATATCACTCATATGTACAGTAAAGAAGATCCCACATTTCAATATAACAGAAGAGGTGGTCGATCCTAAAAGCAATAAGTTTGTACTGAGATTAAATTCAGAGACTTCTGTATGACCTATAATTTACGACAGACTGATTTAGTTCTTATAATTTACTTTGTTAGTATCAGCATTGATGATCTGTTTTATTGAGTTGTTCGGCAAGTAGTTTGGATGGTTTTTCAGGTACAGTTTATTGGTTTTGATGATTAATTATATTGTTGCTTTAAAAGCGAACCAAGAGCCGTTTGAAAGCTCTGACGACAGTGCGGGAGACTGGAAAGGTCGATCTAAGGGATGTTGGCCTTCGATATAAGCATTGTTGCCAAGAGTACGATTATTTCAGTTATCTACTTAAAATTTTCGTAGTTCGAACTATTTGGTCATTCCAAGATTACATATCTTAGAGCCAGAAAATTAACTTCATTTTCTTGGAAATAAATGAATCAATAACTTTCAGGGGAATAAATTGTATTCAAAATTAATTTTAATCCACAATGAAATGTGCATAATACTGGCAGTAAGACAGAAGTTGTTAGCTATTTGCTAGAGCAATGAATTTTTCCTCGCTCTAAATTATTTTAATCATTATACAGGGTGTATCTGTATAAAAAAAAAATTAAGGGGTGATTCTGAGATGAAAATTAAGGCGGGTATTTGGTATGGAATTTTTTGAAAAATATCCTACCATAAAAGTTGCACCTTTCCGAAGATTAACAGAAGAATTGTTTCTCTTTTATGTTTTCCCTGTTTATTAAGCTAAAGACATAAAACTCAGTAAATATTATTTGTCAATAAAACTACACAATTTTTTTCAACCCTGAAGTGTGCTTAGAAGGGGTTGAAATAGTCAACCCCTAAGATATTTTTCCTTACAACTTCATTTTGGATTCACAATTTCGTTTTAAAAAAATTTCTGCATGGCATAATACGAATACACCATGGTAATCAATGCATGAGGGATAACTATAGATCCTCTGGTAATTGGCAACAGTCAGCTCGAAATCTCTTCTGTCAAATGTTGAGGTTAGATCACAAACCATTATTGATAGATCTGAAACCATTTCGCTATAATTTTTCTAAGGCGCCCACTTTAGTACCAAATCGGTAACTGGTAACAATCTCGAAATCACATCATATAAAAATATTAAATAAAATCGAATCATTGAAAACGCCAGTTCTTCAGAATTCTTTATTATAACAAACAGCTAAGTTCAGCTTTGTTGGGAAAGGATTAGTTATGATATTAGACTTTCCTCTGAAGTTATAATCATAAGAATGTATATAACACTTCAACAATATTTTATGAAATTGAATGTTGCCATTTACATTCAAACTGATCGAAGTAAATACTCATGAAGTTTTGATTATATAAACGAATAAAATTACTTTCCGAACAACTCAAAAAGATGCCTTATTCAAATTAAACTCCGATGATCATCATTTAGGTTAAGTGAGTGAGAAAGTTGATAGTGTGGAAATTTAATTGACAATCTTCATTCCAGTGTGAGTTGCATAGTTAGTAAGAAGTTCAACAGTAACATTTCATAATCACAATGCAAGAAGAATCAACTTGAATCATATCTATATCACAAAATGAGTTTAAATTGCAATAACACATTTTGAACATCTAAAGACACATTAGACACGCACAAAAACCAATTTCATATATATTGTGATTGTTTCTTGTCGTTATGAATTGTTGCTAAGAATATTTTATCCAAAGTTGAATTTTTAGTTGATATCGTTTCATTTTAAACTGTGTACTTAAGAAAAAGTTTTGGAGTGAGCCTAGATTTAAATAACGAATTAGGGATATTACTTTTAGTAGGGTTAATTTCAAGTGTGTGTAATACTCAAACATAATTATCTGAAATTCCAAAAGCTGTTTCGTAATCAGCAAATTTATTTATCAAACGTATTTATAATGTATAAGTGATACCGAAAAATCTCAGCATATCCGTCTTTTTTTATTTAGCTCTTTCTTATTGGCAGCTTGGATATTTTTATATATTATACTGTGATATTTTAAGCTCAATTATCCTTACTTTCATACATTTTCTTTTCTGTACAAATATAGTTAGTAAAGTGATATTTATTTTCTCAACTAACAGAAATACTTTAATCATTTTCTTGATGTAATTTGGTCGATATATGATGGTACTAGTGGTTGCATCTTCAAAACAGAATTTTTTTTGTAATAATTTATGGCCAATATGCCGTCATATTCTACCAAAAATATTTTCAATAGGTTGATCTATAATATTGTTGAATGAAGATTTGCATGAATGCAATTTTCATTAATTTTAATTGGCTCCTTAACGATTCAAAGAGTCATCAATGCACATTTTGTAAATTAATATTTCATATCAAACTTAATGTTAAAAGTATTTTTATATTTTTTTTGAAGTATTTATAATATTTTTTAATGAAAAATGTAACTTTTTACAGTGCAATTTTATCCAGTGAACATTAATATATATCAGCATTTTATATAAACATTCGTGCAGATGTGTTTTCGATGTAATTTTTTTATGAAATTTTGTACACTTTTTATGTTATTTACAAGTCTTCAAAATAAAATTGATATTCTGATAAACTGTCGATTTATTTTCAAAAGCATTTAAATTGTAACACTTAAATTATTATAAAGAAAACGTCTCTAAATGATATAAAACTTAATTAAAATTTCTTGAACATGAAGATTAGTATGGGTTGTGGGATTCTCTTAAAAACTAATAAACCAGGGTTATACATCTTGTTATGCAATTTTGTTGAAAACTAATAAACCAAAGTTATACATCTTGTGAAAACAGTTGTTTGCTGATACATAGGTCACTCCGTGTATGGTGTTATCCTTTTGAAGCATCACTCTGTTTACAATCAAATTTACTTTCCTTAGGCACTGGTAGTGTAAATGTCTGTATAATATTTGGTTTTTCAATATTCAGCTCGGAGCCTTTGAATAATTGTTGATCCCCTAATCTTGTTCGACGAACATCGTAGGTGAGATTTTTGTGATGGATTCCTTAATATTTCATATACATTTCCCCATATGTACGCATATATTTACATTTCATTTTCAAGTTGGGTTGGTTCAAATATACACAAAAATAATCCACCCTTTTGAACATTTCAATCAGGATTCAACAGAGACTGAAGATAATTAATTCTAGTTATGACGCTTTGATATCTTTCTTTCTGTGACCTGAGAGCAATCAGAATCTCATGAGACTGTCTTGTCCAGCCTCTGCCTGGTCTGCTGCACATCATGCGTCGGATTCTTCTTTCTGTATCTTTTAGCTCAGTCCATAAATTGTTAATTTCTGTCATCAATTCGTCCAATTGTCTCTGAATTTCTAACGGATCTATTTCATCGTCGCTGTCATCACTGCCACTACTTGGAGGGGGAGTCGGCGGTAATTTGTAGTAGGCCATCTGCAAAAATAAAAATAAAGTTGTCATTCGGATTCATGAAAGGTTTAAATTGAATCTCTTGTAATAATTATAATGGAACAAACAAATCATTTACATTCACTCAACTGTTTGTTGAATCAAAATATATAAATAAAGAAAATACAATTCAACAAAACAAAAAACCAAATGAGTTAAAAATGCTATCTGCAACCAGGAATAAAAAAAAAAGTTTTCAAATTCAATCATACAAAAACATTAAAACAATTCCAAAAAGTACCAGATGGGTACAAAACAAAGACAGATAAGACACGCCTACTCAGAGCCTGTCAACGATATAATAAGGATTTATATCAATTTTTGCATTTGAGATTATAAATAATTGTTTAATTCTTGAATGAAAGTTGTATTAGTGATGTAAAAATTAGTTCAGCTACAATTCGAGAAAGTAAGGTTGGGTTAGGTTAGATGATCAAGTACATCTTGCTATAATAAAAATAAAAAGATTCGGTACTGACATAAATTATTTGTGTTATGAAGTTAATAATTGTATCATGCTTTATTAACAAAATAATGTAATCAGATTTGAAGTATTCAATATAATCAGATCGACCTTCAATTCAAGTACAACTGATTCGGTTGGTAATCAGAAATTAATCCATTAAGGCCTGATGAAAACGCATTTAAGTTTGATTATTTGGAAGTTCAAATCAACAGGTGGTGGTTAACATAAAACAAATTTGAAACCTAAAATATTCCTGGTAGCAGGCCAAAAAATCATCGAAATCAAAACAAAATAATCTTAACTTACATCTCTTGATTCACAGCAGTTCTTGAAAATTCGTCTTGGACAGTATCATTTTAAAAAATCGAGTTACATAAAACGTTGGGGTTATGTTTGTTCGGGGTATCTTCATTCTTCACGTGTTTAGGGGGTTGAAGAACGGACGAAAAAGTACCCTTGTCTATTTTTCTTCTTCTTGTGAATAATGGAATTAAATATAATAAAAGTAAATTCAGATATTTGCATATTTCGACCATAATACAGTTCTTATCTTGAAACGCCATGATTGAAAGTAAGGTGTCATTTCTTAATGTAATACATGAACATATTTTACATAAGTAATCTTTATCGAACGAAGGAAATTTTTTTTCAGGGGTAGCAGAAAGAAACAAAGGAATTTTGAATCGAGCGCGCTTGTCCTAATACGTCCCTGCTTTATTTGACAGTCTGTGGTCGCCTTTGTTCTATTTTCAATTATTTCAAACTGACAGAATAAAAACTTTTTGCGTTCAAGTTGTCAGAGGTATCCTTGAGAAATTAATTATTGTAGCTATTGCCGTAAATATAAATTGAAATAAGCTTTAAAAATGAACGTAGTAGGATGCAAATGTCTAAATATCATAATTGGAAGTGAATTGGATTTCAGCAGTGTAAATAAAAATCAGCTTGATTTGACAATAGAAGAAAGTGAGGATATTTTTTTCCAAAGTGTGGGTATATTTATTCTGATAATGTATTTGAATTAATTACAGAATGATTATAGTCGATAACATTTTATTTACCATCTACAGGACAATTTAAGGCAAGTGGAAAAGCTAGGTAATATCAGTAAGAGTTTACCTAGCCTGGTTGAAACTAGAGAAGTAGGGTCATGGAATATTCATTATTGCATAAATTGTAAAGTTCACAGTCATGCAATACACAAGAAAAAAGGTGCCTCGTGCGTTATAATCCATCCAACATTATTGGTGAGTTTTCTGTCATCATACACATAACTTGTGAGACGTCTTTTAGATAAAATTTCTTGCGATAATCTAGCTTCTGAATAGAATAACTTTTAATTCATTAAAGTATGCATATATATATTGACATTGGATTGTGATTATTTGTACAAATGGTTGAAAATCAATAAGATGCAAAGAACAAAGGAATCTCCAATTTTTTCTTTGTTATACAGTAATGCAGAATTTCAATACACTTATTAAGCTCTTCAGTTATATTTTTCTTGTAATATTCAGTGAAGAAAGATTCAATTGATGTGAATATCGTCCAGAAGTAGAAGAAATTTGAAATATTATTTCCTTAGTCTAATTAAATACTTGATATTAAATAATTGGGTAAGTTTGAATGATTTTACCGTCAGTTTTATCCAGTAAATTGTTGAAAATGATCAAAAAAGCAGTTAATTTAGAATTTTATAGAATCCTTCCATATATTATGCATAAATTAGGGTATGTGATTATAAAATCCACAAAGTTTATATTTACAGAACGAGGAGAAAATAAATAGATTACGGCATAGTGCAAACTTTTCTAAGGCTTATGGAATAGTGGTAGACATTGGCAAGTTCATTTATGACAACGATGATATCTGTAAGTGTTTATTTCATATATATACCAGCGTTCCTTGATCTTTCCTGTATATTTCAGTTTACCCAAGTGAGATGGATTCTCTCATGGCTGGAATCAAACAAAACGCAACTGAGGCCTTGAAAAAAGAGGCGGCGCTCATAGAGGAAAGAATCAAAAAATATACGGAAGAACAATATTACATGTTAGATGTCTTACGGGAAAGATTGTCTTCTGAGGAACAAACATTGATGAGGTGGGTTGCCATGATTCAAATTGATATCTGATTTGGGAAAAGAGTTTATGATTTCAAAATGAAACTACTGGAATACTGTTTGCACTTTCATAGTGTTTCTGATTCATGTGTTTTGTCTGGTTTCATACTATACAATGATTTTAGAAGAATGAAGATTTATTTTGCAAATTATTGTTTCTGGATCATTATTTTCCAAATTTACCTTTAATTATTAAAAAACTGGAAGATCATTTAATAAGGTATAAGTTTCCTTTCAGGAGTTTCTCGATATTTCATGGATTTAGATTCAATATGTTTTAACATTTACCTACTTTTTTTTTAATTTTTTTTATTTGTTACATTTCAATCTACAAATCAACTAATAGTTCTCGCAGATGTAAGATTTTATACATTACTTACTAGTTCCTTACTAGACCGATTTAATAAGGTGCGTATTGAGAAGAGCTTAAACTTGGACAATGTTTCAACTTCTGTTGTAGAGTGTTAGAAAGACAAGTATTTCGGAAAACCTCTCAAATTCAACACAGTAAGGTATTCATCCTGGCTCATGCGCTATTTAAAAACTGTAGACAATAGCTGTCGATATTTTTTATTAACATTTCAATCGATTGATCCAAAAACGGGTATTTTATCGGTAGTATAGTCACAGATCAACCAGATAAACCACTCGCGTCACTTACTTAGAAAATCTATGTCAACGCAGATATGACCCTGAATCGAGCTAATCAGAATTTTAGTAGGCGTTTGGGGTGCCAATCAGATTGCAGGAATAGGATTACGTCACTCACGCCGTTTTCGGACTCGCTTGAAGAGGTTATAAACATATAAACAAACTGAAATGAATTTTTCATCCTATTAATTGATGAATAATTTCGTATCTGTTCCATTTAAGAATATAATCCAAACAGTTTTTCACAACCAAATCAATTGTTTAGTCATCTTTGAGGTTCTATTTTATGATGACAGTCCTCATTAAATGTTTTAATTATACAAGAAATGGAATCGAACCTAGGTGGACTTATTCATAATGTTCATTTTATATAATATAAAGGAATTGCAACTGAAGTAAAAGCATTACAACCTCCATTATTCAATTAAAACGATGGGATGTCTAATAAAATTGTATATGATTGCACAAACATTAGGATTGGAATCGAACAAAGTTGGTCTATTCATAATTTGATTTTATATTGAAATGAATCTCATTTGATGTGAAACTACAAAGATTCTCTGATTAAGGTAAACGGGTTTTCCACAACATTTTTCCAAAATTTTCATTTACTCCAACAGAGTTCTTCTACAGGAGTTTGAGGTGTGACAAAACACTCGCTTTGGTGTTGGAAATTTGCTTATCAAATGGTTTCATCGAAAAATCTTAGTCTGATTTTGATTTTGTGATTCCTGAATCCCGACAAATCCGTTTTTACATTTCGATTTTAGATATTCCAAAATCAAGTATTCAATTTGACAGCTGTTTCGAGGAAGAAGAAAGTGTGGTTATGTCTGTTATATTTCTCAAGGTCGGAGAGACGCGATTCCCGCAAACGATGAAGTGATTTGTCTTTTTGGTCTGTGGTATAGTCTTCTAAAATAATATTAAAGGTTCTTTCTCTATTGACTGCATTCGAAGGTGAATATCTAAAATATTTATTTATAATAATTTCTTTTCTGTAGGATCGTCCTAGCTCACTTTGCGAAACTCGCAGATAAAGAAGATAAAAACAGCTATAAATTTTTAAACAAAAAACATGATGAAGTTGTTCCTCCAGATATGACTAAGTATGCTGAAAGGGAATCTAATAGGACGCAATTGTCTGTAAGTATTCTTTGTTCTGGCAATGTTCTTGTGTCTTTCATAACAGTAGTGAAAACGTGTTCAAATGTGTTACTATTTAAGTAGATTTCGAAAAAAACTACGAATATGCTTAAAGAATTATCACTTCTGAAATTCATTGGAATTTGATAAATATACTTCATTCACTTTTATAAAGTAGCCCAGTTGGCCATGACATCCTGACAGATTTCACCGTGTATATTTTGAAAATGTTAGGTTATAGTCATTTTCCTGTCAGATAACTACACAACGTTGCCCTCTCTACGAAGAGGTCGTAGTAATTACTTATTTTTCAAAATGTGAATCTACATTGGGAAAGTAATGAATTTGAGAAAATATTATGTGAATTCAATCATTCCAAAGACCTGGCGAATGTTGGAAAAACATTTTTCTCTGTTAATACTTCACACATATAAACATGGTTGGAAGATTCAGTTATGCTTTTTTCTTGTACGGAAATCAAGAATCGAGTGTTTTGCAATTTTACTGAAAAATGAGGGATAGAGCAGTCCGTTACTTTGCGATAGTTCATTCGAAAAAAAATAAAAGTACTCAAATAACCCGGCAGTAAAACTTCTAAACGAATGGACGGACCTATGGAATTCCCTAATTTTCTAAATTCTCAAGAAATAAGCCTACAGAAGTCATTCACCTTGTTGCACAACTTGAAATATTCCAGTAAGAAAATGTAGTAGTACTACGAAACCTGTGTCACAATTAACCTCAAAAGAACTAACTAACAGTTCTTGGGAATCTAGGTGAATGATACATACACTGGATTGGATCAACATATTTCTAAACTGGGATGCAGCTCAGCTTCAGTCTGTTATCTTTGGTTGTAATGACAAGATATCTGGATAAATTCTCCATGTAAACTACCTATCATTCAGTATTCGAGTCAAAAGCAAGATATGGAATTATGTTTTATGGACATACTTTGAAGTCAACTCAAATATTCAATTTCCACAAAAAGCAATTCCTAAAATATTAGAAAAAATAGAACTGAATGAGATATTGTATAATTCATGTTATTTTCATACGTAAAATTTCAATGTTCTGCCAAGATAGGATATACCAAGTTCATTTTCAGAGTACTACTTCCTATCGAAACAATTCCACGAAATATATAATGTTTGAAATTATTCATTAAAGAATTTGTTCAATTCAAACATGACTACCTACTTAAGGCTCAATACAATATAATCAATGCGAAATGTTAATTTATTAGTTTATAATGGCGGAATTGTTATTTGTTATTGAAAGAGAGTAGAAATTGGCAACCTCGCGTCGAATTATTTTGACATTTTCGATATTTCAGGAGCGCCAACCTGCCTTGGTTTTAGTTACAAAAACATGATAGACCTAAATCATGGCCAACTGGGCTACTTTATAAAAGTGAATGGAGTATATGTTCCGCATTGTATTCTGATAATCAATAAATGAATCGGATCAATGAATAACCTTAGGTGAAAACTGATGAAATCCTCAACAATCGTAGAAACACCTAGAACAGAATAAGGACTATCGGAATGAACAAGTTTGTAATAATATAACAAATACTTAAGGGGTTAAAAGCGAATTTTGAACAAATACAGTGCGCCAAGATGGCTATATTGGATTGCTTCCTTTGTTTGTTGTAATCTTGGGGAGGGACTGTGTTGACTTACTCGTTTCATTGGGAATTCTTCGAAAAAGCCTGAATCATTGCCGGCGTTTCGTATTGGTTTCGTGCGTCGTTTGACATTTGCCATACGTTGGAGGTAAAACAACCTCACTTACCCGCTTTGTTTATGTTATGAAGTACAGCATTTTCAACAATTTCAGGGATAAATTCACAAGTTAAAATGATTTCTATTGATAGAATTGGTGAATAACTAGGCCTAGTTATTGTTTCGTTGTTAAATACAACATAAATGCACCAAGAGACGAAGGAATCCGATTTTTCAGATATATTGTAGTGAAGACTTTATAATTGAATATTTGCATTTTTGACCCATTCCTCTAAGTTTTATCTGGTATTCGAAGAAATAGAATACTATGTGAACTATCCCAGAGATGGCAAACATACTATATTCACGCCATAAATTGAAAAAACTGTTCTGACAAAGTAACAAACTATGGTAGAGTTTGTTGGAGGCATTTCCACACTAGTTAAGGAATTATATTAGACTATCTATTTAATTTATTCTGTTTAATAAGTTGACTCATGATGAGATAAGTATGATAAGAATATTTCGTGTTTGTTATACACATTTCAAGAATTATATCTTCTCGACACTACAATAGCTGGCGTTATGAATGACAAACCCATCCTGAATGGTTACCACTCGCATCTCCATATGATATATAAAGGCAATTCGTTATGTGATAGATTTGTCAAAATATTGCATGCATTTTATAATAATAATGAACCAGATAACTTTCTCTGTTCTCAACCAAACACGTTCCGATGTGGCTCGACTACTCAAGGATGGAACTTCTACATTTAGTTGTTTGTAATATGTTTCTAATTGACCTTATTGTCAATTACTAAAGAATATGAAAGCCCTAATGTTGCATCTGCATGATAAAAAAGCATTTTATATGGTTAGTAAAGAATTTTTTGAGGATGAATCGAAATCGGTGTTCAAGGAAAAAATTTCATATGAATTATTTTATTTGTAACATATATTTAGTATAATAAATATTTAATTGAAGATTATGATAACACTGACATAGCAACTGTAGACCAATATTATTGTAGTAATTTGATAATTTGCAACATAGAACGTTATTTGAAATAGTACTGAGAAGTTCTCTGGAACCCATGTTTTTTCCATTCCATACATTTGTTGGATTTCATTCTGCTGTTTATTTTCAGGAATTAATGAGCCAAACATTTTACTGTTTCATTTTCAATAGTTATACCTATAATAAATGCTATCTCTGATGTGGAAACTCTAGGCTTTAGAAGACAAGGATAAATACTGCAATTTTCATTTATATCGTTTTGAACGATTATCATATGAGATTGAATATCAGTTAATCAGATCCATTATCACAAAATTTCACTTGTAAAATGAATAAAATAACTAAAATCTCCAAATAATCGCTCTTCGCCAATGTAAACAAAGCGAATGTATTCCTTGGTCTCTCGGTGTATTTATGTTGCATTTCACAACGACACAATAACTTGGCCTCACAGGTCTAGTAATTCACCAATTCTATGAATATAAACCATTTTAACTTGTAAATTTATCCTGAAATTGTTGAAAATGCTGTACTTCATAACATAAACAAAGCGGGAAAGTGGGTTTGTTTTACCTCCAACGTATGACAAATGCCATACGACGCACGAAACCAATATACTTTTTAGGTTAGTTTCTCGACCATTGAAAAATCATCGTTTCCTCCCATGATTGAATCACATCTATGCTTTGATTAATTAATAAGGAGAATAAATCGAACATTTGAATAAAGGGAAATATTATGATTTAAAACCTGCTACAGTACAACATGAGCGGTGTTGTCAGAAGTAAGATCATTCCTGATAACTGCTTGCAATTTTCATAGTGCCAGAACTGTTTCATCTGTTGAAAACGACATGTCTTAGACGTTGAATTGTTTTTTCATCCTTTTTGGTATGAATATTCCTCTACAGTTATAGTAACCATTACTTACTATCCAAAATCTTGACTTATATTGAACTGTTTGACAACAGGAAGTTGATGTTTTTTAAAAAAAATCATAAACATAGTTGTCTAATCTACTTCGAAAATGATATTTACGCACCTTAATATTGTTCCTTTTTTATCTCGAATTGAATATTGAAACGTTCTATTTTCTCCAGGCAAACTTGATGGCCGCTGTAACTCCTAAAAAACAAAAGAAAGCAGCAAGGAAATCAAAAGAATTCGACGACATGTTGTTGTTCCCCTTCGATGGAATGGATGATAAACCTTCCGATAATGAAAGTTTAGGAGATTTAGATAGTGATAGCGATGGTAATTGTTTGGTTTTTCCCCGAAAGTATCGATAAAATTATTGAACGTTTCAGATGCTTCGAAACCCAACGACAGGCATCAATCAAGGACACGTAGCTCTAGTATGAAAATCGCTAAATCTTTACCTATGGACATTCCTGCATTTTTGAAACCAAAGAAAAACCATTCGATGGACTTCGATGACGACGATGATGATGATGACGTAAGTATTGATTAAAACTGGAATTATCATAAGAACCTTAGGAAAACCTTTTTCACGTGGAAAACAAGCACAAATAGTATGAATAAAAAAGGTTTCGTAAAAATGAAAAAAATGTGTAGTAGAATTGAAAGCTGAATTTTTTAATTTTTTTTTTGCGTATATTTGTCTGGACTCCCACTCAACTCTTCGTTTTATTTTTTATGACTACCTAAGGCTACTGGTTCATATGAACTACCAATTCAATGGATATTCTGGGTACAATATCGCGCTTAATAGTTCTATTCTATACTGATTTAATGTACGAATCGGGGCAAGCTGAAACTCAAAATGGATGATTCCAAATGAAAGTCAGGTTTGCCACCTGAGATGGAGCAGAAATCGTGAAATTTAATGACGAAAAATCGTGAGATGACAAAATGCTCAAAAACACCATAATGTATTGAGCTGTTGAATAATACAGGGTGAGTCGTTGACCTTGCAGAATATTTTAACAGAAGATTCATGAAGCCAGAAGAAACACTTTTTTCCCTAACCATTTTTTCCGAGTCGGCTTGGTTCGTAAGATACAGACTGTTGAAAATCCATAAAAGAATTTAATTTTCGATTATATCTCGCGAACGATCTCATCCAAGGAGATGATTTTTGGAATATAGTTTTTTATTGATACGATGAATGTTCCTGAATTACAAAATTTCATCCACATCCTCCAGTTTCTTTAATATGACCATAACATTTCATAAAAATACCAGAAATTCAAAGAATCCAACTTTTAAAAATAATTTGAAAGCTATTCAACGAATTTTTGACCATTTTGGAAAGTAAAAGTATTTCTTATTTTTTTTTCGTATGATGCGCCGTTTTCGAGTAATCTGAAATTCAAAAATGAAAAATATCTGTGAAATTCCGAGAATTGGGTACTTTGGCTGAATGCAACTCTGTTCAAAAAATTCACAGAATTCAATTTTTCCGCGTTGCCACGTCTAAAAGTTGAGAATGGAATCCTAGCATTTTTTTTTTGGAATAATTTGCAAGCGGAGTAGCCGACTTTGGCCAATTCACAATGGACGTAACAGTGAGAATCCCGCAACTCGTGCGAAAAAACCAAAGAGGAAACTACAAAATTCATAGGTACCAAAATCTTCACAATAGGTTCAACTTTGCTTTTGACTTCCATAAGTCGAATGCAGTTCTATTCTTATTCCTTATGATTTCTGTTGTTTAATTCTTACATTTTATGTACAAGTAAATTTACGGTTAAGTTATGTCCATTGTAAATTGGCTATTAGTTCGAAAGTGGAGTAATATCACCTCAACTTTTACAATTTAAATACTCCTACCGTCGGTTTCACAAAACTTTTGACTTCTGATCAACTCGTTGATTAAGGTTTGCATTCGATGGTTGGGTTGAAAATGAACTGAAATCGAGCACAGAGTTTACTGTTAACTGACAATCAAGCCCTTGATCTGGCAATCAAAGTTTTGTGAAACCGGCCACTAATGTTCTAGCAAATTTCCACACCACTATCGAAGTATTGCTTTAGGCGCGTTACATTCTAGCATATCGACCATTTCCTGGTTAGAATACAATGTGCTCATTAATCTTAGTTCATCCAATAAACCATTCAATTGAAAATCATGTTATCATGAATTATGAATTTCGAATTTCAATTGTTTTCTAATCATTCTATGCACATGACCGACCAACATAGAAGACTCGCGAATAATCAGTTGTTACAAACCTTCAAATTTATAATTTGTACGATTTTCATTTTATTATGCATTATAATATTAAACATAATAATAAGTATCGTCTGAAATGTAGATTTTCGGATAACAGATGATTAACCGAAATATTGACGAAGATGTAAAAGAATCATAGAAAACTATGTGGGGGCATCTCTGAACTTCTGAATTTTGAACGTCAATATTCTGTGACTGAACGTAGTTCTTAGCTTCTCCTCCACTATTTTCTAGGTTAACTGTAACGTTAGCGTTCCCGTAGCATTGAAATATTGAAAATGTTTTATTAAAATCATCAGAGAATACTGAAAACGGTTTTTTCTGTCTTTCGATTGCCTATCTCGTTAACAATGGGATAGTTGTCACGATCCAAACGCTCCTCATTTTATACAGAAATCTCTTCAATCTGAATGAACTATCACATCTTGAAATTATTTGTTTTGTATCCATACAATTCCAGTGATGTATTCATCAGGTTTTCCATACTACGATTATTATCACCAAGACGAAATAAGAAGTTTCTCCAAAATAGGCTTCCATCCCAAAACTATATCTGTGTTATACAGTGGTGATTCGGTCCTGAATCCATTGATGAAGCTTCCTTTCCAATTTCGAGCTAATTTGTGTAGTATAATTGATTAACTTCTCACTTTTCCATGATAATGGAGATTCTTACTGGTTTGAATGCAATCTTTCTGCTGACCCAAATTTCTTGAAATTATGTACAGAACTTTGATAGTATTTACTTTGAGGTATTCTTCAAATGCGCAATGCGCTTTCATAACATAACAACCCATGGTGGAAGAAAATCACCATGACATAACCTTAAAACCACGGAGCCACAGATTTATAGTTCAGTTCAGAATCATACTATACAAGTGTATAATTAGCATATTGTGTGTTGTTTGATTTAGAAGAGTTCTTTCTTTCTGATCGTCAATTTGGCAACGTTTGTACGTTCATAGATAAATTAGGTACATCTGTTTTATTTATTTATGAAAATGAAAGTTTGAATGGGTTATGTCTGAATCTGATAATTCTTGGAGAAAATGAAATAAACAAAGAAAATTAATAATCACAAATTGAAGATGAATCTCAAAGCTAATATGAGTGATAGCTAGATGAATTCCTCATTATCGAAAATGAAACCCAGAGAAGAATATTCAACTTTTATCGCCCACGAAATTTGGAATACCTAACTTGTTTATTGCACTATAAATACAACTTTTTTCACCAACTGGAATGTAAAAAGTAAGTAGACGCTTGTTTTCATAACAGAGTTGCTTATTTCGAAGATTTGAATGGTATATCTTAGGCTTTGAAAAACTTCAGTGTTCAGGTTTCCAGGGGCGGCTAGCCTATGATGAAAATTTATAATGCCTATATCTTTTTATCTAGGCTGAATCGGAAAAAATGGTAGAGGACAAATGTGTTTCTTTCAGCTTCGAGAATCTTCTGTTAAAATATTCTGCAAGGTCAAAGACTCACCCTTTTTAGTATCAACTTATCGAAAAATGTTATAAAACAATATTCAACATTATTTCAAAAATGTTGTCCTAAGTATATGCAGATAAGAAACTACTGTATATTTCTTATAAAGACAGTATCAATAAAAAGTATTAAATAACTACGCAGCAAAATAGAGTGGAAGACTTTTAAGGTAAAAACATGGATAAATGTAACTCGCAAATTCACCTAGGCGTTTCGCTCGATAACTTCGTACTTGTAGACGACGGGGCTTCCTCTTAGAATAAGTCATTGTCATTATTAACGGAGATCTGGCATCCCTGACGACAGTTATCGTGAATCTTTTGAAGATGCGGAGTAATTTTGAAAAATTATCAAAATCGAGGCAGCAAACGGTTGAAACATGCTCATAAACCATTTTGCAACTCCAGAAATGCCCCTGTTACAAAGGTCCCTTACTACTTTTTCTTGCACTTCTACTTCAATCAATCTGTCCAGAAAAGCGAATATATTAAGAATGGGGGTTTTCAATATTATATTTTTAAAAAAATGTTTGATCACCTTAAACTGAAAAGTAAAAAATGGGGATTTGCATTTTAAGGGATTTGTCTTGAGTGCACGATATGGCAACGTCGAATTCAGCTTTCTCGGAAAGAAAAGGACGTCGAATGTGTTACTTTGCTCAGGAAAAAAGAGATGGCCATACTTCGATCTGGTTAGAGTAGAAGACAACGACCAAGGAATAGAAAAAGAAGAGCATACACTCATATTACTGACACATCGCAAACTGAAATTTTTTGGTTATGTTGACAAAGAACACGTTTGTACCACAGAATAGGAATAGATATTTCGTTATTTTATAGCAAAAATTCTTATAGCTATTCTATTAAACACCGTTGTCACTTCGTGCATGCCTGGCAAATCCCAAACCCCAATTTTGAAATCTGATTTTGAATACTTTCTGAAGGTTATTTGGGAAAATGATGAATCAAACCCATAATAATTATGGTAAACCCGCAAGATTCCCCGTCGCGAAGCTATAAGTAAGATATTCACATCATTGTAAGCAGTGTGAGTTGCTGAACAAAAAATATGCAGGCCAACATAGGCGGTCTTTCTTTGTTTGGAAGATATGGGCCCCCAAAGTTCCAAATTGTTACATTTTCAGATACTTTTTTCCGCCATAAAAAGGATCTCTCTCTCACTTCTCAAATCTAGTTCATAAATCATCTTCGAACCTTCAACCAACGAATAGCGACACTTTCTTTCAAGAATATTCATTATTTAAAGGAATAAAAGTGAAAATATTAGACAACCACTTAACCTATATTTCTACGAAATACTTCTCAATGTTAAAGCGGAGCTTGGCAACAGCGTCTTTTCATCGCTGGCCAACGTATTGACCGAAGAGTAGTTGCTGGCGGGAAATACGAAATGATGAACAGTTGAAGGATATGATTGTAGGGAAAATGCTTCTGTCACTGAAGAAGAGGTGGTTATTCTAACATCGAAACAAAATCATCGAGAATATTTTTTTAAGGTTTCACTCTCAATATTTTCGTTTGAACTTTCTTTCTATCCCCTTCAAAATAGGATGGTTGTTATCTACTTCGTTTTTTTTGTGTTTTCGAGATAGTCCCAGTTTAGAATGAGATTCAGGGTATTCCAATAAAATGGGTTATATAATAACCTCGATTTCATTGGAAATCTGGGAAGGGTGCGACCTATCACATATGAAAAAAATGTACGTGGAAACATATATCAGGGTGTATTCTTATTCCATTACTATGTGTTTCAACCTTGTAGATTTTTTCATTAGAAACGAATTCTCCGATTGGAAGGTTTAGAGTATCGCAGTAAACAGTAAGAACTAAGAACATATTTCATTTTTCTCGCCAGCAATAACCTGTCATTCACGAATACGCACGATGGCACGATTCCGACCGATGAAGTTCGCGCCATTGCCAAATTTCACTTTTAGACTGAGTCGAAATCGGAAGTAATAGAGGTTAAGTGGTTGTCCAGTAATTTCGTTGTTTTTTCATTAAATATTGATAATTGTTGAAAAAAGTGTTGCTTATTGTTGGTGGAAGGTTCAAAGTTGGTTTGTGAACTATACATATGAAGTGAGAGATAGTTTTTATGGTGGAAAAAGGGACCTGAAAACGACGCATTTTGGAACTTTGGGGGCCCATATTTTCCAAATCAAGGGAGACCGCCTATGTTCGATTTCACATTTTTTATTCAGAAAAACACACTGCGTACAATGATGTAAATATCTTTTCAATATCTCAGCGACGGGAAATCTTGCGGGTTTACCATAATTATGTTCAAATTTGCATTTGCAGCAATAACTCAAATACAGGAAAAACCCCAATTAATTGTTGGCGTTAACTAGTAACACCATAATATAAGTTTTTTGTCGCTGCTACTATAAGCTTTCACTGAAAAGCAATTTCCTGCTTCTAAATTGATTTCCTTATTAATGACGATTTTTTTATTCAGCTCCCAGAAGAAAGTAACATAGATATAGCTGCTAGCATCAAAAAATTAGCTAAAAGTGTACATGGTAGTGAGATATTTGGCGATTTACCAAGACCAAGATTCAGCACTCAACTTTAGCTACTCGAGGCGAATCTTTAGTGGTGAATATTCTTATTTGAAGAATAAAGGACTGGATGTGTATTTTCAAACTGCCAAAATGATGGATCTTATCAGATCTTATTTTCATCATGGTGAAAAATAAATGACATTGGACATTGTAAGTGCTTTACTAAGAATAAGGTCTGAAAAATGTTAAAAACCAAAAAAATGTTAAAAAGTGATAATCGACAAAAATATAGGAACAATTTTTTATAATTGTTGTTCAATCGTCTATGTAACATACACTCAGCCAAATTCATTTGTAAATCTAGATTTGGATGAAATTTCTTTCTTTAACTATTTCGATGGTAAATTCACCAGATACCTTGGCTATATTTTGGAAGTTCCTGTATAATTTGTTGGCTGTGTGTAATATAAAATCATAAAAAAATATATAAAATTGTTTTAAATGAAATAACATGTTTTTTTAATTACATTATAATTCGATAATTTTAATTTATCTGTCAATTTGTTGAATTTAGTTTTAGTATGAATTTGCTTATATGTTGAGATATTGAATAGAATTGTTCAATTGATTTTGTTCAGTAAGTATTCAGTGCATTTACAAATTTAAGAGTACAAATTTGGAAAATATAAATAGAAATGCTGGCATTATGATTGCATTGAATAAAATTGAGAAGAGAAGAATTATCTGGAATTTTTTTGAGTACTTCCCTTATAAATGCAGGTATGTATTCATTCAGTTGAATCTATTCATGTTGAGAATTTGTTTCGTGCGTCGTTTGACATTTGTCATACGTTGGAGGTAAAACAAACTCACTTTCCCGCTTTGTTTATGTTATGTAATACAGCATTTTCAACAATTTCAGGATAAATTCACTAGTTAAAATGATTTATATTCATAGAATTGCTGAATTACTAGGCCCCTGAGGACAAGTTATCATGTCATTGTGAAATGCAACATAAATACACCGAGAAACCAAGGAATACATTTGCTTCGTTTACATTGGCAAAGAGCGATTATTTGGAGATTTTAGTGATTTTATTCATTTTACAAGTGAAATTTTGTGATAATGGATCTGATTAACTGATAATCAATCTCAGATGATAATCGTTCAAAACGATATAAATGAAAATTGCAGTATTTATCCTTGTCTTCTAAAGCCTGGAGTATCCACATCAGAGATAGCATTTATTATAGGTATAACTATTGGAAATGAAACTGTAAAATGTTTGGCTCAAAAATTCCTGAAAACAAACAGCAGAATGAAATCCAACAAATGTATGGAATGGAAAAAACATGGGTTCCAGAGAACTTCTCAGTACTATTTCAAATCACGTTCTATGTTGCAAATTATCAAATTACTACAATATTGGTCTACAGTTGCTTTGTCAGTGCTATCATAATCTTAAATTATATATTTATTATACTAAATATATGTTGCAAATAAAATAATTCATATGAAATTTTTTCCTTGAACACCGATTTCGATTCATCCTCAAAAAATTCTTTACTATCCATATAAAATGCTTTTTTATCATGCAGATGCAACATTAGGGCTTTCATACTCTTTAGTAATTGACAATAAGGTAAATTAGAAACATATTACAAAAAACTAAATGTAGAAGTTCCATCCTTGAGTAGTCAAGCCACATCGGAACGTGTTTGGTTGAGAACAGAGAAAGTTGTCTGGTTCATTATTGTTATAAAATACATGCAATATCTTGACAAATCTGTCACAGAACGAATTGCCTTGATTGGCTTTATATAAAATATAGAGATGTGAGTGGTAACCAATCAGGATGGGTTTGTCATTCATAACGCCAGCTATTGTAGTGTCGAGAAGATATAATTCTTGAAATGTGTATAACAAACACGAAATATTCTTATCATACTTATCTCATCATGAGTCAACTTATTAAACAGAATAAATTAAATAGATAGTCTAATATAATTCCTTAACTAGTGTGGAAATGCCTCCAACAAACTCTACCATAGTTTGTTACTTTGTCAGAACAGTTTTTTCAATTTATAGCGTGAATATAGGATGTTTTCCTTCTCTGGGATAGTTCACATAGTATTCTATTTCTTCCAATACCAGATAAAAGTTAGGGGAATGGGTCAAAAATGCAAATATTCAAATATAAAGTCTTCACTACAATATATCTGAAAAATCGGATTCCTTCGTCTCTCGGTGTATTTGTGTTGTATTTAACAACGAAACAATAACTAGGCCTAGTTATTCACCAATTCTATCAATAGAAATCATTTTAACTTGTGAATTTATCCTGAAATTGTTGAAAATGCGTATTTCATAACATAAACAAAGCAGGTAAGTGAGGTTGTTTTACCTCCAACGTATGGCAAATGTCAAACGACGCACGAAACCAATGTACTTAATTCTAGAATACTGTTCAGAAGGTTCTCACATAATTTTTTAAAGGATGATATGATTAGAAGATAGTTTTTATTCAGTAACAAGAGAAGTAACATAGTATTCCACATACATCTGTTTCTCATCTGAATTTATAACCAGCTGTATTCCCAGTAAACCTGTCTCCCCCATTGATATTGATATTTTACTTGCATAACCTAAAATTTTTAGAAGTTGCTTGAGATTAGAAAAAAGGTAGTGGGCTTGAGTTTCTTTCTGGCACTGATACACAGACACTTCTTCAGAATTTTTTGATATTGTAACGAAGGATTCTCCCTGTAAAATAATTTAGCTATTGAATCAATAAGTACTCAACATTAAATTTGAAAAGGACTCACAGCTCTCCCTGTCGCTGTCAGTGTGAAATATGGAGGATCGGGGGATAATTTTATATTCACTTCATCTGCAGAATTATCTAACCTGTAAAGCAATTCCTGAAATATGTTAGCATTAACTACCATTTTGTTTAGGTTACATTCTTCGGCCAAGGAAATATTCTGAAAATCATCCGTAGAGAATGTTTTGATCTCGCAATCTACAATTATATTCTCTTCTAAATGTTTCATTCTGAAATATAATAGGTTAAAACTTTGTTGATATTTTTTGTGAACATACACACACTAGACATAGTGGTGCTCCTAAGTTTCTATAGCTCAATTTTAAACTAGGATTTCCATCATCGCCAAATATGTTCAAACATTCTGTGAAAACCTTCAAATTTATTTTGAAAGATATATCGTCATTTGAATCTAGCTCATAAGTGGAGAACATATTACATGGAAAATAAACGGAAGTTTCTGTACATTTCATTTCTTCCAAAGTTAATTTCAGGCCTTCCTCCATAGGTTTCAGTATCGCATACTGAAAAAACATTTTTTTGAACTCTTTCATAACTTTTAGTGGAATTCATTTACTTCCTGTAGATTCACTCCTTTCAGCACATTATAAACTATTTTGAAGTCAATAAGTTCTGCAATAAACATTATCTGAGGTTTATTATTGAAAAATAATTCAATTCAAAATATGTTATATCGAATTGGATTATCCACAGAGCACAGAGTGGTTCGATTTCGATGTTCGATTTAAATAAAAACAATGTCAGCGATTTGTTCTTTTTCGTTTATTATTCAGTGGATACTCTTCAATGGTCCTCAAAGGCAGGTCCGTAACGAATTTTATCTGACTTGTGAAAATTTTTAAATGCAAGTTGTATTTTATTTATTTTTGGAATTTTCAGAATTTACTTTCAGTATGAAAAATTCCATTAACCCGTACTAGGCCAATGAACAGGAAAAATAATTAGTTTTATTCTTACATAACAAGTTGGCTAGGCCCATATCTTCGAAATCAAAATAGGCTACAGAGTTTCGACTGCAGATGTATGTTCAGAAAACAAAATTATAGAAAAATAAACTACCCAATGTTTGCGAAGGAAAACATTGAGGTAAATATTAACATTTCGGAACTTTGCAGATCTATTGAAAATTAAATAATGTTTTCTTTAATTAAAAACGCCCTTGCTGGATTGAAACTATTTGCAAAGGGCAGTTTCTAGGAAAAAAAATGGCCAATGAATAATGGAAAGAATCAACAAGGTGAATTATGACGGCGTCGAAGTCTAAAATCTTCTTTCATCAAACAAACGAACAAATTAGCAGAACTATGATTTTAATTTTCGTTTTTGAAACTTGACATTTTCAAAAAAGGAAATTTTCGAAAGAAAATTATTTTGAAAATTTTGTCATTTGTCTGATGGAGTCAGATAAACACTCTGAAATGTTACAATTTACTTTGCTCATTGTTTGCATTGTTAATAACTCAACTTTTTTCCTAGCACTGCCCCTGACAAATTGTTTTAATCAATCCAGAAGGGCGATTTCTATAACAATTTTTATTTAATAGTTCTTTTTCAAATGTTGTGAGTGAAAACCTGAAATATTATAAAAAGTTATAGGCGCATAAAATATTTATGGGTAAAGAATGGATTCGCATTATTAAAATCAAGATAAATAAGAAAAAATTCCTTTATTATCTGTATAAACTCAATTTGAAACGATACAAAGTTGGGCAAACACCCTTAAAAATATACCATCGTTAACTTCAATAGAATTATATTTATCATCCTACTAAAAATAAAACAGAAACTTTATATACTCCTAAACATTAAAAGGTTGTATAGAGTATAAAATGCAGTCCATTACGTTCCTGTCATGGCACTTAAAAAATTGAAGATAATAATATCTTAAAGAATAAATGAGACAATTCTTTATATATCGAAATTATTTTAAGTGTTTGTAACTTGTAAAGCTGCGATCGCAAGAGCAGCTTCTTCCTGCATCAAGTTCAAATGCTCTTCATAGGGCTGTCCATTTTTTGTTCCTTTTCTGCCCCCTCTTCTACCTTTGCCTCGTCCCCCTCTGTTATGTGATTTAAATTTATTCTTATTATTGTAACTCTCATAACTAGAATTTTCCTCCTCGGACTCTGTGCTTGTTTGATGACCAATAAAGAAGTTCTTCAGTCTTGTTTTGCAGTTACTAATAATTCCTTCATTTTTATGATTTTTCCTTGGTGGGTAATGATTCACGTTTTGTCTTTCAGAGTTCATGGCAGTGAATTGCGACTTATATAGCTGCTTAATTTTTTTTCCGCTATGTTTAAGTTTGAAAAGCTGGTCAACACTCTTCTTTATAGATTCTGGGGTTATAGTGGCAACTGATTGATTCTTCATGTTCAAGGCATCATCAAACAACTTTTTAGCTTCATCATATTCAGATTGACATTTTTTCAGATATGCTATATGGCTCATATCGGCTACTTCGCCATTGGACTTTTCCCTGAATATAAAAAGGTAAATTATACGTGATATTCCATAAAATTGGAGGAAACCTTATTAATCTGACATAACCACAAGGACGAATATATGTCGATTTATCAACAAACATTCCACCTTGATCAGGGCTAATCATCCAATCAACCAAAACATCTATACAGAAGAAGCGGCGTCCAAGGAGAATGGTTACAGCTGTTTCACAGTTATTACTGATCGTCAGGCCATCTTTCCTTGGATAAAACCGCAGAATAGGAATCTAGATACTTGTCACCTTTCAGATGGAATACTGCAGTATAACTACGTAGAGAGCGCCACCTCCTAGGAGTATCTTGCGAATCTTGCCTTCGAGTGCAGAATACTTTGATCGAAGGTAAGATTCGCAAGATACTCCTAGGAGATGGCGCTCTCTACGTAGTTATACTGCAGTATTCCATCTGAAAGTGTAATGCTAGAAAAATTTTGCATAATAATGAACTAAGTTTCCAATCTACTTACAAATCAATCAAGTACTCAATGTACTGCCTGTAGACATCGTTGTAAGGTGTGATTGCATTTTGTTGGAGGAAATTCGCAAATTTAGCAATGTAATGAATAATAGTTTTGTGTTCATTCTCCAGTTCATCCTTCATCAGATTCATTTCATCTATGATTCTTTGTTTTTCCTGCCTCAATTCTTCCTTTGTCATCAAATTTTCCTTTACATTATCATTTTCGATCGTTTTATCAACTGTTATGCTTTCATAATAAATGTGCATGTGTGTTGAGAAATCACATGTACACCATTTGCACTTTTTCGCAGTGTTCATGGCAGCACAGTCCACAAGTTCAGGAGCACCAATCATCTCCCTGGGGACATTTTTCAAGTAACATGGATTGTGGCAGCGTTGAGCATAATGCCACTTTTTGACATTTCGAACCTGCAATTGCATCCTATACAGGTTTGGCCAAGACACTCGGCACTATGTAAAACTTTACGTTAATCTAGATGAATTGAGAATATTGTCGGCCAGTGGTATAGTCTGAACCTCATCAGCCATCGCATGTCGAATAAACGACTGTTCTTCTGCAGGTTGGTGCGGAGTCTCCAGTTCGCAGTCCCTCGATACGCGATCGCGTCTGTAGTAAGAATTTGCCAATATGCCAGTCGCACTCCAGACGTGAGGTGTGTTAGTGCATATCGGTTGAAAATAAATACAACAATTTTATTCCATTAAAGAAAAGGAAATCATTTGCCACAATAAATGACAAATAATTTCCTCTGTGAAATTGAGTACTTGGTTTTTTTTTGCCGTAAGTTGCTTGTAAATAAAATAAATTCTATGAAAGTCAGAAATCGGGAAATGAAAAAATTCCGAAAAATGAGAAATTGAAGGTCGATAAATTTAAATTAAATATTCGAATAATCCACCTTGTTGTACTATACAGTAGCCAAATCTATTATAAAGGGATAATTTTATATCTCTAAGCAGATTCGGCATAGTTGCTATTTCGACACAAAGTTGGATTATTTTGAACCTAAGTTCATTAATATTCGTCGCTCTATCAATTTCGTGCCCATAGACCAAATTTTTCAGATATCCCCAGAGAAGAAAATGATTTGGAGAAAAATCTAGGGGGCCATTTGATCGTGCCATTTGTAGAAATGACACGGTCCGAAAAAGTCGTCCTCAGATATTGTGTGACAACTCTCGCTAAACATTTCGATTTACGAGGAAACTACTTTATTTTGAACCGATATGGTCCGAAGCACCTCAAGTTTGGACTGCAACTGGGGCAATGGGGGTTTTTCCTTTGAACGAAAATGCAGTGATTTTCATGAAAAACCTTTAAGACATCACATTTCAAACATAATTTCACTATTATATTTTTGAAAAAATGTTTGATCATCTAAAACTGAAAAATAAAAATGGGGATTTTCATAAAGGGATTTGTCATGAGTGCACGATATGGCAACGTCGAATACAGCTTTCTCGAAAAAAAAAGACGTCAAATGTGTTACTTTGCTTAGGAAAACAGAGATAGCTATACTTCGATCTGGTTAGAGAAGAAGACAACAACCAAGAAATAGAAAAAGAAGAGCACAGACTGTCATATTACTGACAAATCGCAAACGGAAATTGTTTGGTTATATTGACAAAGACGCGTGTGTACCACAGAATAGGAATAAATATTTCATTATTCTATAGAAGAAAGAGGTATTCTACTGAACACTGTTGTCACTTAGTGCATGCCTGACAAATCCCAAACCCCAATTTTGAAATCTGACTTTGAATACTTTATGAAGGTTATTTGTGTAAATGATGAATCAAACCCATAAAAATTATGTTCAAATTTGCATTTGCAGTAATAACCCAAATTCAGGAAAAACCCCCATTCTTACTTGGATCGCGTTCCCGCATCGAGGAACTGGGGACTCCCCACCAACCTGCACAAAAGAACAGTTGTTAATTTGGCATGGCGTTTAGGTTTCGGTTGTTTTACTGTCCGACTATATTCTCAACTGATCTAGATTAACTTGGAGTTTCGCTTAGTGCCGACTGTCCTGGCCAGACCTGTATATATTTTCATATAAAGTTTAAGATAAGCGAATAGTAGACAGGTCAGGAGACTAGCAGCCAATAGTGAACAATAATTCGAAATATTTTGACTGTAGAAAATTCTTCATGAACTCTCAATAGACGACTTCGGCCCAAGTTGCCATCCCACAATTTACTTAGCAAGTTTACTTTCACTGGGGAACGTGAATTTCAGGACAAATTCGACATGATAAGGTTCGCATTATTTATAAATAACCGTAAAACATGCCTCGGCTCTTCAAACCAGATAATTCCTTCCAAATATAGGTTTTTGTTAAGATCGTCCCCGATTGGCTGAAATTTGAGTTGGGATTCCTGATTTCATGCAAACAGTGTCAATTTTCATAGGATACGTTCCGAAAATCAACTCTGTTGTTTCGGTTGCCGATTTTCCGCTCCGTAAATATGAAATATTCGGATGGTTCCTGGAACAAGCGCGTGAAAAAGGTTATTTACGGAATCGGGTTGATGAAAATGCGGTCGATTTACTGTCACCAGAACGATTTTCTATGGTAAATATCCATAGCATAGAACAATCTATACTTACTTTAGGTTCCGAGTTCAGAACTGTACGGGACGGTTCTAGCACAGATCTATGGTCTATGCTAGAACCGTCCCGAACAGATCTGAACTCGGAACCAAAACAAACCTAAAGTAAACATAGATTGTTCTATGCTATGGATATTTACCATAGAAAATCGTTCTGGTGACAGTAAATCGACCGCATTTTCATCAACCAGATTCCGTAAATAACCCTTTTCACGCGCTTGTTCCAGGAACCATCCGAATATTTCATATTTACGGAGCGGAAAATCGGCAACCGAAACAACAGAGTTGATTTTCGGAACGTATCCTATGAAAATTGACACTGTTTGCATGAAATCAGGAATCCCAACTTAAATTTCAGCCAATCGGGGACGATCTTAACAAAAACCTATATTTGGAAGGAATTATCTGGTTTTTGAAGAGCCAAGGCATGTTTTACGGTTATTTATAAATAATGCGAACCTTATCATGTCGAATTTGTCCTGAAATTCCCGTTCCCCAGTAAAGTAAACTTACTAAGTAAATTGTGGGTTGGCAACTTGGGCCGAAGTCATCTATTGAAAATCATTGAAATTTTCCATCGATTTCAGTTCGTTACCTTGTATATTTTGGCACATTTACCACTGGTACAGACAGTAACAGGTTGACTCAACTCTGCAACTTCAATGTCAATGATTGGTATAACCAAATTTTTTTTCAAATCGTTGATGTCTAGGTCATCTAGAGCCAGAAGTTCAGTGTGTCTCTGCAAGGCCCTTAGTTTGTCTTGAATGAGTTGAGTTATATCTGCCATTGGTTGTTTCAACTGGTTAATGATGCCCCTTGCCTCGTTAATGCACATTGTGTTTGCCACATTATGCGGTTCCAAAGGTTTCCTTTCTTCATCTCCGATAATATGTATAATCATCCTACAAAATTTATATACTTGCGAAAAAATAACCATGGAAAGTGTTTGAGGAAACTTTGAATTCAAAATTTCAATTTACACGTATACCCCATTAATTTTAATTAAGTCAGTCGGTAGGCCGTGACAATTTGACAGACTTCACTTTGTAAAGGGTTTTTCAACAAGAACTTTGTTTTTTAAAACAAAATAAAACAAAGAATTTAGTGGAAAATGAATAAAATTTTTATTGTATTACAAAGAGAAAAGTTCGGCAATTATGAATGAAAAATGATATTTGACAAATGTCCACCACGACCACGCTGACAGACGTAGATTCTTTCATCAAAATTTTTAATCACTTTTTGGCAAGATTGAGGGTCTATTTCGTTAATGACATCACGGATTTTGAGTTTTAAGAGGCTGCAATCGATTCGATTGGCTCCGTATAAACTCTGTCTTTAACATAGCCCCACAAAAAATAATCCAGTAGTGTTAAATCACACGATCTGGCCGGCCACTTATAAGCTGAATTTCGCGAAATTATGCGATCGGGAAATTTGGTTTGCAATAAATTGATCGTTTCATTGGCTGTGTGACATGTGGCACCGTCTTGTTGAAACCACATTTCAGTGACATCCATGTCATCACTAATAGGCCAAAATTCAGTTGTTAACATCTCGCGATAGCGTGATCCATTGACTGTTACCGCATTTCCAGCCTCATCTTCGAAAAAAAACGGCCCAATCACACATCCAGACCACATAGCACACCACACAGTGACACGTTGAGCATGCAAAGGCTTCTCAATAATTGCTTTAGGATTTTCAGAAGCCCAAATTCTTGATAGCGGTCTCAGAAGGACGTTTATGTTGTCCGAAAATATCACGAATTTTACGAAATGTAACTTTAACAGAACGACCATTTTCATAGTGGATTTGAATTATTTTAATGCGATTTTCGAGCGAAATTGAATTCATTGTAACAATTGCCAAAGCATATACTGCGAATACGTCAAAAAACTAAATGTCAAAACTGTCATGTGGTGCCGGTGTTACCACATTGAAAAACAAAGTTCTTGTTGAAAAACCCTGTATAATCAAAAAATGTGAGATAACTACGCGGCGTTGTCCGTTCTACACAATAATGTAACATTTTACTAATGTCAATGATGAAGATATGTAAGAATTTTAACGTCCAGCCGAATTATTTTGACCTTCACATTTCACTGGTGCCAACCTGACTCTGTTCTGGTTACAAAAACTTGATAAAATTATTCCTAGGCCTACTGACTCGACTTTATAAAAGATAATGAAGTTTAATTATGAATCAAATTGAATTAAGTAGTTTGAGTAGTACCTCCAAGATTCTTCAGCCGATTTATCCCAACTTTCCACGAAGTATTGTCTTTCTCTTTCAGTGAAACCTATACCGCTTGCAATAGCTGCTAAATATCTGAAAGCCTCATTGTCTAAACAAAATATATTTGCCTTGCTGAGTGGAATAGATACAAATGGAGGTTTTTTGCTTATGTCTTCTAAAACTTTTCTCAAACAAGGAAGGGTCTCACCAGGTCTATAGCATGTTCCACGTGTATTCGTGAAAACGAAGAGCAAGTTCTTACTTGCCGACTTCTCCAATCTGGACAGAATTTGCTTCATACAAAATTCGAAAAGGACAGTGATCTTGCTACTATTCGGTTTCAGCAAAAACATAATACCATGTATAATTTTAAGGGGCGCTATGTAATCTATGATTTTTTGACAATTAATTGTATCTTGATCGATTCCTCGAGTATCTCCAATGCCTGTAATGAAGCAATTTATCAATGTGTGTTTTAGCTGTATGTTGTGTAAAAACTGATGAGGGAGAATTTGGAATGACCTCCACGAAATTTTACATGAATGGGTAATTTTTTTATGAGAATTCAATTAATATTAGTAGGCTGTTTCAGATATAACCTCAAGTTGCAGAGGTCTGAAAATATTTTAGGAATAAAGTTCATTGTCAAAAAATCCCACATGCAAATTTTCAGCACAAAATTATGATTAGCTCTTCATGAACGTCCAATGAGTTATCGTGGTGAATCCCAGTATATAGAATCATTGAGCAAATTTTAACAAACAAGCTGAAGTTTCTGACTTTCCGTTTAATGCCTCTTTTTCATAGATAATTAGAAGTAACTTCCACTCACCTGGTGTGTCGACAAGTTGTACAAATTTTTCACCACCGCTTATTGGGAACGTGTATGTTCTTGGATCCTGGGTGGACGATTCCCCAAGATTGTTATGCTCATTTTGGTCAGATCCTATCTTTACTTCCCTCAACTCGTAATTTTCATCAGTCACTGTAAACTTGCAGGGTATCAACACTAAAGGGTTTTCCTTTTCAACCTCATCCAAGTTCTCAAAACGCAAGTAATTAGCGAAGGCATTGATGAAAGTTGATTTTCCTACACCTGTTTCTCCGATAATAAGAATATTGATGGTGTTGTCGTCTGTAGGTTCAGCACTGCTAACATCCATTATTTCAAATTCTTCAGAGCTGAAACAAAATCAAGTTTTGAAGGAAACATTTAACATATTGTTCTTGAAATATAAAAAATCCCTTATTTGTCATGATTTTGGCTAGAAAATTAGGACACCTAGGAAGCTTATTAGTTTCTATTTATCTGTAGTGTTTACCATGACAAATTCTCAAAAAATAACCCAACATTACTGGGGCAATATGCAAGACCTAACAAATACTTTGTCAGTTAAATTTAATTTTTAATTGAAGATATGAGAGATTGGGATGAAATATATATATTATGATTTCTCAAAACTGAACATGTCCAGCACAGAATACAAATATATATGTCCAGCTAACATCCAAATTCAAAAACACCCAAGGGAAAAATAAATTGCAGGTTATAAAATAACAAATATTCCACTCTTGTTTGCTTAGCAACAAATCTGTTTACCATTGATTCATCATTCAAACTTTGAAAATGAGAAATATTAAATGCGGCTGAAGAATTTCAAAGGGGTTTAATCCATCAGAAACCTTAAACTTGTTCAATAGTTCAATAAACATCCGAAATTCGTATTCAAAAATAGATTATTACCAAGGTCAGGGCGTTTTGTTCAAGCCGGTACTAAATTGCACCAAGTATTATAGGATTTATAAACTGATAAACTCTGAATATTCATCTTCCTATTCTCAAGAATTAGATTCCGTTCGATTTTTTTCTGGGTGAAGTGTATTTTTACTAACCTGTCCATCTGCGATTCTTGCACCGTTGTAGAATATAAAGGGTTCTTTTTATGTGGATGAGAATTCTTACTGCTACAAGCTGTAGCCGACTGCATCATGAAAGTTTAATATAAAAAATAAAACTAAAAAGTTAGTTAACACACGTACGAACACAAACGAGCTTTCTTAAACTTTGGCAGTTTATAAAAGGCCGCACCTTCTTATAACCAAGGCTTTCCTTCATTGTTTATTTCTTTTCATCACATTCATATTCCACGAGGAAACAAAGGATAGAAGCAGGGGAAATCCCTATCTTTCCGAACGAAGAGGCCCCCTCCAAATCGCTTTCATCGTGTTGGTAAATCAGCGTTGCCGATGTGATGCATATTTATTAGGATTCCAGATATTTAATGAGATCCTCTGAAGGAATTGGAATTTAACAGAAATATTTCATAATCATTCATAATTGAAGAAAGTAAACTAAATCAAAAATTCTAGAATTCTTGTTCTGATTCGTATCCAGTATGCGGTCATCCCTTCAGGTATTCAACTCACGCAACACAGCTCATTTTCTTGATGAATCAAATTTGCGACCTTCTGATAATATAATAATCTTCAAGAATTTTAGCATGGACCTCCATGCCGTCTTTTTTTTAGACATCCTTATTTGTTTAAGTAAGTCGATAACTTTGAGAGACCTGAAATCGTTATAGACAAAGTTGCGTATCACACAATTAATAATGCGTCGGTTGAATTGGTTAATGTATCGAATCCGCAAAATAGTTTTGGAGTTATATTCTTTTGAATTTTCGAGGTTATTTCTTCAATATCTCATAAACAAGGTACTCATGTGATCATATTGAAACTTTTTGTAATTATTTGCAGGATACCCACTCGATTGATTGAAAAATTTTGTCTAGATTGTTCGGTTAGTTAACTGAAAAAATATCAGGCGTGCTATCGTTTTGTCCAATGGTCTGTAATTTTCGATGATTGAGCCGAAAATGGTCTCAAACGACTAGGTTGGACTCACTGATGACGCATCCGGTGTCTGGTCGGCCGACTACACGATAACTGTCGAACGGAGCCAGCTAACGACTTGAAACTTGTAGGGTAGTTCGCGCATCGGAATGCCGCGGTTAAGTTCGTTAATGTGCCAAATCTGCCGGATAGTTTCGGAGTTATAGCCATTTGAAATTTTGAGGTTAATTTTCTCATATTCCAGAAACTACTGAAGTCATTGGATTGAAACTTGGCATTTAGTTAGAGCATAACAACTCGCAACCTTTAGCAAAATTTCGTTGAAATCGTATGGTAACTCAATTTGCAAAAAAATATTTTTCAAAATTTTTTTCGGAAAAAATTTTTTTTTCTGAAACTATTGTTCATATTCGAGATATTTTTTTATTTATACCTCGAACTCCATATTTCACAGCAGTGTATCAAATTTCAATCCGATATGGCTATCAGTTTGGAGATATTGGGAAAAAATATGTAGAATTTCGTGGTTTTCTTCTCGATATCGTTATTTTTTTTGGTATAACTCAAGAAATACTGATTCAATCGCGATGAAACATCGCAGCTAGTTTGAAGATGTTGAAGGACAACATTGTGCTGAATTTCGTGATAATCGTGTCATTAGAACAATTTGAAAAAAATTTCAAATTTTTTTTTTCTAATATTTAATATTCTGTGATCTTCTCATCATATTATCCTGATTAAATTCTGTATGAACCTTCCAACTGTCATTTTAAGTACTGGATTTCAATTCGATCTAATCTGTATTCTTGGAAATATTGGGAAAATAAAATTTTGAATGGGTATATCTGCGGAATCATTGGGTGACAATTTCCTATTTCATCCTGCAATCTTCCAGCTTCCTATGGGATGTCATAGTTTTGGCAACATAGTAAAATATTTCTTTGAATTAGATTATTTGATTATCATCATATCAGAGTTTTCTCTCTATTATTATGTACAATTGTCTCCTTTTAAACAAATGATGAATGGAAGTCCTATGCTAGGAAATTATTAATCGACTTCTTGTTCTAGGGAACAAAGAGCTGTCATTTTTCTTGATGAAAAAGAATGTAATCATAACCGTTCAAAATACAATAACAGAAAAATGCAGAAAAAGCATTGACATGAACTCAGCAGCTTTTGCGTGCATGTTCAAATTCTTTGCAGAAGCTGTTATCTTTTCACGCGTATATATTGACCCCGCCAAACGCACCTTTAATATTTAGGTACTTGATGGAAAGATTTGGTGACATTCTAATCATATTATCCTCACGAAATTCTCTATGAACCTTTGAGCAGTCATTTTTCAATCAAGTACTGGTTTTCAATACGATCTGATATGTATTTTTTGATATATTGGAAACATGAAATTTTGAATGGGTATATCTACGGAATCATTAGGCGCATTTTACCCATACACGAATTCGACCTTCGTAATTAAGCCCCAAGCCTACCCTACAAATATAACGGCCGATCGAGTTTCTTAGTCGTTTCTTCCGTAAGTTATTGTGTTTGTGTTGAAGGTTAATTCGTACAGAATTTCGTGAGGGGAATATGATCAGAAGATCGCAGAATATATTGAATATTCGAAAAAAAATTTCACGAAATTTCACACAAAGTTGTTCATCAGTATTTTCGAACTAATTACCAAGTTCCATCATGATTATTAGTTGGAATAAGTTATAACATATCGATTCTTGTATACAGGGTTGTCCAAATAGTGACGTCAATAAATTTTTTCAGATTCCTCACACCTGGGGGTATCCAAAAATACCCCATGTACGTTATGCGATTTTTTCTAGTTTTCGAGTTATAGTTTTTTTTGTGTTTTTCCGATTTATTGTGCCAGCGAAGTTTCAAAAATTCATATCCTTTTATGTAGTGGGTATTTTGCAGAATTTTTTCCTGAAACATGATCTTCCCGAATGTTCTTTTAATGAAAAAAATTACTTAGCTTCCTGAAATTACTCAAAGCTTTTCAAAACGAGCTTGAAAGTTAGAACTTCAGTTTTGAGTAGGATTCACTCAAACATTCAAGATCAATTTAAAAATACAAAAAAGGGTTTTCAGTTTCTGACTGAGTTTAAAAATTTCGCACGGTCTGAACTACCAATCTCATAAGAAAAAAATAGTATTTTATTGGCCATTTTTTGCTGTGATCGGCCATCGAAGGTGGATAGACTCAAAATCATTGAAACACGAGTAAAGTTATTTTTCTACTTTTTATCACTTTTATGGCAAATTAAGCCTGAAAATGTGACTTTACAGTAATTTTAATTCAAATTCCTGTAAAATAATTGTGACTCGTGTTATTTTTACATTAAAATGGATTGGGCGTGTAGGGCAGATCGAATGGCCTGCACGTCCGCCAGACGTCTGAACCCCATCGATTTTTTTATTTGGGGATTTTACAAAGAGCTGGGTTAGCCACGAGAAGCAACAACAAAGCAGAATTAAGACAAAACTTTTGGAAGCGGAAAGAAATATAAAACGAAAAACGTTGACGATTAAGTATTCAAAATGGAGGAAGGGATTTTGAAGATTTATTGTAGTAAATGATAATTTTTCAGTAAGTTGTGGTTTTATTTCTCATCCGAAAGCAAGTAATTTCACAACTACCAATTTTGAAATATGCCAAAATTTTCAGTCAGTGGTGCGAGTCCAAAATTATTGTAAAAATTACACAAGCTACAGTTAGTTCACAGGAATTTCAATTAAAATTAGTTTAGAAGCACATTTTTGTATATAATTCCCCATAAGAATGATTACAAGTAAAAAATAACTTTAATCGTGTTTCAATGATTTTTAGCCCATCCGCCTTCAAAGACCGATAACAGCAAAAAAGACCCATAAAGTACTATTTTTTTCTTATGATTTTGGTAGTTTAGGACCGTGCAAAGTTTTCAAACTCAGCCAGAAGCTATGTAAACTCCTCTTCGTATTTTTTAATTGATGTTGAATGTTTGAGTGAATCCTACTGAAAGCTAAAGTTCTAACTTTCAAGCCTTTTTTGGGTAATTTTGAGTGTATTCAAGATGCTGATTTATTGTTATTATCGAAACAATATTTAGGGAGATCATGTTACAGAAAAAAACTGCAAAATACCTATTACATAAAAAGATATGAATATTTGAAACCTCGCTGGAATAATGAATCGGAAAAACACAAAAAAAACTATAACTCGAAAACTAGGAATAAATCGCATAACATACATGGTGTATTTTTAGATACCCCCAGGTGCATGTGAGGAATCTAAAAAAAATTATTGACGTCACTACTTAGACCACCCTGTATAATTGAATTTACTTTTCTCGAATATTTTCTTAGTGTTTCATTGTTCAAAGTTCATATACAAGCTTTTAAAATCTTTATTTTTATTAATCACGACGCAGAAAAACATGATAAACATCAAATGAATTATAACAGAAACAATAAATAATAAATACTATTTAGAAGAGATCGAAGTGAAGGAATCAGAAGAAAAAACATCAAGGTAATTTTAGAGGTGATAAAAATTTCCGCGAATTCTTATATCAATATTTAATAGGGTATTGAATTATATTAGTCGCATCATTTCATTCAGTTCCTTATCTGGAAATATGATTAAATTTCAAACATTGCGTTATATAGTTATACCATTGTATAAAGACATTGTTTATATATGCTCAATATAAAATTGATTGTGTTGGAGGTGGAGGCCCAAAATTTGTTATCATTTAAAAGTGTTATCAGCATACTCGCGGGGGATATACCTACTTTGCAAATACTTATTTTGAGTACTTTAAACCCATGAGTCATGTTTTACTGAGTCACACAGTTAGATTACATAACTTTATCGTAATTGTTGGTTTCATTTGAAAACTGTGTAGAGTGCGAATTCAAGTTTCTAGCGAGTTGAACAGTTATATCGTGAAAGGACAGAATTAAATTTGTACTTGAATTCTTCATCGGAGTCACTGGAACATAATTGTTCTAAACCATTTTTCGGCAGATATTTTTGAAATATCATAGAATGGTAGAATCAGCAGAATGATATTTTCAGGATAGATTTAAGCAAGATGCATAGAATACTTATGTATTTTATGCATCTATGGACTACGCCTAATTTCCTACAAATCTGTAAACGAAAGTTGGGATGGATGCATGATGTAAAAAACATGGTGTGTGTTCATCTGAAAATGAGTGACGTCAGCAAGATTAAAATACAGAGAATTGTATATTCTGTGCTTTTGATTTGCATGTTAATTCAAAGCACAGAATATACAACTCATTGTATTTTCTGCTAGCTGATGTCACTCATTTTTCAAATGAGTACACCATGTTTTTTACATCATGGATGGATGTGAGAGAAACGAAATGAACTCCCCCCCTTCAACTACATAGGAAGGTTTGTATACGCGATGGGCGAAAGCGTTCTCATAAATATGTTACTTTCAATAGCAATATCTAAAAAAAAATTAGAAAAGTAATGAAGCGAATTAAGCAGCTTTTATCTGCAGATTAAAACTCGGAAACAGGGAAAAAAAATTGAATTATTTTTCAACTTGTTGTTGATGACACGATAATCATGAAATGTTGTACAAAACTCTCCGAATTTTCCGACTAGTTATCAAGTTTTATTGTGATCTGTTCAGTACTTTTTGAGTTATTAGGGAAATAACAACAATTCCGAGGAAAAAATTAGGAATTATAATCTAGATCTTTCTCAAGATATCGTGTCAACGGACGGCCGGACTGAATCGATTTTGATATCGGATTCTACATCAGATAATCCAACCTAATAGTTTCAGAACATTGTCGGGAAAAAAATCGGATGATGTATACGAATTTGATAAATTCTGATAGTCGGTTAATGATCCCGCTTTATCTTTCAAAAACGGATTGTCGCCTCTTCAGAAAAATGCCCTCCCACAGTTGGCCGTCAAAACAAGAATAAGAACAAACTTCAAAGGAATATTATTGTTATTCCATTCTATGGTTCTTAACCTTAGTCATCCTTAAGCACTCGTAATTTTTTATCAATTACGCTAATATTTTCTTTAATTATTCCACAAACAAATTTATTAGACCGAAAAATAGTACATTGTTTACATCGAGAGAGGTTTCTCCTTTTGCAATGCAATAAAAAATGAAGTAATATAAGGTAGGAAGTTGTAATTTGAAGTATGTGATCAATGAAAAAATTGAAGTTTTGTTTCTTGTGAAATTTATTACACACAATTTTTTAGGTGGAAATACATTAGTAATGATGATAGTGTTATGGAAAATGTAATTAATTTTTCCTTGAAACTCAAGTTAATTTTAATACCCAATATTTTTCTAATTCAGAGGATATAATTACACTCATTACCTGATAAGAAATATATTTGGGTGAACTAGGTTGGGGAGGTAAGTGACAAGAATATCAGAGTACATTTATCTTCTAGTTACTATTCGCAATTCTGAAATATTCTTTAGGAATAGTTTATCCAGTTTATGTATTGTTTTTATGTGATGTTTAGTTAAAAGGCAACCTTGACACTTTCACAATGATGTCTTTGTTGTTTGATGATTCCCCAAAAACGTTCACAAATTCACTTTCTACTCATGTTTCACATGCAGTTATTGGAATTTCCTACCTCTAAATCTCACTGATTCAATAATTTCTAAATGACAGTATTTGAATATGAAATCTAGCTAGGTATGATTTGACAGTCAAAAATTAAATGTAGTTTTAATCCAATTTCCATAAATCAATTCAGAATTAGAATCAATGTAGACTTTAATTGATAGAATGTGAGCTACCTCTGCTTTCAGTTAGTGAACATGTCTTAATTATTATGGTACTCATTAATAAGTTCAAATATCATTCTATGAAGTAGATATCGAAGTAAGGTTCAAATCTTTCATTTTAGTCTTGTAGATTGTAGACGCATTGAAAGATTAAAATTACTGCTGATTAAAATTATCCATTGAGATATCATAGTTGCTTGTATTTCCAATATAAATCCGGAAACATAAACAAGGTTTGAATTAATCAGAAAATTCAGTTGTTAGTTTTTTATTGAACCATCAAGAATATACAATTGGGTTATTAACAATGAGCTATACCTGTATGGGTGAAATTTCTTATATTGCAAAGGAATAAGTGCAAATGTTTCTCCGCTATATTAGAGATACTGTATGCTCTAAATTGAAATTTCATGGATTTCCATTACTGTTATTTGTTTATGGCTATTTCCTTCCATAGGTAAAAAATATTGTCTGTAGGCATACAAATATTCAACAAATTTCACCAAATGATTTACAAGAAATTATATTAACGCTCCATTTTTATCCACCCTTAACTGTCAGCTGTCAAATTGTTTTTTTCAGGGTTGCCAACAGCAATACACAAATGGCAGCAACATCAAAGCTTGCGTTAATTTTGGGAAACCTCGATAATTTCAATAATTCTTCATTGCTAGAAAGAACACTGTATATACTAAGTCACCAATATAGTGCAGAAAAAAAATTATAATATAATTTTTTGTTTTTCAGTCTGAGGGAGAAAGCAAACTTGTATCTACTCCTCATCTTCATTTGTTCCTGCTAACACCATGGCTGGAAATCCAGGTTTAGAACAACTCATTCCCGTTGTGAACAAATTGCAGGACGCCTTCACTCAGCTTGGCGTTCATCTAACTCTCGACCTACCCCAAATCGCGGTAATCGGAGGCCAATCGGCTGGCAAAAGTTCGGTTCTCGAGAATTTTGTCGGGAGAGACTTTCTTCCTAGAGGTTCGGGTATTGTCACACGACGTCCCCTAATCTTACAACTGATTAACAGCAACACCGAATACGCGGAGTTTCTTCATTGCAAAGGCAAGAAATTCGTCGATTTCGATGAGGTACGCAGAGAGATCGAAGCCGAAACGGATAGGGTAACAGGCAGCAATAAAGGTATTTCCAACATTCCCATTAACCTGAGGGTTTATTCACCCAACGTACTGAACTTAACGCTTATCGACTTACCCGGTCTTACGAAGGTACCCATAGGGGATCAGCCTGTGGATATTGAACAGCAGATACGATCCATGCTCCTGCAGTTCATCAAACGAGAATCATGTCTCATTTTGGCTGTGACGCCCGCTAATACGGATTTAGCTAATTCGGATGCCCTTAAATTGTCCAAAGAAGTCGATCCGCAGGGAATACGTACAATCGGTGTTATTACGAAACTAGATCTCATGGACGAAGGTACGGACGCCAGGGATATTCTAGAAAATAAACTATTACCACTTAGAAGAGGATACATCGGAGTTGTTAACCGTTCACAAAAAGATATAGATGGACGTAAAGATATAAACGCTGCGCTTGCTGCCGAAAGAAAATTCTTCCTCAGTCATCCCTCTTACAGACACTTAGCTGATAGGTTAGGAACGCCGTATCTTCAACGCGTCCTGAACCAACAACTGACGAACCACATCAGGGATACGTTGCCAGCACTTAGAGACAAACTTCAAAAACAACTTCTAACGCTGGAGAAAGACGTGGAACAGTTTAAGAATTTCAGACCCGATGATCCCGCTATCAAAACTAAAGCTATGCTTCAGATGGTACAGCAACTAACGACTGATTTCGAGAGAACGATAGAGGGTTCAGGTTCTGCACAAATAAACACAAACGAACTATCAGGTGGCGCTAAAATAAATCGATTGTTCCACGAAAGATTCCCCTTCGAGATAGTCAAGATGGAGTTTGACGAGAAAGAGCTTCGTAGGGAGATAGCTTTCGCCATCAGAAACATCCACGGTATCAGAGTGGGCCTGTTCACGCCCGACATGGCCTTCGAGGCTATAGTCAAAAAGCAAATAACCCGACTGAAAGAACCGAGTTTAAAATGCGTCGATTTGGTCGTAACGGAATTGTCTAACGTAGTCCGGAATTGCGCTGAAAAGATGATGGCTTATCCTCGTTTGAAAGAAATGGTAGAAAGGATCATCACTACTCAAGTGAGACAGAGGGAACAGAGATGTAAGGACCAGATAAGTCTTCTTGTTGAGTGCGAGCTGGCTTACATGAACACGAATCACGAGGATTTCATCGGTTTCGCAAATGCACAGAGTCAGTCCGAGAATTCCTCCAAAAGTGGCACGCACGGGGCATTGGGGAATCAGGTTATCCGTAAAGGTTACGTGTGCATACACAACTTAGGTATAATAAGAGGAGGTTCTAAAGATTATTGGTTCGTGTTGACGGCGGAGAGTATTTCGTGGTATAAGGACGAAGATGAACGGGAGAAGAAATTTATGTTACCTCTGGACGGATTGAAGCTGAGGGATGTCGAACAAGGTAGGTAGTTCTCTCATATAGTTCGGTTCTCGCTGACATTTCAACTGGTGTCTGTGTTGAACATATTAGGGTGGTACTGGAGGTACCCGATTGAAAAAACGGTAAACCCGCTAGATCTCCCGTCGCGAAGCTATAAGTGAGATATTCACATCATTGTGAGCAGTGTGAGTTCCTAAACAAGAAATATGAAGGCCAACATAGGCGGTCTCTCTTTGTTTGGAAGATATGGGCCCCCAAAGTTCCAAATTGTTGCATTTTCAGATCCTTTTTTCCGCCATATAAATGATGTCTCACTTCTCAACTATATTTCATAAATCATCTTTGAACCTTCAACCAACGAATAGACACTTCCTTTCAAGAATATTCATTATTTAAAGGAAGAAAAGTGAAAATATTAGACAACAACTTAACCTATATTTCTATGAAATACTTCTCAATGTTAAAGCGGAGCTTGGCAACAGCGTAATTTCATCGCTGACCAACGTATTATTACCGAAGGGTAGTTGCTGGCGGGAAATATGAGATGATGGGCAGTTGAAGGATATGATTGTAAGGAAAATGCTTCTGTAACTGAAGAAGAGGTGGTTATTCTAACATCAAAACAAAATCATTGAGAATATTTCTTTAAGGTTTCACTCTCAATATTTTCGTTTGAACTTTCTTTCTCTCCCCTTCAAAATAGGGAGGTTTTTATCTACTTCGTTTTTTTTTGTGTCTTCGAGATTGTCCCAGTTTAGAATGAGATTCAGGGTATTCCAATGAAATGGGTTATATAATAACCTCGATTTCATAGGAAATCTGGGAAGGGCGCGACCTATTACATATGAAAAAAATGAACGTTGAAATATATGTCAGAATGTATTCTCATTCCATTACTATGTGTGTCAACCTTGTAGATTTCATTAGAAACGAATTCTCCTATTGGAAGATTTAGAGTTTCGCAGTAAACAGTAAGAACTAAGAACATATTTCATTTTTCTCGCCAGCAATATCCTGTCATTCACGAATACGCACGATGGCACGATTCCGACCGATGAAATTTGCGCCATTGCCAAACTTCACTTTTAGTCTGAGTCGAAATCAGAAGGAATAGAGGTTAAGTGGTTGTCCAGTAATTTCATTATTTTTTCATTAAATATTGATTATTCTTGAAAAAAAGTGTTGCTTATTGTTGGTTGAAGGTTCAAAGGTGGTTTGTGAACTACACAGAAGAAGTGAGAGATCGTTTTTATGGTGGAAAAAGGGACCTGAAAACGACTCATTTTGGAAATTTGGGGGCCCATATCTTCCAAATTAAGGGAGTCCGCCTATGTTCGATTTCACATTTTTTATTCAGAAAATCACACTGCATACAATGATGTAAATATCTTTTCAATATCTCGGCGACGGGAAATCTTGCGGGTTTACCGAAAAAACATGAACAGTGCGAGGGTGGCTACTTTAGTTTTGAGGTGGACAAAAAACAATTATTTATAATCGGAATTGGTTTTATTATTTTCCTGTTGAATGCCAAAAGGGTTCTGGATACTTAATACCTGTTGGATGATGCTTAACCATTTCCATGTTTGATGCTAATTTGTGGGAGAACCTGGGTGCACTGGGTGTTTCTTTGAAAACTGCAAAATCTCCGATACTCCCTCTAATGACAAATTGATGAATGTCCTGCACTTTGTTCAAAGTTTTCTGCACTCGAAGGTTAGGGTTCGTAAGATGCACCCGAGATGGCGCTAATGAAATTAGTTCACAAAAGCATCATCCAACAGGTATTAAGTATCTAGAACCCTTTCGGCATTCAACAACGAGATAACAAAACCAATTGCGACTATGAATTGTTTAAGAATTCACCATCAAAAATAACAATCTCTAGCTTTTTCTTGCTGAACATCAGATCGTGTACTTCATCAGGGACTATGCTTCAATAATTTATAAAGGAAGGATGTCAAGTCAGTTCTAAAAAAATAATCTTAAACATTCGTTGCTTATCTTTATTTAAATGGATTCTAATTCATCCTCTCTTAGAACTGTGTTGACGTGCTTTTTTTTATTTGATACATACTAATTTGGGTGAATTTCGGAAGGCATAAAGGGTTATGTCAATTTCGTTTCATCATGGGATTCGGGACAGTTCTTCTGTGTCGTGTAATACTCCTTGCATGTTTACAATGTCAGTCGATAGGCCTTGGAGTAGGTTTATCAAGCTCTTGAAGTTAGAAGGTTGACAGCCTTGAAATTTCGTCAAGGTCAATATAATTCTGCGAGAGGTTGCCAATTACATAAATTTCTATCAAGGACTCTATGGTTTGGTTTAGTATCATATACGTAATTACTACAATATTTAGGTAGAACAAAGATAAATATAAACAAGGCGAATTCAAAGATACGTCTTAGTTTTTTCCTCTGAAGGTGGCGCTATTTGGAAATTACGACCGGTCGTCCAGGCAATTGTCTGTCTGAATTGCCATTCATGCTTCATTAATCAAATGGGAGTTTTTCCTTTAAACGAAAATGCAGTAATTTTCATGAAAAACCTTCAGATCATCACATTTCAAACATATGATTTCAATATTATATTTTAAAAAAAATGTTTGATCACCTAAAACTGAAAAATAAATATGGGGATTTGCATTTACAGGGATTTGTCATGAGTGCACAATATGGCAACGTCGAATTCAGCTTTCTCGGAAAGAAAAGGACGTCAAATGTGTTACTTTGCTTAGGAAAACAAAGATAGCTATACTTCGATCTGGTTAGAGTAGTCAGTAGAAGACAACGACCAAGGAATAGAAAAAGAAGAGCACAGGCTGTCATATTACTGACAAATCGCAAAGGAAATTGTTTGGTTATATTGACAAAGAACACGTGTGTACCACAGAATAGGAATGAATATTTCATTATTCTATAGCAGAAAAAGCTATTCTACTAAACACCGTTGTCACTTCGTGCATGCCTGACAAATCCCAAAGCCCAATTTCGAAACCTGATTTTCAATACTTTCTGAAGGTAATTTGGGAAAATGATGAATCAAACCCATAATAATTATGTTCAAATTTGCATTTCCAGTAATAACCCAAATTCAGGAAAAACCCCCATTCAAAATGACAACTGCCGAATTACCATTAAAAGTGTTATGCGCTCTGATTGGTCGATTGGTGGCGTCGGTGGCGACAGTATGATATATTGGTTTTGATTCAGTGGGAAAGCAAATGTAAGTTGAAGCACCATTATTCTACTCATCTTAGGTAGAACGCCGTGAATTTGTTTGACAGGAAAATGAACAAAACCTTATATTTTTTAGTTATACAGAGTGGAATGTGTCAAACTTCTATAGCCTACCGACTGACTTTATAAGATTGAATGGAGTATACTAAACACTGCTTATCATAATCCTGTGTGGTTGATTCTCCATTTCAATTTCTTGTACGTGGAAAATGTCACTTCGATATTGCAATATTTGTAGCTCCCCAAATCGTCAAATAGAAAGCACGCATTGTGTCACACTCTTTTCCATTGTACAATCTGCAAACATACGACACAAGAGCAAATTTGAACGCAGCGCTCCACTTCACGTCGAATGCTGAATTGAAATTGCTTTTAAATGGCATTTGGCCCCTCATTCTTGCATCTTCAATTGGTCGGCTTAAGGTTAAAACACATCATGAGAGAGGATTGTGAGTATTTCTTTTGAATATACTGTGAACATTGTGCTTCTAGCTGTGGTAGGTAGACTGTACGATTAATGCATCCTTTCAATTTTATGAGAAATAATTCAGCAATGCAGGTGCACATAATGGATGCCTACCTCTCTGTGATCTCAGATTAGGAAATCTATGAATATTCTTCTTTATGATTATGTGACTTATTCATCAGATTTTTTCATGCCACTAACAATGCTTCAGTGCACCATATTTGATTACTTCTGAGGCCAAATGAGTTAGCCCCCAGCTAAACAAGGTCAAACACGAACGAAGCATTTATGCATATCCATTTTGGTTGCTCAAATTGTCCGTTCATTTGTGTCTGGTGAAGGAATAGTCTCTACACAAACGTACTTCATAGTCCATTCAGTGGAGGATATCTGTTTCATTTGTTGTTTCGTTATGGTTAATTTGAGGGGTTTGATTATTCTTTTGTTTACTAACATGTTTTGTAGGTAGAAACAGGCGTAAAAGTACAATCCTGTCAGATATCTTCGACGATATGCACAACGGTAGGTATCAAATTCTGTATAAGTCGATTTTGTATTATTTTGAAAAAGTATTTGTTGTCTTTCATTTTCGAAATTTTTTTCGTCTTCCATTTGAAATTTTAGTCAATTGAATCATTTCCTGAGTTTTGGTCTGATCTTATGGTTCCATACTGATTCCTATTCCTAGATTAATTCAAATATAATTTTGATCTAAAAACACCAATGAGTAAGTTTCAATATTTTAAACTACATAGCTGGACTAAGCTATGCCTTACAATATTGAGATACACAAGGAAAACACCTAGAAACTTCTGATGTGAAATGCTAAGAGGCGACGATAGTATTTGTTATTCATAAAGTAAGTGTTTTAATGGATATTGTCAGCTTCACAAAATCACAAGCCATGCACATGGATAAGTATTTAATTTTGTTCCTGAATATACCAAGACAGCAAATAACTCACTAAACAGATGAATATTCCAAGATACACTTCTACACCAAATTTGCGTTGAATAAATAAATAACATTAAAAAACATCTAATAATTAATTTGCACTCGTTTAACAATATACCGTAAACACGTGAAAACATGACGAAAATTCTTAACCTATAACTTCTTGATCTAGCCTTTCGTTGGGCTACAGTAAGGTAGCACCATCTTACGTTTTTAAGTATCTTGTTCACGGCTAGTGTTGCAGAAGGCTTTGGTCATGTGAAAAGTTCAGATTATATACTTTGCACATCGATTTTATATCCACCAAATATTTACAAAATATTCGTTGTATTTCATGCTCTATATTTAAGTATATTTCTTTGTTTTGCGAACATTTCTTTTTCAGTGACTGTACATAATCTTTATTGCATATAGTGCGCGTCAAAATTATGGAACAAATGCATTTTCTCAGAAGAAAAATATTTGGCAACAAAATCCTGAAACAGGTCAATTTTTGTTTCACTTTTACCAAATTTATATGCATTTTTGAAGGATTTTTGTTGCACCCTGTGCCATCCCCATCAACCCTCTAAATTTTTTGAATAGGGAAAGTGGGTCATGTGGTACATTTTTGGCAAGGTATTTGTATCTTCTTTACAGGTGTGCAGAAATTTTCAAAAAAAAATTTTTTTGAAAAACTAGTTAGTTCAAAGAGGTTTTCTGTAGGTGCACTTTGTCATGGCTCATTTACTTTGAGACGATGGTACCTGATGAAATTTGTTACCGAATGAAAGTCGATCATTACAGTTTTGTTCATGCACAACTTTCAAACCCCTCATGTGAAAAATTAGAATGTGTGAAACACTGCGCTTCAGATATGATCTTAAGTAGGTATGTTATAAGTACGTTTCTAGAAACGTAGCGCAGTGTTTCACACATTCTAATTTTTTATGTGAGGGGGTTGAAAGTTGTGCATGAACAAAACTGTAATGGTCGACTTTCATTCGGTGACAAATTTCGTCAGGTACCATCCTCTCGAAGTAAATGGGCCATGACAAAGTGCACATACTGAAAACCTCTTTGAACTAACTAATTTTTTCAAAAAAAAAAAGTTTTTCTTGAAAATTTCTGCTCCTGTAAAGAAGATACAAAGACCTTTAATTTTAAATTTAGAGGGTTGATGGGGATGGCACAGGGTGCAACAAAAATCCTTCGAAAATGCATATAAATTTGGTATAAGTGAAACAAAAATTGACCTGTTTTAGGATTTTGTTGCGAAATATTTTTCTTCTGAGAAAATGGATTTGTTCCATATTTTTGACGCGCACTGTATAAATATTTAAATCACAACCTGAGTAAACCTTCGTTTTTTTTCTTGCCCCAACATGTTGTTGAAGGTCCAGAATAGATTTTTCAGTCTTATATTCCATCATATTGAAATTGAAGACTATTATAATTGACATTGTCTACTGCCAATTCATCACAAATTGAATTGTTTCAAGCCAAGTTTTCTCTACATTCCAAATTTTTGGCAGATACTGATCCATTCGGGAATAATAATACAATGATTCGTCAACATCCCCGACCTTTATCCATGTTTTATTCGGGTAAGTGTTGTTTAGGTTGAAACTGACCTGTTGAGACATGCCTAACAGTGAGTTTTCTGCTTTCACTTCTCTAAAAAAAAACCCTTTGGATTTTGAGTTTCAGCTTTGTTGATGGGTCTGTAGAATTCTAATTTTAAGTCTTACATCGATTTGGATTGTTCCGAATAGAATTAAGAAAAACGTTCTTTGATGTTAATCTTCTTTTTTGTTTTCAATTAAATCTGATGGTGGTTTGTGATTTTCTTTCCTTAATAGTAGAACAACCTTTTATCTACTAATCTGTTGAGAAAATTGTATATAAGGGATACTTACTAATTTATTCCGGGGCCATTTTGTTTTGACATCTATATATTTCTTTGGGAAACAAGCTTTTGAGTTCTTCGTAGCTTAGCATGGTGTGATATTGAATTTGTCTTCGTTCAACTACATAAACTGGTATTTCCATTATTAATGGTTGATCAAATCGAATCATCAAGTTTGAATGAAAAACTTTATTTAATGAGTGAAATATATAAATCAAATCAGTTGTGAAATAAGTGCACAATAACTTAAGCCTACATAACGTAGTGAGGAACATTTAAAACTTTGGTAAACCCGCAAGATTTCCCGTCGCGAAGCTATAAGTAAGATATTCACATCATTGTGAGCAGTGTGAGTTCCTGAACAAAAAATATGAAGGCCAACATAGGCGGTCCCTCTTTGTTTGAAAGATATGGGCCCCCAAAGTTCCAAATTGTTGCATTTTCAGATCCTTTTTTCCGCCATAAAAATGATCTCTTACTTCTCAAACCTAGTTCATAAATCATCTTTGAACCTTCAACCAACGAATAGAGACACTTTCTTTCAAGAATATTCATTATTTAAAGGAAGAAAAATGAAAATATTAGACAACAACCTAACCTATATTTTTACGAAATACTTCTCAATGTTAAAGCGGAGCTTGGCAACAGCGTCTTTTCATCGCTGGCCAACGTATTATGACCGAAGGGTAGTTGCTGGCGAGAAATATGAAATGATGGACAGTTGAAGGATATGATTGTAAGGAAAATGCTTCTGTCACTGAAGAAGAGGTGGTTATTCTAACATCAAAACAAAATCATTGAGAATATTTGTTTAAGGTTTCACTCTCAATATTTTCGTTTGAACTTTCTTTCTATCCCCTTCAAAATAGGGAGGTTTTTATCTATATAATAACCTCGATTTCATTGGAAATCTGGGAAGGGCGCGACCTATCACATATGAAAAAAATGTACGTTGAAATATATGTCAGGGTGTATTCTCATTCCATTACTATGTGTGTCAACCTTGTAGATTTCATTAGAAACGAATTCTCCTATTGGAAGATTTAGAGTTTCGCCGTAAACAGTAAGAACTAAGAACATATTTCATTTTTCTCGTCAGCAATAACCTGTCATTCACGAATACGCACGATGGCACGATTCCGACCGATGAAATTTGCGCCATTGCCAAACTTCACTTTTAGTCTGAGTCGAAATCAGAAGGAATAGAGGTTAAGTGGTTGTCCAGTAATTTCATTATTTTTTCATTAAATATTGATTATTCTTGAAAAAAAGTGTTGCTTATTGTTGGTTGAAGGTTCAAAGGTGGTGTGTGAACCATAGAGATGAAATGCGAGATCGTTTTTATGGTGGAAAAAGGGACCTGAAAACGACTCATTTTGGAACTTTGGGGGTCCATATCTTCCAAATTAAGGGAGACCGCCTATGGTCGATTTCACATTTTTTATTCAGAAAATCACACTGCGTACAATGATGTAAATATCTTTTTAATATCTCGGCGACGGGAAATCTTGCGGGTTTACCAAAACTTTTTATCAGCTACAAAATGTATAACCTAAATTTTTCTATTCGATGTTTACAATTATCACGCTTTCACTCATTCAACGTTTTTAGGTTTCATGAGCAGAAGACACATGTTTGCTCTATTTAATCCGGAGGGAAGAAATATATACAAGGATTTCAAGCAACTGGAATTGAGCTGTGAGACGGTCGACGAAGTAGATTCGTGGAAGGCTTCCTTTTTACGAGCCGGAGTTTATCCAGAGAAACAAGTAGAAACTGAGAATCAGGAAAATGCCGGGGAAAATATCACAAGCTCCATGGACCCCCAGCTAGAAAGACAGGTTGAAACGATACGGAATTTAGTTGATAGTTACATGAAGATAGTAACGAAGACGATGAAAGATTTGGTGCCCAAAACAATCATGTACATGATCATCAACGATTGTAAGGATTTCATAAACGGAGAACTACTTGCCCATATCTATGCCAGTGGGGACCAGTCTCAACTGATGGAAGAGGCCCCGCACGAAGCCCAGAAACGAGAGGAGATGATTAAAATGTATCATGCTTGCAAGGAAGCTCTGAGGATAATAGGAGACATTTCGATGGCAACTGTGTCTACTCCTGTACCTCCACCTGTTAAAAACGATTGGTTGGGAAGTGTTGGTAATCCTAGGTTGTCGCCACCAAGCCCTGGAGGTGTTAGGAAAGCTGCTCCCACAATCTCTTCTGTTGCTTCCAGAGCGCCCCCGCCACCTCCTTCTACAAATAGACCAGTTCCTATAATACCTAACAGACCAGGCGCAGGTGCCCCTCCCCCAATGCTCCCAAATAGACCGGGACCCGGTGCCCTACCCCCTCCACTCATTCCCACAAGGCGCTAAATCTAATCCTAACCTTGGTGCAACCAATATGTGTAAATGCTTGATATTTGGAAATAGACGACTTCGGCCCAAGTTGCCAACCCACAATTTACTTAGCAAGTTTACTTTCACTGGGGAACGGGAATTTCAGGACAAATTCGACATGATAAGGTTCGCAATATTCATAAATAACCGTAAAACATGCCTCGGCTCTTCAAACCAGATAATTCCTTCCAAATATAGGTTTTTGTTAAGATTGTCCCCAATTGGTTGAAATTCAAGTTTGGATTCCTGATTTCATGCAAACAGTGTCAATTTTCATAGGATACGTTCCGAAAATCAACTCTGTTGTTTCGGTTGCCGATTTTCCGCTCCGTAAATATGAAATATTCGGATGGTTCCTGGAACAAGCGCGTGGAAAAGGTTATTTACGGAATCTGGTTGATGAAAATGCGGTCGATTTACTGTCACCAGAACGATTTTTTATGGTAAATATCAATAGCATAGAACAATCTATGTTTACTTTAGGTTTGTTTTGGTTCCGAGTTCAGAACCACAGACTATTGGTCTATGCTAGAACCGTCCCGAACAGATCTGCACTCGGAACTAAAACAAACCTAAAGTAAACATAGATTGTTCTATGCTATGGATATTTACCATAGAAAATCGTTCTGGTGACAGTAAATCGACCGCATTTTCATCAACCAGATTCCGTAAATAACCTTTTTCACGCGCTTGTTCCAGGAACCATCCGAATATTTCATATTTACGGAGCGGAAAATCGGCAACCGAAACAACAGAGTTGATTTTCGGAACGTATCCTATGAAAATTGACACTGTTTGCATGAAATCAGGAATCCCAACTTAAATTTCAGCCAATCAGGGACGCTCTTAACAAAAACCTATATTTGGAAGGAATTATCTGGTTTGAAGAGCCGAGGCATGTTTTACGGTTATTTATAAATAATGCGAACCTTATCATGTCGAATTTGTCCTGAAATTCCCGTTCCCCAGTAAAGTAAACTTGCTAAGTAAATTGTGGGTTGGCAACTTGGGCCGAAGTCGTCTATTGAACTGTGACGATGGAAAAAATATCCAAAGTGCAGAACATCATTATTTTTATAAAAGTGTATTATAAAAGATACTACAATTAATAATTATTTTCTCTTATTTATATATGAAATTTATATACTACCAAAAATATATTACGCTAAGCTGTTGCATGTTATTCAGTGAAAATTAGAACGAATGAACTTTTAGGTTCACAGATTTAGTCATGAAAAAAGTATTATCAATGTTGTAGATTCAACACAAATACAAGAACGATAAACAAAAGTCATCCATTGTGAGATGTGTAGTGACACCTTATATAAATCAAATGTACGAAATTGATGTGCGGTGTAGAAATTAGTTTTGCTGAATAATATTGAAAAAGTGCACTTATGTAGAATTTAGGTTTACCTTACCTAAGTGTTTAAAACACACCTCATTTTGGAACATGTTGTTTCTTAGTTCCACCTGTAGTTCTAATTTTTCTGAACAGATTTACATTTGGATGTTTAGTTTCGATTTGTCGAGTATATATATTTTTGTATATTAATATAATTTTCACAGAAACATTTTGTGAAATGTAATGAACTGAGATACACATCCACATAACTTGAATATATCTTTTGAATGATTTACAATCAGACTGCCGTATTTTAAAATATCTTTTTTATAACATTTGAAAACTCTTATATGGCATATATTCCTATTGCAAAAAAAATTTTTCCTATTATACCTGTTACTCACAAATTGTTAGAGGCACTTGTTTGATGTGATTTGTTCTAACACCAATCCACAGAAACTGAATTTGTAATAAATTCTCTTCGGAAAAATTATGTCGCAAAACTCGAAAATTGTTTGATGTTGAATATCTACTCACTGAATGTAAGCCTTTTAGCAGTAGATGTATCAATAAATTTTCAATTTATTGATTTTATGAGTATTAAATAGGTGTCTGCTAAGTGACAAGATTGTTTCATTAACCCTTAACATGTTGAAATTGCTATGCTGAGAAAACTGCATTATATTCATAAATAAAATCTATTCCAATGCAGTTCAATGGATGCTATCAACACATATTTCAAAATTCCTCAATTTGAATGTACGGCCGAGATTTTTAATTCACCAAATTGGTGTGGTGGAAGAGTGATGGATCCACCAAATCGTTTTTTTATTGTTGTTTGAATCACGTAAATGTCAAATTATCTAGTCCAACATCCACCATTTATGTTCTATGTCCACCACAACGTACGTTATTGTAACTAATCCTCAAAAGCCTAAGGAAGTTTTTCACGAGAAATAATTCAGTAATCATTATGGTATAATGAAAATTTCTGATGCTCCTCATCAAAATTTATTGAAAACTATTATGCAGTGACAAAGAATTAAGTTATTTATTGTATATCACTATTATTACAACACTGACTTCCCCACCAATGTATAAACCTCCACTTAACTGAGCCCAGATGGTTCAACATCTTTTGTAGTCGCAGGCTGTTGAGTTGTTTGTTGTAATAGATTCTTACTGAACCATGCAGGTCTTGGTTTCTTCATTTCTACTATTGGTTGGCCTTCGTATTCCCCATCTAAAGAACTCTTCTCGTTTTCATACAACACCACAACTTCTTTTTCCACAGGTTGAAGCCCAAGTTTTTCTTTTATAACCTTTTGCATATCCTTGGTTTCATCCATTACTCTTTTATAGCATGTCGGGCACAAAATTCCAATTTCGTGGTGATCACCACAAGTATTGCAAATTCGAATATTAGTTTTTGGTGATAAGATTTTCTGGTGATAATAAGGATCTCCAAACTTCCTCTTTAGCCTTTTCTCAATAGTTCTTCTGTGTTTTGGGACAGCCCACAAGAATCCATTCTCAATTAGGTTCTTCAGGGAAAATGGTTCTTTGGGTGCAGCTCGATTGATTTCGATTGCGGCTAAGCAAAATGCATTCGGTGGTATTCTGTTGAAACCTAATATGATAGATAGGGTTTGCTCAACTTTTGAAAGAGAATTACTCAAGCGCGATATCAAAGACGAAGCCATTGTATTCCAAAACCAAAATATTATATTTCCATGAATTCAAAATTTAATGAATTTCCTAAAATAAAGGTTATAATTTATCAATTCTATGGTATCATTTTATCATAGAATATTATGTACAAATAGATAGCTTTGTTCCTGCATGTTTGCCGCACAAAAGTCATAGAACATTAAATCATAATAATTCATTCGCAGCAGCGATCAGCGCTATTATTTTTTCAATAGAAGGGAAAATCGGGAATGGGGGAAGTCCCTTAACATTAATAGACTCACAAACGGGAGACAACTTCATTCTTTACCTTCAGTATTTTGTGTTTATATTATGGTTGTTGTTGATGGACTTTCAAGAAAAAACTAATATGGTCGAGCACTCAAAAAGATACTACTTGAAACTGAATTCGAGGAAATATGAATTTCCAGAACTGAAAAAATTGAATGATAGAAGTTTAAAGCAATCCTTGGTTTCAATAAGAAATGATTTCAAGAAAGATGTTTCAATTATACGGTGCAAAGAAGATATAGAGTCAGTAGTCCACAAAATCATTCCAGCGAATTTTTTTGGCTGCCTGAAAAACAAGAAACGATTCATCTTGTTGGTCAAAAAAATTTTAAATCACAAAAAGGGGGAGTTTTTACATATTTCCTTGTTAAGCAAGGACTTTGAAATTAATGATTGTGAATGGCTGAAAGGCGTCGACAAGAACGAATTGGATGAAACGTTGAGAGATGTTAATTTATATCTGTTAGAAAAATGTGTCAAGCCTTTCATTAACAGACATTTATTTCCGGTATCCAAAGGGAAGTCTTATAGAATTGATTTAATTCCTAAGAATAAATGGCAATCATTTAGAGACCAATTGTTTCAAGAAATGATATTGAAGGGCCATGTTGAACTGAATGATGAATATACTGAGAATATACCAAGAGGTGCTCTTCGCATATTACCGAAAGAAAATTGTGACACCTTAACATATCGACCTGTTATTTGTTACTTCGGTAAGAGTGAAACAGAGGAAAATTTCAAATATATATGTCATATAAAGAAAAAGTTGAAGTTGTATGTGAATGAAAAGAAAATACATTCAGTTCTTCATAAATCCTGGGAGAATTTTGTGGAAACAACTGGCGTTGGCATGATTTATGGCGTAAAAGCTGACGTTAAAGACTCGTTTGGGACCATAAATATAAATAAGTTATCTTGGGTAATTCAAGGATTGCCACAAAGGATTCTAAATGATGCGGAAAAAGATTTCATAACGGAAAGGATCAATGAGCAATACATAACGTTCAATAATGTCAAAAATAGGATTGTAATAAGGTGGTGTCATGGTTTGTTACAGGGTGATAGATTGTCTTCAGTATTATGTGATCTTTATTATTTGGTTCTTGTTGATCTAAAACTATTGAAAGAATGTTTTGTAGGGAACTTTTTCTTTCATCGCACTGTTGATGATTACATATTTTGTTCAACAAATAAAGGAACAGTAGAAAGGTTTATCTCCAATATTAAACTCGGTCATGTATTGAATGAAGGTAAACTATTTTCAAACATGGTTAACCACACCGATGTAGAACTACCGTACTGTGGCTACATGTTTAACTTGTACACTAAAGAATTGAGTATTGGTTTTAATATGAAGAATTTTAATATGAGGGATAAATTGAAATTGTGGAACGATAATCTTTTCAATTCTCCTGACAAATATTTGACCAATATAATGAAATTCAGCTCTTCCAATTTTTATTTCAGTAAGGTTGTCTTCAACACTCATTACAATAACGAAGAGACAATCTTGAAAATTTATTTTCAGGGTATGATATACTTAGGCATTAAGTTTCACAACGCATTCACAGAATTGAGGCAGTATCATAAGGACTACTGTTGTAATCATTTTGTTATCACGAAGAAAATCCTGGAAATCATCAAGAACTTTTCAGCCAAATCACTCAAAATCATTGAAAAGTGCAAAGGAAATTTATTTCATGGTGATATCAATTCTCAAAAGTTAGTTTCTGTAGGAGTGAGAGGATTTATATTGGTGTTTCGAAAGTATTTTGAGATATACAAAAAAGTAATTGCTTTATTGAAAAAGCAAGTATTGATGAACATTGAATTATTTGGTAGTTTAGATATTTCTTTTTTTAAGAAGATTCCTTCAAATATGTGTGCTTAGAAGCGGAGTGAGGTTTGAAAGTATTATTTTATCAGTATACATACGTATTTTATCTGATAGTGAAGGGACTATTATACAGAGTGTAACAGCCAAATGGAATAAATTCGATAACGAATAAATGAGGGGTTGTTAGGAAAAACGCTCGGACACGTCGATTAGTAATTTTAAATGCACATAGTTTTCAAGAAAATAAAATTATATAGGGTGTTCCATGCGACCGTGGCCAATACCAACTTTCTTATTTCAAATGTAACCCCCTGTATATTATTTATTTTTTGGATTCTTCGGAAAATTCTAGACATAATTCATGTACAATGTCCTATACCTATTTTCAACTTTTTCGGAAATATTAAGTGTTTTCAGAAATGTTGAGTAACGTTAGAAGACAATTCTACACCAGATTAGCATGTTGCCATGACGTTCGCGGCGAGCATTTCGAACATTTCCTACATTGACATTAATGTTTTTTTTTTAATTATTAAGAAATAATCAGATTTACTAATAAGGTTTCAAGTGTAATGTACCGAATTTGTGAAATAAAATAATTTTCATTTAAAACGTTGATTTTTGCACTAAATCTGAAAACACTTAATATTTCCAAAATAGTTAAAGATAGGTATAGGACATTGTGCATGAATTGTGTCTAGAATTCTCTGAAGAATCCAAAAAATAAATAATATACAGGGGGTTGCATTTGAAATAAGAAAGTTGGTATTGGCCACGGTCACATGGAACACCCTATATAATATTATTTTCTTGAAAAATATGCGTATTTAAAATTACAAATCGACGTGTCCGAGCGTTTTTCCCAACACGCCCTCATCGTTATCGAATTTATTCCATTTGGCTGTTACACTCTGTATAAACTCCACAATTGAACATGTAATTCTGAAAACCAGACAAAAGAATCTTCTTTTTTTTAACAGTTCATTACGTTGTGAATAGATATTTTTATTATTGTATTTAATTTTTGGTTTTTATACATTATATTTATCTTTTTTGATTATATTCTTTATAAAAAACTTTTATATTGAGTGTTGAATGTCTTTATTTTGTTTAATACCTCAAATCACTACTTCTGCAATATAAAATGTCATCTGTGGCGTTTTTCTGGATGTTTATCTCAACCTGTACTGTGTTCTCGATTATCTACATCTAGTGAGTAACTAGAGCTTTTTCCTAGGTGCCCATGTATATTGAATTTCAATTATATAATATTTATAAAACTTAACATTTATGACTCATTCATATAGCATTTTATTATAAGTTCGAATGATACACTTAATATGGCAAGATTTACTTATTAGTTTATTTATATACAGAATAGTTTTATAACGAAAAACTGTTAAATTATTTTATTATTACATTTTTAGCTCATTTGGTTACTTTAAAGCTATTCGATGTTCCACTGTAGGGTAATATGGCACCTATAATTAGTTTATAATGTCCGAAATGCCTCAATCTGTAAGTACCTGGATCAACATCTTCTGTTACATCCCACTCAACTGTTGCTTCACTGGTTCCTTTCAACAAGCATGTTTTCTTCCATTTGTATCTGAAATGAAGATTGAATGAGCTGTAAGTTTTTTGAGTGCTTATTATAAAATCTGGGGCTTGTTATCCTAGGAGAAGCTATCATTTCTTCCAAATGTATTTTGCGAATTTTTGCTGAACATGATGTACTCAATTGATTATTTCAGACTTTTTCATAAAGGCTTCGTATGGAATTAAATTCAAAATCTAGCATTCTGCTCGTTCGTGACGTGATGATTCCTCCCGAGTGCTAACTCTAACTTGGAGATGCGAAAAGCAGGGTATAGTTATACAGGGTGATTTCGGAGGAGACCGTCAGATTTTACGATAAGTTTACACTAGTCAAAAAAGTCTCGGAACAATGTTTGGTTTATGGTTGGGGGGTCTCTGTTGAGAATATACAGGGTGATTTGTCCGATTCGACCGATTTTACTTTTATTGATAACTTTGGTATGGCTCATTCGATTTCAATGAAATTTTCAGCGTAGTACAATATCGATGAGCACATTCATTGATTTAAAATTTTTTTTCAAAATAAGCGGTTGTTATTGTGATAAAACCAGATTAATCGTGCAGGTTGAAAAAACACCCTGCACATCGCGTTTCCTAAACTACGTTTACGATTCTACTCTGATAAGTCATTATTTGGTAGTTACTATTTAATTTGGCACACTTCTAGTTTTCCGAGAAAATTTTTTCAAAAAAAGATAATGTCGAAATTTCGCTCCAATCGTTTCTATTTTTATTGATACCTTTGGTATGGCTCATCCAATTTTGATGAAATTTTCAGTGTGGAACAATCTGAATGAGTACATTCAATAATCGCAACAGTCTCTCAAAATATAGCGTTGTAATTGTGATCATTTCAGAATTTCAGATTAATTGTGCAGTTGCAAAAAAAAACCACCCTGTACATTGCTTTTCCAAAACTTTCTTATTCGTTTCAGATTCTACAATAATATGTCATCATTCAGAGGTTTTTAATTTCTTTGGGACACCTCAGGTTTTCCTAGAAAACATTTTTGAATAAGAGCATGATCGAAATTTGGCTCACAAGCAATGAGAGTATTCCGCACTAGGTAGGAAAGCTGTATCGTCCAAGGATGCAAAGTTGTTCGTCACTTCTAAAATATCCTTTCAAATTCGAAATATATTCTGAATTGAATGATTTCATACAGAATATTAGCAATTAAATATGAATTTGGAATTTGAAAAGAATATTTTAGAACTTAAGAACTGCTTTGCTTCCTTTGAGAATGCAGCTTTCCTACCTAGTGCGGAATACTCTCATTGCTTGTGAGCCAAATTTCGATCATGTTCTTATTCAAAAATGTTTTCTAGGAAAACTTGAGGTGTCCCAAAGAAATTAAAAACCTCTGAATGATGACATATTATTGCAGAATCTGAAACGAATAAGAAAGTTTTGGAAAAGCAATGTACAGGGTGTTTTTTTTGCAACTGCACAATTAATCTGAAATTCTGAAATTATCACAATTACAACCCTGTATTTTCAGAGACTGTTGCGATTATTGAATTAACTCATTCAGGTTGTTCCACACTGAAAATTTCATCAAAATTGGATGAGCCATACCAAAGTTATTGATAAAAGTAGAATCGATTGGAGCGAAATTTCGACATTTTTTTTTTGATAAAATTTTCTCAGAAAACTAGGAGTGCGCCAAAAAAAATTAGAAACTCTCAAATAATGACTTATTATAGCAGAATCGTAGACAGATAGCATAGTTTTGGAAACGCGATGTACAGGGTGTTCTTTCAACCTGCACAATTAACCAGGAATTATCACAATAACAAACGCTAATTTTGAAGAAAACTTTGAAATTAATGAATGTGCTAATCAATATTGTACTTCGCTGAAAATTTCATTAAAATCGTATGAGCCATACCAAAGTTATCATCAAAGTAAAATTGGTCGAATCGGACAAATCATCCTGTATATTCTCAATAGAGACCCCAACCATGAACCAAACATTGTTTCGAGACTGTCTTGACCAATGTAATCTTATCGTAAAATCTGACGGTCTCCTCCGGAATCACCCTGTATATAAATGCGAAAAAGTTAAGCTCAATCTCAATATGTCTGTTGAGATTTACTTCTTTCAGCCTTTGGTTGGCTGTAAAATGACGAATGGAATGTTGATGCAAAATTTTGTGGAAATCACATCGTTCAAAGCAAAGGAAAATATATGAAAACAGTTCATATTTCGGAAACTCTTGATTGGATTCAGCTGACGAAAATAGAGTACGTTTATTACCTTGTTTCCCAATTGGCATCTGTATAAATAATTTGCCATGTTTTATCATCGAGCTGTTTTTCCACAGTCAAAAAAGTTTTTCCTTGTTTCACGTTGTTTCTTGGATGGCCAGAGATCTGTGAAAAGTGTTGAATATTGTACGCTTTCGATATGATATGTTTGAAACCGGGAGTATAAAGAGAAAGTAGAGATCACAATTTTCGATATTTCATCAGGTGTCTTCCTTCATCATCATATACTGGGAGAGCAGTTCTCATTATATACTCTTCAATGGTATTCCTATGAAAAGCATAATTGAAGTATTTCTAGTGTATTAAGGATTGTACTAGCAACTTGAAACTTTCAGGGTAGGTCGCGCATCAGAATGCCGCGGTTAAGTTCGTTAATGGGCCAAATCGGTCGAATAGTTTCGGAGTTGTAGCCACTTGAAATTTTGAAGTTATTTATTTTTATTTCAGAAACTACTTGAGCGATTGAATTCAAACTTGGAAATTAGGTGGAGTATAACGACGCGCAACTTTGAGCCAAATTTTGTCTGGATCATACTGTCAGTAAATTAAAGAAAAAATTTTTTCGAAATTTTTTTCCAAAAAATTTTTTTTTTCGAAATCCGTTTATCATATCCAGAAAAAATTCCACTCGGACTTTGAGCTTTATATGTCACAGCAGTGTACCAAATTTCAGTACGATACGATTATAAGTTTTGGAGATAAGGGGAAAAAATATGTCAAATTTCGATATCGTTGCTTTTTTCGGTATAACTCAAAAAATACTGATTTGATCCTGATAAACTTTCGCAGCTAGTTCGGAGATGCTGAAAGACAACTCTATGCAAAATTTCATGATGATCGTGTCATTAGAACAATTTGAAAAAAAAAATTCTGTGATTTTCTTATCATATCAATCTCATTAAATTCAGTATGAACCTTCGAACTGAAGTACTGGATTTCAATTCAATCTGATCTGTATTTTTGGAAATATTGGGAAAATAAAATTTTGAATGGGCATATCTACGGAATCATTGGGCGGATTTCACCCCTTCACGAATTCGACCTTCGTAATTAAGCCCCACGACCGACTGCGTAAACACAATAACTTCCAAAAGAAACAATTTAGAAACTCGATATTTGTAGAGAAGGTTTGGGGCTTAATTACGAAGGTAGAATTCGTGATTGGGTGAAATCCGCCCAATGATTCCGTAGATATACCCATTCAAAATTTTATTTTCCCAATATTTCCAAAAATAAAAATTAGATCGAATCGAAATCGAAATTTATCGAAAAAAAAAACTAGAAAAGCACTGCCGTGACGGCAGCAGCTTTCGAGCGCAAGTTCAAATTCGTTGCCGAATCGGTCATCTACATATTGAACATGCGCGCAAAAGCTGCTGCCTTCACGGTAGTGCTTTTCTAGATTTTCGACCTTATTTTTATGCAAAATGATACTTTCAATATTTGCAGAGCTTAACTGGGACATGAAATTTACTTTACCAAGTATGGCAAAGGTAGTGCAAGAATCGATGTGGTCACGGACCATTATGTTCCCTCATTTGGTGTTACTCACTGATTCCTTTTCTTGCCCAGTTGGGATCCATTCTTGAGTCAACTTTATAAAAGAACAAACACGGAAATTTTTATTTCACACTTGCATCCATTTCTTTTTTTTGTGAATGTCTATTGAAAAAATTCGCGAAAAGATCTGTTTTCGGCTTTTCGTTCACAAGTTCGTGATAACTTTATAACTGACAAGGGCCGGCCCAGTTCCTTAATTTTTAATTAAATATCCTGCCAATCAAAATTTAGTTCAAGAATGTTGCTGACTGATTTTATTATGAATCCTAACACGCAAAGAAAATACCAACAAGGTAAAGTATACTCACGAATTTAGCAGATACAGTGTCCCCAATCTTGACTTCAGTGGGTGGCTGCTGAATGCAGTTGCCAAAGTGTCCACCTTTTGGAGAAGCATCGAAGATAACTGGTGGTGTGAAAGAAATCAGCTGAGAGCGGAAATCTGGCGGTATTGGTCCAACTGGAACTTCTTCATTCTGGCAGAAAATCAAACATTCTTTTAAGAAATATGGGTGTTCCTAAATTGGAGGTGCTAATGAAAAGGGGTGATAAAACACCAAGTATACGCTCAATTTCGAAATACAGGGTGTCTGAGTTTATGTCCTGTGTATTTTCTCTGGAAAATTTACATGCCACATATGGATGTAAACCTCAAAGTGTGATATATCATTGCCAAATTTCGGTTGAATGTCTTTTATACCTCTTTTTCGAAAATGAAGCAATTGCATGCAGACCCATATTTATAACACTTTTATTCTTGACATCACGCTACTTCGTTTTACCTCCTTTTCAGGAACACTCTGTTTAACCTAAGAAACAAGCAAAGTTGCTTTTCGTTTCTATATCATTACTAACACAGGTCTGCGACATAAGAATTGTTTCAAATTCAATAAGTGATTTTTATGTTGTTTTCAACGCTGATTTCTGAAAAAATATTCAAAAAAATTCCATCACTTACAGTTATTTCACAAACTGCTTGTATAGTTTTAGCTTTTTCCGATATTTTTATACATATCTCTGTACTCTAGTGAGTTTGAATTTTGGTATTTTGGATCTCCTGTAACGGTTATTTAGGCTAAAGTACTTTTAAAACGTATTAAAAAAACTATAATGCATTTTCAGTTGCATAGCAATTTTTATACTACATGATTTATACGTAAAATAAATGGTAATTAGGAGAAACTAGTGTAGACCATCGAATCTCCTTAGAGATAGATCCGCCTATTCCTAAATGTCTGACAGCATTGTAAAAGACATGGAGGTAAAACCTACCTCCACGGTAGAAGACCTAGCGGTTGGATTCTCTTATGTTGCAAAATGGCGAATGCACTCCTTATTATTATTATTATTATTAGTATAGTATAGAACCAGTAGTATTTTCATGACAGTGCTTGTCTTTGCTCTCCCCCTGCCTTAAAGCAGTACTTTTATATCATGGCAATAAGCATGCTTCTATGCCAGTTGGACACTCGGTTCACTTGAAAGAATGCTACGAAAACCTTGAACTGGTTTTAAACAAACTGTGCTACTCAGACCATAAATGGACACTATGTGGTGATTTAAAAGTGGTTTCAATGCTGCTTGGTCAACAAAGTGGCTATACAAAATTTCCTTGCTTTCTCTGTGAATGGGACAGCAGAGACAGAACGAACCACTACATAAAAAAAGATTGGCCCTTGAGAAAAACCTTGCAGGTTGGGGTTAAAAATGTTGAAAGGGAAAGCCTTGTGGATCCAAAAAAGGTCTTACTTCCACCACTTCACATTAAGTTGGGCCTGATGAAGCAGTTTGTCAAGGCATTGCCAAAAGAAGGAGAATGTTTCAGATATCTTTGTGTGTGACAGTTTCCTGGTTTATCCGAGGCAAAGCTGAAGGAAGGAATCTTTGTCGGACCAGACAGAAAACTGATGAGAGATCCCAACTTTGAGGACACAATGGAAACATAAGAAAAAGCAGCGTGGACATCTTTTAAATTGGTTGTTACCGGTTTTCTAGGAAACAAAAAAGATCCAAACTACGAGACAATCGTCGCAGACATGCTCGACAACTTAAAGAAACTTGGTTGTAATATGAGCATTAAAGTTCATTTTCTCCACTCACATCTTGACTATTTCCCTGCAAACCTTGGTGATGTAAGTGAAGAGCAGGGTGAAAGATTCCACCAAGACATGAAGGAAATGGAAAGAAGATACCAAGGAAGATGGAACGTCAACATGATAGCGGACTACTACCGGATGTTGAAAAGAGATGATCCTCAACGAGTCCACAGCCGGAAAAGCAACAAAAGAAGCTTCAACAGCAAGAGAAAACGATATTATCATGACATAAGCTTAAAGAGAAATAGGAGTGTACTGGAAACGTGGTTTAGAACCTGATTTATAAATCAAATGAAATGTTATAAATTTGGAAAAATGGCTTAAATTTTATCATTATACCCAAAAATATTCCCTTTTTGTAAAAAAACCTGACGCGATAGAAAAAAACGAATTGCATTTTTGAAATCAGCGCTCAAAAGTACATGAAAGTCAGTTATCAAATTTCAAACAATTTTTTGAAAAATTTTTTTTGCAGACCTGTGTAATTAGTCATTAACACCACAGGAAAACTTACGTTCAACATTGCAGCGGCTAAATCACTGTACAGTTTCTGGTAAATGGACAAACTATGAGGACCGAATATTGTTGATGCTGCTTCGTATCTCTGGATCTAAACAATAATAAAATGATTGAATATCAACAATTTGTATGTCTACATATAACTGATTTCTTCGAAATAGTTCATACAACAATCTGAAGTATCCATGAATTAATGTTATTTCACCTGGTATTCTTCATAAGTAGCAATATAGCTAGTGTATAGATTGCTCAATCCCGTGATGATAACTCTTGTATCCTTAGGACCACCGTTATTGATGATACTTTCTTTGATCGTGTTCCTCAATCTTCTTCCGGACATCGTCGTGAACTCTCCTGGTACAGCTGCTAACACCACGTGTCCAATCATGACCAATTGAGTTGCCACAATTTCAGGTTGCCATTCGTATGGAAATTTGATCTGAATAGGAGAAAGTATTGCTTTTTATCGAAATGTTCCTTCCTTGTTTCCCTTACAGTTTTCAGTTTTAACTCAACTCCAAGAGTGTAGTATTTGATTGGGCATGAACTTGAACACTTAGTACTTTGGAAAATGGCTGGATAGAGGATGTATTTACCTTTCCTGAATTAATGAGAATTTCCTTGGGACTATGGCATTCCTTCACATCTTCGGAAGGTGGAAAGATCAGATCTCTTATATAATTCCATATTGGATTGTCGGATTTAGTACCTTGTCTGAAATCAAATTCACCTGGACCATCTGTGGTACCTGCAGCAAATGCTTGACCCATTGCAGGGGTGCAGCCTCGAACCTATAATGGAAATGGATTCCGTCAATTCTCAGCGTATATCGATAAGTAGCTTTTATACCACAGACCAACAAGACATATCCATCAAAGCCTTTTGAAGGCTTCACTGCCTGCCGACTTTGAATTTTGATACCAATCTGCAGTATGATCGGGGACCCTAAAAAGCTTGAGAAATACAGCTGGGCTTGAATCAAGGTCAGCAACTCGTTCAGATTGATTTAATATGCCTGCCACATACGGTCCGGTCTACCGTAAAGGTTGACCTGTGCAGGTTGCAGGCTTGACGCCGCACATGTATGGGATGGTCGGAGGTCCCGCAAACATGCTCAGGTTCACGGTAGGGCGCTTGGAGAAAGAATCGAATTTCGCTTCTCCGGTCTCCCGTGCAGGTCCGAGAAACTGCGCAGGTCTGTTACACACGCACAGGTAGAACTGCGCAGGTCAATCTCCCTGGTGGACAGTAATGTATGTGGCCGGCATTTGTGAATGCTGCGAGTGAAATATCTGGTTGGTTTGTGGTTGTGAAGTTTATGAGCCATTTTATAGTCAAAAGACGATATATGCAGGCTCTGTTACACAATATTAAGATATTGGTCCTTGTCTACTCACTTCGATTTCTGTTCCATTTGCTGTGGATATTTTGGTTTTCTGTTTGGGCATATCTACAAATTGATGAATGAATCTAACTGAACCTTTCAACTCTTCTTCGTTGTTTTCATCGAATAATTCCTGTAAAAATTTTCATGATATGATTTTTATATTAAATTATGTTAACCTATAAAACATCCAATTCAAGAAGTGAAACCAGTTCCTACCATATATTCTGTTTTATTGCGTTTCTTTGATATCAAAAGTAATTTTAGTTGCATAAATATCTACATCAGAGTCGTCCTGCTCCTATTTTTTAAAAATTTTATACGACAATGAATTAGGAAAATGCATTCGAATTTGTATTATTCGCGATTGCCAACAGTTATCGAAAGAAATTTTAGACTGAAATCAGTACAGTACAGTTCAATAATAAGTTAGCCCATTCATAAGAGACAAACTTACAAAGTGCTTCCTCAATAATTTTGAACCTACCTTAGCTTTGTTAAACAATCTATTGGCTATGATGCTAGTACTTTCCACCATGTCTTTACCTGGTCCAGAAGCGATGCAGTATTTGGCGTCGCCATCACAAGTACTTGTCTTGAAATCACAGTCTTTTCCTGTGTTGATACATTTGGGCCCCTTGAGGTTCGGAGACACATCTCCGAGGTTTGTTGATGCAAAAGCGCCAACAAAAGGACCCTGCGTATACAGATTGGAAATGAAAATGGCATTCGATGATAAACGCGAAGTGAAAAGTTCTAAGCGATTCTTGGTCAAGAAGGTTGTTCATGCTTTAGTTACATACAATAATCTGCGAAATTATTCAGAAGAAACCTTCACCCTCCTAGAGATTAGGACATTTCTTATCTGATCTTGTGCTCCAACTGCATCAGTATAGCCAACTTGAACTGAATATCTTTTCCAGGTAATCCTCACAGAAAAAAGACAAGAGAACAGAGATCAGGACTCCTGGGTCCCTATCCTTGAATCGGGGAAGGGAGAAAATAGGCGTGTCGACGGTGTTGTCGAAGAAACGCGGTTCATTTTTCATGGAACGATAGAGAACGTTCTACAAGAAATTGGTCCCAGGAGTCTAAACATAATGTTTTTAAGTTAATGAACCTCTCGACCTTTTTAGCCGCATGTCCTCTGGCTTCTGGCCAGCCGAAGTTACTTCTTCAATAACTCAATCACCCTTTTTGGACTCGATGTACTTATTCATTCTATTCTGAACTTCCCGTCTCTCGTTCCTTGAGTACAAAAGTATTTTGGGTTGCAAACGCAACGTCGTTCTATTCAGTTCACTAGACAATTCCAGCCAAGGGTGGGGGGCAATTTGGGTTAAAATAGGTTCGAATACGTACTATAGTTGGGCCAATTGAAAAAGAGCATCACAATGAACAAAATTAGATCATGGCGACGCTCTTCTATTAGTAAGTGAAGTCTATGGTTTGAGTCAGCAAGCCAATGACCAAACTAGAGTTCTTTGGGTATCTCACCTTGCCTAGTATCGTTCCACCATTGACGGATTGCTCTAGGAGCAAAGAGGCATATCCAACATTATCAGAAGTGATTAAACAGTTTGTGTTGTTCATTGAAGTGGGGTGGACGGCATACCAGTTAATAGCACCAATCGGGGCATCGTCAGAAGTTCTGACGAATTTGAGCTGCACTATATCTTTGTCAGTATTGTATTTGTACCTGAAAATTTGAATTTGAAATGGTGAAAACTGTAAACGCAACAATGAATTAGAAAATGATGCCGTATTATTGTAAATTCGGTCAATTTGAACATATAGTTAGATATCAATTTGCTCACTTTGCTCTTTCTTCCTCTGGATTGTTCAAATAAGAGTAGGGGCTTCTGTTGATATTGGCATCAATTACTTCACCTGCTTTGACGAAAATCTTGGCTTCAACCATATTTGTATGTGCTTTGACAATTGCCTAGAAAAGGTAGATTTATTTTGAATTGTCCCTTCTTCACAACCGAGTTGAAAAGTTAGAAATTACGCGCGTGATCTGTGGAACAGTGCGTTATCGTTTCGTCACAATCTCTGTAATTTTCGAATTTTGAGCCGAAAGTGGTCTTAAACGATTAGATTAGACTCCCCGAAGAAGAATCCGTGGTCAAACTCGTCCGACTGTCGGTATGTGCACTCTAACTTTCGAAGGGAAGGACCTGGCGACTTGAAATTGTCAGATTAGGTTTGGAGTCTAAATATCTCGCATGAAATTTTGTCTTGTGGGTATACCACATGAACCAAGCGTTTCCCCGTAGAAAACTACAAATTGCGGTCAACTCACTCCTAACGAGAAATTGATTAACGTTATGCACGTCGTTTGAGATTCCTCCATCACTGAGAGTTTGAGTTCATGGAGAACTCCTGAGATGGCGCCAGTGAATTGTTTCGCACTAAAGTCGCCTTCCAACGGGGTATGAGGTCCTAGAACCAAGAATTCAGGGAGAAGCTATTGCGATGTTGATTGGTGCGATACAAACGTCCGACGTTTATAGAATGAATCATTCGTAAGAGCAACTTGTAGCAAAATATCAACCAATTAGATATCTATCTTATTAGTTCTCAAAACTTACTTTTGTTATTCCATCTGCCAAAGCCATGAAATTTTCTCCAACGAAACCCTTGCCAGAAATATCGTAGAGCATATCCATCATATACCCTCCAGGAGTACTATGGGTATGAGTCCCACTCAAGATTACATTCTGGTAACCATAGGTGGCGTTGTACCTCTTCCTTAGCCTACTCAAAACCTATGCAAGAAAAATAGAGGAACATTAGTGCTTATATTGGCGAATTTGAGTATGGAAACCACGTACCTCCTTCTTCAATCCATGGGATATCATGCAGGCATCTACCGTTACATATGCCACCCTAGTTTCTCCATCATCGATGATATAAGCTCTTGCGAACTGTCTTAAATGTATTCCACAGCCTATTTGTTTGGATTTGGCATATCCCATCTATGGAAATTTATTAAACTATCAAAGCATTGGCTACTCATTTCAGAGCAGTGTCAGCTCTTGAGTAACATAAGTGATCAATGACAATTTGACCCTTTTCAATGTTATGAGAGACAATTTTTTTTCTCATAAACTTAAAAATTGAGAAAGTGACTGCTAAAGATTTATTTTTTATAAAGATTTTCCAACATTGGTACGAATTAAAATGGACGAATAACAGAAAAAAGGACGAAATAACTCTGCGCTGAATTCATTCGTGGAACCAACTTTAATTGTGTTATGAATTATATCCCTTTCCTCGTTCATTATTCGAAAATTTAAAATATCCCGAAGGACGAAATGAACACGAAGTTGGGGATATCTAAGCGAACGTTACATAGTGATTAACGTATTGGTTTACTGTGTCCGCTTTCCTGGGCTCTCAGCTTCGCGCGACATCTATTAATTATGAAATGAGTAAGCGGCTGAAGTTCTCTACCCAGATGAGGAATTAACGTTAATGTAGAATAGACAGCACAGCGAAGAAATCTGACAGGAAAACTACTATAACCAAATTTTTTTCAAACATACTGAGTGGAATGTATATTTATGTTTACTCACAAAAGTGATTCCAGCAGCTGGGCCAGTACAGTCATATATTCCAATGCCTACTTGATAATTAGCTGTTGTGTACCCGGCCAGAGCTGCCAACAGGAGGAAAGTACAAGAAATCAATGTGGTCAGGATCATTGTGATTCACCTGAAAAAATGTAGGTATATTTCGTTGAAATTTGCAAAGAAATATTTGATGAAAAATTGAATTATTTGGAAACACCTCAAAGTTCAATTATGAATGAACCTCATTATAATAGTTTATCATCTTATCTTATATTTATTCTTGATTGAATGGAAGGTGGAACGAAACATATGCAATCACGCCCACTAGAGAAACCACTGATATTGAATATCAACGATTGAATAGTCGAGTATTGTTTTTTCTGAAAATGAAACTTTTGATTAGATAAGATCGGATTAGTTCTGACGATTTGGTTCTGAGATTAGCCTTTCTGCACTGCAACCAATCGGATAAAGAATTCGAGTTAGTTTTTTTTTGCGCGCATGTTCGGGGGGACATCGTGCTATCTTTTTTTTCCCCGAAAATGGTCTTAAATGACTAGGTCGGACTCACTGATGACTAATTCGGTGTCGAAATCCGTAGGCATGATTACGGACGTACGGAGAATTCTATCGACTTGAAATATTGAAGGTGGGCTGCATTTCAAAATGCGACGATTAAGTTCGTTAAGTTCTGTGATCCTTTCATCATGTATTATCCTCACGAAATTCTGTACGAACCTTAAAGCTGTAATTTTTGCGCGCATGTTCTAGGGGAACAGCGTGCTATCGTTTTGTCCAAATGTCTGTAATTTTGGATGATTGAGCCGAAAATGGTCTCAATCGACTAGGTTGGACTCACTGATGACGAATCCGGTGTCAAAATTGATTCTGTCCGGCCGGCCGTCCGGCCGTAGACACAATAACTGTCGACAGAAGCAAGCTAGCAACTTGCAACTTCCAGAGTAGATCGTGCATCAGAATGCCGCGGTTAAGTTCGTTAATGGGCCAAATCGGTCGAATAGTTTCGGAGTTATAGGCCCTTGAAGTTTTGAAGTTATTTATTTTTATTTCAGAAACTACTTGAGCGATTGGATTCAAATTTGGCAGTTAGGTGGAGTATGACAACGCGCAACTTTGAGCCAAATTTCGTCAGGATCATATTGTCAGTAAATTTAAAAAAAATTTTTTTTCGTAATTTTTTTCCGAAAAATTTTACTTTCCGGAAACCATCCATCATACCAAAAAAAAATTCCACTCACACTTTGAGCTTTATATTTCACAGCAGTGTACCAAATTTCAGTTCGATACGATCATAAGTTTTGGAGATATCGGGAAAAAATATGTCAAATTTCGAGGTTTTCTTCTCGATATCGTTGATTTTTTCGGTATAACTCGAGAAATACTGATTCAGTCCTGATAAAACTTCACAGCTAGTTTTGAGATGCTGAAAGACAACTTTTTGCGAAATTTCGTGATAATCGTGTCATTAGAACAATTTGAAAAAAAAAATTTCTATGATTTTCTTTTCATATCATCCTCATTAAATTCTGTAAGAAACTTCGAACTGTTATTTTCCGATGAAGTACTGGATTTCAATTCGATCTGATCTGCATTTTTGGAAATATTGGAAAAATAAAATTGTGATTGGGTATATCTACGGAATCATTGGGTGGATTTTACCCATTCAAGAATTCGGCCTTCGTAATTAAGGTACAAACCTTCTCTACAAATATCGAGTTTCTAAGTTGTTTTTTTCGGAAGTTATTGTGTTTACGCAGTCGGCCGTTAGGCTGACCGTAAACTCATTAACTTCCGGAAGAAACGACTTAGAAACTCGATATTTGTAGAGAAGGTTTGGACCCTTATTACGAAGGCCGAATTCGTGAATAGGTAAAATCCACCCAATGATTCCGCAGATATACCCATTCAAAATTTTATTTTTCCAATATTTCCAAAAATACAGATTTGATCGAATTGAAATTCAGTAATTTATCAGTAAAAAATTCAAAAAGCACTGTCGTGAAGGCAGCAGCTTTTGCGTGCATGTTCAAATTCGTTGCTGAAGCGGTCATCTACATTGAACATGCGCGCAAAAGTTGCTGCCTTCACGGCAGTGCTTTTTGAAATTTTTTCGATCAAGATTTCAATTCGATCTCATATCTGTATTTTTTGGAAGTATTGGCAGAATAAAATTTTGAATGGGTGTATTTGCGGAATCATTGGGTGGATTTTATTCATTCACGAATTCGACCTTCGTAATTAAGGTCCAAACCTACCACACAATTTCCCGAAAATACAGATAAGATCGAATTGAAGTTCAGTACTTGATTGGAAAATGACAGCTTAAAGGTTCTCGCGAAATTTCATGAGGATAAAATTCAGTACTATCCATGTAATTTCACTTATATCCTTCTGACTTTTCAGCCACGTTCGATTGCGTTGGTAATTAAAAGTGCTAGAAAAGCACTGACGAGAAGTCAGCAGCTTTTGAAGGCATCTTCAAATTCGCGGGGAAAAAATTTGAAATTTTTTCTTAACTTATTCTAATGACAAATTTTGCAGAAAATTGTTCATCAGTATTTTGCGATTAGACATCATATAATCGGATCTGTATTTTTTGAGTTATTTCGGTAAAGAACAACGAAACCAAGAAATCTGTCATGTTTTTTCCCGACATCTACTACAATAAGAATCGGAACCTGAACTGAGAAAACTAGGTTTTGATTTCGAATGCATCAAGGTCGAAGTAAATATATCGCAACAATTTTCATCGATAGGTGAATATCTCGTCAGATAATTTGCAATGAATACTGATAAATAAAATAAGATGAAAACACAAAACTAATGTGAAAAACATAGCTTTGTTTATTGCAACAATCTACTCAGACAAATTTTATAAAGCATCAATTCATTATTAACAACATAGCGCTCACTAATCCAATTGTTAATCCTGTTCAACTCTGCTTGGCTTGGTGGAGAATCTTCACGAAATTTTGCATGCACTTTCAAACCGTTATTTTACAACTGATTACAAGATTTCATCACAATCCAAGGTCTTTTTGTAATATTGTAGAAATAACATTTCGATTGGGTGTTTTTCCGGAACAACAAAGTTGATTTCACAAATTCACGAAGTCGACCTAATAGAACACAATCAATTCCGAGAGAATCAATTTAGCGGTTCTATATTTGTGAAGTAGTTTCGAATTTGAGTAATGATTTGTGACAACATATAGCAAATAATATTTAGAACACTGCTGAACATTTCTGAACGTTTTGTTTGCTACCTTTTTTCCCAAAGGTCTGTAATTTTCGGTTTACTTCCAGGAAATTGTCTTAAACGACGATGACAAATTACAGACATTTGGAAAAAAATGATAGTACGCTGTTCCCTAGAATATGCGCGCAAAAAAAAGTTTTTTCGAAAACTTTGAAAATTTTTTCGGGAACAGTTACTTTAATTTTCAGTGAAATTTTGCACAGACCTTGAAGTCACTATTTTGCAACATCGTAACAAATTTCAGTTCGATCAGATTTCAATTTTTCAAGATATTGGGAAAAAAATATGTCAAAGTAGCAGTTAATTTCTTGTTATTGTTGTTATTTCCGTAATAATTCAAAAAATACTTATCTGATTGAGTTGAAACTTGGCAAGTAGTTGGCAAATGCTAATGCACAATTAAGTGCAAAATTAAGTGATCATGGTGTCATTAGAACACCCTAAAAAAATCAAAAATTTTTTCGCCTACGAATTTGAACATGCGCTCAAAAGCTTATGTCAGTAGGTACTTTCTAGAAATTTTAATTTTATGAGAAAATATTTGCAGATATTAATTGAACAAAAAAATTCCTATGAACTTCATTAATTCCCTATTACTTTATTTGGAAAAGTACTAGTCACATTGATCATATAAATATTATTCTGTTTCTCTACAATTTTTAATTTTCGGGTCGAATAATGTCATTTTTTTCTCGAAAACACATCAATAGGCGTCCAATACATTTTTATAAATTCAATTTGATGGGATTAGTATCATTCTAGCTATTAAGGAGATAAAATTTACGATGTGCGTAACTCCGAACCCATTGGACGGATTTCACTCATTTACCAGCGAATTTGGGTTCAGTATTTTCAACACATTCGTTTGAGATAATTCTTGACTCAAAATTCGAAAATTACAGACATTGTGCGCACTTCAAATTCTCAATTCAGGAGTTAACAGCACGTCTTAAGACATACCCACATTGGGCAAGTTTGAGCGAAATATCCAAAAATGTTCCAATCATTAAAGACCAAACAAGTTGACAACTCACCTGATCGTCACAAACTACTAAAAAAAAGATAATAGGTAGGTACCTGCTGATAACACATCACTTATATAGTTATCCATATTTCGAAATAAAAGAAAAACACTCAAGTGAGAAAGATCGATCGAATCAACGATATCTTGTTAATCCGCCGTAATCGATATAGATATTTTGTCCGGAACAGTAGCACAGGGAACGATCCTTTGCTGTGTGTTAAGTGGCTTCGGTCTGAGATAAAATTGACCGGGGAATTGAAGCGGTGTAATATGATAATTATACTTCCGATAATAATGAACTGAACGTTCTTGTTTGGAGTCATGACTGGCATAATACCTTGAGGGCATCTTCAGGGTCTGCTCAGATGAAGAATTGGTCTTCCTAGAGCGTGAACAGAATTGCCGACAGGATGAAAAGTACGAGGGTGATACCATTAGGATTGTTTTGGTTCCGAAATTCAGCACTGTCCTAGAACAGTTCTAGAACTGCGTAGAATCGATGCGCTGTGGAAGCCCGATTCTGAACTATCCTAGAACAGTTCTAAAAGTGATGAAACCAAAACACGCATTAAATTCGGGTTCTCATCGACAGAGCCGGATCTAGGATTTCAGCGCCCGTGGCAAGTTATCGAAATGCGCCCTTTTCAATTTTTTTTTCAATAACTACATATTTTTCATGAATGATAGTATTTATTCTATTCTTAAGAAATTTTACTATTATTATATTTTTTGAGAACGAGCATTAGATTCTTAGGTATATCAAACAATGTGTATAGAAATTACTATAATCTCCCATGTATCTTATAAGGTAGTGAAGAGAACTCACAAACGTATTAATATACGATAATGAGGGTTTGAGGAAAACAAAAAGGCGAATAAAAAAATTAATTCTCAAAATAATATATAAGCATTCAAAACTTCAAGAAAACAATAAATGAAAGTGTAAATGAACAACTGAAATACATTAGAGAACACACATGCCAACAAAGGTCATAAGAGAATAATTGTAACAGAAAAACCATTACAGTAGGTTATATCAACCTAAAATTATATGAGATTCTGAAAATGCATGGACGTCGAATCGGAATGTTTTGCGCGCTCGTTTATATTCATATCTGAATTGTCTCAATGCTCGACAAATGTCAGGAGGACAGAAAAACGTCTCATGTTTCAGTGAAACTCAAGAATCATAATATTCATTTGATCGGCATTTGATCCCCTTTCTGTAGTACCCATAGCTAAGAAGCTGATTAATAAAATACTAGAGATACGATTAATTTATCGTATTCTTCTCAACATTTTGATTTTTTTTTCTAACTTATTCTTATACATATGAAAACTCGTGTAATAATGGTACACGCAATTTCAATTGAATCTGTATAATTTGGGATCTCGCAAATAAAATTCAAACGATAATATCGCCAACATATTCCTAACCCAAACATAACACTATAAATTTTGCAGTCTCTTTATATATCTTTCGAAAATGATTGACTCTCGTGTGCACGGACAGAATATAATTTGACCGAGCGCGCAAAAATCCTCAACTCAAAATTGAATTATTCAAACATACCTGATTGGAATTTTAAAACTTTTTCCAGCACGAATAATTTCCCGGCCCGCTTGCACGATCACGTTATTTGCGGTATTGCACATAATATAAAATATAATGATAAGTTCCTGGTTCTTATTTTTCTTATTGATGCCATCAACTGCGCCGCTACATGAAAGTACCCCACATGCGAGAAAAAAGTAGTATTAATAAGACTGGGGTGATTTCATCAAGCTTATAGGTCGTAAACGTTTTCGAAATACATTACCCTTATCAAAGCCGGTGAAATGAACGATTCGGCGACGGTCTGAATCTCTTTGTTATGCCGTCAAGAAACCGCCCCTAGACGGAGCGCTACCGCCGCTAGCTCCAACCATTAAACTCCCTCTGAACTTGCCGCTAATTGAGGTCTTCAGTGTTCGAATAACAAACATCTGGACGCGATCGGGAATCGTAGGGCGACCGACAAGTGTGAATTTATCATCTGTTAATTTATTGGTAACTACTTGTAGCCGCATATTGTGCAACAGGTGCATACAGTATAGCACCGCTATAAAATATGAATGGACTTTGAAGTGAAAAAACATCATTTCAAGAAAAAAAAATCATAATTTTGCGCCCCTAGTTGGCTGGCGCCCGTGGCAAATTCCTCCCTCGCCACGCCCTAGATCCGGCTCTGCTCATCGAGATCGTAGAGGAAAAAAAACTTCCGTTTGAGTTGGTGGAAAAGAGGAATGTTAATCATGTCTTATACAGAGTGTAACAGCCAAATGGAATAAATTCGATAACGAATAAATGAGGACGTGTTGGGAAAAACTCTCGGATACGTCGATTTGTAATTTTAAATGCGCTTATTTTTCAAGAAAATAATATTATATAGGGTGTTCCATGTGACCGTGGCCAATACCAACTTTCTTATTTCAAATGCAACCCCCTGTATATTATTTATTTTTTGGATTCTTCAGAGAATTCTAGATACAATTCATGCACAATGTCCTATACCTATCTTTAACTATTTCGGAAATATTAAGTGTTTTAAGATTTAGTGGAAAAATCAACGTTTTAAATAAAAATTATTTTATTTCACAAGTTTGGTACATTACACTTAAAACCTGATAAGTAATACTGATTATTTCCTAATAATTAAAAAAAAACAAAAAAAAACATTGATGTCAATGTAGGAAACGTGCAAAATGCTCGCCGCGAACGTCTTGGCAACATGCAAATCTGGTATAGAATTGACTTCTAACGTTACTCAACATTTTTGAAAACACTTAATATTTCCGGAAAAGTTGAAGATAGGTATAGGACATTGTACATGAATTATGTCTAGAATTTTCTGAAGAATCCAAAAAATAAATAATATACAGGGGGTTGCATTTAAAATAATAAAGTTGGTATTGGCCACGGTCGCATGGAACACCCTATATAATTTTATTTTCTTGAAAACTATGCGCATTTAAAATTACAAATTGACGTGTCCGAGCGTTTTTCCTAACACCCCCTCATTTATTAGTTATCGAATTTATTCCATTTGGCTGTTACACTCTGTATATTGTGTGTGGTTTAATTGAAAATATACTCCATTCACTTTTATAATGTAGCCCGGTTGGCCATGATTTAGGTTTATCAAGTTTTTCCCTTAAAACTGACGCAGGTTGGCACTCATGAAATATCGGCAATGTCAAAAGACGTTGCCAAATTTCAATTTCTACTATTATCAATATATATATATCAATATATCAATCGATTCTAGATTTCTAAATCTCAGCATAATAACGCTTGCAAACTAATAAAAATGCCGAAGGTAGTTTTGAAGAAGCAGAGGCAAAGTATCAGGAAGTGCTATGTAGAATTGAAATCGGCTTTTTCTGATAGTAACCCTGATAATTCGGAATCAATAATTCAACACAAGCTATGCAACATTTTCGACGTATGTAAGTGAAAAGCAAGGAATTATATTATATATGAATAGATATTTATTTTTTAGCTGCACATCAACACAATAAGGAAGATTTTAAGTGAAAGAGACGACAAAGAATATCCTTCTATTGGTGCACCCAAAAAGACTGAACTGAAGACTTTATTTTGAAAAACCCGATTCTTGATTTCCTTACAAGAAAATAACATAACTAAATCTTTCAACCATGTTTATATACGTGAAATATTTCCAGTATTAATAGAGACAAAAGTTTCTTCAACATTCGCCAGGTCTTTGGAATTATCGAATTCAAATAATATTTTCTCAAATTCATTACTTTATCAATGTAGATTGACATTTGAAAAATAAGTAATTACTACGACCTCTATGTAGAAAGGACAACGCTGCATAGTTATCTGACAGGAAAATGACCATAACCTAACAATTTCAAAATATACACGGTGAAATCTGTCAGGATGTCATGGCCAACCGGGCTACATTATAAAAGTGAATGGAATATATGTGAAAGTCCTTGTCGCAGCATGTAATACGAAAATATTTTTGGGAATACTTGTTTCCACTTAATTTTTTTTCTGAATTTTCTTCATTACTTCAATTAAATTCCGAAATGAACCAACAAATTATTGGTTTTTATAATAATGAATTTGATGACGAACGTATTTCAGATATGTGCTTTTTAGAGAAAAATTAATTCGAAACATTATTATTAAATAGAGGAAGAGGACTCTTGTATTCATAGATCTATTTAAGAAGTATACATCCCAGGTGTGAACAATAGAAATAAAATCCATTAGATTATCCTGATAGGTCGTAGCGAAGGAATTATCCTCAATAACAAAAGTTCAAATTTAACAGTTAACCCTTTCCTAAACAAATAAAACAATCAAAAACCAAATCAACACGACGTCGAAAAAAGTCAGGTTAACCATTTAAATCGTTGACAGCCACTCTACGCTTGTGCGAACTACCCAATTCTGAAACAGTTCGGACTGTCACGTCCGAACTCCTTTCACAGTTCTAGAACAGTTCGGAATCGATTCTGAAAATAACCAAAACAGGATTACTCAAATCCTGAACCGGTTCTGAAATGAACCAAAACACAAAATCGCAATCGCGCATGCGGAACCGTTCCAGAACAGTTCTGAACTCGGAACCAAAACAAACCTATTGTACCAGTCTATCTGGTGTAACTTGGTATTTTTGCAAAACTTTGACTGACATTTTGCGCGCATGTTCTAGGGGAACAACATGCTATCGTTTTAAGCCAGAAATGTTCCTTAACGACTAGGTTGGACTCACTCATGACGAATCCGGAGTCAAAATTGATTCTATCCGGCTGGCTGGATGCACGATAACGGACGTACGGAGGATCTTATCGACCTGAAACTTCTAGGGACGATTGCATTTCAAAATGCGACGGTTGGGTTCGTTAATGGACGAAATCGGCCGTAAAGTTTCGGGGTTAGAGCCCTTTGAAATTTTGAGGTTATTTCCATGATAACTCGGGAACTACTGGAACGGTTGGATTGAATCTTGGCAGTTAGGTGGAGTGTTACGACGCGCAACTTTTTGCAGAATTTTGTTGAGATTGTACTTTCAGTAAATTTTGAAACAATTTTTTTTAGGAATTTTTTTCCAAAAATTTTTCTATTTTGGAAAATTTTCATCATTTTTGAACAAAATTTTCGCTCAGATCTTGAGCTCCATATGTCGCAGTAGTGTACCAAATTCCAGAATTGATCCGGTAATAATTTTTTCGAGATATTTGGTAAAAATATGTCAAATTCGTGTTTTTCCTCGATATCGTTGTTTTTTCGGAATAACTCAGAAACTACTGCGTCAATCTTGATGAAACTTGGCAGCTAGTTCGAAAATGCTGTTTCACAACTTATTGCAGAATTTTGTGATAATCGTGTGATTACAACAATTTGAAAAAAAATTCAACAAACCGTTGGGTTTGTTCATGGACGAAATCCGCCTAACGGTTTCGGAGTTATAATTATTTAAAATTTTGAAGATATTTCCCTGATGTTTCAGGAACTAGCCGAGCAATTTGAGTGACACTCGGCAGTAAGTTGGAGCTAAACGACTAGCACAATTTTGTTGAGATTGTATTGTTAGTAAATTTTGAAAAAAAAATTCTCGGAATTTTTTTCGAAAAAAATTATTTCCTCGAAACGTATCCTTCATATTTAAAAAATATTTTGCTTAGATCGTGAAATTTATAATTCTCCATTGAGTTTTCAAATAAAGTATTTGAAAAATCAATTATTTCACAGAAGTGTACCAAATTTCCCTCATATAATAATCGATTCTGTCCGGCCGCCCGTTTGCACGATAACGGGAGTACAGATTATCCTATCGACTTTGAACTTTCAGAGTGAGTTGCATTCCAGAATGCGACAGTTAAGTTCGTTAAAATCAGCCAAACGGTTTCGGAGTTAAAGCCATTTGAAACTTTGGGGTTATTTCCCTGATAATTCGAGAGCTACCGAAGTGATTGGATTGAAACTTGGTAGTTGGTTGGAGTATAAAGACACGCAACTTCTCGCAAAATTTTGTTGAGGTTGTGCTGTCAGTTAATTTTGAAAAAATTATTTTTCAAAAAAAAAATTAATTTTTTTGGAATCCATTCAGCATATTCGAAAAAACTTTGCTCACACTTAGAACTTTATATTTCATATAACAGTGTACCAAATCTCTATTCAATACGGTAATTGGTTTCGGAGATAGTGGGAGAAAATATGTCAAATTTCTTGTTTGGTTTTTCTTCCGTATCGTTGTTTTTTCCGGAATAACTCGAAAAATACTGATTCAATAATGATATATCTTGGGAACTTGTTTGAAAATGCTGTTGAACAACTTTGTGCACAATTTCGATATTCTGCGATCTTCTGTTCATATTTTTTTCACGAAATTCTATATGAACCTTCAAACTATCATTTTTCTTTCAAATTCTGGATTTCATTTCGATCTTATTTTTGTTTTTGAAAATATTGGGAAAGTAAAATTTCGAATAAAATTATATTTCCCGAATATTTCTAAAAATGCACTTGGATCGAATTTAAATCAAGTGCTTTATTGAATAATGACAGCTTGAAGGTTCATGCAGAAGTTCGTGCGGATAATTAATTAGGAGATCACCAAGGATAACATTTTTGGTAACGAATTTGAACATGCCTGCAAGAGCTGCTGACTTCCCGTAGCTGCTTTTCTAGATCTTTTTTATGCGTATTGGATTCGCGGTATTCTAAATATTAGTAATAAAATTGTCATTATTTTCACGTTTTATTGCAACTCTTACCATTGACGTAAAAAGATGATCGCTTTTGCAAAAAATTTTAACCTTTTCTTTTATATTAATCATGCCAATTCGAATTCAATATCTATATATAGTTAAGAGGAAACGTTACCACGTGTTGGGAAATTACAGCTCGGCAACACAGCCACATTCGAGTTTCATTAATATCTCAAGGTCAGTTTACCTTCTCGCTGTCTGTTTAATTCAACGTTGCCAATAACTGCGAGAAATATTGGAAATGCGTGAAATTTAGGAGAAAACGGGGTTTCGTACTGCATGCTTCAGTGAAAATTTTTTGAATTTTTTTTGCGATGTACTTAATTGTTCAATGAGAATGCGTAATTCTTACAATTTTTTCGACCATTTGCAACCAGAAATTTCTGAAAAAAACGAACTGTGGCCTTCAAAATTCAACCCTTTTTGCGTGCATGTTCTAGGGGAACAGCGTGCTATCGTTTTGTCCAAATGTCTGTAATTTTCGATGATTGAGCCGAAAATGGTCTCAAACGATTAGATTGGACTCACTGATGACGAATCCGGGGTCAAACTCTATTCTGTCCGGCCGGCGGTGGACACGATAACTGTCGAACGGAGTGAGCTAGCAACCTGAAACTTTCAGGGTTGGTCGTGCATTGGAATGCCGCGGTTGAGTTCGTTAATGGGCCAAATCGGTTGGATAGTTCCGGAGTTATAGCCACTTGAAATTTTGAAGTTATTTATTGTTTATTTCAGAAACTGCCTGAACGATTGAATTCAAACTTGGCAATTAGGTGGAGTATAACGACGCGCAACTTTGAGCTAAATTTTGTCAGGATCATACTGTCAGTAAATTTAAAAAATTTTTTCTTTAAAATTTTTTTTTCAGAAACCGTTCATCATATCCAGAAAAAAATTCCATTCGGACCTTGACCTTCATATTTCACAGCAGTGTACCAAATTTCAGTTCGATACGATCATAAGTTCTGGAGATATCGGGAAAAAATATGTCAAATTCAGAGGTGTTTTTCTCGATATCGTTGCTTTTTTCGGTATAACTCGAGAAGTACTGACTCAATCCTGATAACACTTCGCAGCTAGTTTGAAGATGCTGAAAGACAACTTTATGCAAAATTTCGGGATGATCGTATCATTAGAACAATTTGAAGAAAAATTTCTGTGATTTTGTTATCATATCATACTCATTAAATTCTGAATTAACCTTCGAACTGTAATTTTTCGATGAAGTACTGGATTGCAATTCGATCTGATCAATATTTTTGGAAATATTGGGAAAACAAAATTTTGAATGGGTGTGAAAACCGCCCAATGATTCCGTAGACATACCCATTCAAAGTTTTATTTTTCCAATATTTCCAAAAATACAGATTAGATCGGATGGAAATCCAGTAATTTATCGAAAAAAATCTAGAAAAGCACTGCCGTGAAGGCAGCAGCTTTCGCGCGCAAGTTAAAATTCGTTGCCGAAGCGGTCATCTACATTGAACATGCGCGCAAAAGTTGCTTCCTTCACGGCAGTGCTTTTCTAGATTTTTATTCGAGGTATTATTCGCTCTTAAGATAGAATAAGTAACTGACTACCACAACCAATAGGACCCCAGACAACACAAGTGAATCCAATGGACATCCATTGGACGTCCACCTGTGGACATCCTGGATATCCATTGGATGTATGGCATTTTCCGACGTTCGTCCAATGGACATCCAATGGATAATACGTTTCCGACACAATGGACCCACAATGGATGTCCATCGGATATCCTGTATTACAGCCGATGGATTTCCATTGGATATCCAATTTATGTCCATACCAATAGAGTGTATACCGGATTTCCATTTGATATCCTATGGATATCCATTTCATGTCCATTGCAGCTGAAAATCTATTGGATATCCATCAGACATCCATTGAGTATCCATTTCATGAACATTGCAGCTGGACGACCAATGGATGTCCATTAGACATCCGATGAGTTACCATTTCACGTCCATTGCAACCAGAAGTATATGAGATTTGGATTTGCATCGGACAACCAATGGATATCCATTTCATGGCCATCCCATTTCAAAAAGTACATTGGATTTTCATGAGACATCCAATGGATTTCCAATGGAGAGAAAATATACAATGGACGTCCAATGAATTACTATTGGGAATATAGTTTTTTCAGGTTCTCAGATTGAATTACAAAATAAGTATTAATAAATGTTTATTATTCAAAAGATTCATTAAAATCTCAAGAATATATAAATATATATACATATCTAGGAAAGTGAGATAACATAAATAAAATAAAAATTAACTCTTACTACATAAACTGAACAAAAAAGAATGGGCCCTTAATATAATACTCATTATTTCGAAACATCAAAAGTGAATTTTTTGTTTCTGGAAGTTTAAACATTTCTATTTTGAGAAATATATGAATGAGGTCTTAAAATTATGTAAACTCAATCGCGTTCAAATAGTGGATTACTGAGAGTCATATCATTAAATTCACATCTTTGCACGACTTTGAGCTGAAGATACCCCTTCTTTTCAGTAGGGTCCAGATTATTTTTGCAGCTTTGACTGTAACTTGTTTCAAAGCAAGTTGACGTTAGTCTGCTCTCAATTATTGCCAGAAGTTTACCACGACCTGAATTTCAGTAAACATGCACTTTCAATGATAAAGATTGTTAAATTTACATATTTACTGAACTTAGAGGTCAATATGAAAGAAAAAAAGCATCAGAAAAATTATTGCAGATTTTAAACTATACACAGAAGTTTAGAGCAGATTTAAACATAATTCTTCTTTGAAACAAGTTTCATTTAATGCTGCAAAAATAATCTGGATGATACTGAAAAATAGGGGTGTTTTCAGCTCATAACCGCAGTGGTGCAAAGATATGGATATAATAATGAGACTTTCAGTAAACCACTATTTTCACATGTGGAATTCCACTAACAAAGGATGTACCTAATTTGATCATTTTTAAAAATGAATATTCAACAATGTGATTCCAACCTGTTCGCATATGCACTTCTCTCTTTTGCCCCTCTCAGATACTTATTTTTTGCAATCCTCCTCAGCGTTCGTTGAATAGGAACGTTCCTTCTGCTGCTTCTGAAAAGTTATGAATTTTTTGTCAATTAAAAATTCAAGATATTACTATCAATTTGATTTAAACTCTAAGCCATAACATGAAAATTCAATGATTGCTATCACTATCTAATGTGCAAATATAATAATCTAACAACATCACAAATATGTGCCAAATTATGGGAAACATTTTCCTGCCCATATATAATAATGAATATTTCCAGAAAACACTTCAACAATGCTTCCGCATAATCTTTTTAGAGATTTGAAGATCTATTTTCGAAAATGAACATTGACACAAGTAGAGTTAAAAAATGGGTGTATTGAGTTTTGGGAACTAGTTTCTGTTTAAAAAAAAATTGGTGAAATTTTGTAGCCCTTCATCTTCAAGATCTTGCATGCTGTTGAAATCAGCAGGTATATTTGGTATCTGACTTAGCAGTTAAGTGAAATTTTTGATATTTCAGAGAAAGACAGTTTATGTGATAGTCCACTTCCCATCCACAAATTAACAGTCAATTTTTAAGAAATCCCAAGCAAACGAGATGCATATAGTCTAACGGGAAATCATTTAATATATTATTATTTGGCAAAGACCATGTGTGAAGTACCAGTATGATTGTTTTCTAAAAGTTTCATTCTGAAACTTTCAATGGTTCTTGAGTGAATTTCTATAATTAGTGAAACACATGCGGTTACTAACATAACTGCCTTCAATAGAACATTTTGAGCATGGTTGATAGCCGCTACATAGCCCGCAATATTTCACAAAGGATAGGGCTAGTACATCACAAATAAATCCTTTAGTTTTTATGATAAATGAGTTACCTTTTGAATTGAAACCATTATTCGAAATGTGGGTTGGGTTTATTTTAAAAATTCATTCGCATCTATAGGTTTCTCCGCCTGGCTTTTTTGAGGACTTCTTTCACTATGTGTTTCACCTAAAATGTGCAACAATCAGTTTAAATATTCACTTGATATGATTAATATTGATATAAATAATCCAAGCTATGGACAAGATTTCAACGAAAGTTTTAAATAAGCTTCATTTGTTTATATTATGTATTATGTTTATGGACAACTCAGAATTTTCATTCGTAATAATCCATACTACTCCCTAGAAGAAATAAAATCTGCTCACCAAATTCAAATTCCGATTCAGCGTGTCTGTGACGACAGGTTTCACTTATCATAGATATATGCTATTTATTTCCATTTCCATCTAAAATTTCAACAGTTTTCATCTCTAGTAATCTATATTCCTAAATATGTAATAACGACATGATTAGGACATATTTACTACTTACCAAATATCGAGAAATAATGAAAACTGAAATCACTCCTAACCCAACTTCAAAACAATAACAATTCCGAATCCGAATGATTGCAGTTACCATTTGCCTGCAGCGTAGACTTCATGGTTTCGTTCTTTCTCGCTTTCTCCCGCTGATATCGTATATAGCTCTCTTTCTTACCGTACGTTGTAGTGTAACAATTGTGTTACATTTAAAAGAAAATGTAACAAAATGTTACTTATTCTTTCGATTTTCGACATGTTGGAACGAAATCTCCACATCTTTGAGAGAAAACTGAGGGATGTTACGAAAAGTTACAATCTTTGTAATGAAAATATATTTTCGTTCCACGCTGATGAAAATGATAATATCGAATCAATCAAAGTTCTTTTGAACAATTCATTATGTTCAAAGGCCGCATCTGCTTGGTATTAGTTAATGATGAAATGCATAATTAAATTCTGAGTTAGGAATTTTTGCGGCAATAGCAGCGATTTTATTGACGGAATATATAAGTATACTCAGAAAAATATTTCAACTGAATAAAAAAATCATGAATTCCTAGGACCGATCTTTCCTCATTAACAAATTCACGCAACAATAAATTCGAATTCAAAATTCAAATCATCACAGATTATATACCTATATTGCTCCAAAACTTTTCCTATTGGACAACTAATGGATATCCATGGAATACGCCAATTTGGATATCCATTGTACAACCACAAATTGGATGTACAATGGATGCACATATTTCGATGTCCATTGGACATCTGTACTATGGATTTACAATAAACGTCCATGGACATCCAGTGATCCACTGGACACGAAATGGACATCCATCTGATGTACGTGTGTTGTCTGGGACAAGATCTGTCGGACCAGCTAGTATGCCAATAAAATCCGTCAACGTTCACGAAAGCGAATCTTTTGTGAACATTTAAAATCTTTTCTAACTCATTTCCGAGGTAGTTTATATTCATGCAGTGTATGGATATACGGAATCCACAGCACAAGGAAATCAACGCTGACTAGAATAAAAAATGCCATTATTATCTTTAGGATTTGTGTTCTCTTATTTCAAGAGAACACGCTAGTTTCCGTTGTGATAATCATTTTGGCGCATTGATAAGGGAGTTTTGTATCATTCAGAAGCGGGGAATGTTGAATAAGTATACTTATTTCGAACTGATAAGAATTTAATATCCGCTTTGTTTTGAATCGAATGCATCAGCGGAAACGTATATTCTTTCGCCTTTGGTCTTTAATTGTTTGTGAAATATATACAGGGTGTCCAAACTCAGTGGCCATAAAGACTTCGCCATAAGAACGTGTTTTCTTCGATTATTAATTCTGTGCTATCGATGTTACTGTTGTACCTCCAAAACTTCTCATTTGAAAGCATTTACGAGAAAAAATATCGATGGTTTGCGAAACCGCATTGTAGCAGAGTGTGAAACGATAAGAAATTCAGCAGGCAAATTTCATCGCATATGGATTTAAATGAGGAGAAGAGTAAATGGTTGTTTTGAAGCTGAACTCGTTCTTTTGGCGTTTGGTTGGTTGTTGTTCAATAAAATGCCGTTTACCATGAGTTAAATTTTTCTCGTTACGGCTTAATTTTTCGAAAAAAATTATAAAATAAAAATTTAATGAATGAATTAGGCTTTTCAGATGTGCATCTTGAAAAGGAATATCTTAATCCGAAGAAAAGTTGTAAGAAAAAATATCTACCTCAGGGTTGAAAAAATTCCAAAATGTGTATTTTTATTGACAAATAAAACTAACCATGTTTCGTGTCTTCAGCTTGAAACACAGGGAAAATATAAAGGGGAAACAATTTTTTTTGTTAATCTTCGGAGGGGTATAACTTTTTTGGGAGGAGGTTTTTCAAAAAATTTCTTACCAAAAACTTACCTTCATTTTCATCACAGAATCACCCCTTACATTTTTTCGGTGTTATTTAGATACACCTTGTATAGTGTTCAAGGTCTAGGCAAAATTTCGTCGAATTCAGAAAAATTGTTATTGAAAAAATGGATTTTCGAAAAAAAACTTGAAATTTTTTTTCATTTCACTTACCGTAGTAGTTGCACGTCGATATGCTTCAACTAACTACGAAGTTTCACTCCAATCGATCGAATAGTTCCTGAGATATTGACGAAATCATCTCAAAAATTCGAATGACTATAACTCCGAAACTGTAAAACCGATTAGGTTCAATAACGAACCTTACAAAATCGATTTCGACAATGAGTCCACACTAGTTGTTCGAGAACATTTTCGGCTCAAAATTCGAAAATTTCAGACGATTGGACGACGCTCTTCCTCAGAACTAGGGCGATAAAATCATCAAGCGATGATGATGTTCATGATTCATTGCAATTTATGTGTGAATTTTCCGGAGAACAGCGTGCTTTTTTTAGGGAATGTGATGACACTCAATTCTATATGTGTTAATTTCTACCAATTTAACGGACATTACGCATAAAATCAACGAAACTGAATATTCCAATTAACCATTAATTTAATCAACCAGGTCAACCTTAATTGACTAGACCCCAATTCTTATGTAATATCGAGATGCTGAAATATGAATTTACATAGATGATCGGATAATTCGAACAGAAGGTTAACATGGCCTCTTATTTCATATGATTCAACCTTGCATCCTATAAAGAACTTTTTGAATTATTTTTCTCTTCAAAGACTCGAAGCGTATTCTGTTACATACATTTTTTCATTAATATTCTCATAAATGGCTGTCAGATTACAATGTGATTCAAAATCATCGAAAAAATTTCCATATCAAACAATTTAAATTTCGATTTTTCTCGAGATACGATCTTCACGAAATTTTACACATGTTTGCCAGGTCCGTACGTAGCTAGAGATAACTTTGAGGTAGGGCATTGAACATTTTCATCGATCTAATGAATGTTTTGAATATTAAGATGTTATTTTTAAAAGGTAGGGCATTGGTGTTTCAAGGTAGGGTATTGCCCTACCTTGCCTTCCCCTGCTACGGCCCTGAAGTTTGCGCGTCGACGTTTTGTATTTAAGGGACAATTTATGCATCATAGTTTTAGTCTGATGCATAAGAACAATAATAAACTTCTGCATTTCAATGGAGCTTTTATATGTATCCACTATTGTCTAAGTCCTAACAATTTGCGATAGTTTCATACTAGGGGACAGTGTTATAAACTATTTTGATAGATAACCAGTAGTTATCTGATGAATTAAGGTCCAGAAATGTGGGATAACTGATTTCTGAGGTTAAAATACGTTTTATGCATAAACATATTAAACTCTCTGGACACGGCGTACGAATTCATTTCCAAAGAGTCGAATGCGGATAATGAAGCAAGTGAGAGGTCCGAGAGAGAGATGGACCTGGATCGGGCAGACCATAGACAAGATACACGATACCAATTTCCGTTATTCTATAGCGCATGGAGAGGGAGATGAAGGATGATCTCACTTGCACAATATGACGCATATCTAGAGATAAAATCAAGCATTTACATAGGGAATCTCTGGAGAAATGACTTCTTCTTGGTATATTACATTGCATTGAAGTTTTGAAAATTGGTGATGAATGTGAACATAACTCCGATATGAATATTCGAAATGATTGATCAATAACAATATATTATTAATTCTCCTGGGTCGCTTGTTTCAAGACGGTATTCCCAGCTCCAAATGATTTTTTTCTTATCAGAGTACAGACACGCGAGCTGAGCGGCTTCCGGAGCAATTTTATTGAGCTTTCACAAGTATATACGGTGTTTGAACAGTATGCGAGCCACTCAACACCGTCCAAACTTGCGAGGAAGCCGAATCGAATTGCCTTTTTTGAATTTTGTGCGTTAGATGGTCTCAAACGATTAGAATGCACTAAATAGTGAAGAAACCTGTGCGAAATTCATTTCTGCGCTCGGATTCATAGCAATTATACATTCATTTGATTTTTTGACTCCCTTTCCAAATTATTGTATTTTACTTTCATTTTATATCTCCTCGTACAATAAATGGCACAACACAAATTTACCATTATTCACCAGTGAACCCGGTTTAAAATGAAAGAAATCAAATTCTATCCAAAACGCTCACGAAAACACAAAAGAAATGGGAATTATATCTTCTATACAATCTTTATATTCTAATTCAGAATGGAATAACACAAAATCTGCTTTGAAATACTTCGACTTGCAAAACTTTTGAAAAAAAATGTATTTCAAACATAAACTTATATGATCTGTCTTATTTTTGCCGTATTCTATGATGGTTTGGCCCGCCCTAGTTCCCTCTTTGTCGGCTCGCTTCCTCTCTCTTTAAGGGCCGGTGTTATAAAACTTAACTTTAACTTAAACTGACAGTTGTAGAAGGACATAACTGTCAAAATTGTCAGTTAAAGTTAAAGTTAAGTTTTATAATACCGGCCCTAAGCCATGTCCATATAGTTTTATAGGTCTATGGTTTTATGACACTTAGGACCGTATTTATAGTTGTTCCTTGAGGCTTCCTTACTGAAGGCCGCCTTGAATTTGCTTTTCTATGGAAACAAATACAAGTTTGTTTGCATAGAAACATAGAAAAGCAAATTCAAGGCGGCCTTCAGTAACGAGGCCTCAAGGAACAACTATAAATACGGCCCTTACCCTAAGAAGACATAGATGCGTAGAATGTTTTCTAAGCATCTTTCTCAAGATTTTACATTGTACATTTATTTCAACAATAGATTCCTCCCATCATATAAACTTTTTTTTGCTATCTAAATATGTGTCCATTGTGCTAATACACTCATGCACTTTGTTTACAAGTTGAGCACAGATATCTCGTACGGTGATTGTTTTTGCATTATGACCAAAACCAATCCATTGCTTGAAATTTGAAAGACTGGGTTGAGAAAACTCTTTTACTCACATTATTCATTTTATTTGCTCCTTGTTGCAGTATTATTATAAGGAAAATATTTGACAACATTAATTGAATATTGATTACTGATCTTCCAATTGGCATTCGTTCATATTCAATTGTTTCCGTCATAAGATGATGAATTTCATCCTCGCCCATTCACATTGGTATTGTAAATTATACTAATTTCCATCAAATTTAAAATGATTTATAAGAAATCAGTCGTTCGACCCACAGACTTAGTCCCCATGTCGATGGTGTAAACACATTAATGAAACTCTATGAATTTTCTAGATAGTCTGGTTCACAGATTACCTCAGAGTAACATACTTTCTTTGTTAGTCTGGAGCAGATTACCAATTAACTAGAACTGCATATAAGACATGATGCAAGTAGGATGCACAGAACAATCTTCTGTGCATCCTAGATGTAAGCAAAACATGGTGTGTTCATCTACTTTTCTGTGATCGTATTTACCAATGATGGTGTCATTTTTTTCATTAAAATTCAGGGAAATATATATTCAGTGCTTTGAATTTGAATGAAAAAACTGACGTCATCATTGGTTAATACGATCACAGAAAAGCAGATGAGCACAACATGTTTCACTCACATCATGCATATCAGAGAAACAACTCTATCTTTTCTGTGGTTTGTCTAAACGTGGGTGGAATTCAAGACTTTCATGAGGGTGGATCCACAAAAATAGTGAAATCTCCCGGATTTTTATTACATACATTGAACATTGAATTGCGAGATATGAGTTTATATGCTAAATGAATGAATACTCCCATAATGACTTGAGATAATTTTTATCCGCAATAATAATGTTAATTTCTTTATAGCTTCATGAATCGGCTAATCTATAACTTGGAAACCGTTTGAAGTAGGATGAAAGTGATTATTGAAAAACATGTGCCATAATTTAAGAAAACTTAACATGGAAATCCATCTCATTCCGAATAAGCATGTCAAAGTTACAAAGGAAAAACTTATTTCTTTTGGAATTTCTACTGCTTTCATATAATTTCACTAAAGCCACTCCGTCGATTCACAATTCAAGTTGAGGAACTCAAGTTATACGAAATATTGCACATTCTTTATATTTCGAATTTTCCTGCGACATTGACAACCCAAACTGATTTTAAATCTACTCACCTTTTCGAAATCATCTTTTCAATCCATGCTCACCAGTTCCAAAAACACCAACAACAACTTGAAATTTAATGAAACGCACTACAAGATCACTGCATATTTCATCATTCCATCTTTCAAACTGATCAGAGTAATATGAGCTGTTTCTCATGGTGAAGTTCATTGTGTTAATGCAATTCTTAGAAGCGATTAGCTGCGTATTCCCAAACGGAGATAATGCAGAACGAATTCAATTTATCAGAGGGAATTGTCAAGAATAGAATCGTAGGTCATCGATAGGTGGGATTTCATAGCTGTATCAACTTTCTCCTAGAAACGTTTGTTGTTGAAACACTTATTGACACTTTGAAGGAAAAAATGAAGAGGTATACTCCATTGATTTGTATAAACTATCCCGGTTGGCCATGCTTTAGGTCTATCGAGTTTTTGCGCGCATGTTCTAGGGGAACAGCGTGCTATCGTTTTGTCCAAATGTCTGTAGTTTTGGATGATTGAGTCGAAAATGGTCTCAATAGACTAGGTTGGACTCACTGATGACGAATCCAGTGTCAAAATGGATTCTGTCCGACCGGCCGACGACACGATAACTGTCGACAGAAGCAAGCTAGCATTTTGAAACTTTCAGGGTAGGTCGCGCATCAGAATACCGCGGTTAAGTTTGTTAATGGGCCAAATCGGTCGAATTGTTTCGGAGTTATAGGCACTTGAAATTTTAAAGTTATTTATTTTTTATTTCAGAAACTACTTGAGCGATTGGATTAAAACTTGGCTGTCAGGTGGAGTATAACGACGCGAAACTTTGAGCCAAATTTCGTCAGGATCATATGGTCAGTAAATTTTGAAAAAAATTTTTTTCGAAATTTTTTTCCAAAAACCGGAAACCATTCATCATACCCAAGGAAAAAATTCACTCACACTTTGAGCTTCATATTTCACAGCAGTGTACCAAATTTCAGTTCGATACGATCATAAGTTTCGGAGATATCGGGAAAAAATATGTCAAATTACGAGAATTTTTTCTCGATATCGTTGTTTTTTTCGGTATAACTCGAAAAGCACTGATTCAGTCCTGAGAAAACTTCGCAGCTAGTTTGAAGATGCTGGAGAACAACTGCATGCAAAATTTCGTGATAATCGTGTCATCAGAACAATTTGAAAAAAAAAATTCTTGTGATTTTCTTATCATACCATCCTCATTAAATTCTGTATGAACCTTCAAACTGTAATTTTTCGATGAAGTACTGGATTTCAAATATCGAGTTTCTAAGTTGTTTCTTTCGGAAGTTATTGTGTTTACGCAGTCGGCCGTTAGGCTGACCGTAATTGGGGTTTGCCAGGCATGCACGGAGTGACAACGGTGTTTAGTAGAATAGTTTTTTCTGCTATAGAATAATGAAATATTCATTCCTATTCTGTGGTACACACGTGTTCTTTTTCAATATAACTAAACAATCAATTTCCTTTTGCGATTTGTCAGTAATATGACAGTCTGTACTCTTCTTTTTCTATTCCTTGGTCGTTGTCTTCTACTCTAACCAGATCGAAGTATAGCTATCTCTGTTTTCCTAAGCAAAGTAACACATTTGACGTCCTCTTCTTTCCGAGAAAGCTGAATTCGACGTTGCCATATCGTGCACTCAAGACAAATGCCTTTAAATGCAAATCCCCCTTTTTATTTTTCAGATTTAGGTGATCAAACATTTTTTTTATAATATAATATTGATATCATATATTTGAAATGTTCTAAAGGTTTTTCATAAAAATCACTGCATTTTCGTTTGAAGGAAAAACCCCCAATGGGTTGGCAACTTGGACCGAAGTCGTCTATTAACGAACGACTCGGGAGCAATCCGAGGTAATAAACGAACGCCCCTATTAAAGACACCTTGCATAGACCAAGTAAAAGTTTTGACGTTTCGCGTAAGCTTGACAGTTTCCAGCAATCACAGAGAATGAAGTTTAGCATTCCCACAACTTTATTGTAGATTCTCCAAAATTTTACATTCCAATTTTACCAATGAAGTCGTGATTATAGTATTCAACTAGCGTATTGCTATTATTCACTCGGGTGAACTTCACCCTCGTGAATAAAAGCAGTCATTATAAACTCGTTGAATAATATACTTTTAAATCAGCTTTTGCATTCTGTGAAGTATTTTAACAAACCAATATTTATGTATTTATCATGGATAAATAACACAGTATAATATCAGAAATAAAAGAGCTTTGGTATGAAAATATGTAATATACAGATTTGAAAATGTGGTATTTCCTTGAGGACGTAAATGTACATCAAATAAAACTGTTTAAAGGAACCTACGGATCTGTTCCTTCTAATATGGCAACTCAGCACATAAACACAGAAATCGAAACGTAAACTATTCATTCGTTTCTACAGAAGTTTCGTCTTTTTCGTCTCTTTTCGCCTCTAAAATTATAGAAACTATCTTCAGTTGTGTTTGCTCGCACAGTTTTTTCGGCATGTCCTTCATCAGGGAGACCATATATTTGGCGAATATGTCCAGAGGACCGTCTTCCCTTTCTTTATCGAAGTTATTTTTCATAGGCGACTTTCGGACTACGTCGGTCACATACACAGGTCTTATGCGAAAATCGTCCGTTGAATGTGCGAGCTTTGATTTTTTAGCTTTTGGTGGATCCATTCCATCATATTGGGTTTCGCTTATTTCTACCTTGTTGCCTTCATCTTGTATGAATTCTTCGTAGTTGTCTGAATGCTCTCCTTGCAAAAGTATGTATTCCTCCTTCATTCCTATTTCGCCATCGTTCATGGTCACATGGTCTTGCTGAAAAAGAAGATATTTCTGAATTCTATGATTTTGAAGACAGTGCTGCTACTGGCATGGAGGTAGGAAAAGAGTGGAGGGGGCATAACGTTTGAAAAGTGTCACACACTATTGACACAGAATAGAGAATACTCTACTTCTCTATTCTGTGCTATTTAGAACGTTCTGTGGATTTACCCATGATGTAAGTAAAACATGGTGTGCTCATTTGCTTTTTTTGTGATCGTATTTACCAATGATGACGTCACTTTTTTCATTCAAATTCAAAGCACAGAACATATATTTCCTTGAATAGATGACTTCGGCCCAAGTTGCCAACACACAATTTTCGTCACAAAATTACTAACAGTGGGGAACGGGAATTTCAGGACGAATTCGACATGATAAGGTTCTCGTTATTTATAAATATCCGTAAACGTTGCCTCGGCTCCTCAAACAAGATAATTCCTTCCAAATATAGGTTTTTGTTAGGCTGAAATGTAAGTTGGGATTCCTGATTTCATTTTAATAGTGTATAGTTCATAAAGGATATGTTCCGCAAATCAACTTTGGTTATTTCGGTTGCCGGTTTTCCGTTCTGTGAATATGGAATATTCGGTTGGTTCCTGAAAAAAAGTTAATTACGGAATTTGATTGATGAAAAAGCAATCTTTCTGTCACCAGAACATAGACATAATAAGTCTATGCACCAGAACAACAATCAATATTTTATGGCACCAAATCCATAGCATAGAAAATTTTTTATTTACCTTATGATCCATACACCATATCTAGTAATTTTTCCAGTGCTGATTGTTTTCTATTCTATGTTCTATGGATCATAAAGTAAATAAAGGTTGTTCTATGCTATGGATATGTTACCATAGAACATTGACTGTCATTCTGGTGACAGAAAGAACGTTTTTTTCACCAATCATTTTCAGTAATTAACCTTTTTTCAACCGAATATTTCATATTTACGGAATGGAAAACCGGCAACCGAAATAACCAAGTTGATTTGCGGAACATATCCTATATAAATTTGACACTATTAACATGAAATCAGGAATCCCAACTTAAATTTCAGCCAATCAGAAATGGTCTTAACAAAACCCTATATTTGGAATCTTCTACGGATATTTATAAATAACGCGAACCTTATCATGTCGAATTTGTCCTGAAATTCCCGGTCCCGAGTGATAGTAAATTTGTGACGAAAATTGTGGGTTGGCAACTTGGGCCGAAGTCGTCTATTTGAATGAAAAAAGTGACGTCATAATTGGTAAATACCATCACAGATGAGCACACCATGTTTTACTTACATCATGGATTTACCCATACCAGTATGGCCGACTTTGAACCGAATATTTTTTCCCCATTTGCTGTACACCATAGAATACAAATTTACACCTTATCTGCGTTCGTTGATTGCATCCAAGAGGCAACGGATTGTTTGGTTAAGTGACCACAGATCTTATGGATTTTTCCCAATATTTCCAAAAACACAGATTAAATCGAATTGAAATCCAATACTTCATTGAAAATCTAGAAGAGCAGTGAAAGCAGCAGCTTTTGCGCGCATGTTCGATGTAAATGACCGCTTCGGCAACGAATTTGAACATGCGCGCAAAAGCTGCTGCCTTCACGGCAGTGCTTTTCTAGATTTTTCTTCGATAAATTAGGTAATTTCAATTCGATTTCATCTGTGTTTTTGGAAATATTGGAAAAGTAAAATTTTGAATGGGTATATCTACGGAATCATTGGGCGGATTTTACCCATTCACGAATTCGACCTTCGTAATTAAGTCCCAAACCTAATCTACAAATATCGGGTATCTAAGTTGTTTCTTTCGAAAGAAACAACTTAGAAACGCGATATTTGTAGAGTATTTGCAGATATACCCATTAAAAATTTCATTTTCCCAATATTTCCGAAAATACAGATTAGATAGAATTGAAATCCAGTACTTTATAGAAAAATGACAGTTCGAAGAATCATACAGACTTTAATGAGGATAATATGATAGGAAGATCACAGAATATTAAATATGTATTCGAAAGAAAAAATTTGATTTTTTTTTCAAATTGTTCTAACGGAACAATCATCAAGAAATTCTGTACAAAGTTGTGTTTCAGCATCTTCCAACTAGGTGCGAGTTTTCATCATAATTGAATTAGTATTTCTTGAGTTATACCGAAAAAAAACGATATCGAGAAGAAAACCATGAAATTCTACATAATTTTTCCCAATATCTCCAAAACTGATAGCAGTATCGAATTGAAATTTGGTACTTTGCTGTAAAATATGAAGTTCAAGTTATAACTGAAATTATTCTGGCATATGAACAATAGTTTCAGAAAAAAAAATTTTTTCGAACAAAATTTTGAACATTTTTTTTTTTTAATCGAGTGACCATACCGATTTCAACGAAATTTTGCTCAAAGTGGCGCGTCGTTATGCTTCAACCAACTGTCAAGTTTCAATCCAATCGCTTCGGTAGTTCCTGGAATATGAGGGAAATAACCTTAAATGGCTATAACTCCGAAACTATTTAGCCGATTTGGCCCATTAACGAACTTGACCGCGGCATTCCGATGCGCGAACTACCCTGCAAGTTTCAAGTCGCTAGCTGGCTCCGTTCGATAGTTATCGTGTCGTCGGCCTGACGGCCGGCCGGACACCGGATTCGTCTTCAGTGAGTCCAACCTAGTAGGTTGAGACCATTTACGGCTCAATCATCGAAAATTAGACATTTGGACAAAACGATAGCACGCTGTTCCCCTAGTACATGCGCGCAAAAATGACAGCTTGAAGGTTCATAAAGAATTTCATAAGGATGATATGATCAGAAAATAGCAGAAGATTTTTTTTTCGAATTGTTCTTATGACAATCATCACGAAATTTTGCACATAGTTATCCATCAGCTGCCAAGTTTCATCATAATTGAAACAGATTTTTTTGAGTTATTACGCAAAAAACACGAAATTTTACATATTTTTTTCCCAATATTTCCAAAAATTATCATGGAATGAAACTTAAATTTGGTACACTGTTGTAGAATATGAAGCTCAAGGTATGAGAAAAAGTTTTTCCATATATGATGAATAGTTTCCGAAAAAATTTTGGATTTTTTTAAATTTACTGACAATAAGATCTCAACGAAATTCTGCTCAAGAAATATCAAAAATTGATTTCATACACATTCAGGAGTTACATTCTTATCTGGTGTTTCCCGATTCCGAATGAACTCCTAGTAGATTCTGGAATCGAAAAGTATTCGATCGTTCGAAATAAACAATACTCAATAATCGATTATCGGGAAACTTCATTTGAAAACAGCGAATCGTCTTGAGTTGCGAAATAGAATATACATAAATCAAAACAACAGTTTCCATTTGAATTCCTCACCAATAAATCCTTGTGTTTGCATTTTAGATGCTTAATCAAGTTCGACGTTGAACCACCATTTACTACTATTCTTCTGTTGCAAGTATCACACACCGCTGCCCCACTTTCATGCTTTGTAAAATATTCCCAAATGAAGCTACTTCTCTGTCTTGGCATTGTGAATATTCAATCGAATATTCGATAAATCCAAATTTGATTCTGATGAAGAAAACTGCAACTGTACACCACAATCAAGTCGAAAACGTATCCGGTATCCGTATTCACGTGAACAGATTATACGCCATTTTATTATCAGGAAGCATAGAACTCATTAAAATAAATCGAATAGATCGGTAATGTTGCCAACTGTAGAAATGGAACGTCATACTCGATTACATTGAATCGTTCAAGAAAGATTTGAAATTCCCAAAGGAAAACATCAGTGAGTGAATGATCTAAGAGTAAATATACATAAGTGAAATTATTCTCGAATTAAAAAAAAGAATGGAGGAGTAGAATCGTAAGTAATACTTGAGAACCAAAGAATCGAATATTCTAAGTGGTGGATCCATATATGAATTAGAGTTCATAAATTCAAAGTTTGATTATTGAACTTTTTGAAGGAAATAAGTTGAAACCTTGTATTATTGCCTGTCAAATTAAATGCCTATGAATTTTTCTTTAAATTGAGTGAAGTATCTATAGCTTCGAGTGTTATTTCTTCGAAGCAATCCATTAGCAAAACCGAAATCTGAAAGAGAATGGCTTTGTAAATATTCAGAAGAACTTTGGATGAGAAGGAATATGAAGCAAAGTATACATTGAAAATGTTGTTGGAAGTCTTTCAGAAAATAAAGGAAAACATTTAATTTAAACAATGAAAATAATCATTCATATTTCATATGATATGGGCGAGCAACCATTGATACGTAGGCAATAGGCAACTTATAAAACATATACCTGTGTGATCTGTCCTTTGGAAGTTAGAGATAGGATCGACTACTAGAAAAGTTATCTTTCTCAACTACTGCTATTTGAAAGTGCTTCCTCTAGAGGGCAGCGCCATCGCATCACCTTAAAACCATCATGAGTAGATGTTTACTATTCTTCCAGATCCAGATTGACAAATCTGGATCAGTAATGAACTGAACATGTGTGATATTAATCAACTTCATATTGCTATGAGTTCAGTGTGGGTTGATAGTAGTTCATTGCTCAATTAAACTAAGTGTAAATAACTTGATGTTACATTCTTTCTTCGATCCGTAGTTAATGTAAGTGTATTGATCCTTGACTATCGGTTTGTTCTAGTGACAAGTGAGGTTAAGGTGTTATTTTTTCTGGAAATACAACTACTGCTGTTGGTGGCGGTAAATATCAATGATAAAAGTCTAATTTTGGAGATGAATGAACTAACATGAATGATGCTGAAGGGCGAAATAACTAATATAACTAACAATGAATAGATATCTGTTGTGGATAATTTTTTGTATGTTATTATGAGCAATTCAAACAATTGAGAAGAGTGGGTTGTTTCTATTTTTCCAAAGAAGGCAAAAGGTATTGAAAATCACCTGAGCAGAGCTGAAACGAAGATGTTTCTAGAATATTTTCCTGAAATTCAGAAGACCGAAAAACTTAATATGACTTAGAAAAACACTATGATTGTATTTTTGTACATCTGAATCAATCAAAGTCTCATCTAATCTCATGGAAGTGATAAAAAATATTTTTGCGCGCTTGTTTTAGGGAACAAAAACGTTAAAGTTTCGGTCAAATGTATGGAATTTTCAGCCGCAACTGGCCTTAAACGATAGAACCCATTGATGAAAAATTCGTGTTTTGAATTCATTTCAGTACTCACTTACTTTCCAAAGAATTTGTCTGTGGGTGTAATCTATACTACGATTTTGGTGTTAAAGGAGCCTGAATTGTTCCTTAATACTCGGTGATTGAAATCTAATATGTAGTTGTGAAGTACTGATACGTTAACTTATGCGAAATTTCGTGAGGATGTATTTAATTCTTTAATTTAGATCCAACAATTCCTGGAGGGAAAAACAATTTACAAGGCAGTTCCTGAGGAGGCTTAGGAAAACAGTAACACTTACGAGTATCGGCAAAAAAACAAATATATATATATATATAGGAAATCACTCAGATGTTGATTTTAACGAAGGACCCAGTAGATTTCAACTCAATCGACAATGAGGACGACCATAAACATAATAACTTCCGAAGAAAATGACATAGAAACTCCATATTTCTAAAGTATGTCTGGGCGTAATTACAAATATTGAATTCGTGAATGGGTAAAATCTACCTAATGACTCCGTAGATATACCCATGCAAAATTTTATTCAGTACTCGATTGAAAAACAACAGCTTGAAGAATCATTCAGAACTTCGTGAAAAAAACATGATTAGAAAATCGCTACTTAAATATTTTCATCGGGAAGTAAAGCTGAGTTTGGTGGGGTGAATAGGTGAAAATATGAATTCTTAGGCAACTAATTTGAACATTGCACAAAAGCTGCCGAATTTAGGACAGTGTTTTTCTAAAAAATTCTTTGCTCTGCAACTTGAATTCCGATGAATTATTGCATTTATTTCGAACATTTGTGCTCAGCTGAACACAACTTTGCCTAGTAGAGTTTTCTATGATCTTCCTCACAGGGTTACCAATTGACCAAATAATAGGACAATATTGAGGTAAACTGCAGTTTTTCAAGTTTTCGAGCTTGCGCGAAAGCTCTAAAAAGCAAACTGGGAATCCCTTCCATTATCATCAGTGCTGAAAACATTCTGAATGCAACTTATTTCATTCATTTTTGAAAGGATGTTCCCAAAAAATTGTAATCAGACAAATAAAAGCATACTGATAAATCTGTTCTTCAATCAATTCAAGATTCCTTTCAACACAACTGAGTAATTAACATCACGTCCTTATTTGTCATCATTGCTTCCATCACCGTTGCCATATCTGATATTCAAATGCCACTTCGGGTTCTTCTAAACCGAACGTTTCCTTAACCTCTTTATCTTGGTAATCGCAAATGCTAAAATCATCACTGGTTTCTTCAGCCGCACGACTCGACAAGAATTTTTTATTCATGAATAATACACGTATTGCAGTTCGATTGTATTATAATGCCGAGTATATAATCAATTTGGTCTTGAAGATGCCGGCCTTTATGTCTGCAGAAGATGATTACGCCATCTAGTTCTACCATTACTGTCTGCAGGTGATGGAATACTCCATAAATTCACTGGAAGAGTATACCGTATACAGAGATTTTTATGGGCGAAGATGTAAGAAATAAAATTTATCAGATAGATTATTGAGGAACTCATTTATCCTTGGGCTGTTGCGGTACAAAATTGAACAGTTCTGACCAATCTGTTTAGTGTTCCTATGCATTTGTTTCTTCATTGTATTGAGTACTGGGTGACCGCAGAGATATATGAGGTGCCATTTGGGACAAAAGTGTGTTTGCAAAAGTATATCATTGAAAGAAAGAAGAAAGAATGCGAGTTGAATACTATACTTTTTCCAAGACTTCATTGGTAAAATTGAAATAATTCTTCATTTTCAATATCCTACAATAGAGTTGTCTGAATCGTCAACTTCATTCTCTATGATTCTTGGAAATTGTCAAACTTTCACTTGATCTATGGATAGAGTGTATAATGTTCATTATACTCGCCTATTATCCATGGACTTGATAATTAACTGTCAAGAGCCATCGAAATATATGTATCATTCAATGGTCGTGGGCAAATAGGTATATTTGGTTTCGAGTGAATATGTTTATTAGTTGCAGCAATATATTTATTCCCTGTGACGATTTATTTTTTTTTTTAATGAATATTACATTTTCGGAGAACAACACAAAAGCTCGATTATGAACTCTGAAAGCAAGCAAACACGTTGGAATAAAGGGGACGTCGGAAAACTTCTAGCTTGAAAGGGTTCGAATTTCTATCGCCAGAGGGCGTATAGCTTTTATTAAACCTTTTCACAGCGATTCACAGTGTTTTCTTTAAATATATATTCTATTGCAAAACCAACATACAGAGTGTAACAGCCAAATGGAATAAATTAGATAACGAATAAATGAGGGCGTGTTGGGAAAAACGCTTGGACACGTCGATTTGTAATTTTAAATGCGCATATTTTTCGAGAAAATAAAATTATATAGGATGTTCCATGCGACCTTGGCCAATACCAACTTTCTTATTTCATATGTAACCCCCTGTATATTATTTATTTTTTTGATTCTTCAGAAAATTCTAGACATAATTCATGTACAATGTCCTATACCCATCTTCAACTTTTTCGGAAATATTAAGTGTTTTCAGAAATATTGAGTAACGTTAGAAGACAATTCTACACCAAATTAGCATGTTTTTTTTTTAATTATTGGGAACTTCTGCGAAGATGCCAGCGCCCTAACGGATAAATTTGGAACCTGTCCAAGCTAGTAGTTTTATGTAAACAAACCTTAGAAATGTGGTGGAGAACGAATATTTATTAAGCAGAGCTTGAATATTTAAAGAAATTATTATAGTTTTGTGTAAGATTTCTTGAGAAGGAACTTTTCGTTTGGATCACGATATAAAATCGTACTTTAAATCGTTCCTGGAGGATAATTTCGGTGTTATTTTAGTGTATGTTGCTTGGTGGATCAAAATAAACCAATATCTAAGTTTACTTGAATTTCTGCAAAAATAGGCACCTCAATAAGTAATTTAAGGACTCTTATGTATGTGAAGAAGTGCTGAATGCAGGCTCTATTATGTGGTAAATCTAGAATCAGTCCAAATGATATGACTTGTTCTTTGTTTACAAACGAGTGAATCAATAAAATGAAAACAGATTTTCTGCTTTAGTTCTTTTGCATCGTATTTCTAAAGAAAAGGAAACAGATAGACATATAATTGATTTCATTTTCATATTACAGCAGCTCAAGATACACATACAAAATGAAAAATGTCACAGCCGGTTCAACCTACCTATATAAGGAAATGAAAAGTATTGATGTATTTATATGAGTAACTTCAGCTATTATCAACTCTAACAGTATATCTAGTTTTTGTCAGATTTTCAACCAGATCACTCTTTTAGAATATAATTTTGTGTAGTATGTGAATTAGGTAGCTGCAGAAGTGCTCGGTAGTTTCTCTGCAGCATTTTCCTTCAAAATTCTCTCATTTTTATTTACACCTGAAAACATCATGACATGAAGTTGTTTCGAAATAAATACATTGTAGGTAATTTACCTTTATGAAAATAAACATCTTCAGAGAAATGCAGTGAACATACTTTCATGTATTTCGTGACCTGTTTTCCAATCTTCCATTTCTAAAGCTATGCCTTTCTTCTATCATTGAGTTCCCTGCCAAATGCTGTTTCCAAATAACCTTTAATTTCATTTAGCTTTGGAAAAAATGAAAACTAGAGGCACTAGATGATCCTTTCTTCTTTGACCATGAATAACATTGAGTTGAGGCACACAATAATAGTCATTTCCGGAGGATGCCATTTCGAATTAATACGATCGAAATTTTCAATCGGAAAGAAAAGAATCGATTGATGAATATTACAAACACTTTCGGTATTCCAAAATTTCAACTTTTAGAACAACACAAAAGCTCGAAAATGAACTCCAAAAGTAAGCAAATTACGTTAGAATAACAGGCACGTCGAAAAACTACTAGCTTGGAAGTGTTCGAATTTCTATCACCAGAGGGCGTATCGCTTAGCAGTAGTTGCGAATTAAGAAATAATCAGTATTACTTATAAGGTTTTAAGTGTAATGTACCGAATTTGTGAAATAAAATAATTTTTATTCAAAACGTTGATTTTTGCACTAAATCTGAAAACACTTAATATTTTCGAAAAAGTATGAATGATGTCAAGAATTTTCTGAAGAATCCAAAAAATAAATAATACACAGGGAGTTACATTTGAAATAAGAAAGTTGGTATTGGCCACGGTCGCATGGAACACCCTATATAATTTTATTTTCTTGAAAAATATGCGCATTTAAAATTACAAATCGACGTGTCCGAGCGTTTTTCCCAACACGCCCTCATTTATTCGTTATCGAATTTATTCCATTTGGCTGTTACACTCTGTATAACCTGTCATATTAGGGAATTTGACTCTGATGACGAGTGAAGTTTGGCATCCATGCAATTTCAAATCTGGTCATAAATACCGATCAATCAATGCAGATATTTCTGCTTTATTAATTTGAAGCATAACGTTCCCATGAACTCTGAAAACACTTTTTATTAACGTACTTGGTATTGAAAAAAAAACAAATTTTAAAATAGTTACACCGCAAGGTTCTTTGTTATGATTTATTATCTTATAATTGAAAATGAAAAAATTAAGAATGGCCATTTGGTTACAGGCAATAAAGTACTGTTTCTATTAAGAATTCCCCTTGAGATCGATATCTACTAATTTCACTGTGAGCTCCCGTACATGAGTGCATCTAAAATTTCCGCATGTCATCACTCTATCGACATCTTTTTCGCTGATGTAATTTGTAGATGCATTAAAGGTCACGGGGATCGGTGAAAGTTGAGGCATAATATTGTTGTCTTTGCACTATAAAGCACTTGAGTTTTATCAAAAATCAGAGGAAGTCTAAGCGTGGGAAGATAACGTTAAAGCTGAAGCACGAATTCGCTGAATTGCATAATAATTGTGCTTCATTTCAACAGTTGAGAGCTTTGTCTTCTCTTGGACAAAATATGTCAACTAAAGGTTTTTTAAGTATTTTTTGTACCAATGTGAAATATGATCGTGTTCGGTGAAAAAAGAACAAATTTTGAAAAATAAGTTTTTTTGAAATTAACTGACAGTACGATTCCAACGAAATTTCGCAGTTGTGCGTTGTCGTGCTTCAACTAACTGTCAAATTAAAATCCATTCGCTTAAGCAGTTCCTGAAATATCAGCGAGACAACCTCAAAACTTCAAATCGCTCATAACTCCGAAATCGTTCGACAAATAATGTTGCCCATGAACAAACTCAACCAGCGCATTTCAGGATGCAACCTACCCTGAAAATTTCAAGTCGATCGAATCCTCCGTACGTCGGTAATCGTGCATACAGACGGCCGTCCGGATCGTCAGACAGAATCGATTTTGACACCGGATTCGTCATCAGTGAGTCCAACCTAGTCGTTTGAGACCATTTTCGGTTCAAAATTCGAAAATAACAGGCATTTGGTTCGAACGATAGCACGCTGTTCCCCAGAACGAGCGCGCAAAAATTAATGTCTAAGTTGTTCCTCTAAAAAACGGATCAGGAGCAAATGAATTCACTGGTGAGGTGTTTCGTTTTTGGTTTATTATTTGATAAAATCAAATAATAAACCTTAGTGATCAACCAAGAAAAAAAACCCTGAAAATTTCACATTTTACATTCTGAATTATGTATACTCCATTCACTTTCATAAACTATTTCGGTTGGCCACCATGACATTCTGACAAATTTCACCGTGTATATTTTGAAAATTTCAGGTTGTAGTCATTTTCCTGGCAGATAACTACACAACGTTGTCCTCTCTACATAGCGGTCGTAGTAATTACCTATTTTTCAAAATTTTAATTTACTTTGGAAAAATAATGAATTTGATGAAATATTATGTGAATTCAATTATGCCAAAGACCTGGCGAATGTTGAAAAAACTTTTTTCTGTGTTAACACTGGAAACATTTCACGTATATAAACATGGTTGGAAGCTTCAGTTATGCTATTTTCTTGTACGGAAATCAAGAATCGAGTATTAGAATTTCACTGAAAAATAATGGAAAGAGTAGTCCGTTACTTTGTGATAGTTCATTCGAAAAAAAAATAAAAGGTACTCGAATAACCCAGCAGTAAAACTTCTAACCGAACAGACAAACCTATGAAATTCCCTACATTTCGAAATTCTCAAGAAAAAAGTCTACAGAAGACATTTAAATGCCTTGTTGCACAACTTGAAATACTATAGTACTACAAAACCTGTGTTATCTTAAAAGAACCAACTCAATTTTAAAATTTCTTGGGAATCTATGTGAACGATACACTGGGTTTCTCGCACATACGTCGAAAATATTGGATAGCTTGTGATAAATTATTGATTCCATATTATCAGAGTTACTATGAGAAAAAGCAGATTTCAATTCTCCATAGCACTTCCTGATACTTTGTCTCTGCTTCTTCAAAAGTACCTTCGGCATTTTTAGTTTCCAAGAGTGCTGATTATGTTGAGATTGAGAGTAGAAATTTGCATTGGCATTTGGCAACGTCGCTGAGAATTATTTTGACATTTCCGATATTTCACGACTGCCAACCTGCGTCAGTTTAAAGTAAAAAAAAACTTGATAGACCTAAATCATGACCAACCGGGATAGTTCATAAAAATGAATGGAGTATACTATCTGTCATCTTCCTATCTATGTCATGAATACAGATAACACATTTCTGTTCAGCAAATTCTCGGACCTTCAATGAAATTTCCTGTGTATATGAATTGACAAGCGACTTGGTGTTATCAAGCTGTGTGCATCTCAAAGAGAATTCTATAACAGTGAACAGGCACGAATGCAGCAAAATGAGATAAATTATTTCCTCTTTCGATTGAATCATTCCACATCACAGTGAACAACATCGGTTTAAATTGCTAGTTCTGTACACTCCAGCCCGTATTCTAATTTATCTGAATGCACTCGTAGCTTCAAACATTCCAGAAATAGTTGGTCAATTTCGGTAATGGAATCACCACAATTCAATTGGGGCAATGCGATTGAATATGTGTAGGATTGGGGAATAATATCTAGTCCTTATACAGGGTGGTCCAAGTAGTGACGTCAATAATTATTTTTAGATTCCTCACACTTGGGGTATCGAAAAATACCTCATGTATGTAACGCGGTTTTTTGTAGATTTCGAGTTATAATATTTTTTTTGTTTTTGGTTTTATTTGATAAAATTAAATAATAAACCTTAGTGATCGTCCAGCAAAAAAATTACCCCCCCTGAAAATTTCGCAGTTTACATTTAGAAGTATGTAGATTTGAATGAACTGATCAAAAAAAATCCGTCCGTCCGCCGTCCGTACTCCGGGGCTTTTCTCTGAAAGAACTGAACGGATATCCGTGAAACATGGTAGAAAAATCGTGTGTCGCTCGAGATTGATCCTACAAGCTTTTCATCAAGATCGGTGTACCCTAAGAGCTCAAAACTGGGGGTAGGAGGGGAAAAAATATTTCTCGAAAACTTATCACCGAATTTTCATGAAACTCTCAACGTTGATTACTGTTGCATAACTAAACCCAAAAATTCACACCCGGATGATTTCCGACCAGTGGTCCCTGAGTTATGTAGAAAAACGCTGCAATAATCCTGAAAATGAACCATCGCATTCTGTTATAAAATCGGAATTCAGTGGAATAATCGGTTAAGTTTTCATCCAGAATCATATATCTAAAAGTGGTAAACCCGCAAGATTTCCCGTCGCGAAGCTTTAAGTAAGATTTTCACATCATTGTGAGCAGTGTGAGTTCCTGACCAAAAATTATGGAGGCCAACATAGGCGGTCTCTCCTTGTTTGGAAGATATCAGCCCCAAAAGTTCCAAATTGTTGCATTTTCAGATCCTTTTTTCCGCCATAAAAATGATCTCTCACTTCTCAAATCTAGTTCATAAATCATCTTTGAACCTTCAACCAACGAATAGCGACACTTTCTTTCAGGAATTTTCATTATTTAAAGGAAGAAAAGTGAAAATATTAGACAACCACTTAACCTATATTTCTACGAAATACCTCTCAATGTTGAAGCGGAGCTTGACAACAGCGTCGTTTCATCCTAGCTGGCCAACGTATTATGACCGAAGAGTAGTTGCTGGCGGGAAATATGAAATGATGGACAGTTGAAGGATATGATTGTAAGGAAAATGCTTCTGTCACTGAAGAAGAGGTGGTTATTCTACCATTAAAACAAAATCATTGAGAATATTTGTTTAAGGTTTCACTCTCAATATTTTCGTTTGAACTTTCTTTCTATCCCCTTCAAAATAGGGAGGTTGTTATCTACTTCGTTTTTTTTGTGTCTTCGAGATAGTCCCAGTTTAGAATGAGATTAAGGGTATTCCCATAAAATGGGTTATATAATAACCTCGATTTCATTGGAAATCTGGGAAGGGCGCGACCTATCACATATGAAAAAAATGTACGTTGAAATATATATCAGGGTGTATTCTCATTCCATTACTATGTGTTTCAACCTTGTAGATTTCATTAGAAACGAATTCTCCTATTTGAAGATTTAGAGTATCGCAGTAAACAGTAAGAACTAAGAACATATTTAATTTTTCTCGCCGGCAATAATCTGTCATTCACGAATACGCACGATTCCGACCGATGAAATTCGCGCCATTGCCAAACTTCACTTTTAGACTGAGTCGAAATCATAAGGAATAGAGGTTAAGTTGTTGTCCAGTAATTTCATTGTTTTTTCATTAAATATTGATTATTCTTGAAAAAAGTGTTGCTTATTGTTGGTTGAAGGTTCAAAGGTGGTTTGTGAACTATACAGATGAAGTGAGAGATCGTTTTTATGGTGGAAAAAGGGACCTGAAAAAGACTCATTTTAGAACTTTGGGAGCCCATATCTTCCAAATTAAGGGAGACCGCCTATGTTCGATTTCACATTTTTTATTCAGAAAAACACACTTCGTACAATAATGTAAATATCTTTTTAATATCTCGGCGACGGGAAATCTTGCGGGTTTACCCTAAAAGTATATGAAAAGATTGATTACCAAATTTTCAACACATAGGTATCGAGAAATTTTAACGGATTCGTTTATTATTTTATAAACACAATGTGTAAATGCCCCATCGATATTCTTAACAATTTTATAATCGTAAGTAGTTCAAATAGAATATTTTTGGGTTTTTTCTCCCAATATCTGAAACATAACCACTAAAAATCGGATAAAATTGTTATTCATAGAAATCACCGTGCGGATTACGGGATTTAAGATTCAATTTCTTCATGGAGCTCATTCATCTCTTAAATAAAACTTATATATTTTTCATAAATCATTGGTTTTTCGCAACACAAAAAAACCAATCCCATGAAAAAATTCATTTGAAACATTGAAATCTCAATAAATACTCTTGTATAACTGAATACCACTTTTACATGCAGAACGCGAATTAAGTAACGTAATTTACAATAATGAAGATTTCTAAAAAGTTAGGTTGATCGGAGGTTTCCATCGATTTTGGTTTGCGTTGTACAATTATTATCGTCAACGTGTGGATATCCGTTACTGGTTCCAATCGAAATCCAATATTTTTCGTACTGAGACTTTGAAATTTGAGTGAATATAAAAGATAACTAGCATGTATATGATAAAACAAATTGGAGGATATAGCAAAAAATCTATAACAAACCGAAAAACTCATCAATTGTCGAGAATCTAATCCAAAGGGTAGGAGCCTTAGACTAAGGTAGGAGCCGATGATCTACCTGTTTTAGTTGAATGATTCAATTTTGGAAAACTTAAATTTTTCCAGCCAGGTAGGAATTGAAATAAGAAATGAATTTAAACAGTTCAAGTGGTTTCTCGCCATTATCGCAGTTTTCTGAAAGAATATTCCGAAATGCAAGAGGCTTGATACGATTGCTCGCATTTCAGAATTTTCTTCAGAAAAACTTTGAATCCGGATATAATATTCACTAGCCGATATTGGCCGTCAATCTTTAAAATTGTTTTATTCCACATTAAGCTGGGAAAATGATAAACCTTTGTGTAAAATTTGCAGCTTTTTGTACATTTATTGCGCCAGCGAGATTTCAAAAATTGATATTTTTACGTAGGAGGTATTTTGCAGTTTTTTTCGTGGCATGATCTCCCTGAATGTTGTTTCAATAACAAAATAACTCAGTTTCCTGAAATTACTTGAAGTAACTCAAAAAAGGCTCGAAAGATAGAACTCTGGTTTTCAGTAGGATTCACTCAAACATTCAACTTCGATTTAAAAATTTAAAATTATAAGGTGAAAGATGGAGTATAAAAGGCCGTGTTAGTGAAAAATTTCTTCAAAATAAGGAAAATTCGGCGAGGTTCTTGAATGGTAATTCCCTCTTACATTCTTGTACGTTGAAGAGGGAAATTGAAACTATTGAGAGATCTTTATCTTTTACTTGCATTTATGAATTTTCATCGGATGACGTCTTGTTTTATCTTATTATCTCAACACAACTCTTGTAATTAACTCTTCATCGTATCCTCAATAATTCAGCGTGATTTTTAGAGTGTGAAAAGTTGCTATTGTAGAAAATTGCCATCGTGCCATCAAACGAGTTATTAGTTAGAATATATCAATAGGAATGACGATATATACCAAGAACAAATTGAAGGTTATCTAGTCTCAAATCTATTGAAAGTATAATTAAAATTGTTTAGCAGCTGATATAAAGAGAACGCGGATGGAATAATGAAAAAAAATGTTATTCTTGAACTTTCGTTTTTTTTTGTTTAGATTTAGTCGAACACTTTGTATGAATATTGCGAATTGAATGTGTTTTACAATCATTAAAATATACAGATTTTTCTGTAATAATCTTTCGATATTGATATTTTACTATATACTTTTATTGTCTTCAACGTACTACGTATGAATGACAAATTTAATTATTATATCAACTGACATAATAATGATCGAAGTGAAAAACTTGAGACAACGGTAACATAATAAAATACAATACGGAAATAATTCTGTAGTATTTTTGTTGTTACCGTTTTCTAAAGTCTTTTACTTCTAATATAACATGTCAGTTGAAATAATAATTAAATATGTCATTCATACGTAGTACGTTGAAGACAATAAATGTATATCGAAAGACATCAATATCGAAAAATAATACGGTTGATTCTGTTTGCGTATTGCTATGAACCTTGTTATTCTAGTCATATTGCTATCTTTCTAATTTATAGCAATATGGCCATGATGTTACGTACGTATTCTGTTCCGAGTGTTATAGCAATGTTTGTTATGAATTTTGCCATAGCAATATTGCTATCATGGACTTCCATAATCGGTGATTTTAGAGCTACAAAGAAGAAGAAAATAACCCTAGTTCGTGATTTTTTTTATGATTTTGCATACATAACCTCAATCTATGGTTTTTATTATTCATGTAAACATCGACATAAAAAATGTTACGAAACAAAAAGAGTCAAATTGCCCAGTAACCAATTTCCTGGATACCAATAGAATATTGGTCACCAGAAATCAAATGCAGCAATTTTATTCAGAATTTTATTAGAATAATCATTTCAGATGTTGTCTACTTTTCCTGTATTTCAGTCTAAGAATTTTCGTTGAAATTATATATTCTAGAGAACCTTGAACATATTTCCATTAACATATACTTTTTTCATTCATGTAAACATCGACTTATTCAAAAATGTTACGAAACAGAAAAACCAATTTAAGTCAAATTGACCAATTTCCTAGATACCAATAGAATATTGGTTTCCAGAAATCAAATGCAACAATTTTATGCAGGCGTTAATAATTCGAAATTCGATGAACTTTTCTGTTGGCAATTCAAAGGGATGAGATCATTAGAATAATCATTTCAGTTGTTGCTTACTACGCCGTTATTTTAGCGTAAGAATTTTCCTCAAAATTCAATATTTTAGAGAACCTTGAACAAATTTCTATTAGCACATTCTTCCCTATCTTCAATATTTTCGAATTCTGGGAAGAAATAATACTGAAACAAAAGGATCTCTGCAAAATTCTCTTTCTAACCTATCTTGTTATCAAGCATAGCAAGTACTATTTTGAGGTTGCTAAGATAGCAATATTGATAGCAAGATCCTTGTTAAAGTGACAGATCATATTGCTCAAAATCGTTGATCAGAATACCAATAATTCCAATCTTGTTATGATAGCAACATTTTTTTCCTAGCAATATTGGCTGTTTGCAAACAGAATCGACCTGATTATGTAAAGGTATTACAGACAAATCTTTATTTATAATGATTGTATTAATAAACTTCATCAAGTAGACCAGTCTTAGTTCAATTCTTGAAATAAAACGAATAGTTTTATAGAGTCAGTATCAACTGTCATATAATTTTTGAAGTTTTGAAGATTTTTGAAAGTATTGTTTACTACATTTCATTTATCAAAGAAAGAAGATGATGTGGAACTTGTCAAAATTATTCACAAATATTCGCATTTGACAAGCTTGCCAGAGGTTCCAGATCAGCTTAGTCCTCATGTAATCATAGGTGTTAGTGAATGCACGTAGTAAGATTTCGACATATAATATAGAAAAGATGCTACTGATGCCTCTGAATCAAAAGATAGAAGATCAAATACTGTTTAGCATTATTTTTGTTTGTATTTTATTATGTCACCGTATTCCCAAGTCTTTTACCATTATATGTCAGTTTATTCAATAATTGAATTTGTCATTCAGTACGTTGAAGACCATAAAAGCATATCGAATATCGGAAGATATTTGTTGCGTTCCTTTATTCCCAGATTCTGGCCAGTATCAGTAATCTCGAAACGCTTCGTACTGATACGAAGAATTACTAAAGCATTGTCAGTAAAATCGACTGTCAAAATTTACTGACAAGTACTGGCCAGGAATATCGGAACTCAACTATAATGTTAAGGTATCACAGAAAAATCTGTATTTTTATTGACTGTATTCATAACCTTCATCAAGTAGACTGGTCTCAATTTAATGAATTTGTTCATACCACTTCACAACTTTAACCTTGTAAAGGATCGCTCGCTTCAAATGATTCTCAACTACCTATTCAAAATTCTGAACGCAGCAAAACATACTCAAGTCAGACGGACTGATTTCCCATGAAGGTGTCTGCATTTCGTTGATGCAGCGTTTAGTTTCTTTCTGTAATGTGTTGGTTGTTTAATGTGAATCTAATGGTGTTAAATTTCACGGTGTAGGTGGGCAACTCTGATTCTGATAAACGAAACACGATAGTAAACCACAAAGAAATGTCTCATGTAGTAATTGAATTATTTTACGGACTGTATGGCTTGTGGCACCGTCTTCTTGGAACCACAAATTGACTGCGTACATATCATCCAATTTAAGGCAGAAAAAACTGTGTTATGCCTAACGGCCGACCGTAAACACAATAACTTCCGGAAGAAACGACTTAGAAACTCGATATTTGTAGAGACGGTTTGGGGATTAATTACGAAGGTCGAATTCGTGAATGGGTAAAATCCACCCAATGATTCCGCAGATATACAGAGTCAAAATTTATTTTCCCAATATTTCCAAGAATACAGATTAGATCGAATCGAAATCCAGTTCTTCATCGAAAAATGACAGAGTTTAATGAAGGTAATATGATGAGATCACAGAATATCGAATGTTTGAAAAAAAATTTGAAATTATTTTCAAATTGTTCTAATGACACGATCATCACGAAATTTTGCACAATGTTGTACTTCAACATCTTCGAACAAGCTGCGAAGTTTCATCACGATTGAATCAGTATTTCACAACCACGAAATTCTACATATTTTTTCCTAATATCTCCAAAACTAATAGCCGTATCGAATTGAAATTTGGTACACTACTGTGGAATATGAAGATCAAAGTAAAACTGAAATGTTGCTCGAATATGAGCAATGGTTTCAGAAAAAAACATTTTTTTTCGAAAAAAATTTTGAAAATTTTTTTTTCTTGATTGAGTAACAATATTATTTCAACAAAATTTTGCTCAAAGTTGCGCGCCGTTGTGCTTCAACTAACTGCCAAGTTTCAATCCAATCGCCACAGTAGTTTCTGAAATATGAAGAAATTGACCTCAAAATTTCAAATGGCTATAACTCCGAAACTATTCAGCCGATTTGGCCCATTGACGACCTCAACCACGGCATTTCGATGCGCGAACTACCCTGCAAGTTTCGAGTTGCTAGCTGGCTCTTTTCGACAGTTATCGTGTCCACGGCGCTGGCCGGCCGGACAGAATCGATTTTGACACCGGATTCGTCATCAGTGAGTCCAACCTAGTCGTTCGAGACCATTTTCAGCACCAAATTCGATCTCTCATAATTTTATAATTACTTGTTGTAAGAGTTACTTTTCATTCCATTCGCATAAACTCATTTCAAGAAGTGTCATAGTTTGTTAAAATTCTTCAAATAGAGTTTTCATTTCCCATGAAACACATAAAAGTGTATATTAATTCATATTATATTTTTAGATGGATGATGACCTACTTGAAGTTATAATCAGAGTCTTTTTCGTTTCTGAAAATAATGAAAGATTGTTTAGATTTTTTTCGGGAAGAAATAAAAAAATTGATTTATCATGAAATTTTGAACCTTTTTCATTGGAAGAGTTTGAAGAGAACCTTGCGGCTTCGAGCCGAAAAATTCTAGGTTTTCTTGTTCTAATTGTCAGATTATAAAGAATATAGAGATGGCAACCTTACTTGAAACAAACAAATATTTAAATTTGCTCAAGACTGTCTACACAAAAAAAGAACGGACTGATTTGAAAATCTACACAATTCTTTAAAGGAAATAAAGATTTTTCTCGCACTGAGCTACATTGTAAGATACTGAGGAAATACTCGGAGATAACAAAAAGAAAACACCTTCACATACACCAATTCAAAATGACAATTGCTTTTAATAATTATTATCATGCGCTCGGAATGGTGGCGTATGTGTCGGTGGGTACATTATGAACTTCTACTTATGTCCCCAAGTTTGTCTTTTTATTTGGTAGGAAAATAAACGAATGTTTTCGCACCATTATTCGAATCATCTCATCTACAGTCCATGCCTCTTCTTCTTTAACGAGGCAGAATTGGTTTTCTACTGAAGAAGTAATATGTTTGTAAATTTGATTGGGAACTTCTGCGAAGATGCCAGCGCCCTAACGGATAAATTTGGAACCTGTCCAAGCTAGTAGTTTTATGTAAACAAACCTTAGAAATGTGGTGGAGAACGAATATTTATTAAGCAGAGCTTGAATATTTGAAGAAATTATTATAGTTTTGTGTAAGATTTCCTGAGAAGGAACTTTTCGTTTGGATAACGATATAAAATCGTACTTTAAATCGTTCCTGGAGGATACTTTCGGTGTTATTTTAGTGTATGTTGCTTGGTGGATCAAAATAAACCAATATCTAAGTTTACTTGAATTTCTGGGAAAATAGGCATCTCAATAAGTAATTTAAGGACTCTCATTTATGTGAAGAAGTGCTGAATGCAGGCTAAATTATGTGGTAAATCTAGAATCAGTCCAAATGATATGATTTGTTCTTTGTTTACAAACGAGTGAATCAATAAAATGAAAACAGATTTTCTGCTTTAGTTCTTTTGCATCGTATTTCTAAAGAAAAGGAAACAGATAGATATATAATTGATTTCGTTTTCATATTATAGCAGCTCAAGATACACATACAAAATGAAAAATGTCACGGCCGGTTCAACCTACCTATATAAGGAAATGAAAAGTATTGATGTATTTCTATGAGTAACTTCAGCTATTATCAACTCTAACATTATATCTAGTTTTTGTCAGGTTTTCAACCAGATCACTCTTTTAGAATATGATTTTGTGTAGTATGTGTATTAGTTAGCTTCAAAAGTGCTCGGTAGTTTCTCTGCAGCATTTTCCATCAAAATTCTCTCATTTTTATTAACACCTGAAACATCATGACATGGAGTTGTTTCGAAATAAATACATTGTAGGTAATTTACCTTTATGAAAATGAACATCTTCAGAGAAATGCAGTGAACATACTTTCATGTATTTCGTGACCTGTTTTCCAATCTTCAATTTCTAAAGCTAGGCCTTTCTTATATCATTGAGTTCCCTGCCAAATGCTGTTTCCAAATTAACTTTAATTTAATTTGGCTTTGAAAAAAATTAAAACTAGAGGCACTAGATGATCCTTTCTTCTTTGACCATGAATAACATTGAGTTGAGGCACACAACAATAGTCATTTCGGGGAGATGCCATTTCGAATTAATACGATCGAAATTTTTAATCGGAAAGAAAGGAATCGATTAATGAGTATTACAAACACTTTCGGTATTCCAAAATTTCAACTCGAAGAACAACACAAAAGCTCGAAAATGAACTCCAAAAGTAAGCAAATTACGTTAGAATAACAGGCACGTCGAAAAACTACTAGCTTGGAAGTGTTCGAATTTCTATCACCAGAGGGCGTATCGCTTAGCAGTAGTTGCGAATAGCATTATTTCACCTGATATTTTAATTTATTATATTTCGCCATTTATATTTTAACGACGATATCCAAATTATCGTGATCTATCTGTAGTGATTGCGAAAAATATAGAAATCCCAAAGCAATTATTATTTTGACTAACATACTTGGGGGACCACAATTACCATGCGAGAGCCTCAGGTTAAATTCATGTAATTAAACATTAACCGAAGGATAATCTTAGAGATAGAAGCTTGATCTTGAACAGTCGCTTTGAAATTAACTTGGAATTATGTAAATGAGGATGTAACATTATTCAATCATTTGAGTATTATTACGATATACTTATGGAACGAGTTGTTATCTGAAGTGAATTTGTAATTGATATGATTCTGAACTTTGTTGTTATTGAATTTCTTGAACCAGTTTATATGGTTTAATAATTTTCGATCAGTTAGAATTTCTTGTAACCTATATTTTGAATGTAAAATCCAGAAACAAAAGCCAATAAGGAATTGTTCCATCTCAACAATGGGGGTTTTTCCTTCAAACGAAAATGCAGTAATTTCCATGAAAAACCTTTAGAACAGCACATTTCAAACATATAGTTTCAATATTATATTTTTAAAAAAATGTTTGATCACCTAAAACTGAAAAATAAAAATGGGGATTTGTATTTGAAGGGATTTATCATGAGTGCACGATATGGCAACGTCGAATTCAGCTTTCTAGGAAAGAAAATGACGTCAAATTTGTTACTTTGCTTAGGAAAACAGAGATAGCTATACTTCGATCTGGTTAGAGTAGAAGACAACGACCAAGGAATAGAAAAAGAAGAGCACATACTGTCATACTGTCATATTACTGACAAATCGCAAACGGGAATTGTTTGGTTATATTGACAAAGAACACGTGTGTACCACAGAATAGGAATAAATATTTCATTATTCTATAGCAGAGAAAGCTATTCTACTAAACACCGTTGCCACTTCGTGCATGCCTGACGAATCCCAAGCCCCAATTTTGAAACCTGATTTTGAATACTTTCTGAAGGTAATTTGGGAAAATGATGAATCAAACCCATAATAATCATGTTCAAATTTGCATTTGCTGTAATAACCCAAATTCAGGAAAAACCCCAATTCTGAAGGGAAAATAAATTAGGACGTTAGACCGAGCGTAAGCACTATAATTTTCGAAGAAACTACTTAGAGACTAGATATTTGTAGAGCAGATATGAATCCGCAGATATCCCCATTCAACATTTTTTTTCTTAATATTTTTCTAAAAAAAACAAAAAGCACTGCCGTGAAGGCAGCAACTTTTGCGCGCATGTTCAATGTAGATGACCGCTTCAGCAACGAATTTGAACATGCACGCAAAAGCTGCCGCCTTCACGGCAGTGCTTTTTGAAATTTTTTTTTTGATAGATTACTGGATTTCAATTCGATCAAATCTTTTTGGAAATATTGGAAAAATAAAATGTTGAATGGGTATATCTACGGAATCATTGGGCGGATTTTACCCATTCACGATTTCGACCTTCGTAATCAAGACCCAAACCTACTCTACAAATATCGAGTTTCTAAGTCGTTCCTTCCGGAAGTTATTGTGTTTACGGTCAGCCTAACGGCCGACTGCGTAAACACAATAACTTCCGAAAGAAACAACTTAGAAACTCGATATTTGTAGAGAAGGTTTGGACCTTGATTACGAAGGCCGAATTCGTGAATGGGTAAAATCCACCCAATGATTCCGTAGATATACCCAATCAAAATTTTATTTTTCCAATATTTCCAAAACTACAAATCAGATCGAATTGAAATTTAGTACTTCATCGAAAATAACAGTTCGAAGTTTCATACAGAATTTAATGAGGATGATATGATGAGAAAATCATAGAAATTTTTTTTTTCAAATTGTTCTAATAACACGATTATCACGAAATTTTGCACAAAGTTGTCTTTCAGCATCTTAAAACTAGCTGTGAAGTTTAATCAGGACTGAATCAGTATTTCTCGAGTAATACCGAAAAAATCAACGATATCGAGAAGAAAACCTCGAAATTTGACATATTTTTTCCCGATATCTCCAAAACTTATGATCGTATCGAACTGAAATTTAGTACACTGCTGTGAAATTAGAAGGTCAAAGTGTGAGTATAATTTTTTTTGGATATGATGAATGGTTTCCGAAAAAAAAACAAAATTTTTTTTTCAATTTACTGACAATATGATCTCAACGAAATTTGGCTCAAAGTTGCGCGTCATTATACTCCACCAAACTGCCAAGTTTGAATCCAATCGCTTGATTAGTTTCTGAAATAAAAAATAAATAACTTCAAAACTTCAAGTGCCTATAACTCTGAAACTATTCGACCGATTTGGCCCATTAACGAACTTAACCGCGGCATTCGGATGCGCAACCTATCCTGAAAGTTTCAAGTTGCTAGCTTGCTTCTGTCGACAGTTATCGTGTCTACGGCCGGACGGACAGAATCGATTTTGACACCGGATTCGTCATCAGTGAGTCCAACCTAGTCGATTGAGACCATTTTCGGCTCAATCATACAAAATTACAGACATTTGGACAAAACGATAGCACGCTGTTCCCCTAGAACATGCGCGCAAAAACAGATCTCTTCGAAGTCGAATCTAGACGGTAATTGGTTGAGAAGAAAACTTTCGAGCATTTTGTGAAAATTTCCCGAAGTAAATTTTTCCTTCTGAAAAATTCCGTCACATTTCCGTGAAATTTGGCACATACCTTGAATTCAATATTTCACAACAGTGTATCAAATTTCAGGTCCATAAAATATTTATTTTCTGTAAAAATTAATCAAATTTCATTATTTCGTCAGTATCGTAGTTGAAATTAAAAAAACTTAGAAAAGCACTGACGTGAAGTTAGCAGCTTTTCCGCGCATGTTCACTTCTGGTGATATCCTTTGAACATGCGCGCAAAAGCTGCTGACTTCACGTCAGTGCTTTTCTAGTCTTTTTTCGATAAAGTACTGGTACAATTCGATCTAATCTTTATTTGTGGGAATATTGCGAAAATAAAATTTTGAATGGGCATATCTCCGGAATAATTGTGCGGATTTTACCCATTCACGAATTCGACCTTCGCAATTAAGCCCCAAACCTACTCTACAAAAATCGAGTTTTCAAGTCGTTTCTTCTGTAAGTTATTGTGTTTGTGGTTGGCAGTTATTGAAATCCAGTACTTTATAAAAAATTACAGTTCGAACGTTCATAAAAAATGTCATCAGGATAATTTGATTAGAAGATCACAGGATATTAAATATTTGAAAGAAAAAATGAATGAAATTTTTTTCGAATTGTTCTAATGACACGATGATCACGAAATTTTGCACAAAGTTGTCTATCAGCATTTTCAAACTAGCTGCCAAGTTCCATCATTATTGAATCAGCATTTTTTGAGTTATTCTGAAAAAAACAACGATATCGAAAAACAAACTACGAAACTTTGCATATTCTTTCACGATATCTTGCAAAATTATAATCGAATCGAACTGAAATTTGGTACACTGCTGTGAAATATGAAGCTCAAGATCTGTCGAAGTGCCAAGTTTCAATCTAATCGCTTCAGTGGTTCTCTAAATATCAGGTAAATAACCTCAAAATTTCGAATGTCTATAACTCCGAGATCGTTCGACCGATTTTGCCCGTTAACGAACTCAACCTTCGCATTTTGAAATGCAACCAAGTCTGAAATTAGATTAAAATTAGAAAGATTCCTCCATCTAACAAAACGATACCACGCTGTTCCCCAGAACATGCGCGCAAAAAACACCTGACCTCACGTCAGTACTTTCTTAGAATTTTCAACTCAATTTTTATGCGCTTGTTCTGGGGAACAGCACGTTATCATTTCGTCACGACGTCTGTAATTTTCGAATTTGGAGCCGAAATTGGTCTCAAACGACTAGGTTGGACTCATTGATGAAGAATCCGTGGTCAAAATTGATTCTGTCCGTCCGCCCGGCCGTGTGCGCTGTAACTCTCGAAAGAGAAGACCTAGAGTATTGAAATTTTCAGGTTACGTTAAGATCCTGAATATCTCGGTTGGTTTCGTTAATGGGCCAAATCTGCCGAATGGTTTTTGTGCTAAAGCCATTTGAAATTTTGATTTTTCAATAACTCGAAAAATATTTATCTGATCGAAATGAAACTTGGTTGGAAGATGAACAGTGTCAATTAGAAGAATTATCCATGGAAAAATTCGAAAAATATTTTTCTTTTTTTCAAATTTTTATATTTCATTCAAATTTCATCATTTTGCAATGTGAACAAGCGCGTAAAAGCTGCTGACTTCACGTCAGTGCTTTTCTAAATATTTTTTGCAAAATATCCATTCGAAATTCTAATCATCGATTTGAATCATTCGACCGATATTATTTCTCCAATAAATTGTAACCTACAAACCATAATCTATGCTATTCGAGATATCACTCGAAAATGGTACTTCTTGTAAGGAGATAATATTTTCGAATCATTTTCGGATTGTCCCTTATTTGAACTAGACGTAAGAAGAAAGACTTTCTAATAAAACAAATCATCGTGCTTCTTATTACACAACTATGATTTCCTTTGAACCAAAATTACTGTCTATTATTTCCCTAGCGAATAAACAAACATTTGCGCAACTCTTCAACTTTGTCTTGTCGTGTAATTTGGCGATGCTATGCAATAATAATGCTAATTACGGCAAAATTTTACCGTCGTTAACCTTTTTAGTCGACGCTGTACGAAGTTTGATCCGTTGTTACGGATTTGGTTTTGATTAGTTTAATGGTAGTCATCTTGCATTAATTGCTATCTTCAGGTGGAGATCCAGCCAGATGTTTTATGCATTATTTCGGTTTCAACTGGGAAACGTTAGTGGTTTAAAAGTTTATCTGGGGCATATCGGACACAAGCGGCTCGTCAGGGGGGGACAGAGTTGGCATCGAGGACCCTAGAAGTCACAAATCAGTATTAATTTAATTTTATTGAATTTTCAAAACTGAATTATTCATCATTGACTTACGTTTGATGAACATAATCGCTCAATGAAGACATATCTTGATCGATTTTGATGAAATTTTGCACACATCTTAAAGTTGATATACTAGGTTTGGACCTTATTTACGGAGGCCACATTTGTGAATCAGTAATATCAGTATACAGGGTGTTTCATCATAAACTGGTCAAACATATATTGCCGTATAGATGACATTGGAAAAGTAATTTGTGCCTTATGACATATACCCCGTTTTCGAAGCATAAGCGAGACACAGGGTGTTTAATGTCAACTTTGAGCAATATTCTGATAAATGTGGTGAATTATACGTGACCTTTGAAATAACGGTATTTTGTCACATCTTAGTATTTTTTGGTGGTCAATTCAGTTGTTGTGTAGAATTCTGGAAAAAATATTTCAAAATGGCGGAAAATCAACAAAGTTGGAATTTTTTGTTTTCGATTGCCAATTTGGATAGCATTATTTCAATGCACTCAATTTTGTAAGATTTTTCGTGAAAAAATTTTTCCAAAATTCAAACTCAATTTTTTTTTACACGTCTACAGTAAAAAAAAAATCACCCAAAATTGTTGAACTTACCTCCATTCTGAACACAGGTGTGAAAACGGAATGAAAAAATATCCATTGGTTTTCATTTTATGGCCTTCCAAACATTCCGCTTGGAGTACTTAAATAATTCTTATTCGAGAAACTGGTGGCCTTAAGGAGCCCAAAATTGTGCTAATGGGTCCCTAGAATGACCCTGATAGAAATATGAATTTATCCAAAAAAAAATTTTTTTCAAATAAACTTTGGCAGGAACCGAACTCTCTCCGCTTTCGGAAAATGGGGTCAAATTCGATAAACCTCCGTTGTTTGGTAACGGACGTCATTATAATCAGAATAAATCCAATTTATACGCGGCCCTATTGTCCGCAAGTGGAGCGAGTTCGAATCCCATCGAAGTTTTTTTGAAATTTTTTTTTGTTGATAAATTCATAATTCTATGCGGGTCATTCTGGGAACCCATTAGCACAATTTTGGCCTCCGTAAGGCCACCAGTTTCTCGAATGAAAATTATTTAAGTACTCCGAGCGGAATGTTTGGAAGGCCATAAAATGAAAACCAATGGATATTTTTTCATTCCGTTTTCACACCAGTGTTCAGAATGGAGGTAAGTTCAACTTCGAAAGATTCCAACAATTTTGGGTAATTTTTTTTTCACTGTAGACGTGTAAAAAAAATTGAGTTTGAATTTTGGAAAAATTTTTTCACGAAAAATCTTACCAAATTGAGTGCATTGAAATAATGCTATCCAAATTGGCAATCGAAAACAAAAATTACAACTTTGTTGGTTTTCCGCCATTTTGAAATATTTTTTCCCTAATTCTACAAAACAATTGAATTGAGCACTAAAGAATACTAAGATGTGACCAAAAACCGTTATTTCAAAGGTCACGCATAACTCACCACAGTTATCAGAATATTGCTCGAAGTTGACATTAAACACCCTGTATCTCGCATATGCTTCTAAAACGGGGTGTATGTCATAAGGCAAAAATTACTTTCCCAATGTCATCTATACGACTATAGATGTTTGACCAGTTTATGATGAAACACCCTGTATCAGTAATATTTAAAAAAAATGTAATTTTTTTTTTCAAATTGTTCTAATGAAACGATCATCATGAAATTTTACACGAAGTTGTCTTTCAGCATCTTCAAACTAGTTTCGAAGTTTCATCATGATTGAAGAGTATTTCTTGAGTTATACCGAAAAAACAACGATATCGAGAAGAAAACCACGAATTTTACATACATTTTTCCCAATATATTCGAAACTAATAGCCATATCGAATAGAAATTTGGTACACTGCTCTGAAATATGAGGCTTAAGGTATGAGCAGAATTGTTTCCGAATATTGTCAATAGTTTCGAAGAATTTTTTTCGAAAAAACGCTGTTTCCCTAGAACATGCGCGCAAAAATGACAACTTGAGGAGTCATTCGGAATTTCGTGAGGAACATGTGATTAGAGAATCGCCAAATAAAAAATATTCGAAAAAAAATTGAGATGTTTTTTATTCTCAACTGTTTGAAAGAAAGTTCAGAATATATCCTGCGCTAGTTCAAATTTCGTATGTGAATCAAGTTCATATTGAGGGTGAATGCGACGACTCAGCAGAATAACAAGAATCGCCGGCAAATCCCCTGTAGAGTTAGATAAAATCTCTAACATATTCGAGGTAAATATAGAAGGTCACTTCATTTCACGAACCTTTTAGTTTAAGAAAATTCCGAGTGTCTTCAACACGATGTTACAATCACTTAGGTATCAAACTCATTGAATACCCAACAATTCGAACAGCAGAATTGAATCAATCATTCATCCTTCTTGTACCTAATGTATTTAACCTTCAATTTGTAAATTGAAAGGAATTACATAATGCGGCAGCTAGATTCTTCTTTCAAAGATGGTTCTTCTGACTGTGATGTTGAATGAGGAAAAAACAGGATTTTTAAGAAGTTGGAGAAAAATAATTTAATTATCATGATTGCATTGAGTATTACAGCTCTTCTCATCCGTGATATTTTGTATACAGTGTGTCAATTTGAAAAGGTGCCATCCATCAAGCAAAACCAGAAAAAACCTAGAAAAGCAATGACGTGAGTTCAGAAGATTTAACGCGCTTGCTCCGTTGCCAAAGCGGTCATCTATACAAGTATTGACCCTGCCAAACGCAGATTTCTCATATGGTCCCCACGAAATTCTGCATGAACCTCAAGCTATAATTTTCGATCAAAAACTAGATTGCAATTCGATCCAAAATTTTGAGTGGGTATAGCAATCTAAAGAATAATTGGCGAATTCAACCCATTTTAGCATTTGACTTTCTTAATTAAACTGATAACCTTCTCTACGAATATATTCCCTATGTCGATTCTTCCTAAAGATAATGTGTTTACGGCTGGCCTAACAACTGATAGTGAACAAATTAACTTCCAGAAGAATCTACTCAGTAGCTTGATAATTGTTGTTTAATTAGGAAGGCCAAATTGGCGAATTCATAAAAACTATCGAATGATTCCGCAGATTTACCTTTTCAAAATTTCAGTTTTCTGATATTTCCAAAAACATAGATCGAATCTCCCTTCAATGAAAAATGCTACCTTGAAGTTTCAGCCAAATAGGGTCTACAGAACAATGAGCAAAATAATTCTCTCCATTCAACAACATGTAGGAGGACTTGTTAACTTTTTTTGCTCATTGTTCTGTAGACCCTATTTGGCTGAAACTTCAAGGTAGCATTTTTCATTGAAGGGCGATTCGATCTTTATTTTTGGAAATATCGGGAAATTGAAATTTTTAAAGGGTATATTTGCGGAATCACTCGATAGTTTTTACTAATTCGCCAATTTGGCCTTTGTAATTAAACTCCAAACTTTACAATTATTGAACTATATTGAAAAGATTCTTCCGGAAGTTATTTTGTTCACTATCAGTGGTTGGACAGGCCGTAAACACATTAACTTTAGGAAGAATCGACATAGGGAATATATTTGTAGAGTATGTTTTCAGTTTAATTAAGAAGGTTGAATGCTCAAATAGGTTGAATTCGCCAATGGGGGTTTTTCCTGAATTTGGGTTATTACTGCAAATGCAAATTTGAACATAATTATTATAGGTTTGATTCATCATTCTCCCAAATAACCTTCAAAAAGTTTTCAAAACCAGATTTCAAAATTGGAGTTTGGGATTTGTCAGGCATATACGAAGTGACAACGGTGTTTAGTAGAATAGCTTTTTCTACTATAGAATAATGAAATATTTATTCCTATTCTGTGGTACACACGTGTTCTTCGTCAATACAACCAAACAATTTCCGCTTGCGATTTGTCAGTAATAGACAGTATGACAGTCTGTGCTCTTCTTTTTCTATTTCTTGGTCGTTGTCTTCTACTCTAACCAGATCGAAGTAAAAGCTATCTCTGTTTTCCTAAGCAAAGTAATACATTTGACGTCCTTTTCTTTCCGAGAAAGCTTAATTCGATGTTGCCATATCGTGCACTCATGACAAATCCTTTTAAATGCAAATCCCCATTTTTATTTTTCAGTATTAGGTGATCAAACATTTTTTTAAAAATATAATATTGAAATTATATGTTTGAAATGTTATGTCCTAAAGGTTTCTTATGAAAATAAAAACCCCCATTATTCTTCAGATAGTTATACCCATTCAAAATCTTGCTTCGAATTGCAATCTAGTACTTGATCGAAAATTATAACTTCAGGTTCATGCAGAATTTCGAGTGGACCATATGACAAAAATCTTCGGCTGGTAGGGTCAATACTTGTATGGATGACCGCTTTGGCAACTGAACAAGCGCGTAAAAGCTGCTGACCTCACGTCAGTGCTTTTCTAGGTTTTCGATTAATTCAACTCAAAACGTTTCAGGCTATTTTCTCAAAATCTTTGAATCACTTCAATTGTGAGTATGTATTGAAGCTGCTCTAGGTTCAATTCAGTATATATAAATTTTGTTTGCCCTCTCAACTGAGACTGTCATGAATAGGGACAAAAAATCAAACAAATATTCAGGCCGAACAAAAAGTATTTTTTCTGTTCAACAAAAATGACTTATATCAATGTTATAGATAACTTTTAATTAATCTGATCGGATATCATTTTGTATTCAAGAAATTAGAAGTAATTGATTCAGTATCAAATCCTCTCTGTTGTAGCATTCTTCCTTTAATCATCATCACCCAAATAACTCATTATTTTTTTAATGGTACACAATACTATCAATTGATTGAATTGCATTTGTGTTGTCGGAAATGTACGATTTATTACATCTTGTTATACACCAAACGGAAAGCCACTAATCATATGCATGCTGATAGAATGGATACTTATATCCTGTAATATCTACAGGGTGTGGACTCAATTCAATGAGTTCTCATTATTTAACCTCAAGCTATTTCTTGTTCACCAAATAACGGAATAATACTGTTTTGATTTTTATCGCAGTATCTCATCTCGGAGTTACACTCAATCGTATTGTTTTCACGTTCTGTCTAATGGCCGATCGTAAACACAACAATTTCCGAAGAAACAACTTAGCGACTAGATAATTAAGAAGGCCGAATTTGTGAATGGTTAAAATCCATCCAAAGGTTCCGTGAATATACTCATTCGAAATTTTATTTTCCCAATATTTCCAAAAATGCATATCGGATCGGATTAAAATTCTGTACTCAATTAAATAATGATAGTTCGAAGGTTCGTGTAGAATTTCGTGATGATCATTGACTAGAAGATCGTAAAATATGAAATATTTGAAAAAAGGCGTTTGAATTTTTCAATGTTTTGATAACGTGATTATCACAAAACTTTGCAGTAGTTTGCGATTCAGAATGTCTACAAATAATTGTTCAGTTTCATTATGATCGAATCCGAAATTTCACATATTCTTTTCCCTTATATTCCTGGAAATAAATACTGGATCGACCACATAATATTGAATTGAATGGTATGTGCTAAATTTTATAGTCTGAAAATTGTTTCCGAAAAAAAAATTTTCAACGTGAAGATTTATTTTTTTTTACATTTTCTGACGGATCCTCCCGAAATTTGGCACAAAGTTGCGCGTCGGTATTTTACAACTAATTACAAAGACTCAAATCTAACCTGTCAGTACTTCTCGAGATATCGAGGATATAATTTTAAAATTCGAAATAGGTGTAACTTCGAAACCGTTTGACCGATTTAACTCATAATCCAACATGGGTATGTAGTATTTTGATACGCTTCCTACCCTGAAAATTCCAAGACGCTAGCTCGTTGCGTTCGACAGTTATATCCTGAAAAACATTCGAAATTGACGGACAATTGGGCAAAAGGATATAGCGTTGTTTCAAACAACAAACTTTTGAGAATAGGAAGTTTTAATTCTGGGAAAATGGATCTGAATTGTTTAACAATCAGAGTTAATTTAAAACCATTTAATCTCTCAATTCAGCTCTCTCCGATGAAATTTTGTGTGTTCAAATGTCTCGTAAAATCTTTCATTAACAGAATAAATGACGTTTAAAATCAGAAATAATAGGCATGTAACCATGAAGAATTGTAGTATTATTATCAGGATAATTGTTTCGCTTCCAATAAGTTCCCACCAACTGAAGATGATGATACGGAGGTTTGCTCCTTACTAACGATTCTAACGTACATAATCTTGGCTTCAAAGATATTCGTACAGTTTCAGTGAGTGAAACCTGATAGTATAGTTATAGTGATTGTGGTACAGGGATTCGAATTTTCTAGTGATATTTGATGGTGAGCCTTTCGAGTCATTAGTTCTAGAAATTATTTTTGGATTTCAAGTTATATCCCAATTTTAAACCTGATCGTGTCAATAGTTAGGTATTGAGGAAATATTATGAAAATTTTGAATAACAACGAAATTTAACATGGTTTTCTCCTTATACCTGCGGAAATACATCAGCTCAGATTCAAATTTGAAAAAACTGTTGTGGAATACTAACTTCAAGCTCTGTGCTCAATTTCATCTTAATCTAGTCCATAAATCAGAAAAAAAACTTTTTGTTTTCTATGAAGATGTGGATAATTGTCGAAAAATTTTTGTAACTGTGAGTTAATTTTCTCGAAATGATTACGAAGTTTCGATGTGATCGCATCTGTACTTCTTGAGATATTGAGGAAATAACCTCAAAATTTCGAACTATGTACAACGAAATTTCACATATTTTTTTTCATGTATCTCCTAAAGTGAATATAGTATCCAATTGAAATTTTAAATATTTGTTGAATATTGATTCTGAAGTCTATGCTGGATTTCGTTGAAATCCGATCAACATTTTTCGAGAAAAAAAAATTTTCTCAAAAATTTCAAACATCTTTGAATAATTTTTTTTTCATGCATCTCCTAAAGTGAATATAGTATCCAATTGAAATTTTAAATATCGTTGTTGAATATTGATTCTGAAGTCTATGCTGGATTTCGTTGAAATCCTATCAATATTTTTCGAGAAAAAAAAATGTTCTCAAAAATTTCTTAAATTTTTGAATAAAAATCTTTCGAAAATTTTCTAACGACTGGATCCATACGAAAATTTGCAATAGATTTCGCCTTGGTATCTTCCAAGTTTGCTAAATTTCGATCTAATCGCATCTGCACTTTTTGAGATATCGAGGGAAATAACGTCGAAATTCTAAACAACAATGAAATTTGACATATTTTTTTTCCATATATACCCGGAAGTAAATGTCGTATCGAATTGAAATTTGAAATATTGTTGTTGAAGCCTGATTCTAAGGTCTGTGGCAAATTTCGTTGGAATCTGATCAACACTTTCCGCGAAAAAAAAAAATTTCCAACAAATTTCAAAAATTTTCGAAAAATCATTTTTTTTTTTAATTTCCTAATGACTGGTTTTATACTTAATTTTGCATTTAGTTGTGCGTTGGTATGCAAGAATAAGTTACAAAGTTTCAATCCGATCGAATCACTACTTTATGAGATATCAAGGAATTAACCTCAAAATTTTATATTTGTATAACTCCGAAACTGTTCAGCCGATTTCGACCAGTAACGAACTTAACAAGGATATTCAGGATCTGATCCCAACCTGAGTCCAACAAAATCGTTCAAGACCATTTTCTGCTCAGTATTCGAAAATTACAGACGTTTGGGCAAAACGATAACGCGCTGTTCCCAAGAACAAGCGCGTAAAAAACAGAATTCTCGTTCGAAGAACCTGTACTTTTGCTCGTTGACGTTGGTCACGATTTGATTCACAGCAATTCATAATTGATTCGAGGAAGCCAACATAATGTAATTCAATTTACTGCTGTCGTCAAACCAACGAATAAGTCGTAAATTCACTATGAAAAAAGTTCGAGTTAAATTGTGGTAGATTCAGCAAATTTATTGAAAGACATCCGACATTTTAAATTATACGAAAACAAAATAGAACAAAAATTAAATTAAGTTATCAATCTGTTAAAAATAATATTTGGTACATATAGTCCGTTTCAGAATGATTGACATCTCGGGAGGCTGTGGAAACTCGAAATTATGTTGGTAATAGACCATAGAACATTTGTCTTGCAGGATTCATGTTGGTATTGAGAATGATACTGACTTATGACTTTTTCAAGTTTGAGTCAACTTAATGAAAATATTTGGAATTTATTTCTGATTGTGTATGTTCTTGATTCAATCGACAAATAAGTTTTGGATTTTAGCATTTCTTAAACCTTACCGAATTGAAAATGGCTGGAATTCATCAAGATACCTGTCACCTAACTATACTCCATTCACTTTTATAAAGTAGCCCAGTTGGCCATGATTTAGGTCTATCATGTTTTTGTAACTAAAACCAAGGCAGGTTGGCGCTCCTGAAATATCGACAATGTCAAAATAATTCGACGCGAGGTTGCCAATTTCTACTCTCTTTCAACTTTCAATAACAAATAACAATTCAGCTTCAGTAGGTAGTCATGTTTGAATTGAACAAATTCCCTAATGAATAATTTCAAAAGTTATATATTTCGTGGAATTGTTTCGATAGAAAGTAGTACACTGAAAATGAACTTGGTATATCCTATCTTGGCAGAACATTGAAATTTTACGTATGAAAATAACATGAATTATACAATATCTCATTCAGTTCTATTTTTTCTAATATAGTAGGAATTGTTTTTTTCTGGAAATTGAATATTTGACTTGACTTCAAAGTATGTACATGAAACATAATTCCATATCTTGCTTTTGACTCGAATACTGAATGATAGGTAGTTTACATGGAGAATTCATCCAGATATCCTGTCATTACAACCAATGATAATAGACTGAAACTAAGCTGTATGAATCCCAGTTTAGAAATATGTTGATCCAGTGTATCATTCACCTAGATTCCCAAGAACTGTTAGTTAGTCCTTTTGAGGTTAATTGTGACACAGGTTTCGTAGTACTACTACATTTTCTTACTGGAATATTTCAAGTTGTGCAACAAGGTATTTAAATGACTTCTGTGGGCTTATTTCTTGAGAATTTAGAAAAGTAGGGAATTCCATAGGTCCGTCCATTCGTTTAGAAGTTTCACTGCCGTGTTATTCGAGTACTTTCATTTCTTTTCGAATGAACTATCGCAAAGTAACGGACTGCTCTATCCATCATTTTCCAATAAAATTCCAAAACACTCGATTCTTCATTTCCGTACAAGAAAAAAGCATAACTGAATCTTCCAGCCATGTTTATATACGTGAAGTATTAACAGAGAAAAATGTTTCTTCAACATTCGCCAGGTCCTTGGAATGATTGAACTCTCGTAATATTTTCTCAAATTCATTACTTTCCCAATGTAGATTCACATTTTGAAAAATAAGTTATTACTACGACCTCTTCGTAGAAAGGACAACGTTGTGTAGTTATCTGACAGGAAAATGACTATAACCTAACATTTTCAAAATATACACGGTGAAATCTGTCATGATGTCATGGCCAACCGGGCTACATTATAAAAGTGAATGGAGTATACAAGAGAACGTGGGGCAATGTACCGGTGTTACTGCGAGTTTTTCAGGGATTCATCAGATATTTCTTCTAGTATTAATCGCGTTTAGCTAATTTTTCAGGTAATCAATCATTCATTTACCTATTCAAGGTGTTTTCTGATTAATAAATAAGTCTTAAAATATTAGATTTCTCCAAGTACTGTGCAAAGAATTTTGAAGAAAAAAAAGGCAAGTCAGCCAGGAGTTAGCAGTGCAAGGAAACCTATTCCACATGATTATACCTTCAGAGAGACATTAAACGACGTTTTTTTGAAAATCAAAAGCAATGAATATATCAATTTGGAAATAATTTTTATTTTATTCTCTTCCTTCCGAAATTCTGAGGAAAAAATAGCACAGGACTAGAACTTGGATGAATTTCTCATAGTCATCAAGAATACAAAGATTGCTGAAGAGTGACATCTTCATTGAGGAGGAACTTCAAGTGATCTTTGATTACCTAAGTTTTCATTATTTAATCAATGATATCTCAAAATTGGAGTTTCTCGAAAGCCTGAATGATTTTATGTTGAAGCATTCCTCTCTTTTTTCATCATCAATCCTGAATTTCCATGATTGATCTGCAGTGAACTCATGTGGCTGTGTATTTTCAGTCGTCAGTTTAGCTGTATGCCTTTTGGCAATTGAAACTAAGTTTGAAAATTGGTCAATGCAACATTGATGACAATAATATGCTGCCGCTGTACAGGTTTAGAGCATCAGAGTATTATAAATATTCTCAACAATTTCAAATCAAATTTGCCTTGAGAATTATTTTATAGGTTATATTTGTATATTTTAATCTATGATCAACCCACAGAAATTTTTAGTTACTTTTTGTAACTAGAAATAAAGCCGCGACTAGATTTTCATAGCCTACTCTGATGTCAATAATTTTGAAATGAACTATAAATATCCTTGCACCCCTGCAAAGTTATGCAAATGAAAAAGATAATGAAATTACTTAAGTATGTTTCACATTGACTACAGCATATTTCATCCAGAATACCACGTTAAAAACTGCATCTAATGATGCGTTCATTCCAGTATTTCATTCCATCTATGGTTTAGGTTACGTAACAATAAAAATTCGAAACATCTTGATGATACATGAAGAAATATAACTACGTTACACTTTCTTAACTTAAAGTTTGCATGCGTTGCAATTAAGCTAGGATGATGTCACTATAGCGCCATTATTTCAATTCTTTTTCCGTGTACATAACTTTATTATGACATTAATTATTGTTCTTGTGTAAATGGAGAAAAATTTGAAAAAACTTTTTTCACAAATAATATAATATCTCGGAAACGAACATATTCTACTGAAATTTTGCTGAGATGTCATTTCTCAACCAAATACTGGATTCTGGACGGATTTGTAATTGTGGAAATATATGAAAAGGAAAAATTTTCCGAATAGATCTGTCTGCGCGGAATCTTAGGGTGGATTGTCCTCGGGATTGTCTCTCCGATCAATCTTCCGTATTTGCTTCAGCTATCGAAAAAAATCGGACACAGTCTTGAAATTTTCAGATTATGATTTGAGCCTGAATGTACCGGATAAATCGGGCAAAACCGGCTGAATGGTTTCATTGTTATGTTCAATTGAAATTTTGAGTTTATTTAACCAATATCTCAAGAAATACTGCTGCGATTAGATGTAAGCTTAGGAATTAGTTGAAGAATTCCGATGCTCTAATCAATCCGAAATTTTGAGCTGATCTAATCACTTAAAAATTTTAAAAAAATGTTTATTATTTCCAAATTTTTCAAAAAAATTGATTTTTCGAAAACCATCCAACAGATTTCGAGAAATTTGGCACAGACAGACCTTGTAGTCTATATTTTACAATTTAATTCGATCCGATTTTTATTTTCGGAGATAGTGGGGAAATTTATCTCAAATTTTTTAGGATAGTTTAAAGTTTTCAGGATATTTCCCGGTATCCCGAAAAATACAGACGTGATCAGATTGAAATTTCGTAACAGTCGCGAAATTTCGTCAGGGTCGTGGCAGTTAAAATTCCCAAATAATTTTTTTTCGATAATTTTCCGGATTTTTCTCGAACAACATATTTTTTGGAAACTATTCAACAGATCTATTTCATAACAGTGGACCAAATTTCAGTTTGATCCGATATTTATTTCAACTAACTGCCAAGTTGCAATCCAATCGCTTTAGTAGTTGAAATATCAGGAAAATAACCTCGAAATTTCAAATGGCTGTAACTCCGAAACCATTTCGCCGATTTCGCTCGTTAACGAACTCAAAGGTTGCATTTGAAAAAATTCGAAAATTGGGGTTTTTCCCGAATTTGGGTTGTTACTGCAAATGCGAAGAAGTGACAACGATGTTCAGTAGAATAGCTTTTTCTACTATAGAATAATGAAATATTTATTCCTATTCTGTGGTACACACGTGTTCTTTGTCAATATAACCAAACAATTTCCGTTTGCGATTTGTCAGTAATATGACAGTATGAGAGTCTATGCTCCTCTTTTTCTATTCCTTGGTCGTTGTCTTCTACTCTAACCAGATCGAAGTATAGCTATCTCTGTTTTCCAAAGCGAAGTAACACATTTGACGTCCTTTTCTTTCCGAGAAAGCTGAATTCGACGTTGCCATATCGTGCACTTATGACAAATCCCTTTAAATGCAAATCCCCATTTTTATTTTTCAGTTTTAGGTGATCAAAAATTTTTTCAAAAATATAATATTGAAATTATATGTTTGAAATGTGATGTCCTAAAGGTTTTTCATGAAAATTACTGCATTTTCGTTTAAAGGAAAAACCCCCAACAGTCATTTGGACTAAACTATAGCACGTTATTCCCTAGAACATGCTCGCAAAAAAGTAAAGTTAGTAAAGAGTTATTCCAAATTTAATCATCATTGTAAATCTATAGATAATTCGAATAGAGACAACAAAGGAAACCGCGATTTTTAATTAACTCCTCGCTCGATCGTTGGGACAAGGCAATAATTATCAACAACAGTGTTGAAAAGGTAAAGCGATTTTTAATTTGAGAAGTACGCTTGTTTGCACAATGCGAAGCGCTTTGTGCATTACGACAACAATAATAATATTATCATCTAACTAATGTTTTCTTTTTCAGAGTTGGTGCACCATGAGGTCTCTCCATACACCGAAGTTTTCTGTGATATTTTATATGTTTTTATTTATCGGCTCATCCTACAGTGAGGTGTTCACGGCTTTAGCCGATTTAGAGGAATTGTTATCGACAGAGAATTATTTGATTACCACACTAGAGAATTATGTGAGAGCAGAAGAGGCAAGGGTGGACCTATTGAAAAAGTGAGTAGAATTTAAAGGGTGTTCCAGAATATGCGGTTGATAATTTACCACCGTATAATAAGATCAAAAAAATAAACGGCCTTCAAATAATTTTTTTCGGAAAATGTTTATTGACGGAGAAACAGCGCTTCAAATGTATGGATTTTAATTTTGAAATTTCTCCTAAAGAAATATTACCCCCTTCTTTTGTTTAGATGCACTGTTTCCGAAAAAGAGGAGTTGAAAACTTCTCATCATTGAAATTCGAGAATAATTATATACAGTGCGCGTCAAAATTATGGAACAAATTCATTTTCTCAGAAGAAAAATATTTTGCAACAAAATCCTGAAACAGGTCAATTTTTTGTTTCACTTTTACCAAATTTTTATGCATATTTGAAGGATTTTTGTTGCACCCTGTGCTATCCCCATCAATCCTCTGAATTTTTTGAATAGGGAAAGTGGGTCATGTGGTACTTTTTGGCAAGGTCTTCGTATCTTCAAGAAAGGTACTAATAGCATACCTACTTGAAATCATAACTGAAGCGCAGTGTTTCACATATTCTAATTTTTCACGTGAGGGGGTTGGAAGTTGTGCATGATCAAAACTGTAATGGTTGACTTTCTTTCGGTGGCAAATTTCATCAGGTATCATCGGACTTTGAGCTTCATATTTCACAGCAGTGTACTAAATTTCTGTTCGATACGATCATAAGTTTTGGAAATATTGGGAAAAAATATGTCAAATTTCGAGGTTTTCTTCTCGATATTGTTGTTTTTTTCGGTATAACTCAAGAAATACTAATTCAATCCTGATAAAACTTCGCAGCTAGTTCGAAGATGCTGAAAGATAACTTTATGCAAAATTTCGTGATGATCGTATCATTAGAACAATTTGAAAAAAAAATTTTCTCATCATATCATCCTCATTAAATTCTATATGAACCTTCGAACTGTAATTTTTCGACGACGTACTGGATTTCAATTCGATCTGATCTGTAATTTTGGAAATATTGGGAAAATAAGATTTTGAATGGGTATATCTGCAGAATCATTGGGTGGATTTTACCCATTCATGAATTCGGCCTTCGTAATTAGACCAAACCTTCTCTACAAACATCGAGTTGCTAGGTTGTATCTTTCGGAAGTTATTGTGTTTACGCAGTCGGCCTAACGGCTTCCGAAAGGAACAACTTAGAAACTCTATATTTGTAGAGATAACATACAGATTAGATCGAATTGAAATCCAGTAATTTATCGAAAAAAAAATCTAGAAAAGCACTGCCGTGAATGCAGCAGCTTTTGCGCGCATGTTCAAATTCGTTGCCGAAACGGTCATCTACAATGAACATGCGCGTAAAAGCTGCTGCCTTCACGGCAGTGTTTTTCTAGATTTTTCATAGTTCTGGTTGAGATATTGGAAGTGGAAACCCAGATAAAACCTGAACAACAACATCAAGGTGTTTTTTCGATTTTTAGTGCCTTTCTATCTGGAAAAATCCTTCGGTTTTCTTTGTCATACCGCTATTTTCTTATCCAACGGAAGAACATAAAAAATGCAAGATATCCTTCGATCAATATTCGAAAGGCGAATATAGGTCAAATGAGAACCATACTCAGTGACATTTGAAGTGTATCATCTAGAAAGAATGTCGTCGTGGAATGTGGCAGTCTTACATCAAGAATGAAAAGATATCATTTTCGGAATTTTTTTCAACATTAACGAGCAAAAAAAAATAAATAATGTATCGACGAAATAAGATGACCGATGTCTGATTGTGACAAGAAGTTCAAATCAACTCGATCTTCGTGAATTAACTATACTAGAGTAAATGAAGATTAGTACAGATTGGACAGTCTCTTCTACATCATATCCCACGCATTTTCGATGGGATTTAAATCTGGTGAACAGGGTGGCCAAGGCGAAATGTTAACGTCAGCTTGTTGAAGAATGTCCATAGCTCGACGAGCAATAAGGACGTGCGTTATGATTAGGCAGAAAGGTGGTTTGTAGGACATCATCAACATAACGCGCAGCTGTCGTACAGCCTTGAATAAACAAAAGTGGTGATCGGCTATCATAAGCAATAGTTCCCTAAACCATAACCCCAACAAACCTGTGTACATTCTTCAACAGCAAACGCATTGTGACGTCGATCTCCACGGTGACGTCTTATCCTTATGCGCTCATCGTGCATACCTATACAGAATCGCGATTGGTTGCTGAATACGACCTCATGCCATTTTGCCTCCCCCTGGTGCCGTTCTCAGCACTAGTTGAAACGTTGACTACAGTGGTTGATTGCAGCACTAATAGTGGATGGGTGGAAGGGTCCGAAAGTTCAATCAAATACGGCGATATAACTTAAGCGTAGTACAGGGTTAGAGTCTTCCAACACTCATATGACTGGTCTTTAAAAAACTGTAATAAATAAGCCTTGTACAGCTTTGATTTCATCGGCAGAAGCACTTTGAGCGAAGAGTATTCATCAATATCACCAGATATTTCCTTGTTGAGACTCTTTTGTTTCAATCGGTCAGTTCTATCACTAAAACATTTACGTTGTTCATTAATGATTAGTTCAACAGGCAGTTTTCTGGAAGGCATAGCTTTCCTCTCGAATAACTTTCTTTGTTTGGATTAGGGAAATCAATTGTCTTCATGAATGTGATCTAATATTTCTTGACAAGTTCGTGCTTACCTCTATAAAAATGTTCATCATCGGTAAAATGCAGGTAACAGACTTTCATTAATCTTGTTTGTTGGTTTACAACTTTTGAGTTGCAAGTTTCCAAGATCGATTCTTCAACACTTTCAGGTCCGACTTGTTAAAGGAAGTTTCTTTCACCCAAACTCGAAATGTTTACCCGGGCTGTGGCAATTTATGGAAACGGCCATTTGAGTTTGCTTTTTCTCAGTAGAAACACTCGTAAAATCACACAAACGCCAAGAAAAATGCATAACCTTTCTCATTTTATTGACATTTCTTTTAACTTGTCAATGATACTCCCTGTACCTCGGGTTACTCTGATAGCCACCAGAGGGAGTAGCGTTCATCTTCATTCGCCAATATCGAAATGATAACCAACTTCTTTCCAACTGGATTAAGAAGAAGTCGTGTTCCTATTCGACGTGTGTGGTTCCAACAGAATTGGTGGCCTTCCACACAGCCAGACCTACAATGAACGATATTCGTCCTCTCTTCCCTGCCCGCCTTATTTCCAGGTTTGATGACGTTCATTGGCCTCCTCGGTCCCCAGATTTGACCATCTGCCACTTTTTTCTGTGGAGGCATCTCAAAGCACGGGTTTACCAACACAAGCCCCGAATATTGGGAGGAATTGAAGGAAGCAATTCGCGTGAAAGTCGCCGCAGTTGAGAGAGCAACGTTGGAAATAGTTTTCGGAAACATCCTCGAAAGACTTCTGGGACCCTATTCTTGAATGTGATGGTATGAACGTTCTCTATCGTTCCGTCAAAAATGCACCGTGTTTCCTTGACTACAGCGTAGACACGCCTATTTTCTCCCATCCCCAATTCAATAATAAGGACCCAGGAGTGTATCGTGAAACAACGACGCCACATGACTCATGTGATTTTCCACACATGAAATTCCAAAATTCTTTGAAATTCTGAATCCAAATTGTTCAATGAAAATTTATTTGAGTAACAATTACCGAGGTTATGATCGTCAGAGTTCTCTGCCAGACCCTGTAGTAACAGGTCTACCTTCTTCTCCGTATAAAACAGTTGCCATTTACTAATTTTATGAGTATTACCAATACTTCACTTTGATGTTCCAAATCATTTCATCCGATGAATCATTCAGCGAAATAAACATACAATAAAAATGCGGAAGATTCCCATATTCACCCATAAAATAGTTTACTCATGTTGTTATTATAATAAACAATGGCAACAACGTCATTATCACTCCCATAAATAACATACAAGATATAACTCATGTTAATCAGAAGTGATCTACTATTGCATAGAACAATACAGGACACATAATTATTATGGAAGTGCAAATCAACTCCTATTTCATAAAGAGCTAGTGGGAAAAGCTCCTGTTTGTTAAAATTGTATTAACAGTGATTTTTATTATTATGTTGATTTATATTCCAAGTGACGTATTGCAAGACAGGTGAATTGAAAAGTCTTCAAAAAGTTTATTGGACAATATTTATATATTCTTTTGAGAATGAGCAAAAGTTTTTTCACTTAAAACTGACGCAGGTTGGCACTCTTGAAATATGTCAAAATAATTCTCAGCGACGTTGCCAAATGCCAATGCCAATTTCTACTTTCAATCTCAACATAATCATCACGCTTGGAAACTAAAAATGCCGAAGGTAGTTTTGAAGAAGCAGAGACGAAGTATCTGGAAGTGCTAAGTAGAATTGAAATCTGCTTGTTCTGCTAACTGTAATCCTTCCAATTTGGAATCAATAATTTATCACAAACTATTCAGAATTTTCGACGTATATCAGTGGAAACCCATGCAGAGTATCGTTCACATAGATTCCCAAAAACTTTGTAAATTGAGTTAGTTCTTTTAAGGTGACACAGGTTTTGTAGTACTGCTACATTTTTATACTGGAGTATTTCAAGTTGTTCAACAAGGTATTTAAATGTCTTCTGTAGATTTATTCTCCGAGAATTTGGAAAAGAAGGGAATTCCATAGGTTTGTCTGTTCGTTTAGAAGTTTTGCTGCAGGGTTTCGAGTACTTTATTTATTTTTTAATGAACTATCACAAAGTAGCGGAGTAGTATATCCATCATTTTTCAGTAAAATGTCAACATTCGATTCTTGATTTCCGTACAAGAAAATAGCATAACTCAATCTTCCAACCATGTTTATATACGTGAAATATTTCCAGAGTTAACAGAGAAAAAAGTTTTTTCAACATTCGCCAGGTCTTTGGAATTATTGAATTCACATAATATTTTCTCAAATTCATTATTTTCCCAAAGTAAATTCACATTTGGAAAAATACGTAATTACTACGACCTCCATGTAGAGAGGACAACGTTGTGTAGTTATCTGACAGGAAAATGTCTAACATTTTCAAAATATACACGGTGAAATGTGTCAGAATGTCATGGCCAACCGAAATAGTTCATAAAAGTGAACGTAGTATACATTTTCACGTATGTTACAAGAGCACAGATAAAAACCTAAGAAAACTCTGCCTTCATTTGGCCATGTACCGAATACACGCATTACTGTCATACGATAAAATTAACATGACCGCTAATTTCGGGAAAGACAGATACCCCTGTCAGAATCGCTACAATTTTCTACGTCTTCGAACTCGAGGTATTTTGTTGCGCTTAACTATGACTTAACACAAGTGGATTGCTAGCAATAACTAAGAATAACCGTACGGCTGAACGGCTTTCTTAAAAACAAAATGACAAAAAAACCTTGTTTATGCAAACTGAAACGTTGATATCGTTGCTTGGAATATGGTCTATCGGTTGACGAAAATTGCAATTCGCTAAGTTATTCCTTGTGGATGTAACACTTCTAATGTCACTGAGTACATCTTTTTCTGAGTATTAGATTGAAGATCATACTTTAGAAGAGATAAAGAAGATGCCTTTTGCTGAAGACTATAAAAAATCATTATATGTTCCTTCATATAATTGAAGAGTAAAATAATAAATATATTTCCAGATATGCAGAGCTGTACAGAAAACACCATGACAGGGCATCTGGAGACGTTGAGGCGTATGTCTCGAATCCAATCAACGCTTATGTTCTCGTTAAAAAATTAACTACAGATTGGCAACAAGTTGAATCCTTGATAACGTCAGATGTATCCACAGGTAAATTGAAAAATTTTCACTATTCACTCTTATTATATTCTTCACAATTCTCCATAATAAGCATTCATGGCATCATTGCTTCATTTTTTTCTTACAATTTTTTGAGTAGATAGATTTTTTTAAGTGACGGCAGCAATAGGTCAAGAGCAGCTTTGACAGACTACTGGAAGACCAACAATAACCTAAAAGAAAAAAGAGATTTCTCCTGTGATTTCGTATTCCTGGAAATTTCAGACTGACGTATTCGATAATAATAGGATGAATTTGGTGTTGTATGTTACGATATTAGTCATTTATTTCATAAACAGGTTCAATAATGCAAATAAACAGACCTCTCGTTAGTTCAGTTTTCTGTCTTCCTATGTTGTATTTTATTATATAGGCACCTTGTTAATTTCAAAAGCAGAAAAAATATTGCGAAAATATTTTGTGATATCATCGTGCTAATAACTTTATTTCATATTGATACATTATATACAAATAAAACTTCAATTACCGTTACTATAAACATGGTTATATCTCCCTTGGGAGTTATACTAGGCAGTTATAAATCTTTAACTCCCTCTAATGTATTTACAAAAGCAAACCGACAATGGGTCTCTTGCATGAATTTTTCTTAACGTTGGAATCAAATATTTTACCCGTAAGACTACTGAAAAACTTTAACCGCCGTCAAAAATTTAAATTTTTAACGAGAAAATGCTCTTGTAAATTTGGCTCCGCATGTCGGTTGTTCAAACGGACAAAACTTCGCGGTTTCCGTGACGTATGGGGATATATCGGCTCTCTCCCTCTTCTCGTGTACTTTTCTCTCTAGCAAGCCAATAGAGAGCGTCGGGCTGTATCGATCGGTGTATCGTACAATAACGACTTAACGAGTGACGTAGAGGCGATCTGACGCGTTTCTCCCGCTTCGACCTTGAGTCCCAATTTGGCCATTTTTGATACCGAATTATTCGAAATTCGCGAATCAGTGTGAAAGCATACATTATGATTTTGTATCGATAAAGAATGAGAAAAACATAAGAATATGATAATTCGTGTTACATGCAAGAGACCTATTGTCGAATTCTCCAGTTCATGGAACTCTCTCCCATTTGTATCATTACAAATTCTCATCATTTGGATATTGACCATTTCAGGCTGTGAGAAAAATAATTCAATTCACTCAGACTGGAATGCAGAAGAATAAATACATACTAACATGTCTTGAAACTAAACCAACATCATACTTTCACGCATATTTTTGTCATATTCTTTTTTGTTTATACTTTGGTTCCGACTATTTCCGACTTTATCGGTAGTAGTACCTCACGAGCTTTCTCAGCCTATTGCAACAAATCGAGTGATATCTCAACTCTCTCCAAGCTTTAATTCCTTTTCACGAATGATTTTTCACAATTTAACAAATATTTACAAACTTGTCAGTTGATATATCCATGGTAATCATGTCTATATAATTCATTCTTAAACAAAGTTCGTTTGATTTCGAAAACCAACAAAATTTGGTTTTCCCATTTCATTAGTGGGTATTAACTAAAATCAATTATCTATCACGTGAGTTATTGAATGTCAACAACCTCGGGCAACTTACAATCCTTCGGTACTGATGTCCCTCGGGATTGATATCTGTTGCCCTCGGTAATTAACATCCTCATCACTCCCTTGATAAATAAATAACTATTTCGTTCCTAGGCACGACCAGGTATTCCTGGCTGTAGTAGATATAGGCATAGTGTATTAACACAGTGGATGATTTGTGTTCACTGTAAAATGAGAATAATGGGTGATCACAGATGGCTAAAATTCCAATCAGTGATGATTTAGACATTTTCTTTATAAAAACTAACAGTTAACTGTTACTGTAACAAGATATTAGATACATTGGATATAACTCCTAGATAGTGCAATAGTGAATATTTCTGTCACAAACATCCAAATTAATACAAAATCACAGGACAAATTGCTTTTTCCCACAGTAAACGTTGCATTTGAGGTTATTGTTGGTCCTCCAGTCTCCCTCGACAGTCAAAACTGCTCTTGACCTATTGCTGGATGTTCAATTGTATCTTTCAGTTTGCAGCTAATAGTGGTCACTACGTCCATTTTATCGTCAACATGATCGGTCTACTGAGGAAGCAATTAACCTTCTCAGTTCGAAAGCATCAACAAGACAAAGTAATGCGAGTGGCTAGCGATATCGAGCCATGGTAACTGATTTTGTTTCTAAAAATCAATCAGCTTAATATCTACGACATCTGGTTCGAACAAGACGGCATAGTTTTTATTTCAAAATCAATTAGTGATAAGTTCATTTCGAGAAGACTTAATACCTCTCCATTACTTTTTATGGGGCTATGTTGAGTCATTGGTTCATGCCGACAAACAACTCTCGAAGCATTGGAAGCCAATATTCAAGCCTACATAGACACCATACGGCCAGATGTATGTAGGAACTCATATTTGAAAACTAAATGCCATGAAATTACCTACAGATTATATCAACGAAATTCATCCCAACAATATTTCTGCCTTGTATTACCATTTCGAGTTTTTGAGCTCTTAAAAAGCACCCTCTATCAATTTAACCTTGCTGGCATTGATTTAACCTCTTGAAATATTTCAGATTATATGGCCAACATAACCTTCATCAAAGAAAACATGAAATTTCCGACATACGAAGATTTGAATGGAGCAGCAGTTGCTCTGACCAGGTTGCAAGATACATATAACTTGGAGACATCATCTTTGGCTCGTGGTGAACTCAACGGCATCAAATACAGCGCTGAGTTGACATCGGCTGATTGTTTTGAGCTGGGAAGGCAGTCATACAACAATGGTGATTTTTACCACACCCTCTTGTGGATGAGGGAAGCTGATGTCAGGTTGAACAGGGAATCTAATGATACTGTAGACAGGAGCGATATCTTGGAGTACTTGGCATTTTCTACCTATAAGCAAGGTAAGGATATTTATTTGGAAAGACATCTTTCCATCTGGAAGATCTATCACTAGAAGATATTTTCTGGTCATATGGATTTGATGTCTCATAAACGATTCTCTTTCGGGAAACAGGGTATTAAAGTTTGAAATTTTTTCAATTTTTTTTTCTCATAGTATCTGACTTTGCAAATGTCATCTACACATATGTTTGTCCAGTTTATTGTGAAATACCCTGTACAAACATTCGAAATTTTATTTTGCCAATATTTCCACAAGAAACCTAGAAAAGCACTGCCGTGTAGGCAGCAGCTTATGTGCGCATGTTCAATGGAGATGAACGCTTTGGAAACGTCGACTGTTAGGCCGACCGTAAACACAATAACTTCCGAGAAAGAAACAACTTAGAAACTCGATATTGGTAGATAAGATTAAGATCTTAATCACGAATTTGTGAATGGGTAAAATCCACCCAATGATTCCGCAGATATACCCATTCAAAATTTACGTTTCCCAATATTTCCAAAAATACAGATTGGATCAAATTGAAATCCAGTTCTTCATCGAAAAATTACAGTTTGAAGGTTCATACAGAATTTAATGAAGATCAGAGAACATTGAATATTTGAAAAAAAATTTGAAATCTTTTTAACAAATCGTTCTAATGACACGATCATCACGAAATTTCGCACAATGTTGTCCTTCAGCATCTTTGAACTAACTGCAAAGTTTCATCACGATTGAATCAGTATTTCTTGAGTTATACCGAAAAAAACAACGATATAATAATAACTGAAGTAATTCCCGAATATAAACAATAGTTTAAAAAAAAAAATTTTTTTTCGAAAAAAATTTTGAATATTTTTTTCAAATTGAGCGACCATATGATTTCAACGAAATTTTGCTCAAAGTTGCGCGTCATTATGCTTCAACTAACTGCAAATTTTCAATCCAATCACTCCAATAGTTTCGGAAATACGAATATTTGGCCCATTAACACATCAATTTGTATACTATTGGAAGGTTTATGGGTAAAAAGTAAATGATACTATGGTAACTGCACTTTATCAATGTTAAAAATCTTCAGCAGCACGTGGCAAATTGTTTCTGAGATATCGAAGAATTTGAAAACATTTTTTGAAAATTTTATCTTCACTTATTGTAACGTTTTCTTGATTTCAAAACGTCCAGAATAATTAAACTATTTATATTCACTTATTTACACTAATAACTAATAACTAAACAACTAATTCTGTCAAACTCTATGCACAATTTATTTCCACCCTATTTATTTTCACTGATCACTTTCTGTTTCGAATAACTCCGCTGAATGACTCCCTGTACTGCTCCGCGCCCGTTCTTAATCACTCGTGGAACTTCTAGCGATTTCCAGAAGCTTCTAGTTACCTGGCGGATAACGCATAGACATCCGGAGTTTTCTAAGACAGGGCCGTACTCGTCACTATATATTTTTGAGTTATTGAGAAAACAGAATTTCAGCTGGCAATAAGTCTGAAACCATTAAGCGGATTTTAACCATAAAAGAACTTAACCTAGATAACGATAACGCGCTCTTCACCAGAAAAATCGCATAGAAATAGGGTACAATAAATTGGATACTTTTGATGATGATGAGCAAAATATATCTGACCAGATTTTTTAATTTTGATCAATTTTATTGTTACAGGTAATATTCCCTTAGCCTTAGATTTGACAAATAAACTTCTTGAGATACTGCCAACTCATCCAAGGGCCCTCGGTAACAAAGTGTACTACGAGGATGAATTGCAGAAGTTCAACCAGATGAAGAGGAAGGGAGAGGAGGGTGAACTTCAAGACGAACCTGAGCAGTATGTAAGTGATTCGCAACTACTGCTAAGCGATACGCTCTCTGGCGATAGAAATTCGAACACTTCCAAGCTAGTAGTTTTTCGACGTGCCCGTTATTATAACGTATTTTGCTTACTTTTAGAGTTCATTTTCGAGCTTTTGTGTTGTTCTCAGAGTTGAAATTTGGTATAACGAAAGTGTCTGTAATATTCATCAATCGATTCCTTTCTTTCCGATTAAAATTCTCGATTGTATTAATTTGAAATGGCATTCTCCCGAAATGACTATTGTTGTGTGCATCAACTCAATGTTATTCATGGTCAAAAAAGAAAGCATTATCTACTGCCTCAAGTTCTCATTTTTTTTTCAAAGTAAAGTTAATTTGGAAACATCATTTGACAGGGAACTCAATAATGGAAGAAAGGCCTGGATTTTGCAATTGAATATTGGAAAACAGGTCACGAAATATATGAGAGTATGTTCCCTGCTTTTCTCTGCAGATGTTAATTTTCATTAAGATAAATTACAATGTATTCATTCCGAAACAACTTCTGCAGCTACCTACTTCACATACTACACAAAATCATATTCAAAGAGAGTGATCTGGTTGAAAACCTGACAAAAACTAGATATACTCCATTCACTTTTATAAAGTATCCCGGTTATAGTTATTTTCCTGTCAGATAACTACACAACGTTGTCCTCTCTACAAATTACTTATTTTTCAAAATGTCAATCTATATTTGGAAAGTAATAAATTTGAGAAAATATTATGTGAATTCAATAATTCCAAAGACCTGGCGAATGTTGAAGAAACTTTTTTCTCTGTTAACATTGGAAATATTGCACGTATGTAAACATGTTCAGTAATGCTTTTTTCTTGTACGGAAATCAAGAATCGAGTGTTTTGGAATTTTACTGAAAAATGATGGATGGAGTAGTCCATTACTTCGAATTCCCTACTTTTCTAAATTCTCAAGAAATAAGCCTACAGAAGTAATTTAAATACCTTGTTGCTCAACTTGAAATATTCCAGTATGAAAATGTAGTAGTACTTCGAAACCTGTGTCACAGTTAACCTCAAAAGAACTATCTCCATTTACAAAGGTCTTTGAAATCTACGTGAATGATACATACACTAGATTGGGATCAACATATTTCTAAATTGGGATGCAGCTTAGCTTCAGTCTGCTATCTTTGGGTGTAATGACAATATATCTGGATACATTCTCCATGAAAACTACCTATCATGCAGTACTCGAGTCAAAAGCAAGATATGGAATTATGTTTTATGGACATACTTTGAAGTCAACTCAAATATTCAATTCCCAGAAAAAAGCAATTCCTAAAATATTTGAAAAAATAGCATTGAATGAGATATTGTATAATTCATGTTATATTCGTGCATAAAAATTCAATGTTCTGCCAACATAGGATATACCAAGTTTATTTTAAATGCACTACTTCGTATCGAAACAATTCCACGAATAACTTTTGAAATTATTCGTTAAGGCATTTGTTCAATTCAAACATGACTACCTACTTAAGGCTCAATACAATACAATCAAAGCGAAATGTTAATTTATTAGTTTATTATGGCTGAAGCTGAAATGTTATTTGATATTGAAAGAGAGTAGAAATTGGCAACCTCGCGTCGAATTATTTTGACATTGTCGATATTTCAGGAGCGCCAACCTGCCTTGGTTTTAGTTACGAAAACATGATAGACCTAAATCATGGCCAACCGTAATAATTTATAAAAGTGAATGGAGTATATACTGTTATAGTAGATAATAGCTGGAGTTATTCATATAAATACATTAATATTTTCCATTTCTATATAGGTAGATTGAACCAGCTGACATTTTTCCTTTTATATTTGTATCTTGAGCTGCTGTGATATGAAAATAAAATCGATTATATGCCTTTCTGTTTCCTTTTTCTTCGAAATACGATGCAAAAGAATAAAGCAGAAAAGCTGTCTTTTCATTTTATTGATTCACTCATTTGTAAACAAAGAGAACAAGTCATATCATTTGGCATGATTCTAGATTTACGACATAATATGGTCTGCATTCAGCAGTTCTTCAAATTCATAAGAGTCCTTGAATTACTTACTGAGTTGCCTGTTTTCCCAGAAATTCAAGTGAACTTATATATTGGTTCCTTTTGATCCACCAAGCAACAGACACTAAAATAACATGGAAATTATCCTCCAGAAACGATTTGAAGCACGATTGTATATCGTGATCCAACCGAAAAGTTCCTTCTCAAGAAGTCTTACACAAAATTATAATGATTTCTTTAAATATTCTAGCTCTGGTTAATAAATATTCGTTCTCCACCACATTTCTACAGTTTGTTTACGTAAAACTACTAGCTTGGACAGGTTCCAAATTTAACCGTCAGGGCGCTGGCATCTTCCCAATTCTGAAGAGATGGAAATTGTATGAATTATCAGTTTTGCACCAACCATTTCCACACATCAAATGTTTCAACAGAAATGACGTTCTTTCCTTTCAGAATGACGAACATACAGAAGCCTACGAAGCCCTCTGTCGTGGTGAAATTTCCCCGCCTGTCGAAATCACATCTCAACTGAAATGTGTCTACGTAAACCACGGAAATCCTTTTCTGCTGCTTGCACCTTTCAAAGTTGAAGAGGCTTACTTCAATCCGAACATATACATTTTCCATGACGTCATGAGTGATGCCGAAATCGAGACCGTTAAGAGGTTGGCGACTCCCAGGGTAAGTTTCATTCCGATAAATGAAAAATTCAAAAAATTTAGAAAAGCACTGACGTGAGGTAAGGAGCTTTCACGCGGTTGTTCAAATTCGAACTATTAGATCAACACGAAATTTTGCACTTAGTTGAGTGTTGGTAATCTCCACCTGATTACGGAGTTTCAATCTGATTGCATTTGTACTTCTTGAAATATTGCGGAAATAAAGTTAAAATTCCAGATAACAACGAAATTCACATTTCTTTTCCTTATATCTCCGAAAATAAATATCGGATCGAATTGAAATTCGGAACATTGTTGTTAAAGTCTGACTCTGAAGTTGGTGCCCAATTCAATTGAAATCTTACCAATATTTTCAGAGAAAAAAAATTTTTCATCAAAAATGTTTAAAATTTTCGAATAAAATTTTTTTGAAAATTTTCTAACAATTAGATCCACACGAAATTTTGCTCTAAGCTGCGCGTTGTTATTCCAAAACTGTCCACGAAGTTTCAATTCGATCAAGTCGATACTTCATGAGATATCGAGGAATTAACCTCAAAATTTCAAAAGGGCCTAACTCCGAAACTATCCAACCGATTCCACTCATTTACGAACTTAACCGAGATTTTTGGACTCCAAACCTAACCTTACAATTTCAAGTCGCTTAGTCTTTTCTTTCAAAAGTAAGAGCACATAGGGATGGACGGAATTGAATTCGACCACGGATTTTTTTCAAGAAGTTCAACCCAATCGGTTAAGACCATTTTCGGCTCAAAGTTCGAAAATTACAGACATTGGGACGAAATGATAACGCCCTGTTCCCTAGAACAAGCGCGTAAAAATAAGTCAGCAGATTTGCACGCATGTTCGAATTCATAGGCTAAAAAAGATTTCAATCTTTTTTTTTATTTCTAATGATATAATCATTTGTACAAATCAAAGTTTCCGTGAAGACATTTTTTCAAATAAAAACTTCAAAAATTTTTTTTTCAGCTTACTGACTATACGTTCTCATCAACATTTTGCAAGAATTTGCGCATCTGTAGCATTCAAATAATTACACAGTTTCAATTCAATCGCATAAGTTGTTCTTGAGATATCGAGGAAATAACCTCAAAAATTCAAATGATCATAGATAACTCCGAAACTGTTCAGCATTTCGATACGCAGAGCCGGATCTAGGATTTCAGCGCCCGTGGCAAGTTATCGGAATGCACCCTTTTCAATTTTTTTTCAATGAATACATACTTTTCATGGATGATAGTATTTATTCTATTCCTAAGATATTTCACTATTATTATATTCTTTTGAGAACGAGCATTAGATTCTTAGGTATATCAAACAATGTGTATAGAAATTACTATAATCTTCCATGTATCTTATAAGGTAGTGAAGAGAACTCACAAACGTATTAATATACGATAATCAGGGTATGAAAAAAAACCAAAAAAACAATAAATGAAAGTGTAAATGAAAAACTTAATTACATTAGAGAACACACATGCCAACAAAGGTCATAAGAGAATAATTGTAACAGAAAAACCATTTCAGTAGGTTATATCAACCTAAAATTATATGGGATTCTGAAAATGCATGGACGTCGAATCGGAATGTTTTGCGCGCTCGTTTATATTCATATCTGAATTGTCTCAATGCTCGACAAATGTCAGGAGGACAGAAAAAGGTTTCATGTTTCAGTGAAACTCAAGAATCATACTATTCATTTGATAGACATTTGATCCTATTTCTGTAGTATCCATAGCTAAGAAGCTGATTAATAAAATACTAGAGATACGATTAATTTATCGTATTCTTCTCAACATTTCGATTTGTTTTTAACTTCTTCTTATACATATGAAAACTCTTGTAATTATGGTAACAATGGTACGCAATTTTAATTGAATCGGTAAAATTTGGGATCTCGCAAATAAAATTCGAACGATAATATCGCCGACGTATTCCCAACCCAAACATAACGTTATGAATGTTGTAGTCTATAAGTTATATCTTTCGAAAATGATTGACTCTCGTGTGCACGAGCAGAATATAATTTGACCGAGCGCGCAAAAATCCTCAACTCAAAATTGAATCATTCAAACATACCTGATTGAAATGTTTAAACTTTATCCAGCACGAATAATTTCCCGGCTCGCTTGTACGATCACGTTATTTGCGGTATTGCACATAATATAAAATATAATGAAAAGTCTCTGCTTCCTATTTTTCTTATTGATGCCACCAACTACGCCGCTGCATGGAAGTACCCCACGTGCGAGAAAAAAAGTAGCATTAATAAGACTGGGGTGATTTCATCAAGCTTATAGGTCGTAAACGTTTTCGAAATACATTACCCTTATCAAAGCCGGTGAAATGAACGATTCGGCGACGGTCTGAATCTCTTTGTTATGCCGTCAAGAAACCGATCCTAGACGGAGCTCTACCGCCGCTAGCTCGAACCATTAAACTCCCTCTGAACTTTCCGCTAATTGAGGTCTTCAGTGTTCGAATAACAAACATCTGGACGCGATCGGGAATCGTAGAGTGACCGACAAGTGTGAATTTATCATCTGTTAATTTATTGGTAACTACTTGTCGCCGCATATTGTACAACAGGTGCATGCACTATAGCACCGCTCTAAAATATGAATGGACTTTGAAGTGAAAAAACATCATTTCAAGAAAAAAAAATCATAATTTTGCGCCCCTAGTTGGTTGGCGCCCGTGGCAAATGCCTCCCTCGCCACTCCCTGGATCCGGCTCTGTCGATACGCAACCTATTCTGAAAGTTTGAAGTCCCTAGATCTCACTATTATTATGTTATAGTGGCAACGACCGGACAGAATTGATTTTGAAATCGGATTCACCATCAATGGCCAGTTTACGACCATTTTCGGGAAAATTTCGAAAATAACAGACATTCTTGCATAAGATACCTCGGAATTATTTTAGATCAACACCTAAAATGGAAAGAACATATAAGTCACGTAATGAAGAGAATAAGGTTGATATTTCATAAGTTCTATAGGTTGAGGGACATCCTCTCAAGGAAAAATTTACTTTTATTATATAACAGCTTAGCAGAATCAATTATCAGATATTGTATTATTGCTTGGGGGGTGCATTTTCGACTTCGCTGCAGACGTTACAAACAGCACAAAATACTTTAATAAAAATTATTTTCAAAAAACCAAGATTATATTCAACAGAACTGCTATATGAGGAGACTGAATTAATGAACATCAAAGAAATTTTTGTAAATCAGTGCATAATAAGAATGTATAGAAAACAGAATATGTATGAGCAGAGAAGTGGAGGGGTGACTAGATCGGCATATTGTATGAATTTTCACGTTCAACATTTTAGAAAGTCCGTAACCCAGAGATCATTTATGTATTTCGGTCCTAAATTCTTCAATATCATTCCAAATGACCTGAAAAAGTGTAGTAGAATGAGTTACTTGAAGTCGGAGATCAGACGGTTTATATTGGAAAATCCTGAGAGATTTGATTTCTGATGCACATGTTGGTTGGTAGTTCGGGAGTAGTTTTTTCTCCCAATCGGCCGTTATCGTTTCCTCCAGACTGAACATCGTATAGCACTGCCATTTTTCTTTATTTGTTTACATTTCACAAAGCACCAGGGAATGTGCGGGGGTACAAACAGACGACTGTCTAGGTACATTTGTGCGTTCTTGTGGTGTTTCATATATAATTTATAATGAGTATGTATGTACTATTATTATCGAAATAAATTTGAATTTGAATTTGAAAGGGTAGCACGCTGTTGAAAAGAACGTGCAAGCAAAAATGTTCATAAATCCTTCATTCTGGATACAGAAAGTAGAACTGAAATTAATATACAGGGTGTTCCATTTCTGCCTTATCTCGATCATAAAACTCGAGCCGCTTCGAACATACCGAATACATTCATTGGGGGTTTTCCTCTAAACGAAAATGCAGTAGTTTTCATGAAAAACCTTAAGAACATCACATTTCAAACGTATAATTTCAATATTATATTTTTAAAGAAATGTTTGATCACTTAAAACTGAAAAATAAAAATGGGGATTTGCATTTGAAGGGATTTGTCTCGAGTGCACGATATAGCAACGTCAAATCAGCTTGCTCGGAAAGAGAAGGACGTCAAATGTGTTACTTTGCTTAGGAAAACAGAGATAGCTATACTTCGTTCTGGTTAGAGTTGAAGACAACGACCAAGGAATAGAAAAAGCAGAGCACAGACTGTCATCTGTCATATTACTGACAAATCGCAAACGGAAATTGTTTGGTTATATTGACAAAGAACACGTGTGTACCACAGAATGGGAATAAATATTTCATTATTCTATAGCAGAAAAAGCTATCCTACTAAACACCGTTGTCACTTCGTGCATGCCTGGCAAATCATCCCAAACCCCAACTTTGAAATCTGATTTTGAATACTTTCTAAAGGTAATTTGGGAAAATGATGAATCAAACCCATAATAATAATGTTCAAATTTGCATTTGCAGTGATAACCCAAATTCAGGAAAAACCCCCTTTATCATGAAAACAATGCATTCTCGGACCTTAATGACCTTTCTGATTCCAAATAACTCTTATGACAATATCCTGAATTTGTTCGCAATGCTTATGGAACTCTCTGTATATAACTCTGAACTTCGCCATAATCAGCTGTAAAAAATACGAAAATCAAGACCAGAAGAATATACAAAAGCAGTAACAAATTTTTTTTTCAACTTTCAGTTCAGACGAGCAACAGTACAAAATTCTCAAACAGGTGAACTAGAAATAGCTCAATATAGAATCAGTAAATCTGCTTGGTTGAAAGAGCACGAACACAAACACATAGCTGACATAACCCAGAGGATAGCAGATATGACGATGCTCTCTATGGACTCTGCAGAAGAACTCCAAGTGGTCAATTACGGAATTGGTGGTCACTATGAACCTCATTTTGACTTTGCAAGAGTAGGTTTCAATCCGTAGTTTGAATTTTTCTCTCATTACTGAGTAATGCCAACTTTATTCTTACAGAAAGATGAGAAGCATGCCTTCAAGGATTTGGGCAGTGGCAACAGGATTGCTACAGTATTGTTTTATGTGAGTACGTTAATGTTCAGATATGTTGAAGATTCAAGATTTAATTCAGATCACAACTTGCGCGTAAACAATTAAATGAATTTAAAAAAAAAAAAATTATTTGAATAATTAATGTAATTTTCATTCTGAATGATTTATTATATTATATAGTCCATGGTTTCACTGATTTCAATAGAAGTAGGGCCTGTATATTAAGGGCGGGTATTAAAAAAATATTTCGACAGATATCTAGAAGTTAACTCTTGAAATCTGGTTCAAAAATGGGGGTTAACTGCTCTCTGTGGTCCAAATAAGTTTTATAATACCGGCGCTCAGACACATAAATAAGAGAAGTAGTGTGAAATTGTTTACTGTTCGAATTTTTTCTAATTTTTACATATATGGAATACTTACTGGTTCTTCTTGATTGGTTTAACTGATTTTTTTTTTCATTCAAAATTTTTTTTCAGATGAGTGATGTAGCACAAGGTGGAGCAACGGTATTTCCGAATATTCTGGCTTCTGTTTGGCCCAAAAAAGGCACAGCAGCTTTCTGGTATAATCTTCACGAGAGTGGGGATGGAGATGTTAACACAAGACATGCTGCTTGTCCTGTTCTAGCAGGTTCAAAATGGGGTAAATATAAAACATCATTAGAATGAGTTTATTTAAGTGAAAAGCCCTAGCTAATCGAATTCAAACTTAATAATAATTAATAATAATTTAGTTTCAATGCTGATATTCTAGACCACCATAAGTTCAAAGTGTTATAAAGGGTTTTACAATAAGAGGTGTTATTTTGATATTCAAAGAAAAATGCCAATTTTCAATATAAATGATCGGATCTTTATTTCATTATAAAGAAGAAGCTATGCCGTTAGTAGTGGAAAATAACATCAGGCAAAGGACCACCACGACCACGCTTACAGGACCGTATCTTTTTAATGAAATTTTCCATAACCAAATCGCAAAGTGGCTGCCCTATTTCCTCGATAGCCTCACGAATTCCATCTTTCTCGATTCGACGCTGGGCTATTGGCGTAGACCTTCTCTTTCACGTGGCCCCAACGAAAGAAGTCGCGAGGTGTTGAATCACAAGATCTCGGTGGCCAATTGTGATCGCCTCTTCGAGAGATTTTCATGCATTTCAACGACCCAATCGGCCGGCTTGAGTATTAACTGAACTTAAAACTCAAATCTTTATGCAAAATACGGTGTAATGATGTTTGTGGAATGCCTAATTCCAAAGAACGATGAGGAATGGACAAACCTGGGTTTTCTTCAACACTTTCGGCTACAGCAGCAATATTCTCGGCTGTTCTTGAGCGACGTGCACGGGTTTTATGCTTCACATCACTAACTTGTCCCAACAGCTCGAATTTTTCCACCAATTTCTTTATTGCGGTCCGACAAGGTGCTTCACGACGACCCAAAAATGTTCGAGTTTTACGAACCGTCTGCTGAATTTTCACCATTTTCATAGTGAATTTTAATAATTTCAATGCGTTGTTGAAGCGTGTATCTTTCCATTTTTCTTAATGGCGTAATTTCTACTTGTCAAATTTGAAAAAATGACAGCTTCAAAAGTGACATCTACTGAAATAGCTAGCTATTCAAAATAACACCTCTTATTGGAAAACCCTTTATTATTTAAGGTGGAACTACTGATCCTAATGAATAGAGGAATAGAAAAAGGGTGTCCAGTGGGAATTTTTAAAATTTAGATAGCTATTATCGAAATACTGGTGGGGTGAGGTAGGTAGGAGAGGTTTCATTCGAAGCGCGAGATTTGAGGATTTGTGAGTCGCAATGGGGGATTTTCCTGAATTCGGGTTATTACTGTAAATGCAAATTTGAACATTATTATTATGGGTTTGATTCATCATTTTCCCAAATTACTTCCAGAAAGTATTCAAAATCAGATTTCAAAATTGGGGTTTGGGATTTGTCAGGCATGCACGAAGTGACAACGGTGTTTAGTATAATAGCTTTTTCTGCTATAGAATAATGAAATATTTATTCCTATTCTGTGGTACGCACGTGTTCTTTGTCAATATAACCAAACAATTTCCGTTTGCGAGTTTTCAGTAATATGACAGAATGACAGACTGTGCTCTTCTTTTTCTATTCCTTGATCGTTGTCTTCTACTCTAACCAGATCGAAGTATAGCTATCTCTGTTTTCCTAAGCAAAGTAACACATTTGACGTCCTTTTCTTTACGAGAAAGCTGAATTGGACGTTGCCATATCGTGCACTCAAGACAAATCCCCATTTTCATTTTTCAGTTTTAGGTGATCAAACATTTTTTTAAAAATAAAATATTGAAATTATATGTTGAAATGTGTTGTTCTAAATGTTAATCTTGAAAATTACTGCATTTTCGTTTAAGGGAAAACCCCCATTAGTCACTGGTCGGGAGCACACCGTGCGTTCGCCGTCGAGCATTATTTGAAGTGTTTGAATGTTTGGTTCAGATACGTCGCGCTTTTTGTTAACAGTTTGATATTCGACGACCAAGTGATGAAACTTATCTGGTAGTGGGTAAAAGAGTCAGACAAGAAGGTTCAATTGTCAACAGAACTCCTCCAGGAGCATCAACGTCAGCAACAACGCCAGAACATGTGTCTCAAGTTCGGAATTAAATAATTCGAAATCCACATAAGTCGATACGAAGAATTACGGCATCCACAGGAATAAAAAAATCATCAGTGCATTATATTTGGCGAAAGAAATCAAAACTTCATCAATACGAAATGCAACTTGTTCAGGGTCTCAACGGAAGTGACTATCCTTTGCGAGAAACCTTCGCAAGAACAATGCTGTATCGTCAGCAAACACGTTTGGAAACATTTTCTCCAGTGACGAAGCACATTTCCTTATCAATGGATATGTTAACAAGCAAAATATGCGATACTGGTCCCCCACCATTCCTAGGGAACGCATCAATAACGTTTACATTGTTTAAAACCACAGTTTGGGGTGCCATTTCTGCCACCGGAGTAATTGGCTCTTATTTTCAAACCAATGAGAAACAGTATCTGGTCCGGTATATTGCTGTATGATGAATTCCTGTTACCGAAATTACAGCTGCATCAAGGTTACAACAACCGAACACTATTTCAGCAAGACGGTGCAACCCCTCACACAGCTAGAGCGTCGATGCAAAAGTTAAGGTCAATTTCCCGAATAAACTGATAAGCAAGTTCGCAGACATTCCATGGCCGCCTCGGTCGCCTGATCTCACACCTTGCGATTTTTTTTGTGTACACCTCGAATCAAAGGTTCACAATAATAATCCCCGGACAATTCAAACCTTGCAAAACAATATTCGCCTTGGAATGCAAGACGTTACTCCAGTGCTCTGCTGTCGTGTGATTGCAAATGTAAGGGTCAGACTTCAAAAGTGTTCAGAAAAAAACGGTCATCATTTGGACGATATCATCTTTAAAAAATGAAATCCGCTTAGTAATGCTGTACTTCATTGAAATAAATGTGGTTTTTTACATTCAGGTCGATTCTGTTTGCAAATAGCAATATTGCTATGAAAAAGATATGGCTATCATAACAAGATTGGAATTATTGGTATTCTGATCAACCATTTTGAGCAATATGATCTGTCACTTTAACAAGAATCTTGCTATCAACATTACTATCTTAGCAACCTCAAAATAGTACTTGCTATGCTTCATAACAAGAAAGTTTAGAAAAGGAATCTCTCAGAGATCCATTTGTTTCAGTATTATTTCTTCCAAGAATTCGAAAATATTGAAGATACGGAAGAATGTGCTAATAGAAATGTGTTCAAGGTTCTCTAGAATATTTAAATTTAAGGATTCTTAGACTAAAACACCGGCGTAGTAAGCAACAGCTGACCTGATTATTCTAATGATCTCAACAACAGCCATCCCTTTGAATTCCAAACGGAAAAGATCATCGAATTTCGAATTATTATCGCCTGCATAAAATTGCATTTGATTTCTGGAAACCAAAATTGTATCGGTATCCAGGAAATAGGTCAATTTGACTCTAATTGGTTTTTCTGTTTCATAACATTTTCGAATAAGTCGATGTTTACATGAATAAAAAAAAGTATATGCTAATGGAAATGTGTTCAAGGTTCTCCAGAATATTATTTAATTTAAAGGAAAATTCTTAGACTAAGATGGACGCATAGGCAACAGCTGAGATGATTATTCTAATCATCTCAACAACAGCAATCCCTTTGAAGTGCCAACGAAAAAGTTTATCGAATTTCGAATTATTAACGCCTGAATAAAATTGCTGCATTCGATTTCTGATATCCAATATTTTATTGGTATCCAGGAAATTGGTTATTGGTCAATTTGACTCGTTTCGTTTCCTAACTTTGAATAAAAAGGTTCTTTATTCAAAGTTTCCTAACATTTTTTATGTCGATGTTTACATGAATAAAGAAAGCTGTAGATACAGGTTATGTATGCGAAACCATAAAGAAAACTCACGAATTAGGGTTATTTTCTTCTTCCTTGTAATTCTAAAGTCACAAAATACAGTGTTGTCAGCTCTAAAATCACCAATTATGGTCTATGATAGCAATATTGTTATGACAAAATTCATAACAAACATTGCTATAACACTCGAAACAGAATACGTAACATCATGGCCATATTGCTATAAATTAGAAAGATAGCAATATGACTAGAATAGCAAGATTCATAGCAATACGCAAACAGAATCGACCTGATTGTATTTTGAAGTTGGAAAATATCCAATAGACAATCCAATCCAATCAGTTATTATTGATTAATTGTTGATTGATTTAATTCGAATATTAATTCAATTCGATTTTCAGTTTCTAATAAGTGGATCCACGAGAAGTACCAAGAGTTCCTAAGGCCATGCTCCCTAGTAAGGCCGCCACCTGAGTTAACTACGTGAAAATATTGAAGACTGGATAAAATTATCGAATAATAATATAGGATCTATCAAGAACAAGTTAAAGCCAAATTTCTAAATTAGGAAATAAGAATTGACTCGATGTTACAATCCTGAATTTGTTTTTGGACGACATCTAATATTTTATATATCAATAAAGTTTTATTTATTAAACACTCACTCAAAAAATTGTTTTCTTCCAGAATTATGTAACACCAATAAAAAATTGCATATTTTATGTGAAATTTCCATATAGATATGTTAACTAAGGGTAAGTACCAGATCAACTTTTTTTCAAACAATAAACTTTTTGAACAACCCAAAAAAATTGAACCACGTTTCACCTCTCAAATCTTGTAGATTTGGAAAGAAATTTCAAAGTCCGGAATAATTTTATATTTTTATTATATGTGTGTTATATTTGTTTCTGTAAATTTATCAATTTTTCTGGCGATATATTTCCAACTATAAGTCTCTGTTATTGTTTTTATGTTTATGCTTTTCAACTTTATTTTTCAACGGCTATTTTACTGATCAGTAACCCCAACCATTAAATCTCATTTTCCAAGAAATCATTACTAATTCCAGAATCTAGGGATCAAAGAAAGTAGGCGTGCTCAAACATTTACCTGTACCATCTCAAAGCTGCAGGTTGCGAATAGTTGAGGTCTTCATTCTTGGGTAAACGAAGAAGCAGTAAACATGCATTCTTATAATTTGTTGGTGATAGCTAAATTCGTAGTTTTAATAGTCAATATTGTTTTAATACTTCTTAGTGATTATACGGCTAGCAGGTAAGATATTTTCATTTTTAATTCCTAGAGAATATTCATTTTCAGATCAATTCACTTTCCCTAGATCTGAAAATCGAATTTCACGAATATTTTCAGGGTTTCTTGTATATCTTTTATTATATTGTTTTTCGTATGGATTTGAAAAGTTTTGTCCCTTGTTTCAGCTATATCCAGTATCAGAACCAACTCAACTGTACTAATATATTCAGGCAATATGGATTAAACTCGGGCAAATATGAAAATCAGAATTTCAAGAGTTGTTCAGTGAGTATAGAGGAAATGTTCAAAATTGAACTTTTGAATATGCCTCCAAATTTGCGCACTGAACATTTCCGCAAATTCAGTTGATTTTATTGGACCCACCAGCAGCTTACGTTCTTCTACCAACCAGAGGTCAAGAAACTCGATGCGCTGTTAAAAACACCTGTTAAAACACCTGCTTCCGTCAACAGCCTCTCCAAGTGTGCGTAAGAATTCATTCTCGATTCACGATTCCCGATTCACGATTCCCGATTCCGATTAGCTCTTCTTAAGACTATCATTTCGCTTTGCTTTGTTCTCCAAACTAAAATTGTTCTACTCACTTCAGATTATCAAGTATCATTGTTAAATCTTGTTGAGTTAGTGCAATTAGTGTGATAATCAGGTAAACAATTCATGTTATTTAATTCTGCTCCAACTACTCGTTTTAATTTCTTATTCACGTTCACATTGAATATGGGACACGTGTTGAAATGCAATCGATCATTAGTAGGATCGATATTATATCGATTGGAGCTAGTTAGTTCCATTCGCTGTTGATAATTCTCCCTCGAAATTAATGTTGATCATTGTTCGATTCTTTCTAGTATGAGTAGAATTAATGTAGTAATTTTGCTCTGATCGAATCGTGATTAATGGCCGCTCACACATGTTCGTCTCCATTTTAATGTTAAATAGATTGATTAATTCAAATAGTAGCAATGCATATTTCTCTATTAATCGGAATCAATTTAAGTTTGGCCTGATCTCAATGAATTATACTATTTTCTAATCCAATAAATACCTGAATAATTCACCACTGATTGCACTGACGGTTTTTCACTCAATAATGATCTCCCTAAATTAATTAATTCAGTTTTCTTGAATTCCTACTCAATTAGACTTCTCATATTTAATATCTGATGACTGATTTCATTTTGTGTAATTCTTATATTATTCAGAACGTATCACTTTTGATGGTGATAGTTAAATTATTGATTGTTTTAATTGTTAATCATTATCATTCATTTTTCCTGCTCCAATTATGTTCTGAAAATTGATATTTGTGAATTCATCAGCAACTCATATCTCAAAATGGCCATATGTCAAAATGGCGGAATGCAGTAATTTCTCCTCTCAGTTTATGAAAATGTAGTTTCATATTTATCTTGTATAGTAGATCTCCCTTTATATTTGAAATGTGTATTCATTTTTGAAAACTCCAATTATTTGTAATTTTATAAAGACTCATTTTTGCTGCATTCTCATTGTCTACTCACATAATCATACATAGTCATTTTTAAACCGTACTCTCACTGTCTTAGCATTTTCTTTTAAGGTCATCACTGAAACCTTCTATTTTTCTGGTGGAATTTGCCCCACTCACTAATTTATTTGCTTTTATAATCCATCACTGTAAATGTCGTGTTGTTTGGTGACTAATTTGACTCCGAATTCCAATATATGTATGATTATGTCTCTCAGTTGTTTTATACAATGTATATATGTAAATAAATCGTTTTTAAACAATTTTATCCAACTCAATCATCTGTCACAGTCCACTGCTAATAAATTTGACAAAATCTGAACACCCGATTTTGAACATTTGGTCCTTCGGGCCGGATGATTGGGTTGGTTTACATTGTCATTGTTGTACTCTATATGAAATCAGTTCACAGATTGCTAACCTACTCACATTGCTTGCCCAACACACCATTTTATCAACTCACCAATCAAGTTAAGATGCCCAACTCCACAGACAGCTTAAAGCCGGCGAAATCTGCTTCAGGCAGATCGTCACCGATCCCAATCCAATTCTCCAAAGGTTACTCCAACCAGCTCCACTCCAAGTAAAGGTGCCTCCAAATCAAGCCACCAAGCCTGAAGTGTTCAGGCAGTCATCAAGAATTCTACTCACCAGAAGGCCAGGGCCCATCAAACTCTACTAGCGACCGCACTAGCCAGTGCTGTCACTCCAATCACAAATATTCCACTTCGTTAACTCATCGATCCAGGATCAGAACTGACCCTCATCTCCCAACAAATGGCAAGTCAGATCAAGGTTCCTCGTCAGAAGTCCAACATCACAGTTGTTGGTATAAATGGATCCATTGCCTCCCATACCAAAGGAATGATTGCTTTAACACTCCAATCACTAATTAATTGTTCTGAGATTACTGTTAATGCACATATTGTTTCTTCTCACTAACAATATTGCCTTCTTTTCAATGTTCCAATATGAATTGGCCTCATATAAATCAGTTACAGCTTGCGGATCCACAGTTTCTCAAGCCCCGAGAAGTCGATGTGATCCTTGGTGCTGATGTTTATGGTAATATTACTCTCCCACAAATCAAGAAAGGTCCAGACACCACAATGCCTATCGCCCAACTTTCAATATTTGGATGGTTGGTCCTTGGCCCTGTCAATCCTCAACAGTTTGAGTGTCCAACCTATCGGTCGTTTTGCCATTCCACTGAAGAAGATGATTTGCACCAGCTCCTCACCAAATTCTGGGAACAAGAAGAAGTCGCTCCTTCAAGTGATGTTTCACTGACTTCTGAAGAAATGAAGTGTGAAGAACATTTCCAATCGACCCACTCCCGCCATGCATCTGGAAGGTATATTGTCAAACTTCCTCTAATTTCTTCTCCCGATCTGCTAGGACCCTCAAGACCTCGAGCATTCCGATGTCTACAAAGTCTCCAGCGAAAGTTTGCCAAGAACTCCGAGTATCGCCTTATGTATTCCCAATTTTTAAAAGAATATGAGCAACTGGGTTACATGAAAAGGGCACCTCAAGTCGAAGCTCCAGTTAGATATTTTCTGCCACACCATGGAGTTCTCAAGCCAGAAAGTACCTCCACCAAATTAAGAGTCGTTTTCAATGGTTCCAGTTCAACCTCAACAGGCTATTCCCTCAACGACATTCTGCATACCGGAGCAAAGCTTCAGCTCGACGTAGTTGATGTCTTATTTTGGGTACGTCGATTTAATTATGTCTTCTCCACAGATATCACTAAGATGTATAGACAAATTATGGTCCATCCAGATGACTGGAATCTCCAACTGATTCTCTGGCTCGACAACGACAATAACATTGTTCCCTACCATCTCACGACCGTCACGTATGGTACTAAGTCTGCACCGTTCCTAGCAATTAGAGTTCTGCTACAGTTGATTCAAGATGAAGGTCACAAGTATCCGTTTGCAATTCCACCTCTCACGAAAGGACGTTATGTTGATGACATATATGGAGGTGCTGACCCCCAAGAAGAATTAATCAAAATCGCACCCGACCTGAAGAATCTCTGCATGGCGGGCGGCTTCCCACTGGCAAAATGGCAATCCAATACCTCCAGTCTACTCCAGATGATTAACGAAGAAACCAGCTCCCATTATCCAATCTCATTTGATGACTGCCCTACTTCAACCAAAATACTAGGACTTATTTGGTATCCACAACAAGATTATTTCTCATTTAAAATTAACACAGTTGACTCCAATTCTATAATTACTAAACGTTTAGTTCTCTCCCACATTGCTAAGATTTTTGATCCACTAGGTTTTGTATCCCCTGTGACCATCAGAGCAAAGATGTTATTGCAAGAACTCTGGCTCCACAAGTTAACATGGGATGAACCGTTACCAGCTCCCTTATCGCTAAGATGGTGTATCATCAGAGAAGACCTCACATTGCTGGCCAGCATCAAAGTTCCACGTTGGATTGGTACCGAAAAGAACGTACGACTAGAACTTCATGGCTTTTCTGATGCTTCCCAATTGGCTATGGCTGCGGTCATTTATTTAGTTGTCCATTCACCGTCTGCAGGATCCAAAGTTGCACTCCTCTGTTCCAAAACCAAAGTATCGCCTCTAAATAAACTCACTATCCCGAGACTTGAATTGTCTGCTGCTCTTCTCCTATCCAAATTGTTTAATTATGTTTACTCTGCTCTAGATCTAGACATCACACAAGCAACTTTGTGGACGGACTCATCTGTTTCTCTCGCATGGATCAAAAGTCACCCTTCCCGCTGGAAAGAATTTGTACGGAACCGAGTAACGCTTATCCAAGAACTTACTCCAAGGGCCCATTGGAGATACATTTCCGGCAAAGAAAACCCAGCAGATTGTGCATCAAGAGGCATCACATCCAATCAACTCCTCAACAACTCGCTATGGTGGACGGGACCATCATGGCTTTCCAAGTCAGAAGATTCTTGGCCACAACGTCAGCCGGCTGTGACAAGTGCCTGTGAGTCTGAATCCAAACCCATCTCTTTGTTCGTCATGACGAACCCTAATTGTCGCTGGGATTTGATTTCCAGATATTCCTCCCTAAATCGATTATTACGTATCACGTCTATTTGTTTCAGAGTCGTCTCCCGACTCAATAAAATTCCCAACACTTCTCTTGCCACTCCACTAAATTCAGCTGACTTGGAAAGATCCAGAATATTTTGGATCAAGGAAACTCAATCTGCTCACTTTACCCATGAGCTCAAATCCCTTACGTCTAATTTGTCTTTTCCCAACTCCCATATGTTTAATCGTCTCACACCCTTTCTCGATCAAGATGGAGTTATTCGTGTTGGAGGACGAATAACTAATTCTTTACTGGATCCAGATAGCAAGCATCCTGCTATTTTGCCCCGACACTCCCTATTAACTAATCTGATTATAGATGCAGCACATAAGCGTACACTGCATGGAGGTACTCAGATTACTTTGTCGACCATCCGACAACAATACTGGATCATTGGAGGAAGAGCCCCAGTGAAATCCCATATTCTAAGATGTGTCATATGTGCAAGACAGCGAGGTATCCGAGCTCAACAACTCATGGGACAATTGTCAGCACCGAGAGTTGTACCCTCTCGTCCATTTTTCCACACTGGTGTGGATTACGCATGCCCGCTCACAATTAAAGCATGGAAAGGAAGAGGCTCGAAAACGCACAAAGGTTGGGTATGTGTGTTCGTCTGTTCTGCAACTTCTGCTGTCGATTTGGAAGTTGTAAGTGATTACTCCGCCGACTGCTTTATTGCTGCATATCGTAAATTTACAGCTAGACGTGGCATCTCCCATACTTTGTATTCAGATTGTGGTACCAACTTCATGGGAGCCGATGCAGCCCTCAAAGACCTGTTCACCAGAAGTTCCTCCAGAAGCAAGATTCTCACCGACCTCCTCATGCAAGATGGAATGAATTGGAGTTTCAATCCACCTGCAGCACCTTACATGGGTGGAAAATGGAAATCCACCGTCAAATCGTTCAAGTTCCACTTCAACCGTACTGTGCGAAATCAAGTCCTCACCTTCGAAGAACTGATGACGTTACTCAACCAGATTGAAGCAATCCTCAACTCCAGGCCCCTGGAACCACTAAGCGATGATCCCGAAGATTGTTCAGCATTGACACCAGGGCATTTCCTTACTGGTACCGCCCTTACTACATTGCCTGAGCCTTCCCTCGAAAGCCTCTCCACATCACGACTGTCAAGGTGGCAGTTAATCCAACAAAGAGTTCAGCAATTCTGGTCCATATGGTCTGCCTATTATCTCCAACGTCAGTTATCCATATCAAAATGGCACCATCCATCCCATGAAATCAAGGTTGGTTTCCTCGTTCTAATCACCGATGAAAGACTTCCACCATGCAAGTGGCCATTAGGGCGAATAATGGTTCTGCACCCAGGTCAAGATGGACTGGTTCGAGTAGTTACCCTCAAGACTTCCTCCTCCACGTTGACCAGACCAATCACAAAGCTAGCTATTCTACCTATTCCAAGTTCCGAAGAAGATGGTTCAAGGAAGGATGTCCCACTCCATGAGTAATAATCACCAACGCTGTTGGTGATGGCGGCCGGAATGTTCAAAATTGAACTTTTGAATATGCCTCCAAATTTGCGCACTGAACATTTCCGCAAATTCAGTTGATTTTATTGGACCCACCAGCAGCTTACGTTCTTCTACCAACCAGAGGTCAAGAAACTCGATGCGCTGTTAAAAACACCTGTTAAAACACCTGCTTCCGTCAACAGCCTCTCCAAGTGTGCGTAAGAATTCATTCTCGATTCACGATTCCCGATTCACGATTCCCGATTCCGATTAGCTCTTCTTAAGACTATCATTTCGCTTTGCTTTGTTCTCCAAACTAAAATTGTTCTACTCACTTCAGATTATCAAGTATCATTGTTAAATCTTGTTGAGTTAGTGCAATTAGTGTGATAATCAGGTAAACAATTCATGTTATTTAATTCTGCTCCAACTACTCGTTTTAATTTCTTATTCACGTTCACATTGAATATGGGACACGTGTTGAAATGCAATCGATCATTAGTAGGATCGATATTATATCGATTGGAGCTAGTTAGTTCCATTCGCTGTTGATAATTCTCCCTCGAAATTAATGTTGATCATTGTTCGATTCTTTCTAGTATGAGTAGAATTAATGTAGTAATTTTGCTCTGATCGAATCGTGATTAATGGCCGCTCACACATGTTCGTCTCCATTGTAATGTTAAATAGATTGATTAATTCAAATAGTAGCAATGCATATTTCTCTATTAATCGGAATCAATTTAAGTTTGGCCTGATCTCAATGAATTATACTATTTTCTAATCCAATAAATACCTGAATAATTCACCACTGATTGCACTGACGGTTTTTCACTCAATAATGATCTCCCTAAATTAATTAATTCAGTTTTCTTGAATTCCTACTCAATTAGACTTCTCATATTTAATATCTGATGACTGATTTCATTTTGTGTAATTCTTATATTATTCAGAACGTATCACTTTTGATGGTGATAGTTAAATTATTGATTGTTTTAATTGTTAATCATTATCATTCATTTTTCCTGCTCCAATTATGTTCTGAAAATTGATATTTGTGAATTCATTATCAGCAACTCATATCTCAAAATGGCCATATGTCAAAATGGCGGAATGCAGTAATTTCTCCTCTCAGTTTATGAAAATGTAGTTTCATATTTATCTTGTATAGTAGATCTCCCTTTATATTTGAAATGTGTATTCATTTTTGAAAACTCCAATTATTTGTAATTTTATAAAGACTCATTTTTGCTGCATTCTCATTGTCTACTCACATAATCATACATAGTCATTTTTAAACCGTACTCTCACTGTCTTAGCATTTTCTTTTAAGGTCATCACTGAAACCTTCTATTTTTCTGGTGGAATTTGCCCCACTCACTAATTTATTTGCTTTTATAATCCATCACTGTAAATGTCGTGTTGTTTGGTGACTAATTTGACTCCGAATTCCAATATATGTATGATTATGTCTCTCAGTTGTTTTATACAATGTATATACTCCATTCACTTTTATAATGTAGCCCGGTTGGCCATGACATCATGACAGATTTCACCGTGTATATTTTGAAAATGTTAGGTTATAGTCATTTTCCTGTCAGATAACTACACAACGTTGTCCTTTCTACGAAGAGGTCGTAGTAATTACTTATTTTTCAAAATGTGAATCTACATTGGGAAAGTAATGAATTTGAGAAAATATTATCAAAATTCAATCATTCCAATGACCTGGCGAATGTTGAAGAAACATTTTTCTCTGTTAATACTTCACGTATATAAACATGGCTGGAAGATTCAGTTATGCTTTTTTCTTGTACGGAAATGAAGAATCGAGTGTTTTGGAATTTTATTGAAAAATGATGGATAGAGCAGTCCGTTACTTTGCGACAGTTCATTCGTAAAGAAATGAAAGTACTCGAATAACACGGCAGTGAAACTTCTAAACGAATGGACGGACCTATGGAATTCCCTACTTTTCTAAATTCTCAAGAAATAAGCCCACAGAAGTCATTTAAATACCTTGTTGCACAACTTGAAATATTCCAGTAAGAAAATGTAGTAGTACTACGAAACCTGTGTCACAATTAACCTCAAAAGGACTAACTAACAGTTCTTGGGAATCTAGGTGAATGATACACTGGATCAACATATTTCTAAACTGGGATACATACAGCTTAGCTTCAGTCTATTATCATTGGTTGTAATGACAAGATATCTGGATGAATTCTCCATGTAAACTACCTATCATTCAGTATTCGAGTCAAAAGCAAGATATGGAATTATGTTTTATGTACATACTTTGAAGTCAAGTCAAATATTCAATTTCCAGAAAAAAACAATTCCTAAAATATTAGAAAAAATAGAACTGAATGAGATATTGTATAATTCATGTTATTTTCATACGTAAAATTTCAATGTTCTGCCAAGATAGGATATACCAAGTTCATTTTCAGTGTACTACTACCTATCGAAACAATTCCACGAAATATATAACTTTTGAAATTATTCATTAGGGAATTTGTTCAATTCAAACATGACTACCTACTGAAGCTGAATTGTTATTTGTTATTGAAAGAGAGTAGAAATTGGCAACCTCGCGTCGAATTATTTTGACATTGTCGATATTTCAGGAGCGCCAACCTGCCTTGGTTTTAGTTACAAAAACATGATAGACCTAAATCATGGCCAACTGGGCTACTTTATAAAAGTGAATGGAGTATATATACTCCATTCACTTTTATAATGTAGCCCGGTTGGCCATGACATCATGACAGATTTCACCGTGTATATTTTGAAAATGTTAGGTTATAGTCATTTTCCTGTCAGATAACTACACAACGTTGTCCTTTCTACGAAGAGGTCGTAGTAATTACTTATTTTTCAAAATGTGAATCGACATTGGGAAAGTAATGAATTTGAGGAAATATTATGTGAATTCAATCATTCCAATGACCTGGCGAATGTTGAAGAAACATTTTTCTCTGTTAATACTTCACGTATATAAACATGGCTGGAAGATTCAGTTATGCTTTTTTCTTGTACGGAAATGAAGAATCGAGTGTTTTGGAATTTTATTGAAAAATGATGGATAAAGCAGTCCGTTACTTTGCGATAGTTCATTCGAAAAGAAATGAAAGTACTCGAATAACACGGCAGTGAAACTTCTAAACGAATGGACGGACCTATGGAATTCCCTACTTTTCTAAATTCTCAAGAAATAAGCCCACAGAAGTCATTTAAATACCTTGTTGCACAACTTGAAATATTCCAGTAAGAAAATGTAGTAGTACTACGAAACCTGTGTCACAATTAACCTCAAAAGGACTAACTAACAGTTCTTGGGAATCTAGGTGAATGATACACTGGATCATCATATTTCTAAACTGGGATACATACAGCTTAGTTTCAGTCTATTATCATTGGTTGTAATGACAAGATATCTGGATGAATTCTCCATGTAAACTACCTATCATTCAGTATTCGAGTATTCGAGTCAAAAGCAAGATATGGAATTATGTTTTATGTACATACTTTGAAGTCAAGTCAAATATTCAATTGCCAGAAAAAAACAATTCCTAAAATATTAGAAAAAATAGAACTGAATGAGATATTGTATAATTCATGTTATTTTCATACGTAAAATTTCAATGTTCTGCCAAGATAGGATATACCATGTTCATTTTCAGTGTACTACTTCCTATCGAAACAATTCCACGAAATATATAACTTTTGAAATTATTCATTAGGGAATTTGTTCAATTCAAACATGACTACCTACTGAAGCTGAATTGTTATTGAAAGAGAGTAGAAATTGGCAACCTCGCGTCGAATTATTTTGACATTGTCGATATTTCAGGAGCGCCAACCTGCCTTGGTTTTAGTTACAAAAACATGATAGACCTAAATCATGGCCAACTGGGCTACTTTATAAAAGTGAATGGAGTATATGTAAATAAATCGTTTTTAAACAATTTTATCCAACTCAATCATCTGTCACAGTCCACTGCTAATAAATTTGACAAAATCTGAACACCCGATTTTGAACAGGAAAATAATATAATATTTTATTTGACTAATTTTTCTTTGAAGGAAACATTTCAAGATGAATATAATGGAATGTTGTGTCAAGACGAGTACATAGCAGGTTCAGATTCGTTACTCAATTGTTTCTACCAACATCGGAAACATCCGTTTCTAACCATAGCTCCATTTAAAGTGGAAAAAATCCATAAAGATCCAGATATATTTATTTATCACAATATTCTGACTAATGAAGAAATTGGAAAGTTAATGCTATTAACTAAAGATAAGGTAAGTTGTGACGGTATTCATCAAGGGACTGTTTGAGGCTTCATCATATTCTCTTTTTAAAATAACTAGTAAATAGATTAAGATCGTATCCAATATTCATTTCGATCAACTCAACATGTTTGCAAGATGGATATTAAATACTCGAAAATTGATGCAAAATCCTTGTAAAGTAACCTTTAATCGATAATTAAGTATAAATGTATTTTACAGATGGAAACTTCCCAAACTGTGTCGAAAAATGGAGACCCAGAAGTGACGCCACATAGAAAAAGTATGACAGCGTATCTTGATGAAGATGAAAATGCGATAAAAAATCTTTGACAGAGAATTTCAGATGCAGCAACATTATCTCTGGACTTTGCAGAAAATCTTCAGGTGGCTAAATATGAAACTGGTGGCTATTACAAGACACACTTGGATTCTTTTACGGTAAGAGATGAAACTTTCAATAGTTGGTGTTCAAATAAAATGATTCAATCTTCGTAGGATCAGAAACAACTACGACATGGTAAAGGCAATAGGATGGCTACGTTTTTGATGTATGTAAGTATCTCGGCGATTTTTATCCTGTGGGTGAAATCTTATAATTCTGTATGAGAATCTTACAGTAGTCCGTTTCTTTGAGATAGTTCGTTTGAAAATAGATAAAACCTAGAAAAGCTTGTTCCGTTGTCAAAGTACTAGACTGCAATTCGATCCAAAATTTTGAATCGGTATAACTATCTAGAGAATAATTGGCGAACTCAACCCGTTTGAGCATTCGACCTTCTTAATTAAACTGAAAACCTACTCTACAAATATATTCCCTATGTCGATTCTTCCTAAAGTTGATGTGTTTACGGCCGGCCTAACTACTGATAGTGAACAAAATAACTTCTAGAAGAATCTACTCAGTAGCTTGATAATTGTAGAATAAGTTTGGAGTTTAATTACGAAGGCCGAATTGGCGAATTAGTAAAAACTATCGAATGATTCCGCAGATATACCCTTTCAAAGTTTTAGTTTCCCGATATTTCCAAAAACATAGATCGAATCGCCCTTCAACTACCTTGAAGTTTCAGCCAAATAGGCGCTACCGAACAATGAGGAAAATAACTCTTTCCATTTAACAAAATGCAGGTGGACTCTTTAATTTTTTTGTTCACTGTTCTGTAGACCCTATTTGGCTGAAACTTCGAGGTGGCATTTTTCATTGTTGAGCAACTCGATCTATGTTTTTAGAAATACCGGAAAACTGAAATTTGGAAAGGGAATATCTTAGGGATTTTTTCTTTTCTATTTTTAATTCCATGTTAATTAGAATCAACTTATTTGTGACTTGTGTTGCGGATTGTTCAATTTGAAACTTGCAATTGAGAATAGTATGTACGATAGCATAGTTGATAGTTGATAGTTGGTAAGGGGTTACGTTCCACTGCGACCTTAAGGTCTATTGTGCCCCCTTGTCAGAGCTGTTGTCGCAACCTACAGCTCGCCCTCCAGCTCAAGTGCTCTGATGAATTCTAATATCTGTGAGGGCTTCAAGGAGGCTAAGTTCTCATTCCTCCTATAATACTCCTGTCCAAGGTATCTTTTGCGCAGGCTAACAATGGCGAGGCATTCTGTGATCAGGTGAACAGGGGTTTCCTCCTCCTCCCCACAAAATCTGCACTCGTCAGTTTCTGATAAGCCCATTCTCATCATGTGCTTCCTTAGGCGACAGTGTCCTGTGAGGAAACCAGTGAGGAGGCGTAACTTATTCTTACTGAGATCCAGATGATTTTTGGATCTAGCAATTTCAAAGTTCCGAAGGAACTTTTTAGAGTGTTCCATTCCTGAAGAATTCCTCCACAGTGCCCCTCTTTCATTTCCTTCTTTCTCCAAAAACTCTTTCTTATAGGTACATTTGCCTATACCACAGAAAGGTTCTGGGCCAGTAGGTAGCGTTTGTGCTCCCTTTCTGGCTAGAGTGTTGGCCTCTTCATTTCCTTTGATTCCTGAGTGCCCAGGAACCCAGACTAAGGAGACCTTGTTATTCTTGCCTACTTCATTGAGTTTCCTTCGGCACTCCCATATCAGCTTTGAGTCGATGACATGGGAGTTCAGTGCTTTAATAGCAGCCTGACTATCAGAATGGATCACTATGTCACACCCTTGATAGTTTCTTTCCAGGTTTATGTCTATGCATCTTTCGATAGCAAGTATTTCTGCCTGAAAAACACTCGAGTAGGAGCCTAGCGATAGTGTACATTTGGTTCTAGGCCCGTATACTCCAGCGCCGGCCCCCGTCGTGGTTTTAGAACCATCTGTATACCATTTAACGGTATTTGCTTTGAGTTTTTGGGTAGTGTATTCCTTTTCCCATTCTTCCCTTTTACATAGCATTGAGTCAAAGTTCTTCTCGATGCTTACTTTTTTAATCATAACATCACTAGGTAGGTTCGCTAATGAGATGTACTTGTTCAGGGAGGACCAGGCTCTCTGACTTTTGATTCTCTCATTCCCTGTACCTTCCCTAGAGATTCTAAGGATAGCTTCATGGGCTACCCTTCTGATCACTAGATGTAGAGGACTGAGGTCTATGATGACCTCAAGTGCTCTAGTCGGGCATGTTCTCATAGCCCCAGTGATGCAAACACAGGCAAGCCTTTGTACCTTGTCGAGTATTTTCCTCGTGCTTGTCTGCCCTGCTTTAGCAAACCAAACTACTGCCCCGTATGTTATTATCGGTCTTACAATCATGGTGTACATCCATCTCAGTATTTTAGGGTTACACCCCCAAGTTTTGCCGGATAGTCTTTTGCACACCATTAAAGCCCTTATCGCTTTACTAGCAGTAATTTTAACATGCTCATTCCACAGAAGCTTACTATCTAGGGTGATTCCCAGATATTTGACTTCAGACTTCCATCCTACAACAACTAGCATCCTATATCCTAGAATTTGCAATAAGAAGTAACAAACTGAAATTTTGCAAAATTCTGTTCGAAATAGTTATGGTACGTACCTACCTGCCTGGTTCTGACCAAAAAGCACTAAAAGAGTCATTACTTATGAATACCTTCATTTCTTTAAGCTCAATGATGTCAACCAAGGAGGATATACAGTGTTTCCCATACTAAAGCTTCACATAAAACCTCAGAAAGGAGCAGGTATATTATGGTACAATATTTTCGATAACGGGGTAAATGACCTCAGGATGCTTCATGGTGCATGCCCTGTTCTAGAGGGTATAAAATGGGGTGAGTATTCTTGACTAATATTCATCATTATGTTATCTTTCTTCTGATTTTCTTTGGTAAATTTTTTGGATTTCAAATTCAATTCGATATAATTTATGGATAGTGGATTCTGTTTACTTTCTGATTCATTTGGAAATGAAGGATAAAAAAAAATAAAATCATTTACCTGGCTTTTACGCGCTTTTTCTAGGGAACAGCGCGTTATCATTTCGTCCCGATGTCTGTAATGTTCGAATTTTGAGTCGAAAATGGTCTTAAACTATTGGGTTGAACTCCCTGAAGAAGAATTCGTGGTCGAATTCAATTCTGTCCGTCCGCCCGTCCGGCTTTCACTTTCGAAAAGGCTTTGCGACTGGAAATTATCAGATTAGGTTCGGAGTCCAAATATCTCAGTTGAGTTCGTTTATGGATGGAATCGGTTGAATAATTTCGGAGTTACGCCCATTTGAAATTTTTTCGTTAATTCCTCGATATCTCATGAAGTATTGACTCGATAGAATTCAAACTTCGTGGACAGTTTTGAAATACCAACGCGCAACTCAGAGGAAAACTCCTAGTGAATTTAGAAAATTTAAAAATAATTTTATTCGAAAATTTTCAACATTTATGATGAAACTTTTTTTTCTCTGAAAATATTGATTAGATTCCAATGGAATTTGGCACAAATCTTTGAGTCACTATTTAACAACAATGTTCCAAATTTCAATTCGATCCAATATCAACTTTCGGAGATATAAGAAAAAAAATTGTGCCAAATTTCGTTGTCATTTGGAATTTTAACGTTATTTCCGCAATATCTCAAAAAGTACAAATGCAATCAGATTGAAACTTTGTAGTCAGGTTGAGATTACCAACAAGCAACTAGGTGCGAAATTTTGTGTTAATCTAATAGTTAGAATTTGAACAAGCCCGTAAAAGCTCCTGACCTCACGTCCGTGCTTTTTCAGATTTTGTATCACTTTGTTGCATTGATGGTCTTAAATTGACCCGAGTTCCGTCATACTACTACATTTCCAAACTGGTGTATTGCAATTTACCTCAATAGCCTATGCAGTTCCGCATTTTTCGAAATTATCTGCATAAACATTTGAATGCCTTGTTACAGAAATTCAAATGTACTATCACAAAGTAACGGACTACTCTATTCAATAATCTTTTATTATATTTGCATTTCATTATAGATTTGAAGATCGAAAAACATAATCATCAATAATTATAATTTTTTTTCAGTTTCAACCAAATGGATTAGAGAAAAAGGTCAAGAATTGATCTGTCCACGTGATATAGAAAAAAGCAAACGAGAAAGAACAAAAACACAGAGATTATTGGACAAATAGATATAGAGATAGGTGGAAGAAAAGATGACAATTTGTATTATTTTTATAGTTATGGACAATATAACACCTCAAGTACCTCATATTTTTTGTTTTTACATAAATAATTTCATGGTATCATAAGATTCGAGATTAAAAGTAGATGATCTGAGAATTGGAATATATTCGTAGAGCTTGTAGTTTTTCATCAGGGCAAAAGTGTAACTATAGTGAAATCTGCGTCATAGTTTCATAACATCAGCATTGTTAGAAGATAGTGAGTAATGGAGAGAAGTATTCAGAGTTACTTAAGATCTAAGGAGTCACCAATGGTACAACATTGATTTTTGAACTGAACAAAGTTGAATATTCATCAATGCAGCAAAAAATATCGATCTGAGCTAGACATAAAAATAGCAAAAAATATACATACAATATACATATTGTAAAATAGCTGTGGGCTTTGAAATTTACTGATTTTGCGCAATAGACCCTTATGTTGCGTTAAGCATACTTTCCATTATATTCGGACAATATCATAGCTTATTTTAAGGAATATATTCCACGATCTCAGATCTTGCACTGATTTAGGGACGATGAATAAAGGTGAGAACACACTTTCGTGATATCGGACGATCCAATCTGGGTCCGATATCGTAAACATTTATTTGCAGTAAACGATTAAATCTCATTGGTTTTTTTGGCTTTGTCTTCGCCATTCTGGCCTTTCAGATATAAATTAGCGGCAACTTCTGACGCTCTCCTATAGGCCGCAGGACTCCCACCCACGCTCAGACTTGTCTGACCGGTTGGTCTGCCGGCTTCTGACATCCTAGGTTTGGGTTTGGGACTCCAGTGGGCTGGCGACTGAAATCAGTTTCGTGAAAGAGAAAAATAAACGTATTTTTGTATCTAGAATCGTCCAGACAATTATTGTAGTGTGTGTGTGTGTGTGAAAATGAACGTTTGATGAAGAAATCGAACTCAATTGAGGTAGAAACTTAAATGAGCTGGTTAAATCAGCTATTTGCTCGACAGGTTCATTACAGCGTGCTGGAACTGGACTTCGGCCCAATTTGCCAACCCAAAAATTTACTATCAACGGGGAACGGGAATTTCAGTTCAAATTCGATATGATAAGGTTTGCGTTATTTATAAATATCTGTAAGAGATGCCTCGGCTCTTCAGACGAGATAATTCGTTCCCCATATAGGGTTTTGTTAAGACCATCTCTGATTGGCTGAAATTTAAGTTGGGATTCCTGATTTCATGTTAATAGTGTCAAATTTGTTTAGGATATGTTCCGCAAATCAACTAGGTTATTTCAGTTGCCGGTTTTCCATTCCGTAAATATAAAATATTCGGTTGGTTCCTGACAAAAAGGTTAATTACGGAATTTGAATGATGAAAAAACGTTCTTTCTGTCACCAAAGAGACTGTCAATGTTCTATGGTAACATATCCATAGCATGGAAAAATCTTTATTCACTTTATGATCCATAGAACATAGAAGAGACAACAATTAACAATGGAAAAATTACTAGGCATGGTCTATGGATCATAAGGTAAATGAAGATTGTTCTATGCTATGGATATGTTACCATAAAACATTGATAGTTGTTCTGGTACTTAGGCTTAATATATCTATGTTCGGGTGATAGAAAGATTGCATTTTCATCAATCAAATTCCGTAATAAACTTTTATTCCAGGAACCAACCGAATATTTCATATATATAGAACGAAAAACCGGCAACCGAAATAACCAAGTTGATTTGCGGAACATATCCTTTATAAACTTGACACTATTAACCTGAAATCAGAAATCCCGACTTTAATTTCAGCCTAACAAAACCTATATTTGGAAGGAATTATCTTGTTTGAGGAGCCGAGGCATCTTTTACGGATATTTATAAATAACGCGAACCTTTTCATGTAGAATTTGTCCTGAAATTCTCGTTCCCTAGTGATATATATTTGTGAAGAAAATTGTAGGTTGGCAATTTGGGCCGAAGTCGTCTATTGGACGATGAAAATACACTCAGTGACATTGGGAGCGTGACATTTAGAAAGAATAACGTTTTATCCAGAAAATGCTAAAGCTTAATAATAATAACGACATCAACGTTTCAGGTCTAACGCACCCGACAGGCAATCACTGTCTATTTTGTCGATTCAGAAAAACAGGTTGACACCAGAAAAAATAGTCGTCCACCGATTGTCTGTCGTTTGTCATTTTTTTGTCACGAAAGCGGTTCATTAAACTTGAATAGAAACGTTATTTTAGTTATTGTCCGGCAGTCATCTTGTTTGTTTATGGATTGGTACATAGGAGACCTTTAGAACCATTAAGAGTCCTATGTTTAGGGATATGTAGCAATCCCTTATTTCTAGTTTTATAATGATGAAAGTCCTGCCAACACCCGAAGAATTCCCCCTCAGAAGAATATAATACAGAATAATTAGCGAATGAAGATAAGCGTTACTCCCTCTGGTGTCTATCAGAGTAACCCGAGATAGTCAGATTATCATTGACAAGTTAGCAGAAATGTCAAGAAAATGAGAATGTTTAAGCATTTTCTTGGCGTTTGTATGATTTCACAAGTGTTTTTACTGAGAATAAACAAATTCCAATGTCCTTTCCAATATATTTCCACAGCCCGGAGAAAAATTTTGAATTTGGGCAGAAGGAACTTCCTTTAAGAAGTCGGGCATGAAAGTGTTGAAGAATCGATGAAAACCTTGGTAACTGCCAATGAAATTTTCAAGAAAAAAATTTTTTTTTTGAAAAATTAGTTTAAAGAGGTTTTCAGTATGTGCACTTTGTCATGGCTCATTTACTTTGAGACGATGGTATCTGATGAAATTTGTCACCGAGTGAAAGTCGACAATTACAGTTTCATTCATGCACAACTCTCAACCACTTTCAACTCCCTCGCGTGAAGAATTTATTTTCCTCCATTTAAGGGTTCTTAGGGGTTTAGAGTTGTGCATAAACAAAACTGTAATGGTCGACTTTCATTCGGTGATAAATTTCATCAGGTACCATCGTATCAAAGTAAATGAGCCATGACAGAGTGCACATCCTGAAAACCTATTTGAAGTAACTAATTTTTCAAAAAATAAATTTTTTTCTTGAAAATTTCTGCAGGCCTGTACAGAAGATACAAAGGCCTTGCCAAAAAAGTACCACATGACCCACTTTCCCCATTCAGAAAATTTAGAGGGTTGATGGGGATGACACAGGGTGCAACAAAAATCCTTCAAAAATGCATAAAAATTTGGTAAAAGTGAAACAAAAATTGACCTGTTTCAGTATTTCGTAACCAAATTTTTTCTTCTGAAAAAATGAATTCGTTCCATAATTTTGACGCGAACTGTATAGATTGGATGAAGAATAATTGACTATTCAACATAGACATTTTCGAATAGATTTTCTTTATTACTTTAATTTACATCCAAACATCAACTATCACAAAATTCATGGGATTTGTAATATATACGAAAACATCAAACATATCTCTTATAAATAACAAACATGCTATGAATGAAGCACAAGAATCATGGACAAACCAAATTAAACAATTTGAACTCCTTTGAAAAACACCAACAATGGTTTTAAAATTTTAAGATATGAATTAATCGAACGACATAAATTTTTCATAATAGTTAACATGTATTTTTCATTTCACAGTATATCAATTTTTAAAAACACTTGGCATAGAATCATAGATTTAGATCATCTTCACATTCAAAGAGTTTGTTCCATACAATTGTAAACATTTAAGAAAATACAGTAGATTATTTTGTGCTTTACCCTGCTGGATCTTAAGTCGTAGTCTAGTGCTTCAATCTATTCAAGTGTAAGCGGGGCTTGAGCATTCTCCATTGAAAGGGTTTGAGGTAACAGTCCATATTTTGAATTAAGAGTCCACTCCATTAGGAAAATATCACAATTCATCATTCATCTAAGAGTAAAGTATCATTCTTATAATTGTTCCCATGAAAACCAGCGCAGTACCATTATAGCAAGAATATTTGGCCAGAAGATTTCTGACAAGATGCATATTTCTGAAAGACCGAAATTCCGAGCTTATATAAGCAAAGCATGCAGCTTTAAATATATCGTTTTCAACGAAGATGATGAGCATGTAGATACTTACAGGCTGATTGACCGTAACTATCTATTAGACTTTTCGTGCTGAAAATTTGCATGTATGGGTTGATAATGGACTTTCTCCCTAAAATATTTTCAGAGCTCTACAAATTCCGATTATACTAGAAACATCCCACTACTTTCATATTTAAAATGGCAACACCGGTACATTGTTGCATCATTAGATAGCTTGTTTGGAGACATTTGCAACAATAAGCCAAACCTTGGGTATGGTAAATATACAGGTGTCAACCAATCAAATTCATCGAAACTTTGGATTTTTAAGTTAGAACCTAAATTTTTGATATTTCACCCTATCTACGTTAAAAAGGACGGGGGCTAAATTCAAAAAACCTCAAACCTAAAATGGAATATTTCATAGTTATCAAGAAAAAACTCAAAATAAGGGGTACCAGAGTTTTCTGTGACATCCGAAAACCACAGAAAAAACTTGAATTCGATGTCCAAAAAAATAATTCTGACATTTCGTGAATTGTTATAAATTATTGTGAGTTTGGATCATTGAAAACCATGAAAGAGATTTTTCTCGATAACTAGGAAAGTTTTCTTTTTAGGTGTAGGGTTTGCTTGGGTAAATCCCCTCTTGTTTAAGTATAAGCGACTGAAAAATTTGAAAATATAGGTACTTATTTGAAAATCATGTATTTTAATGAATAGTACGGCACACTGTTGTGAAGGTCACCAAATAAGCTACCTGAGGATTCAATAATATACTGGGTGTGCCATTTGAAAAAAAAGTGGTAGGCTGTTTCCGAGATAGCCAAAAGTTTCAGAGCTCTGAAACTATTTTAGGAAGAAAGTTAAGTTTCGAAGACACTCTGTGTATGCCTATGGTCAACTTGAGTTTTTTTCATACATTTCAAATCGATAGGTTTCATTAGATGAAATTTAAAATTCGAGTTTGACTCTTTACTTCAAGATGGACCCATACGATGAGGACATCTAAATATTTAAATTATTGAGAACCTATAAATTGTTATTTTTAAACAGCAATACTGGATTCTATCCCAAATTTCAAATATTGCTGGCAACATCTACAAAAGTCGTGCTTCATGCCTTCATGAACGCTTGATTCTCATTTTTCCAACTTTGTGCTGATATATTGTCGGACATTTTGCATTGCTGAAGGATTACTTTAAAACATTCTAGAAAATTTTCAACAACTAATTGTTGCTGATGCAAAGACATCGGTTTCAAAAAGTAAACATGCATTTGTTGGCAATACAATTGGCACAATTTATTGAAAAAAATCGAAATAATAAGCATTTGCTTCAGAACTCAATCATTAGACACGGTGTAGTTTGATGGCACAGGCTTGGAGACTTTACCTAAGGATCTGCGCACAAGGATCAAACAACTCTCAAAGCACCTTAGTTGAATAAATTCTGGACCACACGTGGCTCTAATTTCAATCAATTGATAATTCATTGTTCTTAGTTCAAAATCCCAAAGGAGCTTTTTGAATACTGGACAGTTAAAGCTAAGGGGTGACGTGTAGATTAGCTATTCCTCTACAAAACTTTCTTTGAGGTCATCATCCATTTCAACGATTCTGAAATATTTTAAATAGACGATTTTGCTTCAAGTTTCTAACCCACAAATTTCGACCAAATTTACTATCACTGGAGAAGGGGAATTTCAGAACAAATTCTACATGATAAGGTTCGCGTTATTTATAAATATCATTAAACGGTGCCTAGGCTCCTCACACAAGATAATTCCTTTCGAATATAGCTTTTTGTTAAAATCATCTCCGATTGGCTGAAATTTATGTTGCGATTCCTGATTTCATGTCAATAGTGTCAAGTTTATATAGGATATGTTCCGCAAATCAACTTGGTTATTTCGGTTGCAGGTTTTCTGTCTCGTGAATATGGAATATTCGGTTGGTTCTCAAAAAAGGTTAATTACTGAATTTGATTGATGAAAGAGCAATCTTTCTGTCACCAGAATGACATTAAATGTTCTATGGTAACATATCCATGGCATAGAACAATCTACATTCTATATTTACTTTATGATTCACAGACCATACTAAGTAATCTTTTCATTGTTGATTGTTGTCTCGTCTATGTTCTATGGATCATAAGGTAAATACAGATTGTTCTATGCCATGGATATGTTACCATAGAACATTGACTTTCGTTCTGGCGACAGAAAGATCGCTTTTTCATCAATCAAATTCCGTAATTTATCTTTTTTTCAGGAACTAACCGAATATTTGATATTTACGGAACGGAAAACCGGCAACCGAAATAACCAAGTTGATTTGCGGAACATATCCTATATAGACTTGACCCCATCGACGTGAAATCAGAAATCCCAACTTAAATTTCAGCCAATCGGAGATGATCTTAATAAAAACCGATATTTGGAAGGAATTATCTTGTTTGAGGAGCCGAGGCATTGTTTACGGAAATTTATAAATAAAGCGAACCTTATCACGTTGAATTTGTTGTGAATTTGTTGTGAATTTCCCCTTCCCCAGTGATAGTGAATTTGGAAGCAAAATGTGGGTTGGCAACTTTTGGACCGAAGTAATCTATTAGTTCAAATAGAAATTTGAAAGTCTACATAGGCTATCTGCAATCTTAAAAGCAGTCATTGAAAAGAAAACAAGTTTTTTTCAGTGAAAGAATCCATCCAAATGTTTGGAGTTCGAATTGCAGGTTGAAAAATCCTTGTGTGCAAAACCAAAACGTTGATGAAACTTATGGACTATTTGACTTAATCTTAGGTTTTATAGGTGGTAGGTACCAACATCATTTGATTATTCAGAATAGACGAAGTGATGTGGTTTCCCTTGTTATTCCTTGGAAATCAGGGATGTGCAGCTATTGGAAACATTCAAAAAAACTGTGGACAGGTAACAAATACATTCGGGTAACACCACATGGAACATTTAGATCAGAGCTTTTAGATTTCGTAATTTCTGAATTTACTGACGATATCGCTTGGGGGTTGAGTATTCCAGGTGGATCCTGCACGCCCTGTCCAATGAAGATTTGCTCCACCTTCTGAGGCTCTTCTGTGGGCGCTTGGAGCTGAGCCTAGAGATGAGGGTCCTGAGGAACCTCCTGATTCCAACATGCGGTCTTTGGTTTTCGGAGTGCTCCAGTGCATCGACTGAAAGAGAAATTAAGCCATTGTTGGTATAGTCAGGTCGTTTTCTCTCTCTAGCTGATTCTGTGGCGCCCTGGTCTCACAAACTGACAGCCTACACTTTTTGATTGATCGTTTATTCAGGATTTCGGTTAACGAAGTTAATTTCAATAGAGAACAAAAGAAAATTTCCTAAATTGCCGAACAAAACAGTTAGTACGAATCACTAACATGAAAGTTAAACAATTTTTTAAAGACATACTTTAACGAAAGAAACGGGAAACGAAAAATCTAGAAACGCACTGACGTGAAGTCAGCAGATTTTACGCGCTTGTTAACATTGCGAAATGATGACTTGGAAATTTCAGTGAAATTTCAATGAAATAGAAAAATTATAAAAAAAATTAAAAAAAAAATATTTTTTCCTTCGAATTTTTCCATGGATAATTCTTCTCATTGACTCTGTTCATATTCCAACCAAGTTTCATTTTGATCAGATGAATATTTTTCGAGTTATTAAAAAATCGAAATTTCAAATGGCTGTAGCACAAAAACCATTCGGCAGATTTGGCCCATTAACGAACTTAACCAAGATATTCAGGATCTTAACCTAACCTGAAAATTTCAAGACTCTAGGTCCTTCCTTTCGAAAGTTACAGCGCACACGGCCGGACAGACAGAATCAATTTTGACCACGAATTCTTCATCCAACCTAGTCGTTTGAGACCAATTCGGTTCAAAATTCGAAAATTACAGACATCGTGACGAAATGATAACGCGCTGTTCCCCAGAACAAGCGCGTAAAAAGGTTTCAGGGCTTTTACGTATCATCCTGAAACCTACAAGAAACTGCTGAAAATTTGGAAACAAATTTCAAAAAGCACTGCCGTGAAGGCAGCAACTTTTGCGCGCATGTTCAATGTAGATGACCGCTTCAGCAACGAATTTGAACATGCACGCAAATGCTGCTGCCTTCACGGCAGTGCTTTTTGAAATTTTTCACTGATAAATTACTGGATTTCAATTCGATCAAATCTGTATTTTTGGAAATATTGGAAAAATGAAATTTTTAATGGGTATATCTACGGAATCATTGGGCGGATTTTACCCATTCACGAATTCGACCTTCGTAATTAAGCCCCAAACCTACTCTACAAATATCGAGTTTCTAAGTCGTTTCTTCCGGAAGTTATTGTGTTTACGGTCAGCCTAACGGCCGACTGCGTAAACACAATAACTTCCGAGAGAAGCAATTCAGAAACTCGATATTTGTAGAGAAGGTTTGGACCTTAATTACGAAGGCCGAATTCGTGAATGGGTAAAATCCACCCAATGATTCCGTAGATATACCCAATCAAAATTTTATTTTTCCAATATTTCCAAAAATACAGATCAGATCGAATTGAAATCCAGCACTTCATCGAAAAATAACAGTTCGAAGTTTCTTACAGAATTTAATGAGGATGATATGATAAGAAAATCATAGAAATTTTTTTTCAAATTGTTCTGATGACACGATTATCACGAAATTTCGCAAAAAGTTGTCTTTCAGCATCTCAAAACTAGCTGTGAAGTTTTATCAGGACTGAATCAGTATTTCTCGAGTTATACCGAAAAAATCAACGATATCGAGAAGAAAACCTCGAAATTTGACATATTTTTTCCCGATATCTCCGAAACTTATGACCGTATCGAACTGAAATTTGAAACACTGCTGTGAAATATAAAGCTCAAAGTGTGAGTAGAATTTTTTTTGGATATGATGAATGGTTTCCGAAAAAAAAAATTTTTTTTGTAAAAAATTTTCGAAAAAATTTTTTTTTTCAATTTACTGACAACATGATCCTGACGAAATTTGGCTCAAAGTTTCGCGTCGTTATACTCCACCTAACGGCCAAGTTTGAATCCAATCGTTCAAGTAGTTTCTGAAATAAAAAATAAATAACTTCAAAACTTCAAGTGGCTAAAACTCCGAAACTATTCGACCGATTTGGCCCATTAACGAACCTAACCGCGGCATTCTGATGCGCAACCTATCCTGAATTTCAAAGTTTCTAGCTTGCTTCTGTCGACAGTTACCGTGTCTACGGCCGGACGGACGGCCGGACAGAATCGATTTTGACACCGGATTCGTCATCAGAGAGTCCAACTTAGTCGATTGAGAACTTTTTCGGCTCAATCATTCAAAATTACAGACATTTGGACAAAGCGATAGCACACTGTTTCCCTAGAACATGCGCCCAAAAAAAAAGGAAATATTAAGTTAGCTCTCAGAATGACACGAAAACCAGACATCTTTTAGGAAATAGGTTTGATAAAACAAGCCTGAACTGCGATCTATCTCACATCGGGCAAACAACAAGGAATATAAACACGAGATTTAAGGAACACATGAGCCATATCCGTAACAATTGTCCAGACAAATCGGTAGTCGCTTATCACGTTTTAACTAGCCGTCATTTAATTTCAGAAAAACTCGTAAAGCTATTATTCGCAACTACTGCTAAGCAATACGCCCTCTGGCGATAGAAATCCGAACACTTCCAAGCTAGTAGTTTTTCGACGTGCCTGTTATTCTAACGTAATTTGCTTACTTTTGGAGTTCATTTTCGAGCTTTTGTGTTGTTCTCAGAGTTGAAATTTTGGTATACCGAGAGTGTTTGTAATATTCGTCAATCGATTCCTTTCTTTCCGATTAAAATTTTCGATTGTATTAATTCGAAATGGCATCCTCCCGAAATGACTATTGTTGTGTGCCTCAACTCAATGTTATTCATGGTCAAAGAAGAAAGGATCGTCTAGTGCCTCTAGTTTTCATTTTTTTCAAAGCCAAATGAAAGTAAAGTTAATTTGGAAATAGCATTTGGCAGGGAACTCAATGATAGAAGAAAGGCATAGCTTTAGAAATTGAAGATTGGAAAACAGGTCACGAAATACATGGAAGTATGCTCACTGCATTTATCTGAAGATGTTTATTTTCATAAAGGTAAATTACCTACAATGTATTCATTTCGAAACAACTTCATGTCCTGATGTTTTCAGGTGTAAATGAAAATAAGAGAATTTTGAAGAAAAATGCTGCAGAGAAACTACCGAGCACTTCTGCGGCTACCTAATTCACATACTACACAAAATCATATTCTAAAAGAGTGATCTGGTTGTGAACCTGACAAAAACTAGATATACTTTTAGAGTTGATTATAACTGAAGTTATTCATATAAATACATTAATACTTTTCATTTCTATATAAAGGTAGGTTGAACCAGTTGTGACATTTTTCATTTTGTATGTGCACCTTGAGCTGCTGTAATATGAAAATGAAATCAATTATTTGTCAATCTGTTTCCTTTTCTTCAGAAATACGATGCAAGAGAACTTGAGCAGAAAATCTGTTTTCATTTTATTGATTCACTCGTTTGTAAACAAAGAACTGCATTCTCCACATAAATAAAAGTCCTTAAATTACTTATTGAGGTGCCTATTTTTCCAGAAATTCAAGTAAACTTAGATATTGGTTCATTTTGATCCACCAAGCAACATACACTAAAATAACAAAGAAATTATCCTCCAGGACGATTCAAAGTACGATTTTATATCGTGAGATCCAAACGAGAAGTTCCTTCTCAAGAAATCTTGCACAAAATTATAATAATTTCTTTAAATATTCAAGCTCTGCTTAATATTAATTATTATTATTATTAATATTCGTTCTCCACCACATTTCTAAGGTTTGTTGACATAAAACTTCTAGCTTGGACAGGTTCCAAATTTATCCGTCAGGGCGCTGGCATCTTCGCAGAAGTTCCCAATAGAGCTCGGACAAAATTTACTTGAATACGCTTGAAGGTATACAAATGTTCAAAAGAAGAGATGGATTGTTAAACAATGATTTCAACCCCATCAATAACCCATTATGCCAAACATTTACCTGACTCACCCTTCATAACCCTAGCACAACCCTAATGGCCTTTTAACAACTCTTTCCCTATTGGTCCTTTTTAAAGGGTGTTTTTTCAGAGGTATAGAACTTTGACATGGAATAAAACAAAGATGAATTTTTGAAATTGACATAAAATTGACTTTATTCAAAAGATAATCTTTTGATGTTATAATTTAAATATAATTTCTGGCATATGACCGCCACGGCTGGCTCGGACGTAATCTAATCTGGAGGTCCAATTTTCAATCACTTTTTCCAACTTATGTGGCCGTATATCGGCAATAACGTGGCAAATGTTGTCCTCCAAGTGGTCGATCGTTTCGGGCTTCCCGGCGTAAACTAGCGACTTGAAATTATGCGGATATCAAACGTTTCCTTCAGTAAACCAATTGTGGCACAAGCTGTGTGATATGTTGCGCCGTCTTGTTGAAATCTTGTTTATTGACGTAGCCATTCAACCAAAAGTGAGCTTCACCGCTAAACAAAATTCTCTCACGAAAATCGGGATCAGAACTATTATTTTCAAAATAAATTTGCACAATTTATAAGCGTTGTTCAGTCTATTCATGGTGAAATGCCAGACTAAACTGAACACAAATCACTTGACAGCTGACAAAATGGCCGCCTATTAAAACAGTGTTGCCAACTTAAATTTACCTCAAAAAAACATCCTTTACCACCCTCCCAACTCGTTCAGCATTTGTACCGATATGTCACTTGACGAAGGAAACGTGGACTCCGAAACGTGCGCTAGACGTGGTAGTGGACTAGAGTTGTTGTTGAAATCTTGTTTATTGACGTAGCCATTCAACCAAAAGTGAGCTTCACCGCTAAACAAAATTCTCTCACGAAAATCGGGATCAGAACCGTTATTTTCAAAATAAATTTGCACAATTTATAAGCGTTGTTCAGTCTATTCATGGTGAAATACCAGACCAAACTAAACACAAATCACTTGACAGCTGACAAAATAGCCGCCAGTTAAAACAGTGTTTCCAACTTAAATCTACCTCAAAAACACATCCTTTACAACCCTCCCAACTAGTTCAGCATTTGTACCGATATGTCACTCGACGAAGGAAACGTGGACTCCGAAACGTGCGCTAGACGTGGTAGTGGATTAGAGAGTAGTTACACACTGTTTTGTTGATGTTGGAATGATGGTAGATCTCTTATTGCCGAAAAACTACGGTCTGCTAGATCTAATCGAAATGAGAAAAAACCTTCGTTCATAAAATCATTCGAAGTTGTCATTTACCTGATGAACGTGCTCCTTCATGCCCAGCCACTGCTGATAGCTGATAGCTATCCCGCTATTCCTCCATTTGTCGTAATTGCTCCTCTTCTCAGGATCGCAAAGGACTTCTTTGGCAGTCTGTAATTAAAATTTCAGTCAGTGGAATTATTCATTTTGAATTCTCATTTACGTAACGAGATCTCGAAGGATAAGGTCCCGCAAATTGAAATATAACTTCATGAAATTCATATATATAATTTGAATTCTCAGTCGTGTAAGTTATTTCAAAGCGTTCGCCCAAACAGGTAGTGACGATGCTAAACACTGCTCGGCTTCCACAAAAAATTCTTGTAGGTTGTTATAATATTCTAAGAAAATTGTGTATAAATCCAATGCTGCTTGTCTTTCAGGAAAAACATCGATTCAATTCTGCATTAGCCCTCAAGCCATTATTTTACAACTCAATATTCAAGGATCAATTTTGTAGGATATGTTATCTGTGAGGCATAAGCTTTAAGAGAGATACGGAGCGTAAAGAAAGACTACTTCATAATTGAGGGGATTGCAGATCAATTAACTAACTGTTGTGGAAAATCTCGTGTATGCAAGTTGAACGGTTTTCAAGATATAATATTATTAAAAATTAAACCCACACAACATTGAATACAGAATACAACTATGTGTAAGAATGTTCATTAAGATATTCTTCATAATTGTTTTATCTATTTTAAATTTTTTTCTTTTAATAGCTGATTATTCTGAGGAATTGTAATGAGAAAAGTTTTTTCCCCAATATATTTTTCGCAAAAAAAGTTTTTTTCAGTATCATTTCGAAACTTTTTTAAAATTTTTCCATTTATCAATAGAGCTGCCCGTCGGTATTCTTCAACCAATTATGAAGTTCCAGTTCGATCTCATTGGTACTTCTTGAGATATTGACTTCCAAATTAATCTATATAATGCTCAAATTGAGCGTCGCCAACTCCCATACAATGGTATACATTTTGCTCAAACTTCCGTCTCACATTCTGAAGCATTTCTTGGGTATTTCGTGTACTATCGTCAACAATTCGCGTATTATCTGGCATAAATTTTCGATTTATAGTGGTCTTACGAGAAAAGTCTAGAGGGGACAGATCTAAAGTCAATTTGACAGGCGAAAGCTACCTTCAATTGTAAGAATTAATTTACCCTCTACTGAGCGCATGCGCATTGATTCTGTAGCATGAATTTTCCATTTTAGTGGCACCTCAAAAGGAAGTCTCTATAGGGGAGAGACATGACAGGCCATTACACGAAGATATCCAGATCGGTCTCCTCTAGACTCATTTTCGTGGGGCCACTTGAAATCGAGAAACGCGCCTCTCAGGAAGAATTTCGCAAGCGAATTGTCGACGAATGTAACCTAATTATCCCCGAAATGGTCCAAAATGTTAGACGAAAGTTTCGAAAATCAAGAAAAGCACTGCCGTGAAGGCAGCAGCCATTGCGCCCATGTTCAATCTAGATGACAGCTTCAGCAACGAATTTGAACATGTACGCAAAAGCTGCTGCCTTCACGGCAGTGCTTTTGAATTTTTTTTTGATAAATTACTGGATTTCAATTCGATCTGATCTGTATTTTCGGAAATATTGGAAAAATAAAATTTTGATTGGGTATATCTACGGAATCATTGGACGGATTTTACCGATTCACGAATTCCACCTTCCTAATTAAGCCCCAAACCTACTCTACAAATATCGAGTTTCTAAGTCCTTTCTTCCAGAAGTTATTGTGTTTACGGTCAGCCTAACGGCCGACTGCGTAAACCCAATAACTTCCGAAAGAAACAACTTAGAAACTCGATATTTGTAGAGAAGGTTTGGACCTTAATTACGAGGGCCGAATTCGTGGATGGGTAAAATCCACCCAATGATTCCGTAGATATACCCAATCAAAATTTTATTTTTCCAATATTTCCAAAAATACAGATCAGATCGAATTGAAATCCAGCACTTCATCGAAAAATAACAGTTCGAAGTTTCATACAGAATTTAATGAGGATGATATGATATTTTTTCAAATTGTTCTAACGACACGATTATCACGAAATTTCGCATAAAGTTGTCTTTCAGCATCTCAAAACTAGATGTGAAGTTTTATCAGGACTGAATCAGTATTTTTCGAGTTTTACCGAAATAAACAACGATATCGACAATAAAACTTCGAAATTTGACATATTTTTTCCCGATATCTCCAAAACTTAAGATCGTATCGAACTGAAATTTGGTTCACTGCTGTGAAATTAGAAGCTCAGAGTGTGAGTGGAATTTTTTTTTGATATGATGAATGGTTTCCGAAAAAAAAAATTTTTGGAGAAAAATTTCGAAAAAATTTTTTTTTTTTATTTACTGACGATATGATCCTGACGAAATTTGGCTCAAAGTTGCGCGTCGTTATACTTCACCTGACTGCCAAGTTTTAATTCAATCGCTTGAATAGTTTCTGAAATAAAAAACAAATAACTTCAAAATTTCCAGTGGCTATAACTCCGAAACTATTCGACCGATTTGGCCCATTTCTCAACCGCGGCATTCTGATGCGCGACCTACCCTGAAAGTTTCAAGTTGCTAGCTTGCTATTGTCGACAGTTATCGTGTCCTCGGCCGGACGGACGGCCGGCCAGCCGGCCGGACAGAATCGATTTTGACAACGGATTCGTCATCAGTGAGTCCAACCTAGTCGATTGAGACCATTTTCGGCTCAATCATCAAACATAACAGTCAGTTGGACAAAACGATAGCACGCTGTTCCCCTAGAACATGCGCGCAAAACACCGTTTCAACAACACATCGCACCACTTATTCGAATTTAAGGGATTGAGATGTCTTCCCCAAGAAGAAAATTGACGGGTAACAGCGATTTTCCGAAATCTTAAATCGTCCACTTGAAAAGCCCTCTGTTTACTTTTCAATGTCACACCCTGTAAGTGAAAGAGCAAAACCCTACGAGGATTTAGCAGGTCTTCAAAATTCCCTAGGCAGGAATCTCCCAGAATTCCGCAGCCTCCATAAATTGTCATACGAGCGAAAATGGGACTCAAACTTTCGATCAATTGAGCCACAGGATTTTATTTTCAATTTGTCGCTCAGCGAGGAATGGAAGTTTTATGGGAAAGCTTATTGCCTCACGTGATCTGTTAGGGGAAAAGAAGGGTATAAGAGCCATTTTAAGAATATATTTACGCGCTTGTTCTGGGGAACAGCGCGTTATCATTTCGTCATATGTGTAATTTTGGAATTTTGAGCCGAAATTGGTCTCAAACGACCAAATTGGACTTCTTGATGACGACTAGGTTGGAATCACTGATGAAGAATCCGTTGTCAAATTTGATTCTGACCGTCCAGCCGGCCGTGTGCGCTTTAACTTTCGAAGGAAAGTCTTGAAATTTTCGGCTAACATTTGAAACCTGAATATCTCGGTTGAGTTCGATAGTGGGCAAAATCGCCCGAACAGTTTCGGAGTTATATCCATATGAAATGTTGAGGTTAAATTATAGAAAAATGTTAATTCGAAAATTTCTGAAATTTTTTTGAAAAGTTTTTTTCTCGGAAAGTGTTGATCAAATTTCAATGAAATTTGGCACATACCTCAGAATCAGTATTAAACAACATATTTCCTAATTTTAATTCGATACGATGTTTACCTTCGGAGATATATGGAAAAAATTATGTCAAATTTCTTTGTAATTTCCTGAATATCTCAAGAAGTATCGACGAGATCGGAACTTCGTAATTAGTTGAAAAAGTGCCACTCACTGCAAAGTTTCGTGCAAATCCAATTGTAAAAACATTTTTAAAAAATTTTTTAAATAATTTTTCGAAAATTATCCACATTCCTTATCGAAAAAAAAATATTTATTTTCCTAATTCATTAACCAAATTTCCTTGAAATGAAACAACTTGAACCATCTAAGAAACTCGATATTTGTAGAGTAGGTTTGGACCTTGATTACGCAGGCCGAATTCGCGAATGGGTGAAATCCGCCCAATGATTCCGTAGATGTACCCATTCAAAATTTTATTTCAACAATATTTCCAACAATACAGATTAGATCGAATTGAAATCCAGTTTTTCATCGAAAAATGTCAGTTCGAAGGTTTATATAGAATTTCATAATGATAATATGATTAGAAGATCACAGAATATTGAATATTCGAAAGAAAAATTTGAAATTTTGTTTCAATAGTTCTAATGACACGGTCATCATGAAATTCTGCAGAAAGTTGTTTGTTCATCAGAATTTTAAAATTAGCTGATGAGTTTCATCTCGATTGAATAAGTATTTTTTGAGTTGTTCCGGAAAAAACAACGATATCGAGAATAAAACCACGGAGTTTTGCATATTTTTGCGCGCTTGTTCTAGGGGAACACCATGCTATCGTTTTGTCCAAATGACTGTGCTTTTCGATGATTGTCTCAAATAACGAGGTTGGACTCACTGATGACGAATCCGGTGTCAAAATAGACTCTGTCCGGCCGACCGTGGACACGATAACTGTCGAACGGAACCAGCTAGCGAATCGAAACTTGCAGGGCAGTTTGCGCATCAGAATGCCGCGGTTGAGTTCGTAAATGGGCCAAATCGGACAAGCAGTTTCGGAGTTATAGACATTTGAAATTTTGAGGTTATTTCCCTCATATTTCAGAAACCACTGAAGCGATTGGATTGACCCTTGGCAGTTAGTTGGAGCATAACGACGCGCAACTTTTAACGAAATTCCGTTGAATTTGAAACGTCCCTCAATTAAAAAAAAAAATTTCAAAATTTTTTTCGAAATATTTTTTTTCCTGAAACTATTATTCATATTCGAGAACAATTTCAGTTAAACCTTTAACTTCATATTTCACAGTAGTGTACCAAATTCCAGTTCGATACGGCTATTAGATTTGGGAAAAAATATGAAGAATTTCGTGGTTTTCTTTTCGAAATCGTTGTTTTTTTCGGTATAACTCAAGAAGGACTGATTCAATCGTGATGAAAGCTAGTTCGAATATGATGAAGGACAACATTGTGCAAAATTTCGGGATAATCGTGTCATTAGAACAAATGATCAATATTCTGTGATCTTCTTATCATATTATCCTCATTGAATTCTGCATGAATCTTCAAACTGTCGTTTTTCGATAAATTACTGGATTTCAATTCGATCTAATTTGTATTTTTGGAAATATTGGGAAAATAACATTTTGAATGGGTATATCTACGGAATCATTGGGTGGATTTTACCCATTCAAGAATTCGGCCTTCGTCAGTAAGGTCCAAAGCTTCTCTACAAATATCGAGTTTCTAAGTTGTTTTCGGAAGTTATTGTGTTTACGGCCGTCCGTTTCCGCATTCTTGACGGGCGGACGGACGAGCGGACGTACAGAATTGAATTTGAGAACGGATTCTTCAGGGAGGCCACCTGATCGACCATTTTCGGCGCACAATGGGGGTTTTTCCTTTGAACGTAAATGCAGTAACTTTCATAAAAAACATTTCAAACATATAATTTCAATATTATATTTTTAAAAAATGTTTGATCACCTTAAACTGAAAAATAAAAATGGGGATTTGCATATAAAGGGATTGGTCTTGAGTGCACAATATGGCAACGTCGAATTCAGCGTTCTCGGAAAGAAAAGGACGTCAAATGTGTAACTTTGCTTAGAAAAACAGAGATAGCTATACTTCGATCTGGTTAGAGTAGAAGACAACAACGAAGGAATAGAAAAAGAAGAGCACAGACTGTCATACTGTCATATTACTGACGAATCGCAAACGGAAATTGTTCGGTTATATTGACAAAGAACACGTGTGTTCCACAGAATAGGAATGAATATTTCATTATTCTATAGCAGAAAAAGCTATTCTACTAAACACCGTTGTCACTTCGTGCATGGCTGGCAAATCTCAAACCCCAATTTTGAAATCTAATTTTGAGTACTTTCTGAAGGTAATTTGGGAAAATGATGAATCAAACCCATAATAATTATGTTCAAATTTGCATTTGCAGTAATAACCCAAACTCAGGAAAAACCCCCATTCGAAAATGACAGACATTGTGACGAAACGATAACGTGAAAATTAATTCCAGCAATATTCTTGCATTATTATTTAAAGTTCTCGACCTCTTGAAAAAATGACTCGTACAACATTGTCGAGCACATAGGAATTGCCCTTTTAGGGCGGGTATCATAAAACTATTTTGACTGATAAGTAGAAGTTAACTTGTAAAATCTGGTTCAAAAATGAGAGTCAACTGCTCTCTGTAGTGCACCTATTAGGTCACGAGCAGTTTTGACAGTTGGGAGAGACTGGAGGACCAACAATAACCTAAAATGCATTGTTTACTATGAGAAAAAGCGATTTCTCTCGTGATTTCGTATTCATTTGGAAATTTTGGATTGATATATTCACTTTTTTTTGAAAAGGATAGTATAAATTTCGTGTACTTGATATGAAATTAGTCCCTGATTTCATAAACAGGCAAATAAACAGACCTTTGGTTAGTTCAGTCAACAGTCTTTTTATGTGTTGTAGTAAATTATATAGGCACCTTGTTACTTTCATATGGAGGTAAAATATTGCGGAAACATTTTGTGATATCATAGTGCTAATAAATTTTTCATTCCTAGACACTGCCACTTATTCCTGGGTGTAGTAGATAGGAACAGTGTATTGACACAGTGGATGGTTTTTGTTTCTAAATTACGACTCAAGGGTGATCAAATTAGGCTAAAATGCCGATCAGTGATGATTTAGATCTTTTCTTTGTGAAAACAATCAGGAATGTTTATCAAAAACTGACGATTTTACGAAAATTCCCTACCTGGTATCAATCGGCATACCCAAACAAAACATTGTCAGTAGTAATACTGCACCTTAAGTGAGAATCAGCTAAAAATTTGACTGCATTGAATATCTGAATGGAAATATCTTTTATAAATCCTGTCTTGTTCAAGTAATAAAGAAATGCTTATTAAGAACTTATGATTTTCAAATATCCCATACCCCCAATCGTTCAGTATGCCCTACCAAAATAACGTACATGATATTACTCGTCTAAACATGAAAATCAGCTCAAGATTCGATGTCAGTGCATACCTGAATGTCAATGGTATGAATCAATCCTATCTAATTCAAGTTTTATTGATTGTGGAGACCAATATACAACCTATGTTCTTTGCCGAGGTAACTGACAAATTGCAAAGTAACATTTATTTTGCGAATTTCCACTCAAGAGCGCAGTTATTTATTGAATTAATTCAGAAAATATGATTTTTCCCTTCAGAACCGATAGAATTTCCTTTGTTCTCTCTTGTATGATGGATAAATTGAGTTCCTCTCCACATCCGGTTAGTACCTATCATTCAAATGAAAATACTTCAACAACTCATTGGTAGTTTTCATCGATTTGATGTTGATTATTCGAGCTTGAAATTGTATTTCTTGCCTTACTAAACCAAGCAACATGCAACAACAGCATCAACCAGCAAGAATTGTATTTATTCGAAAAATTCCATAAGTTTAGTGAAGCTGTTACTGTTACAAGATATCAAGTACTTTGGATATAGTTCCTAGATAATGCAATAGTGAATATTTCACTCCAAAATGTCCAATTTCATACAAAATCACAAGCCAAATCGCTTTTTCCCATAGTAAACAATGCATTTTAGGTTATTGTTGGTCCTCCAGTCTCTCCCAACTGTCAAAACTGCTCGTGATCCATAAGTCCCTTAACGTATCTCCTTAATCTTTCTACAGTTTCGACCAAATTACGAAGATTCAATTCGAAATGGAGAATTTTATTTGCTCTTATTTTCTGGTCAGCGTTGGGGAACATGCCGGTGAAACCTTTACTCCATTAAACGCGGACAAAAGATCTGTGTAATTGGATTCCGGAGATTTCCAGATAGGATTTGGTTCCTTCAGGAGTTGAATTCGATAGGACCCACCTTCAGCTGTTGGAATTTAATTTCTGCCTCCTTGTTTCCGTCGTTCTTATCCGGATGATACTGGAGCGCCCGGACCTTGTACTCGGTGTTGATTTGTTCGACCTGAAAAAAAAGAACATAATATACTTAGGGCCGGTATTATAAAACTTAACGGAAAGTTATCTTTAACTTTAACTGACAGTTAAACTTTTCCTCCAAAATGTCGGAATTATAAAAGTCTCATTTCTATCATAGACAAGGAATACTGATGATTTTTATGAAAAGGAAATAATTTAAGAGTCTGTAATAAATCTAATTAAGAACCAATTTCTGGGTTGTAAAAGCTGGACTTTGGAAAAATACCCCCTTTCAAAATATGATAGGAATAAACAAATCATTTATTGACAAATATTCGCACTATGTATCAGGGAGCTTAATGGATTGTGGTTTCCATAAAAATGGAATTACTGATTTGAGGGAGAGTTGCAATGATCAATTTTGAATTCTTATACTTTTTGCAATATGCAAGGGATGTTTGGGTATTTATTCGGTAACTTAACTAAAAAAACTACTTCCACTAATGAATATATCGGAAATGAAAGCTTAAAAGGAAAAACTTTGGCAATAATGAGATACATTCAATTCAGGAATTATTGAACAATTACAATAAAATTTGTCCAATTCAAATTGGGTACAGAATTTTTTTTACAAATACTTCACTCTTCACCAACGGGCAAGTACTTTCAACTGACACTTGGAGTGGTAATAATCTCAACACTAAATTTGCAAAAATTGTCATTCAATTAAAAAATATGGTAATGTTTTGTGTGGCTCCAGGTTATCGAGCCCTGATATCTAGAATTTGTACACGGCTACCAGTTTCGTCATTATTATAAGAAAAGTATATATTGCAATTGTGATGATTTCCTTTCATCTTAAAAGTTAAATAATGTGTATAAATTATTATGCTTCATTACGCCTTTACAACTTTTATCTGTTATATTAGGCACCAAAAAGAATAAATGCCAATGATTTTTTTTTATTTACATCTTATAATAGTTGAACAGAAGGAGTAACTGATATTTTCATTACAATAATATGCCATGATGAACTCTCGAGATTGGATTCTTACTCGAGTGAGGTTTATAGCAGGCATTTTGATGTAAATAGATAATAAGTATGCAATTTTCCATGGGACATTTCTGATAATACAGTCACTATAGCTGATTTGTGAAAACCCCTAAAATCTCCAGCAACTGTCAAGAAAGAACAAGATGCATAAACTCTCCGTGCGTGTAGCAATACATTTGCATCACTATGAATATGTATTCCATTACAGGCGTACAGTGTCCAGATAAGCGAAATCGGTTTTTGAATTCCGTTTCTTCCCATAAGTTCAAATGGTTCAGCCGATTTCTAAATATACTTTCTCAACAAGGATATTCAACAATTTTCATGGCGTCATAGTCACTTAAAAGTTCTTCAAAAATGAAGTGAATATCTCTCAACGAGGATGTTCAACAATATTCATGTCATCTTCGTCATCGTGAATTAAAAGTCCTTTAAAAATGAAGTGAATATACCTTGCTAACATGTTTCCGAAAATATCATAGCAACAAACAAATCGAGGTTATATTCCCCTTATGTCATCCGAAAAGACAGAGAATCTGTGGAAAAAAACAATTTAACTTCAACTTTAACTATAATTGATACCCAAACCACCATGTAAAGATAACCCTGCAAATCTAACTTTAACTAGAAATTACTACTTAATTTTCAGTTGAAGTTAAAGTTAACTTCCCGTTAAGTTTTATAATACCGGCCCTTAATGACAGAAGAAGTGTTACATCTAGAAATAATAGCTTCTTGAATTTCATTTATCTGCAAAATGGTAGTCTTACATAAAAATAAAATACATACAACTTCCCCATAACCTGTACAACATTGGATACTGATTAAACTAAGAGAAGTTCTTTCATACCCCAAAATGTCGGGAAAAACATAAGGAAAAATATTTTTCCCGAAGGCATATCCGTTGGTAAGCCACTGAAGCTGCCTTGTATGAGAAATTAATCATTCATATTACTGTCATCGCAATTTATCGCTGAATACGACATTATGCCACTCTGCTTCCCATTACTGCACCAGTTCAAACGTTGGCGACATTTAAGGCTGGGTAGTATTTCAATTACATGTAATTGAAATACGTATTTGAAATACAAATACGTATTTTGTAGTTGTATTTCAATTACTTCTTGAAAATGTATTTTGTATTTGGTATTTCAAATACCTGACGCTGAAATATTTTGTAATTCGATACTTCTAATATACTTTCGAACAAATACATTAAGCGCTCTACAGAAAATAGTCCCTGAACCTTCCTTCAGATTGCGCGATGTTCATCTGCTCAATCGAGTTCTTCTGCTAGCAATCATATTTTTGGCGAATGGAAAGACAGAGAAGGTCCTGCGTAATGGTCATTTCCGAAATACTTGTAATAGGGACAGTTTAACTCGTAAACTGTATTTTTCATTAGAACTTCTCGTAAGATTTGTTGTCTGTTCTTAAACGGTTATTTTCATTAAACTCGTTTGAGTTCTGAGTATTTGACGAAATTATTAGTAAGAATTTAACGATGGATGATCAAATTCTTTCCTCGATTCCGGATGACGTCAGCGATGGAGACGGAGTGAATGCGGGGACGTATCCGCTAATCTTAAATGGAAAGTATTCCACACTGGTCAATACCGATAATAGTACCAACAGATCCAACAATCATAATGACAATGTACAGGCTTTAGATTATCTTCAGGGCAATAATTGTTAATACGGCAAACTTCTACCTATTTGAATGTCCATAAGAACTAGATTAGATCAGCTGCAGGATTCCAATTCGAGATATTTCACAGTTATTACATCATGACTGAAAGAGAGTTCAGCACGAAGCTTCGACGAGTTTTTTCAAATGCCACTTGAAGTGAAGGGAGCCATTTAGGCGTCATGCTATAATCCTAGCTGTAAAATGCGTTGATTGCCAGAAATCATCACAACAGATGAGAGTCAGACAATGAATAATTTGGCTATTCATCATGCCTTTGAGGTAAATTACAAAAAAGCTCAATCAATGCTTGGGAATAGCAGTAGTAGTGGTGAGGAAGAAGACGGATTTATTGTTTTTGCGAACAGGGACAGTGATAGACCACAGACTTCCAAAATGGAGTTAGGGTTAGACAGCTTCCAAAAACGATAAGAGCAAAGTGCTCACCTTCCTTGAACACTATCCTAATAAAAAAAATGTGTTCATACAATATAAAACAAGTTCTCGTGTTCCTTGCTGAGAGGAAATTCTTCATTTAGCGATTAATGAGCTGAATTAGTTGTACTCTTTTTACATTTTACGTAACACCTGAATGTATTGTGTAATTTGTATTTTGTATTTCAAATAAAAATAGTTGAAATTTGACGCATAGTAGCAAAACGGTTTCGTAGAGTTAGTTACCTGAATCGCCTATCTCCAAGATCTGAGGTACGCCGCGATTGACCAGTTGGTCTCTTATGATTCATAAATGGGGGTTTTTCCTGAGTTTGGGTTATTACTGCAAATGCAAATTGAACATAATTATTATGGGTTTGATTCATCATTTTCTAAAATTACCTTCAGAAAGTATTCAAAATCAGATTTAAAAATTAGGGTTTTGGATTTGCCAGGCATGCACGAAATGACAACGGTGTTTAGTAGAATAGCTCTTTCTGCTATAGAATAATGAAATATTCATTCCAATTCTGTGGTACACACGTGTTCTTTGTCAATACAACCGAACAATTTCCGTTTGCGATTTGTCAGTAATATGACAGTCTGTGCTCTTCTTTTTCTATTCCTTGGTAGTTGTCTTCTACTCTAACCAGATCGAAGTATAGCTATCCTCGTTTTCCTAAGCAAAGTAACACATTCGACTTCCGTTTCTTTTCGAGAAAGCTGAATTCGATGTTGCCATATCGTGTACTCAAAACAAATCACTATGAATGCAAATCCACATTTTTATTTTTTAGATTTAGGTGATCAAACATTTTTTTTAAAATATAATATGTTCTGAAGGTTTTTCATGAAAATTACTGCATTTTCGTTCAAAGGAATAACACCCATTAAATTATAACTCTTTATATCGTGCAAAACCACTTTCACTAATCAGTGCTCAAAATCGTCCTAATTCATTATCTGAGTGCTCAAATTTGTAAGTTTCTCGTTGCCTTTACTCAGTGAAGAAATCGAAAAATGGATAAATGAAACAACAACAGAATGAAGCCTGAAATGAATTAATTACTGGCTCGTATCTCAAAAAAGGCACGAGACAAAAACGCTGAAAATGCTTTTTACGAATTCAGTCAACGAACGATGGATATCCCCGGTAAATGGGGGTTTTTCCTTTAAACAAAAATGCAGTAATTTTTATGAAAAACTCTCAGAACATCACATTTGAAACATATAATTTCAATATTATATTTTAAAAAAAATGTTTGACCACCTAAAACTGAAAAATAAAAATGGGGATTTGCAATTAAAAGGATTTGTCTTGAGTGCACGATCAGGCAACGTCGAATTCAGCTTACTCGGAAAGAAGAGGACGTCAAATGTGTTATTTTGCTTAGGAAAACAGAGATAGCTACACTTAGATCTGGTAAGAGTAAAAGACAACGAACAAAGAAGAGAAAAAGAAGAGCACAGACTATCATACTGTCATATACCTGACAAATCACAAACCTCTGAAAAAAAAACATAAGGAAGGAGCATAATGCCTCACAAAGTGGGTCCGGGATGGATGTTGCACATGGCCGACTTCCCTTTCACTTTGAAGAGAGAACAACTTGTTCCGAGACTTCTTTGTCTGAAGAAACTAACTAACATGAGTCATACTTGGGGGTTCAATATGGGCGATTATGTCCCACTGATATACGAAGTAGAACAGCGTTATGGTTCTTCCTGTTGTTCTTTATTCAAAGTCGCAAACGGAAATTGTTTGGTTATATTGACAAAGAACACGTGTGTACCACAGAATAGGAATAAATATTCCATTATTCTATAGCAGAAAAAGCTATTCTACTAAACACCGTTGTCACTTCGTGCATGCCTGGCAAATCCCAAATCCCAATTTTGAAATCTGATTTCGAATACTTTCTGAAGGTGATTTGGGAAAATGATGAATCAAACTCATAATAATTATGTTCAAATTTGCATTTGCAGTAATCACCCAAATTCAGGAAAACCCTCCATTAGTCCTTTGCAAAAAAAATGGAATGGAACTGAGTAATTGAATTATTCATCCCACTCTTATTTCAGGTAGTTCTTGGAAATGAATATAGGCTGTGTTAATTTAAGGCATTTATGAATGAACATACCTAGGTTTCCAGTGTTCCCTGTTTCCATCTTCATAACTCTAATTGATGCTTTGAGAAAGGCCTGATATTGATGTTAATTGGTTAATTATATTATTGTCTCCATTCTATTACAAAGGGTGATTTAGGTTGAATGGAACATTCATGGTGAACCAGGCAACGCATTTCCTTGGCAACTTGAAAGTCAGCAAATGTTTTAGTCTTCCTTGAATATTTTTTGAATTTTGATAGTAGTTCATTGGTGAAGTTGAACAAATAAGAATTAATAAATAAAAATAAAGGTGTACACCACTGGAATATTCCAGTGGAGCATTCTTTTATTTTACGCGCTTGTTCTAGGGAACAGGGCGTAATCATTTTGTCACAATGTCTGTGATTTTCGAATTTTAAGCCAAAATGGTCTTGAACAATTCTGTCCTTCCGGCCGTCCGTCAGTATGTGCTCTAACTTTCGAAGGAAAAGACTTGGCAATTTGAAATTGTCAGATTAGGTTTGGAGTCAAAGTATCTCGGTTGAGTTCGTTAATGGGTGGAATCGATTCGATAGTTTCGGAGTTAGGCTCATTTGAAATTTTGAGTTTAATTCCTCGATATTTCATGAAGTATTGAATTGATCGAATTGAAACTTCCTGGATAGTTTTGGAATACCAAAACGCAACTTATAGCGAAATTCGTGTGGAACCAGTTGTTAGAAAATTTTAAAAAGAATTTTATTCGAAAATGTTTAAAATTTTTCATGAAAAATTTTTTTCTTTGAAAATATTGATTATATTCCAATAGAATTTGGCAAAAACCTTAGGGTCAGTATTTAACAACAAAGTTCCAAATTTCAATTCGATCCGATATTAACTTTCGTAGGTAAAGGAAAAAAAATGTGCCAAATTTCGTTGATATTTGGAATTTTAACGTTATTTCCGCAATATCTCAAGAAGTACGGATACAATCAGATTGAAACTTCGTAATCAGGTGGAGATTACCAACACGCAACTAGGTGCGAAATTTCGTGTTGATCTAATAGTTAGAATTTGAACAAGCGCGTAATAGCTCCTGACATCACGTCAGTGCTTTTCTAGATTTTATTTGTTGAAACTTGAATATTTTTTAATTGTGGTGCTGTTATGAAGAAGGTACTAGCAACCGGGGATTCAAAGGTATATACAATATTATAGTCAGAATATGCATCAAGTTCTTCACCCACTGTGATGCAAAATGGGCAACTCTAGCTAGTATAATGGAACATTTATTCTCCTGTGCTACAGTGGAACCTTGCCGAGTATTTCAAAACAATTCTAGAAAAGCACTGACGTGAAGTCAGCATCTCTTGGGCGCATGCTTAAATTCGTAGCCCAAGCGGTCCTCTTTTCACGTAGTGACCCCGCGAAATGCAGCTTCATTACTTGATGGAAGTATTTGGCGATCTTCTCTTCAGATGGTCCCCGTGAAATTCTGCATGAACCTTCAATCTTTTACTTTTCCATCGACTACTTGATTTTAATTCGATCCAATCAGTATTTTTGGAAATATTGGGAAAATAACAAGTTGAATGGGTATATCTACAGAATCATTGGGATGATTTTACCCATTCCTAATCAAGGTCCAACCCTTCTCTACCATTTGCGATTTTTTAAGTTATCGGATCGAAATGAGATTCGGGTGTTTCGACTATATAAAGGGCTCTCCAAGGAAAGTCAAATTTTTCTCAAGCTCTAATTTCATCTCTCGTCGTGGACTTTTTCAGAAGCAAACTATGAATAAATTTTATTTTGATAAAATGTAACGTCTAATGTAAATGTAAATGTCTACGTCACTCGTTAGTTATTGCAAGATTCACAGATTCGCAACTACCGCTAAGTGATACGCCCTCTGGCGATAGAAATTCGAACACTTCCAAGCTAGTAGTTTTTCGACGTGCCCCTTATTCCAACGTATTTTGCCTACTTTTGGAGTTCATTTTCGAGCTTTTGTGTTGTTCTCCGGGTTAAAATTTTGGTATACCGAAAGTGTTTGTAATATTCATCAATCGATTCCTATCTTTCCGAATTTTCGATTGTATTAATTCGAAATGGCATCCTCCCGAAATGACTATCGTTGTGTGCCTCAACTCAATGTTATTAATGGTCAAAGAAGAAAGGATCATCTACTGCCTCAAGTTTTCATTTTTTACAAAGCCAAATGATAGAAGAAAGGCCTAGATTTAGAAATTGAAGATTGGAAAATAGGTCACGAAATACATAAAAGTATGTTCACTGTATTTCTCTGAAGATGTTCATTTTCATAAAGTTAAATTACAATGTATTCATTTCGAAACAACTTCATGTCCAGATGTTTTTAGGTGTGAATAAAAATAAGAGAATTTGGATGAAAATGTTGCAGAGAAACTATCGAGCACTTCTGCAGCTTCCTAATTCACATACTACACAAAATCATATTCGAAGAGAGTGATCCGGTTGAAAACCTGACAAAAACTAGATATACTGTTTTAGTTGATAATTTCTGAAGTTATTCATATAATTACAGTAATATTTTTCATTTCTATAAAGGTAAGTGGAACCATCTGTGACATTTTTCATTTTGTTTGTGTATCTTGAGCTGCTGTTATATGTAAATAAAATCAATCTGTCTATCTGTCTATCGGTTTCCTTTTCTTTCGAAATACGATGCAATGAACTAAAGCAGAAAAACTGTTTTCATTTTATTGATTCTCTCGTTCCTGAACAAGTCATATCATTTGGACTGATTCTAGATTTACCACATAATTTAGCCTGCATTCAGCACTTCTTCACATTAATAAGAGTCCTCGAATTACTTATTGAGGTGCCTTTTTTTCCAGGAATTCAAGTAAACTTAGATATTGCTTCATTTCGGTCCACCAAGCAATCGACACTTAAATAACACCGAAATTATCCTCCAGGAACAATTTAAAGCACGATTTTATATGGTGATCCAAACGAAAAGTTCCTTCTCAAGAAATCTTCCAAAAATTATAATAATTTCTTTAAATATTCTAGCTATGCTTGATGAATATTATTTACCCACCATATTTCTACGGTTTGTTCACATAAAACTACTAGCTTGGACAGGTTCCAAATTTAACCGTTAGGGCGCTGGCATCTTCGCAGAAGTTACCAATCGATGTAGCCGATCCTGTCTATTGGCTTGCTAGAGAGAAAAGTACACGAGAAGAGAGAGAGTGGATATTTCCCGGTACGTGACGGAAGGCGCGAAGTTTCGTCCGTTTGAACGGCCAATACGTGGAGCCAAATTTAAAAGATCGTTGACTCGTTAAAAATTGAATTTTTTTACGGCGGTTAGAGTTTTTCAGTAGTCTTACGGATAGAATATTTAATTGCAATGATGAAAATTCATGAAAGGAAGTTTGATTTTGTTGAGTACCAATTTTAATTTCTCTATTCACAAATTGATTTTGTTAGTTCTCAAGTAGAACAGGTATAAAATCCACTATTGAGAAAAAGTTCTGTTCGTTTTTTAAGCACCTTGTAGATGAATGGATTATACTCATCACTAATTATTTGCGTCAGAGAAGAGGCTCTTTAGAAGGGCTTATCAAAAATATGGTCGGATAATAAAGTTCTGAAAGCTGAAAGCTGAGATTGAGAACTGAATTATACACGAGGGTATAAGTGAAAAGGTCAAATGGCCAAGGGAGCGTCCATGTTCCATCACTTGGAAGTAATAGGGAATTTAAAGCCAAGTTAATATAATACTGAATGTACAGTGTGTTTCATTGGTAAATGAATATACGATAACCAAAGGTAGAGCTAACCTGTAGACGAGTCCAAAAAACCTATACAGGGTGATTCCGGAGGAGACCGTCAAATTTTGGGATAAGTTTACACCAGTAAAGACAGTCTCGAAACAATGTTCGGTTTATGGTTGGGGGTCTCTATGGAGAACATACAGGGTGATTTGTCCGATTCGACCGATTTTACTTTTATTTATAACTTCGGTATGATTTTAGAGAAATTTTCAGCGAAGTACAATATTGATGAGGCCATTCATTAATTTCAAAGTTTTTTTTCGAAATAAGTGGTTGTTATTGTGATAATTCCAGGATAATTGTACAGGTTGAAAAAACACCCTGTACATTGCATTTCCAAAACTACGCTATCTGTTTACGATTCTACTATAATACGTCATTATTTGAGAGTTTCGAATTTTTTTGGCACACTTCTAGTTTTCCGAGAATATTTTTTCAAAAAATGATAATGTCGAAATTTCGCTCCAATCGATTCTACTTTCATTGATAACTTTGGTATGACTCATTCAATTTTGATGATATTTGCAGTATAGAACAATCTGAACGAGTACATTCAATAATCGCAAGAGTTTCTCAAAATACAGTGTTGTAATTGTGATAATTTTAGAATTACAGATTAATTGTGCAGTTAAAAAAACCCTGTACATTGCTTTTCGGAAAGTTTCCTATTCGTTTCAGATTCTACAATAATATGTCATCATTCAGAGGTTTTTAATTTCTTTGGCACACCTCCGATTTTCCTAGAAAACATTTTTGAAGAAGAGCATGATAGAAATTTGGCTCACAAGCAGTGAGAGTATTCCGCACTAGGTAGGAAAGCTGTAATGTCCAAGGATGCAAAGCAGTTTTTAAGTTCTAAAATATTTTTTTCAAATTCCAAATTCGTATTTAATTGCTAACATTTTGTATGAAATCATTCAATTCAGAATATATTTAGAATTTGAAAGGAATATTTTAGAAGTGACGAACAACTTTGCATCCTTGGATTATACAGCTTTCCTACCTAGTGCGGAATACTCTCACTGCTTGTGAGCCAAATTTCGATAATGCTCTTCTTCAAAAATGTTTTCTAGGAAAACCGGAGGTGTGCCAAAGAAATCAAAAAGCTCTGGGTGATGACATATTATTGTAGAATCTGCAACGAATAAGAAAGTTTTGAAGAAGCAATGTACAGGGTGTTTTTTTCTCAACTGCAGAATTAATCTGAAGCTCTGGAATTATCACAATTACAACACTGTATTTTGAGAGATTGTTGCGATTATTTAATATACTCATTCAGATTGTCCTACACTGCAAATTTCATCAAAATTGGATGAGCCATACCAAAGTTATCAATAAAAGTAGAATCGATTGGAGCGAAATTTCGACATTATCATTTTTTGAAAAAATTTTCTCGGAAAACTAGAAGTGTCCCAAAAAAGTTAGAAACTCTCAAATAATGACTTATTATAGTACAATTGTAAACAGATAGCGTAGTTTAGGAATCTCTATGTACAGATTGTTTTTTCAACCTGCACAATTAATCTGGATTTATCACAACAACAACCGCTTACTTTGGAAAAAATTTGAAATCAATGAATGTGTTCAACACTATTGTACTACGCTGAAAATTCCATTCAAATCGAATAAGCCTTACCAAAGTTATCAATAAAAGTAAAACCGGTCGAATCGGACAACCACCCTGTATCAACAGAGACCCCCAATCCTAAACCAAACAGTGTTCCGAGACTGTCTTGACTAGTGTAAACTCATCCCAAAATCTGACGGTCTCCTCCGGAATCACCTTGTATATGGTAAATCTAATCAATCCCATAACCAAGATACAGGGTGATTCTTGTATTCACCAATATTTTCAATTTCTCATAACTTCGGAACCCCCCAGTAAAATACATTTATATATAGAACGTATGATATTTTCGCGCATGTTCTGGGGAACAGCGTGCTATAGTTTTGTCCAAATATCTGTCATTTTCGAGCCGAAAATGGTCTCAAACGACCAGGCTGGACTCACTGATGACGAATCCGTTGTCAAAATCGATTCTGTCCGTCCGTCCGGATGTACGCTTACGGGCGTACGGAGAAATCTATCGAAAATTTCACGGTTGGTTCGCATGTTCAAACTATTCCTAATTAAAAACCTCTCATGTTGCTTCCAAAAGTATTTCTTAATTCGTGAAAAAGTAACAAATACCTATATATGAAAAAAAATTTGCTGTGGTAACACTAATAAATCTTAATGTCTAATATCAGTGGTGTGTAAAAGGCATTATAAAAAGGATTTAAAATCTGAGGAAGTTGTGTGATTAACACCAAAAAACATATTAACAAACAGCTTTTCTATGACAGTGATCGGAGCCGAAAGGACCCGAAGCTTAACGAATTCTTCCGATAAAGAATATCGCAACGTAAATTGCGGCTCCCAATTTTCCGTAAATAACGTTAGACGCTAACGCTTTTAACGTCGCGTCCTTCTGAAACCGAATCTGCGCATGCTCGGATGTCAAAAATAACGTTTGCTGTAATAACGTCACACAAATTTGACACTGCAAACTGCAATATCTCTCTATTCTTCTAGATGTAACACTTCTGGGTCCCTATTCTTGAAACGGTGATGGGAGAAATAGGCGTGTCGACGCTGTTGTCAAGTAAACACGGTGCATATTTGATGGAATGATAGAAAACGTTCATACCATCACATTCAAGAATAGGGTCCCTGATGTCACTGAGTAAATACATCGTAAACTCTTTTTCTTAAGCCATAGAATTGAATCTCATCCAGAATGATTGAATGTGGAAAACTTTCGAAAGCTCTTCTCAGATATACCCAAGATGATTCCACATCTAAACCACTGTAACACGCCTCGAAAATCATTTCAAATACGAAATCTTCCTTCACGGGGGGCATGTTAACACCGTCCTTGATCTTCGCTAATTTTCTGGCATAGCAAATTTAGTATTCCGAGCAAATGAACGTTGATGAGGTTGTTAGAGCTCATCAACCCAGATAATCTAATTTTGGTCGACAGAAAGATGTTGAGATTTTCCACCCCAAGAGATTAGCTTAATTGAATTAGGATGATTGGGTGAAGCAAAATCGCCGTATACATAAGTCATATTCAAAATCATTTATTGTGGAAGGAAAGATGGAGAAGAAATAATTCTATGAGAAAAATCACGCTTGGTAACTACGTCGATAAATTAAGTGTTTACCAAAGTTGAGGCAAGATTTGAATATAAAACGCAATTTGTGCAGAGAAGTTTTGGAAAACCTGAAAAAGGAACCAATATGGCAGATTACAGTTTAAGGTTAGAATATTGAATAGAGTATTCCGTTACTTTGTGATAGTCTATTTGGAAAAAGAATAAGAGAAATTACTTTGTGTTCTATCACTCTGTGATGGTGATACAATAGGGGCGTTCGTTTTTTACATCAGACTGCTCAGATTGCTCCTGAGTCGTTCGTTTATTACATCCTGATCATAGACCCATAAAACTATATGGACATGGCTTAGAGAGAGAGGAAGCGGGCCGACAAAGATGGAACTAGGGCGGGACAAACCATCGTAGAATACGGCAAAAATAAGACAGATCAGTTTGAAGCCATAGACTGTAATTATAAGTTTAAGTTTGAAATAAATTTTTTTTCAAGAGTTATGCAAGTCGAAGTATTTCAAAGCGGATTTTGGGTTATTCCATTCAGAATTAGAATATAAAGACTGTATAGAAGATATAATTCCCATTATGATTGTGTTTTCGTCAGCTTTCTGAATAGAATTTGATTTCCTTCATTTTAAACCGGGTTCACTGGTGGATAATGGTAAATTTGTGTTGTGACATTAACTGTACGAGGAGATATAAAATGAAAGTAAAATACAATAATTTGGAAAGAGAGTTAAAAAATCAAATGAATGTATAATTGCTATGAATCCGAGCGTAGAAATGAATTTCGCACAGGTTTCTTCACTATTTAGTGCATTCTAATCGTTTGAGACCATCTAACGCACAAAATTCAAAAGCTGCGTACACGCGAGCTGAGCGACTTTCGAGGCAATTCGATTCGGCTTCCTCGCAAGTTTGGACGGTGTTGAGTGGCTCGCGTACTGTTCAAAACACCGTATATACTTGTGAGGCAGCTCAATTAAATTGCTCCGGAAACCGCTCAGCTCGCGTGTCTGTTCTCTGATAAGAAAAAAATCATTTGGAGCTGGGAATACCGTCCTGAAACAAGTGAAACAAGTTTTTCCAGAAATTCAAGTAAACTTAGATATTGGTTCATTTTGATCCACCTAGCAATATACACTAAAATAAAACCGAAATTATCCTCCAGGAACGATTTAAAGTACGATTTTATATCGTGATCCAAACGAAAAGTTCCTTCTCAAGAAATCTTACACAAAATTATAACAATTTCTTTAAATATACAAGCTCTGCTTAATAAATATTCGTTCTCCACCACATTTCTGAGGTTTGTTTACATAAAACTACTATCTTGGACAGGTTCCAAATTTATCCGTTAGGGCGCTGGCATCTTCGCAGAAGTTCTCGAAAGAATAACGGATATTGATATTGTGTATCTTGTCTATGGTCTGCCCGATCCAGGTCCATCTCCTCTCGGACCTCTCACTTGCTTCATTATCCCCATTCGACTCTTTGGAAATGAATTCGTACGCCGTGTCCAGTGAATTCATATAATTGTGAAACATTTTAAGGAATCTTTTAACTGTTGATTTGCAAATAAGGGCCCTGTTTCTTCAGCAAGCCCCTGTATTTTTTTCAGAACTGTTCGTTCGTCGTCCTCTTCATCATGATCGAACATTATTTGATACTCTTTTCTAATCAGCTCTAATAATGAAGTTACATTTATACACCATATATTTCTTCCAACGCGCTGAGAAATAAACACTGCAGAAAATAAAATATATGATTAAGAATTTTGATTTGACATCAGTCATTGATACACAGATGAGGGGATATCAAATATTTATGATCTGTGATTCTCATTTCGTCTGGGTCGTTCGTTTACTTCAGATAAAATCTGATAAATCCATAAGATCTGTGGTCACGTGACCAAAAAATCTGTCGCTTCTCGGATGCAATAAACGAACGCAGCAAATGAAAGAAATTATGTACTTTATTTTCTATTATCATCATAGAGTGATAGAACACAAAGTAGTTTCTTCTTTAAACGCTCTATTTTCAGATACCCTTAACATAGAATGAAAGAAATTATGTACTTTATTTTTATGTTCAGGGTAAGTGAAAATAGAGCGTTTAATAAAGAAAGAACACTGTGTTATGATTATTGAACAACATCTCAAAAATTCTAAATGTTTGGCGGTCGCAGTACGTAAAAAATGTCATAAAGGGTGTTTTTTAGAGGTATAGAACCTTGAAATGGAATAAAACAAGGATGAATTTTCAAAATTGAAATGAAATAGACTCTATTCAAAAGATAACTTCTCGGCATTATAATTTAAATATAATTATATAGCGACTTCACGTAGCCCCACAGGAAATAGTCTAGCGGCGTTGAATCGCACGATCTTGGAGGCCATTTCACGGGTCCGGAAGGTGGAATTATAAGGTTATCAAACGTTTCCTTCAGTAAATCAATTGTGGCACAAGCTGTGTGACATGTTGCGCCGTCTTGTTGAAACCACAGCTGCGGTACATCATGGTTGTTCAATTGAGGAACGAAGAAGTCAGTAATCATGGCTCTATAGCGGTCACCATTGACTGTTACGTTCTGGCCAGCATCGTCTTCAAAGAAATACGGACCATGATGCACCAAACAGTCAGTTCTTCTGGATATAAAGGTGTCTCATACACTTGAGGATTATCTTCACTCCAAATACGGCATATTTTGTGAATGTTTCGAATGAATTGTTTCATGGAATTGGGTTTTGTATTGTGAAAATCGAATGATTTATGAATAATATATAAGTTTTATTTAAGATATAAATGAGCTTCATGAAGAAATTTAATCTTAAATCTCGTAATCCGTAGGGTGGTTTCTATAAATAATAATTTTCATCCGATTTTTAGTAGGTAGTAGAATCCGTGGTCAAACTTATTTCTTTCAGGAGGCAGCCCTAACTTTAAAAGGAGAAGACCTAGCGACTTGAAATTCCAAGGTTAGTTTCGAAATCCAAAGATTTCGATTGAGTTCGTTAACCGGTGAAATCAGAGGAACAGTTTAGTAGTTTTGGCTATTCGAATTTCATATTCAATATCTCGAAAATAACTGACGTGAACAACTGGACTTATGACTTAGTTGGAGAATACCAAAGCGCAACTGCGTTTTGTGAGGATTGAGTTGTTATAAAAATAAAAAATCTAGAGAAGCACCAGCATCATCGCATTCGATTCTAAGATTGGAATTCAGTGAAATAATATGTCAAGTTTTCATCCAGAATCATCCAACAAACACAAAATACAGCAATTATGCAGTTACTGCATTACAAGTACCACCGGAATGCAGTACATAAAATGTTGTATTGAAACTTCACAATCTCTGCATTGGTGATAATGCTTTCCTAAATGCAGTCTTTTAAATACAGCTGCTGTACAGCTTTTGTACAACAAAATCGAAATGCTGTATGAGACAACGCTGTCTCTGTCTTTGATGCTATACCACACACCTACTATGCCGGTTGAGCCGTTGTCAATCGTCGTCGTCGGCCATGCTGTTTTGTAACGGAAATTTGTTCTTTGTGTCGTTTTTGATTCAAGCTATTTGAACTGACTGTTTTTTTCAAGTTGACTGTGTTGCAAGTGCGAAAAACAAGTGTATCGACATGATAAATTCCCGAAAAAAAGAAATAAGGCAAATTAGGTGTGTGGCTAAGTCAGTTTAGATGATGCCGTTTCTTTCGGAACTGGAATGAACAGACAATAGTAGGAAACATCTGGGTCTCTACCTGAACTGGATAGGGCCAACTAAGAAACAGAAATTTCGAAGTATTAACATCAATGAAGGAATTTTAGGTATTTTATTCACACAAGGTAAAACTTTTTGTGTTTATTAACTCATTTTTCTTTACTTCAAGTTGCTGTACGCAAAAACAAAGGGAGCAAAAATGATTCACCAACCGATATTGAAACAACCATCACGGTATGATTGAGAAATATGTACTCATTTCAGAGGAATTAGAAAGGAACGAGAGAGTCACCCAATAATATATTATATTTATATTGTTTGATACCACCGGTATTTCTGTAAATTCTAGTTTTTTCTATTAAAGTCATGTTCCTAGTGCAATAATATTTCTTTTATTTAGTTGAATTTGCTATGAACCACATTCCGTAATATGCTCAACATGAACTGGGTTAACCCGACTCCTAAGACAGCCAGTATGTTTCAGGAATCAGGCTCACCTCCGAAAAACCTATATTTTTTAAGTAATCGCATTGAAATTCTAAACATGCATACTACAGACTGTCTTTCATCGACTGAGAGTCGATTCAACCGGAAATGGCCGAACGATTTTTTCATAGAATTTTGTGTATATTTTTATATATTTGAATTCCATGCTGAGTTTTTGGTGAATTGTCGTGAAAAATTGAATAATTTGAATATTTTTTTGTAAAGTAATCAATATTTAGATACAGAAAAAATTGCAGAATTTTTTCTACCGTAAAGCATAGATGTCGAATATGCAAAAATATATACATCACATCATATAAGAAAATCGAAATTATTCGGCAATTTCCGAATAAACTGGAAGTCGTAGACCTTCTTTTTTCACATCTGTCGATGGTTAATAATTAAGTATCAATGTGCAAAGTTTCAATTCAATCTCTTAAACAATTATTATTTTTTCGGCAGTGAGTCTTACTCCTGTGAGTCTCGTTATACAGCCGAGCTTCTGCTGCATTGTTGCTGCTTAGAAACTTCATATCGAAGTAGCACAGTTGGTGCATTAGTACTACGTACAAACTGCATTACAACGAGGCATAGCTCCTCCACAACTGCTGTATAGTGGCTGTACTTCGAATGCAGTTTGAGCTGTACAGTTTCGATGCAATTTCGCGGGACATATACGGTCCGTTTCGATACAGTTACTGCACCATCATCGCTGCACTTCAAGTGCAGCAACGCTGTACAGTTTTTGTACTCTTACTGCATTTTAGTGTTTGCTGGGATATATCTAAAAGTAGATGAAAAGATCGATTACCAAATTTTCAACACATATCCAGAAAATTCAAACCGATTATTATTTTATAAACACAATGTGCAAATGCTCCATCGATATCCTTAACAATTTCATAGTCGTTAGTAGTTCAAATTAAATATTTTTGGGTTTTCCCTCCCGATATTTGAACAGCAGTGAGTCTTACTTAATCGTTTAAGACCATTTTCGGCTCAGAATTCGAAAATTACAGACATTCAAGAAAAACGATAACGCGATGTTCCCCAGAACGAGCGCCTGAAAAATCTAATACAATTGCTACAAAGAAACCAAACCACGCTCCAACACACTTGTTGATCCAACTCCTAATAACAAACCATTCTACTCACCGTTGAGTTCTCATCGCACCCCAGTATACCGTAAAAATCCTCTTCCTCCTTCCTCTTGTAATTCAACACTTCATCAACGGTTGACATATTTCGCCAAAATTTCACTTCTTCACTCACTACTGTTACCTATTCGCGCAAAATTCCCATAAATACTGTATTACCACATCGGGAATTCGACTGTAACTCGGGAAAACCAGGAACCTCACCGCTGGACAGCGCGACACCTCGTCAACCTCTTCAAGACCAACACTGGAAACAGCTAAAAATCCGCAATAAAATCCTATCGATATGAACGGAGGTACGAAAGAGAAAGTTGTTCTCAAAGTTGTTCTGTTACATTTATTTTGTAATTAAGATTGTTCCTCGCATCCGATGAGTATGTTTGGTGTCCCTGGACGGAAAATGAGCATGCGCGGTGGTTGGTTTTTCCGGATCTCCAGTTAGTTTGGCTGAAGAATCAATGATCTTACCCTGGCGTTCAAAACGGCGGTCAGTTTTCTACCTGCGAACAGAGTAAAATTAATTTTACGCGCTTATCGCGTTATCGTTTCTACACAATGGCTGTAGTTGTAGAATTTTGAGCTAAAATTGGTCTCGAAGGTCTAGGTTGGACTCACTAATGAATAATCTGTGGTCAAATTTGATTTTGTCTGACCGGCCGTCCGTGTGTGCTCTAACTTTCGAAAGAAAGAACCTAGAGTCTTTTCAGGATAGGTTTCGATCTTGAATATCTCGGTAAAGTTTGTTAGTGGGCAAAATCAACCAAACAGTTTCGGAGTTATGCCTAACGGCCAACCGTAGACACAATAACTTCCGAAAGAAACAACTTAGAAACTCGACATTTGTAGAGAACGTTTGAACCTTAATTACGAAGGCCGAATTCGTGAATGGGTAAAATCCACCCAATGATTCCGCAGATACCCATTCAAAATTTTATTTTCCCAATATTTCCAAAAATACAGATTAGATCCAGTTGAAATCCAGTACTTCATCGAAAAATGATAGTTTTAAGGTTCATATAGGATTTAATGAGGAAAATATGATGAGAAGATCACAGAATATTGAATATTTGAAAAAAAAAATTGAAATTTTTTTTCAGATCGCTCTTAGCACACGATCATCACGAAATTTTACACAATTTTCTCCTTCAACATCTTTGAACTGGTTGCGGAGTTTCATCACGTTTGAAAGGCCGACTGCGTAAACATAATAACTTCCGAAAGAAACAACTTAGAAACTCCCATTCAACATTTTATTTTCCCAATATTCACAAAAATACAGATCAGATCGAATTGAAATCCAGTACTTTATCGGAAAATTACAGTTCGAAGGTTCATACAGAATTTAATGAGGATGATATGATAAGAAAATCGTAGAAATTTTTTGACACGATCATCACGAAATTTTGCAGTTGTCTTTCAGTATCTTCTAACTAGCTTCGAAGGTTTATCAGGATTGAATCAGTATTTCTTGAGTTATACCGAAAAAAGCAACGATATCGAGAAAAAAACCTCGAAATTTGACATATTTTTTCCCGATAACTCCAAAACTTATAAACATATCGAACTGAAATTGGGTACACTGCTGTGAAATATGGAGTTCATAGTCTGAGTGGAATTTTTTTCTAGATATGATGAACGGTTTTCGATAAAAAAAAATTTTTTGGAAAAATTTTTTTTTTAAATTTACTGACAATATGATCCTGACAAAATTTTGCTCTAAGTTGCGCGTGGTTATACTCCACCTAATTGCCAAGTTTGAATTCAATTGCTCAAGTAGTTTCTGAAATAAAAAATAAATAACTTCAAAATTTCAAGTGGCTATAACTCCGAAACTATTCGACTGATTTAGCCCATTAACGAACTTAACCGCGGCATTCCAATGCGCAACCTACCCTGAAAGTTTCAAGTTGCTAGCTCACTCCGTCCGACAGTTATCCTGTCCACGGCCAGTCGACCGGACAGAATCGGCAAAAACGATATCGAGAAGAAAACCACGAAATTCTACATATTTTTTCCGAATTTATCTCCAAAACTAATAGCCGCATCGAATTGAAATTTGGTACACTGCTGTGGAATATGAGGCTCAAGGTATAACTGAAATTTTCCCCCTAATATGAATAATGGTATCAGAAAAAAAAATTTTTTCGGAAAAAATTTAGAAAAATTTTTTTGCAGAATTGAGTGACCATACGATTTCAACGAAATTCTGCTCAAAGTTGCGCGTAATCATGCTTCAACTAACTGCCAAGTTTCAATCCAATAGCTCCAGTAGTTTCTGAATTATGAGGGAAATAACCACAAAATTTCAAACGACTATAACTCCAAAACTATTTGGCCGATTGGGCCCATTCACGAACTCAACCACGGTATTCCGATGAGCGAACTACCTTACAAGTTTCAAGTTGCTAGCTGGCTTCGTTCGAAAGTTATCGTGTCCACGGCCGGCCGGACTATATCGATTTTGACACCGGATTCGTCATCAGTGAGTCCAACCTAGTCGTTTGAGACCATTTTCGGATCAATCATCGAAAATTACAGACATTTGGACGAACCGATAGCACGCTGTTCCCCTAGAACATGCGCGCAAAATGTTGGTATACGAAAAATACATTTAGTTGAGATAATAATAAATTCTTCATTAAATTTCGGAGGGTTTTAATTGATACAATATTTTCGACACTCACTTCAAAGTATTCGGTGATTGTGGGAATTTTAACCAACTCTCCAATCTAAACTGATGAAATAACCTCATATTTAACTTCCTATTCCACAGCTAACATTTATTCAATAAACACAAAACCAACCAACAACATTTTTAATTTATTGAAACTAATTCAACGAGCAAGATCTCTAACACTGAACTCAAGTCAGCTAATTGAGTAAAAACTTGTTACTCTGACCTGATTTCAAAATTGGTTATGTTTTGAAACGATTGTGTAGACTCTGATTGGTAATTTTATGTGGTGTATGTTTCTGAACGAATTAAGTAATTTATCAATTTGTTCATATCATTAGGAATAAATGGAATGATACATTTCGGTATGGAGTTAGTTTTTGATGAGAGTCATATGTTTGTTTTCTTCGAAGAACTAGAGATAAGATTCTTATTGTTTTTCCGCGCTTGTTCTACGGGAAGAGATCAATATAATTTTGTCTAAATTTCTGTGGTTTTCGAATTCTGAGTCGAAAAAATCTAGAAAAGCACTGCCGTGAAGGCAGCAGCTTTTGCGCGCATGTTCAATGTAGATGACCGCTTCGGCAACGAAGTTGAACTTGCGCGCGAAAGCTGCCTTCACGGCAGTGCTTTTCTAGATTTTTTTCGATAAAATACTGGATTTCAATTCGATCTAAGCTGTATTTTTGAAAATATTGGAAAAATGAAATTTTGAATGGGTATATCTACGGAATCATTGGGCGAATTTTATCCATTCACGAATTCGACCTTCGTAATTAAGCCCCAAACCTCCTCTACAAATATCGAGTTTCTAAGTCGTTTCCTCCGGAAGTTATTGTGTTTATGGTCAGCCTAACGGCCGACTGCGTAAATACAATAACTTCCGAAAGAACAACTTGGAAACTCGATATTTGTAGAGAAGGTTTAGACCTTAAAAACGAATACCGAATTCGTGAATGGGTAAAATCCACCCAATGATTCCGCAGATATACCCGTTGAAAATTTTATTTTCCCAATATTTCCAAAAATACAGATCTGATCGAATTGAAATCCAGTACTTCATCGAAAAATTACATTTCGAAGGTTCATACAGAATTTGATGAGGATCATATGATAAGAAAATCACAGAGATTTTTTTTTTCAAATTGTTCTAATGATACGATCTTCACGAAATTTTGCATGAAGTTGTCTTTCAGCATCTTCAAACTAGCTGCAGAGTTTTATCAGGATTGAATCAGTATTTCTCGAATTATATCGAAAACAGCATCGATGTCGAGAAAAAAACCTCGAAATTTGACATATTTTTTCCCGGTCAGCCTAACGGCCGACTACGTAAACACAATAACTTCCGAAAGAAACAACTTAGAAACTCGATATTTGTAGAGAAGGTTTGGACCTTAATAACGAATGCCGAATTCGTGAATGGGTAAAATCCACCCAATAATTCCGCAGATATACCCATTGAAAATTTTATTTTCCCAATATTTCCAAAAATACTTATCTGATCGAATTGAAATCCAGTATTTCATCGAAAAATTACAGTTCGAAGGTTCATACAGAATTTATGAGGATGATATGATTTTTTTTCAAATTGTTCTAATGACAAAAGTTTTATCAGGATTGAATCAGTATTTCCCGAATTATATCGAAAACAGCATGGATATCGAGAAAAAAACCTCGAAATTTGACATACTTTTTCCCGATATCTCCAAAACTCATGATCGTATCGAACTGAAATTTGGTACACTGCTGTGAAATATAGAGCTTAAAGTCCAAGTTGAATTGTTTGCTGGATATGATGAACGGTTCACGAAAAAAAAAAATTTTTTGGAAAAAAATTCTGAAAAAAAAATTATATATATATATAAGGATGTCAAATCTTTATTGATAACAATAAATCAGTTTTGTTCCTCTCTGTAATACGAAAGCTTTATTAGCTATTATTCACACTATTTACATTAATTACAAAGTTACCTGTAATACGAAAGAAACAGCAATTAAAGTTTATTATTATCAGTCTTTTGATTCACTTGATTAACTTTCTATTTTTGATTCACTGCTTTGACATATTATTCTAGAAACTTCAAAATCTGCTAGCCATCTTATCTATCGTTCCATCTGGTGAAGTCAATATGAAGGGCGGCAAATTTAAATGAAGAAAGTACTTTCTTTACATGTATATTATACTCCTCCTAATTGCCCAAGTTTGAATCCAATCGCTCAAGAAGTTTCTGAAATAAAAAATAAATAACTTCAAAATTTCAAGTGGCTATATAACTCCGAAACTGTTCGACCGATTTGCGACTTAACTGCGGCATTTCAATGTGCGACCTACCCTGAAAGTTTCAAGTTGCAAGCTCACTCCGTTCGACAGTTATCGTGTCAACGGCCGGCCGGACAGAATCGATTTTGACACCGGATTCGTCATCAGTGAATCCAATCTAGTCGATTGCGACCATTTTCGGCTCAATCATCCAAAATTACAGACATTTGGACAAAACGATAGCACGCTGTTCCCCTAGAACATGCGCGCAAAAAGACTTGAACGATAATGTTAGACTCTGTGAAGAATTTATGTTCGAATTTAATACTGTCTGGTCATCTTGCGGGCTCTTGTGCTCTAGCTTTCGAAATTTCCAGTATCGATTAAAGCTTGTTTTGGGAGGATTTTCTGTAATTTTCCTGTTTTTTTCTGGGGTTTCACTCCCAATATTTGAAACAGAATTATCGAAAATTAAATTGTTTTTTATGGAAAACCCCCTTGCGGATTGCAGGATCGAACTATTTGTCAAGGGCAGCTCCTTGGAAAACACATTGCCTAATGAAAAATACAGGAATAATTAAAACCATAAACAGAGCGTACAGTGACGTTTCAAAGTTCAAATCTGACTGTTTCATCAGACAAAGGAGAAAATTTTTAGAATTGGTGTGCAATCCGCAAAGGAGTTTTCCATAAAAAAATTCATTCAATTTTTAATTGTTCTGTTTCAGATGTTGGGAGTTAAAACCCAGAAAAAACATAAAGAAAAATTGAAATTTGCTATGGAACCTAAATATCACGGATTTCGTTAATGGGCGAAAACCACCGACCGGTTCGGGAGTTATCCTAACCTGGAATTTTGAGGTTAGTTCCTAAAAATCTCAGGAAGTACTGAAAGAATAAGATTGACACTCCGTAAGTAGTTAAGTTTAGAAATTTAAGGTAGAAAATTTTCACAAGATATTATGTTTTATTATTACTGTCTCCGGGGACTGTTGATCAGATTTTAACGAAATTTGGCACAGACCTTGGAGTCAATATTGAACAATAGTATTTCAAATTTCAATTCAATAGACGACTTCGGCCCAAGTTGCCAACCCACAATTTTCTTCACTCATTTACTATTACTGGGGAAGGGGGATTTCAGGACAAATTCGACATCATAAGGTTCGCGTTATTCATAAATATCCGTAAAAGATGCCTCGGCTCTTCAAACAAGATAATTCCTTCCAAATATAGGTTTTTGTTAGGCTGAGATTTAAGTTGGGATTCCTGATTTCATGCTAATAGTGTCAAGTTTATAAAGGATATGTTCCGCAAATCAACTTGATTATTTCGGTTGCCGGTTTTCCGTTCTGTAAATATGAAATACTCGGTTGGTTCCTGAAAACAAAAGTTTATATTACGGAATTTGATTCATGAAAAAGCAATCTTTCTGTCACCAGAACATAGACATATTAAGTCTATGCACCAGAGCGATAATCAATGTTTTATGGTAACATATCCATAGTATATAACAATCCTTATTTACCTTATGATCCATAGACCATACCTAGTAATTTTTCCATTGTTGATTGTTTCCTCTTCTATGTTCTATGGATCATAAAGTAAATAAAGATTGTTCTATGCTATGGATATGATACCATAGAACATTGACTGTCATTATATAAAATTATATTATATTATATAAATTTGACACTATTAACATGAAATCAGGAATCCCAACTCAAATTTCAGCCAATCAGAGATGATCTTAACAAAACCCTATATTTGGAAGGAATTATCTTGTACGGATATTTATAAATAACGCGAACCTCATCATGTCGAATTTGTCCTGAAATTCCCGTTCCCCAGTGATATGTCAAATTTCGTTGTCAGAAATTTTGAGGTTAATTCCTCGATACCTCAAGATTGAAACTACGTTTCTTGTTGAAGAATATCGAAGTGCAGCTTTATGCAAAATTTCATGGCGATTGTAATGGTGAAAAATGTATATAAGAAAAATATTTTTCGAGAATTTTCCAAATTGGTTTTTCAATTCATCACATTTCTTTTGAATGTGGCACAAATCTTCAATCAATTTAGCAGAAGTGCTTCAAATTTCGGTTCTTAGTACCTACTTTTTGCGCGCATGCTTTAAGGGAACGGCGTGCTATCATTTCGTCCAAATGTCTGTAATTTTGGATGATTGAACCGAAAATGGTCTCAAACGACTAGGTTGGACTCACTGATGACGAATCTGGTGTCAAAATCGACTCTGTCCGACCGGCCGGCCGTCACCATGATAACGAGGGTACGAAGGATTCTATCAACTTGAAAATTTCAGGAAGGGTTGAATTTAAAAATATGGAGGTTGAGTTCGTTGATGAGCCGAATCGGTTAGATAGTTTCGGAGTTATAGCCATTTGAAATTTTGAGGTTAATTTACTCATATTTCACAAACTACTGAAACGATTGGATTGAAACTTGGCCTTTAGTTGGAGCATAATGACGCGCAACTTTAAGCAAAATTTCGTTGTAATTTTACGGTCACTGAATAAAAAAAAAAAAATTTTCAACATTTTTTCCGAAAAATTTTTTTTCAGAAACCATCGTTCATATTCGGGAAAAATTCCATTTTTTTTTCGAATATTCAATATCCTGTGATCTCCTCATTATATTATCCTCATTAAATTCTGTATAAACCTTCAAAATGTCATTTTTCGATAAAGTACTAGGGTTAAATTCGATCTTATCTGTATTTTTGGAAATATTGGGAAAATAAATTTTAAATGGGTATATCTGCGGAATCATTGGGTGGATTTTACCCATTCACGAATTCGGCCTTCGTAATCAAGGTCCAAACCTTCTCTACAACTATCGAGTTTTTAAGTCGTTTCTTTCGGAAGTTTTTGTGTTTACGGTCGGCCTAACGGCTGACGTTGCCAGAGCGGTCATCTCCATTGAACATGCGCGCAAAAGCAGCTACCTTCACGGCAGTGCAGGTTTTTTGTGGAAATATTGGCAGAATTAAATTTCGAATCGATAAAAGTACATGGTATTTCACCATAAACTGGACAAACATATGTATAGATGACATTTGCAAAGTCAAATACTATGAGAAAAAAACTTTAACACTCTGTTTCTCGAAAAAGAATCGTTTATGGGATATTTTTCCTTAAATCCATGTGACCAGAAAATATCTTCTAATTTATCGAAAAAAAATCTGGAAAAGCAGTGCCCTGAAGGCAGCAGTTTTTGTTGGAATCTTCAAGTTCGATGCCGAAGCGGTCATCTACATTTTCATCTAGATTTTTTTTTAAATATTCCATATGATCTCCATGCTTCCACAGAATTTTTGATCCAATTCATTAATCTTCCAATGTTTTGAGATACCATCCTACATAAGGAAACTTTTAATTCCTTTACTAATATTCGATGAACAACCTGTACCTTTATGAATGGGTAGTTGTGGTAAAGGGTGATTTTCTCACATTCTCAGTGATCCTTTCAGTTAACATACCAAAAAATAATCCTTGAAATTTGGAGCTTCCGGTGTAATTGAAATTTCATGGGATTCCTTCAAAGATTGTATGGTTCATTATACTGTTAATATTGTACCTTTCTTGGAAATGTGCTAACTTATCAACTAGAAAAGGAACATTTTGAGTATTTATCTCGTTTCATTGCAGTGAATTGCTTGCCGACATATAATACGAAAACTATTCTATGATGTGTAAGGCTGCCCACCAGAGAAACATAAAATTCTTGAAAAGCAATGACGTGAGGATAGGTTAGGTGTTATTCGGTTTGATTTTTATTTCTCTGTTTGGTTGGTTGGTATTCCTTTATTTGTCCTCGGTTACTATGACCATTTAGACAGGCTTTCAAAATGACCAGCTGAACCTTTTATTTCTTTCAAGTTTTTAAGTTGAAGGATACATAAAAATGGATTAAACAAAATGGTTACGACAAACTGAGGGAACAGCATTTTTCTCTGGGTGCATACGAAAAGTACATTAATTATTATATTCATCTTCTTCGAACTGGCCAGTTTAAAACGACTATGATCGGTTTGTTTCTAATCATCCCTCCTAATATCTAGAATCCATTCTTCTTCGAGTTCGGGATCTAAGGAGAAGCACTTAAGAGAAAAGTTTTCACTTCGGTACTTGCAATTTTCCTATTTTCCTCCCTGTGATTGAATTCAAAAGCGAAGAACACGCCCATCCTCTGCATTGAAATCAATTGAAACAAATAGGGTCAATAAGATGAACACGAGTCAGCTAGTAGGGCACCAGAGAGTGGGGGAAGATGGACATATCGCGAGTATCTGAGTGGCCGCTCTAGTTAATTCTAAAAACTTTTCCAATTAGAGGTGTTATTTTCATATTCAAAGATAAATGCCATTTTTCAATATAAATGATCGGATGTTTATTTCATTATACAGAAGAAGCTATGCCGTTAATAGTGGAAAATAACATCAGGCAAATGACCACCACGACCACGCTTACAGGACCATATCCTTTTAATGAAATTTTCCATAACCAAATCGCAAAGTGGCTGCCCTATGTCCTCGATAGCCTCACGAATTCCATCTTTGAGGTCTTGAATCGACGCTGGGCTATTGGCGTAGACCTTCTCTTTCACGGGGCCCCAAAGGAAGAAGTCGCAAGGTGTTATATCACAAGATCTCGGTGGCCAATTGTGATCACCTCTTCGAGAGATAACATGGTCCGGAAACTTTTCCCGCAAAAGATCAATGGTTTCGTTGCTTGTGTGGCACGTAGCGCCGTCTTGTTGAAAATAAACGTTGTCCAGATCAATACCATCTAATTCCGGCCATGAAAAATCATTAATCATCTCTCGATAACGCAATCCATTCACCGTAACTGTTGCTCCAGCCTCATTTTCGAAAAAGTAAGGTCCAATGACCCCGTCGGACCATAAACCACACCAAACAGTCACACGTTGAGGATAGAGAGGCTTTTCAACAATAACTCTCGGGTTTTCCGAGCCCCAGATGCGACAATTTTGCTTGTTGACGAAGCCACCGAGGTGGAAATGGGCCTCATCACTCAAGAAGATTTTTCGATGGAATTCCGGATCATTTTCATGCATTTCAACGACCCAATCAGCAAAGACACGACGTTGTTGATGATCGGACGGCTTGAGTTCTTGTGTTAACTGAACTTTATAAGCCTAAAGACTCAAATCTTTATGCAAAATACGGCGAAATGATGTTTGTGGAATGCCTAATTCCAAAGAACGACGAGGTATGGACAAACCTGGGTTTTCTTCAACACTTTCGGCTACAGCAGCAATATTCTGGGCTGTTCTTGAGCGACGTGCACGGGTTTTGTTCTTCACATCACTAACTTGTCCCAACAGCTCGAATTTTTCCACCAATTTCTTTATTGCAGTCAGACAAGGTGCTTCACGACGACCCAAAAATGTTTGAGTTTTACGAACCGTGTCTGCCAAATTTTCACCATTTTTATAGTGAATTTTAATAATTTCAATGCGTTGTTGAAGCGTGTATCGTACGATTTTTATTAATGGCGTAGTTTCTACTTGTCAAATTTCAAAAAATGACAGCTTCAAAAGTGACATTTACCGAAATAGCGGGTTATTCAAAATAACACCTCTTATTGGAAAAACCTTTATTCTCAGTGGTCTAACCTAAGCTTTTACGCCCATTCAGGCTCAAAATTCCAAGAAAACAGACATTTGGGCAAAACGCTAAAACGCTGTTCATCAAAACAAGCGCTTGTAAAGGAAATAAACCAATTTATAACCATCCTTCATTCCCACCGTCTACCAAGCAACGGTCCTCCTTCTCTGACCAAATTTGTTCAGACTAGACCACATACACCGTTCCCTGAAATTAATAATCGATTCCAGTAAGACAGATCATATTTCCCATAAGAACAACCGAGCAGGTACATCAGACGCACAGAAGTCTTCGTCCGGTACCGCCAGTGCTAATCAAAAATGCACAAGACGACACTAATTCGAACTTCCGGCTAGTTTAGATGCGCAACGTAGACTTTGCATATTGAATTTACTTCCTACCAATTAACAGCGAAAGACTTGATGAACCCAGGCGAAAAAGACAAGCAAGTACTACGATGTTGCGTTGCTTATTTGTATAACCCGTTAACTGACATTCAGGGATTTGAATAATATCGAAAAAATTCGAAATGAGGACTGAATTGAAAATAATTTGCGCGCATGTTCCTTCGTCTATTTACACCTTACACTACCCTGAGACATTTATTTGAAGAAGTCGAGAACTACATATGTTATCTTGACGAAGTTTCGTACTAGGATACATCAGAAATTTCAGCGCTGTTGGCGAATGAAGATAAGCGCTACTCCCTCTGGTGGCTATCCGAATAACCCGAGGTACAGACATTATCATTGACAAGTTAAAAGAAATGTTAAGAAAATGAGAAAGTTTATGCTTTATTTGGCGTTTGTGTGATTTTACAAGTGCTTCTACTGAGGAAAAGCAAACTCAAATGTCCCTTCCCATGGATTTCCACAGCTCGGTGAAAAATTTCGAGTTAGGGTGAAAGAAACTCCCTTTAACAAGTCGGGTCTGAAAGTGTTGAAGAATCGATTAAAACCAACAAACAAGATTTATGAGAGTCTGTTACCTGCCTTTTACCGATGATGATCATTTTCATAGAGGTAAGCAAGAATTGCTTAAATATTAGATCCCATTTATGAAGACAATTTTTATCCAGGCCCCTAATTCAAGCAGAGAAATTTACTTAAGAGGAATGCTCTGCCTTCCAGAAATCTGCCTGTTGAACTGATCATTAAGGAACAACGTAAATGTTTTAGTGATAGAACTGACTATTGAAAAAAAAAGAGTCTCAACAAGGAAATATCTGGTGATGAATACTGTTCTCTCCTCAAAGTGCTTCTGCAGATGAGAGCAAAAGTTGTACAAGGCTTATTTATTACAGCTTTCTCAAGACCAATCATATGAGTGTTGGAAAATTTATTTGTCAATCCATAATGATTAAGACTTACGATACAAGTAGCATTAGTTATTAATGCATTCAATTTATTCACAATATACTGAGTATTTAGTCCTTCGCTATGAAAATAGTAAAGTTATAAGTATTTGTCTATTATTCCAAAAAGTATGTTTTACAATACTATCTGTTTCTCAACTTTCAAGACAGCCTAAGAAATCCACCAAAGTCAATCTTGCCATTTGGATGTGAAAATAAATAATATTAAAATACTGTCTAACCTTGGAGATATCCCCGTAATTTTGGAGTTGCTACACTCAATTAGATTGAATGATGATACAACCTACTTCATAAGAATGGAATATGTACTCTCAGTAATACTCTCGTCAACTATAAAAGTCTGAAAAGTCTTTGAATAAATCGTGAAATCAAAAATTATCAAACCAAACACCTAAAAACAGTACAAAATCGACCATCAAAACAAAATCTAGGTCTGTATTTAAGGTTCTAAAACTGGCCACCGTGGCGCTGCAATCTTGAATTCAGACGCCAATACTGTCACAACGGATGGTAGACAAATCTCGAGACTTTAACTATTATTTTTGTTTTTATAAATTTGCAGTAGGTTTTTTTTTGAGTCGCTAAAAATTTTCGGTAGAATTCGAAAACTGACCGATCGTTAGCGCAACAACTTCCGAACGTAACAACTCAGAGACTTGACGTTTGTAGAGCATATTTGGATCTCAATGACGAACAACGATTTCGTGAATGGGTGGAATCGACCCAATGATGTATCCATTTAAAACTTCATTTTCCCGAGATTTCCTGAAACGCAGATCTGATCGAATAGACGACTTCGGCCCGAGTTGCCAACCCACAATTTTCTTCACAAGTTTACTATCACTGGGGAACGGGTATTTCAGGACAAATTCGACATGATAAGGTTCGCGTTATTTATAAATATCCGTAAAAGATGCCTCGGCTCCTCAAACAAGATAATTCCTTCCAAATATAGGTTTTTGTTAGGCTGAAGTTTAAGTTGGTATAATTGATTTCATATTAATAGTGTCAAGTTTATACAGGACATGTTCCGCAAATCAACTTGGTTATATCAGTTGCCGGTTTGCCGTTCTGTTCATATGAAATATTCGGTTGGTTCCTGAAAAAAAAGATTAATTACGGAATTTGATTGATGAAAAAGCAATATTTCTGTCACCAGAACATAGACCTATTGAGTCTATGACCAGAACAACAATCAATGTTTTATGGAAACATATCATAGACATATTAAACTCTCTGGACACGGCGTAGGAATTCATTTCTAAAGAGTCGAATGGGGATAAGGAAGCAGGTGAGAGGTCCGAGAGAGAGATGGAACTGGATCGGGCAGACCATAGACAAGATACACGATACAAATATCTGATACTCTATAGCACATGGAGAGTGAGATGAAGAATGATCTCACTTGCACAATATGAGGCCGATCTAGAGATAAAATAAAGCATTTACTCAGGGAATCTCCGGGGAAATGACTTATTCTTGGTATATCAAATTACATTGAAGTTTTGAAAATGGGTGATGAACGTGAACATAGCTCCGATATGAATATTCGAAATGATTAATCAATAACAATATTTGATAAATAACTCTTTTTCTTTCAAATTCTCTTCGGCCGGTTTCAGGAAGGTATTCTTAGTTCCAACTGATTTTTTCCTAAGCAGTGTACAGACACGCGAGCTAAGCGGCTTCCGGAGCACTTCAATTGGGCTGCCTCACAAGTAATACAGTGTTTTGAACAACTCGCGAGCCATTCAACACCGTCCAAACTTGCGAGGAAACCGAATCAAATTGCGTAGAAAGTCGCTCAGCTCGCGTGTCAGTACGCAGCTTTTGAATTTTGTGCATTAAATGATTAGAATGCACTGAATAGTGGAGCATTGTGCGAAATTCATTTCTGCGCTCGGATTCATAGCAATTATACATTCATTTAATTTTTTAACGCTCTTTCCAAATAACTGTATTTTAATTTCATTTTATATCTCCTCGTACAATTGATGGCACAACACGAATTTATCATTATTCTTTACCAGTTAACCCGGTTTAAAAAGCTAACGAAAACAAAAAAAAAACGGAAATTTTATCTTCTATACAGTCTTTATATTCTAATTCAGAATGGAATTACACAAAATCTGGTTTGAAATACTTCTGAAACCACAAATTTTACTTCTTAAACATTTGAAAAGAAATGTATTTCAAACATAGACTTATAATTATAGTCTATGGCTTGAAAATCATCTGTCTTATTTTTGCCGTATTCAATGGTTTTGGCCCGCCCTAGTTTCATCTTTGTCAGCCCGCGTCCTCTCTCTCTAAGCCATGTCCATATAGTTTTATAGGTCTATGAAACATATCCATAGCATAGAACAATCTTTATTAACCTTATGATCCATAGACCATACCTATAGTAATTTTTCCATTGTTGATTGTTGTCTCTTATTCTATGTTCTATGGATCATAAAGTAAATAAAGATTGTTCCATGCTATGGATATGTTACCATAGAACATTGACTGTTGTCTGGTGACAGAAAGAACGGGTTTTCATCAATCGAATTCCGTAATTAACCTTCTTTTCAGGAACCAACCGAATATCTCATATTCACGGAATGGAAAACCGGCAACCGAAATGTCCAAGTTGATTTGCGGAACATATCCTATAAAAACTTGACACTATTGACATGAAATCAGGAATCCCAACTTAAATTTCAGCCAATCAGAGATGATCTTAACAAAAACCTATACTTGAAAGGAATTATCTTGTTTGAGGAGCCGAGGCACCGTTTACGGATATTTATAAATTTCGCGAACCTTTTCATGTCGAATTTCCCCAGAACAAGGGCGTAATAAAAAAGGGTAGTAGCCTTCTTCTGGCAGGAACAAACAATATATCGCAATTGAAGAAATATCGATAATTAGGATTCTAATTCCGTTAATTCATCCAAGAATGCATAGCCGAAGAACAGCCTGTACCTTCGGCTTCCGTCGAAAAGCAGGCAATAAAATAAGAATGACAAATTATACCAAGTGATCTCATTAAAATTCATAATTAGACTGAGTGTCGCTGAATGGGACTCACCCTTCTGGAATAATTGCCAGATCTCGAGTTCTTGCACACTTTACCTGTCTTCAGAGGGCTAATAAAGAAACTAGTAGAAAAATAGTTGTAAGTGCAGGGGCGTATTAACACGGAAACATCGGAATCATCCACAATGAGTTGAACATGAATAAATTGAATTACAATAAATAATTAAATGAAAACTTCAATTTCCACATATAGTATAGAAGTATTTCAGAAATTGTGGTGAAACAAATGTTGAAATAAATTAAAACTTAAAAGGTGTTAGTGTTATACCAATTTGAATTTTTGAGGTTAGTAAGTCCATATTTCCAGAACTTCAAGGGGGATTGGATTGAAAGTTGGTAGTTGGTAAAAGACATTTAGGTCGATTATGTTCGCGTATTGCTATGAACCTTGCTATTCTAGTCATATTGCTATCTTTCTTATTTATAGCAATATGGTCATGATATTACGTATTATGTTCCGAGTGTTATAGCAATGTTTGTTATGAATTTCGTCATAACAATATTGCTATCATGGACTCGCATAATCGGTGATTCTAGAGCTGACAACACTGTATTTTGTGACTTTAGAGCTACAAGAAGAAGAAAATAACCCTACTTCGTGAGTTTTTTTTTATGATTTCGCATACATAACCTCTATCTACGGCTTTCATTATTCATGAAAACATCGACATAAAAAATGTTAGAAAACGAAAAGAGTCAAATCGACCTATAACCAATTTTCTGGATACCAATAGAATATTGGTTACCAGAAATCAAATGCAGCAATTTTATTCAGGTGTTAATAATTCGAAATTTGATGAACTTTTGTGTTGGCACCTCAAAGGAATTGGTGTTGTTTAGAAGATTTGAATAATAATCTCCAGCTGTTGTCTACTGTGCCTGTATTTTAGTCTAATAATTTTCCTTGAAATGAAATAATCTATAGAACCTTGAACACATTAGCATATCATTTTTTATTCATGTAAACATGGACTTATTCGAAAATCTTACGAAACAGAAAAACCAATTAAAGTTAAATTGACTAATTTCCTGGATAGGAATAGAATATTGGTTTCCAGAAATCAAATGCAGCAATTTTATGCAGGCGTTAATGAATTGAAATTTGATGAACTTTTCTGTTGGCAATTCAAAGGGATGCCTGTTTTTGAGATCATTAGAGTAATCATCTCAGCTGTTGCTTACTATGCTGGTATTTTAGTCTAAGAATTTTCCTTAAATTTAAATATTCTAGAGAACCTTGAACACATTTCTATTAGCACATTATTCCCTATCTTCAATATTTTCGAATTCTTGGAAGAAAGAATAACTGAAACAAATGGATCTCTGTAAGATTCCCTTTCTAACCTATCTTGTTATCAAGCATAGCAAGTACTATTTTGAGGTTGCTAAGATAGCAATATTTATAGCAAGATTCTTGTTAAAGTGACAGATCATATTGCTCCAAATCATTGATCAGAATACCAATAATTTCAATCTTGTTATTATAGCAATATCTTTTACCTAGCAATATTGCTATTTGCAAACAGAATCGACCTGATTGGCCGGCAATTTCATGCAATATTTCGTTAGGATAGTGTAGTGAGTAAATTTCGATGAAAAAATTCAAATTTTTTTGAAAAAAAACCTGTCTGTACGATTCTAGTTTTTGCGCGCATGTTCTAGGGGAACAGCGTGCTATCGTTTTGTCCAAATGTCTGTAATTTTAGATGATTGGGCCGAAAATGGTCTCAATCGACTAGGTTGGACTCACTAATGACGAATCCGGTGTCAAAATCGATTCTGTCCGGCCGGCCGTCCGTCCGGCCGAGGTCACGATAACAGTCGAACAGTGAGCTAGCAACTTGAAACTTTCAGGGTAGGTCGCGCATCAGAATGCCGCGGTTGAGTTCGTTAATGGGCCAAATCGGTCGAATAGTTTCGGAGTTATAGTCACTTGAAATTTTGAAGTTATTTATTTTTTATTTCAGAAACTACTTGAGCCATTGGATTCAAACTTGGCAGGTAGGTGGAGTATAGCGACGCGCAACTTTGAGCCAAATTTCGTCAGGATCATATTGTCAGTAAATTGAAAAAAAAATTTGTTTCCAAACAATTTTTTTTTTCCGGAAACCATTGATCACTCACACTTTGAGCTTCATATTTAACAGCAGTGTACCAAATTTCAGTTCGATACGATCATAAGTTTTGGAGATATAGGGAAAAGATATGTCAAATTTCGAGGTTTTCTCCTCGGTATCGTTGTTTTTTTCACTTTAACTCGAGAAATACTGATTCAATCCTGATAACACTCCGCAGCTAGTTTGAAGATGCTGAAAGACAACTTTATGCAAAATTTCGTGATGATCGTGTCATTAGAACAATTTGAAAAAAAAAATTCTGTGATTTTCTTATCATATCATCCTCATTAAATTCTGTATGAACCTTCGAACTGTAATTTTTCGATAGAGTACTGGATTTCAATTCGATCTGATCTGTATTTTTGGAAATATTGGAAAAATAAAATTTTGAATGGGTATATCTACGGAATCATTGGGTGGATTTTACCCATCCACGAATTCGGCCCTCGTAATTAAGGTCCGAACCTTCTCTACAAATATCGAGTTCCTAAGTTGTTTCTTTCGGAAGTTATTGTGTTTACGCAGTCGGCCGTTAGGCTGACCGTAAACACAATAACTTCTGGAAGAAACGACTTAGAAACTCGATATTTGTAGAGTAGGTTTGGGGCTTAATTAGGAAGGTGGAATTCGTGAATCGGTAAAATCCGTCCAATGATTCCGTAGATATACCCATTCAAAATTTTATTTTCCCAATATTTCCAAAAATACAGATTTGATCGAATTGAAATCCAGTAATTTATCAGTGAAAAATTTCAAAAAGCACTGCCGTGAAGGCAGCAGCTTTTGCGTGCATCTTCAAATTCGTTGCTGAAGTGGTCATCTACATTGTACATGCGCGCAAAAGCTCCTGCCTTCACGGCGGTGCTTTTCTAGATTTTTTATATATATTCCTAGCTCAAGACAATTCGATCTTCCTTAATTCAATCTCTTCTGTTCACCTGCAGGCGTAAAGACAACGCTAGCAGTCCGTCCCTGCTGCCTGAAAACTCCAACCGAAGCCGCTGAAACACATTTCAATTTTCAGCTGTTGAGTCTTGAGACTGTAACTTCACCTAACGTCTTGACTTCTACCCCCACCACCTTCCAAAATCTCCGATTGAGCTTTCGGAGAATTGTCTCAGCCAACTTGATACACGCGTGTAGCTTAGCTTAGCTTAGTAGTAGCCGTTTCTAACGCAGGAAGTGAACGTTGAGCGTGTTCAGTAGTATAAGCGTGCGCGGTAGCCTTTTAAATCGTATTTTGTTGAGAAGTTTGACGTTTTTCCTAACCAAGAACGAATTTTTGGAGTTAATTCTGCTGAGGTATGTGTTTGTTGCACCTTTATTGTATGAGTTATAGTCTTATTATGTGATGACAATGATCTGTATCTATTTAATGGCAAGGTCAAGTTGTTCGAATCGGTGTCTATGGAAAATTTGGGAAAATACCTCTAGTGAATTAAAAACGATATGTGGCTCATTGAATATTAATGAGAATCTCGAAATTTTATGAAATGTTGAGTTATACCTGCTTATACCTTATTCTTCCTTCCTCTCTTGATTTTCGTCTTATTCATCTATATTTCTCATAAATTAGGTGTTGATTTCCTGCTGAATAATCCGGAGAATCAACATTGTGATTCAGAAAAAGCTCATACGCAAAAAATATCTCTGATATTATTGAGATCTCCCCATTCCTATGTAGCAAAGATTTAAAAAAGTGGAAATTTTTTGAATGGAAAAACCTTTTCTTGCTTCAAATTTCCGAATTTGCAGACAATTTTTCGATACAAACCAAATTTGACGGAATAGAATTTGTTCACCTGTGAATTGAGACAAAGCTTCGAATTTTTCTTCGAAGTTGGTACGAAAAAGTTGAACGAGTTGAATAATGAAAAATTGAACAACATAAACATCAAAGAATATTCCTTGTAGAAAACTTCAAGTTTCCCAATAGCTTCAAGCTTGCTGGAATTAGATATGAACGAAAAGTACTTATATTTTTCCTTTCGAAATTTCTCCAACAGAATATCTGCATTTATCCGAGCGTACAGCGTAGGTTACATGTAAAAGGGCTGTCCCATTGGATTTCAATATGATTTAGCTTGATCAGATGTTAGAATGTTAGAAATATCTGCTGTTCCATTTCAACTTCTAGATATTTTATTAGTTGCAGGATTTCAAAGATTTGCTATTTGGAAAAATAATAAACTAAACTGGTGTTCAAACTAATGAAACGGAAAACTATGAAGACAGAATAAGAATACTTCTAGCAGTCTTTGTGCCATAATTTTGCGAAGATATATATGACATATACAGGGTGTGTGATAAAATGAATAAGACTGATTTTTCATCTGACGAATTCTCTATTTTTTCATACAACTTTATTGTACCCTTCGAATTTTAAAGTCAAGCATTTTGTGAAAGAAATACGCGTATGACATAGGGCGTTGTTACGATAAAGCCCCTTTGGAACAAACCTTTGGATTTTCTAAACCTCTGATAAAGATTTCGTTTTTGAGGTTACTGAGATAGCAATATTGATAGCAAGATTCTTGTTAAAGTGACAGATCATATTGCTCAGAATCGATGATCAGAATTACAATATTTCTCATATTCAGGTCGATTCTGTTTGCAAATAGCAATATTGCTGGGAAAAAAAAAAATTTGCTATCATAACAAGATTGGTATTATTGGTATTTTGATCAAAGATTTTGAGCAATATGATCTGTCACTTTGACAAGAATCTTGCTATCAATATTGCTAGCTTAGCAACCTCAACAAAGTACTTGCTATGCTTGATAACAAGATAGGTTAGAAAGGAAATCTTAAAGAGATCCATTTGTTTCAGAATTATTTCTTCCAAGAATTCGAAAATAATGAAGATAGAGGGAAGTATGTGCTGATAGAAATTCGTTCAAGGTTCTCAAGAATATTTAATTTCAAGGAAAATTCTTAGGCTAACATACCGGCAACTGCTGAGTTGATTATTAATGATCTCAATAACAGCCATCCCTCTGAATTGCCAACAGAAAAGTTCATCGAATTTCGAATCATTAACGACTGCATAAAATTGCTGCATTTGATTTCTGGTAATAAATTCTTTTGGTGTCCAGGAAATTGGTCAATTTGACTTTAATTGGTTCTTCTGTTTCGTAACATTTTTGAATGAGTCGATGTTTACATGAATAAAAAATTATATACTAATGGAAATGTGTTCAAGGTTCTCTAGATTATTTCATTTCAAGGAAAATTCTTAGACTAAAATACAGGCATAGTAGACAACAGCTGAGATGATTATTCTAATCATCTCAACAACAGCAATCCCTTCGAGGTGCCAACGAAAAAGTTTATCGAATAGGGAATTATTAACGCCTGAATAAAATTGCTGCATTTGCTTTCTGGTGAGCAATATTCTATTGGTTTCCAGGACATTGGTTATTGGTCAATTTGACTCTTTTTGTTTCCTAACATTTTTATGTCGATGTTTACATGAATAATGAAAGACGTGGATAGAGGTTATGTATACGAAATCATAAAAAAAACTCACGGAATGTTTATGAAGTAGGGTTATTTGCTTATTCCTTGTAGCTCTCAAGTCACAAAATATAGTGTTGTCAGTTCTAAAATCATCGATTATGGAAGTCCATGATAGCAATATTGCTATGACATAATTCATAACAAACATTGCTATAAAACTCTGAACAGAATACGTAACATCATGGCCATATTGCTATAAATTAGAAAGATATCAATATGACTAGAATAGCAAGTTCATAGCAATACGCAAACAGAATCGACCTTATTGTTATGGAAGCAATATCTTTTTCATTGCCATATTTACTATTCGCAAACAGAATAGGCCTGACTGTATTGTTTTTCATATTTCAAGAAATTTCTCAATGCCTCCAAGTCCATTCGATATAAGTCTATTGGAGTAAAATGAATACAGAATACATACTAGCTTGGAATTGATGCATCCACTGTTATATATGCAAATACAGTTCGAGAGAATTGGATTATTTCTTGTTGGTTCCATTATAGTCGAATCATGTGGTGTTTTGTCCGTCCCTCATGCCGTCTGAATACGATAAGTTTCCAATAATTCTGAGCTTTGGACCGTAAATATAGCTTGAATGAGAATATGTTCGAATCAGTGATTTTTGTGTTAATATCTCTAAAGTGGATTACAATGATTCCATTGTTGCCTTTGGTTTAATGGTTTATTTATTGACTTCTTGTTCATTGAAGATTGTATTATTTAGAGATTACCCAGATGTGCAATACTCGGTTGAATATCTGTACAAATGACATTAAATGGAAATCAAGAAAAGCCTGAGAAAATGTTTTGCAATCTTTTTATCATATGGTCTTCACGAAATAATGCGATTTTGCAATTAGCGAAGAAGTTATTGTTATAATTGGTTTAATTTTTTTCTTATTCCTATATTTTCATTCTATATTTTCCATTATCAAAACTATTGTGGGTTGGAATTTCGGGGTTATATGTAATTCTATGTGAAAAAATCAAAAAGGATTAAAAGTAACAAAAAAACCTAGAAAAGCACTGGCCTGACGTTAGCAGCTATTGTGGGCATGTTCCAGGGATATCACCAAAAGTGAACATGCACGCAAAAGCTGCAGACTTCACGTTGGTGCTTTTCTAAGTTTTTTTCAATGAAGTTCTCAATTTCGATTCGATATAATCTGTATTTTTGGAAATATTGGAAAAATAAAATTTTGAATGTGTATATCTACGGAATCATTGGGCGAATTTTACCCTCACGAATTCGGCCTTCGTAGTTAAGCCCCAAACCTACTCTACAAATATCGAGTTTCTGAGTCGTTTCTTCCGGAAGTTAGAAACTCGATATTTGTAGAGTAGGCTTGGACCTTAATTACGAAGGCCCCATTCATGAATGGGTAACATCCACCTAATTATTCCACAGATATACCCATTGTAAATTGTATTTTTCCAATAATCCCAAAAATACAGATTAGATCGAATTGAAATCCAGTACTTTATCTGAAAATGACAGTTCGAAGGTTTAAACAGAATTTCATGAGGATTTTAGGATCAGAACATCGCAGAATATTGAATATTTGAAAGAAGAATAATTTTCAAATTGTTCTAATCACACCATCAACACGAAATTTCGCACAAAGTTTCCTATCAGCTTTTTCAAACTAGCTGTCAAGTTTCATCATCATCACGCAACCAAAAAAATGTTAAACGCACCATAGTTTCTGAAGAAACTGCCCTTGAGAAATAGTTCAATCCTGCAATCTGCCAGGGCGTTTTCCATGAACAAACAATTTATTTAATATTTAATAGTTCTGTTTCAGATATTCAAGTCGATTCTGTTTGCTAATAGCAATATTGCTAGGAAAAAGATATTGCTATCATAACAAGATTGGAATTATTGATATTCTGATCAACGATTTTGAGCAATATGATCTGTCACTTTAACAAGAATCTTGCTATCAATATTGCTATCTTAACAACCTCAAAATAGTACTTGCTATGCTTAATAACAAGATAAGTTAGAAAAGGAATCTCACAGAGATCCATTTGTTAACGTATTATTTCTTCCAAGAATTCGAAAATATTGAAGATAGGGAAGTATGTACTGATTGAAATTTGTTCAAGGTTCTCTAGAATATTTAATTTTAAGCAAAAGTCTTAGACTAAAATACCGGCATAGTAAGCAACAGCTAAGATTATTATTCTAAAGATCTCAACAACAGCCATCCCTTTGAATTGCCAACAAAAAAGTTCATCGAATTTCGATTCATTAACGCCTGCAAAAAATCGCTGCACTTGATTTCTGGGAACCAATATTTAATTGGTATCCACGAAATTAGTCAATTTGACTTCAATTGGTTTTTCTGTTTCGTAACATTTTCGAATAAGTTTCTATGAATCAAAAAAGTATATGCTAATGAAAATGGTTTCGAGATTCTCTAGAATATTCAATTTCAAGAAAAATTCTCAGACTAAAATACGAGCATAGTAAACAGCAGCAGAGATGATAGTTCTAATCATCCCAACAACAGCAATCCCTTTGAGGTGACAACGAAAAAGTTTATCGAATTTCGAATTATTAACGCCTGCAAAATTGCTGCATTTGATTTCTGGTAACCAATATTCTACTGGTATCCAGGAAATTGGTTATTGGTCGATTTGACTCTATTTGTGTCCTAATATTTTTATATCGATATTTACGTGAATAATGAAAGTAGATAGAGGTTATGTATGCGAAATCATAAAAAAAACTCACGAAGTAGGGATATTTTCTTCTTCCTTGAAGCTCTAAAGTCACAAAATACAGTGTTGTCAGCTCTAAAATCACCGATTATGGAACTCCATGATAACAATATTGCTATGACGAAATTCATAACAAACATTGCTATAACACTCGGAACAGGATACGTAACATCATGGCCATATTGCTATAAATTAGAAAGATGACTATAAAAGCAAGGTTCATAGCAATACGCAAAAAGAATCGACCTGATTGTGAATGAAAACCCAGAACCTACAAAATTATTTCTACTACTTGCATGCAACAAATTACCTAAGTACTGGCATCAATTTAATTAACTGTAAACCTGTTACATCACCGTCAAGCGTACACAGGGTGATTCACAATTGAACGCCCAATTTCACCTCGGACTTTAACAACAGGAAGAATCGGGAACATCAATCTGGGGGAATGTTGCATGAACCCAGTCATCCTACACAGGAATTTCCTAATTTCCGGTGATTCAGTGTATTTGGAGTTGGTAACATTCAAAATAAATATAAACACGTGTATGTATTTGGGAGATCGGATCGTGTACTGGATGCTGCCGCAGGTAAACAAACTAACACTTCGATTTTTTCAACGGCCCATCAGGTTTTTCTGAAATTAGGATCGGTAGTGGAAGCGGTGAGTATCCGGACGGGTATTTATTGTTTTTTGTGTAAACCTACAGTGAAATTGAGGTCAATTTGATGTTGGCAAGCTTCAGATTTGGATTGTTGTTTTGTGAAAGTTCAGGATGTTTCGTTCTACTTCGGGGTATCTTCAGGAATCATCTGTTCCAAACATGACATGACTTTTCTTCACCTACGACACGATATCTTCCGAAAGAAGCAAGTCAGAGACTCGATATGCATGTAGTTTGTAGCCAAGGTTCATAAAGATAAAAAAAATTGAAATTTCACAATTTTTTTCTGGAAACTATTCAGACTTTGAGGTCAGTATTTGACAGAAGAGTACTGAATATCAGCCCGTTCTGGTATTCACTTTCTGAAATATTGGGAATGTCGAATTTCGTTGTTATTTTTGGAATGTTTCTATTTTTTGCGCGCATGTTCTAGGGGAACAGCGTGCTATCGTTTTGTCCAAATGTCTGTAATTTTGGATGATTGAGCCGAAAATGGTCTCAATCGACTAGGTTGGACTCACTGATGACAAATCCGGTGTCAAAATTGATTCTGTCCGGCCGGCCGGCCGGTTGGCCGGCCGTAGACACGATAACTGTCGACTGAAGCAAGCTTGAAACTTTCAGCATAGGTTGCGCATCGGAATGCCGCGGTTAAGTTCGTTAATGGGCCAAATCGATCGAATAGTTTCGGAGTTATAGGCGTTTGAAGTTTTGAAGTTATTTATTTTTTATTTCAGAAACTACCTGAGCGATTGGATTCAATTTTAGCAGTTAGGTGGAGTACAACGACGCGCAACTTTGAGCCAAATTTGGTCAGGATCATATTGTCAGTAATTTAAAAAAAAAATTTTTTTCGAAATTTTCTTCCAAAAAAATTTTTTTTTCGGAAACCATTTATCATATCCAAAAAAAATTATACTCACACTTTGACCTTCTTATTTCACAGCAGTGTACCAAATTTCAGTTCGATACGATCATAAGTTTTGGAGATATGGGGAAAAAATATGTAAAATTTCGAGGTTTTCTTCTCGATATCGTTGATTTTTTCGGTATAACTCGAGAAATACTGATTCAGTCCTGATTAAACTTCACAACTAGTTTTAAGATGCTAAAAGACAACATTATGCAAAATTTCGTGATAATCGTGTTATTAGAACAACTTGAAAAAAAAAAATTTCTATGATTTTCTCATCATATCATCCTCATTAAATTCTGTATGAAACTTCGAACTGTTATTTTCGATGAAGTACTGAATTTCAATTCGATCTGATCTGTATTTTTGGAAATATTGGAAAAATAAAATTTTGATTGGGTATATCTACGGAATCATTGGGTGGATTTTACCCATTCATGAATTCGGCCTTCGTAATTAAGGTCCAAACCTTCTCTACAAATATCGAGTTTCTAAGTTGTTTTTTTCGGAAGTTATTGTGTTTACGCAGTCGGCCGTTAGGCTGACCGTAAACACAATAACTTCCGGAAGAAACGACTTAGAAACTCGATATTTGTAGAGTAGGTTTTGGGCTTAATTACGAGGGTCGAATTCGTGAATGGGTAAAATCCACCCAATGATTCCGTAGATATACCCAATCAAAATTTTATTTTTCCAATATTTCCAAAAATAAAGATCAGATCGAATTGGAATCCAGTAATTTATCAGAAAAAAATTTCAAAAAGCACTGCCGTGAAGGCAGCAGCTTTTGCGCGCACGTTCAAATTCGTTGCTGAAGCGGTCATCTACATTGAACATGCGCGCAAAAGTTGCTGCCTTCACGGCAGTGCTTTTTGAAATTTTTTAAGCTTGTTTCGAGGAAACAAATTTGTACTTTTCGAATGAAATGGTCTTGAATGACTAGGGTGGACTCACTTCTGAAGAATCCGTTGTCAAATTCGGATCTGTCCGTCCGCTCGAAAACACTATATATATATATATATATTCTTTTGAGATGAGCAGTACATTTTTGTATATCAAACAATATGTGCCCTACAAGTATTAGTAGAGGAAATGTAAACGGGGTACCATACATTTTTACGTATGATAAATGATGATGATGAGCACAGATAAATACCTCAGGAAAAACTCTGTCTCCCCGTATAAGTGTAATGAAATTGTTGTTTGTATTTGAAGGGATTCTTTTTCATCGACAAAATTTCTTCTTTCCTATTCGATGCAGGTTGAAATCTTGGAATCACATCTGAAAACAAAAAAGGAGAAAAAAAACCAATATGAACTAGTAAATGATTTAGTACTCATTAAATTAATTTGAAGTTCACGATCCATCTCAAAAAAGAATCAGACACCGAATGAATTGCCTCGAGACCATCGTCGAATTTATATATTGGACAACTATTAACTAAATATTCTATTGTTTCCTCTTCTTCTCCGCACTCGCACCTTGGACTTTCGACCTAATTCCATTTGAAGAGGAAACTATTACAGCGACCATGACCGGTTCTAAGGCGAATAAAAAGGCACCGAATTTTCCTTGAAAGATTAAAACCATGAACTTTTTCTGAAGGATCGCTGATCAAACCTTCGTTGAAAACGTTACACGAATTCCATTCCGAACACCAAATTTCTTTGTCACTGTAAATTACGAAAGAGTGAACTTCTCTTTCGTAATTTTCTCTCGGTTTTCACTCCTAATATCCAGAACAAAACTATTGAAAACTGAATAAAATTGTTGTTTATAGAAATCGCCTGAAAAATAATGCAAAATCCTCCCAGAATAAGCTTTAACCGATACTTAGAAGTTCTATAGTCTCAAAATTTTCAAGGTTGGTTCTAAAGTTCAATTGGATAAATCCAACCAGTGGTTTCGGGATCAACCCTATGAACTATTGTTGTCAGCTGCTAAATAACTCAAGAATTACTGATACTGATGATCGAATTCAAAGTTGTAAATCTGTTGTGAAAAACCTTCGCGCAACTCAGTTCAAATTTTCGTTAGTTGAATCATTGAAGAAAAAGTTTATATTTCAGGTCCTCTCTGATTCCCATAAAATTTTGCATGAACCCATTTCTGAATTCGGCTTTCGTAATGAAGCACTGAATCTGCTCTACAAATGCTGTCACTCAAAGTTATTTCTTTCGCAAGTTATTGTGCTTACGATCCGCCGTCAGGTTGAAAAATGAATGCTTCAATCGGGCCTATTCTGTCTGCAAAGGGCAATAGGAAAAAGATATTGCTTCCATATCAAGATCAGAAATATTGGTATTCTGATCATCGATTCTGAGCAATATGATCTGTCACTTCAACAAGAATCTTGCTATCAATATTGCGATCTTAGCAACCTCAAGTAGTATTTGCTATGCTTGATAACAAGACATCTTAGAAAGGGAATATTGCAGAGATCTATTTTTTCCAGTATTTTTTCTTCCTAGAATTCGAAAATATTGAAAATAGAGAAATATTTGCGAATGGAAATGTATTCGAGGTTCTCTAGACTATTTAATTTGAAGGAAAATTCTTAGACTAAAATACCGGCATAGTAGACAACAGCTGAGATGACTACTCTAATCAGCTCAACAACAGCACTTTCGAGTTGCCAACAGATTGATCTGATTGATTTCTAGCAACCAAATACTCTATTGGTATCCAGCAAATTGACTATTGGTTAATTTGAGTTGAATTGGTTCTTCTGTTTCGTAACATTTTTGAATATAAGTCCGATGTTACACGAAAACATCGAATAGAGGTTATGTATGCGAAATCATAGAAAACTCACGAAATGTTTATGAAAGAGAGTCATTTTCTTCTTCCTTTGTAGCTCTAAAGTCACAAAATACAGTGTTGTCAGCTCTAAAATCACCGATTATGGAACTCCATGATAGCAATATTGCTATGACAAAATTCATAACAAATATTGCTATAACACTCGGAACAGCATACGCAATGTCATGGCCATATTGCTATAAATTAGAAAGATAGCAATATGACTTGAATAGCAAGGTTTATAGCAATACGCAAACAGAATCGATCTGATCGGATCTATAAAAATCTCACTGAATACTTTTCGAATTTTTCTGTAAAATGATCTCGATTAAAGTATAATGCAGATATTAACATTTATTGTATATTCAATTTGGTGTAGATTACTATAGATAGACTTTCACGAGTTCGAAGTCAAATTTCCTTATGCCTGTCTATAAATGTCCCTCCTCCAACACGTGTTAGTTCTAAAATAACCATCGAAAGCCAAGAATCCAAACAAAATCATAACTCTGATATTTTCAAGGATTTCTCGACTTCTGAAACGAAGACATAGACAAAGGAAGGATTCTGCTCAGGATTAATGTTATTGTCGTATCTCATTGAGTTTCCACATTCAGAACCTTAATTAATTATATCATCTAAGTATTCATTTTATTCAGAAATATTGGAAAAAAAAATGTTTAAGTTCGTGTCTATTTGAAACTTTGAGATTATTTTTATTTATTTATTTATTGAAGGCCCACTGATTAATCCAAAGAGAACTCCATGAAATTTTGAAGATCTGAAAAAGCACTGACGTGAAGTCAGCAGCTTTAACACGCTTGTTCAAATTCGTTGCCAAAGCAATCACCTATTCGAGCATCTGTACTTTTTGAAATATTGAAGAATAAGGTCAAAATTTCATATTACAACGAGATTTGTAATTTTGTTTCAATCATATTTCCGATAGTCAATATCGGATCGAATTGAAATTTGGAAAATTATACCTGAATACTCACTCTAAGGTCTGTGCCAAGTTTCGTTGAAATATGATTAAAATTTCTGGAGGAAAAAACAAAATTTAAAAATTTTTTTTGCAATTTTCTGGCTACTGGATCAACACGCAGCATGTTGCGCGTTGGTAATTTCGAACTATATACAATGTTTCATTTTGATCAAATCTGTACTTCAAGAGATATCGAGGAGTAACCTCAAAATTCCAAATGGGCCCAACTCCAGGACTATTTGGCCAGTTTATCCCATTACCGAATCCAAGCGAGATTTTTGGACTCCAAACCTAATCTGAAAATTTCAAGCTTTGGGAGCACACGGCCGGACGGACAGAATCAAATTTGACCACGGACACTGAGTCCAACCTAGTCGTTTAAGACCGATTTCGGCTCGAAATTCGAAAATTACAGACATTGTGACGGAATGATAAAGCACTGTTGCGAAGAACAAGCGCGTAACAAAATGGTTTTCAGCAATTTTCCAGATATTTATTGAAAAATTTGTTTTTTGCAAAGTATTCGTCAGCCGGCAATAAAATTTGGCACAGATCCTGGGGTCACTATTTAACAACAGTATTTTGAATTTTAGTTTGTTCGGACTTTATCTTCGAAGAAATTGGGAAATGATTTGGCAAATTGCCTACTTATTTCCTCGCTTTCATAGTTTTTACCGGAATAACTCAAAAAAGGTGCCGAAAATAAAGGCTAGATAGAATTGCTATCAAGTATTTCATCGAAAATGATAGCTTGAAGGTTCATGCGGAAATTCGGTGGGAACCATGTAAAAAAAAATTGCCAAATCTTTCCACCAGGAAGTAACATTGCGTTTTGCAGGGTCAAAACGTGAATAGATAACCTCACATTAGTGCTTTTCTGGAATTTTCTGTTGCGTCCGTAACTGCCAAGAAAAAAGTCATATGAAGAAAATTTCGTGAATCTCTATAATAAAAGTGGAAAAATTGATTGTTATAACGAAGCAAACAGACATGAAGTATATTCAATAAGTTCAATTCAGATTCTGCTCTGTTTCGTTTTTAGATAAACACCCTGTATACTTCATCATATACCTCATACCATGCGAATAAGATGTATTTAGAGCTTAATGTCAGGCTAGGATATATTTTTAAATACACGGAAATTTATGACGTGTGAATGGATGGTTGACATAAATAAACGACCTGACAGCAGTCAGTTATAATTTACGAAAACTGGAAAACATGAAATCTCAATAAAGCGGTAATATCAGGATAAAAATCAAACAAAGAGGAAATCCGATAGCCATTATCGGAGATCAATATTTATTCTGCATAAAACATGAATTTCATCGGAAAATCTTCTGGGATTTTTCTCATTTCCACTTGATATAGGTTGAAGCTACGAAAGAATAAACGCAAGACTTAAGGCGTTGAATTTTATTTTTGTTGTTGTTGTTGTTTTGTTGTTGTAATACTGACCAGACTAACGAGACGATACGGAGAATATAACGTTGGAATGAATGAGTTGATGTTGGATTAAATTCTGTAATAAAGGATTTCTAGGGGAAAAAAATATATAAGAGAACCAAGGTGAGGTCAGAAGCTTTTACGAGCTTTTTCAAATTCTGACCATTAGATCAACACGAAATTTTGCACCTAGTTGCGTGTCAGTAATCTCCACCTGATTACGAAGTTTCAATCTGATTGCATCTGTACTTCTTGAGATATTGCAGAAATCACGTTAAAATTCCAAATAACAACGAAATTTGGCACAGTTTTTTCCTTATACCCCCGAAAGTAAATATCGGACCGAATTGGGATTTGCCACTTTGTTGTCAAATACTGACTGTGAGGTTTGTGCCAAATTCCATTGAAATCTAATCAACGGTTTCAGAGAAAAAATAATTTTTCATCAAAAATTTTAAAAATTTTCGAATAAATCTTTTTTTAACAATTTTATAAAAACTAGATCCACACGAAATTTTGCACGTTGGTATTCCAAAACTATCCACGAAGTGTCAATTTGATCGAGTCAATACTTCATGAGATATCAAGGGATTTACCTCAAAATAACATCCTGTATTATGATTGAAGTGAAAAAACTTGAGAAAACGGCAATATAATAAATTACAAAACAAAAATAATATTAAAAACTGTACTTCGTCTTTTTTCTTTCGATGAAAAATCCTGAGTAGCATATATTATATGCCAAAATCTTTCCACCTGCTTTCACCAACAAGTAATTCTACTGTCATCCCTTAGTATAAACCGTTCCAATCCACGAATACAAACACAGCAACGCTATTTTTAGACGCTATTTCATTTCTGATTGCTAAAAATTGAGGAGCAATTCCCAGTCATATTTCTAGACATAATTGCAGTTATTTATCTTGTATGTGCGTATGCATATGATTCGTTAAGAGATTTACCAGTGCCTCTGAAAACTTAATATAGTGCCAGACGACTATTTTTTTTTATTAGGTTATAAGCTCGAAGCCAGCTTGGATTTCTTTGTTTCTTGGCTTCGTGAACAGTGTGTAGAGTCTATTTTCTCATTTATTATTTATTTTTGAGGTTCACGTTATGAAGTTGGTGGTTTTTCCCGCGAAAAATTTCTTGAAAACCATGGGGATGTAAAGGGTGTTTCAAATTGCGCGTTTTTTAAAGAATAAATAATTTGCATTTATTTTCAAGAACTTTTTATTGGTATGTGAAGTATCAGTTATGACATTTATATACGAAAACTAATATCTGTCAAATGGCTTCCTCTTGCAGCTCTACAGACGTCCACTCTTCTGTTATAATTTTCAATGACATTTTGAGATAATTGAGGCTCCTTCTCACTAATAACACGAATAGTTTCATCCTTTAGTTCAGGAATCGATTGAAGATTATTCTTATAGACATGGTTTCTCACATAACCCCAAAGAAAATAGTCCACCGGTGTCAAATTACATGATCTTGGTGGCCAATTGACATCACCGTTTCTGGGGATTATTAGTCCAGGAGTTTTTTGTCTCAATAAATCAATTGTGTCATTTGCAAAGTGAGGTGTAGCGCCATCCTGTTGAAACGAAATGTCTCTAGATCAATATTCATTAATTCAGGCCACAAAAATTCGATTATCATCCGACGGTATGGATCACCATTGACAGTTACAGCTAAACCAGCAGTATTTTCAAAGAAGTAGAATCCAATTACACCACCTGACCGTAATGCACACCAAACAGTGACTCGTTTAGGATGCAAAGGTTTCTCATGAATAATTCGTGGATTTTCCTCACCCCAGATACGACAATTTTGTTTATTAACAATGCCACCAAGTTGAAAATGTGCCCCATCAGAACAAATGGTTTTTTGAGAAAAATCAGCTGGTTGTTCATTGATGAAATTGACAAATGAACGGCGTTCAAATAATCTAATGGCTTTAGTTTTTCTAACCTTATATGCCTTCAGAGCTAAATCCTCGTGTAAAAGACGCCATGTTGTGGACCCACTAAGTCCAACTTGTTGTGAACGTTGTCTAATGGACATTCCAGGGTCTTCAGCAACACTTTCACGAACCAAATCAATTTTTTCTTGTGAACGACCGCAACGACTGTATTTTTCACTTTTTTGATCTTCCACCGAACCGGTCTCTTGAAATTTTTTAATAATTCAACCAATAGTGCTTCGAGATGGACGATTACGTAAACCTTAAAATACACGTAATTTTCTAAAAACACTTCACACAGAACGCTGATTTTCATAGAATAATTTAACAATTTGAACGCGTTGTTGTATCGTGTACGGAGCCATTTTTATAAATATCAAACATGACACTTCTCAAATGTCAAAATACCCACACGAGTTCAGTACGTCTTCGATATTTTATTTATTTAAAAAATAACGCGCAATTTGAAACACCCTTTAGATATAAAAATCAATACAGGATGAAGACCTGTGATTGATACTGAGGAAAGCTGAGAATTTGGTATTTATGAGTTTGAAAGTGCCCAATCCGTGATTTAACCACGGATTTTTCTTCAGGGGAACCAACATATTCGTAACAAAAATATTCCGCTCAAAATTCTAAAATAACAAGCATTCAGGCAAAATGATAACGTTCCTGTTCCTTAGAACAAACTTAAAGGACTTAAAAACTAAAACGCCCCCCTTATACGATGGTCAGTTATTTTTTCAACTGGTCAGTTTGACTTTCCCTCCGACTTACGCTAAGGGTGTGCCCTCAATTTGTTTTTACCAAGAAGTGGTCGTTTTATTATCATCCCTAACATCTGTTAGGGATAAAAACAGGTCAGTGTGCGCGGATATATTCCTTGAAAGTAAAGAATGTTGGTATTCAAGGATGCTTTTGCTCAATTAGGGATTTTGGGTTCGACTTATGAATGGGATTCTAGGATTACAAAATCCTAATATGTTTACAGGGTGTTCTGGATTAAGTCATCTCAAGTGGTATTAGCGTCAAACTGTGGTAGAGGATTTTATTGCGGTCAAGGGATTTTATGGTCAATCCAGTTGATCCTGAGGGTTCTATGCACGTGGATTCTGAAGAACCTTGGCATCAGTTCACAAAGATGTTTTGAAATATTGACGGTTAGAATTATAGAGACAAATATCCGATTGAACTAAAATTTTAAACACTGCTGTTAAATCGTGACATCAAGGTCTGTGCCAAACTTCATTACAAATGTGATGGTGGGTAATTTCCGAAAAAAATTTTTTCAACACATATCTGAAATATTCTCGAAAAAGATTTTTTCTAAATTTTCTAGATTTTCTGTCCTGACGAAATTTCGCATAAGGTTATGTGTCGGTTTTCTTCAACTAACGTACAGTGAAGTTTAATTAACACAGTGTCAATTATTTTCGAAACATTGGAGGAATCACCTGAAATTTTATGAAGCCCCTAAATTTGGCATATTTTTTCCAATATCTCTGAAAATAAATAACGGTATTTGACATGATTTCTCTAAAGAAACCTGTTTGAAAAATTGAGAAATTTTTGTACAATTTTATTGGTTTTTTATGGATACCATCCTCACGAAATTCTTTATGTTGTTGCGTTTCAGAATTTTTTTACACTAGCCAAGAAGTTTTAATCTGATCGTTCTAGTGTTTTTTAAAATATTGAGGGAATATTCTGAAGAATTCGAATCCACGAAGAAATTTCACATATTTTTTCTTCAAAAATAAATATTGGAGCGAATTCAAATTCAACCGGATTTTAGCCATTTTACCCAGTAAACACAATAACTTCGAGAAGAAACAACTTAGAAACTCGATATTTGTAGAAAAGGCTTGGACCTTAATTACCAAGGCCGAATTCGTCAATGGGTAAAATCCACCCAATGATTCCGCATTCCCCCCCATTCAGACCGAATTGAAATCCAGTACTTTATCGAAAAATAACAGTTCGAAGGTTTATACAAAATTTAATGAGGATAATATGATAGGAAGATCACAGCATATGGAATATTTGAAAAAATAAAAATTTGAAATTTATTTAAAATTGTTCTAACTATAAGATCATCATTCTGCACAAGTTTGTCTTTCAGCATCTTCGAACCAGCTGCGAAGTTTTATCATGATTGAATCAGTATTTCTTGAGTTATACGGAAAAAAACAACGATATCGAGAAGAAAACCACGAAATTTGACATATTTTTCCCAATATCTCCAAGAATTATGATCGTATCGAACTGAAATTTGGTACACTGCTGTGAAATATGAATCTCAAAGTCTTTGTGGATTTTTTTTTAATATAATAAACGGTTTCCAAAAAAAAAATTTTTTTCCTAATTTACTGACAGTATGATTTCGACAAAATTCCCTTTAAAGCTGCGCGTCGTTATACTCCACCTAAATGCCAAGTTTAAAATCGAATAGCTGCAGTAGAATAAACAATAAATTACTTCAAAACTTCAAATGGCTGTAACTCCGAAACTGTTCGAGCGATTTGGCCCATTAACGAACTTAACCGTGGCATTCCAATGCGCGACCTACCCTGAAAGTTTTAAGTTGCTAGCTCACTCCTTTCGACAGATATCGGCCGGACGGAAAGAATCGATTTTGACACTGTATTCGTCATCAGGTGGTCCAATTTAGTCGTTTGAGACCAATTTCGGGAAAAAATTCGAGAATTACAGACAATTGGACGAAACGATAGCACGCTCTGTTTCCCAATAACATGCGCGCAAAAACTAGGAAAATTTTCGAAATCTTTATTTTTATTTCTTAACGGGTAGATCCTCACAAAGTTCTGCATGAAGTTGCACTTATTGAAATATTGGGGAACTATCCTCAAAATTTCATATGGACATAACTCCGCAACCGGCAGACCAATTTGGCCTTAAAACGAACTTAACTGGTAGATTCAGGCACCAAATGTAACCTGAAAATTCCTTGTCGCCAAATGCTTTCCTTCGAAAGTTTTGAGCGAATTGAATTTGACCACGAATTCTTCTTCAGGGAATCCAACCTAATGGTGTAGGACCAATTTCGGCTCATAATTCGAAAATTACAGACATTTGGACGGAACTATATTGCGTTGTTCCCAAGAACAAGCGCGTAATGAGATTATTTCGTTGACAAAACTATTAGGTCGATTCCGTATGCGTATTGCTATGAACCTTGCTATTTTAGTCATATTACTATCTTTCTAATTTACAGCAATATGGCCATGATTTTACGCATTCTGTTCCTAGTGTAATAGCAATGTTTGTTATGAATTTTGTCATAGCAATATTGCTATCATGGACTTCCATGATCGGTGATTTAAGAGCTGACAACTCTGTATTCTGTGACTTTAGAGCTACAAGGAAGAAGAAAATAATCCTACTTCATAAACATTTCGTGAGTTTTTTATGATGTCGTATACATAACCTCACAGATTACAAAGAGATCTGTAATCTGTGCATAACCTCTGTCTACGGCTTGTAAACATCGACATAATAAAAAATGTTACGAAACAAAAAGAGTCAAATTGACCAATAACCATAATCTCCTGGATACCAACAGAATATTGGTGAACAAATACAGCAATTTTATTCAGACGTTAATAATTCGAAATCCGATGAATTTTTTTGTTGGCACCTCGAAGGGATTGCTGTTGTTGAGATGATTAGAATTATCATCTCTGCTGTTGTTTACTATGCCTGTATTTTAGTCTAAGAATTTTCCTTGGAATAAAATATTCTAGAGAACCTTGAACATATTTCCATTAGCATATACTTTTTTTATTCATGTAAACATCGACTTATTCAAAAATGTTACGAGACAGAAAAACCAATTAAAGTCAAATGGACCAATTCCGTGGACACCAAAAGAATTTATTACCAGAAATCAAATGCAGCAATTTTATGCAGGCGTTAAAAATTCGAAATTCGATGAACTTTTCTGTTGGCAATTCAAAGGAATGAGATCATTAGAATAATCATCTCAGCTGTTGCTTACTGTGCCGGTATCATTGTATAAAGACAACTGTTGTCTTTATAAAATGCCGGTATTTTAGTCTGAGAATTTTCCTTGAAATTAAATATTCTAGAGAACCATGAATAAATTTCTATTAGCACATACTTCCCTATTTTCAATATTTTCGAATTTTTGGAAGAAATAATAATGAAACAAATGGATCTCTGTAATATTCCCTTTCTAACCTATCTTGTTATCAAGCATAGCAAGTACTATTTTGAGGTTGCTAAGATAGCAATATTGATAGCAATATTCTTGTTGAAGTGACAGATCATATTGCTCAAAATCGTTGATCAGAATACCAATAATTCCAATCTTGTTATGATAGCAATATCTTTTTCCTAGCACTTTTGCTTTTCGCAAACCGAATCGACCTGAATGAATCATTCTGTTAAATCCTCAGCATCTCGTCCACCACGTTGTTTCAATATCTGTATTATTCACTTCTCTCCCCTGGGAACTATCATCCAACATTTCCACGAACACCGGAACAAACAGCAAATTCCTGACGCGTGTGCTGTTTGGGATGATATATTCTCCTTTGGGTTCCCTCAGCGCAGATGTTGAGATTTTTTCCGCCAAATATAGCCAAGCTTTTTCATTCTCCGCACGTTTTACCAACTAATCGTATATGCTTTCTCGCCTTCAAACTCAACGGCACGTGCTGTAACTAAAAACGGCGTCCACAGGAATATGCAGGCTGCCTTCTCAACCAAGCGAAACAGTATTTTTAGACGCGTGAACTGGCCAGAAAAAAATGCGAAGTCTATTTGAGATCGTTTCGAGGAATCGGTACTTATTCAGAGAGTTCGATCATTCTTTTATTGATTAACATTGGACCGGAGCAAGCACGAAATATTTACTCCATTCACTTTCATAGATACAGTCAGTAGACTTTGGAATAAGTCTATTAAGTTTTTGGAACTAGAACACAGAGTCATGTTGGAACTCGCGACATGTTATATAGTCCAAAATAATTCGGCGAGACATTGTGAATTTCTATATATTTTCATCAAAATCTCTATGGTTTGATTTAGTTACATACGTATCTACTAGTACTTTCATGTAGAAAGTGCAACGCCGCGTAGTTATGACAGGAAAATGAATCTTACCTAACATACAGTCAGAGTGGAATATAAAATTAAAATGAGACTCAAGTAGAATTTAATCGATGAAACGAAACAAATAGTTTTATAGATAGACCACGGTCGATCATTTTTTAAACCAAAAAAAAATAAAAAAAGTATGAAACCCATCGAAAAGGGAAGAGAACATAACAAAAGTTTTAAGAAAAAATAATTTACGGCCTATCTTGATTTCCGGTAAAACTACAAGTCCCATGGGAAAAAGTTAAACGGCAATGTTATAGGGAAAAAAAAGATCTACACCCTTTGTATAACACTTTTTCTGCATAACCTAAAAATTCATGTGAAAAATTCAAATATCCAAGTTTTTGGTTTTTATTTTCATCTTCTACAAAAAAAATTTTTTTCGCGAAATTCTGTGAAAACTTATCTTTTTATGTTCCGAATACACTGTAATTGTTTCGATGCAAATTATATATTTATTCACCTAAATTCGACTAAATATCGAAACAGCACCCTAACTTTCAATCGGTAAGCCTCATGTCAAAATATCTACTTTTCCAAAAAAATTGGTGAGCTTTTTGTTCGTTGAAATCTCTACTTTCTGATGGTGTCAACAAAAATAAATATCATTATGGTGAATTTCCTCAAAAATTATCATGTAGTAAGGTCCTGACCTTCCTAGCCTTTTCCCCACTTCTCTATGAAATACCTTTTAATGGGCTTAAATTTTCCGTGGATCACTCAGGTATTCAAATTATTTTGGAATAGCAATAAATTGGCATCTACTCGTAGAATTTGAAGAAGATTTCACAACTTCCTCAAAATATTGAAGATGTCTTATTAAATATTAACTTTATTAATTTATTTGGTTGTTAATTATAGTGGTATACTTCTGCATTTTCTAAGAAAATCCATCACCATCAGAAAAAAGAGATTTCAACGAACAAAAAGCCCAACAACTTTTTCGAAAAAGTAGATATTTTCACATGGGACTTTTCGATTGAAAATAAAGGTGATTTTTCAATATTTGATCGAATTAAGGCGAAGAATAACTGTGATCACTTTAGTAATCGTAAATGAATATAAGGAGCTAAAAGAAAGTCTAGTAAATGACGTGAATAACACTCATGACTGCGGTTTTATTCATGAGATAAAGAACAGATATGCTTGTGCAGATATGCTAATCAAATAATTATGAGGCTTCTCTATACTGTATTGTTGTTGTAACAAGAATGCTCCGTTGTTTCATTACCTAAAAACATCTGAGCGTCATATCTGATATGCATGCAGGAAAGAGTTCAACACATCCTTGAAGTGTACGAGTATTATGAAAAAAAATGAAGAGATCTTGAAGCTAAGCAATGTTGGGCGCGTTTGGCAGCCGGATGGGCGATCGCTCGGAAATACCTGAGTGAATTTCTGAAGGAATCGCCAAGAGACTTGAGGCGTTAATTTGCCCATAAAAAAGCGAGCCAAACTTCCACACCTGATATACGTGAAAATATAAAATTTTTCAGCTTTCTTTCCACATGGAACAGTTGTGAGGTGTGTTGCAGGCTTCTTTGGAATATTTAATCGAAATGGTCTTGAACGACTAAATTGAAAATTTTGTGGGTTCGAGTGGTAAGTGAATTGAAGAAATAACAATTCGAAAATTCTTCAAAATTTTGTTGAAAAACTTTTTTTTCTCAAAAACTTGTCGTCAGATTTCAATGAAATTTTGCACAGACCTTGTACGACAGCATATCAAAACTCAGTTCGATTTGAATTCTATTTTCGATGATGACTATATGTCAAATTTTGAACTTTCTTTCGGTAGTACCGATCATGATGATACTTGGTTACTAGTTGGCAAATACTGATGCAAAATTTCGTGCAAAATTTAGTGATGATCGTGTCATTACAATAATTTCAAAAGCTTCTGACTTCATGTCAGTACTTTACTAGTATTTTATTCTATTTTATTTGATAAAATTCTCTCATTCACTGATTAAACCGTCATCTTCAGACGCTCAACTCACTCTGAAAATTTCAACTCTTTGGTACTTTCCTTCGAAAGTAACAGCGTTTCCGTCAGACTGGCAGACATAATTGAATTTGACAACCATCAGTGAATATGAACTAATCATTCAAGTACCTCAAAAATTATGTTCATTTGAAAAAAATTAAATAAATGGGAACACTACCGATTCCTAAGAACAAAGAAACAAAAACAAAAAGAAATAAAACAAGCTCATATAAGATAGGTTATGAATAATTCACTTAGAATTAATGAAATCCTGTCTTCTTTCTGAGTAAATTTTTCTTTGCCCTACCTATAAAATCGACAAAAACTCTTGAAATATTCAGGATTTCCTGTCATCATTTTCTTTTTTGATTCGAACAAAAAACATAATATGAAAATGATAAAGCAAACCGAGGATATTGGAGTCAGACAAATAAATTACCCAGGGGTTGGAAAATTGAATAAGGCGTCATTGAAATTGCCGTCATAAAGTTTCTAGACCTCGTTAAATCAAAATATTCTATTTTTATACCTACTATCCATTCTACTCTCTATTAAAGTATGAACTCTCTACTATCCCTTGAGCCAATTTAAACAGAACCATCCCCTAAAAAGCAGCCCATCATATCCTATTCCTCCAAACGAATCGAAATATACGTGAAGCTAATAGTGGAAACTAAACGAACTCTTGTTGACTTGCATTTCTCGAATATCCTTCCGAGTTTCGACTCTCTAAAAGCATAATTTTCGATGCTCTGTACACAGTCGTATCTGTTTTATTTCCTTCTGAACGTTGTTGCATTAGAGCTATCGATTTTCAGCTCAAATATTTGCCGGATACGAGTCATCTGCAGAACGCCGCGACCTCTATAGGTGACACCTGCAGTTTTGGCGAAGTCGGGGATGTTGGTTTATCTGTGGCTGCAGGTTGAATAGGGAGTTATCGAAATGTCAAGTTTGACCTCATTAAAAGTTGCACCTTTATGTGAAAGGGTGGGAAACTAATCGGAAACCTTCGGAAATGACTTGGAACCATTCCAAAATTCAATGGGGTATTCATTTTCAATTCATTTGTATACTTCGAACGCTTTGTTTCAGTGAAATAGTGCTTTCTCAATTGGTCCAAACTTTCGAAATTTGAGCTGTGAATTATCTCCACTGATTAGGTTGGACTGATGCAAAATTCGTAGTTAAATTCGATTATATCTGTCTGTCCGCCGCCGCTCGTAAACATTGTAACATTTGTGTGGTTGCGTGAAATAATCTAGGTTGGGTTTGAGCGGGTTCTGGTTGAGTTCATTAACGGACGAAATACTCCGAACGGTTCCTGAGGTAAAGTCATCCAAAATTCTTGGTTCTGTACTAACTGACAAAGAAACTGCAACACCCAGAAGGAGCTGTTCAAATTTTGATTTTTTTTTGGTAAAACATGGATAGTATAGCAAGGAGAAAATAATTAGAAAAATAAATAGAAATATTTCATGTGAATATTTTTTGTTACTTACTTTTTTGTAGTCGTTTTTTGCAAATTTTTTAAATTTTACAACTAACCGGTTAATCCAGGAGATCCAAAGTCGATGTTTAGTTGTTGTTAAAATGTCTATCGCACGTGTACGCGGAATTTATCGACAGCTAAGTGAATTTGAAAGAGGTCCAATGATTGGTCCAAGGGAGGCGGGTTGTCATTTCGAGAAATCGCTAACCGTAAGAACAGAAATCCAACTACTGTTATGGGATGTCGTCAAGCGTGGTTTGATAATGCCCAAAATCGAAGAAGAGTAGACACCGGACGTCGAAGGGGCACAAATGAAGTTCAAGATCGTCGTCTGAGACTTATGGCCATTAGAGACCGATCTTTGGCTGATGAGTGGTTAGGAGACCAAGGCCATCCTGTAACTGTCTTAACGGTTTACAGCCGTGTAAGTTCTTTTGGACTGCAGCATTATCGACCCCATCTTGTGTTACCTCTTTCGGTTGAGCATCGCCGACCACGATTACAGTGGTGCAGAGAACGACAACATTGAATTGTGGAATGGCATCAGGTCGTCTTTTCTGATGAATCTCGATTCTCATTGGGTGCACATGATGGCCGAAGAAGGGTTAGACGTCGTCGGAGAGAAAGACGTGACACTCATTTTGATGTTGAGCGTTATGTACACCAGACAGAAGTCTATATGGTATGGGGTGCTATTGCACACACAAGAAGGTCACCTTTAGTCTTTATTCGAGGTAACATGACAGCGCTGCGTTACCTTCAAGAAATAGTGGAGCCATATGTTCTCCCTCACCTTAACTAGCTCTAGAATTCAATTTTTCAGCAAGATTATGCTCGACCTCATGTTGCCAGAGTTAGGTTAAACTTTTTTGGGTAAATCCGCAAGATATTCACATCATTGTAAGCAGTGTGAGTTCCTGAACAAAAAATATGACAACATAGGCGGTCTCTCTTTGTTTAGAAGATATGGACCCCCAAAGTTCCAAATTGTTGCATTTTCAGATCCTTTTTTCCGCCATAAAAATGATCTCTCACTTCTCAAATCTAGTTCATAAATCATTTTTGAACCTTCAACCAACGAATAGCGACACTTTCTTTCAAGAATATTCATTATTTAAAGGAAGAAAAGTGAAAATATTAGACAACCACTTAACCTATATTTCTACGAAATACTTCTCAATGTTGAAGCGGAGCTTGGCAACAGCGTCTTTTCATCGCTGGCCAACGTATTATGACCGAAGGGTAGTTCCTGGCGGGAAATATGAAATGATGGACAGTTGAAGGATATGATTGTAGGGAAAATGCTTCTGTCACTGAAGAAGAAGTGGTTATTCTAACATCAAAACAAAATCATTGAGAGTATTTGTTTAAGGTTTCACTCTCAATATTTTCGTTTGAACTTTCTTTCTATCCCCTTCAAAATAGGGAGGTTGTTATCTACTTCGTTTTTTTGTGTCTTCGAGATAGTCGCAGTTCAGAATGAGATTCAGGGTATTCCAATAAAATGGGTTATTTAATAACCTCGATTTCATTGGAAATCTGGGAAGGGCGCGACCTATCACAAATGAAAAAAATGTACGTGAAAATATATATCAGGGTGTAATCTCATTCCATTACTATGTGTTTCAACCTTGTATATTTTTTCATCAGAAACGAATTCTCCTATTGGAAGATTTAGAGTATCGCAGTAAACAGTAAGAACTAAGCACATATTTCATTTTTCTCGCCAGCAATAATCATCAAGTCATTCACGAATACGCACGATGGCACGATTCCGACCGATGAAGTTCGCGCCATTGCCAAACTTCACTTTTAGACTGAGTCGAAATCAGAAGAAATAGAGGTTAAGTGGTTGTCCAGTAATTTCATTGTTTTTTCATTAAATATTGATTATTCTTGAAAAAATTGTTGCTTATTGTTGGTGGAAGGTTCAAAGGTGGTTTGTGAACTATACAGATGAAGTGAGAGATTGTTTTTATGGTGGAAAAAAGGACCTGAAAATGACGCATTTTGGAACTTTGGGGGCCCATATCTTCCAAATTAAGGGAGACCGCCTATTTTCGATTTCACATTTTTGATTCAGAAAAACACACTGCGTACAATGATGTAAATATCTTTTTAATATCTCGGCGACGGGAAATCTTGCGGGTTTACCATTTTTTGAAGCGACCCATGTGAATATTTTGCCATGACCGCCCAGGTCCCCTTACCTTTCGCCCATAGAACATGTTTGGAACATCATGGGTAGAAGGCCTGGAATTTTATCCCAGCCCCCACGGACTTTGGCGCCTCTGAAACATGAAGTACAGGTAGCTTGGGTAGTATCCCTCGAGAACAAAAAGACCATCTTTTTGCTCAATGCCAAGACGTGTTGGGGAGTGTATAGATAAACGCATTATCAACAAATTCAATAAAAAAAATAGTAAACCCTCCGTTTTTCCTTCTCCAAATTTCAATCATTTACTCCTTGCTTTACTATCTATGTTTTACCAAAAAACAAATTCAAGATTCAAACAGCTCCTTCTGGGTGTTGCAGTTTCTTTGTGAGTTAGTATAATTAACTGAACAAGTACCAACGAAAAAAGTCAAGTATACGGCATTTTTGAATCGAATTACCTTCAAAACAAAGTATCACTCAACCCCCCTTTACATTTGAGATATAACAAATTGGTTGAAATCAACAGTAAAAAATGTCCCCCTACGAACTAAAGTTAACTTCTCTTCACATTATTTCTGATTTTACAAGGGAGTCCAAATCTTTATGGGTACTTTTCCAAATAGTCACACACTGTAGATCTGAATACACATTGATATTTCGCCAGGATGAAGATTAACGAGTCGTTTCGTATTTTTCTTGAAATCCAATCTGTGAATTAGAAGACACCTCGACATCTGTTCCAATTTATTGCATCACAAACTCTTCATACCAATTTATTCCTGGTATATTTCTGTTTCGAATTCATTCATTCTGCTGCTACTCGAGCCTGAAGAACATCGTTTCATTAAGTTTCTCCAGAATTTTTGAATGAAATAGTTAGCTGTAAGGTCTGTTTCTTCCTTTTGCAATCCAGGATTAGAGCTGGCAGCTAGAAAGTGTTCTTTGGGATGTTCTACTTATTAAATCAGACACGGTGACAGCTACACATTGAAACATCCAGAAAGCTGGGCGCTGTTAGGTAATAATTACAGGGCCGGCGTAGATCCTACCTCACTCTGGAATCTTAGTATGGAAACACAAATAAAGTTGGCTCTGTCCTAAATCTTATCATCGATCGAATGATATTTTGAATTATGATGCTTTAACGACCTAAGCAACACTATTGTATGAATAATGAGAGGGTACTTTTTTGGTCTGAATCAGAGAAAAACTCAATTTGAAGGAATGCCGACGTTTCGATATATTTAATATCTTCTTCAGGGCTCTACAATAAATGACACAATAATTAGGGTGTGGACATGATAGAGAACAACATTATGATATTCTCGAGTGGAAAAAAATAAAACTGTTAGGAACTCGGAAAAGCAACGAGTTAAACAGATAATTGATCACAAACCTAGTAGGTACTAGGAAGGTCACAAAAATAACGAACAAAGTATAAATAAGAATCGTCAATACAAAAACAATTAAAATAATTTTGAAACAATTGAAATAACTTTGAAACATCTATTTCCATTGAAAAAACAATAAGTTGTTACTCACACTGTCAGTTGGTCTCTCTTGTCACCTTATTAATAATATAAAATTCGGGTGAAACAATACCGATCATAATGAAGCGAAAACAGTGTAGTGGAATATGTCAACAAGAGAGACTGGTGGATGCTACATATAGAATGCATTATTTTATCTATCAGACATCGGGAAAGAGAATTGAAAAAGGTGTGTATCGATGTGACGAACTGTTAAGATTATTATTTAGATGTTACTTTTTTTATTCTCTGGATAAGGTCGAAATAGGCTGTATTAAGGTTATCAATATCACTCCTTTTATTGAGTGAGTTAGGTTCTTTTTTTATTTCTAGCATTTCACAAAATAATCTTTTCCTTAAGTTCGCCTGTTTGGAAAAGATTATTTTGTGAACCTTAATACAGCCTATTTCGACCTCATCCAGAGAATAAAAAAAGTAACATCTAAATAATAATCTTAACAGTTCGTTACCTCGACATGCACCTTTTTCAGTTCTCCTTCCCGATGTCTGATGGATAAAATAATGCATTCTATATGTGTTCAAAATCGGATTTTGTCAAATTTTTTAGCAGTGGACTGTGACAGATGATTGAGTTGGATAAAATTGTTTAAAAACGATTTATTTACATATATACATTGTATAAAACAATTGAGAGACATAATCATACATAAATTGGAATTTGGAGTCAAATTAGTCACCAAACAACACGACATTTACAGTGATGGATTATAAGAGCAAATAAATCAGTGAGTGGGGCAAATTCCACCAGAAAAATAGAAGGTTTCAGTGATGACCTTAAAAGAAAATGCTAAGACAGTGAGAGTACGGATTAAAAATGATTATGTATGATTATGTGAGTAGACAATGAGAATGCAGCAAAAATGAGTCTTTATAAAATTACAAATAATTGAATCAATCATAGCATCCACCAGTCTTTGTTGTTGACATATTCCACTACACTGTTTTCGCTTCATTATGATCGGTATTGTTTCACCCGAATTTTATATTATTAATAAGGTGACAAGAGAGACCAACTGACAGTGTGAGTAACAACTTATTGTTTTTTCAATGGAAATCGATGTTTCAAAGTTATTTCAATTGTTTCAAAATTATTTTAATTGTTTTTGTATTGACGATTCTTATTTATACTTTGTTCGTTATTTTTGTGACCTTCCTAGTACCTACTAGTTTTGTGATCAATTCTCTGTTTAACTCGTTGCTTTTCCGAGTTCCTAACAGTTTTATTTTTTTCCACTCGAGAATATCATGATGTTGTTCTCTGTCATGTCCACACCCTAATTATTGTGTCATTTATTGTAGAGCCCTGAAGAAGATATTAAATATATCGAAACGTCGGCATTCCGTCAAATTGAGTTTTTCTCTAATTTAGACCAAAAAGTACCCTCTCATTATTCATATAATAATGATATTTTGAATGAATTTTGTATTATTGTTCTGGTTTATTATTTGAAAAAATCGAAAAATAAGCCTAAGTGATCGACCAAAAAAAATTACACAATTTACATTCTGAAGCACCTTTATGTAGATTTGAATGAACCAGTAAAAAACGTTGCAAATTTCGCACCAGGGTTTATTATTTTCTCAGTTAAACAACCCAATACCATTGATATCTTAAATGAAACTAATATATCATTCATAACTCATTGGTTTTTCACACCAGAATTTACAGTGTTTTTCTTTACAACTCAAGGACCACTGGTCGGAAATCATCCGGGTTGAAAGTTTTAGGTTGAGTTATGCAACAGTTATCAATGTTGAGATTTCGGTTCAGTACTTTCAGGGAAAAACCGCGGACAACGGACGTTGGACGGCGGGCTGTCGGATTCTGGTTTATTATTTGATTAAATCAAGTAATAAACCATAGTAACCGACCAAAAAAAAAATTCCCTCCCTGAAAATTTCACAGTTTACGAAATGAACTAATAAAAAAAAATCTGTCCGTCCGCCGTTCGTTGTCCGGGGCTTTTCTCTGAAAGTACTGGACCAAAATCCATGAAACTTGGTTGAAAAATCGTGTGTCGCTCGGGACTGATCCTCCAAGCTTTTCAGCAAGATCGGTGTGCCCTGAAAGCTCGAAATGGGGGGTTATGGAAAAAATTATTTCTCGAAAACTTACCACCGAATTTTCATGAAACTCTGAACGTTGATTACTGTTGCATAACTAAACCCAAAAATTTTACCCATATGATTTCCGACCTGTGGTCCCTGAGTCATGAAGAAAAACGCTGCAAATTTCCAATAATATCGAAAATGAATCATCGCATTCGGTTCTAAGATTTGGAATTAAGTGGAATAATCGGTTAACTTTTCATCCAGAATCATATATCTAGAAGTAGATGACAATATTGATTACCAAATTTTCCACACATATCGAGAAATTTTTAATGAATACGTTATTATTTTATAAACACAATGTGCAAATACCCCATCGATGTTCTTGACAATTTCATAATCGTAAATAGTCCGAATTAAATATTGTTGGGTTTTCTCTCTCAATATCTCAAACATAGCTACTGAAAATTGGATAAAATTATTATTTATTGAAATCATTCTGCGGATTACGGGATTTAAGATTAAATTTCTTCATGAAGCTCATTTATATCTTAAATAAAACTCATATTTTATTCATAAATCATTGGTTTTTCAGAACACAAAAAAAAATTCCATGAAAAAATTCATTTGAAACATTGAAATCTCAATAAATACTATTTTATAACTGGATAACACTTTTACATGCAGAGCGCGAATTAAGTAGCGTTATTTAAAATAATGCAGATTTTCAAAAAATTCGGTTTATCGGAGGTTTCCATCAATTTTGGCGTAGTACAATTATTATCCTCAACATGTGGACTGGTTTCAATCGAAATCCAATATTTTTCATACTGAGAGTTTGAAATAAATTGGAGGAAATAATTGAACCAATCAATAACAAATCGGAAATCTCATCAATTTTCGAGAATCTAATACTGTTTTCTCAAATATTCAATATTCTGTATCATATTGCATACTGTGTCATACTGTATCATATTATCCTCATTAAATTCGGTATGAACCTTCAAACTATAATTTATTGATAGAGTACTGGATTCTAATTCGATATAATATGTATTGTTGGAAATATTGGGAAAATAAAATTTTCAATTGGCATATTTGCGGAATCATTGAGTGGATTTTACCCATTCACGAATTCGGCCGTCGTAATTGAGGTCCAAACCTTCTCTACAAATTTCCAGTTTCTAAGTCGTTTCTTCCGGAAGATATTGTGTTTACGGTCGGCCGTTTGGAAGGCTTGGGGCTTAATTACACCAGAACATGCGCGCTAACACGCCCTTGCGGATTGCAAGATTCAATATATTTGTCAAGGACGGTCTTCGAAAAATTTGCACACTTATTTTGTTTCATTAATGAAAATAATTTTCGAACAATTCGACAGTTACGGCATTGTTTGATTCATAATTGATATATTGCCTTCACATGCGATAGTTACCCTGTTCTCGGGAAACTGGAAACTCCACTGATTCAAGTCTTGTGTGTTCCCAACCAAGTTCCATATAAACATTGGGGCACTTTGGAACATAGTTTGGGCCTGAACTTGTGTTTACATAGAAAATTTACCTGGAAATCTTGATCACAGTTAGAAAGAGCAACATACCCGTCTATGCCTTTTTGTGTACCTATTCTGAGTATATTCCTCATGATTTAATATTCCTACAAATGTAGGTCTTCATCAAATGACAGAAAAATACATAGTATTTTCATGAAATCTGACACGTTTAAAAATTCAGAAAAATAATTAGGATTGAATTATAGTTTATTATCTCAAGTTGGTCTCATGAACATAAACCTGCGATCAAAATTGGGCGGTCTGCCTTAGTTTCCAAGAGATGGGCCCTTAAAGTTCCGAAAAAGTCCAATTACGTTCAGAACCATTGTCATTACTTTCTGTTGGTTCATGATTCATCCTTGACCATTCTCGCAACTACTTGTAAGTAATTGAGGATTTTTCATTCCGAATAATGAGATCAAGATAAATTTCAATGGAACTGTTCTAAATCAAACAAACATAACCTAACCTAGGACCTAAGTCATTTTAGCTGGATTGATTGACCAGACTTGCATAATTTCATTCCAACCTCCTGCATATGTGAGTAGTGGTAACATTGTGTCGATGCCAAACTTCTCTCATGATTGAAGTGAAATTCCGTAAACTATCAGAAGAATTGGTTTCGATGAATATAATCTTTTTCAATCGAACAGTGAATATATTCGAGAAATAACAAGTCGAATCGTTGTTAAAAGGTGGAAGGAATATTTGTGATTTAACTGAAAGTGAAGGGCGTTTCAAATTGTGCGGCTTTTTTAAAGAATAAATAATATATAGATGGCGCACTGAATTCCACTGGGTATTTTGACATTTGAGAAGTGTGATGTATGAAATTTATAAAAATGGCTTCGAACACGGTACAATCATGCGTTCAAATTGTTGAATTATTTTATGAAAATCAGCGCTCTGTGAAAAGTGTTTTTGGAAAGTTACGTGAATTTTATGGTTTACAGAATCGTCCATCTCAAAGCACTATTGGTCGAATTATTAAAAAATTTCAAGAGACCGGTTCGGTGGAAGATCAAAATAGTGAAAAATACAGTCGTAGCGGTCGTTCACAAGAAAACATTGATTTGGTTCGTGCAAGTGTTGCTGAAGACCCTGGAATGTCCATTAGACGTCGTTCATAACAAGTTGGACTTAGTGGGTCCACAACATGGCGTCTTTTACACAAGGATTTAGCTCTGAAGGCATATAAGGTTCAGATAACACAGGAACTAAAGCCATTAGATCATTTAAAACGTCGTTCATTTGTCAATTTCATCAAATAGCACCCAGCTGATTTTTTTCAAAAAATCAAGTTTTCCGATGAGGCACATTTTCAACTTGGTGGCTTTGTTAATAAACAAAATTGTCGTGTCTGGGGTGAGGAAAATCCACGAATTATTCATAAGAAATCTATGCATCCTAAACGAGTCACTGTTTGGTGTGCATTATGGTCAGGTGGTGTAATTGGACCTTACTTCTTTGAAAATGCTGCTGGTGAAGCTGTAACTGTCAATGGTGATCGATCCCGTCGGATGATCATCGAAGTTTTGTGGCCTGAATTACTGAATATTGATCTAGAGGACATTTGGTTTCAATAGGATGGCGCTACACCTCACTTTGCAAATGACACAATTGATTTATTGGGACAAAAATTACCTGGACGAATAATCTCCAGTGATGTCAATTGGCCACCAAGATCCTGTGATTTGACACCGATGGACTTTTTTCTTTGGGTTTATGTGGAAAGCCAGGTCTATAAGAATAATCCACAATCGATTCCTGAACTAAAAGATTAAATTATTCGTGTCATTAGTGAGATAGAGCCTAAATTAAGTCAAAATGTCATTGAAAATTTTAAAAATGAGTTGACGTCTGTAGAGCTACAAGAGGAGGTCATTCAACAGATATAATTTTTCGTGTATAAATTTCATAACTGTTACTTCAATTACCAATTAATATTTTTGAAAATAAATGAAAATTATGTGTTTTATTTATTCTTAAAAAAACGCTCAATTTGGAACACCCTTTAGTGAGGAATGGTACTCTTAAAATTGACTTTATCGGAACTTCGGAAAAATTAATATGGATACAACATGTTCTTATTGCATTTATTTCCACAAGACATGTTAAACAAAATTCCTTACCACGATTCACAATTGAACGTAGGATGTTTTTCAGAATAAATATATGTAAATGTTCATCTTTCAATCTCTCTCAATTTTTTTTTCAGGACGAAGTGTAGTCATGTCTGCCCTTCACCGATGCTGATAGTACCATAATCAATCATTTACATACGGGGAGGACATCAACAACTAACAAAACAATGGATTTGGGTAAGGGAAATATTTTACATATTCAAATTTTCAGGCCTACTCTGTGTAGCGACTACTAATAGGCTAGGAAACAACAATAGAGACTAGAAGCCTTATATATCATAATCCGAAAGAGTCTGTCCATCCCGATACTTATTGAGATGCAACAGATGTCACATGATCTCACGAAGAAATATATTGATAAATTATTTGAGATAACGCTAGAGGAATAGTATCGAGGTTTGTGGAGGCCCTTGAATACAATGGAATATTGAAATCTATGAGGTTACACTTGTTTCTTTGTTTCAATCGGTTTGCCTACGTCGATCGAATGATCTGGAATTTCGAGTACGACAATCTTTGAATACAAATATTCTCTTAGTATGATTCGCTTTAAAATTGTTGCGTTAATTCACTTTGGTAAATACAAGCTCTGTCTTTTTTATTTAAAATTAATTTTGTTGTGTAAATTCTTTTTTGGATTTATAATTTGTTGTGCACCCCTGTAAGTGGATGTATTTCTGTTGGGATTCCTATTCGAATGAATAAAAATGAAAATTACAGAATAAAATAACAGTTTTTCGGTTTATTATTTGATAAAATCAAATAAAATACCCTTAATGATCGAACAAAAAAAAAAATTACCCCCCCTGAAAATTTCGCAGTCTACATTTTGAAGTATGTTGATTTGAATGAACTGATAATTTTGCTATATGAATCGAGTTGGAAGTACTCCTGTGAATCGGCTTTGGTTGGCTTTAATTTTGGTAATTTTCTGCCATATCTTAACCATAATATAATTAATTTTGCCGCTTTCATATTTGATGTGATGTCTTCGGGAAAACTATACAATATTCCAATGTTGATGGTTTTGAATTCTAACTTGAAGATAGATTAGCAGAATAAATTTTAGGACAGTTGACTTTAAGTTATTATTATCTTATATTTTTCAAACTATATGACCATCAATCAGGAAATAATTAATTCCGCCAGTCATATTTTGGAAAAATATTGATGTGATAATTTCATGAAAAACTGATGAATATTTTGCTGTTGATGATTTGAAGTTCTGCGAACTTGAAGTTAGGTTAGCCTAGTGATTTTTGGTAGAGTTATATAGTCTGCTAACTCGACGTTTAGTTTATATTATCGAATATTTTTTTGAAATACATGAACGGCAAAATCTTAATTATGAAATAATTAAGTTCACCATTTCATATTCTGGATAATAGTTGATGATATTTTTTCAGAAAAAACTAGTCGATATTTCGCTGTTGATGATTTGAGTTTCTGCAAACTTAAAGCGATTTTTGGGAAAGTTGATCCGCTAACTTAAGGTTACGTTATTATCATCGAATAGTTTTGAAATACATGAAATACAAACTAGCCATTTTTCTAAAGAATGGATGGTTGAAAATATTGATATCAAGTTAGCAGAACATCAAATATTTTCAGAAAACAACAATAACAAAATGATTTCCTTCGTGCGTACAAGCAGACAACAATATACAGACCAGCTTCCAATAAAAAAATATTTGAGAAAATTGTCTATGCTAACCTAAGTTGCTCTGCTAACTCAACATCAAGTTAGTAGAACATCAGCATAAAATATTCCCCGATAATCGAAAGAGGCAAAATTCTTCTTTTCAGTTAAATAAGAATTAGTCTTATTCCACAGAAGTGATTTTTGGATAAGTGCCTCTGTTAAGTTGACATCAAGCTTGAAGAACAAGAATGGCAAACTTATTTTCTACATGACCTATTCAAGGCAAAAAATGGTGAAATAGGGGGCACCTTCATTCAAGAAAAAACAATATTTTGCCGAGGTTGCTCTGCTCATCTGACTTCAAGTTATTAAAACTTCGAATATTTCGCGAAAAACAAGAGAAAATATTCATTTATTTAGGGTTTATTAACGTCAAAAACTTTGCTTAATATGAGCAGGTTCTTTTCGAGTAATTCTTGAAAAAATTATCCTGCTAACTCGACGTCAAGTTAGAAGAATAAGAAAGAAAAAATATATTTTTTACGGCTAATTGAAGGCAAAAAAAAGAAAACTACAGGAGAGCTTCTTTTGAAAAGAATAGTTTTTGCGAAAGTTGCTCTGTTAACCTTACTACAATTTTCCAAAATGTTGTTTGAAGATAAAACAGCAAAATTTTTATCAGGTTTCTTCGAAAAATGTGATATTCGAATAAACTGTTCTGCTAACTCGACATCAAGTTAGAAGAACTTTAATTATTTCGGGAAGAAAAAGCTAAAATATTAGTTTTTCAAGACTTAATAGCGACAAAAACTAATCCACAGTAAATGAAATCATTCAGAGTCAACTACGCATGGTTTCCCTAACTTACACCTCTTTAACGCCAAAAAACAGTAAAATTAAAATGTACCTACCCACCACAAGGTAACACCTGATCCTCTGCAGGCTGAAACCACAGGATACAACCGTTTCGTGGTGCATTTTAAGTTGAAAAAATTACGCCCTTCGTGTGTATGAGATAAATTTGTGAGAACGGGCGAACTTTATGAATTTTGATATTTTCCCTCATTGATATTCAGCCTGAACGTTGGATATTCATCGGGAATCTTTTGTTCGAGAGGTACAAACATCTTTCTGTATTCCGTCCGAGGATGCCTCTTGGTATATCTTGAGGACGACCTTTCGGAAGGTCGTGGAGATTTCTTTGCACTTCGCATGCGGAATTTCGTCGATCGATTTTGTATAATCTTTGATGCATATGCAGATTCTGGAATTTCCACCTAAATTTCGGGTGAAATATCGGCATATATTATGTCATGCTGACATAATATGTCACAAGTTTTTGAATTTATTCCCGATATTTTGTTAGATTTCTAGTGTAGAATATCTAATGGGGTTTTTCCTGAATTTGGGTTATTACTGCAAAGGCAAATTTGAAAATAATTATTATGGGTTTGATTCACCATTTTTCCAAATTACCTTCAGAAAGTATTCAAAATCAGATTTCAAAATTGGGGTTTGGGATTTGGCAGGCATGCACGAAGTGACAACGGTGTATAGCTTTTTCTGCTATAGAATAATGAAATATTTATTCCTATTCTGTGGTACACACGTGTTCTTTGTCAATATAACCAAACAATTTCCCTTTTCGATTTGTCAGTATGACAGTCTGTGCTCTTCTTTTTCGATTCCTTGGTCGTTGTCTTCTACTCTAACCAGATCGAAGTATAGCTATCTCTGTTTTCCTAAGCAAAGTAATACATTTGACGTCCTTTTCTTTTCGAGAAAGCTGAATTCGACGTTGCCATATCGTGCACTCAAGACAAATCCCTTTAAATGCATATCCCTATTTTTATTTTTCAGTTTTAGGTGATTAAACCTTTTTTTTTAAATATAATATTGAAATTATATGTTTGAAATGTGAAGTTTCAAAGGTTTTTCATGAAAATTACTGCATTTTCGTTTAAGGGAAAAACCTTCATTATGGATCTATGGGAGATGATTCCCCAATAAAAGGGGCCTGTAGCTTTCCTCGTTTATCTCAGGATCTGAAATATCATCGCTTGGAGGACCGGACCTGGTCGAAAGACTCTCCCGATCAGAGAGCAAATTTGTGAAATATTATTTATTGCTTCGTACTGGTTTTCTGTCCCTCTTTCTGTTTCAGATATTATATCAAAATATTTCGTCAAAATAAATTCAGGATGACGAAAAAAATGTTCTTCCAACAAATTACAACACTTATACGGGGAGACAGAGATTTTGCTGAGGTTTTTATCTGTGCTCTTGTATCATACGGGAGAACTCCAAGAAGCGCCGAAGTCAGTAGGAGATTTTAAATCCTTGTTCCATCCGGTCGCCCATTCAAGTATCGATCCCTCCTAACGCCGCTTTTCGTCGTGACCATTTTGATATATTCCTACCAAATAATACTCACGAAAGTCGCTTTAACTATCAAGCTGTCATTTTTGAGCGTATATTCTTGGTAGCAGCGCGTTATTGATCTTGCCAAATGTCTGTAATTCCCGAATTTTGAGGTTATGTACCCAATATTTCACAAAGTTCTGATGGGGTCGTATTGGAACTAGGTAGTGAGTTGTAGAGTAAAGGGCAAAACTATATCTGCAGAATTTTGTCAGGAAACTCAAGAAATTTCGTCTAGGCAACCAATTTGAACTGTGCTCGTACAGAAAGATCGTAAAAGAGCATTTTTGTAACAAAATGAATGGGGATTTGATAATTATTTGTATTTCGGGAAAATACAGTGGCCTTATAATTCAAAAATTTATTTTGCGGCAAATCGTGATCCCAAAATTATCGGTACTTTGAAAATTCCTATGATTTATTGAATTTCATTAATTAAAAACTGAATCATCTAGTATTGCTCAATTTAAAAATGAAGCCGAATCACGTTTTTCTCATGATATTAATTTTTTGTAGAAATTTTTTATTCTTCCTTTCAGATGTTCTTTACGAAATTCTACATGATCATCCGGCAAATCAAGTAGAATAATCAGAGATCGTTTGTCGGTGAAGCGTAAACGGAAGAACTCTATTGAAGCACTGATGAGAAGTTAGCAGCTTTTGCGCGCCTGTTCTAATTCGCGGGCAAAAATATTTTGAATTTTTTTTAATTGTTCGAATAACACAATCATCACGAAACTAGCATTTGCCAACTATTTACTATGTTTCATCATGACCAAATCACTATTTTTTGAGTTATTGCGAAAAAAACAAGGATACCGAGGAAAAAACACGAAATTCTACATATTATCTATATATCTACTATATATCTACGGAAATAGGAATAGGATCAAACTCAACTCAGGTGCACTGTCGAAAAATATGGACTTCAATGTCTTTGCGAAATTTCATTGAAATCTAATAAATAGTTTCCGAAAAAAAATTCGAAATAAAATATTTAAAATTCTGGAAAAATAATTTTTTTTTTTCAACGATTCAATCCCAACACGAGTGCGAACAGTTGCGCATCGGTATTCTACAAGTCATTACCAAGTTTGATCCCGATCTCATAAGTAGTTTTGGAGATATTGAGGGAATAACCTCAAAAATTAATGTGTATTAACTCAAAAACTGTCCGGCTAATTCGGCCTATTAACGAACACAACCAGCACATTCCTATCCGCAACTTACCCTTCAAGTTTCAAGTCACTAGCTCTTTCCGTTCATGGCAACTGATGCGAGGTCGGCCGGACAGAATCGAATTTGACATCGGATTCTTCATCATGAGTCCAACCTAGGCTCTTAAGACCATATTCGCGAAAAAATTACGAACAACATGCATGCGAAAAAGAGAAAATAATCATGACATTGATGAAAACAGATGAACGCCCCAGGCATTTGGAAATAGTGCGAAGAAAAACATCCCCATTCCAATTGTGAAATATTACCCCTGTCATTCAGTTCCTCTTGTTCATTAGGGATCAGCTGACATATTATATTTCGTCATTTCAGTGACACAAAAAAGACCGAGAGCCTTGTGCTTTCCATCCAATTAAAATACGTTTTTCGATAGCAGAGCCGGATCTAGGGCATAGCGAAAAAGGCATTTTTCACGGGCGCGAGTTAACTAAGGGTGCAAAATTATTCTTGATAATGATAACCTTTTACTCCGACCTTTATACATTCGAGGTTTGTCCGGAAAACTCGTATAAAAATTCAGGGCGTCCTGTCAAGGCTGTGGAGAGGCGGCATGGTGGTCCTCCCTTTCTATGCAATCCCCTCAATGCCCAGTTCGAGCCGTAGTGCTCTGCGAGTAAGTAGGATTTACAGTGCTTGTTGAAAGTAACCCTTTTTTTACCTGCCGTCGGCATGGAGCTCTCTCTGATTGAGTTCTTCGAAATATAATGAATACTTTCAACCATGAAAATTATGTAGTTATTGGAAAATAAACTTTTTCGAGGGCGCATTTCGACAATTCACCACAGACGTTTGAATCCTAGATCCAGCTCTGCTCTATAGAAGACGCTGCTGTATTTTATTTCCATTTAATTCAATAAGGATTTCGTTCGTGAAAGTATATTGAAAAAATTTTTTTTACAGATGTCTGCTCAACAATTGAATATTTCGTGTAAAAAATAATGCAGACATACTTTAATCCAGCTTTTGTCGGTAATTTGAGGATTTTTGTGAGGAACAGGGTTCAGTCCAAATGTTTTTAATTTTCTTCACTGCCTGACAATCTCAAGCATTTCTTTCACAAATCCACACTTCCAAAAATTTCCGGTGGAACACTCTTATCTCAAACCAAACTTCATATCTGACATAATCAATATAAAAATCACCTTCTACTTGTCACAAATCAACAACCTCATCAGCAACGAATCGTTGTTTAACACCAACATCGGCCACTAAACGTTCATCAACAATTCACCATGCAGAATTTCAACTCGCCACTTCTAATTGTCATTCAAACGTCAGCTTCATCCCAAAGCAAGCCGTTAAATTAGTATTCTCTACAACCTCCCATATTCGCTTTAAGATTCATTCTTCAGAAACTCACCAACCAATCATGCTTACAGATAATCCATCGTACTTCAACGTCGCTAGCGACCACACCAGAAATGGCAAGTGTGGCAGCATTAGCAGTTCTTCGGATTGTTCCTTGAGTCGGCAGCTCACACCTCCTCGCAACAGGATGGGTATGAGGTCTTTCGCGAGGTCCATCAGCTCTAACTCCACTGAGTCGAGCCAGTTCATCAGGGGAGAACCAAGGTTGAGTGACCTGGCACCTGACCTTGCCGCCATGCACATCTCCAAGAAGAAATCGAGGGTACAGAATGGTATGGTGTACTCTTCTCTGGCTTTAGAACCAGAATCAGATTCTGGAGACGAGGTTTTTCTAGAAGAAAGTACCGCGAGATACTACAACTGTTCAGGTGGAGGTAGAAGACATTCAGTAGGATCTTTTGCTGCAAGGGATAGGGCTGCTAGTGTTTCTTCGTCCATGAGGAGTTTTAGGGAGGAAGCGCCATGTTCTTCTAAGGCTGATGATGTTGATTGTACAGTGGATGTTCCTGGGATGATGGCAACTTCACCTGTAGATGTTATAGATGATCATTCCATCCGGCATGGGTCGTACCCGAGGAAGAGGTGCAACAAATGTGTTAAAGGTAAGTCTCTTGTGTTTATTGCGTTTTTATTGTCGATTTCTCATGTATTGTTAGGACATATCGATGCATTCTCGCTTCTATGGAAAGCCGTTTACGATAATTTGGCAAAATATATCGATATCATCGCCATTATCCATATAAATATGATTAAATTTTGACCAAGAACTGACCCTTGTGGTATACCTGATATATGTTTGGGATGTATTAGGTAACTCAAATAATAGTTCTACAACAAAGCAAAATTTTGAAATATGCAGTGCACGCCAAAATTATGAAACAAATTCATTTTCTCAGAAGAAAAATAGTTGGCAAAAAAATCCTGAAACAGGACAATTTTGTTTCACTTTTACCAAATCCATCATCATCAACCCTCTTAATTTTTTTCAAAGGGAAAAGGGAAAGTAGGTCATGTGGTACTTTTTCGGCAAGGTCTTTTTATCTTCTTTACAGGCGTACAGAAATTTTGAAGAAAAAAATTTTTTTTTGGAAAAATTAGTTAGTTCAAAGAGGTTTTCAGTATGTGCACTTTGTCGTGGCTCATTTACTTTGAGAAGATGGTACCTGATGAAATTTCCCACTGAATGAGAGTCGACCGTTACAGTTTTGTACATGCACAACTTTCAACCCCCTCACGTGAAAAATTAGAATGTGTCAAGCGCTTTGATTATTGCATCCAGAACGATGGTGGTCATTTTGTACATTTAATTTAACTTATATTGTAATGCACAATGATTCTCCGGGTGGTACTTCAATGCCGATATAAATTTCCAATGTCACTCCATTTTTTTTCTTCATTGAAGGGTTCGTAGGGGTTGAAAGTTGTGCAACAAAACTGTAGTGGTCGACTTTCATTCGGTGACAAATTTCATCAGGTACCATCGTCTCGAAGTAAATGAGAAATGGCAAAATGCAAATACTGGAAACCTCTTTGAAGTAACTAATTTTTCAAAAAAAACTTTTTTTCTCGAAAACTTCTGCACACCTGTAAAAAAGATAAGAAGACCTTGCCAAAAAAGTACCACATGACCCATATTCCCTATTCAAAAAATTTAGAGGGTTGATGGGGATGGCACAGGGTGCAACAAAAATCCTACAAAAATGCACAAAAATTTGGTAAAAGTGAAACAAGAACTGACCTGTTTCCGGATTCTGTTGCCAAATAACGGGTTTTTCAACAAGAACTTTGTTTTTCAATGTGGTAACACCGGCACCACATGACAGTTTTGACATTTAGTTTTTTGACGTATTCGCAGTATATGCTTTGGCAATTGTTACAATGAATTCAATTTCGCTCGAAAATCGCATTAAAATAATTCAAATCCACTATGAAAATGGTCGTTCTGTTAAAGTTACATTTCGTAAAATTCGTGATATTTTCGGACAACATAAACGCGAGATGTTAACAACTGAATTTTGGCCTATTATTGATGACATGGATGTCACTGAAATGTGGTTTCAACAAGACGGTGCCACATGTCACACAGCCAATGAAACGATCAATTTATTGCAAACCAAATTTCCCGATCGCATAATTTCGCGAAATTCAGCTGTTAAGTGGCCGGCCAGATCGTGTGACTTAACACCACTGGATTATTTTTTTTGGGGCTATGTTAAAGACAGAGTTTATACGGAGCCAATCGAATCGATTTCAGCCTTAAAACTCAAAATCCGTGATGTCATTAACGAAATAGACCCTCCATCTTGCCAAAAAGTGATTAAAAATTTTGATGAAAGAATCAACGTCTGTCAGCGTGGTCGTGGTGGACATTTGTCAGATATCATTTTTCATTCATAATTGCCGAACTTTTCTCTTTGTAATACAATAAACATTTTATTCATTTTCCACTAAATTCTTTGTTTTATTTCGTTTTAAAAAACAAAGTTCTTGTTGATAAACCCTTTATTTTTCTTCTGAGAAAATGAATTTGTTCAAAGCAATACAGAACTGAAACTTCATTTGTTATGAGTAAATATTATCATTTAGCCCTGATTTGATGGCCTTCTTTCCAACGTCTAACAGACATCTTAGAGACTAGACTATGAAGACGTGTCCCATATAAATCAACGAAGCAAATGAATGTATAATTTATGTGCTTGTTAAAAATAATTATGTTATCACAGAATGCAGTCTTGACGGATGCATCATTGTTTAAACTATGAAATGGCTGATGATTGTCAAATTAGCCTGAAGGATGTCTATGCTGAATTTGTAAGAGATTCAAATATGTAATATCCAAAGCATTCTTTGATATACATGTCTCTTGTGAGATTTCAGGAGATAGGTAATATTGTAAGAATCGTGTTCGTCTTCGTATTTGCCAAAAAAAACTTAATGATGGAACGAAACATAAGGTTGGCGGAATCTTTTGTGACATAAATCATAACCACAGATAATAGGATATGATCATTACTGATCGATCTTATCTGTGGTATGGAGCGTACAGAAACTCACAATAGAGCTTTAGTTCACTATATCAGTCATTAGTCAAAGAATTAGTTTACCAAGGGTATTTTTATTCTTTTACCTGGAATTATGCCATTATGTGTACATAACATTTATTTATATCCATTGTTCCTATTTGTCTTGTAGAATTACCGGAAAATGATTCATTCTTGTTTCCCCAAAAAATAAATAGAACATACCTTATTCAACTCCATGATGCCGCATAACCTTGAAGTACCTATATGCTTTCATTCTTTAACCGACAGAATTTACTTAGAGACTTGATTTGTAGAGCAGGCTTGGAGTTGAATTGCCAAGGCCAAATTCACGAATTACTAAAATGCACCTAACGATTTCGCAGATATATATATCCATTCGAAAAATGATTTTCCCAATATTTCCGAAATAACAGATTGGATCGAAAAGAAATACAAAAATTTTAGCTTGTAGGTTCATGCAGAATTTCGTAAGGATCAAATGATTAGAAAATCGCTCAATTCAATTCATTTGGAAACAAGAATATGAATTACTCGTCTTAATTGAAACGATTACTGAGAAATTTTCGACAAGTTTGTCCATCAGCGTTCAGTAGTCAGTAATTTTCGAGTTATTTTGGAAATAATATCCCCGAATACGAATAACTGATCGAACTGAAAACTTAATCGGAAGCTGATGAATTGTTTTGGAGAAAATATTTGTTTTCAAAAAAATCAGGAAAATTGTTGAAAAACATTTTTTTTTAAATTTTGTATCAGTTATATCCTTACGATATTCCACATAAAGGTACCGTCTGTATTTCGCAACCAACAAAGTTTAATTGTGAAAGGTTTATGTCTTTTCGAGATGTTGAGAAAATAATATCAAAATTTCAAACAGCAAAGAAATTTAACATATTTTTTTTAATATGTCTGGAAAAATAAATATCGAATAAAACTGAAATTTGGGGCACTATTGTTTAATAATAATTTCAACGTTTTGACCGAATTAAGTTTGAATCTAATACATAGTTTTCTGGAAAAAGATGTTTCTCAAGAAAATTTTAAAAATGTTTGAAAAAAGTTTTTTTCGAGTACCATCCTCACGAAATTGTTCATTATGTTACGTGTCCATATTTTTCAACAAGTTACGAAGGTTGAGTGTAATCTTTCCTCGAGATATTCAGGTAATTATCTGAACATTTCAAATTATCAACATATTAACGGCCAGACGCACAGAATTGAATTTGATCACGGATATTTCTTCAGGGAGTCCAACCAGTCCAACAGACATTTGGGCAAAATGATAACGCGCTGTTCTCCAAAACAAACACGTAAAAATTCACTCTTAGTAAACATGTGAAACAATTTTAGAGTTCGTAGACGGGTAAAATGAATCAGTGAAATTCACCAATTTTAAAAGTTATCTTTCCAATATTTCCGAGAATATACAGTGCGCGTCAAAATTATGGAACAAATTCATTTTCTCAGAAGAAAAATATTTGGCAACAAAATCCTGAAACAGGTCGATTTTTGTTTCAATTTTACCAAATTTTATGCATTTGTGAAGGATTTTTGTTGCAGCCTGTGCCATCCCCATCAACCCTCTAATTTTTTTGAATAGGAAAAGTAGGTCATGTGGTACTTTTTTGGCAAGTTCTTTGTATCTTCTTTACAGACGTGTAGAAATTTTCAAGAAAAAAAATTTTTTCTGAAAAATTAGTTAGTTCAAAGAGGTTTTCAGTATGTGCACTTTGTCATGGCTCATTTACTTTGAGACGATGGTACCTGATGAATTGTCTCCGAATGAAAGTCGACCATTACAGTTTGTTCATGCACAACCTTCAACCCCCTCACGTGAAAATTATTTTTCACCATTGAAGGGTTCGTAGGGGTTGGAAGTTGTGCATGAACAAAACTGTAATGGTCGACTCTCATTCGGTGACAAATTTCATCAGGTACCATCGTCTGAAAGTAAATGAGCCATGACAAAGTGCACATACTGAAAACCTCTTTGAACTAAGTAATTTTTCCAAAAAAAAAAATTTTTTCTGGAAAATTTCTGCACGCCTATAAGGAAGATACAAAGACCTTGCCGAAAAAGTACCGCATGACCAACTTTCCCTATTCAAAAAATTTAGAAGGTTGGTGTGGATGGCACAGGGTGCAACAAAAATCCTTCAAAATGCATAAAAATTTGGTAAAAGTGAAACAAAAATTGATCTGTTGATTGATTTTGTTGCCAAATATTTTTCTTCTGAGATAATGAATTTGTTCCATAATTTTGACGCGCACTGTATAACCGATCGAGTTGGCATTTGATACATGGTGATAAAAAGTCCGCTCGAAAGCACATGCAAAATTTCAGGAGAATCTGAGGATATTTTTCTGTGATATAAGAAATATTTCATCAACAAAAATTCTGGAAATTATCGAAAAATTTTTCTTTGATGGTTTTGTTCCGTAAGTATTCAGTATCTGCATGAAATCCCTTCTGAGTCAATTTCAGACTATTCCACAAAATAAAAGCACACTCGTTCTTTATAACATTGGTGAAAGATCGTTTTCAGTTGTACCATAAAGTCTTTCCCAAGTACCACAATTTGGCTTTCTCTTTGTCTGGTCCTTCGATCCTCCGATACCAGGACGTGACGTGACACCTCTATCACATACGGATATCCTTGACGAGGCTACCGTGGACTCCTAGAGCGTCGTGTCCTTCCTTTAAGGCGGCCGTGCACACGGGGCAGAACAGTACCGGCAGACTGTTATATAATTGAGCTGGCAATTGACTTCAGATTGGTCTTAATGGATTCTACCGGAAGCATCGAGTGTTTCACTTCTTGAATTTTTTCATTACCCGATGCCCCCTTCTTGGGACGCTGTTATTGACAGGAAGAAGGTGTTCGAACTTTGAATCCGAAACAGAGGTCGTGGACTCTTGAACTCGATATTGGTTCCTGTGGGGCACCGAGGAGGGAATAGGTGCAACAGAAGAAGGTGGTATGGTTGAGGAGGTCTGTTTTTGAGTACTTGTTCAAGGGATAGGAGTGCAATCGTTTTGTTGAAAAGTAATTTTCCAATTTTGTGCCGAAAATCTTTAAATACACTGCGCAAAAAAATTAACGCACATTCTGAAAATCTCAATTTTAATGAAAGTTAACTCTACATTGACCTTATAACTTATTTTTTATGTTCTCTCGGGAAGGTTTTGAACGAAACAAGACACATTAAATGGAATCGGATTTCACCGAATCTTATGTGAAAGAAGAGAAATGAACAATTTTCAAAATACTGAAATGCTGATAAGTGATTTGATACTTGGTATTTCCACCCCTTGCGTTAATTACAGCTCGGCAACGACGGTTCATACTCAAAATGAGTGATCTTAAAATGTTCTGATCTAATCCTTCCCAGATTTCTCCGAGTTGGATTCCTAAGTCATTAAGAGTAGCTGGATGATTTTCTGAACTTCTCAGCCTTCTATTGAGGTTGTGCCAAACCTGCTCAATCGGATTGAGATCTGGACTTCTTGCTGGCCATTCCATTCGAGAGACTTCAACCTCTTGAAGGTACTCCTGAACGATGCGCGCACGATGGGGACTGGCATTATCGTCCATAAAAATGAAATTTTCACCAATGTATGGGGCAAATGGCACTACATTCTCTTCAAGAATGTTCCTTATATACTTATCAGCATTCATAGCTCCATTATCAACGACCACTAGGTCTGTGCGAGCAGTCAAAGATATTCCACCCCATACCATAATCGATCCTCCCCCGAAACCAGTAGTATTCAGGAAATTGCACTGAGCATATCTTTCATGTGGACGTCTGTATACAAGGAAACGTCGATCACAATGGTAGAGGCAGAATCTAGACTCATCTGTGAAGAGAACTCTTTCCCAATCGGCCTCTTCCCAATGGATATGCTCTCTCGCAAAATCCAAACGCGCCCTTCGATGGGCTGGGGTAAGAGCTGGGCCTCTTGCCGCAACACGAGGCCTTAAATCATATTCTCTGAGGCGATTTCTTATTGTCTGAGTGCTAATTTGCATCTCATGAGTTTGCTCAAGCTGAATTTGAAGGAGGCGAGCGGTTGCAAACCGTTGTCTCAACGAAGAAACTCTCAAGTAACGTTCTTGAATGGCAGTTGTTACCCGTGGTCTACCCTGTCCTGGTCTTCGGACATTCATACCTGTCTCCCTGAATCGCTGCAATATTCTGGACACACTTGTATGGGAAACTCCAAACCTTTCTGCAATTCTTGTGTATGTCCACCCTTCTTCTCGCAAAACTACCGCTTAGGCACATTCCTCTTGGGTCAAATTGCGTGTTTCGCGTTGCATAGCGATCGAGTGTAGAAAATCAAACGAAAGAAAAACTATTGATAACTAGAATTGATCGAGAACAACTGATTTTAGAATGGAGCCAATACATTCAAAATCTGATAATATCATCTTTTTTTATTCCTGCTGGGAAAAAACATCTGTATTGAAGAAAAACGTTGAAAGTGGATAGCATATGCATGCCTAATTCTGATAGAAATAATTATCATTGAGAACACCTTCAGTTGTAGAATAAATTTGAGATTTCCATAATGTGCGTTAATTTTTTTGCGCAGTGTAGTAAGGTTAGACTACCTGAAGAAGAAACTGTCCGGCCGTATACGCTCTTACCTTCTAAGGAAGGGACCTAGCGACTTGAATCTCGATAATTTTTGCACAAAAAAATAATAGTAGGATGAAACCCATTAGAGAAGGAAGAGAATATAACATAAATCCAAAGAGAAATAAATTATAGGTGATCTGAGGTCGGAAAGTGGAAGAGGATGAGTGTTAAAACGAAGAACATAGTTTATCTCAATTTCCGGGAAATTTCTCAACAAATACTGAAGCTATCCGAAAAACGACTCAGAGACTCGATATCTGTAGAGTAGGTGTTCGTTTCGATTTCGAAGGTCGACTTCGTGAATGGGTAAAATTCGCCCAATGATTCCATAGTTAAAGGTTCACATAAATGATATTTTATAAAATATTCCGAAAAATACAGATAGGATAGAATTGAAATTTCTTGATAGAATGGGGGTTTTTCCTGAATTTGGGTTATTACTGCAAATGCAAATTTGAACATAATTATTATGGGTTCGATTCATCATTTTCCCAAATTACCTTCAGAAAGTATTCAAAATCAGGTTTCAAAATTGGGGTTTGGGATTTGTCAGGCATGCACGAAGTGACAACGCTGTTTAGTAGAATAGCTTTTTCTGCTATAGAATAATGAAATATTTATTCCTATTCTGTGGTTCACACGTGTTCTTTGTCAATATTACAAACAATTCCCGTTTGCGATTTGTCAGTAATATGACAGTATGAGTCTGTGCTCTTCTTTTTTCAGTTCTTTGGTCGTTGTCTTACACTTACCAGATCGAAGTATAGCTATCTCTGTTTTCCTAAGCAAAGTAACACATTTGACGTCCTTTTCTTTCCGAGAAAGCTGAATTCTACGTTGCCATATCGTGCACTCATGACAAATCCCTTTAAATGCAAATCCCCATTTTTATTTTTCAGTTTTAGGTGATCAAACATTTTTTTAAAAATATAATATTGAAATTATATTTTTGAAATGTGGTGTTCTGAAGGTTTTTCATGAAAATTACTGCATTTTCGTTTAAAGGAAAACCCCATTGTAGTTTCTTTCAGAAGTTATTTTGTTTACGGCCGGCCTAAACACAATAACTTCCGGAAGCAACAACTTAGAAACTCGATATTTGTAGAGTAAGTTAGGGGCTTAATTACGAAGGTTGATTTCTCGAACGGGTAAAATCCATCCAATGATTCCGTAGATATACCCATTCAAAATTTGATTTCCCCGATATTTACAAAAATACAAATTGAATCGAATTGAATTCCAGATTTTCATCGAAATATAACAGTTCGAAAGTCCATACGGAATTTCATGAAAAACTTATGATTAGAAGACCACAGAAAATTAAATATTTGACAAAAAAAAATTTTTTTTCAAATTAATACGGTCATCGCGAAAGTTTGCACAAAGTAATTCATGTGCATTTTCAAATCAGATGCCAAGTCATCATGATTGGATCAATATTTTTTGAGATATTCCGAAAAAAACAACGGTATCGAGAAAAAAACAGGAAATTTTTACACCTTTTTTCTAAATATCTCCAGAAATCATTAGCGCATCGAACTGAAATTTGGAACACTGCTGCGGAATATAAAGCTCAAAGTTTGACCAGAATTTTGTCCGGGTGTGGTGAATAGTTTCTGGAAAAAAAATGTTTCAAAAAAAATTTTGAAAAATTATTTTTTTTTTGATCAAATGAACGCACAATTCAACCAAATTTCAAGAAAAGTTACTAGTTCTCACGTTTCAACTAACAACCTAGTTTCAATTCAATTGCTCCAGTGGTTCTTGAAATATCAGGGAAATATACTCAAAATTTCAAATAGCTATAACTCCGAAACTATTCGACCGATATTACCCATTAACGAACTCATTATATTACCTTCGCGTTTTGAAATGCAACCAACCCTGAAATTTTCGAGTCGATAGGATTCTCCGTACGTCCGTAATCATGCATACGGCCGGACGGCCAGACGGACAGAATCGATTTCGACTCCGGACTCGTCATCATTAAGTCCAACCCAGTCGTTTGAGACCATTTTCGGTTCAAAATTCGAAAATTACAGACATTTGGACAAAAAGATAGCACACTGTTCCCTAAGACCATGCGCGCAAAAACCTACGACGAAAAAGTACAATAACAATCCTCTCACGACATAAATATGATATCCCACTCAAAATATAGTAAACAAGATCACCACAATACTTCAAAACCGTTAAGTATTCCAATCAACCAACGCCACCTTGATAAATATTCAATCAGGTCATTTGCGTACGTCCGCTCTTCCGGCCCTGCACCGTCTAGTACGGTCCTGCGCATCCTAAAGCCTTTTTCGTGCAATTCCCCCACCTCCATCCGTTTGTTTTCATATAGCGAATATAATTATAGAATATAATTACATTCAACAGTTGTCACTTATCCTTTCTTTTGTTAAGTGTCGCCGTTTTGTTGTGGTTTCTTCGGCGTCAGAAATGTGGTAGAAACTCCGATAATATCTAGTTGAATCAGCCTACTGGTGAGTCTAGAATGAAATTTCCACGGAATCTGAGCTTTGTGCGGGAAAATTTGGAAAAATTTCGACATTTCAAAGCGCATCTCATGATTATTGCTCAACTGGTACACGATATTGGAATACTACAAAAAACTAGAAAGACCGAAGGACATCAGATAAAATAAAGAGCATTGTGGTTCTCTCTCTCTTGCTACTATCAACTTGTTGATGGAGTGTTTCATACTTAGATGTTGCATTTTGAGTACTTAATTTGTAACTTGCTTTCAAAATAACATCGCAAAAAGTTCACTTTATAAGAGGGTGAAATATTTTCAACCGTATATGAATCGGGTGAATCAGTTGTCTAAGAGAATCTTCAACAACATAACATAATCTAAACTATATAACTCAGATCAGATCGTGCTTTAGCTATTTATCTCACCTAGAATTAGTTAAATAGCTGTTCATATTATGAATATTGTCATTTACTATTTCAGCCTTGAAAACGAGCAATAAAAGGTTCAAAACGTTGGCAAAGTATTAAAAGATTCAAATGAATTATTTTCCAAATTCCTGAAGAACTTTATTGAATTACTTACTTTGTTGCTGCATTCTTCAGGGACCTATCATCTTCACTTCTTAAGAATAATAAATTAATGAAGTTCTAATAGAAAAGGTCAAATATGTATGTATTTTTTGAATAGACCCTAGAATTTCCTTCGAAACAAGGAACCACTCAACTCCCCTTATCATTTAAGATTTTAGAGCTTGCAGTTATCACACTCACAAGGTTGATAGAAATCGATTGGCACCAAGCGTATAAAATGTCCGCCTACTGTTTTTCAAACTGACGCACTGTGTAATTCGGTATACACAACCAAAAACCTAGAAAAGCACGACGTGAAGTCAGTAGCTTTCGCGCGCAAAGGAGATGACCGCTCTGGCAACGAATTTGAACTTGCGCTCAAAAACTGCTGACTTCACGTCAGCGCTTTTCTAATTTTTTTCATTGAAGGACTGAATTTAATTTCCATACGATCTGTATTTTTGAAAAAATATGGGAAAAATTAAGTTTTGAAAAGTTATATCTGATGAGGAATCATTGGGAGGATTTTACTCATTCATGAATTCGACCTTCATAATTAAGCCTCAAACTTACTATACAAATATCGAGTTTCTTAGCAGTTTCTTCCGAAAGTTATTGTGTTTGCTTAAGAAACTTCTTAGAAACTCGATATTTGGAGAGTATAGGTTTGGTACTTAATTACGAAGGCCGAATTCGTGAATGGATAAAATAAACCCAATGATTCCGCAGATACGCCCTTTAAAATTTTGTTACCAATATTTCCAAAAATGCAGATCATATCGAATTGATACGGTACTTTATCAAAAAATCTAGAAAAGCACTGACGAAAAGTCACCAGCTTTTACGCGCTTGTTCACATTGCGAAATGGTGAGTTGGAAATTTCAGTGAAATTTTAATGAAATATAAAACTTTTCAAAAAAAAAAATTTTTTTCGAATTTTTCCATGGATAATTGTTCTTATTGACACTGTTCATCTTCCAACCAAGTTTCATCTAGATCAGATGAATATTTTTCGAGTTATTGAAAAATCGAAATTTCAAATGGTTGTAGCACAAAAACCATTCGGCGGATTTGGCCCATTAACGAACTTAACCGAGATATTCAGGATCTTAACCTTACCTGAAAATTTTAAGGTTCTAGGTCCTTTCTTTTGAGAGTTACAGCGCACACGGCCGGACGGACAGAATCAATTTTGACCACGGATTCTTCATCAGTGATTCCAACCTAGTCGTTTGAGACTAATTTCTGCTCAAAATTCGAAAGTTACAGACATCGTGACGAAATGATAACGCGCTGTTCCCTAGAACAAGCGCGTGAAAATTACAGCTCGAAGATCTCAGAATATTGAATATTTGAAAAAAACAATTGAAATTTTTTTTAAATGGTTTTCATGACACGATCATCATGAAATTTTGCACAAAAATGTCCACCAGCATTTTTAAACTAGCTGACTAGTTCCATTTTGATTGAGTCAGTATTTTTCGAGTAATTCCGGAAAAAACGTCGATATCTAGAAAAAAACACGAAATTGTACATATTGTTTTTCAATATCTCCAGAGATTACAGTCGTATTGGAATGAAATTTGGTATGCTGCTGTAAAATATGAATCTTAAGGTACGAGCAAAAGTTTTTTGAAATATGATGAATAGTTTTCAAAAAAACATTTCGAATAAGGTTTATTTCAAAATTTACTGATAATACGATCTCAACGAAATTTTGTGAGAAGTTTCTCATTGTAGTGCTTCAACTAACTGTCAAGTTTCAATCCAAGCGCTCTAGTAGGTCCTGAAATATCAAAGAATTAATCTCAAAAGATCAAATGACCATAACTCCGGACCCTTTAGGCCGATTTGTCCTATTAAGGAACTCAACCGCTGCATTCGAATGCACGACCTAATCTGAAAGTTTCAAATCGCTAGCTTGCTCCGTTCGACAGTGATCGTGCCAGCCGCACAGAATCAATTTTGATACCGGATTCGTCATCAGTGAGTCTAACCTAGTCGTTTGAGACCACTTTTCGGGAAAAATTCGAAAATTACAGACATTTTGACGAAACGACATCACGCTGTTTCCCAGAATATGCAGGTAATAATCTAAAAAATCTAGAAAAGCACTGCCGAGTAAGCAGCAGGTTTTGCGAGCATGTTCTATGTAGATGACCGCTTCGGCAACGAATTTGAACTTGCGCGCGAAAGCTGCTGCCTTCACGGCAGTGCTTTTCTAGATTTTCATCTATCAATTACTGGATTTTTATTCAATCTTATCTGTATTTTTGAAAATATTGGAAAAATAAAATTTTGAATGAGTATATCTATGGAATCATTGAGCGGATTTTACCCATTCACGAGTTCGACCTTCGTAATTGAGCCCCAAACCTACTCTACAAATATCGAGTTTCTAAGTCGTTTCTTCCGGAAGTTATTGTGTTTACGGTCGGCCTAACGGCCGACTGCGTAAACACAATAACTTCCTAAAGAAATAACTGAGAAACTCGATATTTGTAGAGAAGGTTTGGACCTTAATAACGAAGGACGAATTCGTGAATGGGTAAAATCCACGTAATGATTCCGCAGATATACCCATTCAAAATTTTATTTTCCCAATATTTCCAAAAATACAGATTAGATCGAATTAAAATCCAGTACTTTATCGAAAAATAACAGTTCGAAGGTTCATACAGAATTTAATGAGGATAATATGATGAGAAGATCACAGAATATTGAATATTTGAAAAAAAAATTTGAATTTTTTTTTGATTGCTCTGATGACACGATCATCACGAAATTCTGTACAATGTTGTGCTTCAATATTTTAAAACTAGCTGCGAAGTTATATCACGTTTGAGTCAGTATTCCTTGATTTATACCAAAAAAACCAACGATATCGAGAAGAAAACCACGAAATTCTACATATTTTTTCCCAATATCTGCAAAACTAAAGGCCGTATCAAATTGAAATTTGGTACACTGCTATGAAATATGAAGTTCAAGGTATAACCGAAGTTTATCCCGAATATGAACGATAGTTTCAGAAGAAAAAATTTTTTTGGAAAAAAATTTTGAAAAAATTTTTTTTTCCAATTTAGTGATCATACAATTTCGACAAAATTCTGCTCAAAGTTGGGCGTTATTACGTTCCAACTAACTGCCAAGTTTCAATTCAAACGCGACAGTGGTTTCTGAGATATGAGGTAAAATAACCTCAAAATTTCAAATTGCTATAACTCCGAAACTATTTGGCCGATTCGGCCCATTAACGACCTCAACCTTTGTATTTTGAAATGCAACCATTCCTGAAATTTTCAAGAAAAGCCTCCGTACGCCTGTTATCGTGGTGACGGGCGGCCGGACAGAATCGATTTTGACATCGGATTCGCCATCAGTGAGTCCAGTCGTTTAAGACCATTTTCGGCTCAATCATCGAAAATTAGACATTTGGACAAAACGATATCACGCTGTTTCCCTAGAACATGCTCGCAAAAACTGATAGTCGCCTCTTAATTTCATGATCCCTTCAAGTTAAATGCTTCGTTCCAAGCTGGAATGTGAGAATTCTGATAGCGATTGAACGCGTTCAATGCAATCAAACTGTTACAATACATTATTCCTCACACGTGTGTTCAACAACAAACGGTTTAGTTAACGCCTTTGTGAGTAAGTAAATTCGTAACAGACGTGTTTATGTGAAAGGGTGACTTGTTTATTGAACATCTCTGGTGATTCCAGATACCGATTGATGAAAAACAAACTGGAATGAAGGCTCTATCAATTAGGAAGAATCGATAAAAAGTTGTGTTTTATTGTCGGTGATGGAAAAGCTTCAGGATATTTTCACTGATGGGATATTTCCACGACGAAGTCGAGAATATTTAAGAAATATCGCTTCATATTCGAACTGGGATATAAGGGATGAAAAATTCTAGAAAAGCACTCATGTGAAGTCAGCAGCTTCTGCGCGCTAGTTCAAAGTCGTTGCAAAAACGGTCACCTTTTCACGTATCGATCCCTCCAAACGCAGCTTTATTTCTTTTCATATGGTCCTCATGAAAATCTGCTTAAGGCTATCATTTTTTAATCAAGAACTAGATTTCAATTTGATCTGATTTTTGGAAATATTGGAAAAATGAATGGTTTTGGAGTTATAGTCATTTGAAAATTAGAGATTAAATCCCTGATATTTCGAGAACTACTCAAGCGATTGAACTGAAACTTAGCAGTAAGTTGGAACATCATAACGCACAACTTTTCACATAATATCGTTGAGTTCAAACTGTCAGTGAATTTTGAAAAAAATGTTTTTTTTCGAAATTTTTTGAAATTGTTCATTGAATCCGAAAAAATTTCCGCTCATACCTTAAACATCATATTTTACAACCGTGTACCAAATTCAATTCAACACGACCAAAATTTCTTGAGATACATATTGGGAAAAAATATGTAAAATTTCGTGGTTTTTTCTCGATATCGTTGTTTTTTCCGGAATAACTCAAAAAAAGGATTTCAGTCAAATTTGGCAGCTAGTTTGAAAATGCTACTTGCAACTTTGTGCAAAATTTCGTGATGATCGTGTCAAAAAAACAATTTTAAAAAAATTCAAAGTTTTTTTTCAAATATTCAATATTTTGTGATCTTCTGATCATATTATTCCCATGAAATTCTGCATGAACCTTCGAACTTTCATTTTCCATAAAGTGTTGGATCGATCTAGTCTGTATTTTTGGAAATATTGGAAAAAATAAAATTTTGAAAGGGTATATCATCATTGGGTGGATTTTACCCATTCACGAATTCGGCCTTCGTAATTAAGGTCCGAACCTACTCTACAAATATCAAAATTCTGAGTTGTTTCTTCCGGCCGTCAGCTGAAACTCAATATTTGTAGAGTAGGTTTGGGGCTTACTAACAAAGGTCGAATTCGTGAATGGGTAAAATCCGCCTTATGATTCCGCAGATATGCCCATTCAAAATTTTATTTTCCCAATATTTCCAAAAATACAGATTAGATCGAATTGAAATCCAGAACTTTATAGAAAAAACACTTAGAGAACGATGACGTGAAGTCATCAGTTTTTGCGCGCAGGTTCAAACCAAAAGTTAACGTCATGTCAGTGCTTTTCTAGGTTTTTTTTCAGAGTGATTCTACTGATACCATCATCACAAAGTTTTGCACAAAGTTGTACACCAGCATTCCTAAAATATTCAAGTTTCATCATGATTAGTTCAATATTTTATGAGATATTGCGGAAATAATAACGATACCAAGGAAAAATCTACGAAATTTGACATATTCTTTCTTGAAATCTCCGAAATTGAAATCGAACCGAAATGAAATTGGGTACACCGTTGTAAAATATGGAGTTCCAGGTGTGTAAAAATTTTCACTAGTAATACCACTAGAGGTCAAATTATTTCCGGAAATTTTTGGAGCTCATGAATATTTCGAAAATTATCCCGAGTCGAAGACGAGGGATAATTTTCTAAAAATATGCATGAGCGAGAAAAAAATTCCGGATTTAATTCGACTTCGTGTGGTATTCGGTAGGAAAATTTCACACCAAACGTGTTTATTTCCAACAACATCAATTTTCGTCTTCATCAAGTACTTGCAAAACATAACAGGTTTTTTCGACTTGATTATCTAGTTACCATGGCAACTCAGTGAAACTCTTAGCTAGAAATTATTTCTGTTCTGAATTTGTCAAAGACAGCACGACGTAGAAAAATGTCTCGCTTCGGTCAAGAAAGTAAAGAGAATATTCGCCAGAATATTAAGCAGTTGACACCTGCGAATACTAGGAAATCGAAGGCAAGTGTATGGAAGCAATTTATAAACTTTTGCGCAGAAAAAGCGTATGATTTCGACAGAGCGGATATACCTGTGGAAGAACTGGCGCTTACTCTTGAAGACTATGCCTTCAACATGCGAAAAAAAAACTCCGCAGACTACAAGGAGAGTGTTATCAAAGTTCTATGGAACTCTACAGCTACGCAGTTGCAAGAATATTTTTTCGAAAGGTATAATAGCAAATTCAATGCATTCTCTGACATAGAATTTGTCAACGCAAGAGCTGCAAAAAATGCTAAGCGTCGCAAGCTACAAATAGATCCAACCAAGAGAAAGGCAAGTTCATCCGCACTATGAGCAGACGAATTGAGGAAATATTCTGTCATTATGAACGTCAAAAAAATTTCTAATATAATTCGCTGTTGGGTACCCACGAGGAAAAAATGTCTACTAAAATTCATCCATTGCGATGGTGATCTGTCAGAAAAACACGTTCTGATTGGTTAAAAATCACATCTGTGGAATTTTCATTCAAATCTGATGAACAGTTTGCGAAAAAAACTCTCGAAACATGCGCGCAAAAATAATCGTTGACCACACCTTGTGCGTTCAATTTCAAGTATCGATTCCTCTGAATCCCAACACATAGTAACAGACGCCATTATATTAACTCCTCGAGCATAAATCTCGCTCGTTTTCCAGTCAAGTTCGTCCAATTCCCGAATCAATTAAAGTGAATTGTAATCCAATCGATCTCAACCAACCGTATCACGATTATGACCGGTAGCTAGACGTATTGACATTCAACTAATCCTCTGGGAAAATTACTTTTGATGCAATAACCCTAGATGAAGATTTCCTTTGAACTTGATTCTATGCTCTTTCTGATTTCCCGAGGAAAACTGAGAATCAATCAGAAGTTTGTAATATGACACTTTATGAGGTTCAAGGAATTGATATCGATTTCAGAAATTGGTTTTGGTTTATTGTATCCGGTTAATAAATCCATATCCGATGTGTAGGTACACCCACGACAAGTACAGAGATTTCACAAGTAACTAATGGTGGTTTTTCTTGAATTTGGGTTGTTACAGCAAATGCAAATTTGAACATAATTATTATGGGTTTGATTCGTCATTTTCCCAAAACCTTCAGAAATTATTCAAAATCAGATTTCAAAATTGGGGTTTGGGATTTGCCAGGCATGCATGAAGTGACAACGGTGTTTAGTAGAATAGCTTTTTCTGCTATAGAATAATGAAATATTTATTCCTATTCTGTGGTACACACCTGTTCTTTGTCAATATAACCAAACAATTTCCGTTTTCGTTTTGTCAGTATGACAGTCTTTGCTCTTCTTTTTCGATTCCTTGGTCGTTGTCTTCTACTCTAACCAGATCGAAGTATAGCAATCTCTGTTTTCCTAAGCGAAGTAACACATTTGACGTCCTTTTCCTTCCGATAAAGCTGAATTCGACGTTGCCATATCGTGCACTCAAGACAAATCCCTTTAAATGCAAATCCCCATTTTTATTTTTCAGTTTTAGGTGATCAAACATTTTTTTTTTAAATATAATATTGAAATTGTATATTTGAAATGTGATGTTCTAAAGGTTTTCATGAAAATTACTGCATTTTCGTTTGAAGGAAAAACCGCCAATCTGGGTTCTCCAGCATACTCCAAAAACGTTATTGAGGCAATGAAAAGTATGCTCCTTTCTGAAACTTTCTACTGATGATACAAAATGACGAAAGACCATGAAATACAAGAATAATGCAGCTGGAAATGGAGCGCAGAAAAGCAATAAACCTGCTCCAGTTCACTCCCCATATTTCTCTCGTAGTTCGAAGTTCATCAATAAAACAAGCACATGCTCGAAAACTATCCTCTCGTAAAACTGCGTAGAATGGAAATCTAATATCGACAAGGCGCGTTCCCCCAGTGCACGTTTCCACAACAGACAATTTCAAGTTCGACGTGTGGGTCAGTAACTTTGGAACGATCGAAAATAGCTACGAAGGCTATAAAATAGTTTGAGCATTTTAACAATGTTTTGGGTTCGGTTGTGCGAACCGATCGATCGCTGATATACAACCTAGAGGAAATTAATTCTCGATATTCCATGAGGGGAAGGTGTGCTGCACTAAGCCAATTGGGTTTATTGCTAATTGGTGTGCTAAAATTATTGTGGTGTATCCATTTGAGAACGTTATTCTAAATTTGGGTTTTATAACGTTTCTCCTGTTCTCGATTGTTGTTATTTCCTGGAAGAAATTTTCACTGAATTTTCAACACCTAGCAGCTTGGACTCATTGGAATTAACCTACGCTTTATTATCAGTAGTAACACTAGTAAATATACAGGGTGTCCGGAAACCTTAAACGATATTTGTGCTGGTCATGACGGCTTAAAATATCGAAAAATGTGTACGTGAAATTTCCACCGTTTTCGAGATAATAGGCATTTTGGAAATTCGTGAAAAATCTCTACCTTTCCTCGATGTTTTGGACACCTTCTCTCCAAATTGGTACTGGTGCGACATATTTTTTCACTGAACATTGCCGATGACAGCTGTGTTTCGGATGTATCAAACAATTTTCAAAAATTGATATAATTCTCGTAAAAATTTATTGTGAACGTGCTGTCAGTAAATTTTAGAAAAATTATTTCTCTAAATTTTTTTGAAATTCATCATATTTCATAATATTCGAAAAATAATTTACTCATAGGTTGAGCTCCATCTTTCACAGCAGTGTACCAAATTTTAATTCGATACAGTCATTATTCTCGGAGATATTGGAAAAAACTTTGTGAAATTTTTTTTCCCGAAATCGTTGTTTTCTTCGGAATAACTCAAAAAATACAGAGGCAATCATAATGAAACTTTGCAGCTACTTTGAAAATGCTGATGGAGAACTTTGTGCAAGTTTTCGTGATGGTCGTGTCAATTTGAAAAAAAAATTTCAAATTTTTTGTTTTCAAATATTCAATCTTTTGTGATCTTCTGATCATATTATCCTGATGAAATTCTGTATGAACCTTCGAACTGTCATTTTTCGATAAATTACTGAATTTCATTTCGGTCTAATCTATATTTTTGGAAATAATGAAAAAATAAAATTTTGGATGGAAATTCAATTGAAAATAACTTCCGAAAGAATCTGCTCAGTAGCTTGATAATTGTAGAGTAAGTTTGGAGTTTAATAACGAAGGCCGAATTGGCAAATTAGTAGAAACTATCGAATGATTTCGCAAATATAACCTTTCAAAATTTCAAGTTCCCCATATTTCCAAAATTATAGTTTGAATTGCCCTTCCATGAAAAAAACTACCTTGAAGTTTCAGCCAAATAGGGTCTACAGAGCAATGAGCAAAATAACTCTCACCATTCAACAAAATGCAGGAGGACTCTTTAATTTATTTTTGCTCATTGTTCTGTAGACCCTTTTTAGCTGAAACTTCAAGGTAGCATTTTTCATTGAGGGCGATTCAATCTATGTTTTTGGAAATATCGGGAAACTGAAATTTTGAGAGGGTGAATCTGCGGAATCATTCGTTAGTTTTTACTAATTCGCCAATTCGGCCTTCGTAATCAAACTCCAAACTAACTCTTCAATTATCAAGCTACTGAGTAGATTCTTCCGGAAGTTATTTTTTTCACTATGAGTGGTTATGCCGACCTAAACACATTAACTTTAGGAAGAATCGACATAGGGGCAGGGCTGGGCAAAATACATGCTTGGCTCAATTGAAATACAAATTACAAAATACTTTCTCGCAGGTATTTGAAATCCAAAATACAAAACACTTTCAAGTCGGGTATTTGAAATATAAAATACAAAATACAGTATTTTAGCTATTTGTATTTGAAATACAAATTACAAAATACTTTCAGGTGTTACGTAAAATGTGAAAAGAGTACAACTAATTCAGATCAGCTGTTTTATCGCTAAATAAAGAATTTTCTTTCAGAAACACGAGATTTTCGAATGTAGTATCAGACAAACAGCCTTTTGTTGGGAATGAATAAAACCTTGCTAAAGAAAACAATCCTTCTACAGGTCCTGATAGGCAGAAACTTGTGTTATATTGTATGAATACATTTTTTATAATTTTTATAGGATAATGTTCAAGGATGGTAAACTCTTTGCTCTTATCGCTTTTAGAAGTTGACTAACTCTAACTCCATGATGAAATGACCATTGTGCAGGACCTTTTCTTCTTTTCCATTTGCCGAAAATATGATTGCTAGCAAAAAAACTAGATGAAGCAGATGAACGTCGCGCCATCTGAAGGGAGATTCAGGGACTATTTTCTGTAGAGCGCTCAGCGCTAAATATATTTGTTCGGAAATATTTCGAAGTCAAAAGTATCGAAATACAAAATACTTCAGCGTCAGGTATTTGAAATACCAATTACAAAATACGTTTTCAAGAAGTACCTAATTGAAATACAAATACAGACTACGTATTTGTATTTCAAATACGTATTTCAACTACAAGTAATTGAAATACTGACCAGCCCTGCATAGGGGATATAATTGTAGAGTAGGTTTTCAGTTTAATTAAGAAGGTCTAATGCTTAAATGGGTTGAATTCGCCAATTATTCTTAAGATAGTTATACCCATTCGAAATTTAAGATCGAATTTCAATCTAGTACTCAATCGAAAATTAAAGCTTGAGAATTTCATGAGGACCATATGAAAACATCTGCTTTGGAAGGGTCAATACTTGTATAGGTGACCGCTTTGGCAACGGAACAAGCGCGTAAAAGCTCCTGACCTGACGTCAGTGCTTTTTTAGCTTTTTTATTCAGTCAAACTATCAAACACTTGATACCTTTTTCGGACACCTTTCATCAACTAATCGTCAAAAGATAATACCAAATGACTAATTTGACCATGTTGCATAACTGACCAATATTTAAGTCCGAATAATAGCTCATCAAGCTAAAACTGTCCACGTCCTAGACAAAACGGAGATTATCCAATGGCGCCGTCCGCTAATTTGCTGTCGTTACCTATCTAATTAATATTCATCACATCTCCCTCGGATACCCTGCATTAAATCACCACCTTCATCCATTGTATTCCATGCAACTCGTCCCGATCTGAACCCAATCGAGAAAATAACGTAACGACTTCCTCCGTACGCTAAACTCTGTAAATCTTTCGCTCCAACTTTGAAAAAAAATAGCTGTTAGTTATTGCCGGTGTTAGTACGTTCTTAGCTACTGTTTTGGACTGGGATATGTAAACAAGTGCATCAATATTCAGCGAGGGCGCGTTTGCTACTTCCGACGTCTCCAAACATGGCGGGAAGATGCACGTGTTCAGGATGTCACGTGCCGATGGATCCAAGATGGCGGCCTGCCTCGGTTTTGGGTGAGAAATGGGTGTTTGGTGCGGAAGATTGGGTTTCACACTTGTGTAGGATTTGATGGATAAATGGGGAGAAATAAGGAATGTGGGGAGAATGGTCACTTCGACTTGGATTCAGAAAGAAGGGGATGTTCTTCTATACCCATTGAATCCTAAAAAGAAGTTTTGATATCTTGCACACAATGATAAGGTTTTTGGTTTTATATACACTGCTAGTCTTTGAGTTGAACAGGGTGGGCAAAATTCGTTGTCTACTGAAGGGATCTCGAGAACTATAGCAGCTAGAAAAAACTGATAACACATTCTCGAGCTCTTTTTTCCTGACTAATCCGAATCTGAAAACAGATCCAGCTTATCGTTCATAGAACTTGAGTTATGAATGAAAATTGAGAAATTTTCAATAATGCTGAATAACTCGCTTGTTTGAACTCGAATTGGAAATCTGTTGATACATTCTGTAGGCTCTTTTTTAGGAGTAATTCAAATATAATATGACTGAATTTTTCAATCCAGCCATTTTCGAGAAATGAGAAGGATTTTGGATTTTTTAAATGTAAACTATATTCAAAAGATCTCTTATCTTGCTACAAAATTTTTGCTGATTTCAAAAATGTATCATATGTCGCTATTCACATGAATATTACATGAGAAAATATTCATTACTTTTTTCCTGCTTTTCTATTCACTGTTGAATTATGAGTAGGCTGACGTTACCATAGCGACGATTCAATATGTATTAACTTTGTGTGAACTTGCGCCTCTATGATTGGAATCAGGGATTGCTGAATGAATATTTCTATGGTTAATTTGTCATAGTTCTAAAGATCAGCAATATTTCGGGTCATTAGGGATAATAAACAGATTTTCTATTGCTAATCTTAAGAACTATGACAAATTAACCATAGAAATATTTATTCAGCAATCGCTGATTCCAATCATAGAGGCGTAAGTTCACACGAAGATAATGCATATTCAATCGTCGCTATGGCAACGTCAGACTACTCACAATTCAACAGTGAAAAGAAAAGCAGGAAAAAAGTATTGACAATTATCTCATGTAATATTCATGTAAATAGCGGCATATGATACATTTTTGAGATCAGCAAAAATTTTGTAGCAAGATAAGAGATCTTTCGACTATAGTTATCATTTGAAAAATCATTCCCAGTTCTCGAAAATGGCTGGATTAAAAAAATCAGTCATATTGTATTTGAATTACTCCTAAAAAAGTGCCTGTTGAATGTATCAACAGGTTTCGAATACGAGTTCAAACAAGCGAGTTATTCAGCATTATTGAAAATGACAATTTCTCAATTTTCGCTCATAACTCAAGTTCTATGAACGATAAGCTGGATCTGTTTTCAGATTCGGAATAGTCAGGAAAAAAGAGCTAATTCTCGAGATCCCTTAAGTAGACAACGAATGTTTCCCACCCTGTACATTAATTTAAACCACTGATTCCTTTCCTCAAAAAAATTTTTTTTTCATTCAACATTTTTCTAGATTCAACTCGGGTAAAGACATACAAAAGCTGTTGAAATTTTCAACAAAAAATCAAAAACAACCTTCATCCTATAAAAAAAATGGTTTTCTAGTTTATACTGAGTCATTATAAGAATATTCGATACTTAATTGTTTCTTATAAATTTTACTGAAATGCACAGTTTTCGAGTAATTCGACGTTGAATATCAAAAAATCTGATGAAAATTCGAGAAATTTCCGAAATTTTGTTGATCCGCCCCTGAGCTAGTAATGGCCTTATCTTAAACTCCACCAGCGTTCATCCGGACCACAGAAAACACAGAGTTATTCATGTATTTTGTTACCAGACCATAGACACGGAGACTATGTCTTCATGTCTAGTCCAAAGAATTCATTGAGTTCAATTAATATGTTCACGCTAATTGAACTCATTTATGAATTTGATGAAAATTTGTATAATTGTGAAATTTTCAAAGACGACAATGGGCGAGAATACAATTGCGTATCATCTCACGGAGGGAACAATTGGATATTTCATGAATATCACTGTTTCAATGGTCGAGTGAAGTTAATATTGTTCGATTCAATAATACCGCAAAAAGAAACAAACCATAGGAATTGAGTGAGTAAATGAGTTTTCTCAATCATGTTTCTTCGAATTTCAAGTAATAGATTATTATTCCGCAATTCAGATTCCTGTAAGATATATCTGTGTTGAACTTGTAAAAGAAGTACTTATAAGAGTGCATTAGTACATTGATAAATATTCAATAATGCTTAACTTTTTACTCCAGCGGAACCTGTAAAAATGGCAACTAGAGGAGTGTTCAATTTGATAAGAGGAATCTAGGGTTTAAATTTTTGTACAACTTAAAGACTGGCTCTGTGTAATCAATTCAGTCTTCTTAGCATAAATCTACAGTAGAAACTGGAAGGTATATCTTAGATATGGGCCCCAATGTTCCGGAAAAGTCTAGTTTCAGATCAATTTTTACTATCAGAATAATTTCTAACTACTCTTAGATACTTCACAAATCATCCTTGAACATTTTAACAACGATTCTTGGTGTTTTCTTGCAGATATATTCAGTGTTGGATTCGAAATCATCGAATTTATGACAACTAATCTACCTATAATTTCAGGGAATTTGACTTTTATCACGGGGGAAGTTTGACAACGACGCACTGTTTCAAGCACGTAATTGAGGAACTCTTAGGCCGAATAAAAAGATCAAATTCAATGGCACAGTCCTAAATTTAACGATCCTAACTTAACCTAGAACCTAAACAAATGTGTCTAGATTGATTGATCAGATTTCCATATTTAAATTCAAACAGCCGGCGTTTATGAGCAGTGATCGAATTCCATCGATGCCAAACTTGTCTCGCGATCCAAGTCAAATTTTCTGAAATGACAGGTGAAATGCTTGTTCGATAGAATCGATGATTTTCAATGAAACGTTGAATATATATATGAAAGGAAATACACGGAAATGTAGTGAAAAGGTTCGAGGATTATTTGTGAATCAACTTGAGGAAGTTTCCAATAGCTCTATAGAAGAAGTGATCGGAAAATTGACGTTATCAGAACTTTGGGGCCCACATCTTCGAAACTTAGACAGACTGGCGAGTTTTGACAAAATTTGGTTGATCAAAACTGACCTTGAACATGGATCGACCTTGATAATTTATACGAAAGATTATTCAATCATTAGACAAAAATTTTGCTCAATATTCGATAAATCATAGAAACTATAACGAAATGCTTTATTGTTCAGAGTGAAATAAAGGGTGCGATTTTTTTGAGAATAAGTAAAATATACATGGCGCACTGAATTCGTCTGGGTATTTTGACATTTAAGACTTGTGATGTATGACATTTATAAAATGGCTTCGTACACGATACAACAACGCGTTCAAATTGTATTAGGGCCAATTGCACCGTTTTCGTCTTAAACTTCAGTTAGTTAAGCGACGATTAACTTATTAAGCTCTGGTTTAAATATTCGGCTTGCACCGAGGCTGAATGTAACTAGATTAAAGTTAATCTACAAATCTGGATACTTCCTCATGAATTGGTACTTGTGACTAGATTCATGTTGTTTATTTTAACCCTAATTGATGAAATATTTTAATTCAAAAGATTAAACTCATTTTATGAGTTCTACCATATTTCCATGAGATATGAAAAATCAAGATGCATCTATTGAAAAACCCACCGAAAAAATATATCTGACAGACTTTATAGCTTCCATAAAAATATTGCATGTAACCTTCCCGTCTTGTTCATTATCATTAAGACTAGGGATCTCTTACTACAGACCTGTGCTCTTACTTCTGCATCAGGCTTTAAACATTATTAAAATTCATAGTTTATATAATCAAGTAAACTTATATGTTGTAATATCATAAGATTTGAGCTTCTGCATGGAATTACAATCCTGACGTTTGTAAAATGAATAAATAAATAGTTTTGATTTATTTGAAACAACTTTCGGATAAGGAACGGCTTACCTAAGGATAGACTTTCTATTGAATCATTTTGTTTGTAATAAGTATATCATGAATTGAGTTAATTTTGGGTCGAATATAATGAAAACTCTAATGTGAGATCCGCAGAATAAAAATTATTCTATATAAATATTGAAGTATCATGTATGGATGGATTGACGAAGGAGTACGTTTGAAGATCGACTAACACGAGGATGCAATTTTTTTACATTAATTCGTTTGTAGTTATATTTTAAGTCCAGTTAATATATAATCGAGGAGAATGATGGCACAGAGACAGCACCTGCACAATGATAAAGTAGTATTTGATAGCTTTCCACGTTATACATCACTAAATAAAATAGTACTTAAGAATGAAACTGAGGTTTTTCATTCCAAATATGTCTTCGATTTCATTCTGCTATTCGCTCTTGGAAATAAATAAGCATATCATTGTAACTTTATCATTTCAAATAGTTGAAGGCTTCTAAGAAATACCATTGAGTTTACGAACTCAATGGAAATACTGGTGTTAATTCTTCATGCTTTAAAAGATACGAATCAATGCCTACTGATGTAATTATCTCTTTATATCATTTTTCATGAATATCATCTGAAATTCAATAACTTTTAATCAAAATTTGATTATCAAATCCATTAACTCGTACGAGTTCTTCATGAATGTCCAAGGTAAACAAAAAAGATGTAAACAAACTGGAGGTTACGTCCAGAAAAATGTCAAACTTGTGCGAAATCGCTCGAAAGTAGGGTTAGATTTCGGAGCTTACCATTAATCCTTCTTTTAAACCCCCAAATTCCAGGGCTTAAATTTAACAGTCAGTTGAGGCCATTAAACGAGGATTTTGTGACGGTGCAAGATAATTTTTTACCTAAACCTTGGTTATGGTCTTAATCAATGATTTTGTAATACGGTGCAAGTGGCCCTTATTTTATAAGAATCAGCGTTCTGCGACAAGTGTTTTTAGAAAATTACATATTCATCCATCTCAGAGCACTATTGGTCGAAATTATTAAAATATTTCAAACCATAAAATTCACGTAATTTTCTAAAAATACTTTTCGCAGAACGCTGATTTTCATAAAATAATTCAACAATTTGAACGCGGTGTTGTATCGTGTACGAAGCCATTTTTATAAATGTCATACATCACACTTCTTAAATGTCAAAATACTCTGACGAATTCAGTGCGCCATCTATATTTCATTTATTCTTAAAAAACCTCGCACTTTTAAACACCCTTTTAGAGACTGACAGGAGGGAACCAACCTCACCCCGCTTGCACATGGAACTCAACACCGTTCTTCATTTGAGGCGATTTTTTTCCAAAACAACCAAATGGATTTGGTGACATATGCTTAACGAGTCTGCCGGCAGATATTTCAGGTCTTAGTGACAGATCTTGGTTCGTGCCTGTTGCTAATTTGCTCAGATTAGACTCTATATGAAAGATATCGAGTTTGAATTATTCGATGCGCCGTGGTTTCCAGGAATATCCCTCTTTTTATCCCGACATGAGTATGATGGACAGGTTTATTTTTGGTCGGGATTATAATTTGATCCTGACATGGGGATAACGAGAAATATGGATGTTCATTTTGTGTACAGAATTATCTGAGCAACTCCCCGGGTAGTTTCGACTTCAATTTTTTTTGCCGTTCGCCAGCCTTGCAAACATTTATTTTGCCGCTTCTGATTTCTCGAAAAATATTTCTTTTGTTGAATTGACTTGAATTAAGAAGATCTGATCATATTGTCCTGATTAAAATCTGTATGAACCTCCAAACTGTCATTTTTCGATGAAGTACTTCGTTTAAGAAATTCTAGAAAAGCACTTCCGTGAAGGCAGCACCTTTCGCGCGCATGTTCAATGAAGATGACCCTTTGGCAACGAATTTGAACATGAACGAAAAGCTGGTGCCATCACGGCAGTGCTGCTCTAGGTTTTTTTCGATGAAGTACTGGATTTCAATTCGATCTAATCTGCATTTTTGAAAATATTTAGAAAATAAAATTTTGAATGGGTATATCTACGGAATCATTGGGCAGATTTTACCCATTCACGAATTCGACCTTCGTAATTAAGCCCCAAATCTTCTCTACGAATCTCAAGTTTCTAAGTTGTTTATTTCGGAAGTTATTGTGTTAACGGTCGGCCGTAGAGAAGGTTTGGACCTTAACTACGAAGGCCGAATTCGTGAATGGGTAGAATCCAATGATTCCGCAGATATACCCATTCAAAATTTAATTTTCCAAATATTTCAAAAAATAAAGATTAGATCGAACTGAAATCCAGTACTTTATCAATAAATGACAGCTTGAAGGTTCATACTGAATTTAACGAGGATAATATGATGAGAAGATCACAGAATATTAAATATTTAAAAAAAAATTTGAAATTATTTTCAAATTATAATGACACGATCATCACAATGTTGTCCTTCAACATCTTCAAACTATCTGCGAAGGTTCATCATGATTGAATCAGTATTTCTTGAGTTATACCGAAAAAAACAACGATCCCGAGCAGAAATCCACGAAATTCTACATATTTTTCCCAATATCTCCAAAACTAATAGCTGTATCGAATTGAAATTTGGAACACTGCTGTGAAATATGAAGTACAAGTTATAACTGATTTTTTTTCGAATATGAACAATCGTTTCAGAAAAAAAAATTTAAAAAAAATTTTTTTTTTAATTGAGTGAACATACGAGTTCAACGAAATTTTGCTAGAAGTTGCGCGTCGTTATGCTATGAAATTTCAATCAAATCGCTTCAGTAGTTTCTGAAATATGCGAAAAATAACCTCAAAATTTCAAATGGCTATAACTCCGAAACTATTTGGCCGATTCGGCCCATTACCGAACTTAACCTTCTTATTTTGAAATGCAACATTTTCTGAAATATTCAATTTGATAAAATCCTCCGTACGCCCGTAATCGTGGTGGCGGACAGAATCGATTTTGACAACGGATTCGTCATCAGTGAGTCCAACCTAGTCGTTCGAGACCATTTTCGGCTCAATCATAGAAAATTTCAGACATTTGGACAGAACGATAGCACGCTATGCCCCTAGAACATGCGCTCAAAAACGAAATAATTTATATTTTTGGAAATATTGGGAAAATGAAATTTTGAATGGGTATATCTGCGGAATCATTGGGTTGATTTTAACCTCTCACAAATTCGGCCCTTGTAATTAAGGTTCAAACCTTCTCTAAAATTATCGAGTTTCTAAGTTAGAAACTCGATAATTTTTAGAGTAGTTTTAGGGCTTAATTACGAAGGTAAAATTCGTGAATTGGTAAAATCTGCGCAATGATTCCGTAGAGATACCCGTTCAAAATTTCCCAACATTTCCAAAAATACAAATTAGATCGTTTTCAAACCCAGTACTTTACGAAAAAAACCTAGAAAAGCACTGACGTGAAGTCAGCAGCTTTCCTAGGCTGTAGAGAAAATCGACTTCTTTATTTGGTTGAAATATGAACCTTGGGAATCGAAGGCTAAAAAATTAAAACTCGCCTCTCCAATGTGACACATTCTATATGACTTCTCACCCAAATCGGAAGTGATTTCGGTCCCAGTCGCACAGTCTAGACGGTATTTCGTTACAATTGCGAAAGGGTTCCGTCGTACGGCCAAATTCCTGGAATTTTTTCGATTTTGGGACCGAGAACTGCCGTAACTAATTGGTGATGAACTGTTTGTCAAGTGCTCGGCGTACTGGAACGACTGAACGCTGAAAACAATACTTGGTGGTTCATTTGAAACGTCGACGTAATCAGTTGATTAGATTTCTGGGAATCCCTATCATTCGGCCACTTGTATCAGTTTCTCCAAGGTTCGTTTTCTGGTAATTCAGCGACATTTTATACTCAGGGGTTTCACCCCTATATGAGATTATTCGGTTGCACTTCACATTATACTTTTTAAGATAAACTAAGATAAGTCAACAAATATTCTACCTTGTTCTGAGCTAATCTTCAAATCAATCAAAATATCTACACAGAAAAAGAGATAGTGTCCAAGCAATTCGGTTACTGCAGTTTCATGGTTTTTACCGATCATCAGACCGACATACCTTGATACTCATGACGTCTGTCATGTTAATTTATTTACTAAACTTGCCAGGCTCTTGATGCAATATACAGGGTGATTCGTGAGTGACCATACATACGTCAATGGCGGATAGAGTACTTCAAGGCGAGTCAAGATCCGCCGAAAAAAAATTTTTTGCTCATTGGTTAGGAAGATATAGGCTGTTCTGTGTGTTTGGTATAAAACTTTGATGAGCGACATATCTGAAACGCTTCAAGTTATTTCAATTAAATTGGCTAGTAATATTTCTTTGTTAGAACTTGTCAATAATTCATTCTGGGTATATTCAAATCCAGGACCGGGCAGGGAAAATTGTGATCTTATGTTATTCTTCGAAAAACTTAATTTTCTGACCGCTTTTTTTGAAAAACAATTATTTGATTCTAAAGCTAAAATAATCTGTTTCAAAAAAAAAATCGACAAAGAAAAATTAGTAAGAAAGTTTTTCATTTTCGACCATAAGTGAGCCCAATCTAGTCGTTGGAGACCATTTTCGGCTCGAACTTTGAAAATGACAGACATTTGGACAGAACGATAGCACGCTATTCCCTAGAGCTAGCGCGCAAAAATGAGTTTCAGTGAAGTCGTAGATTATGTCGAAAATGAAAACTTTCATACAAATTTTTCTTTGCCAATTTTTTCTGTTGAAAAAGTTTAGGTGTGTCATCCAAATTTAAGAGCGATTATTGTAGCATTTTTCCTTGTGATCAGAAAATTACCTTTTCAACAAATAACTGCAGATCACAAATTTTTCCAGCCCGACCCTGGATTTGAATTAATCCAAAGCTTCTAACAGAGGAATATTACTAGCAAATTTCAACAAAATTACTCCAAGCGTTTCAGAAATATCGCCTATCAAAGTTTTATAACAACCATACAAAACACCCTGTATATTCGTAACCAATAAACATAAAATTTTTCCTCTATCCACCATTGACATATGCAAGGTCACTCATGAATCACCCTGTATCTGAGACTGAATCGTCCTGCATATTATTTCATGGAGAACCCATAAAGGCATACTTTAAAGCTACAAAAACAGGTAATAATTCGGTTCTTGTTATAAGCAAATGTAATTTTACACAGTTGTCATCTTGAATTAAAAGTGATGACGAAGGCTTACATTGTCTTGTGCTATTTTTGCAGAGGTTTCTCGTAAAATTGACCTGTGATGGTTCTCACCAGATGTTAGACTTCAGAACACAGTATGGAATTCTTCAAAAGAAATATAATGGATAATAAATTGTTAAGAATCCTTCCTACAAAAAGTCCCAATGTCAGGGGTATTCTTAGAATTGGTGATGTATGTTGGATTTCAAATAAGAAAAGGAATTCTACAGAATAAATTCAATAATAATTAAAATTATTAACACAGAAGAATCCATATTTCTCTTGAATTTCAAATTTTCAAATATATTATATGTTCTGCATCTCATTTTTTCATCACAAAAAATATTTGGCTGGCAATAATTGTTCCCAATTATCTGCATCATCATAAATTTATTCGGAATCTATGAGTTCATCACTATTTAATTTTAAATTTTCAAATTCACGATTCATCCGAGAAATGAATTATGAGTTCAAATGAAATGATACAGAAAATCTCGCATATATTTATTTATAGCAAGGAATTTCAACATCAGAGGAACTTCAATCTGGCGTCTAATCACTTCCTTTACCGGGATCAAAACCCTAGAATATTTTTTTACCAGTTCCTGTAACTGAATATTCTGTTTCATACACTTCTGCAACATATTCTACGCTATAGTGTTTTTCTTATAAGCGTGCCTATAGAAAAACAATATTTTGATAATAGTACGGTTAATAACTTAAAGTAAACTTCCTTTCCTTCTATTATTTCATTGTTTAATATTTGCGTTGATTCTTTCATATTCTTTTCTAAACATTCCAGTGTATCGACCTCTATATTATGCAAGATATGTTTATTGTTATTATTTCCTGAATACACAGAATACAGGAATAAAATAGAGCGAAAATGATAATAACTATTTTGTTTAGGTGAAAATGAAATTTATTTTAAATTTAGATAATCCTTGCTTGGACAAGTAGAAATTAAAAATTCAATTAAGAAATTATTGTGTGGGAATCTTTCACTCCAACATCTTTATCAGTTCTTATTGAATCAAAAATATATACAGGGTGTCACATTGAAAAAACCAGAAGCATTTTCTAGCAGATAAATCAAGATTCTGGAAAATCGCTTGGATCTGTCAATTTTTCTCTTTGAAAGGGGGGGTCATCGATCAAACCAGTTCTTTTCTCTGCGCGGCAACTCAAACCTATTACATTCGAATAAGGAAGATAGGTCGTGCGATATTTAATATTTTTTGAGATTTGATCCTTTATTTACGTGATATTTGACTTCTATAACCCAATCTACCTAGAGCATGAGATGAAACCTATTTCAAAGAGACAGAGCATAAGAAATTTGTTCAGAAAAACGAGGTCAGTGCTTCAACAAGCGCGTCAACTCAATCAGGTATCACCACATTACCCTACGAGCAATCGAATAAACCATCCAATACTAAAACAAATGCTACAATCGCAAAAATGTTAAAATCCCCTTCTATGTAGACCCAAGAGATGACATGATTTGGTTAGCTCATTCAGTTTAACCATGAATCGATAGGTTTGGGAAAGAAAGACATTGACATTGACCTGTTCTAATGAAGTTTTGAAACATGATACTCGTTCCAGTTGCTTTCGGATAGCTTATTATTGTAGTCAATCAACAGGCATATGTCCAAAAGCAGAATACAGGCACCATGGGATACTTCTCAGACAATATTGTCATAAATTATGGTCAAGTGCCACATGGAAACCTTTGCAGACAAAAACAGTGGCGTCCACTAAGGCACTCGATTCAGTGTCGACACTTTTCTCAGATTTGTTATCTAAATTTACTATTATACTAATTGAATTAGAAGTGCATTCGTCATTTTGACACTAGACAATCTAACAGTTGAAGGTAGTGTAACCAAAAAATAATTGAATAATAAAACGTTATAAAATAATTTAAATTTTTCTGGATGTGACGTCCTGTTCGACCAGAAGGATCACACAGTATTGTCAGTACCTTTGTACGATTCATTTTATTTTACGTTGGATCAGTTTGTCCTGCTGCATTCCTCATTTTTACTTAGATTTTCACACGCTTGTTCTGGGGAACAGCGCGTTATTATTTCGTCGCGATGTCTGTAATTTTCGAATTTTGAGCCGAAATTGGTCTCAAACGACTAGTTTAGACTCACTGATGAAGAATCCGTGGTCAAAATTGATTCTGTCCGTCCGACCGTGTGCGTTATAACTTTCGGAAGGAAGGACCTAGAGTTTTGAAATTTTCAGATAAGGTTAAGATCCTGAATATCTCGGTTAAGTTCGTTAATGGGCCAAATCTGCCGAATGTTTTTTTTGCTACAGCCATTTGAAATTTTGATTTTTCAATAACTCGAAAATATTTATCTGTTTGAAATTAAACTTGGTTGGAAGATGAACATTGTCAATAAGAAGAATTATCCATGGAAAAGCTCGAAAAAATTTTTTTTTCATTGAAAATTTTCACATTTCATTGAAACTTCACTGAAATTTCCAAGTCACCATTTCGCAATGTGAACAGGCGCGTAAAAGCTGCTGACTTCACGTCAATGCTTTTCTAGATTTTTATGATAATTTTCCGTTTGTTCTATGCATCCATATAAATTTCGATTATTCAATTGTTTGACTTCTATTATTTTGATTTAATTTCAAGATGTTTTTTCACTAGATTGTTCAATGGGGACTTTTCCTTTAAACGAAAATGCAGTTATTTTCATGAAAAATCTTTAGAACATCACATTTCAAACATATAATTACAATATTATATTTTTAAAAAAATGTTTGATCACATAAAACTGAAAAATAAAAATAGGGATTTGCATTTAAAGGGATTTGTCATGAGTGCACGATATGGCAACGTCGAATTCAGCTTTCTCGGAAAGAAAAGGACGTTAAGTGTGTTACTTTGCTTAGGAAAACAGAGATAGCTATACTTCGATCTGGTTAGAGTAGAGGACAACGACCAAGGAATAGAAAAAGAAGAGCACAGACTGTCATACTGTCATATTACTGTCAAATCGCAAACGGAAATTGTTTGATTATATTGACAAAGAACACGTGTGTACCACAGAATAGGAATAAATATTTCGTTATTCTATAGCATAAAAAGCTATAGCATAAAAAGCTTTCTAGTAAAGAACGTTGTCACTTCGTGCATGCATGACAAATCCCAAACCCCAATTTTGAAATCTGATTTTGAATACTTTCTGAAGGTTATTTTGGAAAATGATGAATCAAGCCCATAATAATTATGTTCAAATTTGCATTTGCAGTAATAACCCAAATTCAGGAAAAACCCCCATTGAAGTACTGACATCGTCATCTATCACTGTCTTCTCTAGTGCCCTGAAGATGTTTATATAATAAACGAAACATCGGCCAACACAAATAATCAACCTATTTAATACATCATACACAAAAAATAATTGATCTCGACCATAACAACAAATTAAAATTTTGTACATGATTCTTCATTAGTTATATTGTCTACTGCCTATTCAATTTTTTTAATGTTTTAACCCTTCTGTTGTCTCAGATCTATTATTGTTCCACAGTAAAACCCTTCTAAGCTAAACTGTTCGTAATTTTTTTGTTGCGCGTTTGCTGATGTTCCCCTTTCATTGATATATCCAGATATTCATGAACTATGACAGTATAATTGTTTTGGTTGGTTGTATACATGCACACACTATATATTAGTTTTCAGAGAATACGAGGGCTTTTACCGTCCTAAGTATAGTTCGAAGAAATAATAATAATTAATGTTGAACGGTTTACATCTCCGTGGCGTGCTTCTTGGCTGCGGAACACGTGGCCCAGCTTCCGGTCTTCGGGTCAAGAGGATGGTAAGGTTGAATGGTGCGGGCCAACTGGGCAAAGTGATAAATCATCCCCACGGCCGTCTGTGGGACGGATTTGTTTTTGGCAATTTTCGGTACTTGGTTGAATAATTGCGAACAACTTGGCACTTATAGATTATTGTTTAACTTTTTTCGTTATTGTCAATGCCCAAAATCGTGTGGAAATACCTAATTCATAAGGATAATCAACAAAACTATAGTTATAGTCCACGTCCATATTGCATGGTTAACGGAAGGAATTATGTACAAGTATTCAGTGATATTTGAATTGCACTTACCGCTAAGAAATCTGGTCAACGAATATTTCACACATTTTGAAAGATGGCTCTTTCTTGAACCCCTCATAATATGATGAGCCCGAAAATTTTTTCGACGGCAAGATGCATTTTCAAGTAACTTTTTCTACCATGAAAACGATTACTCCTGATCAATATAGTCCACAAATCATTTTTGAACTTTTACTTACCCATAAGCAGCAATTTCTGTCGAGAGTGTTTAATATTTAAAGAAAAATAATTTAAAATATCAGTTTACCTTACCTTTATTTCTTGTGATTTTAATGATTTCTTATCGAACTGTTGGTCAAAAGACGACTTCGGCCTTAGTTGCCAACCAACAATTTTCTTCACAAATTTACTATCACTGGGGAATAATATAATATAAGGTTATATAATATATATTATATAATACTGGTTTTTGTTAGGCTGCGATTCAGGTTGGTATTCCTGATTTCATGTTAATAGTGTCAAGTTTATAAAGAATATGTTCCGCAAATCAACTTGGTTTTTTCGGTTGCCTGTTATACGTTCTGTAAACATGAAATATTCGGTTGGTTCCTGAAAAATAAGGTTAATTACGGATTTGATTGTTGAAAAAGCAATATTTCTGTCACCAGAACATAGACCTATTTAGTCTATGCACCGGAACGACAATCAATCTTTTATGGTAACATTCATAGCATACCTTATGATCCTAAACCATACGATGGTGTAAGTGAAACAGGGTGTGCTCATCTGCTCATCTATGATCGTATTTACCAATGATAACGTCCCTTTTTTCATTCAAATTCAAAGCACGGAATATATATTTCCTTCAATTTGAATGAAAAAAGTGACGTCATAATTGGTAAATACGATCACAGATGAGCAGATGAGCACACCATGTTTTGCTTACATCATGGGCCATACCTAGTAATTTTTCCATTATTGATTGTTGTCTCTTCTATGTTTTATGCATGATGTAAAAACATGGTGTGCTCATCTGAAAAATGAGTGAAGTCAGCTAGCAGAAAATACAAAGAGTTATATATTCTGTGCTTTGAATTAACATGCAAATTCAAAGCACAGAATGTATAACTCCTTGTATTTCCTGCTAGCTGATGTGACTCATTTTTCAAATGAGCAGACCATGTTTTTTACATCATTGTTCTATGGATCATAAAGTAAATAAAGATTGTTCTATGCTATGGATATGTTACCATAGAACATTGACTGTCGTTTTCGTGACAGAAAGAACGTTTCTTCATCAATCAAATTCCGTAATTAACATTTTTCCAGGAACCAACCGAATAAGTTGATTTGCGGAACATAACCTATATAGATTTGACACTATCAACATGAAATCAGGAATCCCAACTTAAATTTCAGCCAATCAGAGATGATCTTAACAAATCCCTATATTTGAAAGGAATTTTCTTGTTTGAGGAGCCGAGGCATCTTTTACGGATATTTATAAATAACGCGAACCCTTTCATGTCAAATTTGTTCCGAAATTCCCGTTCCCAGCGATAGCAAATTTGTGAAGAAAATTGTGGGCTGGCAACTTGGGCCGAAGTCGTCTATTCAACTTGAAGATTGCCGTGGCTACAATTTTGATCTATGATTAGATTTCTCCATATGTAGCTCCAAGCTGCATGAACATTTCAGTTTTTCCTTCAAGTCCATATCTCTGTGATCAGAGAATATGACAATTGACATCACAAATCTGTCAAATATCACACCCAATCTGTCGATTGATAACGTGCAATGTTCCGAGTATTTTTGTATAATGGGAAAGTTAAAGATCTCATCTCAACAAATCTCGATACTCACGTGAGAAGCCTGAATCTCTGAAAACAATACATTTTATGTAAGACTGTATGAGCTAAAAATCCTGATGTCAGATAACCACGCAACGTTGTCCGATCTACATAAATTCAAATGTTCAACTGAATCAAACCATAGAGTTATTGATAAAATATGCAGGAATTGACTAAGTCCGGTCGAATAAATTTGACCTTGTGACGACATTTCACGGGTGCCAACCTGGCTCATTTCTAGTTACAAAACTGAATAAAACTATTCGAACTCCTATCGACTGAGTTGACTGAAACGAATAACATCGATTGCTTTTCTTTGTTTAACTTTCTAACTATGCCCAACTGATCTACAACATCAAACTTTAGGGTTGTTTTATCTTTTGAACTTGCAAGAACTACATCCTCTCAAACAGGCCGACACAAAGAAGCTCAAACTTCTTTATCGTGCCTGTAATTGATTGGGTAACTAATGGATTTGGAAGTTTTGATGATTATAATTGTTACTTCGGAGCAGAGCATAAAGGGTCTGTTGTATTCAAATAGCTCTTACATCACTTCCTATACGGGTTATGTGCCTCATGAGGATGATAAAGAATATGATATGGGGAACTGGCACAAGCCGAATACTTCGTAAAAAAATCTTGAAAATCACTGAGAGTGAGGTGGGGCCAGGTGCCAGAAAAGGTCGCCAAAGGGAATGGGACATATTTTTTCACAACATTCTAGAAAGTAAATATCAAATCGGGCTTAAATTTCATACACGATAGGCGAATGAAGATAAGCGCTACTCCCTCTGGTGGCTATCCGATTAACCCGAGGTACAGACATTATCATTGACAAGTTAAAAGAAATCTTAAGAAAATGAGAAAGTTTATGAATTTTTCTTGGCGTTTGTGTGATTTTACAAGTGCTTCTACTGAGGAAAAGCAAACTCAAATGTCCCTTCCCATAGATTTCTACAGCCCGGTAAAAAATGTGGAGTTGGGGTGAAAGAAACTTCCTTTAACAAGTCGGGCCTGAAAGTGTTGAAGAATCGATAAAAACCAACAAACAAGATTTATGGAAGTCTGTTACCTGCATTTATATTTATGATCATTTTTATAGAGGTCAGCACGAATTGCTCATGAAATATTAGATCACATTCATGAAGACAATTTTTTTCCAGACCCATAATCCAAGCAGAGAAATTTTCTTAAGAGGAATGCTATGCCTTCCAGAAATCTACCTGTTGAACTGATCATTAAGGAACAACGTAAATATTCTAGTGATAGAACTAGCTATTGAAAAAAAATAGTCCCAACAAAGAAATATCAGGTGATGAATACTCTTCGCTCAAAGTGCTTCTGCCGATGAAAGCAAAGTTGTACAAGGCTTATTTATTACAGCTTTTTCAAGACCAATCATAGGAGTGTTGGAAAATTTATTTGTCAATCCATAATGAATAAGACTAACGATACAAGTAGCCTTTGCTTTATGTGAATGTATTCATTTTATTCACAATATATTGAGTATTAAGTCCATCCCTATAAAAATACTAAAGTTATAAGTATTTGTCTATTATTCCAAAAAGTATGTTTTACAATACTATCTGTTTTTCAACGTTCAAGACAGCCTTAGAAATCCACCAAAGTCAATCTTGCCATTTGGATCTGAAAATGAATAATATTAAAATGCTGCCTAACCTTGGAGATATCCCCGTAATTTTAGAGTTGCTACACTCAATTAGATTGAAGGATGATACATACCTACTTTATAAGAATGGAATATGTACTCCCAGTAATACTATCGTCCACTATAAAAGTCTGAAAAGTCTTTGAATAAATCGTGAAATCAAAAAATATCAAACCAATCACGAACAAACAGTACAAAATCGACTATCACAACAAAATCTATGTCTGTATGTACAGTTCTAAAACTGGCCACCGTGGCGCCGCAATCTTAAATTAAGACGCCAATTGTTTAATATTGATCTCAAGGTCTGTGCAAAATGTCATAGAAATCTTATAGTTGGCCCAGAAAATAGAAATTTTTTAGAAAAAAATTTCCTGGGCTTTCACTCCAAATATCTGAAAAAGGACTATAGAAAATTTAATGGAAATTATTTTTAACATTCTGAAGAAGTATCCAAGGTCAAATTCAATTCTGTCCGTCTAACCATTGTTTAAGGAGGAAAACAATTGTCTCACTTTCGAAGGAGAGGACCTAGCGACTTGAAATTTTCAGATTAGGTTTGCAGTCGAAATATTCAAGTTGAGTTCGTTAATGGTTAAAAACAGTCGAATAGTTTCGGAGATAGGCCCGTTTGAAATTTTGAGGTTAATTACTCGATATCTCATGAAGTACTGAATCGATCAGATTGAATCTTCGTAAACAGGTCTGAAACACCAACATGCAATTTAGTGCAAAATTTCGTGTGGAACCAAGTGTTGGAAAATTTTGAAAAAAATGTTCATTGGAAAATTTTCAAAATTTGTTATGAAAAATTTTTTTTTTCTGGAAATATCGATTATATTTCAACGAAACTTGGCACAGACCTTATAATTAGTATTTAACAGCAATATTCCTAATTTCAATTTAATCCGATATCTACTTAGGGAGATATAAGGAAAAAATATGCCAAATTCCGTTGTTATTTTGAATTTCAACGTTATTTCACAATATCTCAAGAAAAAAAGGATTTTTCAGAGGTAAAGAACTTTAGGTTGGCAACAGTGTTTCAACTGTCGGCCATTTTGTCAGCTGTCAAGTGATTTGTGTTTAGTTTGTTCTGGCATTTCAACATGAATAGACTGACGCCTGAAGAAGGCTTCCAAATTGTGCAAATTTATTTTGAAAATAATGGTTATGTTCGAAATACGTATGGTGCTCTACGTCCATTTAACGTTCAACATACTCGTCCATCAGAGCGATTAATTCGACTAACTATGGACCGTTTTCACACCACGTTTATTCTAACTGATAATACGCATCCACAGAGACGTGGTACAGTGAGAACCGAAGAAGCCATTGCTGCTGTAGAGCGTAGCGTAGAGGAAGATACTATCAGCGATAGAGCCATGATAACTGACTTTTTCATTCCTCAATTGGACAACCATGATGTGCGCAGCTGCGGTTTCAACAAGACGGCACAACATATCACACATCTCGTGCCGCAATTGATTTACTGAAGGAAACGTTTGGTAACCGCATAGTTTCACGTTCCGGGCCCATGAATTGGCCTCCAAGATTGTGCGATTTAACGCCGTTAGGCTATTTTCTGTGGGGATATGTGAAGTCGCTAGTCTACTCCGATAAACCCGAAACGATCGACTACTTGGAGGACAACATTCGTCGCGTTATTGTCGATATACGGCTACAAATGTTGGAAAAAGTAGTTGAAAATTGGACCTTCAGATCAGATTACATCGAAGCCAGCCGTAGCGGTCATATGCCAGAAATTATATTCAAATTATAATGCCAATAAATTATCTTCTGAATGAAGAAGAAGAAGAAGAAGAATGAAGATTTCATGTCAATTTTAGAAATTTATCCTTGTTTTATTCCATGTCATACCTCTAAAAAAACAACTCCAACTATATGAAAATTTTCGTGTTGATCTTATAGTTAGATTATGAACAAGCACGTAAAAGTTCCTGACCTCACGTCAGTGCTTTCCTAGAATTTCTATAGAAAACGCCCTTGTGCGTATTGCGGTTCTCAAAATATTTGTCGAGGGCAGTTTCTCAAAAAAATGTTGCTATTGAACAAAATTGCAATAGTGTAGACGAAAGTATTGCAAAAATAATTCTTAGAATTTTCTCTTCCTTATTTTCTAATGAAGGATTCACATACATACTCTGGAACATAAGAGTTCATTTCGTTGGGCTTTCAAATTATTTCGATATTTTTTCGAGAAACTGTCCTTGACCAATAATATCAATTCAACAATCCACAAGGGTATTTTCCATAAAAAATATTTACATTCAATTTCTAGTAGTTTTTGTCGAATATTTAGAGTGAAAACCTAAAAAAACACCTGAAAAATAAAATAAGATTTCGGCAGAGAACAAACATACCTGATAGTTTATACAGGGTGATTCCGGAGGAGGCCGTCAGATTTTGGGATAAGTTTACACTAGTCAAGACAGTCTCGGAACACTGTTTGGTTTATGGTTGGGGGCCTCTGTTGAGAATATACAGGGTGATTTGTCCGATTCGACCGATTTTACTTTCATTGATAACTTTGGTACGGCTTATTCGATTTCAATGAAATTTTCAGCGTAGTACAATAGTGTTGAACACATTCATTGATTCAAAATTTTTCTCCAAAATAAGCGGTTGTTATTGTGATAAATCCAGATTAATTGTTCAGGTTGAAAAAACACCCTGTACATAGCGTTTCCTAAACTACGCTATCTGTTTACGATTGTACTATAATATGTCATTATTTGAGAGTTTCTAATTTTTTTGGCACACTTCTAGTTTTCCGAAAAAATTTTTTCAAAAAATGATAATGTCGAAATTTCGCTCCAATCGATTCTACTTTTATTGATAACTTTGATATGGCTAATCCAATTTTGATGAAATTTGCAGTGTAGACGAATCTGAATGAGTTAATTCAATAATCGCAACAATCTCTCAAAATACAGTGTTGTAATTGTGATAATTTCAGAATTTCAGATTAATTGTTCAGTTAAAAAAAAAACACCCTGTACATTGCTTTTCCGAAACTTCCTTATTCGTTGCAGATTCTACAATAATATGTCATCATCCAGAGGTTTTCAATTTCTTTGGCACACCTCCGGTTTTCCTGGAAAACATTTTCGTAGAAGAGCATTATCGAAATTTGGCTCACAAGTAGTGAGAGTATTCCGCACTAGGTAGGAAACCTATATCATCCAAAGATGCAAAGTTGTTCGTCACCTCTAAAATATTCTTTTCAAATTCGAAATTTATTCTGAATTAAATGGTTTCATACAAAATATTAGAAATTAAATATGAATTTGGAATTCGAAAAGAATATTTTAGAACTTAAGAACTGCTTTGCATCCTTGGACAACACAGCTTTTCTACCTAGTGCGGAATACTCTCACTGCTTGTGAGCCAAATTTCGATCATGCTCTTCTTCAAAAATGTTTTCTAGGAAAACCGGAGGAGTGCCAAAGAAATTAAAAACCTCTGAATGATGACATATTATTGTAGAATCTGAAACGAATAAGAAAGTTTTGGAAAAGCAATGTACAGGGTTTTTTTTTTCAACTGCACAATTAATCTGAAATTCCAAAATTATCACCATTACAACCCTGTATTTTGAGAGACTTTTGCGATTATTGAATGTACTCATTCAGATTGTTCTACACTGCAAATTTCATCAAAATTGAATGAGCCATACCAAAGTTATCAATGAAAGTAGAATCGATTGGAGCGAAATTTCGACATTGTCTTTTTTTGATGGAATTTTCTCAAAAAACTAGAAGTGTGCCAAAAAAATTGGAAACTCTCAAATAATGACTTATCATAGTAGAATCGTAAACAGATAGCGTAGTTTAGGAAACGCTATGTACAGGGTTTTTTCAACCTGCACAATTAATCTGGATTTATCACAATAACAACCGCTTATTTTGAAAAAAAATTGAAATCTATGAATGTGTTGAACAGTATTGTACTACGCTGAAAATTTCATTGAAATCGAATAAGCCATACCAAAGTTATCAATAAAAGTAAAATCGGTCGAATCGGACAAATCACCCTGTATATTCCCAATAGAGACCCCCAACCATAAACCAAACATTGTTTCGAGACTGTCTTGACTAGTGTAAACTTATCCTTAAATCTGACGGTCTCCTCCGGAATCACCCTGTATAATACCAACAGTAGATTTCACATTATAGAGGAATCATAAAAAATAAACTGTATGTCGTATATGACCTTATAAAATGAATATAAATATATGTTCAAAATATCGTTGCAACCATAGAATCACTTCCTATTATCGTCCAATTCTCCGAAAGGATAGAAAAATATATTTCCTTGATGAAACAATATAACATACGTCTATTTATCTTGAATTGTTTATTGTAGCGTGGCATGCATATCTAAACCGAAATGTTCGTTCCTTTTCCGAATGATAATAGCCTATTAACACATTTTCTTGTGATGAATCCGTTTAATTGACGTATGCGATATGTCATACATGTACCGACATTAGCATGATTTCATTGGCTCATCTAACCACAAATATGTTACGCTGAAAACCGCACCAACAGATACAGACAGACGTGTGGCACATACAGAAAATATTACTGATGATAAGGCTAGCATGGGGAGAAAAAAATGTGGGATAGCACAAGATTATCACTTTTTATCCGAAAGAAAAAACTTATGGTACCCGATATTTTTCAAGCATTTGGAGTTGTATTGGTGAAATCCACCCAATAATATTTTGCATGAACCTTCAATCTGAGTGGTGTCTAAAAACTGACCCTTTTGACTTTACCGCCATTTGTGCATTGTTGCAACCTTGCAAAAAAACTAGAAAGCACTTACGTATACCCTTTCAAAATTTCACTTTCCCAATGTTTTTAAAAAATACAGATTGGATCGAATTTAAATCCAGTTCTTGATTCAAAAATGACAGCTTGAAGGTTCATACCGAATTTCGTGAGGACCATATGAGAAGTTGCCAAAATTTATAATATTTGAGAACAACGTTTTGAATTTTTTTGCATCGTTCTGATGAAAGGATCATAAAGAAATTCTGAACAAGTTTGCGAATCAATATTTGCCAGTTAGTTACCAAGTTTCATCATAGTCGGATCAACATTTCTTGAGTTGTTACGGAAATAACCCAGGAAATAAGCACGAAATTTTACAAATTTCTTTCCAATATCTCCGAAGATAAAATCCGATAAAACTGAAATTAAGAACACTGTTGTTACATAAAGACCTCGAGGTCTGTGCCAAATTCAATTGCAATTTGAGGAATAGATTTCGAAAAAACAAAGTTTCAAACATTTGAATATACTCCTATGAATATCATTAACACACAAACGTGAAAGTATGTGTCTAAACAGATGATGATGTCCATTGTGTTTGTTCCGGATTCTTAGTAACGTTTTTGAGCAGTTCAAGGTCCAGTTAGCGTTTTTGGCTTCGAAGAAAACTGACACAATGTCAGATGCCACTCCTTTTTATGAGTTTGTTCTTAAGAACAGAAACGTAATTATTTTACAGAAATGTGTGTTATTTTCTAATTTTGAGCCAAACATGTTCTTAATCGACTAGATTTGACTCACTGAAGAAGAATGCGTGGTCAAATTCCATTCTGTCTGTCCGTCCATCCTTATGTGCTCTGATTTTTATAGGAAAACTCATACAGTCTTGAAATTTTCAGGGTATATTGGGATCCTGAATATCTAGAATGAGTTCGAGAATAGGCAATATCCTACCAACGGCTTCGGAGCTATACCAATTTAAATTTTGAGCTCATTTCCTAAACATCTAAAGAAATATTAAATCGATCGCAACGCGCAATATAAAAGGTTGTTTAAAATTGCGCGTTTTTTTTAAGAATAAATAAAACACATAGTTTGCATTCATTTTCAAAAACTTTTTATTGGTAAATGAAGTATCAGTTATGACATTTATATGCGAAAAATAATATCTGTCAAATGGCCTCTTCTTGCAGCTGTACAGACGTCCAATCTTTTGTTAAAATTTCCAATGACATCTTGACATAATTGAGGCTCTATCTCACTAATGACACGAATAATTCCATCCTTTAGTTCAGGAATCGATTGTGGATTATTCTTATAGACCTGGCTTTTCACATAACCCCAAATAAAATAGTCCATCGGTGTCGAATCACATGATCTTGGTGGCCAATTGACATCACCGTTTCTGGAGATTATTCGTCCAGGAAATTTAGTCTCAATAAATCAGTTATGGAATTTGCAAAGTGAGGTGTAACGCCATCCTGTTGAAACCAAATGTCCTCTAGATCAATATTCATTAATTCAGGCCGCAAAAATTCGATTATCATTCGACGGTATCGATCACCATTGAAAGTTACACCTTCACCAGCAGCATTTTCAAAGAAGTAAGGTCCAATTACACCTGACCATAATGCACACCACACATTGAGGGTTTTTCCTGAATTTGGGTTATTACTGCAAATGCAAATTTGAACATAATTATTATGGATTTGATTCATCATTTTCCCAAATTACCTTCAGAAAGTATTCAAAATCAGATTTCAAAATTGGGGTTTGGGATTTGCCAGGCATGCACGAAGTGATAACGGTGTTTAGCAGAATTGCTTTTTCTGCTGTAGAATAATGAAATATTTATTCCTATTCTTTGGTACACACGTGTTCTTTGTCAATATAACTAAACAATTTCTGTTTATGATTTGTCAGTAATATGACAGTATGGCAGTCTGCTCTTCTTTTTCTATTCCTTGGTCGCTGTCTTCTACTCTAACCAGATCGAAGTATAGCTATCTCTGTTTTCCTAAGCAAAGTAACACATTTGACGTCCTTTCCTTTCCGAGAAAGCTGAATTCGACGATGCCATATCGTGCACTCAAGACAAATCCCTTTAAATGCAAATCCTCGTTTTATTTTTCAGTTTTAGGTGATCAAACATTTTTTTTAAATATAATATTGAAATTATATGTTTGAAATGTGATGTTCTAAAGGTTTTTCATAAAAATTACTGCATTTTCGTTCGGAGGAAAAACCCCCATTGCTTGAGTAAAAGGTAACACTAAGAAAGAAACAATAGAAAAATAGAGTAAGAGTGTTGCATCTTTTATCTTATACAATGTAGAATTATAAATAGCATCTATTCTATAATATATTATTATGACAAAATCTCATTACCACGTGTATGGATGCGAACTTAACCACACATTTTAACGAACGAGATCGACATCAAAGTGATGACAAGCCTGTCGTATATACTCCATTCACTTTTATAAACTATCCCGGTTGGCCATGATTTAGGTCTATCAAGTTTTTTCACTTAAAACTGTCGCAGGTTCACACTCGTGAAATATCGGAAATGTCAAAATAATTCTCAGCGACGTTGCCAAATGCCAATGCCAATTTCTACTTTCAATCCCAACATAATCAGGAAGTGCTATGTAGAATTGAAATCTGCGTTTTCTGATGGTAACCCTGATAATTTGGAATCAATCATTTATCATAAGCTATCCAACATTATCGACGTATAGGAGTGGAAACCCATTGTATCGTTCACAAGGATTCGTAAGAACTTTGTTAATTGAGTTAGTTCTCTAAAGGTGACACAGGTTTCGTAGTACTACTTCATATTCAAACTGGAGTATTTCAAGTTATGCAACAAGGTATTTAAATGTCATCTGTAGACTTATTTCTTGAGACTTTCGAAAAGTAGGGAATTCCATAAGTTTGTCTCTTTGTTCAGAAGTTTTACTACAGGGTTATTCGGGTACTTTTATTTTTTTTTTTCGAATGAACTATCACAAAATAACGGACTACTATGTCCATTATTTTCCAGTAAAATTTCAACACTTGATTCTTGATTTCATTACAAGAAAAAAGCATTACTGAATCTTCCTATCATGTTTATATATGTACGTGAAATATTTTCAGTGTTAACAGAGAAAATACTTGTGCATAGAACAATATTTCCCCTCAGTTCCAACTTCTTCTTTTTGAGATAAATGAAGTGTTTTATATAACCACCTTCAAAATCTTAGTTTTTAGCATTGAGTTCTTCTCAAGGTTTCGACTTAATAGAACTTTAATCTTGTCGTAGTGCGGTCGAAGACGATAAAATAAACAGGGTGACCAGAATTAACGTTCATATATTTCGCGGTGGTTCTAGAGATCGAAATATGCAGAAAACTTTGTATCAACTCAAGTCCTAAAATGTACACAATGGGCGCTAGAGCCTCTCCAATGTTACTTCCAAAATCCCAAATACAGGGTGATTCCGGAGGAGACCGTCAGATTTTGGGATAAGTTTACACTAGTCAAGACAGTCTCGGAACACTGTTTGGTTTATGGTTGGGGGTCTCTGTTGAGAATATACAGGGTGATTTGTCCGATTCGACTGATTTTACTTTTATTGATCACTTTGGTATGGCTTATTCGATTTCAATGAAATTTTCAGCGTAGTACAATAGTGTTGAACACATTCATTAATTTCAATTTTTTTTTCAAAATAAGCGGTTGTTATTGTGATAAATCCAGATTAATTATGCAGGTTGAAAAAATACCCTGTACATAGCGTTTCCTAAACTACGCTATCTGTTTACGATTGTACATACTATAATAAGTCATTATTTGAGAGTTCCTAATTTTTTTGGCACATTATAATGTCGAAATTTCGTTCCAATCGATTCTACTTTTATTGATAACTTTGGTATGACTCATCCAATTTTGATGAAATTTGCAGTGTAGAACAATCTGAATGAGTACATTAAATAATCGCAACAATCCCTCACAATACAGTGTTGTAATTGTGATAATTTCAGAGTTTCAGATTAGTTGTGCAGTTGAAAAAAAAAACCCTGTACATTGCTTTTCCAAAACTTTCTTATTCGTTGCAGATTCTACAATAATATGTCATCACCCAGAGGTTTTTGATTTCTTTGGCACACCTCCGGTTTTCCTAGAAAACATTTTTGAAGAAGAGCATTATCGAAATTTGGCTTACAAGCAGTGAGAGTATTCCGCACTAGGTAGGAAAGCTGTATATTCCAAGGATGCAAAGTTGTTCGTCACTTCTAAAATATTCTTTTCAAATTCTAAATATATTCTGAATTGAATGATTTCATTCAAAATATAAGCAATTAAATATTAATTTGGAATTTGAAAAGAATATTTTAGAACTTAAAAACTGCTTTGCATCCTTGGACAATACAGCTTTCCTACCTAGTGCGGAATACTCTCACTGCTTGTGAGCCAAATTTCGATAATGCTCTTCTTCAAAAATGTTTTCTAGGAAATCCGGAGGTGTGCCAAAGAAATTAAAAACCTCTGAATGATGTCATATCATTGTAGAATCTGAAACGAATCAACTGCACAATTAATCTGAAATTCTAAAATTATCACAATTACAACACTGTATTTTGAGAGACTTTTGCGATTATTGAATGTACTCGTTCAGATTGTTCTATACTGCAAATTCCATCAAAATTGAATGAGCCATACCAAAGTTATCAATGAAAGTAGAATCGATTGGAGCGAAATTTCGACATTGTCTTTTTTTGATGGAATTTTCTCAGAAAACTAGAAGTGTGCCAAAAAAATTAGAAACTCTCAAATAATGACTTATTATAGTAGAATCGTAAACAGATAGCGTAGTTTTGGAAATGCAATGTATAGGGTGTTTTTTCAACCTGCTCAGTTAACCTGGAATTATCACAATAACAACCACTTATTTTGAAAAAAACTTTGAAATTAATGAATGTCCTCATCAATATTGTACTTCGCTGAAAAGTTCTCTAAAATCGAATAAGCCATACCAAAGTTATCAATAAAAGTAAAATCGGTCGAATCGGACAAATCACCCTGTATATTCTCAATAGAGACCCCCAACCATAAACCAAACATTGTTTCGAGACTGTCTTAACTAGTGTAAACTTATCCCAAAATCTGACGGTCTCCTCCGGAATCAGCCTGTATTTGCGAAAGTTTTGACAAAATTTGGCGGAAATGGAATTTAGTACATGGAGGTTTTTGAAGAAACTGAACTGTTGGTGAAAACCGTTCGAATATCATCAATGGTGGAGATAATTGGAATGGGTTCCGTAAAATTATTCAGTATCGAACGAATTTAGAACTCATTTCAGAAGACCCACTATTTCCATATTCCTGAAGAAGACGAATAGTTCATTATAATTACTTCATTTGTTAACCTGACTCGCCGGAAGCTGAGCTTCCCTTCCTGTCAAGTGGCATCTAACATCTAGCGCCTTCCCCTTTTTTAAATCTAGGAAATCTAATGAAACGAAGAACGGAAAAAAATAAATAAGAATACGTCAGCCAGCTGCCTACACAAATTAGCTTCTCGGCCATCATTCTGTTTTTGGCGCTACAATGAATCACGGAAATGAAAATCGGATATCCTGTGTCTTTCCCGAATTTTCCTAGACGTCGAGGATGATTTTTTTATTTTTAGGTATTCTATTATTGTTGCACCTAGTGTGCGTATAGATCGGTTGGATGAATCCCAGGTTGAAATATTCCCCATTCATTCTTCAAAAGTCAGTCGGTGGGCCATGGAAATTTGACACATTCCACTTTCTCTAACAGGCAAAAGTGGGGGTTAGATAACTACCACGCGTCGTGCCCTCTACATGAAGGTAAACGCATTCAACCAAATCGAACCATAGAGTCCTTTACTTAAATATGTTAGAATGGGGACTTCAGTTAAAGTTGACAACACAAAAATTCTGAAAATTTTCTACCACTGGGGGGGAGGGGAAATTTTAGAATACATTCATCATGTTGAGATTTGCAATATCTAAAAATATCCGTAAAGTTTACCTCGATTCTTCAAACCAGGTAATTGGATTGATATATCAATATTTGTGAAGATCATGTGTGATTTACTGGAAGTTGTGTTGGAGCTCCTGATTTCACGTCAATTATGTCAATGTATTTCGATAGGATATGTTCTGAAAATCAACTTGGATATTTCGGGTGCTATATAAATGTAAACATGAGAGATTTGGTAGGTTCTTGGAAAAATGGTTGTGAAAAAGCGGTAGTTCTCTATCACCAGAACGACTATCCATTTTCTATGGTATTCATAACCGGAACATATCATTAGACCATAGTTAGTATGCTGTCATTGTTGTTTTTGTCTGACTGAATCAGAAGTTTCTTCAGTTTGAATAGCTGAGTTCTTAAACTACATTAGAACTATCGACGTGAGATCAGGAGATCCAACACAATTTAGACACGATCTTTGAGAATATCGGTATTTGAATCCGAGCACTTAGTTTGAAGAACCGAGGCGTGGTCTACTGATATTTATCAATAACGCTAACCTCATCCTGATGGAATTGTTCTGAAATTTTCATTCCCTAGTGGAAGAAAATTTTTAAAATTTTTGGGTTGGCAACTCCTGGTCCGATTATAATAACCTTGACGACATTTCACGGGTGCCAACCTGACTAAGTTTTAGTTACAAAAACCTAGAAAAGCAGCAACGTGAAGTCAGCAGCTTTTGGTGCACATGTTTACTTTGGGTGATATCCTTTGACCAAAATTTCCAAAAATACAAATTATATCGAATCTGAATCCAGTAATTTATCGAAAAATGACAGTTTGAAGATTCATAAAGAGTTTCATGGGAATAATATAATCAGAAGATAATAGAATATTGAATATTTGAAAAAAATTGGAAATTTTTTTTCAAATCGTTCTAGTAACACTATGATAACGATATTTCGTACAAAGTTGTCCTTCAGCATTTTCAAACTAGCTACCAAGTTTCATCATGATTGAATTCGCGATTTTTGAGGTATTCTGAAAAAACAACGATATCGAGGAAAAAACGACTAAACTTGACATATTTTTTTCAAATATCTCCGAATGTTATGATCGGATCAAATTGAAATTTGGTACACTACTGTGAAATATGAAATTCAAGGCCTGAGCTGAACATTTTTTCGAATATGTTTGACAGTTTTGAAAAAAAAAATTTTTTCCGAGAAAATTCCATAAAAAAAATTTGTTGAAATTTACTGACAATACGATCTCAACAAAACTGTGCAAAAAAAAGCGCGTTTTTATATTCCAACTCACTGCAGAGTTTCAATCTAATCGTTCTAGTAGTTCCCGAGTTATCACGGAAATAACCCCATAATTTCAAAGGGCTCTTACTCTTAAACCACGTGGTCGATTGAGCCCATCAACGAACTTAACCGTCGCATTTCAGAATGCAACATACCATAAAAGTTACAGGTCGATAGGATTCTCCGTACTCTCGTAATAGTGTATACGGACAGCCAACCAGACAGAATCGATTTTGACACCGGATTCGTAATCAGTGAGTCCAACCTAGTCATTTGAGACCATTTTTGGCTCAAAATTAAAAAATTACAGACATTTGGATGAAACGATAGCACGCTGTTCCCCTAGAACATGCGCGTAAAAACCTGATAGAACTCTTCCAAGGCCCACCAACAGACGGAATGGGAATTTATTGCCACTTAAGCCATTTATTTTAAAACAGTGTACCAAATTTCAGTTTGATCTGAGTTCAGTTTTCGTAGATATTGGGGAAAGACAAGTCGAGCTTCGTGGTTTTTTCACCAGTAATACCACTAGAGGTCAAATTATTTCCGGAAATTTTTTCGAGCTCATGAATATTTTGAAAATTATCCCGAGTCGAAGACTAGGGATAATTTTCTAAAAATATTCATGAGCGAGAAAAAATGTTTGAGTTCAATTTGACCTCGTGTGGTATTCGGTAAGAAAATTCCACACCAACTGTGTTTATTTCCAACAACATCAATTTTCGTCTTAATCAAGTACTTGCAAAACATAGAAGGCTTTGTCGACTTGATTATTTAGTTACCATTGCAACTCAGTGAAACTCTTAGCTAGAAATTATTTCTGTTTTAAATTTGTCAAAAACAGCACGACGTAGAAAAATGTCTTCAGTCAAGAAAGTAGAAAAAATATTCCCCAGAATATTAAGCACTTGACACCTGCGAATACTAGGAAATCGAAGGCAAGTGTATGGAAGCAGTTTATAAACTTTTGCGCAGAAAAATCGTATGATTTTGACAGAGCGGATATACCTGTGGAAGAACTGGCGCTTATTCTTGAAGACTATGCCTTCAACATGCGAAAAAAGAACTCCGAAGACTACAAGGAGAGTGTTATCAAAGTTCTATGGAACTATATAGCTAAGCAGTTGCAGGAATATTTTTTTGAAAGGTATAATCGCAAATTCAATCCATTCTCTGTCATAGAATTTGTCAACGCAAGAGCTGCAAAAAATGCTAAGCGTCAGAAGCTACAAATAGATCCAACCAAAAGAAAGGCAAGTTCACCGCACTATCAGCAGACGAAGTGGGAAAATATTCTATCATTATAAACGTCAAAAAAATTCGCTGTTGGGTACCCACGAGGAAAAAATTTCCACTAAAATTCATCCGTTGCGATGGTTATCTATCAAAAATACACGTTCTGATTGGTTAAAAATCACATGTGTGGAATTTTCCACGATATCACTGTTTTTTCCGGAAAATTTTAATCCAATCATGACTAAACTTGGTGACTAGTTGCCTGTTGCACAATTTGGTGCAAAATTTCGTGATAATCGTGTTATGAAAACAATTTACAAAATTCTCCATTACACACAGAACTTTAATAAGCAAACACGCGGTACTCCAACTGCCAATGAAACATAATGAACAATGAATGGCAAAACCAGGTTGAAATTCGACTGGTTCTAGTATCTCCCTACTCGCCGAGTACACTATGTATTTCAAAAACAGTCCCCGTACTATCAAAACTCTCCATCGATACCTCACAATATTGTTTTCCATTATCTCTTCACATAATTCAATTAAATTTATGATAATATCCTAGCTCTGAGAGCCATATCTGTTCCACAGATAGTAGCCTATACGATAGGAATATTTATTCAGTAATTAGTGACTTGTTTACGTCATTCACGGTGACTTCCGCTTAATCAAAGGGTTATTAACTGACATATCTTACCAATAGAATTATTCTCCATCCATAATTGTTGTCAATTTGTTTATGGTGAGACTGATATCGAAGTTATGATCGATGTGAATCCATACTATTGAAACTGATATGACAAAAGATATGGGGTGGTTTTCGTAGAGGATATTTAGTGGTTTATAAGAGTTTTTTATACCGTCTAGAGCATAGGGTCGGGAGTAATTGGTGTAAATTTTTTTGAAAGGCCTCCCCCCGGGAAAGTTACACCCCTCTGAAGATTAACAAAAGAAATTGTTTCTCTTTTTTATTTTCCCTGTATATTGAGCTTAAGACACGAAATTTGGTGAATATTAGGTTTGTTCGTTGTACCTGCATGAACTACACTAACTACACCAACTCCACTGACTTCCAATTCTCAGTGCGGCTGAGTGAAGTCACAGATAACAGAATGAGGGAGCAGTTCAATCTGTTCTATGATTCTCACAGAGTACAAATATATGATTTTACGCAAACCCAAGATGACAGAATTCTATCCTTCTTTTGTTTTTGCTACCACTTCGAGGTGATGTAGATTTGTCGTATAGTTTCTCTAAAGTCATCACGGGCAAAAATTCCATTTCAAATAACGATATGATGAAAATTAATTTCGTCCAAAAATAACCACACATAGAGAACAAAACACGTCCAACTAGGAACCAGAGACAACCACAGATGTCTATGATTATGAATTATATTAACGCATAACCACCACAGAAGACAACCTCACTCTATGCACCGCACACGTAATTTGTACTACACTGACTTCCAATATTTCTGGAACGAACAGAGTGCAAGTTTACAACAAAACACACCGATTAGAATCAGTGGAGTTAGTGTAATTAGTGTAGTTCATGTAGGTACAACGAACAAACCTATTATTTGTCAATAAAACTACACATTTTGGAAATTTCTCAACCCTGAAGTATGCTCAGAAGGGGTAAAAATATTCAACCCCCAAGATATTTTTCTTACAACTTTTTTTTGGATGAAAATTTTCCTTTAGAAAAAACATGGCTTAAAAGAGAAATTCATTCACTAACTTTTTATCTCTCAAGTTTTTTCGAAAACTCAAGCATTTACGATAAAAAAATATCGATGATCTGCGAAACCGCATTGTAGCTGTGTGAGAAACGATAAGAAGCTTCGTGTCTTAAGCACAAAATACAGGGTAAATAAATAAAACAAACATTTTTTTTTTATAATCTTCAGAGAGGTGTTACTTTTTCGGGGGGAGGTTTTTCCAAAAATTTCATACCAAATACCTACCTTGATTTTCGTCACAGAATCATCCCTTGAATTCTTTCGGTGTTATTCAGATTCACCCTGTATACAGGGTGGTCCAAGTAGTGAAGTCAATAATTTTTTTTTAGATTCCTCACACCTGGAGTTATCCAAAAATACCCCACATATGTTACGCGATTTTTCGTAGTTTTCGAGTTATAGTTTTTTTTGTGTTTTTCCGATTTATAGTGCCAGCGAAGTTTCAAAAACTCTTATCTTTTTATGTAGTGGGTATTTTGCAGAATTTTTCTCTGTAACATGATCTTCCCGAATCTTCTTTCAATGAAAAAAATAACTCAGCTTCCTGAAATTACTCAAAGTTTTTCAAAACGAGCTTAAAAGTTAGAACTTCAGTTTTCAGTAGGATTCACTCAAACACTCAAGATCAATTTAAAAATACAAAAAGGAGTTTTTATAGTTTCTGACTCAGTTTAAAAACTTCGCACGGTCCTGAATTACTAAAATCATAAGAAAAAAATAGTACTTTATTGGCCATTTTTTGCTGTAATCGGCCATCGAAGGCGGATAGACTCAAAATCATTGAAACACGAGTAAAGTTATTTTTCTACTTTTTATCACTTTTATGGCAAATTAAGCTTGAAAATGTGACTTTAGTGTAATTTTAATTAGAATTCCTGTAAAATAATTGTGGCTCGTGTTATTTTTACATTAGGATGGATTGGGCGTGCAGGGCCGATGAATGGCCTGCGCGTGCGCCAGACCTGAACCCCATCGATTTTTTTATTTGGGGATTTTACAAAGAGCTGGTGTTAGCTACGAGAAGCAACAACAAAGCAGAATTAAGACAAAACTTTTGGAAGCAGAAAGAAAAATAAAACAAAAAACGTTGATGATTAAGTATTCAAGATGGAGGAAGGGATTTTGAAGATTTATTCTAGTAAATGGTAATGTTTCAGTAAGTTGTGCTTTTATTCCTCATCCAAAAGCAAATAATTTCACAACTACCAATTTTTAAATATGCCAAAATTTTCAGTCAGTGGTGAGTCCAAAATTATTGTAAAAATTACACAGGCTACAGTTAGTTTACAAGAATTTCAATTAAAATTAGTTTAGAAACACATTTTTGTGTATAATTTACCATAAGAATGATTAGAAGTAAAAATAACTTTAATCGTGTTTCAATGATTTTTAGCCTATACGCCTTCAAAGACCGATTACAGCAAAAAAAGACCCATAAAGTACTATTTTTTTCTTATGATTTTGGAAGTTTAGGACCGTGCAAAGTTTTTAAACTCAGCCAGAAGCTATGTAAACTCCTCGTATTTTTCAATTGATGTTGAATGTTTGAGTGAATCCTACTGAAAGCTGAAGTTCTAACTTTCAAGCCTTTTTTGAGTAATTTCGAGTGTATTCAAGATGCTGATTTATTTTTATTATCGAAACAATATTTAGGGAGATCATGTTACAGAAAAAAAATCTGCAAAATACCTATTACATAAAAAGATATGAATATTTGAATCCTCGCTGGAATAATAAATCGGAAAAACACAAAAAAAACTATAACTCGAAAACTACAAAAATCGCATAACCTACATGGGGTATTTTTAGATACCCCCAGGTGTGAGGAATCTAAAAAAAATTTATTGACGTCACTACTTGGACCACCCTGTATAGGAAGTATTAGTTCAAACTCTCCTTTCTCCATATTTTCAAAAATACCATTTGGATCGAATTGTAATCACTTCCTCCTACTAAATCATCGACTTTTAAATCCATAAATGATCATTCCCGGATAACCATATGTTCAGAAGATGTCTGAATTATTTCTATCTGGGAATCAAGCATCTTTTGGCGAGGTGAGTACTTGGATGGCTGGCCGTTCTGTCTGTCAATTTGTACAAGCATTAAAAAGATGCTGATTTCATGTCATTTCTCTTGTTTTTCTCGATAGTTTGTTTTATCTTCTCAAAACCCCGATTATGGCCTTCGATCATTGTTTATGTTAATGCAATTGCGATTAATTCCTAATTCAACCTATTCTGAATTAGTCTGGCGACACGATTTTTAATCACTTTTGCACGAGTCATCGTGGATGCGATAACAACGGAAATAGTTTGCATCCAAAATCGTTACTCAGAGACAACATTATCAGTAGGTACAGTGGTAGTCCTCAGGAGTTGAACTACAGGGCAGACAACAAAGTATAGCTTGTGTTTGAGTGTGTGAAGGGAACTTTTACGAGAATACAGTAGAGGCCATGTGTGATTGATGTAAACATAGAGTACGATTGTTCTGTTTCGGTGGTGAAAAAAGGCTTGTTCGGATTTTCGACGTGGTGTTGACAGGTGACAAGTGGATGTTTGAAAGTTTTGGAAGTGTTATTGCCACTTTGAAGGTACGCCTCAACGTGTGGAAAGTAAGATGTTTGGTTTGTTTACCATCAATCTAGATGATGGATTTCTCGGTTTTGAGTCGATCAATCGTTTTGCCAACATGGTTTCATCAGTGATTGAGCTAGTAAAGATGTTTCTTAAAGAAATCCTTTTTTACTTTACTAATTCTTTGGCGGTGCTTGGTAGAAATGTCGACGAACTGTAAATGCAGTACCTTAGAGACTCCATGTTTGTAGAGCAGGTGTGGAAACGAATCCGAGTTCAAGTTCGTGAATGGTTGAAATCCGTTCAATGATTCCGTAGATTTTATAATTCAAAATTTCCTTTCCACTTTATTTTCAGAAATAGAGATTCCGTTATGTGAAATTTTGTATTTGGCTTCGAATTAACGGTTTGGAAACAGTGCCTAGCTACTCTCTAATCTACTCATGCTTTCTGCGTTCAACTCTTGTTTCATCAAGAGACATATAGTTACTTTCTGAAATTTTCTGAGGAAACCTGAAAACTTTAGGCGGATTTTACCATTTTGCATTTGCATTTTGACCTTTTACCTGCCATGGAAATTTCAACTCATTAAGTCAAGACATACTGCTATGGCAAAGAATTTGAAGAAGCGCTATAAAGCGCCCAACCTGACGTCATTGCTTCTCTAGATTTTTTTTTAAACCGATATCTGTTTTTTCGGTCGCACTGTGTAATAAACCTGGGGAATCCAACAGATTCAGAACCTTCTTTTATCGATTTTAGTACTAGTTGCTTGGAGATATCTTCTTCGGCATTTTTGTCGGCCTTTAGGCCGACCGTAAACACTTTAACTTCCGAAAGAAACAACTAAGAAACTCGATATTTGTATAGAAGGTTTGGGGGCTCAATAACGAAGGCCGAATTCGATACTGAGCAAAATCCTCACAATGATTCCGCAGATATACCCATTCAAAATTTATTTTCCCAATGTTTCCATGAATACAGATTAGATCGAATAGACGACTTCGGCCCAAGTTGCCAACCCACAATTTACTTAGCAAGTTTACTTTCACTGGGGAACGGGTATTTCAGGACAAATTCGACATGATAAGGTTCGCATTATTTATAAATAACCGTAAAACATGCCTCGGCTCTTCAATCCAGATAATTCCTTCCAAATATAGGTTTTTGTTAAGATCGTCCCCGATTGGCTGAAATTTAAGTTGGGATTCCTGATTTCATGCAAACAGTGTCAATTTTCATAGGATACGTTCCGAAAATCAACTCTGTTGTTTCGGTTGCCGATTTTCGGCTCCGTAAATATGAAATATTCGGATGGTTCCTGGAACGAGCGCGTGAAAAAGGTTATTTACGGAATCTGGTTGATGAAAATGCGGTCGGTTTACTGTCACCAGAACGATTTTCTATGGTAAATATCCATAGCATAGAACAATCTATGTTTACTTTAGGTTTGTTTTGGTTCCGAGTTCAGAACTGTACGGGACGGTTCTAGCACAGATCTATGGTCTATGCTAGAACCGTCCCGAACAGATCTGAACTCGGAACCAAAACAAACCTAAAGTAAACATAGATTGTTCTATGCTATGGATATTTACCATAGAAAATCGTTGGATATTTACCATAGAAAATCGTTCTGGTGACAGTAAATCGACCGCATTTTCATCAACCAGATTCCGTAAGAAACCTTTTTCACGCGCTTGTTCCAGGAACCATCCGAATATTTCATATTTACGGAACAGAAAATCGGCAAATGAAACAACGGAGTTGATTTTTGGAACGTATCCTATGAAAATTGACACTGTTTGCATGAAATCAGGAATCCCAACTTAAATTTCAGCCAACCGGGGATGATCTTAACAAAAACCTATATTTGGAAGGAATTATCTGGTTTGAAGAGCCGAGGCATGTTTTACGGTTATTTATAAATAATGCGGACCTTATCATGTCGAATTTGTCCTGAAATTCCCGTTCCCCAGTGATAGTAAACTTGCTAAGTAAATTGTGGGTTGGCAACTTGGACCGAAGTCGTCTATTGAAATCCAGTACTTCATCGAAAAATGACAGTTCTAACGTTTATACAGAATTTAATGAGGATAATATGATAATAAGATCACAGAATATTGAATATTTGAAAAAAAATTGCAATTTTTTTTTTCAAACCGTTCTGATGACACGATCATCATGAAATTTTGCACAAGGTTGTCCTACAGCATCTTCGAACAAGCTGCGAAGTTTCATCATTGTTGAATCAGTATTTCCTGAGTTATACCGAAAAAAACAACGATATCGAGAAGAAAACCGCGAAATTTTACATATTTTTTCGCAATATCTCCAAAACTAATTGCTGTATCGAATAAAAATTTGGTACACTGCTGTAAAACATGAAGCTCTATCGATAGTTTCTGAAAAAAATATTTTTCCGAAACAAATTCGTTTTCAAATTGAGTGATCATACGATCTCAACGAAATTTTGCTCAAAGTTGCGCATCAATATGCTTCACCTAACTGCCAAGTTTCAATGTAATCGCTTCCAGTTCCTGAAATATGAGGGAAACAACCTCAAAATTTCAAATGGCTTTAACTCCGAAATCATTTGCTCGATTTGGCCCATTAACGAACTTCACCGCTGCAGTTCGATGCGCGAACTACCCTACAAGTTTCAAGTCGCTAGCTTGCTCCGTTCGACAGTTATCGTGTCGTCGGCCGGCCTTACAGAATCGATTTTGACACCGGATTCGTCATCAGTGAGTCCAACTTGACGTTTGAGACCATTTGCGGCTCAAAAATCTAAAATTACAGACATTTGGACAAAACGATAGCACGCTGTTACCCTAGAACACGCGCGCAACGAAAAAATCTAAAATTTGTTTCCCCTGAACGAAAAGCTTACCTCATAATTATTTTCAATGAATAATTTATTCAACAAATAACCCCAAACTATCATTTCTTGCAGGAACGGCACAGAGACGAGCCAACATGGAGGACATACTAATGGTTTCACTCCACTGTAGCTCAGCAGCATCTCTTTGGGTCGAATACTTCACTTCATACTTCCAACAAATTGGGAAACAGACAAATCGTAAATCGTTCAAGTGAGTGTCTGATTTATGTTCCGATTTATTTACTCATTAAACTAGATTTATACACTTTCTTCCTTGAAGGTTCGAACACACATACTGTTTGTTCTTTCCAAATTATAGACACTGGCCTACCATGGAATAGGTTATAATAATATTATACATAAGAATCTAATGCCAAACATCTCAAAAATAAAACATGAACAATTAATTAAAAACATACAGCAAACATTCCCAGCTCACCTGTCGATATTTGGCGCGTAGTTGGAGCTTAGTTGCTGAATTTGCCATAACTCGTGGCAGCAAAAATTTTAACCAATAACTGCGCGTTCCATCTTGTTCAAATTTGACTAATATTTTCACATTTTCACTTGTTGAAACACCTATATTAATGATACAAACAGATACGAGTAAAGACATCTCTATAGTGATACCTGTTTATTGAATTATACAGTGCGCGTTAAAATTATGGAACAAATTTCTTTTTTCAGAAGAAAAATATTCGGCAACAAAATCCTGAAACAGATCAATTTTTGTTTCACTTTTACCAAATTTTATGCATTTTTGAGGGATATTTATTGCAACCTATGCCATCCTCAGGAACCCTCTAAATTTTTTGAATTGGGAAAGTAGGTTATGTGGTACTTTTTTGGCAAGGTTTTTGTATCTTCTTTACAGGCGTGCAGAAATTTTCAAGAAAAAAAATTTCTTTTAAAAATTAGTTCAAAGAGGTTTTCAGTATGCGCACTTTGTCATGGCTCATTTACTTTGAGACGATGGTACCTGATGAAATTTGTCACCGAATGAAAGTCGACCATTACAGTTTTGTTCATGCACAACTTTCAACCCCTACGATTCCTTTTGGAGGAAAAAAAAATTCACGTGAGGGGGTTGGAAATTGTCCATGAACAAAACTGTAATGGTCGACTTTCATTCGGTGACAAATTTCATCAGGTACCATCGTCTCAAAGTAAATGAGCCATGACAAAGTGCGCATACTGAAAACCTCTTTGGACCAACTAATTTTCCAAAAAGAAATTTTTTTTTTTGAAAATTTCTGCACGCCTGTAAAGAAGATACAAAGACTCTGCCAAGAAAGTACCACATGACCCACTTTCCCTATTCAAAAAATTTAGAGGGTTGATGATGGGGATGGCAGGGTGCAACAAAAATCCTTAAAAAATGAATATAAATTTGGTAAAAGTGAAACAAAAATTGACCTGTTTCAGGATTTTGTTGCCAAATTTCTTCCGAGAAAATGAATTTGTCCCATAGTTTTGACGCGCACTGTATATAAGAACCTTATGCCAAACATCTCAACAATAAAGCATGAAAAATTAATTTAAATATACAGCAAACATTGCCATCTTACCTGTCGATATTTGGCGAGCAGTTGGAGCTTAGTTGCTCAATTTGCCATAACACGTGACACCATTGATTTTGACCAATAACTTCGCGTTCCCCCTCGTTCAAGTTTGCCTAACATTTTCACATCTTCATATTAACTATACAAGAAGATACGACTAATGACATCTAAAGCGATATCTTTTAATTGAATTATATACTGACAATTTTTTCTTTACAGAATTCAGCATTTATCGGTAGAAGAGTTCATAGAAGCGAGGGTGGATACTAACCTCATTTTAGAAAAAAGTTCATGTGTGAAATTGCAGTTGGTAGTGTTGTGTCCTGGACTATTAGACTATATAGCCGAACATCCTGATAATACAGCATTTGGAAAACTTTTTCTTCCTGACAGAACGCTAGCTCTCCTCTTGGGGGTATCTGATGATGATCTCACAGAAGTACACAGGAAAGGTAGGTTAATTAGTTGCTCCACTTGAATTGAAATTATCCTCGAACAGAACCTTGTGGTATTCCTTAAGTACACAGTAAAGGTAGGTTAATTAGTTGCTACACTTGAATTGAAATGATTCTCGAAAAGAACCTTGTGGTATTACTCGATAATTGATTTATTGAGTAGTGTGGTTGTAGTCCATAATATTTATGTATGGTTTCAATTGCAGCACTACCAACTTATTTCAAATGGCAAAGGATGTCAGTTGGTCAAGATCAAGATGAGAATTTCACTAAGGAATTCATAGGGCAGGCTATGTCGATTTTAGCGAAGGTTTGGAAGCAACAGAGTTCTGTAGCAGCTCAAGAAAAATCTTGTTTTTCCGTGTCACCAAAAAAAATCAGACAAGTAATAATTTAGCTTCAGCGAGCTCGAATGGGTCTCTAATTGATATTTTTTCAGGGACAAAACAGTGTGTTCATCCTGCTAGCCTATCCACTCCAAAAGGAAGATTCGATCAAAATCTCTGTTGAAAGAAACAACGAAATGATCGAAGTTCGGAGTGTGAAAAGGAGAAATCCTTATACTATTAAAATTTCGGTACCTGATAGTTTTACAGAAATCACAGCAATATTGAATATCATAGTTGAGAAGAATGGTAGCATTATTGGAAGTAGACCAATAAAGTGTGAAAGCAGACTTGGAGAACTGGAGCACATTTTGCGGCAGTCCAATCATCCTGTAGAATTTATGTGTCAGGTGAGTGCATTTTTTTAAATTGGAACTCCTATTTCAGGCGTATGTTCTGGAGAAGAGCGTGCTATAGTTTTGCCAAATGTCTGTGATTTGGAATTTTGAGCAGAAAATGGTCTCCAACGACTAAGTTGGACACGCTGTTGGGGAATCCGTTGTCAAAATCGATTATTTCCTTCAGGCCGTCTGTTGCCACTATAACTTGAGAACGAAGAATGCGCCGGCTTTATCCGTGACTGGGCCAAATGGGCGTAACAGTTTTGTAGTTATATTCATTTAAATTTTTGGGGATATTATCCTCAGCAGCTTAGGAATTATGTAGCAAACGTCGCAGTAAGTTGTTAAATACTCGCAACTGTTTGAAAAACTCTGTTGGGATCGGCATACTGGTTAATTGAATAAACTCGTGGTAAACCCGCAAGATTTCCCGTCGCCGAGATATTAAAAAGATATTCACATAATTGTACTCAGTGTGATTTTCTGAATGTGAAATCGAACATAGGCGGCCTCCCTTAATTTGGAAGATATGGGCCCCCAAAGTTCCAAAATGAGTCGTTTTCAGGTCCCTTTTTCCACCATAAAAACGATCTCTCACTTCATCTGTATAGTTCACAAACTACCTTTGAACCTTCAACCAACAATAAGCAACACTTTTTTTCAAGAATAATCAATATTCAATGAAAAAACAATGAAATAACTGGACAACCACTTAACCTCTATTCCTTCTGATTTCGACTTAGTCTAAAAGTGAAGTATGGCAATGGCGCGAATTTCATCGGTCGGAATCGTGCCATCGTGCGTATTTGTGAATGACAGATTATTGCTGGCGAGAAAAATGAAATATGTTCTTGGTTCTTACTGTTTACTGCGAAACTCTAAATCTTCCAATAGGAGAATTCGTTTCTAATGAAATCTACAAGGTTGACACACATAGTAATGGAATGAGAATACACCCTGACATATATTTCAACGTACATTTTTTTCATATGTGATAGGTCGCGCCCTTCCCAGATTCCCAATGAAATTGAGGTTATTATATAACCCATTTCATTGGAATACCCTGAATCTCATTCTAAGCTGGGACCAACTCGAAGACACAACAAAAAACGAAGTAGATAAAACCTCCCTATTTTGAAGGGGATAGAAAGAAAGTTCAAACGAAAATATTAAGAGTGAAACCTTAAAGAAATATTCTCAATGGTTTTGTGTTGATGTTAGAATAACCACCTCTTCTTCAGTGACAGAAGCATTTTCCTTACAATCATATCCTTCAACTGTCCATCATTTCATATTTCCCGCCAGCAACTACTCTTCGGTCATAATACGTTGGCCAGCGATGAAAAGACGCTGTTGCCAAGCTTTAACATTGAGAAGTATTTCGTAGAAATATAGGTTAAGTTGTTGTCTAATATTTTCACTTTTCTTCCTTTAAATAATGAATATTCTTGAAAGAAAGTGTCTCTATTCGTTGATTGCAGGTTCAAAGATAATTTATGAACTAGATTTGAGAAGTGAGAGATCATTTTTATGGCGGAAGAAAGGATCTGAAAATGCAACAATTTGGAACTTTGGGGGCCCATATCTTCCAAAAAAAGAGAGACCGCCTATGTTGGCATTCACATTTTTTGTTCAGGAACTCACACTGCTTACAATGATGTGAATATCTTACTTATAGCTTCGCGACGGGAAATTTTGCGGGTTTACCCGAAATTTTTGTTGAACAATTGTTTTCGGAAACTATTCATCAGATTTTGATGACATTTCGTACAGACCTTGAAGTGAATATTTTATAAAAGTGTACCGAATTCCAGTTTGACCTCTCTTTGGTTTTCGGAGATATTTTGGGAAAAAAATTATTTAAATTTCGAATCGGTATCGTTGATATTTCTGAGAGAACTCGAAAAACTTTGACCCGATTATGATGAGACATCGTGACTAGATGGCAAATGGAGGTGCAAACTTTTGTGCCGACTTTCGTAGTTAATTATAATTAAAACAATTTAAGAGAAAATTCGAAATATTTTTCTAATACTCAATATTTTGCGACATTCTAATCATATTATCCTCACAAAATTCTGCAAAAACCTTCAAGCCCAACGATCCATAGTATACAGAATAACTTCCAAAGGAAACAACAAACAACTAAAAAACTCGACATTTCTAAAATGTATTCGGGTATATACTCATTAAAAATTTTATCTTCTCAATATTTACAAAAAAACAGATGGGATCTAATAGGAATCTAGTGGTTGAAAAACTAAAAGTTTGAAGTTTCTTGCTGAATTCCGTTTCTACCTGCAATTTATGAACACCCTGTACAACCAGAGTAATATCCCAAAACAATTTATTTTTGTTCGAGCAGTCTCTCGAACCTTCTACAATATTCAAACGCGAAAACTTCTTGAGAAAACCCCAATTTCACCGAGAAAAACAAGGATTAGACGACACTCATTACCGAAGATGGTTTAGAATTTAATCCCTACGGCAAACTGGGGAAAAAACGAATGAAATATTCATCAAGACAGGTCGCAGAGGTGATAAAACTCAACGAGTTAGTCCTGCTCGTTTGGCTGAAGGAAAATATTTTGCTGCGAGAATTTTCGCTGCAGGATTATAGCAAATTTACATAAAAGCTTTCCAATTCCGCCGGCTTTCGGAGGGAACATCAAAGTCCACGTGCGATTGAAGCGAGAAATTGCAAAGTTCCGGATTTCCATTCACGCTTGATCGAGTTGTTATGTAGCATCGATTCACAAATGTATCTATGGTGACCGAATTCGGATTCCAGTATGAAACTATGGGAATTATCAGAACATTCTTGCTTTGATTGTGGTGTGATCATTAGGGTGTTAATTAAATGAATTGAAATCATGCTATGCTCAAGCTTATGTTGATTACAGCTCATCCGAGGGCGAGTGAGGGACACAAAACAGGCAATGTTGTCTAGGTGCATTTCGCCGTCCAGGATTGGTGTGAAATTTTCACTGATAATTGTAAAAAAGTTTCAAAAAGCACTGCCGTGAAGGCAGCAACTTTTACGCGCATGTTCAATGTAGATGACCGCTTCAGCAACGAATTTGAACGTGCGCGCAAAAGCTGCTGCCTTCACAGCAGTGCTTTTTGAAATTTTTTTCTGATAAATTACTGGATTTCAATTCGATCATATCTGTATTTTTGGACATATTGTAAAAATAAAATTTTGAATGGGTATATCTACGGAATCATTGGGCGGATTTTACCCATTCACGAATTCGACCTTCGTAATTAAGCCCCAAACCTACTCTACAAATATCGAGTTTCTAAGTTGTTTCTTCCGGAAGTTATTGTGTTTACGGTCAGCCTAACGGCCGACTGCGTAAACACAATAACTTCCGAAAGAAACAACTTAGAAACTCGATATTTGTAGAGAAGGTTTGGACCTTAATTACGAAGGCCAAATTCGTGAATGGGTAAAATCCACCCAATGATTCCGTAGATATACCCAATCAAAATTTTATTTTTCCAATATTTCCAAAAATACAGATCAGATCGAATTGAAATGCAGTACTTCATCGAAAAATAACAGTTCGAAGTTTCATACAGAATTTAATGAGGATGATATGATGAGAAAATTATAGAAATTTTTTTTTCAAATTGTTCTAATAACACGATTATCACGAAATTTTGCATAAAGTTGTCTTTCAGCATCTTAAAACTAGCTGTGAAGTTTAATCAGGACTGAATCAGTATTTCTCGAGTAATACCGAAAAAATCAACGATATCGAGAAGAAAACCTCGAAATTTGACATATTTTTTCCCGATATCTCCAAAACTTATGATCGTATCGAACTGAAATTTAGTACACTGCTGTGAAATTAGAAGGTCAAAGTGTGAGTATAATTTTTCTCGGATATGATGAATGGTTTCCAAAAAAAAATTTTTTTGTAAAAAAATTTCAAAAAAAAATTTTTTTAAATTTACTGACAATATGATCTTGACGAAATTTGGCTCAAAGTTGCGCGTCGTTATACTCCACCAAACTGCCAAGTTTTAATCCAATCGCTTGAGTAGTTTCTGAAATAAAAAATAAATAACTTCAAAACTTCAAGTGCCTATAACTCCGAAACTATTCGACCGATTTGACCCATTAACGCACTTAACCGCGGCATTCTGATGCGCAACCTATCCTGAAAGTTTCAAGTAGCTAGCTTGCTTCTGTCGACAGTAATCGTGTCTACGGCCGGCCAACCGGCCGGCCGGCCGGACAGAATCAATTTTGACACCGGATTCGTCATCAATGAGTCCAACCTAGTCGATTGAGACCATTTTCGGCTCAATCATCCAAAATTACAGACATTTGGACAAAACGATAGCACGCTTTTCCCCTAGAACATGCGCGCAAAAAGAGGAAAATTGTATACACACAGGGAACATATAAATATATTATTATTATTATTATTCGAAATAGAGAAGGTACGGGCGCGTAAAAAGGAATTACTCTCTTTTCTATCACTATGTTTTATTGAGGGTTCAACTTGACCAGAGTTTCGTAGTCCAACTACATATTCAAAATGTGTTTCAAATGATTTCTGCTAGCTTATTTCTTGTGGAAAAAATGTAAAAAGAAGGGTAAACCCGCAAGTTTTCCCGTCGCGAAGCAATAAGTGAGAAATTCACATCATTGTAAGCAGTGTGAGTTCCTGAACAAAAAATATGAAGGCCAACATAGGCGGTCTCTCTTTGTTTGGAAGATATGGGCCCCCAAAGTTCCAAATTGTTGCATTTTCAGATCATTTTTTCCGCCATAAAAATGATCTCTCACTTCTCAAATCTAGTTCATGAATCATCTTTGAACCTTAAACCAACGAAAAGCGACACTTTTTCTCAAGAATATTCATTATATAAAGGAAGAAAAGTGAAAATAATAGACATCCACTTAACCTATATTTATACGAAATACTTGTCAATGTTAAAGCGGAGCTTGGCAACAGCGTCTTCTCATCGCTGGCCAACGTATTATAACCGAAGGGTAGTTGCTGGCGGGAAATATGAAATGATGGACAGTTGAAGGATATGATTGTAAGGAAAATGCTTCTGTCACTGAAGAAGAGGTGGTTATTCTACCATCAAAACAAAATCATTGAGAATATTTCTTTAAGGTTTCACTCTCAATATTTTCGTTTGACCTTTCTTTCTATCCCCTTCAAAATAGGGAGGTTGTTACTTCGTTTTTTGTTGTGTCTTCGAGATGGTCCCAGTCTAGAATGAGATTCAGGGTATTCCAATAAAATGGGTTATATAATAACCTCGATTTCATTGGAAATCTGGGAAGGGCGCGACCTATCCCATATAAAAAAATGTACGTTGAAATATATATCGGGGTGTATTCTCATTCCATTACTATGTGTTTCAACCTTGGAGATTTCATTTGAAACGAAATCTCCTATTGAAAGATTTAGAGTATCGGAGTAAGCAGTAAGAACTGAGATACTGAGAGCATATTTCATTTTTCTCGCCACCAATAATCTGTCATTCACGAATACGCACGATGGCACGATTCCGACCGATGAAATTCGCGCCATTGCCAAACTTCACTTTTAGACTGAGTCGAAAGCAGAAGGAATAGAGGTTAAATGGTTGTCCAGTAGTTTCATTGTTTTTTCATTAAATATTGATTATTCTTGAAAAAAAGTGTTGCTTATTGTTGGTTGAAGGTTCAAAGGTGGTTTGTGAACTATACAGATGAAGTGAGATATCGTTTTTATGGTGGAAAAAGGGACCTGAAAAAGACTCATTTTTGAACTTTGGGGGCCCATATCTTCCAAATTAAGGGAGACCGCCTATGTTCGATTTCACATTTTTATTCAGAAAAACACACTGCGTACAATGATGTAAATATCTTTTTAATATCTCGGCGACGAGAAATCTTGCGGGTTTACCAAAAGAAGAAAATATATCAGTAGATTTTCTCCTATTCCACAATGTCCAGTTCTTTGCTTTTCGGTGCCAGGTGCAGAATTTCGAAATCATTCGAGTCTGGTTTTATCCGTTACGAAGAGATATTTCACTTAATTGGAGATAACTCCACTGCGACCTTAAGGTCTATTGCTCCCCCCCATCAGAGCTGTCGCAACTGTTTTACCTACAGCTGGCACTCCAACTCTAAAGCTCCGATGAACTCCAGTATCTGTTAGGGTTTCAAGAATGCTTACTCCTCATTCCTCCTACAATTCTCCTTTCCAATGCATTCTTTGCACAGGCTTGCAATGGCGAGGCATTCTTTAGCCAGGTCAACAGGAGTTTACCTCTTTTCCCAACAGAATCTACACTTCCGATTCTCATAATGCTTCCTTAGGCGACAATGTCCTGTGAGGAAGCCAGTGAGGAGGTGTAACTTATTCTTACTGAGATCGAAATACTTTTGGCACCTTGCAATTTTAAAGTTTTTGCACTGATCTATTCCTGGAAGACTTCTCCAGAGTGCTTCTCTTTCAGTTTCTTCCTTCTCCAAAAACTATTTCTGATAGGCATTTGCCTATACCACAGTAAGGTTCTGGGCCAGTAGATAGCGTTTGTGCTCCCTTTCTGGCTTAAGTGTTAGTCTCTTCATTGCCTTTGATTCCTGAGTGCCCAGAAACCCAGATTAAGGTGACTAGTTATTCTTGCCTACTGCATTGAGTTTCCTTCGGCACTCCCATATCAGCTTTGAGTCGATGCCATAGGAGTTCAGTGGTGTGATAGCAGCTTGACCATCAGAATGGATCAATATGTCACCTCATTGATAGCTTTTCCAAGGTTTATGTCTATTATATATGCGTCTTTCTATTGCATCTATTTTTGCCTGAAAACACTCGAGTAGGAGCCTAACGATAGTTGGTTCTTGTCCCGTATACTTCAGCGCCGGCCCCATCATGGTTTTGAAACTATATGTATACCATTCAACGATATTTACTTTGAAATTTTGGGTATTTTATTCCTGTTCCAATGAGGGGTTTTTCCTTTAAACGAAAATGAAGTTACTTTCATGAAAAACCTTTAGAACATCACATTTTAAGCATATAATTTCAATATTAAATTTTTAAAAAATGTTTGATCTCCTAAAACTGAAAAATAAAAATGGGGATTTGCATTTGAAGGGATTTGTCTTGAGTGCATGATATGGCAACGTCGAATTCAGCTTTCTCGGGAAGAAAAGGACGTCGAATGTGTTACTTTGCTTAGGAAAATAGAGATAGCTATACTTCGATCTGGTTAGAGTAGAAGACAACGACCAAGGAATAGAAAAAGAAGAGCACAGACTGTCATACTGTCATATTACTGACAAATCGCAAACGGAAGTTGTTTGGTTATATTGACAAAGAACACGTGTGTACCACAGAATTGTAATAAATATTTCATTATTCTATAGCAGAAAAAGCTATTATACTAAACACCGTTGTCACTTCGTGCATGCCTGACAAATCTCAAATCCAAATTTTGAAATCTGATTTTGAATACTTTCTGAAGGTTATTTGGGAAAATGATGAATCAAACCCATAATAATTATGTTCGAATCTGCATTTGCACTAATAACCCAAATTCAGGAAAAACCCCCATTCTTCGTTTCCACATAGCATTGAGTTAAAGTTCTTCTCGATGCATACTTTTTCAATGTTAACTTTAATTGGAATTGGAGTTATTTTTACAGTGTTTGGGACATGCATTTCCTTTCATCATTCTTTGAGATATTTTAATTTTGAGAGAAATTACAGCACTTTATATGGGGTCAGTAACAACTCAAATTAACGCTTTGTGATTCAAAACACTAATATCTCGTTCAACAGCATCTAATTCATACACAATAAGAAAAGTTGACAGGTAATCAAATTTTGAGTTCTGCTCAATATCTTCTGGGACCTCCACGTAATTTCATCATACTCAGAATAACATTATTGATAAATCTATTGAAGCAGATCATCCCAAATTGCGATTAGGGGGCTGCCAACTGCACCCTCTTTTCAACTGCAGAAACTCTATTACTCAGTTTCCTACGTAACATGTCCCCAACATGATCAACTGAATTAAGGTCTTGAGGACATGCTGGCCAATCCATTGCATTTATGTTAACGTCACTAAGAAAGACCGATAACAAATATTTGAAGATTGCTAAAATGAACTGTACCTTTCAAATAAAGTGCTGTAATTTTTCTCAAAATCAAGATATCTCTATGAATAAAAAAAGTAAATGTTCAGAAAAGAGAAGGAAACTTCTGAGTGTTTACAAGCATTTCCGCTTGTCAACGATTCACTCCACAGGATCTTCCAAATAAAAGCTTACTTTTCCTTCTAATTGTTCACCCCTGTATATAAGAAACGGAGTGACTGAGGATGGCATCTGAAGTGTTTTGTTCCCAAAGAATCAAGGTATAATTATGAAATAAAATGGCTGAAATGGGCCTAAGTGTTCAAGAGAAAAAGAACTACGAACTTCGTTGAGATTTTGGCAGTTTTGACGTTCCTCTGATTTTGTCAGTGTGTACACACAAGAAGTGCTGTAATTTTTCTCAAAATCAAGGAAGGTGTTGCTATGAATGAAAATTAAAAATGTTTAGAAAATATGAGGAAACTTCTGAGTGTTTACAAGCATTTTCGCTTTTCAATGGTTCACTCCACAGGTGTTCCAAATAAGAGCTTACTTTTCCTTCTTTTTGTTCGCCCCTGTATAAACAACAAAAACGAAGTAACTAAGAATCGCATCTGAACTGTTTTGTTCCCGAAGAATCAAGCTATAATTCAAAATAAAATTGCTGAAATGGGTCAAAGTGTTCAATGAAAAAAGAGCTACAAACATCGTTGAGATTTTGTCAGTTCCCCTGATTTTTTCGTCGTGTTCATTCCATCACAATGTTATTTTTATTCGTGTTCAATTTAAAATCTAGATATCCTTCAAAATCAAGAATTAATCCATAATCAGCTAGATAGCCCGAAGTTGACGAAGTTCTAATATAATATAATATCTATCCAAGTAGCAAGTTAATACAAAACACGTTCTGTTATCCGAAAGCACACACTGTTGCTCAGAAGTCGATCGATACCTTGCTGAGACCCGTCTGTCATGCCTCGTTTGAAATTCCATCGTTTAATTACTTTCCGGACATAAAGTTGCCATGGCGCACAATTTCAAATAAAAAATCCTTTCCTCCATCTGTCGATTGTCTCATTGTTAATTCCTCGAGAAGGAACAGGAAGCCAGTCGTGAAGCTTTCACGATTGCTACACTTCATAGGATATTGGACTCTAGATTGAAGATATAAAACGTACAGACCCTGAAACGCCTGTCATCCGGTAAAATTGACCCAATTTTCTCAGTGCTGGAACAATAATTGAAACACTGTGGCATCTAGCGAATTATTGTCAAGTCTCCCTTGTGATGTTAAATCAATTTTCTTTTGCTTTCAGACTCTTGGATTCACACCGACTGACAGGGAGAACCTTGACAACTGGCTTGTACATAATTTCCAGAAGAATATCCCCCCACATTTTAGCCTTTTGGCCAGTCATTCAACCCCTTTTGCCGCTGCTGTACAGGCCCACAAACATAGTAAGTAACAACCCAACATGGTGGCATAACCTCGGTTCACTGGCGCCCAACGTGGGGCCAGTAAATTTAGATTATGTCTCCACATTCAGCCAGTGCAAAAAAAATTCACATAATTCAAGTTCGCAAATTGTATTATACTTCTCAGGCTACCTGGGAATAACTCCCTGCAGGTTGAATATTTATATTGAACATTATTCTAGTACTCTATCTATTTTTTTGATATTCGATTCTTTTCTAAACTCCGAAGTATCGAAACTTCATCTTGGTGGTTGGATTGTGTACGCCAACTGTACATATCAAAATTGGTTTCTCCTTTTTCCCCTTTAAACATTTTTCAGTATCAGAAACGTTTAGGAAACAATCATTTGGAACATGAAACATTTCATTTAAGGGTACAAATACATTCCAGGAACTTCTATGAGATCCTTAATGTCCACCCTCAGATACATTTCTGTTGAAACATTTCGAAAAAATGTTGCTGAGAACAGTTGATGAAACGTTTCAGTGAGGTTTCCCGAAACATCAGAGTGACGTTTTTATATGGCCTTTCAGAAACATATCATAACGTCTTTTAAGAAACATTCCTAGTATGTTACAATGAAATATAATAGGTCCTTTCGTTTGCATAGACGGTGTAGCACTTTCCTGCATACTCGGTGTAGATATACTATAGAATATCTACACCGAGTGCAGGAAAGTGCTACACTTTCTATGCAAATGAAAGGACCTTTTCAAACATCTGTTTGAAGATGAAAGAAAAATACTATATATCTGATTCCACTGAATAATATTGCAACACAATGGTTAACAAAATAAAATTTATTTTCCTAGGTATTTGCTATTCTCTACATTGTAGTTTACTTATTCTGGCTTCTTGAGTATCGCAGCATTGCTTGGCGTAACTTCTCAACTTCTCAAAAGTCTTTTCCTCTGAATAGGGAAAATTTTTGGTGACTGCGACTGAAAATACAATAAATTATAAAAAAAATTAAATAGCGTTGATGCTTAGTTTCAACTAACAGTTACTTGTTAAAACTCTAAGTCTTTATTTTACATCAATAGAGGTATTTTCGAAATTTCATTGATTTCTTTATGAAATTTAAGACAATTAATATCATACCAAACTGAATGGAAACTCAAATGGGTATAATATGCCTTTACCTTTAAGAAGTCTGGTGATAAATAATTCCGATTTTGGATAGTCATTTTTACGTCCAAATTAGGAACATTTCTTGGCAAATTTGTCTGAAAATACTTTTCGTAGTCCCCTTATAATATTATCTTTTTCAGATGCCCCTCCACATCTGATAAATATAGTTTCCTAAAACAAACACATTGCGAGTCGTGCAGGCAACGATGAAATAATAATTTTACCAATTGTTTCCTGAGATTTCACATTCCGTGATTTTCTTGTCAAATTGTACAAGGTTCTTGTACTTGGTGAGGGGTTTGCTCAATTTTCTTCTCAACACCAGTTCACTTTATACGTTACAATTATGAAATACGAAACACCACTCAGCGCGAAACCACGCACGGGTCTGTGGCGAAACTTATAGGTTAGATCATAGGTATCGATAATGCCCACAGAATTCGAGTGAAAAGATGATGCGAAAGAAGCTAATTTCAGTATATAATCACTACTCCTGCTGTGCATTCATACTTAAAATAATTGAAAAAAAATATTCTCAACAATTCTATAATATTCACCTATCCACAAATTGTTTTATACTGAGAATAGAAAATATCCCGTATATACATCTGAAATGTTACATCGAAATGTTTCATGCATCAAACGAAATAGATACAAATGTTTCACGGTTCAAAAAACATGTATGCAACATTTACGAAATAATACTCTGAAACGTTTCACAAGGTATCCTTTAGGGACTATGCGAAACATTTCAAATATGTTTCGTGTTGTTTCACGTTTCAAGAAACATATATGTAACATTTACGAAATATTATCCTGAAATGTTTCCCAAGGTATCCTTTAGGGACTATACGAAACGTTTCAAATATGTTTCGTGTTGTTTCACGTTTCAAGAAACATGTATGTAACATTTACTAAATATTATCCTGAAATGTTTCCCAAGGTATCGTTTAGGGACTATGCGAAACGTTTCAAATATGTTTCGTGTTTAGAGGGTCATAAATTGGACAGGTACCTTGAAATGTTCATGTTTGAGAAAAATCAATCGTTGCATATTGTTTATCAAAGACACACAACTACGCTCACTTGGCTGGAACTGTGCTTAGTTGGTCTATATTTCCTTGAAATGAATTTGGTTAACCTTAAAAGTTGAAGATCTTTAGATTTTTATATTTCAAACTGAAATTGATCAGCATTGACCACATCAGCTGTACTGTTGCTGATGCAATTTACATATTCGGGCCAAAGGATTTCAATGATGGAATTACTCATTGAGCATTCAGTTTGAAATCCTCCCAAAATCTCTAATCAATAATCTTCGTTTCAGGTTATGAAGAATACCCCACTCTTCTTCACTTCTCCGCCAAGTTTGGACTAGAAAAATTGGCCATGCAGCTACTGGACTGTCCAGGAGCTGACGTAGCATGCGAGATCAAGAACATCTACGACTTCACACCATCGGAGATTGCTGAGCAAAATAACCATTCTGAATTGGCTGCATCTCTCAGGAACTATGCGGTATGTTGAGCTCATAAAAGTGGAGTGATTCCATGATATCAAGTTATTTTTCTAGAATATGAACGACTTTGCAAACATGTACGCGAAGCTCAAGGCAATATCAGCAAATCACCATGACGAGTACAAAAGTATAGGTAAGAAATTCATCTTGATTCAATGCAAATTGATTTCATCATATCTGTCCATGAAAACCATCAATCTTCTTCATGAAATAACAATCCTTGTGTTTTAGAAGCCGAATATCTTGTGCCAAGAAATCATGAAGATTTCTACAAAATCTGTCCAGCACCTAGACCTGTTACTCTGAAACTATCTACACCTCCAAACTCACCCAGTACGAGCAGTACCTGCGATCTAATGAGCTCCAGTGGCTACACACCGATGCATACACCAACAATCAGAGGTAGGTTATTCTTCAAACTATAAATGTGGATTGAATTTGAATTCTGGCAACGTCTCAATGCGCCTAAAATATCTTTAATGGTCTAATTCCCAAGTTTTCCCTTACAGTCCAAGAACATCAGACCTGTGAGGACTCCAAGTCCACAAACCATGTAAACACGCTACCTAAAACAAACTCTTTGAAGTCGAGGAAGCACCACAACGAAAAAGACTGTCATTCAATTTCCAAGCAAGCATCGTTGCCAAACACCTGTGAAATTTACGAAGATAAAGTACAAAAGGAACTATCGGAAATCATCTACGATTTCAAGAACAACGTGCACACGATCGCGCAAGCAGAGAAACTGGTGGAGGAATGGAAGAACAGGAACGACGTGCAGAAGTCCTTCGAGGAGAAGCAGGCTTACCTGAAGGAGATGAGGCTGAAGTAAGTGTTTCTTTCAGTTCTTCATTGTTTCAGCTCATCGACAAAATAAAATGGTCGATATCTGCTTTCGATAACTTGTTACAAGAAACTCGAACTTCGGGAATTAACTGTGCCAAAGTCTGTTCAAGTTGGACAGGCTTCTCTCCATCCTGTCCCACGCATGTTCAATGGAATTTAAATACGGTGAACGGGATGGCCATGGCAAAACTTTAACGTCAGCGTATTGCAGACTATCCATAGTTCGAAAAGCAATATGGGGACGAGCGTTGTTCTGGTGAAAAAGACCTTCTGGAAGGCTGTTTAAATGAGGCAGTATGGGACATCGTCAAAATAACGCGCTGCTGCCATACTGCCTCGAATAATCAGTAGAGATTATCAACTTTCATTAGCAATAGCTCCATGGTGACCCCTTTAAGAGTTCCATGCCACTCTGTAATAATACATAGCAATCCATATGAGCATCCAGCAATAAATAGATAATTTCCTTAAAGCTGTGGTTCGCTCATTTCATAGTGAATCGAAAAATTGTCTTCTTGGCATCCAATCTTAGTAATCAGGTGACGTTGCTGTCTTCTTCGAAGAGCTTCTCCAAGAATCCTTTCGCGTCTCTATTTCTCTGAATATTCAAACTTTCCTCTTCTTTTCAGGCACGAGAAATTGCAGCAGGAAATGAAGTTAACCTTGAGGAAGCCGAGTCCATACGAGAGGCTCAAAAAGTTCTTCTTCAGGAAAAATTCTCGCGAAGATCACGAGGAACATGTGGTGTCTAAACCTACAATCACGTCTGCCACAAGTAACTTGAATGTATCCAATGGTCAATCTCAAAGACCAGTCAGCAGTCTGAGCACATCTAGTTCTTCATCTTCCGGGCGAATGAGTACCATAAGCGGATGTAGTTTAGGTGACAGTGGGACTCATTCGGACAATGAAGAAAGAAAGGTAGGAAGCAGTTTCAGGACTTTTTTCTTGTGCAAACAATGCTGAATAGTTTTCTGTTGGAAGATGATTTTGAGGGTGTTGTGTTTTTCTTCACAGAATATGATGAGAGTTCACAGCGAGGATGACTTCAGGAAAGAATTGAATAAAGCAATTATGAATTTACACTATACTCCATTACCTGCACCGAAACCACTGAAATGTGCGAATCCTCATAAGACAAAATTAACCACAACATTTGAGGTGAGTGTCACTTCTGTGATTATCTCTCTTCTTGGAAGTTATCAGATATTGGGGGTTTTTCCCTTGAACGAAAATGCAGTAATTTTCATGGAAAACCTTTAGAACATCACATTTCAAACATATAATTTCAATATTATATTTTTTTTTAAATTTTTGATCACCTAAAACTGAAAAATAAAAATGGGGATTTGCATTTAATGGGATTCGTCTTGAGTGCACGATATGGCAACGTCGAATTCAGCTTTTTCGAAAAAAAAGGACGTCAAATGTGTTACTTTGCTTAGGAAAACAGAGATAGCTATACTTCGATCTGGTTAGAGTAGAAGACAACGACCAAGGAATAGAAAAAGAAGAGCACTGACTGTCATACTGTCATATTACTGACAAATCGCAAACAGAACTTGTTTGGTTATATTGACAAAGAACACGTGTGTACCACAGAATAGGAATAAATATTTCATTATTCTATAGCAGAAAAAGCTATTCTACTAAACACCGTTATCACTTCGTGCATGCCTGGCAAATCTCAAACCTCAATTTTGAAATCTGATTTTGAATACTTTCTGAAGGTAATTTGAGAAAATGATGAATCAAACCCTTAATAGTTATGTTCAAATTTGCATTTGCAGTAATAACCCAAATTCAGGAAATACCCCCTTTCTATGAGTTTTATCACCGTCCTTGAAGATCTTTGTTTTCGGAACTATTGAAAAAGAAATATGCCTAATTTTCTTGTTATTTCCTCAATATCGTTTTGATTTCCTTGATAAATCGAAAAATAACGCTTAAACTTTAGAATACTACAGTATCAAATCAAATTACAAACTTGAAACGGAAATTTTCGAACAAATTCGTCAAATTGAGGTAAGCGTTATTTAAAACATCCTTTGAATAAAGAACCACTGGTTCTTTACCACTGGTTCTTTATTCAAAGTAAACATCCGTAATCTGGTCATCGGCTCTCAAAACCAAGTCGGAAAGTTACGTTGGAGCTCCTGATCACACGTCACTAATCTCAACGTAGTAGAAAAAGGTTTTTCACAGAACTTTCTCATTCAATCCTAAACTTCTGTTTTCTGATTCGGTCAGACAAAAGGTATAACAACACAGATCACAGAATATAATAACAATGAGCAATGACTTCATAAAGAATAAGTTTTATGAATATGTTCCGTTAATAAACCCATGAAAGAGAATACCAATGGTCGTTCTGACGACAGTAAATCTACCGCTTCATCATACAAATACAGGACTCAAGTGAAATACAATTTTTATTGACATTATAGACTTGAAATCATCAAGAACTCCAAGAAAACTTTTAGCCAATCAGGCATGATCTTTGCAAATATCGATAGGTAGATACAACTTCGTGGTTTGAAGAACCCAAGCGCATGTTACAGATATTTATAAATAACGCGAATCTCTACCTGTAAAATTTGTTCTGTAATTTCCCTTTGCTGTTGGTAGGAAATGTTAGAAATGTTTGGGTTTGCAACTCGGACCGAAATCTGCATTATTATTTCGTCCTCGAAGACATTCCACTAGTACCAACTTTACACAGAGTTCTAGTTACGAAACTTAATAAAACTGCTCCAAGGCCTACCGGGTATATTGTTATGTATGTATATTTCCAAATTCCCTCAATCATGGTCCGTAAACTGAGATTCAAAAGCCCCTACTGATCCCCAAATTCACACTCGATTAGTCCGCATTCAGTGAAAACTCGTGTTGACTCCAAACAACGAGATATCAAACTAGAGCGTCGACGAAAATAATCCAAACTCCCAATTCTGTTTCAGGAGACAATGTCCAGCCAACCAAAGAGTGAGGGACCCACGAATGATCAATATTACATCCAGTGTCCACCTTCCGGTTTGCCAGTGATAGGTACGGGTTTGTATATTTTCATCTATTTTTGAAAGGTTTGGGTTGAACACGTTTATGACAAGGGTGTCGATAGTGTTACCATTCATGATTGCCAAAATTCAAAATTACAGGAGAGTTCGAATGATTTTTATCATAATTTCTTGAGGATATGGGCAAACTTCGCTAAAAATAGCATCATCAAGTACGAAATATCGAATATCGACATCGCCAAACGGCTGCACAAATATCCGCTAGAAAGGCAGTTTATGTAACATTTTAAAAAATGTTATTAATATTCTGTTGACAAAGAATTAAGTACGTTCCCTTCAAGAAAGTTTTTTCCGCCCATATCAACGATCTATATTCTTCTCTGGATGTTTCTCCAATTCATTAAGATATTTTCTCTTGCAGGTGAACTCCAACAAGTAATGCATAAGATCAAAGATGAAAAGAGTCCTATTACCACAAATAACGATTATATGAACATATCAGCGAATCCATGTTGCAGTAATGATTCTTCATCAAGCCACGAATACATGAATTTTAGGACACCTACCAGTATAAAATAGAAGTAGAACCGAAAATACGTTTTAGTATTTTTTGTATATCTCTGTGACTGTGAAAAATGTTTAGTATATAGTTTATTTAAAACTCTTTTGATATAATTTATGTTATTTTATATATTTGTATTTTCTATTTGTATATTGTTTCTATAGTATTAAATTGACATCTTGACATATTTTTCATAATTTCTCGAGTAATACCATCCTCATGAAATGTGGCGTAAGTCTTTACCTTACAACTTTGCTTTCTGAGTTTTACTCGGATCATCATTTTTCGAATTATTGAACACTTAAAATGGCAATAACTCCGAAACAGGTGTGAGCATTTCACCTGTTCGTGGACTCAACCTGAGCATTTCAACTTAAAACCTGTCCTAGTTTTTTTCCGAAAGAAGCCCTATTTGGGAGCGAATATATATAAGAGTATACCTGATTTAATGAACGAACTCCAATGTAATCTTTGCTTAAATTAAATGGGTGCCACATTCTCAAGGCATATGGATACGTTTCAATCACAGAATATTAAAATCACAGAATATCAATAAAAAAATATTAGTATTCTATGTCTGTCATATTGTTATTCTATGGTGTCAAATAAGATGAGGGGTGCGTTTTTATTTTCATCAAAACGATTAATCGATAACGCTTTATCTTCCTCTTCTTTGGTGGCAAACAAAAGAAGAGAGAGAGGGAGATACACCGATTAATCAGTTCGATGGAAACAAAAACGCACCCGAGTATTCTCTGGTTTTAATGTAGGTTCGTTTTGAACTACTGCAGCAGTGTGGCCAACGTGATGAGTGATGAGTCATAATGTTTTGTTGGATCAAACCTAAATTTGTACGTGACTTTTGTCGCATCCATTATTTTGATTTGACAAAGCCATCGAAACAATTTCACTTGTCTTGTGTCAGTGTCATAGTGTCAGATGAAAATTTTCGATGGAATTCGGGAATGTTTATTCTAATTTTCGGCATAAGTGTTATGAGCACGATGAGTGATTACATCGAAACTTCCTTTAAATCGAACTGAGGTCTTTGAATTCATGCCATGGGTATTTCATTCATGAGCATAATCATTACAAAGATCCTCTAGTTGGGCGATTTTTTCAAGCATTTATCATAACCATTATCTAATATCCGAATTGTTCAAACATGGTCAAGTTTTTCCAACAAACTACTATATTTAATTATAGCTGGGACCAGGTTGCTCAAGGATTCTGGCGGAGGTACCCCAATCCTAACAGGTAATGAATAGTTTTATGTAGCAATTTTTTATTATTTATTTATTCAGCTCAGAGTTTCATTAAGCAGTGTTAAGTTTAATATCAGTAATATTGTAATAATTTGGATGTTTATGAGTTTCCATGATCAGTAGTCTTTTGATTGCTGTGGAATGTTTTAGTGATAATTCATTGTTTTCAGCAAACACGTTTTGACTGAAGATACAGTTGAAAGGAAGGTTACTCCAGACGGAAAACTTGTCACTAAAAGGCTGTTAAGTAAAACTAATAAAATTCCAAAATGGGCAGAGAGATTTGTTCAGAAAGCTCAAGTCAACATTGTAGAAGAATCAATCGTCGATCCAAAAACAAAAACATTAACAACATATACAAGAAATTTAGGATACACCAAAGTTCTGGTATGTAATAAAGTGAATTTGTTGAAGGCTCTCTTATTATCGAAGTTCTAAACCTTTTAGGCAGTAACTGAAAAAGTTGTCTATAAAGAAAGCAGTGAGAATCCTGGAAAGACAGTTGTACTGAGAACAGCTGTATTTGATTCCCAAGTAACAGGATTTAGTAGGGCGATCTGTGCATTTGGATATGAAAGGTTCAAAAAGAACTGTAATAAAATGGTAACTACCAGTTTTAAGAATTTTTATGATCCATAATTAAAATAAGTAAATAAAAAGATATGACCTTGAAGATTATATTCTAGGCTTTTCCAAACTTTGATTTGAAATTGGAAACACAAGACAAAATATGCTTGATAGTTTTCTCAAATCTGTCGGTTTTGAGAATTTAGTCCTCTTGAAAATACTGTTCTAACTTAATCATTTGATTCTTTATCTTTTTAGGTTGGCGGATTTGAGTATATTTTATCTGGTATGTTTCCGAGTAACAACACCCCAGTAATGACAACATCAACTGTAACATCGAAACTTAAAGATGCAGCGAAAAATGCTTCAGAGTTGGCCAAGGCTAAAGCAGCTTCCAAGGTTCCAATTTATGTGAAATTACACTGAAATATTTCCTCACTTTATATCGACTAAAACTGACAACAATCGTAAATATAGTTCGGAAGTAAACAAAAATCTATATTTTGAAATATAATTCGTCTGTTAATAGTTTGAAAACTTAACAGGAAGTTAAATTTGTCATCTTGCAAATATTTTTTGATGTATGTTGTAGAATTTAAACGATGTTCAATGTATCTTGAAATGAGATTTCACTAAGAAGGATATTGCATTTTAACAATTCTTTTGTAACGCAAAACGTGCCATTTTAATTTTTACCTTCGTCGTACTCTAAAAATTGTTTTAGGTTCATCTGTTTATAGTTTGTGATATGAAGATTTTTTCAGATGGAAAATTTTTCAGTGCAATAAAACTACAATTAGAACTAATCGATTTTTTTCCAAATACAAATTTTACAGCAAATTTTTGTCGGAGTATATTTGAATGTCCACCTTGTTAACATAATTTCACATGAACGAATTTTTGGAAATTAACATCAATTCTTTATGTACTCAGTGTGAAAAAAAAAAATCATTCCTCACTCGGTCAAAGTAATATATGTTCAGGATTTACTTTCTCTTCCTGATAGAAATTAAGTGAAAAAACGATTTGTATATAGAAGTCATTGACTAGTGATTAATTTTTAGTATGTTGTAGATATTAAGATTTTTAATTATGACAGAAAAATATACAATTGTCAAGAAAATCAATTTTTTTCTAGACCTAAATAATGGTACTTTGAAACTTTCAGAGTAGGCTATGCAGCAAAATGCGAAGGTTAGGTTCGTTATAAGGTCAAAACGCCCAAACGGTTTTGGAGTTTGTGAATTTTTTATATTTCTTCAATCTCAAGAACGGATGCACTTGGAATGAAATTTGGTAATTAGTCGTAGAATACTGACGCACTACTTTTTACGAAATTTTATTGGGATAGTACCCAAATATAAAAAACAAATTTGCAATATTTGTTGGAGCAAATTTTTTCGGCAATAATTCTTCAGATTCCTAAGAAATTTAGCATAGACCTTGAATTCAATATTTTACAACAGTGCAAAATTTCAATTCGATCCAATTTCTATTTTCGTCGGTAATGTAGAAAAAGTTTGTAAAATTTAATGTTTGGTATCGTTATGATTCTGATAAGACTCAAAAAATTCTGATGAATCTTGGTAACACTAGTTGGCATATGCTGATGAAAAATTTCCTGATAATCGTGTCTTATTTCACCTATGAACAAGAACATGCAAGCAAATGCTCCTTGTCCCATCACAATGCTTTTCTCAATTTTTTTGGTATATTTCAAGTTCAACCACTTCTAGGGGTACAACCCTGTATGCATTCAACAATGTGGAAAACAAATATTTCATTTGAGACAATTTTAAATAATTCATTCATAATCAGTATATACAAGATTCATACAAAGTATTAGACTAAGTCTCCTCTTTCTTCTCAGCAAGTTTCGACTTGACCATATCTCTAAACTGACCCAAAATGAGATTTTCCCTCTTCTGCCGTTCTTCTTTACTGAACATTGCCAAAGCTCTTTTCTCGTCTGCAGAGTAAATCTGGTTTTCTTTCCTGATACGAACCGCCTCCATTCTCCTATGTCTTGACCCAGACATGACATAACCTACAGATTCGAACGTTGCTATCTCTTCAGAAGTCAGACCGATTTCACCTCTCCTGGGAATACGCTTGCCTTCTGCTACATAAGCAGCCATGGCTGCACCTTCACCAGGCAATAGTGCTTTACCCATTTCTTTATGTGTCAGAGTTGTGTGTGGTTTCAACTCAGGGCCAACAGCTACTTCTTCAGCATCGGATGATATGGCACCTAAAAGTCATATAACATTGAAATGCTTTATGTGCCAGATGATTTATATTGTGTCTGAATATACAAAAAGTACTCACTTGATTTCTCTACCCAAACCTCTTCTTCCTCTGAGGAATCGCTATCACTACTTGATACTTTCTTCTTCTTTTTTTTCTTTTCTTTCTTGTGTTTCTTTTTATCTTTTTTGGTTTTTTTATCCTTCATTTTCTTCTTTTTCTTGTCTTTTTTGTGCTTGAGGGGTTTGTTAGAAAGTGGTTCTTCGTCATTAGTATCACTGAAAACGAAATGCAAACATTAACACAATAAATTCAAGGATGCTTGTGAACTCAAAATAAAACTAAGCATTGCATATCGCTTGGATATTCATTATACTGAGCCACGGGTATCTATTGCCATACCTCTCTCTATCAGGTGATTTTTCCCAAATAAATGGGCAGTCTCTCATTCCCAAAAGTTCTCTTTCTTGTCTTCTACTTTCGAGATATTCCTCCAGCCTAGAGCTGTCGAAATTCTTCTTTGAATGTTCATAGCGTCTACTCCTATCATCTATTCTACGATAATTAGACTTTGATATTGATGATCTGTGCCTAGAAGTGGAACTGGATCTGCGTCTCCTACTTGTTGATCTCGATCTTCGTCGCTTCTTACTGGGCGATCTTGACCTATTCCTTCTGCTCCTTTCTTCACTGTGATTGCTTTTACTCATTATTTTCGGGTTTAGACAGGGTTCGTAAATGGAACCCTGTGTGTAGGTAGGTTTATTTTGAAGCAAAATTGATAGCAAAATCTGAGGTTATGTTTTGACGTGTCAAATCTATGGTCCGAACATCTGATTATGCCACAGAATGCTAATAAAGAATTGTGTTCCATGACTCTATCACAGAATAGAGAAGTATTAATACTTCTCTATTCTGTGAGTCTATTGTCTGTAATCTGTGGTCTATAGCGCAGTACCATTTTATGTTCTGTGGTGCACTGCACCACAGAACTTTGCACTGCAGTTGCCATAGACAGTTGCATATATTTGTATTCTGTGAGTTATTGCACTGTGCGACTGTGCTAAAAAGTAAAAACGCTAAATGAATACAAAATTTAAACTTTCGTACGATCAAAATGAGGTGAATAATTAAAACTAATGCGATTAACTAGATTTGAATTCTTTATTTCACTCACAGATACTTCCAGAAGAACCGTGTGGATTCAAATACGGACCAACACCTTTTTCAGCTTCGGACGTAATAAATTGTTCCATTTGTGATTATGAATTGTTAACTGATGAAAAAGAAAGGAAGGTTTATTATTTAAAATTTTCAACGGAGGTGAAGAATTATAGACATGATATTTAGAATCCTCACATTTACTTAAGTTTGTTTTAGTAGAATGCCTGCTTTGAATATAAGCCAGGATCAACAATCGGGGTACTTCCAAGTAACAATGAAGAACTAGTAAACAAAATATTGATTCGATTGGAGTTGGAGCATGTAGCAGATCAACGTTATCACCTATCTGCCAATCCGAACTATTCTGATAAAAAAGCAACAGTACCCAAGCATATTCCTACCTCTGGTACATTGAGACAGGTGTTTTTACACAATCTTGATCTGAAGAGTGTACCTAAAAAGGTAGTTCTTTCTAATTTCAGAATGACTACATAAAACGGTAGTTGAATTTATTTCTATTAGCTATGAAGCTCATATTACTACAGTGGTGAATTTTTAAACTAATTGATGAATTTTTCAGTTATTCCTGAAAAGATTGCTTGATTATACTGAGGATGAACAAGAAAAAGAGGAATTATCAATCTTGAGTTCTCCTAAAAGTTCTGAACAGTATCAAACTCTGATATCTTCACCTTCAAATCGAAGTTTATTGGCAATACTCAACAATTTTCCATCATGTCAACCTCCTGTTGAAATCATTCTTGAACACCTACCACCTTTATTGCCTAGGCCATACTCAATATCTTCATCACCATTGAATAAAAGTCATTTTAGTATAACATTCAATATAGACACATTCGATGATGGGAAATACGGTGTGTGCACCAGTTGGTTAGAAAAATGTATTAAAGTATTTAAGAAGGATGGACGATGTAATGTTCCCCTGTATATGAGAATACCTTCAAATTTCACACTGCCAGAGGAGAACTCTGTTCCAATTATAATGATCGCAACAGGAACTGGAATTTCACCATTCAGAAGTTTTCTAGAGCACAGGCATCTTCGCATAAAGGAAGGTGCTTTTTATGGAAAATCTTGGTTGTTTTACGGATGTAGAGATTCCAGCAATAACAGTTTGTTCAGGAAGGATTTACAAGATTACTTAGCTTCTAGAGCATTGTCCAGATTATCTGAAGCATTTTCAAGAGAATCAGAAAACCAACAGTATGTTCAGGACGAAATAGCAAAATATGAAGCGAATTTGAGTAATTGGATTGTACGCGATGGGGGGGTTGTGTTTGTCTGTGGGGATTATCTTCGGGTTGTTCCTGCTGTTAAAGAAGCAATTGTGAATGTTTTGAAGTTTCATCTTCAGGAAGAAGATGCAAGATATTATCTAGAGGAGATGGTGAAGGCAAACAGATTTATTGTTGATAATTGGAATTAAACGTAATAATTTTAAGTTTTTATTGTAAAGTGCAGTGATAACAATGCAAGAGTGTAACTGAATATATATTTTTTTCTCAAAAAATCTTCAATGGCACAACACTATTTTTGAAGGAATTTAGTATGTAGAATTTGGAGTGACAATTTGAGTAGTTGTTATGAAGAATCCATTATTTTATGAATTTTTCCTTATTATTGGGTGAGCTCATAGAAGTAAAGTTAAAAAAAATTTCAAAAAGCACTGCCGTGAAGGCAGCAACTTTTGCGCGCATGTTCAATGTAGATGACCGCTTCAGCAACGAATTTGAACATGCACGCAAAAGCTGCTGCCTTCACGGCAGTGCTTTTTGAAATTTTTTACTGATAAATTACTGGATTTCAATTCGATCAAATCTGTATTTTTGGAAATATTGGAAAAATAAAATTTTGAATGGGTTATTGTGTTTACGGTCAGCCTAACGGCCGACTGCGTAAACACAATAACTTCCGAAAGAAACAACTTAGAAACTCGATATTTGTAGAGAAGGTTTGGACCTCAATTACGAAGGCCGAATTCGTAAATGGGTAAAATCCACCCAATGATTCCGTAGATATACCCAAGCAAAATTTTATTTTTCCAATATTTCCAAAAATACAGATCAGATCGAATTGAAATCCAGTACTTCATCGAAAAATAACAGTTCGAAGTTTCATACAGAATTTAATGAGGATGATATGATAAGAAAATCATAGAAATTTTTTTTTTCAGATTGTTCTAATGACACGATTATCACGAAATTTCGCATAAAGTTGTCTTTCAGCATCAAAACTAGCTGTGAAGTTTTATCAGGACTGAATCAGTATTTCTCGAGTTATACCGAAAAAATCAACGATATCAAGAAGAAAACCTCGAAATTTGACATCTTTTTTCCCGATATCTCCAAAACTTATGATCGTATCGAACTGAAACTTGGTACACTGCTGTGAAATATGAAGCTCAAAGTGTGAGTGGAATTTTTTTTTGGATATGATTAATGGTTTCCGGAAAAAAAAAATTTTTGGAAAAAAATTTCGAAAAAAAATTTTTTTTTTATTTACTGACAATATGATCCTGACGAAATTTGGCTCAAAGTTGCGCATCGTTATACTCCACCTTTACTGCCAAGTTTGAATCCAATCGCTCAAGTAGTTTCTGAAATAAAAAATAAATAACTTCAAGTGCCTATAACTTCGAAACTATTCGACCTATTTGGCCCATTAACGAACTTAACCGCGGCATTCTGATGCGCAACCTATTCTGAAAGTTTCAAGTTGCTAGCTTGCTTCTGTCGACAGTTATCGTGTCTACGGCCGGACAGAATCGATTTTGACATCGGATTCGTCATCAGTGAGTCCAACCTAGTCGATTGAGACCATTTTCGGCTCAATCATCCAAAATTACAGACATTTGGACAAAACGATAGCACGCTTTTCTCCTAGAACATGCGCGCAAAAAGAATTTCAAGACAACAATGCGAAAAGTGATAATTTTCTGGGAGTTAAAAAAATATATTTATCAATTCTAAATTTTGCAGAGTGAAACTGGAAACGCTTCCAACCAGATTCAAAATTATGGCTGTCTTAAATTTAAATCTTATTAAAATTGACGAAATATTCATCAGGGAAAATTCTAGTAAAGCACAGATGTGAAGTAAGCAGCTTTTGGGCGCATTTTAAAATGCATTGCGAAAGTGGTCCTTCATTTCCAGATGGAAAGATTTGGCAATCTTCTTTTAATATGGTCCTCCAAAAATTCTGCATCAACTTTCAAGTAATCTTCTTATAATCAAGTACTAAATTTCAATATCAACGATAGACAGGAATGAAACACGAATTTCGACATATTCTGATCAAAATGAAAAAAATTTCCAAAAATTTTTTTTCAAATCAAGTGACCATACGATCCCAACGAAATTCCGCTTAGAGTTGCTCCCCCTTAAGCTTCAACTAACTGCCAAGTTACAATCCAACCGCTACAGTAGTTTCTGAAATATCCGGGAAATAACCTCAACATTTCAAATGGCTATAACTCCGAAACCATTTGGCCCATTATAACGAACCCAACCGCGGCATTCCGATGCGCGAACTATCCTAAAAGTTTCAAGTCGCTTGCTTGCTCGGTTCGACAGTTATCGTGTCTACGACCGGCCGGACAGAATCGATTTTGACACCGGATTCGTCATCAGTGAGTCCAACTTAGTAGTTTGAGGCCATTTTCGGCCCAAAATTCGAAAATTACAGACATTTGGACAAACGAAAGCACGCCGTTTCCCTAGAACATGCGCGCAAAAACTCGATAAAGATTCAAATTTCAACTCCCTGTATCTCGAAAACGAAATGTTTGTGGTCCCATATTCATGGGACTTAAAATTCAAGAATACCCTGTATATGATTAGAAGATCTAAAAACCATTCTCATCAGGAAGTCAAGCTGCTTTGAGCAGGGTCAACACCTGGATTGGTGACCGTTGAGTGTACGAATTCAAGCGAGCGCGTAAAAGCTTCTGCATTCTCGTCGCTGCTTCTCTACCATTTTCATAAAAATTCACATTATTCACGCACTATTTCCCAGTTCAATGCCTTTTGATGATAATCGTTCATGTTAATAATACCCCTCTCAATTAATATACTTGAATTGCTGATATATCCTGACTCCCCCCGTACAATAGGTGTCATCTAACAGCACCTAGAGTGTGGTGCTCTTGAAGAGCTATCCCCCCTAGCAGAAGTCGAGGTAGAAGTCCGAGAAGAAGGACCCGTCAAGAAGTGAACTTAGTTGATTATAGACTGAGATGATCTCAAATCAGTACGGTTGTTGATACTTTAACAGTTATTTTCTGTTTATACTCTCGGCTACTTTTCCGGTGTTGCACGTATATAGTTTTATGGAACCATTAAAATGAGCAGAGCAATTGTTTTATTTGTATTAGTAGTTTTCTGGTGCAGTTTGGATGTTACTAACAGTGTAAGTAAATTTTTAACTGTTTTTTTGGACCCCTGTACATGAATACTGATCTAGCGGGATTTAACTGTTTTCCTTTTTTATTGCAACGGAATATTCGATATTTTAGCTTTTTTTATTCATTTTGGGAATTCACTACTGAGTTCGTATTCTCTGAATATAAAAGCATTATTTTTTTATCTCGCACTTTTTTTCATAATTTTAAAACCTCTTGAACAATTCGCCTCATTTCTGAATTATACAGGGTGTATAAAAAAATTTAAGGGAAGATTCAGTGATGAAAATTAAGGTGAGTGTTTGGTACAAAATTCATTGAAAAACCTCCCTTCGGAAAAGTTAACTCCTCCGAAGATTAACAAAAAAAATTGTTTCTCTTTTATATTTTATATATTATTATTGTTTATTAAGCTAAAGACTCGAAACTTGGTAAATATTATTTGTCAGTAACACTACACATTTTGGAATTTTTTCCACCCTGAAGTATGTTCAAAAAGGGTTGAAATAGTCAACCCCTATGATATTTTTTCTTACAACTTTATTTTGGATATACATTTTCCTTTTAAAACTGATGCCTGAAAAGCCATATTCTTTCTGCAACTTTTTTATCTCTACAAGTTTTTTCGAAAACTTCAGTATTTACGAAAATATATCGTTGATCTGCGAAACCGCATTGTAGCAGGGGGTGTGAAACGATAAGAAATTCAACAGGCATATTTCATCGCATACGGATTTCAATGAGGAGAAGAGTAAATGATTGTTTGAAGCTGAAGGCGGTTATTTTCAACATTTATTATAAATGTATTGTCGATTTTTGTTCATTGCTCGCTATTCTTTTATTTGTGAAAGTCTTAGCATATAGTAAAATCATAATTTGATTGGCTCTTCATTAAAAAGCTATTCAATATGGGTTATGTTTTTCTCGTAAACTAAGTTTTCAAAAAAAGTTGTGGAAATACAAAAGTTAGTGAATGAATTGGGCTTTTAAAGCCATGTTCTTTTAAAAGTAAAATTTTAATCCAAAAATAAGATGTGAAAAAAAAAATAATATCTTAGGGGTTGACTATTTCAACCCATTCTAAGCATTCTTATTGGTTGAAAAATTCCAAAATGTGTAGTTTTATTGATAAATAATATTCACCAAGTTTTGTATTTTAAGATTAATATACAGGGAAAATAAGAAGAGATACAACTTTTCTTGTTAATCTTCGGAGGTGTGTAACTTTTTTGGGGGGAGGTTTTCCAAAAAATTTCATACCAAATACCTACCTTTATTTCCATCACAGAATCACCCCTTACATTTTTTCAGTGTGATTCAGATACACCCTGTATACTATGATTAACGAAATTTAATGCTCCTTATAGAATTGGTAAAATCCAAGACTTCTCTTGAACTTCTTAAATTCTTCCAGTTTCCATAAATTCAACCTGTTTATTATTTTCGTGAATTATTGTTTCTTGAAATCTATATAACCTGCAATAAGCAACAAGAAAAAGTTATAATATTATATACGATATTTTAATTAGGAAACACGAAAAAAAAACTGAAAGTAGAAGACAAACGTTTCTCCTTGGAAATAATTATACCTATAGCAGATCTCAAATTTTCGAAAAAATTTAGAAATTAGATTCTCATAGCAATCTTTCAATGACTTTCCGCAAATTCCGGCATTTTGACAAAATATAGTAATCGTTACCATCTTCAAAATTAGTTTTCGCAACACCTCTCATCCCTATCCAAAAACAAGGGGTTGTGCTCACCCCCGTTAGGGGGTTGATGTTACGAGGATCAAAAAAGCGGAAAAGTTTTCCCCCCTCGAATCAAAAAGTGACGGTCCTATCGATTTTCCCCATTTTCATTTAAGAGTCGGAAAATCGAGGTATTAAGTTTTCGTTGAACCACCCTGTATACATCTGGGAACAAGAGCAAATCATGTTTTCTAAATGTCTGAATTTTCTTTTTTCTGGCCGAAACATATGCAAAATTTGGTGAGAATCGTATCACAGGAGAAAAAATATATTTGTTTTTTCAGAAACCGGTCATATATTTTGTTAAAATTTTCAACTTGTAATTTGTCAACTGATGGGCACTAGATTTAAGCTCAATCTAATACGTATTTTCAGAATAATTGTGAAATAAAATATCCAATGAGATTTGTATACAGTACGCGTCAAAATTATGGAACAAATTCATTTTCTCAGAAAAAAAATATTTGGCAACAAAATCCTGAAACAGGTCAATTTTTGTTTCACTTTTACCAAATTTATATGCATTTTTGAAGGATTTTGTTGCACCCTGCGCCATTTCCATCAACCCTTTAAATTTTTTGAATGGGGAAAGTGGGTCATGTGGTACTATTTTGGCAAGGTCTTTGTATCTTCTTTACAGGCATGCAGAAATTTTCAAGAAAATTTTTTTTTTAATTAGTTACTTCAAAGAAGTTTTCAGTATGTGCACTTTGTCATGGCCCAATTACTTTGAGACGATGGTACCTGATGAAATTTGTCACCGAATGCACTTGAAAATTTCAGCACGCCTGTAAAGAAGATACAAAGACCTTGCCAAAAAAGTACCACACTTCCCCTATTCAAAAATTTTGGAGGGTTGACGGGGATGGCACAGGGTGCAACAAAAATCCTTCAAAATGCATAAAATTTGGTTAAAGTGAAACAAAAATTGACCTGTTTCAGGATTTTGTTGTCAAATATTTTTCTTCTGAGAAAATCAATTTGTTCCATAATTTTGACGCGCACTCTGTATAGTAATGTCGATGTATTTTTTTCAGTTGGGATTGCCGGAAGCGAATGCATTGAAGAATGCCTTAACTGGAAGATTTGGTTTCGGTGCAACTAAAAACAAACCACCACCAAGACATGATACACCGACATCCTCGTGTAATTGCAGTGAGTATGAGATTTGTTTTATGCGCGTATGTTCTAGGGAAACAGCCTAACGGCCGACCGTAAACACAATAACTTCCGAAAGAAACAACTTACAGACTAAATATTGGTAGAGTAGGTTAGTACCTTAATTACGAAGGCCGAATTCGTGAATGGGTTGAACCCACCGAATGATTCCGCAGATATACCCTTTCAAAATTTTATTTTCCCAATATTTCCAAAAATACAGATTAGATCGAAGTGAAATCCACTACTTCATCGTAAAATGACAGGTCGAAGATTCATACAGAAATTCATGGGTATATTATGTTAAGAAGATCACAGAATATTGAATATTTGTAAAAAAAAATTTGAATTTTTTTTTTCAAATTTTAATGACACGATCATCACGAAATTCTGCACAAAGTTATCCTTCGGCATTTCCCAACTTGCTGATTATTGAATCAGTATTTCTTGAATTATAACGAAAAAAACAACGATATCGAGAAAATTTCGAAATTTTATATATTTTTTTCCCATATCTCCAAAAATATTATCCGTATCAAATTGAAACTTGGTAACTGCTGTGAAATATAGAGCTTAAGGTATGAGCAGAAATTGTTTTGAATATTACTGACAGTTTATGAAAGAACAATTTTTTGGGAAAAAAACCATAACATCCCGACGAAATTCCGCTGAAAGTTTCGTGTGTTTATGCTTCGACTAAGTGCCAAGTTTCAATTCAACCGCTTCAGCATTTCCCGAAATATCAGGGAAATAACCTCAAAATTTCAAATGGCTATAACTCCGAAACTATTTGGCCAATTCGGCCCATTAACAAACTTAACCTTCGCATTTTGAAATGCAACCAACTCTGAAATTTTCAACTCTATAGAATCTTCCGTGCGTCCGTAATCGTGCGTATAGCCGACCGTACAGAATCGATTTTGACACCAAATTCGTCATCAGTGAGTCCAACCTATTCGTTTGAGACCATTTTCGGCTCAAAATTCGAACATTACAGATATTTGGACAAAAAGATAGCACGCTCCGTTCAACCAGAGAACGTGCGCGCAAAAATGTCAAAATAGTAACATTTAATCATTGTATAAAGACAACATTCTTTATGCAATGATTTAATTTAAGTTTATATCACGACGTTCTTGATATAGGTCAAATATCGGGGGCAGAAAATGACGCAATAAGGGCCGGTATTATAAAACTTAACTTTAACTTTAACTGTCAGTTTTGACAGTTGTTGTAGGACATAACTGTCAAAATGGGCAGTTAAAGTTAAAGTTAAGTTTTATAATACCGGCCCTAAGAACGTCAACTCAACAGCACGTCATCTACAATCTTCGGCCACCTGTCGGACGGACGCACACAACTTTACAGTATTCTTTCTTAGTGTTCCTTCGGAATTTTCAACATATGAAACTCGAAATAAGCTCATTCGGTATGGGAACTGTTGGAATTTCACCTTCTGTATACAAGCTGAACCCTGATAAATTCTAAAAGCAATTTCTCTTACATGGTAGCATTTTTTCCAGCACGTGTTCAACTTTCTTCACTTTCGATAAGGAGATAGTAAAAACAGTTTTATCAAGACTTAATAAGGATTACGTTAATCTGATTTCAGGATCAGGTTGGTCCGATCCTTCCTAGAATATTAAAAAGTTTCAGATGTTTGAATATACTCCTATGAATATCATTAACACACAAACGTGAAAGTATGTGTCTAAACAGATGATGATGTCCATTGTGTTTGTTTCGGATTCTTAGTAACGTTTTTGAGCAGTTCAAGGTCCAGTTAGCGTTTTTGGCTTCGAAGAAAACTGACACAATGTCAGATGCCACTCCTTTTTATGAGTTTGTTCTAAGGAACAGAAACATTATTATTTTACAGAAATGTGTGTTATCTTCTAATTTTGAGCCAAATATGTTCTTAACCGACTAGATTTGACTCACTGAAGAAGAATGCGTGGTCAAATTCCATTCTGTCTGTCCGTCCATCCTTATGTGCTCTAATTTTTGTAGGAAAACTCATACAGTCTTGAAATTTTCAGGGTATATTTGGATCCTGAATATGTAGAATGAGTTCGAGAATAGGCAATATCCTACCAACGGCTTCGAAGCTATACTGATTTAAATTTTGAGCTCATTTCCTCAACATCTTAAGAAATATTAAATCGATCGCAACGCGCAATATGTGTTTAAAATTGCGCGTTTTTTTAAGAATAAATAAAACACATAATTTGCATTCATTTTCAAAATCTTTTTATTGGTAATTGAAGTATCAGTTATGACATTTATATGCGAAAAACAATATCTGTCAAATGGCCTCTTCTTGTAGCTCTACAGACGTCCAATCTTTTGTTAAAATTTCCAATGACATTTTGACATAATTGAGGCTCTATCTCACTAATGACACTAATAATTTCATCCTTTAGTTCAGGAATCGATTGTGGATTATTCTTATAGAACTGGCTTTTCACATAACCCCAAATAAAATAGTCCATCGGTGTCAAATCACATAATCTTGGTAGCCAATTGACATCAACGTTTCTGGAGATTATTCGTCCAGGAAATTTTGTCTCAATAAATCAATTATGTAATTTGCACAGTGAGGTGTAGCGCCATCCTGTTGAAACCAAATGTCCTCTAGATCAATATTCATTAATTCAGGCCGCAAAACTTCGATTATCATCCGACGGTTTCGATCACCATCGACAGTTACAGCTTCAACAGCACCATTTTCAAAGAAGTAAGGTCCAATTACACCACCTGACCATAATGAACATCAAACAGTGACTCGTTTAGGATACATAGGTTTCTCATGAATAATTCGTGGATTTTCCTCACCCCAGATACGACAATTTTGTTTATTAACAAAGCCAACAAGTTGAAAATATGCCTCAGCGGAAAACATGATTTTTTGAGAAAAAACAGCTGGTTGTTCATTGATGAAATTGACAAATGAAAGATGTTTTAAATGATCTTATTGCTTTAGTTCCTGTGTTTTTTGAACCTTATATGCCTTCTGAGCTGAATCTTTGTGTAAAATACGTCATGTTGTGGACTCACTAAGTCCAACTTGTTATGAACGTTGTCTAATGGACATTCCAGGGTCTTCAGCAAGACTTTCACGAACCAAATCAATATTTTCTTGTGAACGACCGCTACGACTGTATTTTTCACTTTTATGATCTTCCATCGAACCGGTCTCTTGAATTTTTTTAATAATTCGACCAAGAGGGCTTTGACATGGACGATTATGTGAACCATAAAATTCACGTAATTTTCTAAAAACACTTTTCACAGAACGTTGATTTTCATAAAATAATTCAACAATTTGAACGCGTTGTTGCGTATCGTGTACGAAGCCATTTTTATAAATGTCATACATCACACTTCTTAAATGTCAAAATACCCAGACGAATTCAGTGCGCCATCTATATTTCATTTATTCTTGCAAAAAGCGCGCAATTTGAAACACCCTTTACCTAATGTTAAATTTCGTGAGGATTGATTCGGTAACAGAGGTTTATTTTTCCATTATTTATAGAGATACACAGATCAGGTCAAAATTGAAAAAAAAAAAAATAGTAGGTTCGAAAAAGATGGCTTGAAGATTTATCTGCAGAATTTCGTGAGGCTCCGTACTGACCGTACTGCGTCTGACGGAGGTCAATACGTGAATAGGTGCCCGCTTTTGCAACGAATCACAACAAGATCGTAAAAGCTCCTGACTTTTTCGTGAATTTTAGATTTCAAAAATATTTTAAATCGATTTCGAATTTTAACTGATTTTTCGAGTGAATGTATGAAATATTTCAGCATGTGGAGAGAGGAACGACGACGGACGGATTGTTGGTGGTAAGCCAACTGGGCGTAGTGAGTATCCCTGGCTGGCGAAATTATCCTATTTCAACCGATTTTACTGCGGTGGCATGCTGATAAACGACCGATATGTTTTGACAGCAGCTCATTGTGTCAAAGGGTAAGTTTGTAGTTTTTTAATAGATGACTTCGGCCCAAGTTGCCAACCCACAATTTTCTTCACAAATGATACATGATAAGGTTCGCGTTATTTATAAATATCCGTAAAAGATGCCTCGGCTCCTCAAACAAGATCCGTCCTTCCAAATATAGGTTTTTGTTAAGATCATCTCTGATTGGCTGAAATTTAAGTTGGGATTCCTGATTTCATGTCAATAGTGTCATGTTTATATTGGATATATTCCACAAATCAACTTGGTTATTTCGGTTGCCGGTTTTCCGTTCCGTTAACATGAAATATTCGGTTGGTTCCTGAAAAAAGGGTAATTACGGAATTTGATTGATGAAAAAACGTTCTTTCTGTCACCAGAACGACGGCCAATGTTTTATGATAACATATCCATAGCATAGAACAATCTGTATTTACTTTAGTATCCATAGAACATAGACGAGGTTGTCTCGTCAACAATAAAAACATTACATAGAATAGTCTAGGGATCATAAGGTAAATATAGATTGTTCCATGATATCAAACATGAATATTTATGAATAACGCGAACCTTATCATGTCGAATTTGTCCTGAAATTCCCGTTCCCCAGTAAAAGTAAACTTGCTAAGTGAATTGTGGGTTGGCAACTTTGGCCGAAGTCGTCCATTGGATCCCCTAGACATCATCACATAATCCTGGACTGTATCCTCAGCTTTCATGAAAAATTTAAAATAATAAGAAATTTGAATTTTTCGAGACGAATTTCCTAGACATATTCCTTGTTTGTTATGAGCAGTGATGAATTAAAGTCGATGCCAAACTTTGTCTGTGATAAATTAACTTCAATATTAAATATCATAGACCTGGAAATGTTATTGTCACTTTGACATCGATAAAAAAGGTGCATCCTTTTTTATCGGATAAAAACTTCTCTTCCTCAATATGCCAATTAGTCTGTCAGATTTTTGAATTCTGAACATATAGTGCTTTCATTTTGAATCGGTCTGGTAATTATTTAACTTTGTTGATATAAAAACCCAAAAGATGAATCGTTTTGGTGAAGTTTCGACTGAGCAAATTACGACAAATATCGAGAAGTCTATACCGCAATCTACAAAAAACACAAAAGCTTCAATCTGGAGACAATTTATGGAGTTTTGTCCATGAACATCATGACAATCTTATTAGTTCCTTACGATCCTCGAGTCCGAGAAATCAAAATGAATATTCCACATGTGTGAATACCACAGAAGAAAATTTTCAAATCAGTACACCAAAGCAAACAATTTATAACAGTTGTGTATTTAATAATTGTACTTTCAAATAATCGAATTTTATTGTATTAATAAAGATAATTATTGTTGTTCATCCATATATTCTGTCGTTAATTTATCTTGCCAAAAAACACTCGAGCTTTTCTTTTATCAGATAAATTTCTCTTCAACTCAAAGTTTTACCAATCACTAAATTTGCTCGAAAAACTGACATTAGATAAAATCGCTCCACCTTCGGTGTCGCGATTTCATCATGTCAGTTTTTCTCGTAAAATTAGTGATTGGCAAAACTGTTTCGTTGCAAAGAGAAATTTATCCGATAAAAAAAAAGCTCTTGTGTTTTTACTGTTGATAAAAGTCAGATTCCCTAGAACGCTTTGGCAATATACAGGGTCCGGCAGTAGATTCAGACGTTTTTGAAAAAATCATAACCTCTGTTTTGGCGATTTTAATGGATTGTGAAAATACAGAAAAAAAAGTGGAAATTGCTGGGAAATCAACTTACCAAAACTAATCCCCTGAAACAAAAAAAGTTTCAGTTCTTATCGCTTTGAACAAATTCATTTTCTCAGAAGAAAAATATTTGGCAACAAAATCCTGAAACAGGTCAAATTTTGTTTCACTTTTTATTATAATTTATATGCATTTTAGGAGGATTTTTGTTGCAACCTGTGCCATCTCCATCGACTCTCTAAATTTTTTGAATAGGGAAAGTAGGTCATGTGGCACTTTTTTGACAAGGTCTTTGTGTCTTCTTCACAGGCGTGCAGAAATTCTCAAGAAGAAAATTTTTTTTTTTTAAAATTAGTTACTTCAAAGAGGTTTTCAGTATGTGCACTTCGTCATGGCTCATTTACTTTCAGACGATGGTACCTGATGAAATTTGTCACCGAATGAAAGTCGACCATTACAGGTTTGTTCATGCACAACTTTCAACCCCTACGAACCCTTTAATGGAAAACAAATGGAGGGGGTTGAAAGGTGTTGAAAGTTGTGCATGAACAAAACTGTAATCGTCGACTTTTATTCGGTGACAAATTTCATCAGGTGCCATCGTCTCAAAGTAAATGAGCCATGACAAAGTACTGAAAACCTCTTTGAAGTAACTAATCTTTCAAAAAAAAATTTTTTCTTGAAAATTTCTGCACGCCTGTAATGAAGATACAAAGACCTTGCCAAAAAAGTACCACATGACCTTCTTTCCCTATTCAAAAAATTTAGGGGAAAATGCATAAAATTTGGTAAAAGTGAAACAAAAATTAACCTGTTTCAGGATTTTGTTGCCAAATATTTTTCTTCTGAGAAAATGAATTTTTTCCATAATTTTGAGGCGCACTGTATATTTGATAGCGGATGAACTAAAGTTTTTGATACAGCGGGTCCTCTATTTTGATTTCAGCGGAAATTTCTATGAATTTACCGGAATTTCGAAGCGGATGAAAACTATAAAATCAATAATAAGGCAGCGATCTCCGCAAGTGACAACAATCGATTCAATACTGAATTCGAACGGGGATCTGTGAAGACGATATCAACAGATGTTCATTTTATGTTTTCACGCGATGGAAATGGGAAATGAGCGTAAACAACCTCGGTAATTGTTACTCAAAAGAATTTTATTAAACAATTTGGATTCAGAATTTCAAAGCATTTTGGAATTCTATATTTGAAAAATCACAACAGTCATCATGTGGCGTCCTTGTTTCGAAAATCAGTCATATTTGGAAAATCACATCAGTCAGGTGGCGTCCTTGTTTCGCGAATCATTCCTGCAGTCTTTCTTTGAAGTTTCCGAAAAATGTTTCCAAAGTTGCTCTCTCAACTGCGGTGATTTCCGCGCGAATTGCTTCCTTCAATTCCTCCAATATTCGGGGCTTGTATTATTGAAGTCGTGCTTTGAGATGTCTTCCCAGAAAAAAGTCGCAGATGGTCAAATCTGGGGACCGAGGAGGCCAATGAACGTCACCAAACCTGGAAATAAGGCGGCCAGGCAAGAGCAGAGGACGAATAACGAATAACGTTCATTGTTGCTCTGGCTGTGTTGGCGGTCGGATTGGAACACGACGGGGGAAAAGGGGGGAATAAGAGCCGTTTCAAAAACGTCCGAGTTCTCTGCCGGACCCTGTATTTGAAAAAACATGTAAAACGTAGGTCTAATGCTATTTCTGAAATTTTTGTTCAATTGTTGAATAACTCATAAATCATTTTTTGATTTACTTGGAATCGATTCTTCGCTATTAAATTTTGAAGAGAATTTGTCAGTATTTCGTAAATAGGTTAAAGAAATGTTGATTGATCAATGAACTGAAACGATTTATTACCATGGAAATAAAATTATAGTATCGTTTGTCAATATTCCAAGAGTGAATTTACCATAGATATAACAAACCATGGATGAGGCCTGTCAGCTTGCACTGTGTAATCATATGTTGCCGAGAGAGATAGAGCTAGTGGTGGCAGAAAGCCCGCGTATTCCATTTAAAAAGCATTAAATGCGTATGAAAATTCTGTTTTTTATGCGTTTTTCCTGAGAATTTTCGGTGCAAATATTAAAATAATGAGAGCTTACATTGGCTAAAGGATTATTTGTTTTTATAGCAGGAATTAGATATAAATGATTGATGTAGGTAATTTTCTCTTGGCGCAAGCTTTCGAGATTTTATTATTCCTTCATCAGGAGAACTAAAATTTACAATGCAGTAGGAGCATTAAAATGAAAGACTATTTTATGATATAGAAGTATTATATTTGACATCAATGATAATTAGTAGGTGAAAATATGGCTGAAAAATATTGACTTAAATCGAAGTGGTATTCTATATTAATTTCTTGATTCAAGGATATTGATTAATCAGAATTTATAAAATCTAAATGAGTCATATGAAAAAATGAAGTTGAGACCAGCTTTTGCGCGCATGTTCAAAAAATAAAACACCAAAAGGAAACACTCGCAAAAGCTGCTGACTTCACTTAATTGCTTTACTAGGTTTTTTCGAGTTATTCTGGAAATTATTCCGGAAAAACAACGATACCAAGGGAATAACCGCGAAATTTGACATATTTCTTCCCAATATCTCCGAAAATTATAATCGTATCGAATTGAAAATTGGTACACACAGATGTGAAGTATGAAGGTCAAGGTCAGAGCACATTTTTTGGAATATGATCAATAGTTTCCGAAACAAAAATTTCGAGAAAATTTTTGTATATCTATTTACAGTACGAACTGAAAAAAATTTCGCAAAAGTTGCGCGTTGTTTTGCTCCAACTAACTGTAAACTTTCAACTCAATCGCTTTCTCAGTTTTCGAAATATCAGGGAAATAACCTCAAAATTTCAAACAGCTATAACTTCGAAACCGTTTCACCGATTTAGCCCATTAAACGAACTTTATTACGGCATTCTGATACACGGCCTACCCTGGAAGTTTCAAGTCGCTAGCTTGCTCTGTTCGATCGTTATCGTGTCCACTGTCGGACGGCAGAATCGATTTTGACACTGGATTCGTCATCAGCGAGTCCAACCTAGTAGTTTGAGACCATTTTCGGCACGAAATTCGAAAATTACAGACATGTGGATGAAACGATAGCACACTGTTCCCCTAATAAACTTTCAATCAATCCAAAATCCAATGTTGGAAGAATTATTCAACCTTTTTTAATATTTGAGATTTATTAACTTGATTCATTTGAACAAAATTTCATTTACACCAATGTTAATAATAATTTCAAACAAAATGCTTGCTGCAAATTGAAATGGTGTCCGTGGGAACAAAATTTTTTCTTCGTCCCCCACTTACCATCTTTTCCTCAGGACATTGTCCTTTGAAAATCTGTAATATATGGAAAGTCTAATCTCTTATTCAGAAATTAGGAAAAAAATAAAACAAATCAGTTTCAATCAAATAAAAACCCTTTGTGAAATTTGATATTTTGGCCTTTTTACAACCTGTTTGTGCAGTTTACGGCTGATCAAGATTTAACCGTGTTCTGTAACTATAATATACACACTTAAAAAGAAAACTCTTTGAAAAACCTTAAAAAAAGCATCAAATAAGATGCTTTTGAATGCGGTTTGGCGGCTTCTTGCCACTCTTAGCTCTATCTTTCTCTAGACAACACGTTTCTCTTTCCCTCACCGCTTCCATTGTAAGTTATAATTTCTATGGAATTTACGTATATTTTTCTATTTTTGTCGGTGTTGTGTGAATCTTCAATCTCTGAAAATGGCTAAAGGTAAAGGAAAGAAAGGAAAAAAGGGTAAAGGAAAGAAACTGGAAAAACCCGAAGGAGCTTTAACGGAAGTTGACAAAACCTTTTATGAACTCACAATAACAGATTTGAACAGAAAACTAGCTCGTCTAAGATCCACCAATACAGAACTCGAAGATAAGAACGAATCCCGGAATGAAAAACTAACGAAACTAGATGAAGACAGAAACGATGTAATAGTTAACCTAAAAAGAATCCTTCAAGAACGCACCGAAGAAATAAACGAGCTACAATCAGGTATCACAAAACTTCAAGAATCTCTAGAACAAGACAAGGAAGAATGCACAACCAAAACACAACAGATGGAAACCGATTACAAGCAAATGCACGAACAGCTTACCTCAGAAATAAAACTGTTGGAGGGAAAACTAAATGCCCTGGAAGAATTTCGAGTTCAAAGAGAAGACTTGATGAAGAAATTCGAAGCTCAAGAAGACCAAATGGAAGAATAAGAACAGAAACACAAGAGAGCCGTTTACGAAATTGAAAGGAAATTTTTAATAGCAAAGGATACACTCAAGAAGGAGATGGAAGCAAGGTTGCTTCAACTTTCTACAGAATTTCAAGATGCCACAGAGATTCGTATCGCAGCAACTACCCATAGGGTAATAAGAGAAAACATTGCAATAGATAATGAATTAGATGAGATGTTGAATGTTCATAAGAGACTCTATTCGGAAAACCTTCCAGAATCGCTAAAACAAGACAAGGAAGAAGACACAACCAAAATACAACAGATGGAAACCGATTACAAAAAAATGCACGAACAGCTTACCTCAGAAATAAAACTGTTGGAGGGAAAACTAAATGCCCTGGAAGAATTTCGAGTTCAAAGAGAAGACTTGATGAAGAAATTCGAAGCTCACGAAGACCAAATGGAAGAACAAGAACAGAAACACAAGAGAGCCGTTTACGAAATTGAAAGGAAATTCATAATAGCCAAGGATAAACTCAAGAAGGAGATGGAAGCAAGGTTGCTTCAACTTTCTACAGAATTTCAAGATGCCACAGAGATTCGAATTGCAGCAACAACCCATAGGGTAATCAGGGAAAATATTGCAATAGATAATGAATTAGATAAAATGTTGAATGTCCATAAGAGACTCTATTCGGAAAACCTTCCAGAATCGCTAAAACAAGACAAGGAAGAAGACACAACCAAAACACAACAGATGGAAACCGATTACAAACAAATGCACGAACAGCTTACCTCAGAAATACATTGTTGGAGGGAAAACTAAATGCCCTCGAAGAATTTCGATTTCAAAGAGAAGACTTGATGAAGAAATTCGAAGCTCAAGAAGACCAAATGGAAGAACAAGAACAGAAACACAAGAGAGTCGTTTACGAATTGAAAGGAAATTCATAACAGCGAAAGATAAACTCAAGAAGGAGATGGAAGCAAGGTTGCTTCAACTTTCTACAGAATTTCTAGATGCCACAGAGATTCGAATTGCAACAACTACGTGATAAGAGGGAAATGACAGAAAATATTGCAATAAATAATGAATTAGAAATCAGAATCACTAAAACAAGACAAGGAATAATTCACAACCAAAAAACAACAAATGGAAACCGAGTACGAAGCAAATGCACGGATAGCCAAAAAAAAATTGTTATCGGAAACTGAAACAAGAAACAAATGTTCAAATGAAACCGATCTGTTATGCTGACTTATTTCATACACGGGTTTGAAATTATGCAGAAAGCAATCGACTGGCTCAAAACACAAAGAGAGATTTCTATGGTTCTCCAGGCCGGCCAAACAAGGCAATTAACGAAGAAATGCCCGAAGCAAAACTGGATATTTATGTTCCCTTGTTCGACTGCATACGATATAAAATAATCTTATCAACCCCGTTTCTTTCGAAACAAACAAAATTCTTACCAAGTGACCGTCACCTGATGCATTGTGATTAATAATTTTCAAGTCCACGGCTGTTATTCTGAAAGTAGTCTGTACCGGTTTTTAACCTGCATCAAGTTCATTGTCAAAACAGTGTCGTTTGACCTCGATTGGACTGGCGCCTCGATTTCTTCAAAATTTTATCGAGTAATTGGAGGATATTTTTAGAATTTCTTTCACACGATAGGTCAAAACTTAGAAAAGCACTGACCGTAAGGCAGCAGCTTTTGCAGGCATGTTCAATGGAGATGAGCGCTTTGGCAACGAATTTGAACATGCGTGCAAAAGCTACTGCCTTCACGGCAATGCTTTTCTTGGGTTTTTTGGGTTATTATGAAATGTCACACATTTTTTTCACTTATTATCGTATCAAACTGAAATTTGGTACATTGCTGTAAAATATGAAGTTCAAATAATGACCAGAATTTGTTCCAAAAATACTGAATGGTTTTCGAAAAAAACTTTGAACATGTTTTTTCGATTCAGTGACATCATTATCTCGACAAATGGGGGTTTTTCCTGAATTCGGGCTATTACTGCAAATGCAAATTTGAACATAATTATTATGGGTTTGATTCATCATTTTCCCAAATTACCTTCAGAAAGTATTCAAGATCAGATTTCAAAATTGGGGTTTGGGATTTGTCAGGCATGCACGAAGTGACAACGATGTTCAGTAGAATAGCTTTTTCTACTATAGAATAATGAAATATTTATTCCTATTCTGTGGTACACACGTGTTATTTGTCAATATAACCAAACAATTTCCGTTTGCGATTTGTCAGTAATATGACAGTATGACAGTCTGTGCTCTTCTTTTTCTATCTCTGTTTTCCTAAGCAAAGTAACACATTCGACGTCATTTTCTTTCCGAGAAAGCTGAATTCGACGTTGCCATATCGTGCACTCAAGACGAATCCCTTTAAATGCAAATCCCCATTTTATTTTTCAGTTTTAGGTGATCAAACATTTTTTTTAAAATATAATATTGAAATTCTATGTTTGAAATGTGATGTCCTAAAGGACCCCCATTTCGTGAAAAGTTGCAAATCCTAATGCCCTAGCTAGTTGCCAAGTTTCAACACAATCGCTTCAGTATTTCTCGAAATATCAGGGAAATAACCTCGAAAGTTCAAATGGTACGAACTCCGAAACCGCTCAACCGATTTTGCCCATAAACGAACTTAATCTTCGCGTATGGAAATGCAGGCAACTCTGAAATTTTCACTTCGATAGAATCCTCCGTACGCTTGTTATCGTGCGTACGGCCTGTCGGCAGGACAGAATCAATTTTGACACCGGATGCGTCATCAGTAAGTCCAACCATTTTCGTCTCAAAATTCGAAAATAGCTCAAATCCCGTAATTAACCTTTTCTCAGGAACCAACCGAATATTTCATATTTACGGAACGGAAAACCGGCAACCGAAATATCCAAGTTGATTTGTGGAACATATCCTATGTAAACTTGACACTATCGACAAGAAATCAGGAATCCCAACTTAATATATTTGGAAAGAATTATCTGGTTTGAGGAGTCGAGGCACCGTTCACGGATATTTGTAAATAACGCGAACCTCATCATGTCGATTTTATTCTGAAATTCCCCTTCCCTATTGGTAGTTTATTTGACGAAATTTGAAGGTTGGCAACTTGGATTGCAGTCGTCTATGACCTTTCTAAAATGGCGAATCTATTATTAATTGATTGGCGAATGAAGATGAGCGCTACTCCCTCTGGTGGTTATCCGAGTAACTCGAGGTATAGACATTATCAATGACAAGATAAAAGAAATGTTAAGAAAATGAGAAAGTTTATGCATTTTTCTTGGCGTTTGTGTGATTTTACAAGTGCTTCTACTGAGGAAAAGCAAACTCAAATGTCCCTTCCCATAGATTTCCACAGCCCGGTGAAAAATTTCGAGTTAGGGTGAAAGAAGCTCCCTTTAACAAGTCGGGCCTGAAAGTGTTGAAGAATCGATAAAAACCAATAAACAAGATTTATGAGAGTCTGTTACTTGCATTTTACCGATGATGATCATTTTTATAGAGGTAAGCAAGAATTGCTCATGAAATATTCGATCACATTCATGAAGACAATTTTTTTCCAGGCCCCTAATCCAAGCAGACAAATTTACTTAAGAGCAATGCTCTGCCTTCCAGAAATCTGCCTGTTGAACTGATCCTTAGGAACAACGTGAATGTTTTAGTGATAGAACTGACTATTGAAAAAAAAAGGAAATATCTGGTGATGAATACTTCGCTCAAAGTGCTTCTGCCGATGAACTCAAGGCTGTACAAAGCTCATTGATTACAGCTTTTTCAAGACCAATCATATGAGTGTTGGAGAATTTATTTGTCAATCCATAATGAATAAGACTAACGATACAAGTAGCATTAGTTTTATGTGAATGTATTCATTTTATTCACAATATATTGAGTATTTAGTCCTTCCCTATAAAAATAGTAAAGTTATGACTATTTGTCTATTATTCCAAAAAGTATGTTTTACAATACTATCTGTTTTTCTACTTTCAAGACAGCCAAAGAAATCCACCAAAGTCAATCTTGCCATTTGGATCTGAAAATAAATAATATAAAAAAACTGTCTAACCTTGGAGATATCCCCGTAATTTTAGAGTTGCTACACTCAATTAGATTAAAGTATGATACATACCTACTTTATAAGAATGGAATATGTACTCCCAGAAATACCCTCATCAACTATAAAAGTCTAAAAAGTCTTTGAATAAATCGTGAAATCAAAAATTATCAAACCAAACACTAACAAACAGTGCGAAATCGACTATCAAAACAAAAACTGTCTGTATGTAAGGTTCTAAAACTGGCCACCGTGGCGCTGCAATCTTAAATTCAGACGCCAATTGCCTTCACAAGTTACGAAAGCTAATTCTTCTTCAAATTATAGGTTCATGTGGTTCATGATTAAGGTGTCCTTTGGAGAACATGACAGATGCAACGACACGGTCAAACCAGAATCCAGATTCGTCCTTAGAGCAATAGCTGGAGCCTTCAGTTTCCTGAATTTCGACAACGATATTGCGCTCCTGCGCTTGAGCGATAGAGTACCAATGACTCCTAACATCAAACCTATTTGTTTGCCGAAACTGGAAGCGAAATGTGAGTACCAAAGCATACAACAAACTGCCATCTTCTTCCAATGCGAGGTTTGTTCGTGAAACACGTATAAAAGTGGAATAAACACTTTATTTTACAATTATTCAGGTATTTCAATATGATCTCCTTCAAAGTACTCTTCCTGTACACTTCTGCCAACGCCGTTTCCACTGCTGATACTATCGCTGAAAGTATTCAGTTTGTGAGGCTCTTCATTTGCCGTGTCGTTTCAGCATGATGGCTTCTACATCCCCCGAGTGCCGCCCTCGGAGCACCATTTTGCATTTCGGGAACAGGAAGAAGTCGCAAGGAGCTAAATCGGGTGAATAAGGCAGGTGTTCTGTTACGGTGATTGAGCTCTGGGCCAAAAACTCACGCACAACGAGAGACGTGTGAGCATCTTCGGAACGTTTTTCGCGCACAATGTTTTCATCTCAAGTTTTTCTCTCAGAATTTCGTGGACTATTGTTTTGGGGATAGACAGTTCCTCAGCTATCATTATATCTGTCAATCGACGGTCTTTAAGGACACAACCACGAATATATCAACATTTTTCTCGGAACTCAATGTGGAGGGGCGTCCTGAGCGTTGGTCATTTTTCACATCTTCTCGGCCTTACCGAAACCTTTTCAACCACTTGTTCCTTCAGAGAATTGTCTTCCTAAACTTGTTGCAAAAACTCAAAAATCTCAAGACCATTCTTACCTAGCTTTGCAAGAAACTTGATGTTGATGCGCTGTTCCTCAATCAGAGAGAGATCCATGCCGACGGCAGGTAAAAAAGGGGTTACCTTCAACAAGCACACGTAAATCCTACTAAGGGCCGGTATTATAAAACTTTACTGAAAGTTATCTTTAACTTTAACTGAAAATTAAGCAGTAATTTAGATTTGCAGGGTTATCTTTATCTGGTGGTTTGGGTATCAATTATAGTTAAAGTTAAATCGTTTTTTTCCATAGATTCTCTGTCTTTTCGGCTGACATAAGGGGAATATAACCTCGATTTGTTTGTAGTTATGATATTTTCGGAAACATGTTAGCAAGATATATTCACTTCATTTTTAAAGGACTTTTAATTCACGATGACGAAGATGACATGAATATTGTTGAACATACTCGTTGAGAGATATTCACTTCATTTTTGAAGAACTTTTAAGTTTTAAGTGACTATGACGATGATGCCATGAAAATTGTTGAATATCCTTGTTGAGAAAGGATATTTAGAAATCGGCTGAACCATTTGAACTTATGGGAAGAAACGGAATTCAAAAACCGATTTCGCTTATCTGGACACTACGCCTGCAATTGAATACATATTCATAGTGATGCAAATGTATTGCTACACGCAGACTTTATGCATCTTGTTCTTTCTTGATAGTTGCTGGAGATTTTAGGGGTTTTCACAAATTAACTATACTGACTGTATTATCAGAAATGTCCCATGGAAAACTGCATACTTATTATCTATTTACATCAAAATGCCTGCTATAAACCTCACTCGAGTAAGAATCCAATCTCGAGAGTTCATCGTGGCATATTATTGTAATGAAAAGATCAGTTACTCTTTCTGTTCAACTATTATAAGATGTAAATGAAAAAAAAATCATTGGCATTTATTCTTTTCGGTGCCTAATATAACAGATAAAAAGTTGTAAAGGCGTAATGAAGCATAATAATTTATACACATTATTTAACTTTTAAGATGAAAGGAAATCATCACAATTGCAATGGATACTTTTCTTATAATAATGGCCAAACTGGTAGCCGTGTACAGAATCTAGATATCAGGGCTCGATAACCCGGAGCCACACAAAACTTTACAATATTTTTTAATTGAATGACAATTTTTGCAAATTAAGTGTTGAGATTATTACCACTCCCAGTGTCAGTTGAAAGTACTTGCCCGTTGGTGAAGAGTGAAGTATTTGTAAAAAAGTTCAGTACCTAATTGGATTTGAACAAATTTTATTGTAATTTTTCAATAATTCCTGAATTGAATGTATCTCATTATTGCCAAAGTTTTTCCTTTCAAGCTTTCATTTCCAATATATTCATTAGTGGAAGTACTTTTTGTAGTTAGGTTACCGAATAAATACCCAAACATCCCTTGCATATTGCAAAAATTATAAGAATTCAAAATTGATCATTACAACTCTCCCTCAAATCAGTAATTCTATTTTTATGGAAACCACAATCCATTAAGCTCCCTGATACATAGTGCGAATATTTGTCAATAAAGGATTTGTTTATTCCTATCATATTTTGAAAGGGGGTATTTTTCCAGAGTCTAGCTTTTACAAACCAGAAATTGGTGGTTAGTTTTAGTACAGAATCTTAAATTATTTCCTTCTCCTTTTCATAGAAATCATCACAGTATTTCTTGTCTATGATAGAAATGAGACTTTTATAATTCCGACATTTTTTAGCAAAAGATTAACTGTCAGTTAAAGTTAAAGATAACTTTCAGTTAAGTTTTATAATACCGGCAGAGCGCTACTGCTCTAACTGAGCATTGAGGGGATTGCATAGAGTGGGGGTCCACCAGGCCGCCCCTCCACAACGCCTTGACAGGACGCCCGGAATTTTTATATATATTTTCCGAACAAACCTCGTATTATACTTCGCGTAGTTTTCTAGATTTTTTCAATGATATATTTTCAGCGAACACATACGTGGGACAAAAAGCGATAGCAGCAGGTTGGGGTACATTGAAAGAAGATGGAAAACCAAGTTGCATCCTTCAGCACGTTGAAGTGCCAGTAATGAGCAATGAAGAATGTAGAAATACCAATTACTCCTCTAAAATGATTTCGGACAACATGTTGTGCGCTGGATATCCACAAACAGGGGGAAGGGATTCTTGTCAGGTAATTCTCAAGACATTATTCATGTATAGGACCTTAAAATTTTAAGTGTCGCAAAGTTTTTCGATCAACGTGTTATTTTTTAGGGTGATAGTGGCGGACCTTTGATAATCGAGAGACAAGACAAGGATCATCGATATGAGTTGATAGGTGAGTAAATATACAGGGTGTCCATTGAAAAGGAAGCGCAGAGGTCTATTGAGTAAACGAATTATCAAATCTCAAAAAAACATAGAAAAGCACTGACGTGAAGTCAGCAGCTTTTGCGCTCATATATGTTCACTTTTGGTAATATCCTTTTAACATGCGCGCAAAAGCTGCTGACTTAATGTGAGTGCTCTTCTAGATTTTTTCGATAAACTACTGGATTTCAATTCGATCTAATCCGTATTTTTGGAAATATTGAGATAATAAAATTTTGCTTGGGTATATCTACAGAATCATTGGGCGGATTTTAACCATTCACGAATTCGGCCTTCGTTATTGAGGTCCAAACCTACTTTACAAATATCAAGTTTCTAACGGTATCGAGAAGAAAACGAAATTTTCTATATTTTTCCTCAAAATCTCCAGAAATTATGACCGTATCGAAATAAAATTTGGTACACTGCTGAAAAATATGATGTTCAAGGTATAAACAGAAGTTTTTCCTGGATTAAGGTGATGATCAGTTTCCGGAAAAAAAAATTTCGAAAAAAAATGTTTTCAAAATTTAGTAACGGTATGATCTCAACGAAATCTTGTGAAAAGTTGTGCGTTGTTATGGTTCAACTTACTGTCAAGTTTCAATTCAATCGCATGAGTGGTTCCTGAAATATCAGGAAATTAATCTCAAAATTTCAAATTACCATAAACTCCGAAACCATTTGACCGATTTGTCGAAATAACTCAACCGCGGCATTCCAATGCGTGACCTAACCTGAGTGTTTCAAATCGCAAGCTTGCTTCTTTCGACAGTTATCGTGTCGTCGGCCGGCCGGTCGGACAGAACCGATTTTGACACCAGATTCGTCATCAGTGAGTCCAACCTAGTGGTTTGAGACCATTTTCGAGAAAAAATTCGAAAATTACAGATATTTGGACAAAACTATAGCACGCTGTTCCCTAGAACACGTGCGCAAAAAATCAACTGTCATATTCGGAAGGAAAAACCTAGGAAAGCACTGACTTGAAGTCAGCAGCTTTTACGCGCTTGTTCACACTGCGAAATGACGACTTGGAAAATTTTAGTGAAATTTGAATGAAATATGAAAATTTTCAAAAAACATATTTTGTTTCAAAGTTTTCCATGGACAATTCCTCTTATCTTGTCTATTTTGATTTCGACCAGATAAATATTTTTCGAGTTATTGAAAAATCAAAATTTCAAATGGCTGTAACACAAAAACCATTCGGCAGATTTGGCCTATCAACGGACTTAACTGAGATATTCAGGATTTAAAACCTAACCTGAAAATTTCAGTCCTTTCTTTCGAAAGTTAGAGCACATACGGGTGGACGGACGGACAGAATTGAATTTGACCACGGATTCTTCTTCAGGGAGTTCAACCCAATCGTCTAAGACCATTTTCGGATCAATCATCCAAAATTACTGACATCGTGACGAAATGATAACGCGCTGTTCCCTAGAACAATTAAACGCGTAAAAATGAGATAGAACTCTTCAAAATACATCAAAATTGACCATTCTAGCATTGTTTTAAGACAATTGTCTTTACACAATGATTCCAGTATCACTATTCAACTAGTAACATGTTTTTACAGGAATTGTCTCTTGGGGTAACGGTTGTGCACGGCCTGGCTACCCTGGTGTCTACACAAGGGTCACTAGATATTTGGATTGGATTTTGGATAATTCTAGCGACGGATGTTTCTGCCAAGACTGAAAGAAATATGCAGGTGTTTGTGATATTAAAAGAATAGAATAGATGACCGATTATTTAATTCGAAATTTTATATTTTCTGAATCAGTAGAATATGACATGTCTCTCAATACTTATTTAATAAAATATTTATGATTTACCCGCATCTTCTTTAATAAGCCTAGAAAGTACAAGGCACAGAAATTAGATATAGGATCCTCCATCTGTCAGTCCAACAATTCTAGAAATTGTGCAAAATGATAACGGGAGCGCAAAGAGGAAAGTGGTATATTTGAACAGTTGACCAGCATGAAGGCAATTCTCTGTTACGTAAATGCCTTTCAACAATTTCGTTGATGATAACGGCGTAGAAATACTCAATCGAGGCAATTCTCGACATTTCACTCAACAAAGATTTAATAATATATTTTCATTGTACAAAGATATCCAATGATATTATTTTATGAGATTATTGGACCAATATAATACCCCTGGCGACATCTGCTGAAGTTACAAAGAACTATTAAAATTGATTGGAGTCGAATCCGCTAGATGGCAGGAAGACATTGCATATAGTCACTGTAATAAATACATAGAACTCTATATGTATTACTATCTTGGAAAGGACCCGACCCTTCTTCAACTAAGCTTAAAGCGTAACAAGGGGCAACGAAACAAAGATAGTGCTAATTACGGTAGCCTCTCCCTGTCACACCCATTGAAGTAAATGGTGTTGAACGGCTCAAATTTGGTTTTACTTGGAAATTCAGGTAGTTTGGGTATTACATCGTTTAGAAAGTGCAATATTTTTGAAAATGAATATCTATTTTTCTCTGATATGCCATTACTTTCTCTGCCTTCACCGCGTATGGTTCAAAAAGTGAAGAATTATGTTGGTGTGAGCTGTGCATTGACGATTGACGATAGTTTTATCATTATTACAATAAATTTAAATAAAAGGAACATAGGAAAATACTTCTCGAAAAGCACTGACTTGAAGTCAGGAAAATTTAAGCGCTGGTTAAAATTCATTGCCAATGCGAAATTTGACATACTTTTTTCCGATATTTTTGGAAATGTGTGCCAAATCGAGCTGAAATTTCGAACATTGCTGTTCAGATTCGACTTCAAGGTCTGCGCCAAGTTTCATTGAAATCTCATTGATAGTTTCCGAAAAAAATATTTCTTTAACGATTCTTCATGCAATCAGTTAGCAAGTTTCAATCTGATCGCATCAGTACTTCTTGGGATATGGAGGAAATAAAATAATATATTTGAAATGGATATAACTTCGAAATTGTAAGGTAAATTTTGCCCATTAACGAACTTATTTTGAATTTTTTAAGTCGCTATAGCTTTTCTCGGTAGTAAGTTATCGTGGCAACGGGCGGCTGAATAGAATTCAATTTGACATTGAACTCTTCATCATGAGTCCAACCTGGTCGCTTGGAACCATTTTCGGCAAAAAAACGCAAATTTACGGAGGATGATGACGCGCTGTTCCCCAGAAAAACCGCTCACTAAGTTGAAATTTCACTTGAACATGTGCGATCTTTGTTGGCCAGCATGAAGGCAATCCCCTTTCAACATTTCTCGACGATATACAAACTCCGGCATCAAAGTTCGCACATCTCGACAATATTTGACATTTTACCAAAACAATGATCTCAGGCTGTACATAATTGTTTTTGACACTGGATTCTGCATCACTCAGTCCAACTTCGAGACCATTTTCGGGAGAAAATTTGAAAATTACAGACATTTGGGCATCACAACGATAGCACGCAGTCCCCCAGAACATGCGCGCAAAAATATGTCTTTGATATTTCCTCGATGACTCAAAAATACCGCTTTGGCAATTTGTTTGAACAAGCATGAAAAACGTTCTGAACCCACGTTCGTCCAATGCTATTTCTGGAATTTTGGTTCAATTGTTGAACAACTTCAAGAAAATAACTCATTTTCTGATTTGACTTGGAGTTGATTCTCTGCTATGAAATTTTGAAGAGAATTTGTCAGTATTTCGTGAATAGGTTAAAAAAATGTTGATTGATCAATAACATCAAACGATTTATTACCATGGAAATGAAATTACAGTATAGTTTGTCAATATTCCAAGCGTGAATTTACGTATATTTTTCTATTTTTGTCGGTGTTGTGTGAATCTTCTCTAGAAAATGGCTAAAGGTAAAGGAAAGAAAGGAAAAAAGGGTAAAGGAAAAAAACTAGAAAAACCCGAAGGAGCTTTAACGGAAGTTGACAAAACCTTCTATGAACTCACAATAACAGATTTGAACAGAAAACTAGCTCGTCTAAGATCCACCAATACAGAACTCGAAGAAAAGAACGAATCCCTGAATGAGAAACTAACAAAACTAGATGAGGACAGAAACGATGTAATAGTTTACCTAAAAAGAATCCTTCAAGAACGCACCGAAGAAATAAACGAGCTACAATCAGGTATAACAAAACTTCAAGAATCTCTAGAACAAGACAAGGAAGAATGCACAACCAAAACACAACAGATGGAAACCGATTACAAACAAATGCACGAACAGCTTACCTCAGAAATAAAACTGTTGGAGGGAAAACTAAATGCCCTGGAAGAATTTCGAGTTCAAAGAGAAGACTTGATGAAGAAATTCGAAGCTCAAGAAGACCAAATGGAAGAACAAGAACAGAAGCACAAGAGAGGGGTTTACGAAATTGAAAGGAAATTTATAATAGCGAAGGATAAACTCAAGAAGGAGATGGAAGCAAGGTTGCTTCAACTTTCTACAGAATTTCAAGATGCCACAGAGATTCGTATCGCAGCAACTACCCATAGGGTAATAAGAGAAAACATTGCAATAAATAATGAATTAGATGAAATGTTGAATGTCCATAAGAGACTTTATTCGGAAAACCAAGATATGAAACAGAGAGACAAGACACTAAAACAACAGGCACAACTGCATTGCACTGAAAAAAACAAAGCATTGAGCAAAGTGAGAGTACAAGCAAAAATTATAGATCAACTAACCAGCGAGTATGAATCTATGAAACATAAGCTGGATAATTTCAAAAACATTGAATCCAATATGCACGTAGCAAGGGAAGATCTTTACCAGGCACAACTCAAAGTGCAAAGTTTAGAAAACAAGATTCGAATTTTAGAGCAGAACCTGCATGCTGCCAGGTGCACCATAACATGTTTAGAAACAAACTCGGCTTACTTCAAGGCTGAAGCAATGCGCTTAGAAGAAGTGTTATTAGAAGCGGTAGGAACCATCAAAGAAGCTACAAAGATACAGAAGACTCATAAAATGGACAGAGCTGCAATTGCTGCCAAACGAGAGAACCTACTGAACCAACTCTTTAAGCTGATGATAACTGCTAAAGACGCCAAGATAACGAAACCTTCACTGGCATCAGTAAGTTCTCTAGAAAGTATCTACAAGAAGGGAGACCTCGGTTTTGTTCCACCTAGCACCAAAACTCTCAGACCAATACTTAGAGCTGTAAGAAACTTGCAGTCCCAAACAGGCTCAAGCCTTGAAGGTGAGTCAGGAGATGATGGTGCCAAGTCCCAAATTGGCGCTTCGGTTGGACAAGAAGATGGGAAATATTATACCGAAGAAGCTAAAGAAGATGAGAATTCACAAAGAAGCGTTGTGTTCTTTGATGACAGAGAAAGTTCTGAAGAGGAAGAAATTGTAGCAATGCTTGAAGATGCTGGTTCTGAAGGAGAGATAGAAGCTAGAGCTGTATCAGCTTCGCAGATGATGAGCAGTGCTGGTAGATTGCCGACGACTGAAAGTAGCAAGACTCTACAATAGATAATATCACAATATTGATTATATTTAACATTTAGTGATTTATTATATTTAAAAAAAATATATATATATATATACTCCATTCACTTTTATAAACTATCCCGTTTGGCCATGACATTCTGACACATTTCACCGTGTATATTTTGAAAATATTAGGTTATGGTCATCTTCCTGTCAGATGACTACACAAGGTTGTCCTCTCTACATAGAGGTCGTGGTAATTACGTATTTTTCAAGATGTGAATTTTCTTTAGGAAAATAATGAATTCGAGAAAATGTTATGTGAATTCAATAATTCCAAAGACCTGGCGAATTTGAAGAAACTTTTTTCTCCGTTAATACTGGAAATATTTCGCGTTTATAAAAATGGTTGGAAGATTCAGTTATGCTATTTTCTTGTATGGAAATCAAGCATTGAGTGTTTGAATTTTACTGAAAAATAATGGATGGAGTAGTCCGTTGCTTTCGAAAAAAAAATAAAAGTACTCAAATAACTTTGCAGTAAAACTTTTAAACGAAGAGACGGACCTATGGAATTCCCCACTCTTCGAAATTTTCAAGAAATAAGCCAACAGAAGACATTTAAATACCTTTTTGTACAACTTGAAATACTCCAGTATGAAAATGTTGGATAGCTTGTGATCAATGATTGATTCCAAAGTATCAGGGTTACATCAGAATAAGCAGATTTCAATTCTACGAAGCACTACCTGATATACCTTGTCTCTGCTTCTTCAAATCTACCCTCGGCATTAGGCAACGTCTCTGAGAATTATTTTGACATTGTCGATATTTCACTTGGTCTGTCGTGTAGAACGTACAACAGAAGTGGTACCATTGATTTGTACACCTTCAAATTTGAACTCCAACACACAATGAATCTTTGTTTGAAATAATCATATACTTAGCAGATATAACACCCGCAAGATTTCCCGTCGCGAAGCTATAAGTAAGATATTCACATCATTGTAAGCAGTGTGAGTTACTGAACAAAAAATATGAAGGCCAACATAGGCGGTCTCTCTTTGTTTGGAAGTTATGGGCCCACAAAGTTCCAAATTGTGGCATTTTCAGATCCTTTTTTCCGCCATAAAAATGATCTCTCACTTCTCAAATCTAATTCATAAATCATCTTTGAACCTTCAACCAACGAATAGAGACACTTTCTTTCAAGAATATTCTTTATTTAAAAGGAAAAAGTGAAAATATTAGACAACAACTTAACCTATATTTCTACGAAATACTTCTCAATGTTAATGCGGAGCTTGGCAACAGCGTCTTTTCATCGCTGGCCAACGTATTATGACCGAAGAGTAGTTGCTGGCGGGAAATATGAAATGATAAACAGTTGAAGGATATGATTGGAAGGAAAATGCTTCTGTCACCGAAGAAGAGGTGGTTATACTAACATCAAAACAAAATCATTGAGAATATTTCTTTAAGGTTTCATTCTCAATATTTTCGTTTGAACTTTCTTTCTATCCCCTTCAAAATAGGGAGGTTTTTATCTACTTCGTTTTTTGTTGTGTCTTCGAGATGGTCCCAGTTCAGAATGAGATTCAGGGTATTCCAATGAAATGGGTTATATAATAACCTCGATTTCATTGGAAATCTGGGAAGGGCGCGACCTATCACATATGAAAAAAATGTACGTTGAAATATATGTCAGGGTGTATTCTCATTCCATTACTATGTTTCAACCTTGTAGATTTCATTAGAAACGAATTCTCCTATTGGAAGATTTAGAGCACAGACCAATGATCTGTGGTTAGAGTATCGCAGTAAACAGTAAGAACTAAGAACATATTTCATTTTTCTCGCCAGCAATAATCTCATTCACGAATACGCACGATGGCACGATTCCGACCGATGAAATTTGCGCCATTGCCAAACTTCACTTTTAGTCTGAGTCGAAATCAGAAGGAATAGAGGTTAAGTGGTTGTCCAGTAATTTCATAATTTTTTATTAAATATTGATTATTCATGAAAAAAGTGTTGCTTAGTGTTGGTTGAAGGTTCAAAGGTGGTGTGTGAACCATACAGATGAAGTGAGAGATCGTTTTTATGGTGGAAAAAGGGACATGAAAACGACTCATTTTGGAACTTTGGGGGCCCATATCTTCCAAATTAAGGGAGACCGCCTATGTTCGATATCACATTTTCTATTCAGAAAATCACACTGCGTACAATGATGAAAATATCTTTTTAATATCTCGGCGACCGGAAATCTTGCGGGTTTACCAAAACTTTTTATTTTGAACAATAAATTAAGTGATAAGCAAGGTGTTTTCAAAGGAGTATTTTCAAGGAGTGGTAGAACTAACTGAAATAAACTATTCGCATTGAAATATTTCTCTTATTGTTAATCAAAATAAAATTGATTAATTTGTTACATATATTTGACGTATTTACAGATTCAACAAATAGTACTACTTTCATAAAAGTATTTCAATTGTTTAAAAATTACCTAGACTTATTATACAAAACTGTAGAAAAATTACGAAAAATATATTCAACAATCTTAATATTCAATCTTATAAGTGATTTACTTTGCACTTCATGATGCATTTTACTATTCTGTAGTACGATTCTCATAATACATAATTGAAATTTTAACAACATTATTAAAAAATCATCAGTTATCAAGACAAACTTTCAGCTATGAATTCTCCTCAGTATTGTATATATTAAAGTTCCTACGTTTGAATTTTTTCTGATTAGGTTTACTCAAAAAACTGTCCTCTTTACTCTTGACGATACTACTATCGTCATCACTCTTTCGCTTCAGTGAATTGTCTGTTAACGATGGTTCGGTATCGATAAAAAATAAATCCTGAGAATCGTTTTTAGGTTCTGGTAAACTGAGGCTGAAACTGGGCTTAGTTTTCGATTGTGATGACGGGCTTTCTTCATAAACTGTATCATTTATAAAACTTGGTTCTTCACTTGTCTCTTCCAAATTACAATCGCTACTATTAGCACTCATGTCGTTACTTCTCAAACTCAAATTACACTCACTGAAGCTATAACTGTTTTGCTTGAGAATTAACTCCACCGGATCGTCTATATTGAGCAACTTACAGAGATATGTTGTTTGAGGGTTCTGGAGTGGACCTGGCTGTCTCAGCAACTGCATTTTTGTTGGACTGCTTACATTATAAGGCATTGAAGTTTGTACAAAATTTTCAGGTACTGTGAGATCATTTTCTAGTTTACTCAAAATCACATTTTTTTCTTCTTCTCTTGGTTTGAAACAATATCTGAAAATTTAGGTATGTATTAGAAAAAACTGAAATTTATTCAATGATATATGAGTTATTAATATGAAGTTGTTCTCTGACGTTGAAGGATCTTGAAGAATTATATATTACCTATCACCACTATAAGGCCCTGGTAAAAAATTGGTTGCTGGTTTCACACTTAGGAGGTGATTGGTAGTCATCAGAATTGTTAGCCATTCTAAATCATATTTTATTTCAATGTCTTCCTTCTCATCGTGAGGCATATCAAATACCTGTAGAAATCTCCGTTTGGGCAAACATTTATCAAGGGCCAAAAATTTCGTATAATTATTATCTTTATGGGGAATCAAAGCTGCAAATTTGCAGTGCAAATGAGCAGACAACCAATATTTTGGTTTTAGGGTATCCAGAAGGTCTTGACATGGTTCACTTCCTAACTTCTTATTTTCAATATCTTCCCTGAAAATCAGATTGTGATAAAAATAATAAACTTTGGGGACGATTGTCTAGAAATTCATATAAAATAATGACTTACTGAAAATGTGGTTTAAACCGAATCAGTTGTTCCTTGTTCCCATAGTCCGTAACATTGGAGGGCCAATCATGCGATAAAAATATATCAATAGGTTCTGATAGTTGTTTCAGCCGAAAAACTTCCAAATTTCTAACATGGTAAACACTTCTTTTTGTACTATCATCATAAGGACATACTTCAAAATGACCTTTGGTAAAATCTTTACTTTTATAGATCCCAGATATTCCTCCTATTTTCACACCTTCCAAATAAAATCATATTGAATTAACAATATATACAACAAAAGTGATTTTCTAGTACCTGCTACATTTATAACACCAGCATATCCCAAATAATAAATTCTTGGTGCTACCCAACCCCCATAAGGTAATTCTTGTAAATAATTTGATGCTTCATGATTACCACCTATTAAAATAGTCAAAATTGGTGCTACTTTTTCTCCACTATAATATCTGAAAAAGAACACGTTTTGAATTTCTGATTGTACTTTTCATAACTGAAACTCACTTATAAAATGAACACATATCATAGTATTTGGGAGGGACTGCCATACATGCGAGGTCTTCCTCATTTCTAGACGTTTGGAAATCTCCACAACAGAGTAGAAGGTCGACCTTTATGTTTTCTTTTTCCTCCAAAGATTTAATAGTATCATATATCTTCTCTAATTCGCCATGGGCACATCCCTCAACTGCAATCTTCATCTCAAAGAGACCCCGTTTCTATTTTCCTTTTTTATTATTATTAACAATAACAATAGGGCTTTTTTCTGGCAGATTAGAGGTTATATCACAAATGTCAACACTGTCAAGCCACAGAAAATAATTACAGACAAACCACAAAATAGAGAAGAATTACTTACTCACTCTATTCTAAAAACTTCTGTGATTGTATGGCCTAATTGATGTTCTGTGGCCTAACCTAACTCTTCTTCAAATTCATAAAAAAAATTTTGGAATCTGCATATAAAATGATTCTTTTCTATTAGAGCATTCTCATAAATCCACTCTCATTACGTAGGAAAGTACCGGGATTATCGAATGGTCTTATAAAATTACTAGTATTCATGAAAAATGGCCCTTGTGAAGTCAAAATTTTCGGAAATGCCCAAGGATGCTGTTCAATTAACTGAAGTTGAAGCCGTCAGGTATCAAACGAAAATATTGAAAGCATGGAAAAATAGATCAGATGTGTAAGCTTCACTATAAATGGCTGGTGAATCAAAATTTGTCAGATTTTTATAATTTCAGATTCGTTTTCAATTATGGCTCACTCGCATTGAGTTTTGTTGGTGCTTCAACAGGAGTGTACTTGAATAATTATTATCGAAACAAATTCAAATTACACACTTTTGGACGATTTGTTTCAGTAATTCCTGTGGTACTTTTACCAGGATTAATGCCTTATTTCCTTCACTGTGAGGTAAATTATCGATTAGAACTGTGCACTACATTGAATAATGCAGATGATTCTTCCAGATCTAGTTTTGGGTAAAACTGAATGTCCCATTTGCGTTGAAACAAGAGCATCAAGTATACAGGCTCTTTCTGGTTTCATTCTGCCTGCAATATTGACTCCACTTTCTTCATTTTCAGTAAGAAATTCAGCTGAGTATAATACTAAAATTAAATTCATGAAACAGAAAAATAAATATTATTACCTCTGATCAAGGTGGAATATTTGTTGATTTATCAACTCATATTAGTCCTGGTCATTTATTTTTATTAGAGCTCTTTCTTCTCTATGATCAAATTCCTATAAATATTATTTTTCAGTTTTCTGGTATGAATTTCATCATTCACATTGGAAGACATATTTCTCTTCAATTAATTTTCAGCTATCCCACACTCATGGAACTTATGATATTCCGTATTTACATAAAGAACCAATGAAAGTTTTCAAACTTTATGTGAAGTTGACGAAACCAATTGCAAACATTATGCTGGCCATAGTATTAGGACAGATGCTGTTAGCATCAGGTGTTACTTATTTTGAAAACGTATCGATAAATACAGTAAAAATGAAGCTAAACCAGTTGGAATACAACTTAGAGCATGGAATTGATGCTACTTACGACTTTTAGAAGTGAATTTTTTATAAATAGATTGTTTATTAGTTGTGAATGAAGTTTTTGTTATTTGATTGTAGTTTTTTCTTGTCTCTTCCAAATGCCTGAACAGTGTTGTTTTCACATTCAGATGATTACAACTGTATTTTTTAAAAGAAAAGAATATACAGTTTTTCAAATCAGACAATATTCCATTATTGAAAGATGATCTAGTGGGTACAATCCTTGTATTTTTTAATAATTATATAGATTAATTTCAGACCACCCTTGCTTCCTTATATCGTTTGAACTGTGGAATTAACAATTTCACTGTGTTACTGTTTGAATAATTCAACATGGTAATTGTATTTAACCAGTAGTTAGTTGACTTCTAAACAATGCCAAGAAAAAACAACTGCTTTGAAAAAAAGACAAAAAGTAAAATACCATTTTTGATGGAATAATTAATAAAGTTTAATATCGTTGACCAAATAAATAGCCTCATTATCGCACCCACAAATCATTTTCGTTTGATTTACATCAAACGAATTAATAGGTTTATGTAATCTGTCCATCAAATTATACACTTCCAGTTTGTTCTTGAATGCATCTGAAGCAAACCACATATTATCATCTCTTTCCATCAGAGGCATCATCAAGTTTGACGATGATTTAGGTCTGATCGACCAATGCCAAACTTCACCGGCCATTGAAGAACTGAATAGATGATCAGGGTAGTCTGGATGGAATTGAATTTCAGTGACACTTTCATTATGGGCCTTCAGTAGGTTCACAGGAAAAGTATTTTGCCTTAAATCCCAAATTGTGATGGAACCTAGATGAACATTACATAGATTAGCATTGGAAACTACTCATTTTTTTTAATCAAACATACCTTCCTCGTCCCCAGCTACTACCAAATGTCTTTGAGTGGGGTGATATGTTAGACATGTTGGTGCAACTAAATCACCACTTAGTACAAATGTACTTGATGGGTCTTCATTTTTTGATCTCAAATCCCATATTTTCATCTGACCTCGAAGATTACTTGTTAAAATCTCATTGTGCTTCAGGAAAATTACACATTTAATTGAACAACTGTCTGCGTTCTCTGAAATCATATCCTGTTTGTTATTAACCTCAAATTGAAGACAAATTCATATTCACCATAACTGCGAACAATGCTTTCAGAGGATAAGGTGAGTAGGTTGATTCTACCATCTTCACCAACAGAAACAATATCTTGATCATAATGCGTGATGGCAGTGCAAGGACTGGATTCATGGGAAAATTTATGGATTGCATCCCATTGTGTTCCAGGAACGATGCTTATTTCACTACTTCTACTATAACTTATTTTATATAATCCAACAGAACCTAGTGACGAAGAACAGACGAAAGTGTCTGGTGATACAAACTGAAAAAAAAATCATCTCTTAATTCAAACTCTTTACAATCAACAAATGTATATACCAAAGCCTCGGTGACATCTCCACTATGTTCTATTTCGGAAATAGCATAAGGGTAAATTTCAGATTCATCATTTTCTTGAAAATCCCACAATTTAACCGAATTTTGCTCATCGTCCCAACTACAAGAAATAAAGCTGTGAGAATTATTGAACGGATCTGGTCTCCAACGGATTTTATTTATCTTTTGGGATACAAATGTTCCCTGTATATTATGGGCCATTTTTACGAATATGCTCCCTTAATAAACTGAATAAATCATATCAAATTCAGAACCAGAAGTCGTTATAGAAATTTTGTTAGTTTAATTTTTGAAAATTTGAGGTTATGTTTTGGTAACCATAGACCTATAAAACTATTTAATATGTCTATGTTGGTAACTGATGAGTCATAGAAGAAAGAAATCAAACTTATCCACTGATTTCTAGCTGTAAAATACGACGTGCTTTCAACAGAACTGAATTGTGGGTAAAAAAGGGCGAAAACAGCCAAAAATCTCTTTTCTGTCAAATGCATAGAGCTACAGCTACAAATTCGGTCTATGGTCAAACTATCATATTGAGGTTATGGTGATAAATGATAAATTCAAAACAGTGAAATAAATGAATAATGTCTTTATTTCCTGCTTATTCTGGAGTTCCTGAAGCAAATAGAGATATTCCAGAGGAATCATGGCTCCAACAATCAAGTTTTCAAATTGTTTTGCCTGAAGATACTCTAAAAATACACTCGACTTCATCAGGAACTGACGATAGTCCAATACCTGTAAAGAAACGTAAAAAGAAAAGTAAGAAAAAGGTTGCGGAAGATTCAGGCGAAAATGATTTATTTTATATCGACAAGAAACCTACTAAAGAATTTCTCACTGTGAACACAATTTCGCGACCAGCAGTAGCAAAATATAAAATACAGTATTACATGTTTGACACAAATAAAAGACGGCGAAAATTAAAAAGATATTACCACAAATTGTCGTCTGAATATACCGAGAAAAATGAAGATGCTGAGAAAAAGTCCAATATTCAAAGTTTCGATTCTTTACAACACGAAATAGAAATGACCCAAAAAACTGGGTTTTATAATAAGACTGTATTTGAGGAACCAAATAATATAGATATGTGGTTGGAATTCATAGACTATCAGGATGTAATATTCAAGTTTGAAAAGAATTACAAAAAGGGTAGTCTAGCTAAAGGTTTACGAGCAAATGCTGAACGCAAATTGAACATTTTAGAGAAGGCATTATCTCATAACCCAAGTTCTGAAAAATTGCAAAGGAAAAGGTTGCAAATCATGGTTGCTGTTTATCCTGCTGATGAACTCCAAAAGCAACTTGGAGATTTACTGAGTAAAGACCAAGGTAATATAATTTTATGGCAAGGCTATATCGAAGCAACACAATGTTCTATGTCCCATTGTAACACTTCTGCAGTTTTGAAACTTTATACCAGTTGTTTATCCACCTTGCACAAAATAAGAAGGAATACTTCATCAGATTCCGCAATATCAGAAGAGAGTATTTTAAGGATACTTTATCAATGTGGCCTCTTTCTCAAGCAAAGTGGACTCTTTGAGCAGTTGTGGACATTATTAAAAATGTATTTAGAAATGAATTTAGGACAATTAGTGCAAGGAAGCTTCGACATTCCAGTAAACTTAAATGAGAAGCATTTATTAGATTTGGAAGAAGTTATTTTCAAATCTCAATTACCTAGTCATGAACTATGGCTGAGAACTGAAAAACTTAGAGAATCCTTTCACTGGTTACCAGTAACAGAACAGTGCGAAGACCCCCAAAGAATCGTTTTCAATGAAGATGTAGTGGAACTGATCCAACCAATAACAATGCCTGAGAATACCTTTAGGTTGACAGCAACAATTTTATCCCTTCTTAAGATTCCGTTGCTTCCTTGCAGGCATAATACAATGCAACAATTAGGATTGGACTATGTACCTTGGTCCTTAGACTCTGTAGAATCTGTGCTTCCAATATTTTACCCAATCTATCCTGTGAAATTGGATTTAGGAAATTTTCTAACCGATTATCAACTGACTGTGGGGCCCCAATATCTGAAAGTATTTCCTGGACAAGAAGAATATTTAATATTCATATTGAGTGTGATGCAAAAGTGTGTAGAATTTCTACAGGGAGAAGATAAAGTTGCTCTTTTAATTTGGTGGCTTCGGTTTCAAAAGTTACTAATAATTTTGAACAATAGAATTAAATTACCTGCAAGTCTAACGAAAAGTATGAAAACCAGTATAAAGAACCTTTTGAAAAAACCTGAGAACAGGAGTAACATATTATTTTATGTCGAGTATGCATTGTTTGAAAAAGAATTGAGTTCTGTTGAAAGTTGTATTAAAATCTTGGAAACCGCTCTTTCTTTCGTTAAAGAACTCGATTTGGACCCTTTGAAGATCAGCACAGAACAAGAACACCTATGTTATTTGATCAGAACTATTGTAGAAGTCACAATACTTCTTGAACAAAATGAAAAAGCTCTTAGGTATTTAGTTAACTTTGTTTTCGGAAAACCTATTCAGTTTCAGTGTGAAATTAAAGAAGACATCTTGGAACAAGTTGCACTCAAATTCAAACACATCACTTTACAGCTTGTATCGAGGATAGACTCTCTGAAATTATCCCCTGTTAAGCATATACTTCCCGTTTTCTTATGTGAATGGATTATTTGTAACGGCTGGTTTATTTACTTAACAAAAGGCCCCTTAGAATGTGGTGTATTCCTAGAAGATTTACTGGAGAAGTTAGATGAGAAAACCAGTGAAAGTTCTCTTCAAAAAGAAATTATTTATGAATTCTATGTTGCGATTATGTTTAAATTTTGTAATAACAATCCAGGATATGGTTTATTCAAGGCTTTAGATGATGTCATGAGCAGAGCTTTGAAATTATTCCCGAATAATCTGTTTATTTTATCAGTACTAGCTACAGAACAATTTCTGTTCAATACTCTTGGTCCTAAATTCTGGAGAACCAAGGAATTAGTGTTGAAAACAGGTCATGCGTTGCCTGTTTTAGTGATAATTTCCATGACACAGCAGACAATATCCAACCTGCATGAACTGCTGTCCGATTCTATCACAGGTGAGAATCATACTGAAAAAAATTGTGAATATAACTGTAATAGATATTATATTTATGATTTCTAGTTTATTTTTGACGAAACTGTAATACATTTTATCCATACTTGAATTTTATCCGATTACAAATTATGCAATTTTTTGCATTGAGAGATTAGAAACAAATAAACAAAAATTCTAGAAAAGCACATTACCTTTTAAAAAATTTTTTCTAAATTGCTCTGAATACACGAAATTTCGCACAAGCCAACTACTAACTTAGTTTCATTATGATGGGATCAGTGTTTTTCGTATTATTCCAGAAATAACGATTCCAACATAATTCAAAATTTTTTTGCACCTTCGAAAATAAAAATTGGATCGAAATGAAATTTGGTAGACTTTCGTAAAACATTGACTCTGAGGTCCATGCCAAAGTTTATTGACATCTGATGTATGGTTTGAAAAAAAAAATTTCAACAAAAATTAATGATCGAATTGGAATCCAGTACTTTATTGAAAAAAAACCTAGTTGAGCATGTACGTGAAGACAGCAGCTTTTGCGCGCATGTTCAAAGGATATCGCCAAAAATGAACATTCGCGTAAAAGCTACTGACTTCACGTCAGTGCTTTTCTAGGTTTTTTAGAAATATTCAATTCAGAATCATATTCACTTAATTCCTCAATTTTTTTTTTTGTATTTTTTCCGAATATCCTAGGCTTCAACGAAGCCCCTCAGAAGCTTAAAGCTTGTGCGAGTTAGGATACCTGGTGTGTTCTGTGTAGGCTTTGTTACTAATTCCTTGCGCCATGTTAGGAACAGCACTGTTAATTGTTTACCCAACAGCGAATGGTTGGACGGTCCCCTAAAAACCGGAAAAGTTATTTCCCGGCCAGGGGCTTGAACCCCAGACCTTACAATTATGGGGCTTGCGCTCTAACCACTGAGCTACCGCTATTATTAATTAACACATGTGTTAAAATTCTGTTTGTTCAATGCAGAGGATATTTTTGTTCGTGTTGTAAATTTCCACAAATTCCATTGCAGCTCTCAGTATGTGAAATATCAAAATCTTTTGAAAAGGAAGTAATGTTTTCCAAAAGGTGCTGTGCATTACAAGACTGTTTCTTGTCTTTATCATAACTTCTTTTATATTCCTACAAACGATTTCCGTAACTTCTACCTGTTCTACTAAAATAAATCTCTGGGTAGTCTGGAAAAGTATATTTATATATTTTTGATAATTGACATGTGTCAATTCTTTTCTTGCTATTTTTTTGTATCTGATGGTATTGATTATTTTCCAGGTGAAAAAATACGAATAGATACCACGTTCTTCAAGAACACCATTCTCTCCCTCTTCAAAGCTGCTACAAAGTCAAATATATGCACCAGAAGGTGTGGACTTATTTGGAGGTTGTACCTTCAATTTATACATAAATATTTTGATCCTGACCTATGCAGGAAGGTTTATTACTGTGCTGTTGAGGAATGTCCCTGGTTAAAGGTAAGAATAGCCCCGAAAGTTTTGAAACAAACTGATAATTTTTTTTAAGGCATTGTATATTGATGCCGCTATCTATATACCCGCAGAATTGGGACAAATTCAAGATCTCATCATTGAGAAACAATTGAGGCTCCACATAACACCCGAAGAATTAGATGTCCTACGTGATTAAGATATGAAATGTTGATTTATTATATTTTTATATTAATTGTTAAGTAATAAAATGTATTTTTTTTGTATTTCGAACTAAATTATTTCTAGTACCTAATTTTTCATCAATGGATTGAGATATTTCTTATCATCTTGTTCAAGTTCTTTGATACCTTACCTCAATGTATATGGGGTAGTAGATCAAAAACTTCTCTGTCTGTTGTGAAAAACCACCTCATGAAAGTCGTAACGTGTTTTTTCTATAAAAAATATGTTTATTCTTTTTTCATTTGAATATTTTTCAAAGAAAAAATTGTCAATTTTTGGGAGGAAATTTGTTAAAACCTTTCACTTCAAGGATCTTTTCATAACGGTAGAAGAGAGTGGCAATGTAAGCAAGTACAATTTTAATGAGATATAATCTTTATGAGATTGCGCGTGGTCTGTCAGACCACTCCTCTGTACATTTCACCTTTTGTGTGCGCGTCTCTCCTCAGATAATATCACATTTCTCTTTTATTTTTGGTCAGATAGAATCAGAAAACTCTGTCATATCTGTCCTCCAAAATTAGAGCGTAATAATGCAAACAAATGTGCCACTCGTGAGGAATATGTGTGCCTACAATGCAGCAAACCTTTTTGCAATGAATGCTTGTGAATATCGATATTCACTATATTTTGACGCCTGCGATTTTCAAGAAAACTGTTGATTTCACATTATATTTTTGATTTTCCTGTACCTTCAGTTAGTCATCTTCAAAGAAAAAAATGTACCGAGGAAATATATTTGTTTTGAATGAATGCCAATCATCAAGATAAATGTGCGATTTATTGGCGAAAAATAATGAGACTGCAGCATTTTAATTTTATATTTATTCACTGCCCAAATTTGGCAAATTTAGGTCAACTTTCTTCATAACTTGATGTGAAATAAAAGTATAACCATTATGTTTTTGTAAGAATAAAATAAAAAAATAACATAATCACAAGGACGAATATCTGTCGATAAATCAACAAATATTCCCCTTTGATCGGAGCTAATCATCCAATCAACCAAAACACCTACACCGAAGAAGCGGATCCAAGGAGAATGACTGTATTCTGTACTTCAAGGTGGGATTCGCAAGATGCTCCTGGAAGATGGCGGCGCGCAGTATGTAGTTAAACTGCAGCGGTCCATCTGAAAGGTGACAAGTATCGAGATGCCCTCTGCGGTTTTATCCAAGGTAAGCTGACCTGGCGATCAGTAATAACTGTAAAACAGCTGTAGTCATACTCCTAGGGTCCGCTTCTTCAATGTAGATGTTTTGGTTGATTAGCTTTGATCAAGGGGGAATATTTGTTGATTTATCGCCAGATATTCGTCCTTGTGATTATGTTATTTTATTCCTAAATAAAAAAGTTTTCTGTTGAAGCGACGATGGTCTAGCAGACCCCACTTTGGTACTTCTGTCACAAAAATACTTAAGTTTGAGGAGTTCAAAAGAATTCATAAATATATTTTAAATTCATAATTTATTCAATTATGTACAAATTATACAATCATCTCAAAATCACAATAAACCTATTTATTTTGAGGTGGGTTTACGACTTAACTACAAATTATCAAATAAGGACTAGTAAAATATATGACTATTTTCGGTTAGCTACTTCACATCTGGAAAATATAATATGCACTGAGGAATTGAATGACAAACTAGAAAACTGGAGTTTCGGTTAACCTAAAGCTAGGTTTATTCAGGCTTAATTTCAAACATTCCCAAGTAACATGAGTGATGAAAAAGTCACTATTTTTTTCTTAATGTGCAAAGTTCTACTATCTTCTCACAGGGTCATCCCTGGAAATGGCATAGGGGTAGAATGATTTATTCGTGAAATCAATTAATTTTTAACCGACTTTAAAAAGAAGGTTCTCAATTCATTGAAAACTTATTTTTTTTTATTGTTCGAACCAAGATGCATAGAATATATCAGGTGTCGATACTTTCCCACTAAAATTGTCAAATATTGTCCTACTTGGCTGTGTAAACGATGATGGCGCTAAAGTCGCTTTGTCAAGTCAATACAATTAATTCCGCTGAATAAAAATGAATGGAGCTATAATCTATTAGATTTGATGAAATTATTTCCCAAAATATGAATAAGATATCTGAAATGATGGATTTTTACTAATACAGGGTGATTCCGGAGGAGACCGTCAGATTTTAGGATAAGTTTATTCTCGTCAAGACAATCACGAAACAATGTTTGGTTTATGGTTGGGGGTCTCTATTGAGAATATAAAGGGTGATTTGTCCGATTCGACCGATTTTACTTTTATTGATAACTTTGGTATGGCTTTTTCGATTTTATAGAAATTTTCAGCCATGTACAATATTGATGAGGACATTTATTAATTTCAAAGTTTTTTTCAAAATAAGCGTTTGTTATTGTGATAATTCCAGGTTAATTGTGCAGGTTGAAAAAACACCCTGTATATCGCATTTCCAAAACTACGCTATCTGTTTACGATTCTACTATAATAAGTCATTATTTGAGAGTTTCTAATTTTTTTGGCACACTTCTAGTTTTCTGAGAAAATTCCATCAAAAAAAGACAATGTCGAAATTTCACTCCAATCGATTTTACTTTCATTGATAACTTTGGTATGGCTCATTCAATTTTGATGGAATTCGCAGTGTAGAACAATCTGAACGAGTACATTCAATAATCGCAAAAGTCTCTCAAAATACAGTGTTGAAATTGTGATAATTTTGGAATTTCAGATTAATTGTGCAGTTGAAAAAAAACACCCTGTACATTGCTTTTCCAAAAGTTTCGTATTCGTTTCAGATTCTACAATAATATGTCATCATTCAGAGGTTTTCAATTTCTTTGGCACACCGCTGGTTTTCCTAGAAAACATTTTTGAAGAAAAGCATGATCGAAATTTGGTTCACAATCAGTGAGAGTATTCCGCCCAAGTAGGAAAGCTGTATTGTCCAAGGACGCAAAGCAGTTCTCAAGTTCTAAAATATTCTTTTCAAATTCCAAATTCATATTGAATTGCTAATATTTTGTATGAAATCATTCAATTCAGAATATATTTCGAATTTGAAAAGAATATTTCAGGAGTGACGAACAACTTTGCATCCTTGGAATATACAGCTTTTCTACCTAGTGCGGAATACTATCACTGCTTCTGAGCCAAATTTCGATAATGCTCTTCTTCAAAAATGTTTTCTAGGAAAACCGGAGGTGTGCCAAAGAAATTAAAAACCTCTGTATGATGATATATTATTGTAGAATCTGCAACGAATAAGAAAGTTATGGAAAAGCAATGTACAGGATGTTTTTTTTTTCAACTGCACAATTAATCTGAAATTATCACATTTACAACACTGGATTTTGAGAGATTGTTGCGATTATTGAATGTACTCATTCAGGTTGTTCTAAACTGCAAATTTCATCAAACTTGAATGAGCCATACCAAAGTTATCAATAAAAGTAGAATCGATTGGAGCGAAATTTCGACCATATCATTTTTTGAAAAAATTTTCTCAGGAAACTAGAAGTGTGCCAAAAAAATTAGAAACTCTCAAATAATGACTTATTATAGTACAATCGTAAACAGATAGCGTAGTTTAGGAAACGCTATGTACAGGATGTTTTTTCAACCTGCACAATTAATCTGGATTTATCACAATAACAACCGCTTATTTTGAAAAAAAAATTTGAAATCAATGAATGTGCTCAATACTATTGTGCTACGCTGAAAATTTAATTGAAATCCAATAAGCCATACCAAATTTATCAATAAGTAAGTAAAATCGGTCGAATCGGACAAATCACCCTGTATATTCTCAACAGAGACCCCCAACCATAAACCAAATAGTGTTCCGAGACTGTCTTGACTAGTGTAAACTTATCCCAAAATCTGACGGTCTCCTCCGGAATCACCCTGTATATGAAAGGAGTTGAACAAATGTAGAACATCTGCTCATTAATAATATAAGATATGTGCAAGGGAATAGCAACGGTAGAAACCGAACAGGAGATTGATATATTACTAATGGATTTTATTGGATAGTTTGGATCTCCTTTCATAAAAATATGGTTTATAAATTTTATATGTACCTAATAATAAATATTCAATTCAAAAGTTATGAATTGGTTACATACTAGTGAAAATTTTTCAAGGAAATGTTCATGTTTATTATTGTTGAAATATGAATTAGAATTCAGAAGAATTTCAAACCCGACATATTAATCGTAGTATCTATCATTCCAAATTTTTCCTGTAGGAATTTTTGAAGACGCAACTCTGGAAGACTTCTTCTCCATGAACTAAATATTGAAAATAAATAACTCTTGTAAGGAATAGGTATTCTGAAATATCAAGGTTCAGACTTGTGTATTCAGAAACTTTTATTTATTATATATTTTCGTCATTCTGACTGAATGAAATGAATAAATAGTCATACATTTATTTCCGGAAATTCTTGAAAACAATGTATGGTCGAACTCAAAAAATCGAAAAAAAGGTTTGATTGACTAGTTTTGATATGACATGTAGGTAACTTCCGTAAATATTTCAGATTTTACATTGCAGATTTCTCGATGCTAGTATCTGTCGACGAAAACTGAACTAGGATAACAAAACAGCAATTGGACAGCATTTCGGACTCAAAATATGTCAAAGAGTGTAGCACCAAGTATTCTATAGGCGAATTTTGGCGCTGTAACCAAAGCTTACTACAGATTGTGGTTACGTGTAGTTACTTGGGTTACCACATTTTCGCGGAGCTAACTATGTAACTATGACGTATTGATGACGTCACGCATACCATACCGCGTAACCTTCCTCTTGAGCAGGGTTACTTGTGTAGTATGTAGTTCTATCTCTTTCGAAAGAGTGAAATGGAATGAGTTTATGAACATAGATTCGAGAATGAAAATAATTGGGGGTCATATTCTATGGAAGTTTCAAATATTTTTAATGTTCATATATCGTTATCGGGAAAGAAGTCACTCTTTCTGTCGTTTTGTACCGGTGCAAACATTTTTTAGATGGCATTCAAGCTTGTATTAGTTGTTGTTTTTAGATTTTAAAAAGAAAGTGTAAGAAATTTTAATTAATAATTGCTATTGTGGAACCAATTATGGTTCAGAAGTTGCAGCTATTGATGAAACATTAAAATATATGGTAGATAGTAATTGGTCCTATGTATTCAAAATTCACATTGAATGTGAGTTTTTTTTAGCACTTCTATAAGTGAATGCTCATTTCAAGTAACATCATTTCGTTTTCAGTCCCTGAAGAAGTTCCAAAAGTAGGAACGAAAGCTAGGAAATATCAATAAAGAATACACTTGTAGTCCTTATTAATTTATTTGAATTCTTTCCTGATAACGATAAATTAATTTCCAACGAAGTCGAGAATTTTACTCAATTTTTAATGTTCATTTTTGAAACATCTGGCAGGTTTGTTTGATAAAAATGGAAACAATTTCCATTCTTCTAAATAAAAGAAGTCTTCCGATACAAGATAGTATCGAAGTTCTCTTTGGAGTTGACAGACAGAAGTAAGAAAAAAAAGTGAGGTTCCCTTTGAAGTTGACAGACAGAAGTAACTACGTGACTATGACGTCACGGGTAACTACTAACTATGGTTACCTGTGGTTACAGCGCCAAAAAGCGCCTTATGCATCTATGTTCCAAAATAACTTAGTTACTTATGGATAGTATGACGATTCTTTTAGGTAGTCCCATTTCAGAAAAATAAAATATACAGGGTGTTCCAAAAACGAGGTAGGTATGAGAAATAAATAATTAGAAGAGAAGCAGAAGAATCTTCAGTAAATATGATGCGAGGCATTACTGAGATAAGAATTTGGATAAATTGGATATTCATTCTTCGTATTTTTTCCAATTTATGGCGGGAAAATAATTGAAAGCGTCAAAATAAATCACAGAATTCAATCGTAAATGGCGGAGAACCGTCAATTAACCATTCACTACATGGTTTCGACTTCTGCAAAATTTAATGAAAGGTTGAAACTATTGAATTCCCTCCACAACATTGGATAAAATTCTTATTTCTGCTACCTATTCAAGTGAATGACCTTGTAAAAAGCTTAGCTTTCTTCATTCTGGAACAAACACATTAAGTTTTTCAAGAGTAGAAGCAACTTGTGAAAAATTAATGATTCTAATATCCCATTTCAGAGGTTCAGTCAGTAGTTTCATTTTCCCAATATCTTCATTACTTGGACAAGATATCCACTATTGAAAATAAATCGATTTCAACAGAATAAGAGGAACAAATTTCGAATCGATGTAGAACTTGATATCCCAGAATATCATACTACACTTTCGTATCTCAAATGAACAATGAAATTAAAGATTTCTGCATACATAACGAATTTCGATTAAGGGTTACAAAGTTGATCAGATTAAATCAATTCTAATGTTAAAAATCCCATCTAAATTTAATTTTAACAGGATGTACAAGAAAACGAATGGCATCAATACAAAAAAGTGGTTAAAAATGGTTCGAAACCACTGCAAGTGGTACAGATAGAAAAACTCTGGAAGAAACACATTATCATGATGTTTCTAGTTCTAGTATAGAATGCAAATAACGGCTCAAGCCTTTTTCGTACATGTGTATGTATAGATATTTTGAGTTTTTTTGATTCGCTAACTTTTTTTTATTATTGGGTACGTTATTGAAACAAACAGTTGTATTTAACCAGACGCATTCTTGTGCAAATTAAACAATGTAATAATGTTAACAAACTTTAAAATGTGGATTTTTAACATGACGAATTACATATTCAGCATAACAAGCCTTATTCCATTAGAATTTTGTCTTTCATCATTTTTATGGCATGATGGTGGAAGCAGCTTCAATTTAATTATTCTTCAGTATTCTTCATTAGGCTGAAACAGTTTCACTTCAAAGTAACACGAATAAAATTACTAATAGAGAAAATATACAAGAAGAAAAATGAATTTAACATAATACATTAATATAATCACAAGAACGAATATCTGTCGATAGATCAACAAATATTACCCCTTGATCAGAGATAATCATCCAATCGACCAAAACATCTATTCTGAAGAAGCAGATCCAAGGAGAATGACTACAGCGGTTTCAAAGGTTATTACTGATCGTCAGGTCAATTTACTTTGGATCTAAGTTGACCTGACGATCAGTAACAACTGTGAATCAGCTGTAGTCATTCTCCTTGGATCCGCTACTTCGGTGTAGATGTTTTGGTTGATTGGATGATTAGCTTTGATCAAGGGGGAATATTTGTTGATTTATCGACAGATATTCGTTCTCGTGATTATGGTAATTTATTATTACTGGAGCTCTTACTTCTCCATTAGACCAATTCCTATCTTAACATAATATGTGGCCTATCATTATTATTAAATATGAGATACCAAATAAATATTTCAATATCTGCACAAGCAAAGCTGTAAGCACATATACATATAGCATTTTACTTCACGATTACTATGATATCAACATAGCTGATATACAAAAGGCAGTCCCAAGACGATTTCTTCATTTCCATAGTTTTGATACATCGAATTAATTGGTCGCAATTTGAATACAAGTCAGTTTTTTTCAAACTTATACTTATCAAGATGGAAGACATTTAGAAAAAATCGTCAAGGTGAAAATCCCTGTGTAAACGTAATTTTGTTTTTGTGCATCGAATATGATCACCTTTAAGCATCAATCACTCTATCTATTCTCAGGTTTTAACTTTCACTTGTCATGTGTATCACTCTTGATTACTGTCTTTAAGTTGTCATTGTGAAGTAATATTTTTAAAAAACCTAATTGATAGATTTTTTTTTACATGGAAGACGGCATTTCCTGTTCTTTATATCACAAGGCAGTTTACTGGGACCCTTTCTATATGTTATAGTCACTGTGGAAATCTTGAAATCCAATCACACTTTTATAGTAACTTTTTCAGACCATACAACCATAATGCCATCAAATACTAACCCAACAAAAGCATTCTACAATCTTAAATCAAACATGAACCTTTTAGAATAAAAGCCACTTTCGTTTTATAGAAAAGTATCAGCTATAAATCAGTCAAACAACATCTCAAAACAATTCGCAACTACTGCTAAGCGATACGCCCTCTGGCGATAGAAATTCGAACACTTCCAAGCTAGTAGTTTTTCGACGTGCCTGTTATTCTAACGTAATTTGCATACTTTTGGAGTTCATTTTCGAGCTTTTGTGTTGTTCTCCGAGTTGAAATTTTGGTATACCGAAAGTGCTTGTAATATTCATCAATCGATTCCTTTCTTTCCGATTAAAATTTTCGATTGTATTAATTCGAAATGGCATCATCCCCAAATGAATATTGTTGTGTGCCTCAACTCAATGTTTTTCATGGTCAAAGAAGAAAGGATCATCAAGTGCCTCTAGTTTTCATTTTTTCCAAAGCCATGTTAATTTGGAAACAGCATTTGGCAGATAACTCAATGATAGAAGAAAGGCCTAGCTTTAGAAATTGAAGATTGGAAAACAGGTCACGAAATACATGAAAGTATGTTCACTGGATTTCTCTGGAGATGTTCATTTTCATACAGGTAAGTTACCTACAATGTATTCATTTCGAAACAACTCCATGTCATGATGTTTTCAGGTGTAAATGAAAATAAGAGAATTTTGAAGAAAAAAGCTGCAGAGAAACTACCGAGCACTTCTGCAGCTACCTAATTCACATACTACACAAAATCATATTCTAAAAGAGTGATCTGGTTGAAAACCTGACAAAAACTAGATATACTGTTAGAGTTGATAATAGCTGAAGTTTTTCATAAAAATACATTAATACTTTTCATTTCTATATAAAGGTAGGTTGAACCAGCTGTGACATTGAGCTGCTGTAATATGAAAATGAAATCAATTATATGTCTATCTGATTCCCTTTCTTTAGAAAAACGATGCGAAAGAACTAATGCAGAAAATCTGTTTTCATTTTATTGATTCACTCGTTCGTGAACAAAGAACAAGTCGTATCATATAGACTGATTCTAGATTTACCACATAATATAGCCTGCATTCAGCACTTCTTCACATAAATAAAAGTCCTCAAATTACTTATTGAGGTGTCTATTTTTCCAGAAATTCAAGTAAACTTAGATATTGGTTCATTTTGATCCACCAAGCAACATACACTAAAGTAACACCGAAATTATCCTCCAGGAACGATTTGAAGTACGATTTCATATCGTGATCCAAACGAAAAGTTCCTTCTCAAGAAATCTTACACAAAATTATAATAATTTCTTCAAATATTTAAGCTCTGCTTAATAAATATTCGTTCTCCACCACATTTCTAAGGTTTGTTTACATAAAACTACTAGCTTGGACAGGTTCCAAATTTATCCGTTAGGGCGCTGGCATCTTCGCAGAAGTCCCAATTACTTTTTTCAAAATGTCAAGTCCGTTTTCTTGACAATCAGGTAGCTATCCAAAGGAGCGCTTCTTGACAAGTAATGTTGCCACATGTTCTAACCATATATTTTCCACTCGAGGCTAACTTCAGAAATGTAGCTTACTTCATACTTATTCTATAGAACATATCTGTAATTTGTTTTCTGTGACCTATTGATATCAGATCATCACAGTGAAAAATCGAAAAAAAAAACTGGGTTTAAATCTGTAGCATTTCAAAAAGTTCTCAATGATCCAACAAACATGGGTTTTGTAAAACCTTAATGATTTCCCTTTGTTAATCGTAACAGTTCTGATCAGACATTAAAAAGCTTTAGTTTAGGATTCTCATTGACACTTATTTGGTTCTGTTTTTCTGCTTTCCACATTGTCAACATCCTTCAATCTAGCAGTGAAATATCAGCAAAATCTTAAAAATCAATGTTCTACAGATCAAATATGAACAGCACACTTTGACACAGCAGAAATTAACAGAAACCACAATCTAACAATAAGTGTGCCCACTTTTGTTGCATCAATTTTTCTCTATAGATCACTGTTCTTTTGTCATTTGATTCAAGAATGGCCGATCTGTGGACACACCCACTTTCTCCCATTCGTTCTACTACCAGATTTTCAAGAATAGCGAACCAGGAATCTACTCGAAGGAATAGATAGAGAGATGCATATGTAGGGTGTTCATATTCGATAAAACTAATTTACACGGATTTTACTCACAGAAGCGATGAAGGGATCAAGTGTCATTCCAAACGGGGTCAATTATTTGCTATCATGATAAAAAGCGTCTGTGAGGCTCTGGAGTATAGTAGAACCTTGCTTTCGAATGCTGCGGTGACCCAGGTACTGAAGCGCTTTCTGACAATCTGCGAGGTGGGGGGATAGGTGGCGTTGGTGAGATGTACCTAAGAAACACACGCCCTCTGGTGTATAAGCATTGACTAGTACAGATGTTAACAGCTCTTAAATGATAGGCTATGCTCAGCTTTCGTAATGATACAATAATTCTCTTTGCTGTAGCTGACAGCTTCAACAATATCAGCAGTTTTATGTTGAATAAATACGACTATGAAAGAAGATTTCGTTTAACCTTACAATATTCATTCATTATTTTTGAATCCTTAATGATGTAATGTAACCTTTTGAAATAAGCCAATAAAGTAATGCAGATAAATGAAATGGGGGTTTTTCCTGAATTTGGGTTATTACTGGAAATGCAAATTTGAACATAATTATTATGGGTTTGATTCATCATATTCCCAAATTACCTTCAGAAAGTATTCAAAATCAGGTTTCAAAATTGGGGTTTGGGATTTGTCAGGCATGCACGAAGTGACAAGGGTGTTCAGTAGAATAGCTTTTTCTGCTATAGAATAATGAAATATTTATTCCTATTCTGTGGTACACACGTGTTCTTTGTCAATATAACCAAACAATTTCCGTTTGCGATTTGTCAGTAATATGACAGTCTGTTCTCTTCTTTTTCTATTCCTTGGTTGTTGTCTTCTACTCTAACCAGATCGAAGTATAGCTATCTCTGTTTTCCTAAGCAAAGTAACACATTTGACGTCGTTTTCTTTCCGAGAAAGCTGAATTCGGCGTTGCCATAACGTGCACTCAAGACAAATACATTTAAATGCAAATCCCCCTTTTAATTTTTCAGTTTTAGGTGATCAAACATTTTTTTAAAAATATAACATTGAAATTATATATTTGAAATGTGATATTCTAAAGGTTTTTCATGAAAATTACTGCATTTTCGTTTAAAGGAAAAACCCCCATTATACTACCATACACTATAGCCAAAATAATAATATTAGTAAGCTGGAGTTGAAAAAAAAACATAATGGTCATTGTACAGGAATTTGTTAATTACTTTAACAAACACCATAAGCTTAATTAACTCCTTTTTTTCACATACAAGCTTACAAACAAACCGAGAAATAGTTTTCTAATCCCTACTTAAGTTAAAACCATAAAAGTGAGATTTCTGGTGTGAATTTTCAGATATCGAGGGAATTTTGAGATCAGATTATTACCACTGAAGGATCAAACTAACCAGTGGAACTAGATCGTTAATATATTATACTAATTGAGTGAAAACTAACAGTTCATGTGAACTACCGGTTCGTATGAACTATCGATTCATCTGAACTACCGATTCAATGGATTCATTAAATGCGAATTTATCACCTATACACCATTCACTTTTATGAAGTCAGTGGTCAGGCCTTGGAAAAGATTTATCGAGTAGGTATTTGTAGCAAGAACTGAGACAGTTCGACACTCTTGAGATAGCGCCGAGGTCGAAATAATTCATATATATTTATCAATAACTCCATGGTCTGGTTTTGTTACATACTTTATTATTAAAACCTCGGGTAGAACGGACAACGTCGCTTAATTATCGGACAGTAAAAATTACTATAACATTTTTTGATTATACAGAGTAGAATGTGTCGAATTTTCATGGACTACCAACCAACCTAAAACAGGTGAATGGAGTACAGGTAGATTGACAGGCTCACTAGTCACTATAAACTAATTGCGTAGAAGCTATAGATTTTTACAAGAAATCATTTGCATCAGTAGTTCAGACGAGCAGTTAATCGATTTGAACGATAGTTCGTATGAACCAGTTAGGAACCGTAATAAGTTTGAAATTTTTACCTTCGTGACAAACTAGGTGAAGCTAACGGTCCATTGGAATCTAAGATACTTTTCCGTATTGGTAAAGGACTATCTCCATTCAATCTACTTAATCTAGGAGGTGGTTCTGGACTTTGATGACGAGGTGAAGATCTACCATTTTTGTCCCCATTCAGTTGCAGTTTAATGTATGAGGTGAACCTTTTTTTACCTGGAATGAGAAGAGGCTTGAATACTTTCAAAAACCAGTTATTCTACAAAGATCAGGATTAGTGAAGGAAAGCCTACATGTCAAATGATTTGATGGAAAAAATACATATTGTTGGGTACCGGATTCTCTGTTTTTTTTGTATTAATCATTTGAAGAGATGAAAATTACTGAAAATGACGATATAAACCACCAAATTCAAACTATCAAATATGACAAGATTGGTTGGAAAATGGAGGTTATGTTTTTCTTATTATATGTCACCAGCAGTTTTTGACAGTTGAGAGAGACTGTAGGACCATTAATAACCTAAAATGCATTGTTTACTATGGGAAAAACCGATTTGACTTGTGATTTTGTATTAATTGGGATAATTTGGACTGAAATATTTACTATTGCATTAACTAGGAACTACAGTGCGCGTCAAAATTATGGAACAAATTCATTTTCTCAGAAGAAAAATATTTGGCAACAAAATCCTGAAACAGGTCAATTTTTGTTTCACTTTTACCAAATTTATATGAATTTTTGAAGGATTTTTGTTACACCCTGTGCCATCCCCATCAACCTTCTAAATATTTTGAAAAGGGAAAGCAGGTCATGTGGTACTTTTTTGGCAGGGTCTTTGTATCTTTTTTACAGGCGTGCAGAAATTTTCAAGAAAAAAATTTTTTTTTTGAAAAATTAGTTAGTTCAAAGAGGTTTTCAGTATGTGCACTTTGTCATGGCTCATTTACTTTCAGACGATGGTACCTGAAGAAATTTGTCACCGAATGAAAGTCAGTATTCTAATTTGAACGTTATTTGATTCCAATGATGAAAAATAACCAAAACAAAGCTAAGGTCTTCAACCTACCACTTCCTAATTGACAAATTCTATTATTATATCAGCTGATTGAAGTCAAAAACTTGAGTAGCTGTAGACACATTGTTTCATCTTCTCTTTTTCGATTCAGAGTTATCAATAGCATCTATTCTATAATATATGACAAAATTTCACACATGCTCTAACATTTAATCAAGAACGAACTAGATCGACATGAAACTACTGACAAGCTTGTCAAATGCTTGTGCATAGAATCAGGTTCCTCAGGTCAATTTTTGTTTCACTTTTACCAAATATAAATGCATTTTTGAAGGATTTTTGTTACACCCTGTGCCATCCCCATCAACCTTTTAATTATTTTGAAAAGGGAAAGCAGGTCATGTGGTACTTTTTTGGCAGGGTCTTTCTATCTTTTTTACAGGCGTGCAGAAATTTTCAAGAAAAAAAATTTTTTTTTGAAAAATTAGTTAGTTCAAAAAGGTTTTCAGTATGTGCACTTTGTCATGGCTCATTTACTTTCAGACGATGGTACCTGATGAAATTTGTCACCGAATGAAAGTCGACCATTATAGTTTTGTTCATGCACAACTTTCAACCCCCTCACGTGAAAAATTAGAATGTGTGAAACAATGCGCTTTGATTATTGAATCCAGAATGATGGTGGTCATTTTGAATATTTAATTTAACTTATCTTGTAATGCACAATGATTCTCCTTCAATGCCGAAATAAATTTCCAACGTCACTCCATTTTTTTTCCCCATTAAAGGGTTCGTAGGGGTTGAAAGTTGTGCATGAACAACTGTAATGGTCGACTTTCATTCGGTGACAAATTTCATCAGATACCATCGTCTCAAAGGAAATGAGCCATGTCAAAGTGCACATACTGAAAACCTCTTTGAACTAACTAATTTTTCAAAAAAAAAAATTTTTTTCTTGAAAATTTCTGCACTCCTGTGAAGAAGATACAAAGACCTTGCCAAAAGGATACCACATGACCCACTTTCCCTATTCAAAAACTTAAGAGGGTTGATGGGGATGGCACAGGGTGCAACAAAAATCCTTCAAAAATGCACAAAAATTTGGTAAGAGTAACAAAAATTAACCTGTTCTAGGATTTTGTTGCCAAATATTTTTCTTCTGAGAAAAAGAATTTGTTCCATAATTTTGACGCGCACTGTATTGCAGTAAGAGCTTTACTAAATATATAGAATTTTTCGAATAAGTACAGTTCTTGCTAATTGATGCAATTTTTGCATGTTTCTGGGTTTAGTAAGGCAGTTGCAAATAAATAAACTAAACGGGCTAGAGTTGCCGCGCAGAGGGATGAAATGATGGATTTTTGTAAGAAAAATTCCCTATCGAGAACAAAATTGACGCATCCGAGCAGTGTCCAAAATTCGATTTTTCTACTAGAAAACTTCTCTGTTGCCTCTTCAACGTGACACTCTGTATTTTGAGATACTGAAACTGCCGACTTAACTACTACAACCACTAAACACCTACCAGGATTATATTTACCATCCTCCTCTGCCTCCTTGGCTAGCTGCTGTTGCTTCTGCTGATGTTTAAACCTCTGAAAGACTATAGGACTAGTATTACTACAACAACAATCGCCCTCTCTTGCCTCGTTCGCCCTCAGAGGCAAAGGCGAGGTGTTCGGCGACTTCCACCTGCTTTCGCTCACACCTCTTTTCTGGGGATAAGGCGACCCCAAGGGGCTCTCCAGCTGCCTCCTCGGCAACACCGGCGAACCGAACTTGATCACTTCGTCTCTTAACAAACTAGACTGAGGCAATGGCACGGGCGAGTCTCTCTTGGGCGACGTCACCCCCAAGATATTGCCTCCGAAACAGTTCATTTCGCACACACCGTTCATCAGGCCCTTCCTGTCGACGAACGGCTGGGGGCTCCTGCCCCTGTGACCGTTCAGAGACTGGAAGGCCTCGAGGCGCGAGCTGTGGCTGGTCCTTCCGTCGATCGAGTGGGCTTCGGGAGGTTTGGGCTTATCTGATAACAGTCGATATGGGCTCAATCCGTTACCGTTGGTCGTGATGGGCGGGTACAGAGGCTGATTGACCTTGGTAACCTGGGGTTGCTGGGACGTGAAGAAACGACGGAAGGCCGACGGCGTTAGGTTTTGTCTGGAACAGTCGGAAAGACATGACCACAGCTATCTGTCTCGTTAAAATGATACATGAACAGGTCTCTGGTATGTTACACGAATTACCACATTTTTATGTATTTCTCATTCTATTTCGATACAAAATCATAATGCTCGTCACCACACACATCAACAATTCCCGAATGTTGAATTATTAGATTTTGAAAATGGTCAAATCTGGACGCGAGTTCAAACGCGGCAGATGGACTTCTAGGCCGCGTGAAGTTAGCTAACAGTTCTCAATTCTTTAACTTTTTTTGCCAATGATTAGTTCCCGATTTGTTCCAATTCGTTCCGTTTGCTAGAGAGAAAGATACCCGAGAAGAGAGAGACAGAGTGGTTATACATCGGTACGTCACGAGAGGAACGAATTTCGACTTTTTAAACAGCCAATATGTGGAACCAAATTTAAAGGATAGTTTTCTCGTTTAACATTAAAATTAATGACAGCAATTAAATTTGTTCCAGTATTATAACTTGAACATTATTTGCTTCCTATGATTAACCAAAACAATGCTAATGTCTTCAACGTACCACTTCTTGATTGAAAAATTCAATTATTATATCAGCTGATTGAAGTCAAAAACTTGAGTAGCTCTAGACACAGTGTTTCATCTTCTGTTTTTCAATAGACGACTTCTGCCCAAGTTGGCAACCCACAATTTTCGTCATAAATTTACTATCACTGGAGAACGGGAATTCCAGGATAAATACGACATGATAAGGTTCGCGTTATTTATAAATATCCGTAAAAGATGCCTCGGCTCCTCAAACAAGATAATTCCTTCCAAATATAGGTTTTTTGTTTAGCTGAAATATAAGTTGGGATTCCTGATTTCATGTTAATAGTGTTAAGTTTATGAAGGATATGTTCCGCAAATCAACTTGGTTATTTCGGTTTCCAGTTTACCGTTCTGTAAATATGAAATATTCGGTTGGTTCCTGAAAAGGAGATTAATTACGGAATTTGATTGATGAAGAAGCAATATTTCTGTCACCAGAACATAGAAATATTAAGTCTATGCACCAGAACGACAATCAATGTTTTATGGTAACATATCCATAGCATAGAATAATCTATATTTACCTTATGATCCACCTGGTAATTTTGCCATTGTTGATTGTTGTCTCTTCTATGTTCTATGGAACATAAAGTAAATAAAGATTGTTCTATGCTATGGATATGTTATCATAGAACATTGACTGTCATGCTGGTGACAGAAAGAACGTTTTTTTCATCAATTAAATCCCGTAATTCAGGCCGAGTTTTTTAATTCACCAAATTGGTGTGGTGGAAGAGTGATGGATCCACCAAATCGTTTTTTTATTGTTGTGTGATTGACGTAAATGTCAAATTATCTAGGGCCGTATTTATAGTTGTTCCTTGAGTCTTCCTTGAACTGAAGGCCGCCTTGAATTTGCGTTTCTATGGAAACAAATACAAGTTTGTTTGTATAGAAACATAGAAAAGCAAATTCAAGGCGGCCTTCAGTTCAAGGAAGACTCAAGGAACAACTATAAATACGGCCCCTAGTCCAACAGCCACCATTTATGTTCTATGTCCACCACACTCCACCACAACCACACCAGTTTGGTGAATTAAAAAACTCGGCCTAACCTTTTTTTCAGAAACCAACCGAATATTTCATATTTACGGAACGGAAAACCGGCAACCGAAATAACCAAGTTGATTTGCGGAACATATCCTATATAAATTTGACACTATTAACATGAAATCAGGAATCCCAACTTAAATTTCAACCAATCAGAGATGATCTTAACAAAACCCTATATTTGGAAGGAATTATCTTGATCGAGGAGCCGAGGCATCCTTTTCGGATATATATAAAGAACGCAAACCTCATCATGTCGGATTTGTCCTGTAATTCCAGTTCCCCAGTGACAGTGAATTTGTGAAGAAAATTGTGGGTTGGCAACTTGGGCCGAAGTCGTCTATTCAGAATTATCAATAGCATCTATTCTATAATTTATGTCAAAATTTTACACGTGCTCTCACCAACATTTGATCAAGAACGAACTAGATCGACATGAAACTGACAAGCTTGTCAAATGCTTGTGCATAGAATAATTTTTTTCTTTCATTGATGATTGAAATGCTGTAAAAAATACTTCACAAAAATCTTTGCAACATTAAGAATTAAATGCACAAGCACTTGACAAGTTGCTGCGACCTTACGTAAAATGTTGAAATATAATGTAGAAAAGATGCTATTGATAATTCTAAATAGAATAGAGGTACACTGTGTCTAGAATTATTTCTGAATTGTGTTACCGTTTCCACAAGTTTTTGGTCTTTATTGAGTAGACTTGTTTGAATTCAATACTACATAAACTGTATTGGAGTCTGCATCGAAAGGGATTTGGGTAATAGAGCACTTCTAAGTGGATTTCAAGACAAGATGTGCGCATGGACCAACAGTATCATTTAAGGAGCATAGTTGCCAAATTTTGAAATACATCCTGTGCTACAAGATTATCAGGTCATTTTAAATTCCGTTTCTTTCATATATGTTGTATAAAATATATGATCAGAAGGAAAATTTCAATGGGAGGAATATTTAAAGAATTACTAATAATTCTGCACTATTTTCTGTGAAAAATAAGTGATCTAGTATATTTTTTAATAGTTTACAATGATGGGAAACTAGTATTCTTGATTTAATTTTCTGATTTGGATTGACTCTGTCCCAAATTAAACTAATCTAATTGCAAAGGAAATTCATCACATTACTTCATTATTATTTTATATACTATATATAGTAATAGGCTTCTGCACATTCTGGCAACAATAATTCCGAAATGACATTGTCGGTGCATGCGCACGTGGTGGCTGCAAGATAGTTTTTATGCAGACCACTGAATAAAGAACATAGGGAAGGAGCATAATGCCTAACAAAGTGGGTCCGGAATGGATGTTGCATATGGCCGACTTCCCTTTCACTTTGAAGAGAGAACAACTTGTTTCGAGACTTCTTTGTCTGAAGAAACTAACCAACATGAGTTGGAGGTTCAATATGGGCGCCTATGTCCCACTGATATACGAAGTAGAAAAGCCTAATGCTTCTTCCTGTTGTTCATTATTGAAAGATGCAGAAGCATAAAACCATTATTCTATTATTTCTAATTTAAATGTCAGATATATTAGGAACTATATACAAATAAGAATTAAAAATACTGCACAACATTCTCCAATATGCTACATTCCGTTCAGAAATTTCAGTAGTTAGTTAATTTTGTTAGTTTAAGACCTGCTATAAAGATATGGCAACACATGCCTAACTTTGCTTTCTGGTTTCCACCTGAAAATCGAACAATGGTATAAACTACCGACCATTTTGTTCCATTTACCCAAACTGAAGATAATATGCTCCGAACAGCAATATTGCCGTTAAGTTTAACAGATACGAACAAAGAAGCTCCTGGTCCCAAAGTCAGCCAGTGTAGATAGACAGGCTCACTAGTTATCATTGTATACTAATTGGGTAAAAAACAAGGCAAGTTTGAAGCGTCAGTTGTAGATATTATAGTTGAGTTCCGATATTCCTGGGCAGTACTGGCCAGTATCAGTAATTTAGAAACGCTTCGTACTGATAGGAAGACTTACCAAGGCAGTGCCAGTAAAATCGACTGTCAAAATTTACTGACAAGTACCACAGATCAACCAGATAAACCACTCGCATCATTTACTTAGGAAATCTATGTCAACGCAGATATGACCCTGAATCGAGCTAATCAGAATTTTAGTAGGCGTTTGGGGTGCCAATCAGATTGCAGGAATAGGATTACGTCACTCTCGCCGCTTTCGGACTCGCTTGAAGAGGTTATAAACATGTAAACAAACTTAAATGAATTTTTCATCCTATTTATTGATGAATAATTACGTAACTGTTCCATTTTAGAATATAATCCAAATAGTTTTTTACAACCAAATCAATTGTTTAGTCATCTTTGAGGTTCTATTTTATGATGACAGTCCTCATTATATGTTTTAATTATACAAGAATTGGAATCGAACTTAGGTGGACTCATTCATAATGTTCATTTTATATAATATAAAGGAATCGCAACTGAAGTGAAAGCATTACAACCCCCATTATTCAATTAAAACGATGGGATGTCTAATAAAATTGTATATCATTGCACAAACACTAGGATTGGAATCGAACAAAGTTGGTCTATTCATAATTTGATTTTATATTGAAATGAATCTCATTTGATGTGAAACTACAAAGATTCTCTGATTAAGGTAAACGGTTTTTCCATATCATATTTCCAAAATTTTCATTTACTCCAACCGAGTTCTCCTACAGGAGTTTTAGATGTGACAAGACACTCGCTTTGGTATTGGAAATTTGCTTTTCAAATGTTTTCATCGATAAATCTTAGTCTGATTTTGATTTTGGGATTCCTGAATCCCGACAAATCCGTTTTTACATTTCGATTTCAGATATTCCAAAATCAAGTATTCAATTTGACAGCTGTTTCGAGGAAGAAGAAAGTGTGGTTATGTCTGTTAAATTTCTCAAGGTCGTAGAGACGCGATTCCCGCAAACGATGAAGTGATTTGTCTTGTTGGTCTGTGCAAGTACTGGCCAGGAATATCGGAACTCAACTAATATATAGGCGGTTTCGGAAACTTGATCGGGGTTACCTACTCGATCACCTGTCAGATTCCTCGGATCACTTACCCGGGTTAGGCAGTAAACGAACATGTCGGGGTTATGACGGCACAAAATACAGAAAAATCTCTTCTGTGATTGTGGTTTGTTTTGATTTTTGATTGAATCAAAATATAACCTGAGTTAATTAACGAACAGTTTTGGCTTATCACGTTATGAATTCGATGCAGGAAATTCTTGCTAGATGTGAAAATTGAGAGTAAATTAGCCAGGGAGGCTGATGTGCAAAAGCACATTGAAGAAAATAATTCTTTATCATTATGATGAATTGAAGACCACAAATTTCATCTGTTTTGGAGGGTGCAGTTTCCTAGACCCTGTTCTGTTTCTGAGCGTGAATATTCCCGATATATTTCTAAAATTTGCAATGCAGTGAGTAGGTCAAAACCAGACAGCCTTTCAATTTGTGGATTTTGTTGTCACACACAGACGGGAGAGTATAAAACCGGCTGTTCTTATATGATTTTGTGTTTTGTGTTCAATAAGTAAGCAGTCTATTCTTGTTGATGTAAATTTCAATTTTGTATAGTTTATAATTGATTGTATTATTTGTAGATTACATATGATTATAATAGAAATTTTTTCTGATGCATGACGTCGACATTTGAAAATAATGTATCAGAGCAAAGCTCCGTCGGATATTCTATTCTGGAAATAAAGAGAAGATTTTTACATTTTGATGATATTTCCTCGATAACTCAAATACTATTGATCCGATGGTGATGAAACTTGAAATTTAATTGTAAAGTTGTTGATGCGATTGTGTCTTCAGAAAAATTCCCTAAAAACTGTAAAGACTTTTTCTCACAATTGACATATTTCGGAAAATAATGATCTAATTGAATTCAAACTTGTTGAAAGTTGAAAGATTTCGAAGTTGAAATTTGTGCAAAATTTCACGTGGATCAGATTACAAGAAAAAAAATTTAAAGATAGATACTGATAAAGCTTTCTGAAAGTAAAAACTTAAACGATATTTGTAGGGCAGGTTTCTGGCTTCATTGCAAAGGTTTCAATCATGAATGGGAGAAATCCGCCAGATAGTTCTGTGGATATTTCACTTCGAATTTTATTTCACCAATACCTACTATTTCCAAAAAAAAAACAGATCGAATTGAAATTGAGCACTTGGTTGAAAAATTACAGCTTGGTGCAAAATTTCTTGAGGACCGTATGATGAGGATATTGCAAAATTTATTTTTAAAGATGTAAAGCGAATGAGCGCCTTGAAGTTCCTGACTACACTTAAGTGCTTTTCTAAAATTTTGTAGAGCTATAGAAGTGAAACTATGGTGTTTTCCAAAGACAAGTAAATCTATCGAATCTTTCATGGAATGATGAATTCGCGGAAGAAATCAGTTTTCTTTCACTGTTTCATGAATATTTCATTATATCACCTTCATAATCTTCAATGCAAACTTTTTTGAGTTTAAATGGTATTTGAATTTTCAGCGCTAAACAGGCTAATTTGGATGTCGACTCTGATTGGCTTATTATTCACAAAATTCAATTATATCACAGGTCTGTGCTGTTCTACGGTGGTATTTATACCGTGGTTCTCTTATTATTGTCTAAAAATGGAGAAGTATTACTTTTCCATTCTGTGATATTGTTGAAAGCACCTAGTGCGCATGTGGTTACCTTTCAACCCTGCTTTCCGAGTAGAGTTATAAAAGATGATCTGGGTAGTTGATCGGGTAAGAGATCCAAAGGTTTCCGAACGTGGGTAGCTAATCCGATTAACTCGATCACTGATCGAGTAAGGACACAGAGGTTTCCGAACTGGGGTTAATAACCCAAATCAGGTAAACGAACACGCAGGGTTAGGAATTGTGTTAACTCGATCAAGTTTCCGAAACCGCCTTATGAGAAATCTAAAGAAATCGAATGAATTTGACTTTGACATATTGATTATTGAATTTGACATTCTTCAAGATTTGGAATAAACGAAATTAAAGAAATAAAACCGAGAAATTCTGAACAATTAAAATGCAGCTAGGAAAAAACCTAACACTCTCAAGAAATACTCAAGCTCAAGATGAATTATACAAGGGAAAAAAGAAGCGTTTTTAAAATATATTAAAATGTGCCCATTCATAGCTGATTATAATCCTTAATTTTCATTGGATTGAATTAAGTTTACAGTTTCCTTCATTCTATTAATTTCTAACATACACTAGTCAAACATATTCTAAAATAAAAAAAAATGTTTAGATAACCTATTGTTCTTTTGACCTGCACATTTTAAGTCATCAGGAGATCACTTAAATCAATATACGTGTCAATGTATGCAGGAAAGAATTACAGTGAAATCTCTTTTGGACGGACACCAACAGGACAGCAAAAATGTGTGTCCTGTCAATAGAAAGTTTTCGATTTCTTGAAAGGCTGAAATTTAATATTTATTTCAATTGATTGTCATGGAATTACTGAGAGAAACTAAATACCATGGAATGAACATTAAGGGAGCATATAAAATATGTTCACGTTCATATATATACAATAAGAATTATGTGAAAAATTTTCGAAAAGATGCGTTATATTCATAGTTTTGTAGTAGTCTCAAAAATGCAAATTGATTACCTTACACAGCCAAGTGATTCATATTTTTCAATACTGTTTGTATAGCTGATTTGCCAATGATCATAAGCTTTTTTTTTATCACGAGCCATATTTATACAATATAAAATTGTTTCTCTATCCTTATAGAGTTCCAACCAGTGCATTTTTCATTCTTTGTGAGTGTTTCATTTTCGAGAGCTTTGAACAAAGTCCAGTCTCACTTGCGAAAAATGGTGTACATTTTGATTTGAAGCTTCGGACGACACAAATTCTCAGCTCAAAAGGAGCAGAAGACGACCAACTATCGTATTCTCTGTGTCCGCGTCCATCCAAAAGAGAGCTCCCTCAACGTTATTTCACTGAGCGTCTGTTAGGTAAAAGCAAAAATGGAGGTGTCCACTTAATAGAGGTATGCATTAAAAGAGATTTCACTGTATCTCGAAACAAAACATCGAGTTATTCAAACATCCTTCAGCAAACTTAAAAATTAGTAGGACAAAACGAAACGTCACTAACCATGCAACATACCTATTGGCTGTCCTATCAGCCTCGTCCACTGCTTCGATAAACCACTTTCCAACATTTACTTCTTCTATCTCATACTTTTTAATGAAAGCATGCTTTTTCAATTCGCGGTACTTTGGCCTGCTCTGATGTTGCTTCCTCAAGCTAAAAACAATAATTATCCTATTCATCTATTCAATCACCGAATCAACGTGTTTATTGGCAGAAAGCGTAGAAGTAGTTCATTAAAATGAGTTATTTAGCTGATAGAATAACGGCAATCTCACACTTGGGACATCTGAACTACTCCAATCTGTTCCATCCACAGAGAAATTCTTGTATCCATCATTAATGTCAGATGTCATTCATTTAAAGTATCTGTCATGAACTCCATGAATTCCAAGGTCATCGATAACTTAGTTACGAAAATTTCTAATATGTTCCATTCCTACTCACCAACAAGACACGAAGTCCTGAAAATCAGCACTGAACCCCTTGTTTTTTGGAAGCGAAGGCGGATCCTGATTGATAACCTTTGCCAACACCTCAAAATCAGTCTTGCAGTCTTGATAGGGAAACACTCCCGTTGCTAATTCCACCAAGGTTATACCGAGGGACCAGACATCAGCACGAACATCATAATCGGGATTTTCCGGATTTGGCTCTATTCTCTCTGGCTGTAAACAAATTTAAGAGTAATTATTCTTCTAAATTTAAATAAGGCACTTGAGAATCAATATACTATATAAGTTCAGAATAGACACTTACAGCCATATATGCTGCACAACCCGCACTTCTTGTTTTAGCCATTGAATCAACAAGCCTACCACTTATGCCAAAATCGCACAATTTAACGTTGCCTTTTTCATCCAAAAGGATGTTCGAAGGTTTAACATCGCGATGCATTACACCATGTTTGTCTTTGAGGTAGGACAGGGCTTCCACAGTCTAAAAATACCATTAACATTACAAAAAATCAATATTTCTCAAATCTCATAAAATCTGAATGTGAGGTATAAATGGCAAAAATTCGGTACTTTTATAGTTCATGGGCTCTAAAATAGACCCATGGGGAACACCACTCTTGGAAATACATGTTAATTTGATATATTTCTGAGAACACTATTGCAAGAGTTTTTTCTCTATTTAAGTGGGTGTATTACTCACGGCAACTGTCACTTTGCCAAGAATTCTTTCAGGTATTGGTTTCTTAAGTTTCTTCAGTAATTTATCAAAACAAGTCGCCATCAATTCCATACAAATCCAAACCTCAGATTCCATTATGAAGCAACCTAAGCATTGCACAATAAATTTACAGTCATGACTCTTGAGAACCACTTCTATGTCCATAATGATTCTCTTATTTTCTTCCGAATTGCCTGATCTTCTCATTTGCTGGGTTAAAAAAAATCAATGTTATTTTGACACTTCTAATCAAGCTATTTTATATTTGTTTATTGTCCAGTCACAGTTAGAATGGACCACACTTACTTTCACAGCAATAATTTCATTGCTTCTCTTGTGCTTCATTTTGTATACATGGCCACAAGTTCCATGACCCAATTCTTCAATAAGTTCTAAGTCTTTGATATCAGTATTATATTCAACATTATTAATTTTCAACTTTCCACTTATTTTCATAATTTCCTTCAGCTTGGTTTCAGTCTCAATGTTTTGTTGTTTATTAATTGTGAATTTTAAGGCATTAGGCCTTGGAGTTACCCTTCTTGGTTCCCCAAGTTCCCCAGCTTTAGGTACTGGAAGAAGAAAAATTTTGATAATAATTAATTGAACATTAACCTCTGAATCTCATCAACACAAAGTTTCAATGAACATAATATGTTGGTATTCAAAAATCATGCACGAAAAAGCAATTTGCATCAAACACTCAGGTTAACAATCTATAAAATAAATAGAAGAAGCCTGAAACTCCGTAGTAGGAGAGAAGTAATAAAATATGGAACATTTCAAGTGGACATTCCAGGTGAAGTTATCATAAATAAATAATAATAAATGGAGGTAATCTGTTACACTGTTCTCTAGGCAAACTAAGAGAGGGATTAGAAGAATGTAATGTGTTGGCTCACATGTAAGATTTCTTCGATTAGGGCTAGTCCCACCACCGGGGCTACCACGAATTCCATTATTTGGGAGGCCGTTTGGCTGCCTTATACGATTTAGCATCTCATCTATTTTATCTTGACTAGACATTATGAACCTTTTGTGCTATTCTTCAGCATTCAATATCATCACTCGAACTAAATTTGTTGGCATCGGGGGATCATTTTGGCCTTGCATTACTATAAATTCCTATTTGTTATTTGTTTGTTGGGATTTTGAGGAACAGGGGAATTGAGATCATTCGAAGAAACTGACACTTGACGTTTCAACTTGATTGACAAAAATAAGTTGTCAATTATGACAGATGGAATTCAACTACGTTCGGAAAATATATCTTTAGACAAAATTGATATTTTATAGAATTTTATGGGAAAATAATTGCAAACAGTTAAACCATTCACCTGAAGAATTCTATCGAATCATTTCCTTAATAGATTTCTGAATGATTTCAATAACTCTATGTTCAGTAAATATGAATTCATCGGGCGGTTAAATTTGAAATAATGAATACTTTAATATTAGCATTGTATAAAGAGATAATAATAATATATATATGATAATAATTAGTTAATAATAACAGTTAAAAAACTAAGTGTAAATTACTCAGAAATTATTTCAATTAACCAGGACAACTGGCTCGAATATAGAAGTGAAAAAATCGAATTTCCTCTTTGAATGGCACAGAAAAAATGGAAAAGGTAACTTTGATCAATCATAAAAATGCAGTCTTCGACATCTTGAAATTTTCATGCTGTGCGATATAATTGTGAATTTGAAATTGAATCAAAATGAGTGAAGACGGGCTGGTTGCAATCCATAAGATAATAAATAATATTAACGATCAAGATGAAAGAATTTGGCGTCAAACTGCGGCGAAAAAATGTAAGACGATTTCAGCTTTTCACGGGTGAAACTTTGTATTCTACAATTTATCTATAACATTTATTCTCATATATAAAGTTTCACCTTGTCATGAAACTTGTTCACTAGAATTCAGTGTATATTTACATAATTAAATTTCTACTTCAAAGGTTTGAAAAAAGAAATAGAGAAAATAGAAGAGCAAACAAAACGTTACGAAATACAAATAGCAACACTAAAGAAAGAAAACGAAAGAAGTGTCACAATCATTGGACGATAATATTAAAGAGTAAGTATATATAGTCTTAAAAATTGAATAATGAGAAAACCAGGACGTAAATATACATTCACATATAGTAATATATCTACATCCATACCGTTATTTAGGTCGATTTACGCTCGTTTCTATGCAATTTCGAAAATTTCGCATTTCAAACACGTAACAGAACGTCAATTCTACTCTACGAGGGATGTTAGAAAAGTAATTAGACCGTACGAGCGATCTGACAACGCTGTTATTGGTTTTAATATGAACAATTGATAATTTCAGCCAGTTACAAACTCACAAATTGTTATCCCTCACTTTTCTTTTCGTTCAATCTCTTCGCTTTTAGCGATAAATTAAACGCTAAAAGTGAAGAAACTGAACGAAAGGAAAAGGAGCTCAAGTCCTGGGACGAAAGATATAAGGAAGTTATCGCCGATCTTAAAGAAGCTTATATCAAGAAAACCCTCTATGAATCCATCAATCCAATGTACAAGAAGCTGATGGAAATAAACGCAGCTCAAAAAGAAGCAGAAGTTACGTTGAAACAGTTGAAAGCTTCTTCAGAAAGACGGCAAAGATGCCGGAAGCAATTGGAAATGATAAGAGAGGAAATATTTCAAAAGACTATTTTGAATTTTGTTAATGCAGTAATCAGAAGTCAGAAATACGATGCTGTTACTACTGACAGCATCGTATTTCTGACCTCTGATTACTGCATTATGATGATTAGATTAGATGAAGGTCCTTGTAGGCAAGAAGAAGGAAATGGTAAAAGAGATGTTCGAAGCTCAGGAAGCTTGTGAGTAGTAGATTTCAATGACCTTATAATATACAGTGTTTCACTATAGGAATTACAAACATATATAGCCGTGTAGATGACATTGGGAAAGTCAATTATGCCTTATGACATGACATATACCCCGTTTCGTAGCATAAGCGAGATACAGGGTGTTTAATGTCAACTTAGGGCAATATTCTAATAACTGGTAACTTATGCGCGACCTTTGAAATAACGGTTTTTGGTCACAAATTAGTATTTTTGCGCGCATGTTCTAGGGAAACAGCGTGCTATCGCGTTTTTTCCAAATATCTGTAATTTTCGATGATTGAGCCGAAAATGGTCTCAAACGACTAGATTGGACTCACTGATGACGAATCCGGTGTCAAAATCGATTCTGTCCGACCGGCCGGCCGTGGACACGATAACTGTCGAACGAAGTGAGCAAGCGCACTGAAACTTTCAGGGTAGGTTGCGCATTGGAATGCCGCGGTTGAGTTGGTTAATGGGCCAAATCGGTCGAAGAGTTTCGGAGTTATAGCCATTTAAAATTTCGGAGTTATTTATTTTTCATTTCAGAAACTACCATACTTGTCAGTTAGGCGGAGTATAACGGCGCGCAACTTTGAGCCAAATTTTGTCAACATCATACTGTCAGTAAATTTTAAAGAAATTTTTGAAAAAAATTTTTTCCAAAAAATTTCAGTTCGATACAATCATAAGTTTTGGAGATATTGGGAAAAAATATGTCAAATTTCGAGGTTTTCTTCTCGATATCGTTGTTTTTTCAGTATAACTCAAGAAATACTAATTCAATCCTGATATAACTTCGCAGCTAGTTTGAAGATTCTGACAACTTTATGCAAAATTTCGTGATGATCGTGTCATTAGAAAACTTTGAAAAAAATTTCTGTGATTTTTTTATCATAGCAGCCTCATTAAATTCTGGATGAACCTTCGAACTGTAATTTTTCGATGAAGTAGTGGATTTCAATTCGATCTAAACTGTATTTTGAGTTATCCCTCCCCACGGAAATCTTTAGTAAAAGGCGAAAGATTTATTCGCTACTGAGGAGAGATCAGAGTAACCCCTTACCAACTATCAACTATCAAATTGTATTTTTGGGTAATTATTGGGAAAATAAAATTTTGAATGTGTATATCTGCGGAATCATTAGGTGGATTTTAACCATTCACGAATTCGGCCTTCGTAATCAAGGTCAAAACCTTCTCTACAAATATCGAGTTTCTAAGTTGTTTCTTTCGGAAGTTATTGTGTTTACGCAGTCGGCCGTAGGTTTGGGGCTTTATTACGAAGGTCGAATTCGTGAATAAGTAAAATCCGCCCAATGATTCCGTAGATATACATACCAATTCAAAATTTTATTTTTACAAAAATACAGATTAGATGGAAATGAAATTCAGTAATTTAACGAAAAAAAACTAAAAAATCTAGAAAAGCACTGCCGTGAAGGCAGCAGCTTTTGCGCGCTTCTACGAAGGTCGAATTCGTGAATAGGTAAAATCCGCCCAATGATTCCGTAGATATACCCATTCAAAATTTTATTTTTCCAAAAATACAGATTAGATCGAATTGAAATCCAGTAATTTAACGAAAAAATCTAGAAAAGCACTGCCGTGAAGGCAGCAGCTTTTGCGCGCTTCTACGAAGGTCGAATTCGTGAATAGGTAAAATCCGCCCAATGATTCCGTAGATATACCCATTCAAAATTTTATTTTTCCAAAAATACAGATTAGATCGAATTGAAATCCAGTAATTTAACGAAAAAATCTAGAAAAGCACTGCCGTGAAGGCAGAGGCTTTTGCGCACTTTCACGAAGGTCGAATTCGTGAATAGGTAAAATCCGCCCCATGATTCCGTAGATATACCCATTCAAAATTTTATTTTTCCAAAAATACAGATTAGATCGAATTGAAATCCAGTAATTTAACGAAAAAATCTAAAAAAGCACTGCCGTGAAGGCAGCAGCGTTTGCGCGCATGTTCATTGTAGATGACCGCTTCGGCAACGACTTTGAACATGCGCGCACAAGCTGCTGCTTTTCTGGATTTTTTGGTGGTCAATTTAATTGTGCTGTAGAATTGTGGAAAAAAAAATACAAATGGCGGAAAACCTATAAAGTTTGAATTTTTATTTTCGATTGCCGAATTGGATAGCATTATTTCAATGTACTCGATTTTCTAAGATTTTCCGCGAAATTTTTTTCCAAAACTGGTAACGGGCATTACTATGATCAGAAAATGTTATACTAGAGTGGTATCGTGACCCTACACGGTCCGAAAGTGAAGCGAGTTCGATTTCCACCAAAGTTTTTTTTTTGATGAATTCGTATTTCTTTTCGGTTGACAATCACTGGCCACTTTTCAATTAAAGATTCATTGACTCGGTGTAGAGATCAGCATTAACAGTTTGTACAGGTTTCAGCGATTCAAAATGAATAATTGCGCGCATATTCCACCAACCACACAAAAGCGCTCTTTTGGAGTGTAAACCTGGCTTAGCAGTACTTCAGGGGATTTCACTTGGAGGGAACCACCTCCCTTGTGTTTTGGGTTTTATAGAGTACCCTTTTTCATATCCTGTGATCAAGCTATCAAAAATGCTTCTAAGTTGTGTCGTTGGAACAATAAGTTGCATGCGATTGATCGGCTAGCCTTGTTCTTTTCGACCAGGTTATGCGGGACACAAATACCAACTCTGATTATTTTCCCAATCTGCTTCAAATGCTCTAAGATGTCAACCAAGGTCACACCACATATGTTTTTTCCTTTCCGCCCAGGAATTGACGTGCGCAAAAACGACATTACTTTCCGGTCTCCCTAATATATGGCAGAGCAGTGGTTTGCAGGCGAAGGGTGAAGAGGGGATTGGAAAAGCTATTTCCAGAGTATCTGGTAGTGTCTCAAGCAAGATGGCGATATCTAAGCGTACCGCTACATTGAATGAAGTATTGGTTTTCTGGTCGTACTTTGCTAGTTCCTCAGCTTCGCGCGACATCTATTAATTATGAAATGAGTATGCGACTAAAGTTGTCCACACACAGAAGGAATTTATAGGTTAATTTAAAAATATCTCAACAATTTCGGCGCAGTTTATTTTTACTGTTTCCTAGAAAAGTAAATTATTTTTTTGCAGCTCTGCAAAAAAGGTTCTAAACTACTTGCTCTATTCATTGTAGCTTGTAGCAAACACCTTCGATTTCCTTTCAATAAACATATTCAAACTTTGTAGCTTATTTTCACCTAATAATTATTTTTATATTCAACAGTGAAAAAACTTCGAGTTAGTCATACTAAAATAACAAGTGGAATGTTCGCGAAAAGGGTGAGTTAGTCCATAGAATTCTTCATTATATTTTAATTGTCTGATTTATATAACTTAGATGCCTAACCTGAATATGTAGCCAGAAATGACCAATAGGAATGAAACGAGCAGGTTTCCAGGTATGTAACAGATAGAATTATTCTATCTTTCAAGTAACGAGAAGTCTTCGCAGTAAAGCAAAAAAAATAAGGAAAACATACTGTGAAATTCTATGTAGGCCTTCAAATCGCATGCGATAAAGTTGGGATTAATCAGATTCGGACATTCAAGAGATTTTTGTGCGTCACCCATGACATTTTTTTCTTCATAAAAATTATCATTTCTCTTCAAACGAAACGCTTTTGAGATATTCAACTTTGAATGTCATGAGATCTAATGAAGATTCGAGAAAAGCTCTGTTTTAGTGGATCTACCTATGAGCGAGAAAGTTCCTTAGATCAAGAGTTGATAATCATTTACTTTCTGCAAATTTCATGCCAAAAAAGCCTGAAATCAGTAGACAATGTCTCATGAAGAGTCGCACGGAAGCATAGACATGAAGATGTAGATAGCGCAATAATGAAATATCTCATCATCAGGGTCCCTATTCTTGAATCGGGGAAGGGGGAAAATAGGCGTGTCGACGCTGTTGTCAAGGAAACGCGGTGAATTTTTGATGGAACTATAGAGAACGTTCCTTCCATCACATTCAAGAATGGGGTCCCAGGAGTGTATAAACCACAAGTTTCACTTTAAATGAAAATAATAAACTTCAATTCCCACGTAAAGTTTCGACTCATTCAACAATTGTTGGAATTAGTTCAAAATGTAATCCTGACGAAGACACCATAGTGTGGTGGAACAATTGTTGAAATGAATTAATATCTAAATGTGTAAATTGAAGTTGAATTTTTTTTATTTGGAATGTATTTCCACCAAGTAAAGGCTGAATCCACCAAATAATGAACGCTCATACTATCTCTTAAAGGGTAGGCCACATATACGCGATCGCGTTCACGGTGGCGATCGCGATGGCGTTCACGTTCTGCCCGAAACACATATATGCTATCAGATCACGAACTTTTTTCTCAGTTTCTGTCAAAATCTCTATAGAAACGACATAATATTTCATTAACGTCATGCGATCCCTTCTGAACGCTGCCAGGTCGCAGACAGATCGCGACAAGTGTGTGCTGCTCCACTAGTTCAATGTAATTATCTGATCGCCATCGTGATCGCGTGTATGCGGCCTCCGCTTTACTCGAGCCGAATCTGACAACGACAATCGAAAAAGTGCTTATTACACATCCCTGGATAAAAAAAATAGGCGTGTCGACGCTGTTGCCAAGGAAACTCGGTGCATTTTTGATGGGACGATAGAGAACGTTCATACCATCACATTCAAGAATAGGGCCTCAGATCGGGTCTACTCGATCGCCCCAGATTAGGACCCTAGCTGCCAGTTCCTCATTTCACTACACGATCCCTGCAGGCAGGTTCCTAGGTGATGGGTAGTGTAATAGGCCTTTAAACTAAAATTAAAAATGATTCAACGATCACCAATTCAAATATTTCATTTCCGCCAGACTTCAACAAACTAAGGAGACTTAACGTGGATAAGAAAGATCTCAACCAAACTCATCAGAATCAAACGCTTAACAAGCCAAATCTGAACAAAGAAAATATACAACCAATCCCCACTCCAAAAAAGAACCCGATTCCGATCAATCGAATAAATATTCTCAGCAACAAAACGGTTGCACTGCCACCTCTAAAATCAATTCTCACAAAAAAGAGCTTTCGTGCAGACACTTCAACCAGGAGTTTTGGGGATATTTCCTTCAACAGATCCCAGAACAGTCAGTTAACAATTAGTCAGCCGGAATCTGTAAAAAAATTGGATTCTACACTTAAATCAAGCCAAGAGAGCAATGCACAAGTTGATAAAAATCAAAACATCCAACAGAACCCGATGGAACAAAACACCAAAAAAAAATTTCAAAAAGCACTGCCGTGAAGGCAGCAACTTTTGCGCGCATGTTCAATGTAGATGACCGCTTCAGCAACGAATTTGAACGTGCGCGCGTACCAAATTTCAGTTCGATACGATCATAAGTTTCGGAGATATCGGGAAAAAATATGTCAAATTTCGAGGTTTTCTTCTCGATATCGTTGATTTTTTCGGTATTACTCGAGAAATACTGATTCAGTCCTGATTAAACTTCACAGCTAGTTTTAAGATGCTAAAAGACAACTTTATGCAAAATTTCGTGATAATCGTGTTATTAGAACAATTTGAAAAAAAAAATTTATATGATTTTCTCATCATATCATCCTCATTAAATTCTGTATGAAACTTCGAACTGTTATTTTCGATGAAGTACTGGATTTCAATTCGATCTGGTCTGTATTTTTGGAAATATTGGAAAAATAAAATTTTGATTGGGTATATCTACGGAATCATTAGGCTGACGGTCAGCCTAACGGCCGACTGCGTAAACACAATAACTTCCGAAAGAAACAACTCAGAAACTCGATATTTGTAGAGAAGGTTTGGACCTCAATTACGAAGGCCGAATTCGTGAATGGGTAAAATCCACCCAATGATTCCGTAGATATACCCAATCAAAATTTTATTTTTCCAATATTTCCAAAAATACAGACCAGATCGAATTGAAATCCAGTACTTCATCGAAAATAACAGTTCGAAGTTTCATACAGAATTTAATGAGGATGATATGATGAAAAAATCATATAAATTTTTTTTTTCAAATTGTTCTAATAACCCGATTATCACGAAATTTTGCACAAAGTTGTCTTTCAGCATCTTAAAACTAGCTGTGAAGTTTAATCAGGACTGAATCAGTATTTCTCGAGTAATACCAAAAAAATCAACGATATCGAGAAGAAAACCTCGAAATTTGACATATTTTTTCCCGATATCTCCGAAACTTATGATCGTATCGAGCTGAAATTTGGTACACTGCTGTGAAATTAGAAGGTCAAAGTGTGAGTATAATTTTTTTTGGATATGATGAATGGTTTCCGAAAAAAAAATTTTTTTGTAAAAAAATTTCGAAAAAAATTTTATTTTAAATTTATTGACAATATGATCTTGACGAAATTTGGCTCAAAGTTGCGCGTCGTTATACTCCACCAAACTGTCAAGTTTGAATCCAATCGCTCAAGTAGTTTCTGAAATAAAAAATAAATAACTTCAAAATTTCAAATGCCTATAACTCCGAAACTATTCGATCGATTTGGCCCATTAACGAACTTAACCGCGGCATTCCAATGCGCGACCTACCCTGAAAGTTTCAAGTCGCTAGCTCACTTCGTTCGACAGTTATCGTGTCTACGGCCGGCCAACCGGCCGGCCGGCCGGACAGAATCGATTTTGACACCGGATTCATCATCAGTGAGTCCAACCTAGTCGATTGAGACCATTTTCGGCTCAATCATCCAAAATTACAGACATTTGATCAAAACGATAGCACGCTGTTCCCCTAGAACATGCGCGCAAAAAGAACTATCACTATCATCAGCGAATATCACTAAACCATCTGATTTCCTGAAAAACCTGAAATTCACAACTCAGTCTAATAAACCGAACAATAAGTCAAGCCCTTTGAGTATTCAGAGTAGTCTTAAGAATCAGACTCAGAAAGCTTCGATTCTCAAGAGCCAAGTGGTTAAGAGGAAACTGAATGAAAGTGTCCAAGATGACGACTTTGACACTAGTCTTAGGAAAAAGGTAAATATTCATTTTATAATCGTTATTCCTCTGTCAACTTGGTCTTCAAATCCACCGATGATTCCTTTGAATTGTGATCCACTGGTTCACATTATTAGATGATCGATAGATTTAATCAAATGGTTGTTCAATCAAGATTGATATTCACGCCCTGATTACAAATAATCAATACTTACGTGATGTCCTCAAGTCCTACGATTATTGTTATGAAATATATCAGAAATATTCAGTTCAATGTAAAAGGAATGTATAGACTTTCGTTCATTTCTCTTTGAATTTCAATGTCAAGAGTTCTATGCTATGGACATATACTCTATAGGTTGGTAACTTTTGGACAAAACAATTCGCTAGCGCTATCTGAGGGGAGATCCTTGAGAACTCTAACCCTCTGTGTATTACGTTCATGCATTTATTGTTGGGAGTTGATCGGTTTGACAGAGTCTAGGGTTGGGACACTGCAACTCCCTCCTAAAGGCTGATGGATGAATCTCAAGTATATAACTCATGTTTTGGCATAAACAAAGCACACATGTACAACTTCGTTAAATCATAAAAATTCATTGATCCTAGGAGAAAAATGTGAACTTTGCTAGTCCAATCCAACAGCAGATAGAAATAAATCAGGTTTCTTCACCGGAAGGGACCAGTTTGTTATCTTCTCCTGCTAGTATACCTTCAAACAGGGTCATGAACGCATCTATGGAAGGAAATATGTGGATGTCACCATCTGACAGGAACGACGGTAACTATACGGAAGAGGGATGTAATAACTAGCTTATTGACTGATGTTTTTCAGATGAATTCCAAATGGGCCGTCCAAATTTCAGTTTTGGGGTATCCAGTGAGTAATTGTTAAAATATAAAAACATTAATCCTTACAAATAAGAATTTCACAATGATAAGATTATGTTTCAGATGAAAACCAATGTGATAAAAAAAACTCCAACTTACCTCAAGGTAAATTTTTTTCTGTTTTTTATTCATTCAAACTTATTGAGAGAGAAGATTCTTTTTCAATGTTTTCACTTTTCCACTTTATCCTTTTATTTTTGAAGATCCCCTATTTGGAGGTACTAACGATGCCGAACCCTCATTTGGATTTTGTTTTGGTGGATCATCCAAGGCAAGTGGTGGACTTTGGGATTTTTTTGGTTGATTTCTGACGTTTGTTGCAGCTTTAGATATTATTTGAGTTAATTTTTTTTTGTTCAATTCAAGATGTTTTATTCAAAATAAATATCATTTTTGTGTTGGGAATATGATGTTGTCTAAAACAGTAAATAAAAGAATCTTACCCTTATAGAACATTAATTATAATGGTCTTAAATGATTCTATTATAGGGAGACATTTTTTCCAGACCACAGTTTCAATCAAACCTGAACAACAGACAAAACACAACTGTTTCTCCCCCATTCGAAAGAAACTGAAAATGGCTTCGAAAGTCATCTGCTATGGAGTTTGGGCATAATCAATCCAAATATTATCCAACTTTTTTTTTTGCCAATGTACGGGAGATTCACATAAAATGTTTATTAAAAGAACATTTAGATATAGAATATAATAAATTAAATAATTAACCAAACTTTACATCATCGTCTACTTGCATTCCTCATGATAAGGATCGTCGAGGCCATACTCGATCAGTTTCTGATAGTCCTCGGTCTTTTCGGATTCTGATTCGATCTTCATAGGCTCTTCCGACACTTCACCATTACCTTCAGCCATAGCTGGAAATGAGAAATAAGACGGATCAGACGAGGTGAACGAAATTTGGCACCTAAGTCATCCACTTTAAGGAAGTTAATCAATCGGTAGGCCATGGAATAGTGTGAATGAGTTTTTCTAACTAGATCCGAGTCAGGTTGGCATTCTTGAAATGTCGACATGGTCTAACTAACAGGAGGGAAACCTTTCTCAATTAAACACAGTGAAATGTGACAAATTTTCATAGCCTACCGACTAACTTCATGAACGACATATTATATCGAATCAATAGCTTTTGCATGCTGGCCCATATTCTCACCATCACAAATTGTGAACAACCCTGTACACTATAATACTAAGGACATAAACAATTTAGCTTTCTACGAATATGGTAGTAATAAATAAGCAAGGTTTCTTAAAAAATAAAGAAATGAAGGATTGAACAAAAATAATCAGAAATCAATAGCAATGCGAAATATACAGTTTGTCCGATTTAAAATATCAACATTTTTGCTGCTTTTGAGTGTCAATGTCGAATAACTGAACTCATTTCAGATCGATAGAACATAGTTAGTTAAGTTTCATTATTCAGAAGCTTATTATAGAACATTCTATAGGTATTGAACCCTATGACAATTTTTTTGAGCGATACGACCCCTAACAAAATTCTACTTGATTCAAAACGATCATAGAATATGCATGACAGTAAGTAAGCGTCAATCAAAAACTTTATGGTTGTAATGAAATGGGATTCATGGATTATGGAAACGATCCCAATTTTATATTGTGAGCGTGATTCATTATTTTTTGTTGAAATATGTACAGAATTCAGAATTAGATTTAATTAAGTAAACAGTTTCCTTCAATCTATTAATTTCTAACATACACTAGTCAAACATATTCTAAAATAAAAAAAAATGTTTAGATAACCTATTGTTCTTTTGACCTGCACATTTTAAGTCATCAGGAGATCACTTAAATCAATATACGTGTCAATGTATGCAGGAAAGAATTACAGTGAAATCTCTTTTGGACGGACACCAACAGGACAGCAAAAATGTGTGTCCTGTCAATAGAAAGTTTTCGATTTCTTGCAAGGCTGAAATTTAATATTTATTTCAATTGATTGACATGGAATTACTGAGAGAAACTAAATACCATGGAATGAACATTAAGGGAGCATATAAAATATGTTCACGTTCTTATATATACAATAAGAATTATGTGAAAAATTTTCGAAAAGATGCGTTATATTCATAGTTTTGTAGTAGTCTCAAAAATGCAAATTGATTGCTTGACCAAATTGCTAACAAATAGAAGCACATTCAGGTGGCGAATAATAATAACTTGATGTTTCTCAAATTGGTCTAGACATCCAAAGGCGAATTTTGGCGCTGTAACCACAGGTAACCATAGTTAGTAGTTACCCGTGACGTCATAGTCACGTAGTTACTTCTGTCTGACTGTCTGTCAACTCCAAAGAGAACCTCACTTTTCTTTCTTACTTCTGTCTGTCAACTCCAAAGAGAACTTCGATACTATCTTGTATCGGAAGACTTCTTTTATTTAGAAGAATGAAAATTGTATCTATTTTTATCAAACAAGCGTGCAAGAACAATGATAAAAAAAACCTGCCAGATGTTTCAAAAATGAACATTAAAAATTGGGTAGAATTCTCGACTTCGTTAGAAATTAACATATCGTTTTCGGGAAAGAAGTCAAATAAATTAATAAGGACTACAAGTGTATTCTTTATTGATATTTCCTAGCTTTCGTTCCTACTTTTGGAACTTCTTCAGGGACTGAAAACAAAATGATGTTACTTGAAATGAGCATTCACTTATAGAAGTGCTAAAAAAAAACTTACATTCAATGTGAATTTTGAATACATAGGACCAATTACTATCTACCATATAATTTAATGTTTTATCAATTGCTGCAACTTCTGAACCATAATTTGTTTCACAATAGTAAATTATTAATTAAAATTTCTTACACTTTCTTTTTTTTACGTCTGTTAGGTAAAAGCAAAAGTGGAGGTGTCCGCTTAATAGAGGGTTCCATTAAGAGAGATTTCACTGCATCTCGAAACAACAACATCGAGTTATTCAAACATCCTTCAGCAAACTTAAAAATTAGTAGGACAAAACGAAACGTCACTAACCATGCAACATACCTATTGGCTGTCCTATCAGCCTCGTCCACTGCTTCGATAAACCACTTTCCAACATTTACTTCTTCTATCTCATACTTTTTAATGAAAGCATGCTTTTTCAATTCGCGGTACTTTGGCCTGCTCTGATGTTGCTTCCTCAAGCTAAAAACAATAATTTTCATCTATTCAATCACCAAATTAACGTGTTTATTGGCTGAAAGCGTAAAGAAGTAGTTAATTAAAATGAGTTATTTAGCTGATAGAATAACGGCAATCTGACACTTGGGACATCTGAACTACTCCAATCTGTTCCATCCACAGAGCAATTCTTGTATACATCATTAATGTCAGATGTCATTCATTTAAAGTATCTGTCATGAACTCCATGAATTCCAAGGTCATCGATAACTTAGTTACGAAAATTTCTAATATGTTCTATTCCTACTCACCAACAAGACACGAAGTCCTGAAAATCAGCACTGAACCCCTTGTTCTTTGGAAGGGAAGGCGGATCCTGATTTATAACCTTCGCCAACACCTCAAAATCAGTCTTGCAGTCTTGATAGGGAAACACTCCCGTTGCTAATTCCACCAAGGTTATACCGAGGGACCAGACATCAGCACGAACATCATAATCAGGATTTTCCGTATTTGGCTCTATTCTCTCCGGCTGTAAACAAATTTAAGAGTAATTATTCTTCTAAATTTAAATAAGGCACTTGAGAATCAATATATAAGTTGAGAATAGACACTTACAGCCATATATGCCGCACAACCCGCACTTCTTGTTTTAGCCATTGAATCAACAAGCCTACCACTTATGCCAAAATCGCACAATTTAACGTTGCCTTTTTCGTCCAAAAGGATGTTCGAAGGTTTAACATCGCGATGCATTACACCATATTTGTCTTTGAGGTAGGACAGGGCTTCCACAGTCTAAAAATACCATCAACATTACAAAAAATCGGTACTTTTATAGTTCATGGGCTCTAAAATAGACCCATGAAGAACATCACTCTTGGAAATACATGTTAATTGGATATATTTCTGAGAAAACTATTGCAAGAGTTTTTTCTCTATTTATGTGGGTGTATTACTCACGGCAACTGTCACTTTGCCAAGAATTCTTTCCAGTATCGGTTTCTTGAGTTTCTTCAGTAATTTATCGAAACAAGTCGCCATCAATTCCATACAAATCCAAACCTCAGATTCCATTATGAAGCAACCTAAGCATTGCACAATAAATTTACAGTCATGACTCTTGAGAACCACTTCTATGTCCATAATGATTCTCTTATCTTCTTCCGAATTGCCTGTTGTTTTGTTGTTTATTAATTGTGAATTTTAAGGCATTAGGCCTTGGAGTTACCCTTCTTGGTTCCCCAAGTTCCCCAGCTTTAGGTACTGGAAGAAGAAAAATTTTGATAATAATTAATTGAACATCAACCTCTGAATCTCATCAACACAAAGTTTGAATGAACATAATATGTTGGTATTCAAAAATCATGCACGAAAAAGCAATTTGCATCAAACACTCAGGTTAACAATCTATAAAATAAATAGAAGAAGCCTGAAACTCCGTACTAGGAAAGAAGTAATAAAATATGGAACATTTCAAGTGGACATTCCAGGTGAAGTTATCATAAATAAATAATAATAAATGGAGGTAATCTGTTACACTGTTCTCTAGGCAAACTAAGAGAGGAATTAGAAGAATGTAATGTGTTGGCTCACATGTAAGATTTCTTCGATTAGGGCTAGTCCCACCACCGGGGCTACTACCACGAATTCTATTATTTGGGAGGCCGTTTGGCTGCCTTATACGATTTAGCATCTCATCTATTTTATCTTGACTAGACATTATGAACCTTTTGTGCTATTCTTCAGCATTCAATATCATCACTCGAACTAAATTTGTTGGCATCGGGGGATCATTTTGGCCTTGCATTACTATAAATTCCTATTTGTTTGTTGGGATTTTGAGGAACAGGGGAATTGAGATCATTCGAAGAAACTGACACTTGACGTTTCAACTTGATTGACAAAAATAAGTTGTCTATTATGACAGATGGAATTCAACTACGTTCAGAAAATATATATTTAGACAAAATTGATATTTTATAGAATTTTATGGGAAAATAATTGCAAACAGTTAAACCATTCACGTGAAGAATTCTATCGAATCATTTCCTTAATAGATTTCAATAACTCTATGTTCGATAAATATGAATTCATCGGGCGGTTAAATTTGAAATAATGAATACTTTAACATTAGTTAATAATAACAGTTAAAAAACAAAGTGTAAATTACTCAGAAATTATTTCAATTAACCAGGACAACTGGCTCGAATATAGAAGTGAAAAAATCGAATTTCCTCTTTGAATGGCACAGAAAAAATGGAAAAGGTAACTTTGATCAATCATAAAAATGCAGTCTTCGACATCTTGAAATTTTCATGCTGTGCGATATTATTCTGAATTTGGAATTGAATCAAAATGAGTGAAGACGGGCTGGTTGCAATCCATAAGATAATAAATAATATTAACGATCAAGATGAAAGAATTTGGCGTCAAACTGCGGCGAAAAAATGTAAGACGATTTCAGCTTTTCACGGGTGAAACTTTGTATTCTACAATTTATCTATAACATTTATTCTCATATATAAAGTTTCACCTTGTCATGAACCTTGTTCACTAGAATTCAGTGTATATTTACATAACTAAATTTCTACTTCAAAGGTTTGAAAAAAGAAATAGAGAAAATAGAAGAGCAAACAAAACGTTACGAAATACAAATGGCAACACTAAAGAAAGATCCACTGCATAAGAAAACGAAAGAAATCTCACAATCATTGGACGATAATATTAATGAGTAAGTATATAGTCTTAAAAATTGAATAATGAGAAAAGCAAGACACATCCTTTTTGTCGGGGAGGTCATTCCGTGTACGAGTTGGTGGTGGTCTGTCTACGTCCGCGATGAATGTCAAAAGTGGTGTCCCGCAGGGCTCGGTTCTTGGTCCACTTCTTTTCATTTTATATACAGCCGATTTACCAACATCAATTAGATCGAAATGTGCACTCTTCGCCGATGACACGAAGATTTTCAATCGCTCACTTAATTCACGGGTTATTCAGGAGGATCTCGATGCCCTCAGCAGTTGGTGCCGGAAGTGGATGATGCCTCTGAATTTGAGCAAATGCTGTGTTATGCACATGGGAAAGAAGAACCCTCGGGCTCCCTATTACATCGATGGGGTGAGACTTGGCACAGTGACTCGCCACTTGGATCTCGGTGTGACTGCAGCGGATGACTTAAGCTGGTCGGACCATATTGCGTCAGTAACAACGAAAGCGAGACAGATGATCTACCTCTTCAGCAAAACATTCCCAAACACTGATGTTATCACTTGGGGAATGATTTATAAAACCTATATTCGGCCGATAATGGAGTACGCAGGTCCGGCTTGGTGGACTTCTTTGCGGGGCGAGGTGGATGGGTTGGAGTCTGTTCAGAGATGGAGCACCAGAATTCCTTACGGCGTTAAAAGACCTGATTACGCAACAAGGTTGAAAGTGCTCGATATACCCACATTTGAACAACGGCGTGCGAGAGGCGATTTAATATTCTCCTACAGGGCCGTCCATGGTCATTTTGGTCCGGATATCATGAACATGTACCGTATAAATACGAACAATTTACGGGGCCATGGATTCAAGCTCGCGAAGGAAAAATTCAGGACTACCCAGAGGCAAATGTTTTTGTCAAACCGAGTTTTCAATGTTTGGAACTCCTTGCCTGAAATCGTCGTAGAATCATCTTCGGTGAATGGATTCAAGAACAGCTTCGACCGATGGGTGACCTTGTAGTGATGATGGTGTTCTATACAATTTCTTTTTTTTTCCTCTTTATGATTTTTCAACCATATGTACTGAGTTCATTTCTAGGAGTTCACTTTTAATTTAGTTTATGATGTGAGTTTATAGGTGTATACCTCAACTCTTATCCAAATAAAATAATAATAATAATAATAATAATATAAATATACATTCACATACATACCTCTAGTAATATATATATCCATATTGTTATATAGGTCGATTTACGCTAGTTTCTACGCAATTTCGAACATTTCGCATTTCAATCACGTAACTTCAATTCTACTATACATGGGATGTTAGAAAAGTAATTAGACCGTACGAGCGATCTGACAACGCTGTTATTGATTCTGATATGAACAATTGATAATTTCAGCCAGTTACAAATTCACAAATTGTTATCGCTCACTTTAAACGCTAAAAGTCAAGAAATTGAACGAAAAGAAAAGGAGCTGAAGTCCTGGGACAAAAGATATAAGGAAGTTATCGCCGATCTTGAAGAAGCTTATAACATCAAGAAAACCGTTCTTCAATCCATCAATCCAATGTACAAGAAGCTGATGGAAATAAACGCATCTCAAAAAAAAGCAGAAGTTACGTTAAAACAGTTGAAAGCTACTTCAGAAAGACGGCAAAGATGCCGGAAGCAATTGAAAATGATAAGAGAGCAAATATTCCACAAGACTATTTTGAATTTTGTTAATGCAGTAATCAGAAGCCAAAAATACAATGCTGTCACTAGTAAGATGAAGGTCCTTGAAGGCAAGAAGAAGGAAATGGTAAAAGAGATGTTCGAAGCTCAGGAAGCTTGTGAGTAGTAGATTTCAATGACCTTATAATATACAGTGTTTCACTATAGGAATTAGACAAACATATACAGGGTATTTCACGAGGAACCTCACCCATATTTATACGGGAAACTACTGAACGTATTTTCATGAAATTCAGCACTTATAAGTATTTCACGATGCTGATGAAATCTAAAATATTTTCAAGGCATGAGCACCTCCGGTTTTTCCGGAAATGACGTCAACTTCCGTTTTTCAAATTAGAACACCATTTTTTTATTGCAGAAATTGATTCCTCAGAAAATTTCAATTTATTTTGATGTAACATTTTTCAGTTTTGGTTGGAAAATTCTCTCTGGGCGGGAAAATTCGAAAAAAAAATCTAAAATAGAGCTCCGCTGAAACAAGAATAACTTCGAGGTTTTTGGATGGAAAATTTTCATTTTTGGAATTTTTCAAGATGTAAGATTGATGTATCCACTTTAAAAATCGAAATCGCGATTCATGATACAGGGGGTGAACAAATCGCTTTCAAAGTTAGGGATGACAAAATCGTGAAAAATCAATTTTTTCAAATTAGAACCCCATTTTTTTATGGCAGATATTGAATCTACGTTAAAAAATAATGTGAGTGTATGCATCACACCCTTGCCCTAAAGTGGATATTTTCTGAGTTATTCACAAAAAACTGTTTTTCGTCTTGAATTTTCAGCTATTTCTTTTCCCTTCACGCCAAAAAGATGAAATTTTCAGGAACTGTTACTTAAACCATGTTTTAGATTTTATTACCCTAATATGCAAGAGAAAAAAGTTACAGGTTGTTCCTAAATAGATGGCGAATTTGGATTCGAATTTGTATCGGAAACCTCTTTATTTCAACTAATCGGCCATCGGTTTTCTCTCCAGTGATAAATAAATAATTCCTTATGAACCATATGCAAAAACTTACCATGTTTTACATTATTTTTTTTTAATGATAGATATCATTAATTACATCTGCCAAATTCCTCTTTATTCAGTAGCATTTTGTGTTTACTATTAATTTGGTGATAATTCGTATTATGTTATAAAATCGATCACTATGCCTAATTTTACCAATGAAGATTATTTAAATCTCATTCTACTTCATGGAGAATGTAATAAAGTTGTAGATAGAACGATTCGACTGTTCATTGAGAGGTTTCCTGACCGACCCAGACCAACGAGAGATACCATTAACAGAACCATGACAAACTTGAGAAATGTCGGATCTTTCGTTAAGAAAACTACATACAGAGAAAAAAGTGTAGTAGAAGATGAGAACAACGAAATTACAGTTCTTGCATATTTGAAGGGAAAAGAAATAGCTGAAAATTCAAGACGAAAAACAGTATTTTGTGAATAACTCAGAAAATATCCATTTTAGGGCAAGGGTGTGTTGCATACCCTCACATTATTTTTTAACGTAGATTCAATATCTGACATAAAAAAATGGGGTTCTAATTTGAAAAAATTGATTTTTCACGATTTTGTCATCCCTAACTTTGAAAGCGATTTTTTCACCCCCTGTATCATGAATCGCGATCTCGATTTCTAAAGTGGATACATCAATTTTACATCTTGAAAAATCCCAGAAATGAAAATTTTCCATCCAAAAACCTCGAAGTTATTCTTGTTTCAGCGGAGCTCTATTTTCGATTTTTTTTTCGAATTTTCCCGCTCAGAGAGAATTTTCCAACCAAAACTGAAAAATGTTACATCAAAATAAATTGAAATTTTCTAAGGAATCTATTTCTGCAATAAAAAAATGGTGTTCTAATTTGAAAAACGGAAGTTGACGTCATTTCCGGAAAAATCGGAGGTGCTCATGCCTTGAAAATATTTTAGATTTCATCAGCATCGTGAAATACTTATAAGTGCTGAATTTCATAAAAATACGTTCAGTAGTTTCCCGTATAAATATGGGTGAGGTTCCTCGTGAAAGACCCTGTATAGCCGTGTAGATGACATTGGGAAAGTCAATTATGCCTTATGACATGACATATACCCCGTTTCGTAGCATAAGCGAGATACAGGGTGTTTAATGTCAACTTAGGGCAATATTCTAATAACTGGTAACTTATGCGCGACCTTTGAAATAACGGTTTTTGGTCACAAATTAGTATTTTTGCGCGCATGTTCTAGGGAAACAGCGTGCTATCGTTTTTTCCAAATATCTGTAATTTTCGATGATTGAGCCGAAAATGGTCTCAAACGACTAGATTGGACTCACTGATGACGAATCCGGTGTCAAAATCGATTCTGTCCGACCGGCCGGGCGTGGACACGATAACTGTCGAACGATTATGTGAGCTAGCGACCTGAAACTTTCAGAGTAAGTTGTGCATTGGAATGCCGCGGTTAAGTTCGTTAATGGGCCAAATCGGTCGAACAGTTTCGGAGTTATAGCCACTTAAAATTTTGGAGTTATTTATTTTTCATTTCAGAAACTACTTGAGCGATTGGATTTAAACTTGGCAGTTAGGTGGAGTATAACGACGCGCAACTTTGAGCCAAATTTTGTCAAGATCATACTTCAGTAAATTAAAAAAAAAAATTTCCAAAGAAATTTTCTTTTTCGGAAACTGTTTATCATATCCGAAAAAAAATTGCTCCCAGACTTTGAGCTTCATATTTCACAGCAGTGTACCCAATTTCAGTTCGATACAATCATGAGTTTTGGAGATATTGGGAAAACATATGTCAAATTTCGAGGTTTTCTTCTCGATATCATTGTTTTTTTCGGTAAACTCAAGAAATACCAATTCAATCCTGATAAAACTTCGCAGCTAGTTTGAAGATTCTGAAAGACAACTTTATGCAAAATTTCGTGATTATCGTGTCATTAGAACACTTTGAAAAAAAAATCTGTGATTTTCTTATATCAGCCTCATTGAATTCTGTATGAACCATCGAACTGTAATTTTTTCGATGAAGTACTGGATTTCAATTCGATCTAATCTGTATTTTTGGAAATATTGGGAAAATAAAATTTTGAATGGGTATATCTGCGGAATCATTAGGTGGATTTTAACCATTCACGAATTCGGCCTTCGTAATTAAGGTCCAAACCTTCTCTACAAATATCGAGTTTCTAAGTTGTTTCTTCGGAAGTTATTGTGTTTACGCAGTCGGCCGTAGGTTTGGGGCTTAATTACGAAGGTCGAATTCGTGAATAGGTAAAATCCGACCAATGATTCCGTAGATATACCCATTCAACATTTTATTTTTCCAAAAATACAGATTATATCGAATTGAAATCCAGTAGTTTAACGAAAAAAATCTAAAAAATCTCAGCCGTGAAGGCAGCAGCTTTTGCGCGCATGTTCAATGTAGATGACCGCTTCGGCAACGAGTTTGAACATGCGCGCAAAAGCTGCTGCCTTCGCGGCAGTGCTTTTCTAGATTTTTGGTGGTCAATTCAATTTTTCTGTAGAATTGCGGAAAAAAAATTCCAAATGGCGGAAAACCTATAAAGTTGGAATTTTCATTTTCGATTGCCGAATTGGATAGCATTATTTCAATGTACTCGATATTTTAAGATTTTCCGCGAAAATTTTTTTCCAGAACTGGTAATTACTATGATCAGAAATGTTAAACTAGAGTGGTATCGTGACCCTACACGGTCCGAAAGTTGAGCGAGTTCGATTTCCACCAAAGTTTTTTTTGATGAATTCGTATTTCGTTTCGGTTGACAATCGCTGGCCACACTTTTCAATTAAAGATTATTTGACTCGGTGTAGAGGTCAGCGCGCATTAAGAGTTTGTACAGGTTCCAGCGATTCAGAATGAATAATGGCGCGAATATTCCACCAACCACACAAAAGCGCTCTTTTGGAGTGTAAACCGGGCTTAGCAGTACTTCAGGGGATTTCACTTGGAGGGAACCACAGCCCTTGTGTTTAATATTATGTGTGGGTTATTATAGAGCACCGTTTTTATATCCTGTGATCAAGCTATCAAAAATGCTTCTATGTGTCGTTGAAACAATAAGTTGCATGCGTTTGATCGGCTTGCCTTGTTCTCTTCGACCAGATTATGCGGGACCCAAAAACCTACTCTGATTATTTTCCTGAACTGCTTCCAATGTTCTAAGATGGTCGACCAAGGTTGGTTACGTTTTAATTTCACGATCATCTGACACAGATGTTCTTCCCTTTCCGCCCAAGAATTGACGTGCGCAAAAACGACATCATTTTCCAGCGCTCCTAATATATGGCAGAGCAGTGTGGCTTTCAGGCGAAGGGTGAAGAGGGGATTGGAAAAGCTATTTCCAGAGTCTCTGGTAGTTTCTCAAGCAAGATGGCGATATCTAAGCGTACCGCTATATTGAATGAAGTATTGGTTTTCTGGTCGTGCTTTTCTAGTTCTCAGCTTCGCGCGACATCTATTAAATATGCAGGGCTGGGCAGTATTTCTATTACTTGTAATTGAAATACGTATTTGAAATACAAATACGTATTTTGTATTTGTATTTCAATTACTCCTTGAAAATGTATTTTGTAATTGGTATTTCAAATACCTGACGCTGAAGTATTTTGCATTTCGATATTTTTGTCTTCGAAACACTTTCGAACAAATACATCTAGCGCTGAGCGCTCTAAAGAAAATAGTCCCTCAATCTCCCTTCAGATGGCGCGACGTTCATCTGCGTCATCTAGTTCTTTTGTTAGCAATCATATTTTCGGCAAATGGAAAGGAAGAAAAGGTCCTGCGCAATGGTCATTTCATCATGGAGTTAGAGACAACTTCTAAAAACGATGAGAGCAAAGAGCTTACCATCCTTGAACATTATCCTAACATAAAAATCTAGAAAAGCACTGACGTGAAGTCAGCAGCTTTTACGCGCTTGTTCACATTGCGAAATGGTGACTTGGAAATTTCAATGAAATAGGAAAAATTTTTTAAAATAAATTTTCAAAAAAAAATAATTTTTGTTTCGAATTTTTCCATGGATAATTCTTCTTATTGACACTGTTCATATTCCAACCAAGTTTCATTCCGATCAGATGAATATTTTTCGAGTTATTGAAAAATCAAAATTTCAAATGGCAGCACAAAAACCATTTGGCAGATTTGACCCATTAACGAATTTAACCGAGATATTCAGGATCTTAACCTAACCTGAAAATTTCAAGACTCTAGGTCCTTCCTTTCGAAAGTTACAGCGCACACGGCCTGACGGACAGAATCAATTTTGACCACGGATTCTTCATCAGTGAGTCCAACTTTGCCCAGCCCTGTAAAATGAGTATGCGACTAAAGTTGTCCACGCACAGAAGGGATTTATAGGTTAATTTAAAAAATATTTCAACAATTTCGGCGCAGTTGATTTTTAGTATTTCCTAGAAAAGTAAATTATTTTTTTGTAGCTCTGCAAAAAAGGGCCTAAACCACTTGCTCTATTCATTGTAGCTTGTAGCCAACACTTTCGATTTCCTTTCAATACAAGATAGACCTATTCAAACTTTGTAGCTTATTTTCACCTAATAATTATTTTTATATCCAACAGTGAAAAAACTTCGAGTTAGTAATACTAAAATAACAAGTGGAATGTTCGCGAAAAGGGTGAGTTTGTCCATAGAATTCTTCATTATATTTTAATTGTCTGTTTTATATAACATAGATACCTAACCTTAATATGCAGCCAGAAATGACCAATAGGAATGAAACGAGCAGGTTTCCAGGTATGTAACAGATAGAATTATTCTCTCTCTTTCAAGTAACGAGAAGTCTTCGCAGTAAAGCAAAAAAAATAAGGAAAACATACTGTGAAATTCCATGTAGGCCTTCAAATCGCATGCGATAAAGTTGGGATTAATCAGATTCGGACATTCGAGAGATTTTTGTGCGTCATCCATAACATTTTTTCCTTCATAAAAATCATCATTTCTCTTCGAACGAAACGCTTTTGAGATATTCAACTTTGAATGTCATGAGATCTAATGAAAATTCGAGAAAAGCTCTGTTTTAGTAGATCCACCTATGAGCGAGAAACTTCCTTAAATCAAAAGTTAATAATCATTTACTTTCTGCAACTTTCATGCCAAAAAAGCCTGAAATCAGTAGACAATGTCTCATGAAGAGTCGCACGGAAGCATAGACATGAAGATGTAGATAGCGCAATAATGAAATATCTCATCATCAGGGTCCCTATTATTGAATCGGGGAAGGGGGAAAATAGGCGTGTCGACGCTGTTGTCAAGGAAACGCGGTGAATTTTTGATGGAACTATAGAGAACGTTCCTTCCATCACATTCAAGAATGGGGTCCCAGGAGTGTATAAACCACAAGTTTCACTTTAAATGAAAATAATAAGCTGCAATTCCCTCATAGAATTACGATTCATTGAACAATTGTTGGAATTAGTTCAAAATGTAATCCTGACGAAGACACCATAGTGTGGTGGAAGAATTTTTGAAATGAATTTATATCTAAATGTGTAAATTGAAGTTAATAACTTTTTATTTGGAATTTATGTCCACCAAGTAAAGGCTGAATCCACCAAATATTTGTTGAATCTTTGAACGCTTATACTATCTCTTAAAGGGGAGGCCACATATACGCGATCGCGTTCACGGTGGCGATCGGGATGGCGTTCACGTTCTGCCCGAAACATATATATGCTATCAGATCGCAAACTTTTTTCTCAGTTTCTGTCAAAATCTCTATAGAAACGACATAATATTTCATTAACGTCATGCGATCCCGTCTGAACGCTGCCAGGTCGCAGACAGATCGCGACAAGTGTGTGCTGCTCCACTAGTTCAATGTAATTATCTGATCGCCATCGTGATCGCGTGTATGCGGCCTCCGCTTTACTCGAGCTGAATCTGACAACGACAATCGAAAAAGTGCTTATTACACATCCCTGGATGCCAACCCCTCCCTGAATGTACGCCACAGAATACAAATATATGTAAGCTCTCGACGTTGCTATGATACTGCCCTGTATGCCGACCGGTAGGGTCCCTATTCTTGAATCTGGGATGGGAGAAAATAGGCGATTCGACGCTGTTGCCAAGGAAACGCGGTGCATTTTTGATGGGACGATAGAGAACGTTCATACCATCACATTCAAGAATAGGGCCTCAGATCGGGTCTACTCGATCGCCCCAGATTAGGACCCTAGCTGCCAGTTCCTCATTTCACTACACGATCCCTGCAGGCAGGTTCCTAGGTGATGGGTAGTGTAATAGGCCATTAAACTAAAATTAAAAATGATTCAACGATCATCAATTCAAATATTTCATTTCCGCCAGACTTCAACAAACTAAGGAGAGTTAACGTGGATAAGAAAGATCTCAACCAAACTCATCAGAATCAAACGCCTAGCAAGCCAAATCTGAACGAAGAAAATATACAACCAATCCCCACTCCAAAAAAGAACCCGATTCCGATCAATCGAATAAATATTCTCAGCAACAAAACGGTTGCACTGCCACCTCTAAAATCAATTCTCACAAAAAAGAGCTTTCGTGCAGACACTTCAACCAGGAGTTTCGGGGATATTTCCTTCAACAGATCCCAGAACAGTCAGTTAACAATCAGTCAGCCGGAATCTGTAAAAAAATTGGATTCTACACTTAAATCAAGCCAAGAGAGCAATGCACAAGTTGATAGAAATCAAAACATCCAACAGAATCCGATGGAACAAAACACCAAAAAAGAACTATCACTATCATCAGCGAATATCACTAAACCATCTGATTTCCTGAAAAACCTGAAATTCACAACTCAGTCTAATAAACCGAACAATAAGTCAAGCCCTTTGAGTATTCAGAGTAGTCTTAAGAATCAGACTCAGAAAGCTTCGATTCTCAAGAGCCAAGTGGTTAAGAGGAAACTGAATGAAAGTGTCCAAGATGACGACTTTGACACTAGTCTTAGGAAAAAGGTAAATATTCATTTTATAATCGTTATTCCTCTGTCAACTTGGTCTTCAAATCCACCGATGATTCCTTTGAATTGTGATCCACTGGTTCACATTATTAGATGATCGATAGATTTAATCAAATGGTTGTTCAATCAAGATTGATATTCACGCCCTGATTACAAATAATCAATACTTACGTGATGTCCTCAAGTCCTACGATTATTGTTATGAAATATATCAGAAATATTCAGTTCAATGTAAAAGGAATGTATAGACTTTCGTTCATTTTTCTTTGAATTTCAATGTCAAGAGTTCTATGCTATGGACATATACTCTATAGGTTGGTAACTTTTGGACGAAACAATTCGCTAGCGCTATCTGAGGGGAGATCCTTGAGAACTCTAACCCTCTGTGTATTACGTTCATGCATTTATTGTTGGGAGTTGATCGGTTTGACAGAGTCTAGGGTTGGGACACTGCAACTCCCTCCTAAAGGCTGATGGATGAATCTCAAGTATATAACTCATGTTTTGGCATAAACAAAGCACACATGTACAACTTCGTTAAATCATAAAAATTCATTGATCCTAGGAGAAAAATGTGAACTTTGCTAGTCCAATCCAGCAGCAGATAGAAATAAATCAGGTTTCTTCACCGGAAGGGACCAGTTTGTTATCTTCTCCTGCTAGTATACCTTCAAACAGGGTCATGAACGCATCTATGGAAGGAAATATGTGGATGTCACCATCTGACAGGAACGATGGTAACTATACGGAAGAGGGATGTAATAACTAGCTTATTGACTGATGTTTTTCAGATGAATTCCAAATGGGCCGTACAAATTTCAGTTTTGGGGTATCCAGTGAGTAATTGTTAAAATATAAAAACATTAATCCTTACAAATAAGAATTTCACAATGATAAGATTATGTTTCAGATGAAAACCAATGTGATAAAAATGACTCCAACTTACCTCAAGGTAAATTTTTTTCTGTTTTTTCAATGTTTTCACTTTATCCTTTTATTTTTGAAGGTACTAACGATTCCGAACCCTCATTTGGATTTTGTTTTGGTGGATCATCCAAGGCAAGTGGTGGACTTTGGGATTTTTTTGGTTGATTTCTGACGTTTGTTGCAGCTTTAGATATTATTTGAGTTAATTTTTTTTTGTTCAATTCAAGATGTTTTATACCTTAACTTGTTGACAGCACTGTCAGTTGAGTTCAAAATAAATATCATTTTTGTGTTGGGAATATGATGTTGTCTAAAACAGTAAATAAAAGAATCTTACCCTTATAGAACATTAATTATAATGGTCTTAAATGATTCTACCATAGGGAGACATTTTTTCCAGACCACAGTTTCAATCAAACCTGAACAACAGACAAAACACAACTGTTTCTCCCCCATTCGAAAGAAACTGAAAATGGCTTCGAAAGTCATCTGCTATGGAGTTTGGGCATAATCAATCCAAATATTATCCAACTTTTTTTTTGCCAATGTACGGGAGATTCACATAAAATGTTTATTAAAAGAACATTTAGATATAGAATATAATAAATTAAATAATTAACCAAACTTTACATCATCGTCTACTTGCATTCCTCATGATAAGGATCTAACATACGTAAATCTCTCCATGTGGGTGGAAGATTTCCTCTCAAGTGGTTAGAACAACGCTTACAAGGTGCATTAAATAGGTTTACATAACTGTGAAGCCAATGCATGAAGGATCTCACTGCTAGCTCTGGCATTGTAGGTGAATAAAAGTGACACATGGCTGCATGACAATTTTCAGTAACTTTTCTGAATACTTTATATCTTGATTCTGTCCATAAATCTGTAGATTCACTATGAGCTTTAACAACTACCCACTCTATCATGAGACCCTTAAACGCTATCATAGCTTTGAATACTCGTCCAAGAGATGCTTGAATCACTGGATTTGGCACGAAGGGTCTATTACAAATTATAGTAACATCTGGTAGAAGTCTATCAATACCAGTGATGAGATTTTCTATTACTTCAGGAGGTACATTGTGAAGGCTAGTATGAGTTTTCCTTCGTTTTGTCCCGAATGTTTTATAGGTTTTGTTGAAGGAATTAGAAGCAAGTATATTGCTTGCTATTGTACTATACTCTCGTATTTTATCAGTCCATTTATAGCTATTAACCAAGTGTCCATACAATTGTTGCCTTTCTAATGTAGTCTCTTGAGATAAATGCGTACTGTTTCCCAAGCTGAATGGCCCTGGTGGAGTAGTCAAAGTTGAAACTGCGTTTTCTACATCTCTGAGATTGTTATTGACAAGAGTCAGTAGATCTTGTAGTTCTAAGATGAATTTGTTTTCTTTGCCTTCATCTCCATGATCAGCCCGTAATCCGCTACTCAAGGATTCGAACACACTTCGCACGTTTGAACGTAGTACTTTAACATTGTTTAGAGCCACATTTAATTGGTCAATATCTCTTTCCATTTTGAATATTCAAACAACCCCATTAACATTCGACTTCGACAATATAACCTCGAAAATACAGCAACACTTGACATTGACATGATTAAAAGTCTATGGTAATTGCTACAGATTTTCTTCTTCTTTTATCTGTGCCTGGATGCATCTCATGATGTAAAAAACATGAAAAATGAGTGACGTCAGCAAGATTAAGATACAAACAGTTGTAAATTCTGTGTTTTGAATTTGCATATTAATTCAAAGCACAGAATATACAACTCTTTGCATTTTTATCTTGCTGACGTCACTCAATTTTCAGATGAGTACACCATGTTTTTTACATCATGGTCCATCTACACATTACTACAGATTGGGTGCGTTTTTATTTTCATCGAACTGATTAATCGGTGTATCTTCCTATCTCTCTTCTGTTCTTCTCCACCAAAGAAGAGTGAGATAGAGGTTAATCGATTAATCATTTCGATGAAAATAAAAACGCAACCATTTTCGTCGTTAGGTAATCTGTGGTCAGTACCAAAGAAGACAAATTTAAAAAAGAACACGCTCTATGATCATGACATTTAAATACTGTGTTGAGACACAGAATAGAGAAGTATACCTCTCTATTCTGTGGTTGAGATATAAAATAATTTTTCATTTTTCCAAAGTATTTGATTTTCATTCAAAAGATGATTGCTTTTTCGATACCATAGCCTTATAATTTTTGACGTCATTAAGTACTAATATTTTCATAGTTCTTACTCAGAAGAAAATAATGAAAGCTCTTTGCGTTTCATATAAAACAAGTAAATACACAAAACTTCGAACAGGACTGCTATCTCCAGAAGACTTGTAAATTCCAAAAACTAGTTCAAAGAAATCAAATCTTGACGAATATCTAATGAAAAGTTCGATTGTTTCCTTCACATTCGATCTTAAAATAGAAAGGATCATGAGGATGGACATTTTATAATCAGGAGTAATAACAACCAATTTAAAATGTAATACACATACAACTGTTTATTAAGACATGTAAATCAGTCCTCTTTTTTGTTTAAATGACGGACAATATACCTAAACTTTCGGAAGCAGGTGGTCTCGAAAACAAAATATTATCAATAATATTGACGAAAAAATAGAATAAAACACAATAGTTATATTAGTAGATTGAACAGTAAAACATGGTATAGAATTGATTAGTATGAGAGGGTGGTGCGAATTTGGAGACTTGTGGCAACACAGGATACTCAGAAAGTGAGGGTGAGGAAAAAATTTGATTCAACTGTTTCGAACTACAACATCTAAAATTATTAGCAATTGAATCAGATCAATTTTAACTACAGATTATTTTCTACGAATCAATCGTATTAAGACAAGAATCAAAAAACCTATTTTAAAGTGTCAAGTTGAATGGGTCAAAAACCGGGGGATTTCTGCGGATGAACTTAAACAAAATCAACTTGGAGCAATTAATTGTACGAATTTGTCGTTTGTCAGTTAAATACAATTGGAAAAGCAACTACGGATTAATGGCAAAGATAATTTTTACGATGAAAGTGTGCGTGGGGTGCTAATAACCAAAGTTACAATCATAAGCGGGTAAATGAATATTTTTGGTTAAATTTGGGGTTGTGATTTGAACAGTGTTTGTTAGAATTCAGTAGTCTAGCACCTGTTGCATAATTTCCATATATACAAATTAAATAGATTATCGATTACCAAAAAATTAAATATAATAACATAAAAGAATAGAATATTATAAACCAGAATTTAATTCCGTGTACAAATCGAACATCGAATTAAAACAATTCATTTTCAGCTTAAATGAGCGTCCTGTTTCATTGTGTTCTCAAAATGATAAATCGTTTTAGAAAACAGAGTACATGCTTTTTTTTGGACTCCTAATATTACTGCTAAAATACATCACAATGCAAAATGCACTTGCAGGAATAAAACATTATGATCGAATTATTATACATATAATAAAAACTCACTCGATTCATGATTATCGGTTTTCGTACCACTGCATGAGCGGAGCACAATCCCCTCCATACCCAACGTGAGCAGAGCTAGCTGTTAACAGGTGCCTGCCCCCGCTCAAAGTGCCAAATCTATGCTTACACAGGAATGAATATTCTTCTTAATAAAAAAAAAAATCAATTGATAATGCACTGATGTGACACCTGGTATATTGGGTTTCAAAAAAAAGACGCAATTGAAAAAACATGTAACACATGTAGACTGAAGCTTAACAATACAACCACTTGGAGCTTCAACCTACATAAAAATTAACCAAAAAAAAAAATAGAGAAAAACTAAGCAAGCGCTAAACCCTACGATGAAATCAGACGCCAGACAAGGGCACGCTTGCCCTAACAACATATCTTGAAAACATAAAAACGTAACTTCCACAATTTAATTTATGAAGTAATTAAAAAACAAATTTACATTTAAAAATTTTGAAAATTCCAACAGTATAAGAGCATCAATTAACTCAACAAATATAAAAACGAATGCAGATAGGTAATTAATTAAATTAGTTAGATAAGGGACATCATTTTTGTTGTTGTTGTTGGGATATGCTATGAAGAGGTCGTAGGTACACACCAGCAGGCACTAGACGTGTGCACACCTACTTGTAGCTAGACGAAGGGCCACTTGCACTCAGTTCACCGTGGGTTTGCACAGTCCGATCACTTAGCTCCAGGAGCTATAGGAATCCTGGTACCATGCCTGCTGATCTCCATTGATGTCCATTCCCAGCGGCTGTTGCTGTAGGGGCTGGCTACCCCAATTGCTCTGATATCTGCGCTTTGTCTCCCCCTGGTTCTGGTGACCCCCGTCGAATTTTCGTTTACCTGCTGAAACATCACCTGCGCAACAAAAGGAATATATGAAATCACAGAAAATGTTGAAAAAGAAAATTGAAAGTACAGAGGTTACAACCAAATAACCAAAGATTCATTCCACAATAACAAAACTGGTTCATTAATACTTGCTGCTAAACAAAAACAATTTTACGAAGGAAAAAATACCACCTTTGGGAAAAATGAAATTTCCTGTTCAGGCAAGCATTCAGATTGACGAAACACGAAAAACCAATTTCAAATCGGCCAAATAGTCGTTCCTTTAAATTTTTTGAACGGTAAGGAATATTCTTGTTCTATTTAGGACTTTCTCCAAGATGTTGGCGGTGAGCTAGATCTTTCCTTTTTGATTTTGTCAAAATCTTAAATGAACTTTCAACTTTGTGAGAAAATTGACGATATCGCTTAAAAAATTCAAACATCGATAGTAAAAATACCAATAAAATGTGTATCTTCAGCAATTTTTAATTAGTTGTTAATTAACTCAAGTTCAAAATATATGTAGAACCAGCAAAACATTATAATTGGTGGAATATGCTTCTTATTTACAGTAATGATCGATTTGTTATTTGGTTGTAATTAAAAATTAAAGGGAAGATAGAGATAAAAATAATAATAAAAAACAATTTCGTCAATTTTCCTAACAAAGCTGTTTTAAAAAAACAATTGAAAATTTATTGAAAGTAAAAAAATATTTCCAAAAAAAAAGGAAAGGGGTGGTATGGAAAAAGTATAAAATATGGGATACCTTCGGACAATTATTCTCAATAATTCTCCTACCTCCATTCGCTGCAGTTACAACAAGACAACTATGCAACGGCTAACAAAACTGGAAGTAAATCAGGTATATTAGGTCAAGGATGAGATCGGGAGAGGATGGGGAAAAGTATTTTTCCTGTGTGAAAAGATTAATTTCAGTTGCATGAAAAAACTCCATTTTTTTAAAATATTTTCAAACATATGTTATAGAAACAAGGATACAAACATAGAACAAGAATCACCAAATGCAATAAGATAGATATTCGTTGAATGAATGAAATTTATTGTATTCATAAATTAAACAATTAGAAGAGGAATTAGATAATAAAAATGGATACTTTTGAAAAAGAAAGCATAGTGTGGAATTGAGTGACAAAGCATACACGAAGTATTTTGGGTTGTTGAGCTTCACTCAACCATCGAAAATATACAAAGTAGTTAAGGCTCTTGAAAAAGACCTCCGAATCATTGAAATACATGTACGCAAAATAAAATTACCTATTCTTCTAGCGATTTTAATATAAGGACATTTATTAATTTTTTGAACCCATAAGCAGAAATCTGCATATTGCGAACCAAGGGAAAAATAACCACATCATTTAGAAAAAAATGTATTGAGGTTATCTTCACGTTTAAAATGAGCTCCTCGCGGAAAAATATGATATGGATTTAATTGAATACTTGTTTCAGTTCATTTTTTCAAATACTGCTTATTATGCGTACATTTATTTCAATGGCTTATATTGGTATTTCTCGTTTGAAATTTTTACGAGTCCGTTGTCTTAAGGGTTGTAACAAAAGGTAACTATTGTTTTTTAATTGATGGTTACTTTCTCATTGAAACCGTCTGTTACAGCCCCCTGATCGCATCGAATTATCTTTTGCTAAATTTTGCAGATCTGAAAGCATACTGTTGTTTAGTTTCATAATAATACCTTCGTGAAGCCTTTGAAAATCGATGATTTAAGCCTCATATCAGGGACCCATTAATAGACGCAAGGTACTAGAAAAAAAATTATAGAATTATTTCAGACTGAATCGAAGAGGGATCCCATTAAAAATTTAATCAAGCGAGAAAGAAACCTCAGTACTGAAAATTTAAAAAAAAATAATTATAGTTGCGACAGACAATACTAAGCCCCCATTTAGATGCGAACCAATCAGATATGTGGTGATGAAGCTTCTGGAAGTTTAGTGCGTTACAATGATGCGTTAATACGAAAGTGCAGATGACCGAAAACCCTCCAGACAACAGGTTTTGACCAAAATCTCCTGATCTGCTCTCTGTAGCGTTTCAGACAGCCTGTAAGTGTGATGTATGATTTTTACGTGTTAGGTCTGAATAAGCTGAGGAATTTGAGTTGAGTAAGGTTCATTTAAGAGTGCTCAAATTTGGAGCAAAATGTACCTTATTTATAGGTAGTTTATCCAAATACTTAGGTAAATATAATCAACCAAGAAAATAATGAATAATCGCTTGAATTCGCACGAGAAATGTCGCAAGTGAGGATGAAAGTATTACAAGACAAAGAAAACTCGCCATTGTTATTGATGTTCGGCGAAAAATCAAATTTTCCTATCGCGAAGATATCAATGTTCGGAGTGTGTTCTCCTGAATAAAAATCCACAGTGAAAACTAGGCGGTCTCTCATAGTTCAGAAGATATGGACCCTCAAAGTTCTGAATTGATACATTTTCAGGTCACTTTTTCCACACTAAAAACGATAACTCGTTTATGTTACATCGTCCATAAACAATCTATGAACCTTCACTCAGCTATAAGCGGCAATTTATTTCAAGAACGGTTTACATTTAAGGGAAAATAATAGAACAAATCAACCAAACATATATTTCTCCTGATTTCTACTCACTCCAAAAGTGAAGTTTGGCACTGGCGCAATTTAGGGACGATATTATAAAATTATTTCGACAGATAACTAGCAGTTAATTCGTGAAATCTGGTTCAAAAATGAGAGTTAACTGCTCTCTGTGGATCAAATGAGTTTTATAATAACAGCCCTGAATCGGTCAGAATTGTGTGTATTCGATATTTAAAATTTTCACATTAAATATAGTCTATTCTTGAATCAAATCGCCGCTAATCGTGTTAATAACGCTGAAAGACAATTTTTGAACTGTATAGAACCAGCAAGTGATTTTTATGATGGAAAAAATGACCTGAAGATGCATCTTTTCATAATTTAGGGTGGCCATATCTTCTCAACTATGAAAGACCCTGTTCCGAATGCATATTTTTTATTTGGGGGTACATGCGAAGCATTCGTGGCCGATGGATCACAAATCCCAAGTTTTCAAGGAGCATCTGATCAAGTTAATCTAAGCCTTTAAGGCTCCTCAGTTACAAAGAACCTCAAAATTACATTTTATTTATTCAAACTGAAGAAAGCTCCACTTCAAATTTGAACACTCCAGGGTCAAGTTCACAAACTTACTCGGAGTACGACTTCATTTTTAGAAAAACGTACCCTGGTCTTTGCGAAATATCACTCAGAAACTAACTTCTAGTAAACTCTACGAATGCCGAGGATAATTCTATGGACTCGGACCAAGTTTGTGAAGGCAACCAATACTTTCAATCGACCTATACGTGTTATCACATTACCTGGTAAATTTCCCTTGGCGCGACCCACTCCACGAGCGGTTTGGCGTGGTGCTCCACGTCCCCCTGCTGCTCCTCCCCGGCCCACTCGGTTGGCCGCTGCTCCACGGGCTGGGGGCCCACCTGCTCGGCCACGTGCTACCACCCCACGCCCACGGCCAGCCTGTCGAAATAGTGATTATGTGCAAAAAAAAATGTTTCTATCTCCTCGTCACAAAAACAAAACTTGAAATAACAAAACTGAAATAAGGATGCAACCGATAAAAGTACGATCTAGTAGGGGGTTTCATGAGTCACGAAGATTCCAAAATGGTGCAAAATCCTCGATATGTCACAGTTGAAATTTCAACGGAGACATTCGAACATTGATTTCGTGCTGTCATATATTTGTGAGGTAGAGCTCTCTCTTCATCTGCTCCAAACGATTCCTTACACATGAGAAATTCAAGGATTGTATAATGAATGAATTAAACAAGAAAAAAATTATTTTTAACAAGTTCCAGGATGGAGAACTTGACAATGCCTCAATATTCAGAACATTTCAGAGTTACATTTTCGTATGAGTTTTCCAGAAAACAGTTAGGACAGGTCAATTAATATTAGGAGTTCTTTTCTTACGATAACAAATTCGTGGGTGTAAGATTATTCCTTGAGCGGTGGCAAAAATAGGCGTAAAGTAGCAAATGATTTTGAAAATTCAACTTTCACTTCAAAATGATATTTGTGGAGATATTCGGCTATATAGGGAACATTGTATCTCTTCTTTTACTTTTGATACATCACAATTGAAGAGGTCGAGTAGTACTCTATTGAAAAGTCAACAGGAATACAAAATATTCAGCAACATACAAATCTAGCGTGACTTTCAGAGAAACCCCAAACTAAGTCCACATACAATTGAAGTTTTCAACAATCCCTTGTTGAGTGAACATGATCATTAACTAGCACTGCCGATGTTCTTAATTATTTCGATTAAATTAAGGTTAATTCAAAACAATATATGAATCAAACACAGTCCAAACAAAAACGCTTTGAAAATTAAAGAAATTTTGACTGCACAGAAATTAGGCGGAACAAAATATTTATGTCACTTCGTAAGGAACATCTAGTATTTGTTAAAAAAGAATGCACAAATTTTTATTTCAATGTTAGTCGGAAAGCATGAAGAGTTTTTTAAGCGAATAGAAGTGACATAAACGTTAAGTTACAATCCAGTTTTGAATATGCTTACCTCATTATCCTGACAGAAAGATATACAAAAATATTAGAACAATCATATTTACATTTGTTTTTTTCAGAATACAGTTCATTATTGATATAGAAAGAACTTAATTAAAAATCTATTAACACCATTTGAATTTTTTTAGATTCGATGTGCCCACAAATAATCTTAACATTTTCCTTATAGTTCCTCAACATGTTAGATTCATTCTTGTATTCATGAAAGGAGGGAATAATAAAAATGTTAAATACATATACATCTTCAGGATAACAACTTATCGTAGAAAGACACCGAATCTAAAAAACAATTAAAACGGCAACAAAACACATGTTTAACCACAGGCATTATTGAAAATTCCGATTAAAATGTGGAAAATTAAAGTTGCATCAATAAAAATTTAAACAATAAAATAAAATCGGCTCTCAAACATACATCACATGCAAGTTCGATCCTTTCTACCAGTGAAAGGAGAAGGATGTTATTCATTTCACGAATTCCTCGCAATTGAAGTGAGGTTAAACAATTTAATTCGACTTGAGCTTGAAACAAATAACATTCTGGTCAACGGGAAATTTCAGGAATAGGTAAAAAAAAATGGACCGGTCAAGTCCTTTAAATATTCGTCGACACTTTCACAGAAAAAGTTTCTGAAATGTTATCATGTTCAAAGTTAAACCTAATATTTCCTGGAAATCTTTCTGTAAAATTCAAATGGATTCTAATTCATAGTAAATTTTCCTAAAAACTGGAAAATACGGAGACAGACAGAAGGTAGATTGAAGAAATATGTAGTAAAAAATTTAAAACAGTTATAGAACTATACTCATATTTTACGTTGAAAAAGCTCTGTATTATAATAAATTCTACTGAGCTAAGGCACGCCCTGAAAACAATTTTTAAAGCCAATTTTGGGTGAACATTGAAATATCGATAAAATTAAATAAACCATTAAAGAAGTAATAAATATTTCAATAAAGAACCAATATTATTATTGCAATAAGTTTGTAAAATTGGATTTTGGAATTTCGTAACGAATGCCACAAATAGCCCAATTTAGGGACGGCATTATAAAACAATTCTACAAACATCCAGCAGTTATCTCGTCCTAAAATCCAACTGTTGGAAATCTGTAGAAATAGTTTAGTAATACTGGCTCCAAATACTATTCACTATAGAATTTTCACTGAAGTCTTAAAATGTAATATTTTCAATACAAATTTAACAAATAAATATATGCAATGATGAAAAAGGCGGAAAATTTAAATTAAGTTTCTCTGATTTTAAACAAAAATAATTTCATGATTCATGGGGAGAGATATATGTTGTCAAAAAAATTACAATTTAGTTTAAAAATTTAAAATATAATTTTCAAGAAAATATTTTAACCTACAGAAAAAATTTGGACTGTATAAGATACAAGGAATCCAAAATGATTATTTTCAAACAAATGAAAAATCACAATTTTGACGATACAATATAACTGGTTATATTCCAAAAGTTCGATTAAAATACAAACGTATATATCACAATCTGAGGTATCAAAATCCAACAACATAAAGTGACCCGCTATTTTTTCTATCTATTATATCGAGTCTCAAAATCAGCTTGGCTAAGGTTCCTCTCATATTCATCGACCAACACTCAAGTGAATATTATTACGATTTTCTCTATTTAGTGCCGCATCCTTTTGGGCGTTAGAGGGATTTGCCTTAGATGTGTTTGAACAATATAACGATTAGGTCTTCTCATTCCACCACTTCTCTGGGACTGAAATGAATTGATATTTTTATTCGCGAATGGAATATCATATCAATTTTTGATTCATCCAGATTATTACGAAGGCGTAGAAGGGCCACTCTTTGTCGACAAAAATTTTTCCACCTAATTCCGACTTTAATCTCGGAATTATACTAATTCCGACTTTGAACTCGGAATTATAGACTTATTCCGACTTCAAACTCGGAATTATACATAATTCCGAGTTCAAAGTCGGAATTAGTATAATTCCGAGATTAAAGTCGGAATTAGGTGGAAAAATTTTTGTCGACAAAGAGTGGCCCTTCTACGCCTTCGTAGATTATAGAGTGTTCCCCGAAGTTTGAGGGAGTGAACGATTGGATTGAACTAATCTTAATTGAAATCATGGCTCGTATTTGAAGTATTCAGTTTATCCCAACTCGTAATGAAAGACTAGCCTACTCGTTAAAATGTAAATTATACTTGGACATTAGAGGTGTTACATCCAGAAAGAATAACTAACTTCGTGAACTTAATTTTTTTTGCAATGCTGTAGTTACATCAAGAATGAGTGTATAACATATTCAGAAAATGTAATCAACATTCAAGCAAATTTATTAAGTGTTCGACGACCCCGTAACTTTATACATTCTTGTACACGTGTAGGCATCGATCAAATATGATGGTAGTAGATTTCTGCTTGTGACAACTCGAACAGTCTCATATTCATCACATTCTACACAGTTCTGTGTACATGCCTCTCAACAGCAAACGTAATATCACGGCGTTTTATGCCGGCCACATACGAACCGGAGAGGTTGACCTGTGCAGGTTTCAGGCCTGACGCCGTTACATGTATGTGATGGTCGAAGGTCTCGCACACATGCCCAAGTTCATCGTAGGGTGCTTCGAGAAAGAATAGAATTTCTCTTCTTCTCCGTTCCGCCTGCGCAGGTCTGTTCCAATACACGCATCGGTTGACCCGTGCAGGTAGACCTGCGCAGGTCAACTTCACTGGTGGACCGTAACGTATGTGGCCTGCATTATCTTCCTATGGCCATCGTGCATATCCAGAATGAATCGCGATTTGTAACTGAATACATCATATCTTGACGTTCTGAGATACATCTCTGTTGACCAGTTGGTCTTCTTCGTGTTCCTCAACCTTCACTTGTCCATATATAACACACACCCATTACTGCCGTTGCAGTACGATTAACATCTCGATAACCAACAATTCTACCCTTGATAAAGTCGCTAAGATGGGTATAATTTGGACGTCTTGGAACTCAAGGCACATTCTTACTCTTAACTATGGCTTCTAAACATTTCGGCAACTGGGCAATAAATTAAATAGCAGTATTATTCAGGTTTCATGAACTAAATTCCCCACAAAAATGACGAAAAAACTGCGTTTATGCAAAAAACGTTGGTACCGCAATCATAGCCTTTAAATAAGTTTATTCTGTTGAAATTAAGTTCGCAAAGTTATTCCTTCATGATGTAGCACGAGTACATGTGGAGTGTATCTCTGCCACCTTTGAAGATTTCTTGTAACAATTTTGAAGGATTCTATACCGCTGACTTGACAGTTGAGACTTTTCTGGAGTGGCAATAATTTACAAAAAAAAACACACTGATTTTGAAATATCATCGCCTATCAGAAAGAGAAGAGCCAAGCTTTTGGCCTTTGGCAAAACATGAAGTGTTACACTTAATGCGAAAAAGAGGACATTTATGGAGTTTTAACATCCCGTTAAGAATATCTCAAGATTTAACATTTAAAACTGCCCAACAAGGTACAAGAAACAAACCAACAATATCACATATTTCGTCATCAGATCCTCGTTAGAATATAACCAGTTACATTGAATCCCAGAAATCGAACTTTCGATAAACCTTAGTTTCTATGTTAGTGATGCAAAAATCTTACTATTTTCTCCATTCTTTTTCAAGATCGATTAAATCAACACTTAATATCACAGATGAACATCACAAGGGAGAAAGTAGCAAAAATTTGGCATTGAGGATATCTGGGAATGTTAAAGAAAGGAATCGGTAGAAAGGATTTCAACAAACCTGTGTCCCACTGCTTACATCATAGTACACGCTGCTCGAATTCAACGTGCCTCCTTCTTCCAGTTCCTAAGTGTCAACATTATGATCAGTTTTACCAATGGCAACACTTAGCACTGGGTGCCCTTTTGTCAAGAGGTGTGTACGTACATAAAGGGTTAAAAATGAACAGAACAAAAAAAAAATAATGACATACACTCCGCTGACAAAAGAAATGCGGAAGCTCTAGAAAAAGGGTTATCCAAAGAAAAAGGAAAATAACATAATTAAATAAAAACAATATCAAAACAAAGCCAGGGCCATTTCAGTACTGGCCAAAGCCAAGCAAAGCAAAAAGCAAAGCTTCTAAAAGCTGAAACTATAAAGCCAAAGCAAAAAAAACTCAAAGCAAAATAAAATGGCAAATATGCACTTGACGACACTGCTATAAAATAATAAACGGAAACAAAAAGTTTGAAGCAGCGATGTTTTCAACGACTTCGTAGACAATACTTTCTTAAAAAAATCTAACAAAAATGATAAGAGAGCAAAATACTAGCTAAGTATATTTATATCATTTACAAACGTATAAGTCAACTAACTACACAACATTTTGAATGGCGACTAGATCGAAATGGGTGTTCGATATGTGGTAGACTTCAAGAAATTCAACAGTGTTTTATTCTCATTTTGAAATCTTTTCACACGTTACCTGTTCCGATGGATTTATCATTTAAAATATCGTGTAGAAAGGTGCATCTCAACTGATGGGTTACAATTAAAAAGAGTTTTCAAACGAAGATTGCTGATCCACCGTAGTATTGTCTGCGAGCGTTTAAATTAAATTGCGATTCATTAAGCAACTCAGGTATAATAAAAAAAAGTTAGTTTCGTAGCGGAGCTTTGTTTCCCTTGCCCCACTTGTTTCTTGTTTGTTTTTTTTTGGATAACCCTGCAACTAAGAGCCACATCATATCTGAGCCAGCCCCTGGCGGCTGGCCTTTCTTTGCTGTAACGTGGGTGAGCAGTGACACAAGCTCACTCTCTTCTGTGACTCATTTTTCTCGTGTTGTTGAGCTTTTCCCGGCGCTGAATTTTGAAGTTGGCTCAGATATGATGCCTGTTTGAGTGTGGCAAGTGTTTCTCACATTTAAAATCAATCTCTCTCTCTCTCTCTTTTACGGCAACGAGAAAAGTTAGTGACGGGCGGGGTTAGTGTAGTTAGAATGCAGCTCGATTAGTGCTTGCGCAGGCGCACACATTTCATACACGCCTCTGACGGACACTGGCCACAATCAAACTACCGCAATCATAATAAGAAAAGTAAAAATCTTGAAAAAAATTTTTCAAGGCCACCCACCGGTTGTGGTTGTCGCCCTCTCCCTCTTGCCTGCGGGGGTGCCGGCGGGTAATCGTAATAGTACTCCTCATACCGGTAATAGTCATCATAATATGGATCGCTGTAGCCGCCTCTATAATCACCGTACCCGTAATAGTCGTAATCGTAATCTATAAAAGATAATACAAAAAACCCAATTTAGCCAACTAGATCCAATTGTAATGTGCCTGGAAGGATTCACTACTAAGAGCATGCCGGGAAAAGAGTCAAGTAACAATTCACGCAAATAATCATCTCTATATCTCTTGCTTGTCACTCTCAATCTGTATTATTTTTACTTGATTTCATCAAAAACTATGCTAATCGAGAGAGTACAACTACGTAACTCTCCCATCTCTATTTAACTACACTCACTACTTTCATAATCAAACAGAGCTGATCATTTCATTCTTGACATTTCACCATGTTGTACAGTTCTTTTGTTTCAACTAGACACATAAAAATTTTAGACCACACTCAGTACTAGCAAAAATAAAAATGATGAAAATTATCAACACATGCTATTATCGAAAATAAAAAGTATAATGAAGTATAATAATCAAAGATAGAAACAAGTGAAGTCAATAAAGAAAAGAGAACTGAATAATTGGTTATCCCGTAAGATTAAGTTTCAACGCTAGAAAGTTTGTGCATTTTTTCAGTGTCAATTTCAATTTTTATTTTTAGTTTATTATCATGACAGATTTGAAGTGAAGCACCACAAATAATGGGTGTTGCAAAAGAGAGTAAGATATTCCAACAAATTACAAGAAAAATAATTCAACAAAAAATAGCATATTGAATAAGGTTACAATGAGAATGTTGTCAACACATCAGGGTCCCTATTCTTGAATTGGGGATGGGAGAAAATAGGCGTGTCGACGCTGTTGTCAAGGAAACGCGGTGCATTTTTGATGGAACGATAGAGAACGTTCATACCATCACATTCAAGAATAGGACAACTATAAAAGACAAGTTGGATGCGAATGTTTCAGGTAAATCGGAGAACTACTGAGATTTCTGAAATATAAAAAAAAGAAAATGGCAGAGAATCCACAGCAAAACTACTTTGGAAGGAAAAAGCTAAAGACTCGCGATTGTCTGGGAAGGTTCGTTATAGGAAAAATTCTAGAAAAGCAATGACTTGAGGTCAGGAGCTTTTACGATCTTGTTCAAATTCGTTCGCGCATCTGTACTTCTTGAGATATTAGGGAAACGTCAAAATTTCCAATTAAAACAAAATTTTACATATCCGAAATTAAATATATCGAATTGAAATTTGGAACATTGCGGTTAAATACTTAATCTGAGGTCTGTGTAAAATTTCATTGAAATATGATCAACATTTTCGGAGAAAACAAAATTTTTCATTGAAAATTTAAAAACTTGTTGAAAAAACATTTAATCAGAATTTTCTGACTACTGAATCAACTCGAAATTCTGCACTGAGTTTCACGATGATATTCTTAAACTACATACAAAATTTTAATTTTATCAAATCAGGACTTAATGAGATATCGAGGAGTTAACATCAAAATTTAAAACGAGCCTAACTCTGAAATTATTTGATAGATTTTACCCATTAACAAACTTAACCTAGATGTTTGGATAAAGCTCTCTGTATATTGAACATGAACAATCATGGTTGTGGAAAATGACACAATGAAGATAAACACAAAATAAAAGTTGAGATCAGACGAAAATAAACTATAAAAAATGTACTGAAAACTATCACAAATGATGCAATTTCCACCTGTGAAATTTTGTTCTAATGCAGTAAACAATAAGTTATAAATGTCATTGAAACGGTGAAGTTCATCTAGCAGGGAAAATTCAATATAAAAGAACGAAATTGTCCACTCCAATAATAAAGATAGTGAATTAAAATAAGGAAACATCATCATCCAAACACTTCAAATTACTTTCTAATCATTGAAACTAGATCTTACGAACGAACCTCTTGCGAATAAATGAGATTATCAGCTCTGTCTATGCAATCGATTAATGTTATAACGATTGCCCCTACACCATAGTGAATGTATACTTACCCCATCTTCTGGCTGTAAGCATACATGAGATACAACACAAGTGATAGGAAAAATTACAAACACATGCATGTTAAAGATTCGGAGCCGCGTGCAATGCTGTACGATGCCCTTGCCTTGCGGTGCCCCCGGCCGGCACATGCTCTCATCTAGCTCACACTATCTCTCTTTGCATTCATCTATTTTTAGTTATTATGGAAATTTTGACATTTGCAGCTTCTCAGAATGAAAGCAGGCCTGTGCTTCTGTTAAATAGGTGATGGTTAGTGGATAGAAATTTAATGAGGAAAAAAGTAAAACAATAAAATAAAGATAAGCGAGAAGAGGATTATAAAAGTTTTAAATATTTATACAATAGACGACTTCGGCACAAGTTGCCAACCCACAATTTACTTAGCCAGTTTACTTTAACTGGGGAACGGGAGTTTCAGGACAAACTCGACATGATAAGGTTCGCATTATTTATGAATACCCGTAAAACATGCCTCGGCTCTTCAAACCAGATAATTCCTTCCAAATATAGGTTTTTGTTAAGATCGTCCCCGATTGGCTGAAATTTAAGTTGGGATTCCTGATTTCATGCAAACAGTGTCAATTTTCATAGGATACGTTCCGAAAATCAACTCTGTTGTTTCGGTTGCCGATTTTCCGCTCCGTAAATATGAAATATTCGGATGGTTCCTGGAACAAGCGCGTGGAAAAAGTTATTTACGGAATCTGGTTGATGAAAGTGCGGTCGATTTACTGTCACAAGAACGATTTTCTATGGTAAATATCCATAGCATAGAACAATCTATGTTTACTTTAGGTTTGTTTTGGTTCCGAGTTCAGAACCACAGACTATTGGTCTATGCTAGAACCGTCCCGAACAGATCTGAACTCGGAACCAAAACAAACCTAAAGTAAACATAGATTGTTCTATGCTATGGATATTTACCATAGAAAATCGTTCTGGTGACAGTAAATCGACCGCATTTTCATCAACCAGATTCCGTAAATAACCTTTTTCACGCGCTTGTTCCAGGAACCATCCGAATATTTCATATTTACGGAACGGAAAATCGGCAACCGAAACAACAGAGTTGATTTTCGGAACGTATCCTATGAAAATTGACACTGTTTGCATGAAATCAGGAATCCCAACTTAAATTTCAGCCAATCGGGGACGATCTTAACAAAAACCTATATTTGGAAGGAATTATCTGGTTTGAAGAGCCGAGGCATGTTTTACGGTTATTTATAAATAATGCGAACCTTATCATGTCGAATTTGTCCTGAAATTCCCGTTCCCCAGAGAAAGTAAACTTGCTAAGTAAATTGTGGGTTGGCAACTTAGGCCGAAGTCGTCTATTGAATAATCATGGTTTCGCAATTTTTTTGACATCTGAACTGTATTAAAAGAGTCCGAAGCACCTGAAAAAACAACAGGGTTCAATGACCCGAATAAATTGCAGAGGTTACACCCACAATACTCTCTTCAGAATTGTTTATTACAATCAATAATAAGGAAGATGACAAGGTATGCGTATGAATACGAATTAAGCATGGACCAAAATTGTGTCAGGTACTTCTTGGAAGCTCAATTAAATCAGAGGAAAGCAAGGATTTTTTAAAGAGAAAAATTTTAGGAAGCAATTTTGTGAAAACTTCGAGAAGCTGCCATGAAACCGAAAAATCCGATTATATCGAGAATCTCAAGTTAGTCTTAATTCATCAATACAATTGTTAATTACTGAATACAATCAACAGATATGTGCCTGTTAATACCACCTGGAAATACAACTCAAGCTTCCTGTTTACTGCTGACTCGAAACAAATAAAATATATTGGTTAGTAGGTAATAATAAAAGCTGCACTCAAGATACTGTTTTTCCTTCTTCTAAGTTCACTGATATAATAAACATTGTTGAAGATTTAAGGCACAATGTGACCGATCAGAAATAATATTGTAATCGTGAGACACTTCCTTTTCGTGTCCTTTCGAATCGTTGCTCATCAGCATTCTCAATTAGCATACTTTTAATGGTGAAATAGTTACTTGACTAACAAGCAGACGGTAATTCATACTCCTCACAGTTCAGAAAATGCATCCCCACTTACCGTAATCACCTCTACCCATGGATCTCATACCGGGGCCTGTCCTAGGCCCGCCTGCTCCTGGGGGTCCTCCTCTCATGGGCATCGCTGCTGGCATCATTCTGAAAAAATTCAAGACTTGCTCTAAGCCCTCATTTTTCAACATCACTAAATAAGCTGAAGATGCAACTGTCACTTGTCAATATAATACATCTGTCAGATACATAACCTCGGCTGTCATTTGTCAAGATGATATATACAGGGTGAGACTTTGACCTTGCAGAATATTTTAACAGAAGATTCCTGATGCCAAAAAAAACCCTTTTTTCCCTTACCATTGTTTCCGATTCGGCTTGGTTCGCAAGATACAGACTGTTGAAAATCCATAAAAAAATTTAATTTTCGATTATATCTCGCGAACGATCTCACCGAATGAGATGATTTTTGGAATATAGTTTTTTATTGATACGATGAATGTTCCTAGATTACAAAATTTCATCCATATCATCCAGTTTCTTTAATATGACCATAACATTTCATAAAAATACCAGAAGTTCAAATAATCCAACTTTAAAAAATAATTTGAATGCTATTCAACGAATTTTTGACCATTTTGAAAAGTAAAAGTATTCTTTATTTTTTTTCGTATGATGCGCCGTTTTCGAGTAATATAAAATTCAAAAATAAAAAATATCTGTGAAATTCCGAGAATTGGGTACTTTGGCTGATTGCAACTCTGTTCAAAAAAATTCACAGAATTCAATTTTTCTGCGTTGCCACGTCTAAAAGTTGAGAATGGAATCATAGATTTATAGTTCAGTTCAGAATCATAGACTATACGAGTGTATACATAGAATTAGCATATTGTGTGTTGTTTGATTTCGAAGAGTTCTTTCTTTCTGTTCGTCAATTTGGCAACGTTTGTACGTTCATGGATAATTTAGGCACATCTGTTTTATTTATTTATGAAAATGAAAGTTTGAATGGGTTATGTCTGAATCTGATAATTCTTGGAGAAAATGAAATAAACAAAGAAAATTAATAATTACAAATTGAAGGTGAATCTCAAAGCTAATATGAGTGATAGCTAGATGAATTCCTCATTATCGAAAATGAAACCCAGAGAAGAATATTCAACTTTTATCGCCCACGAAATTTGGAATACCTAACTTGTTTATTGTACTATAAATACAACTTTTTTCACCAACTGGAATGTAAAAAGTAAGTTGACGCTTGTTTTCATAACAGAGTTGCTTATTTCGAAGATTTGAATGGTATGGTATATCTTAGGCTTGGAAAAACTTCAGTGTTCAGGTTTCCAGGGGCGGCTAGCCTATTATGAAAATTTATAATGCCTATATCTTTTTATCTAGGCCGAATCGGAAAAAATGGTAGAGGACAAATGTGTTTCTTTCAGCTACAAGAATCTTCTGTTAAAATATTCTGCAAGGTCAAAGACTCACCCTGTATATCTGTCAAACCCCTAAATCAAAGTTGATATACTGGAAAAAACTATTGGCGATAATAGGAGTAGAAGATCAATTTTAAATGCGAGTTTTCCCTTTAGGGTGTGAAATTGAAAACTCTTGCAAACCCTATTATGATCTTACTTTTCACTTGTTGAATCTCTAAAAAGATATGCTTACCCTCCTCTAACTTGCATCATCTGCATCATTCTCCTTTCTCTGGCCCTCAAAATCTCTTCCTTCTTCTTCTTGTCGGACGGTGGTTTTGCCAGGGAGACTTCGATATGCGAACCGCCCATTTCTGTCGAATCCAATGCATGCATTGCCTAAAAAAATCGTAACAGTTTAAACCCTCCCTCCATAACGAAATACAAATCTATCCAACCTTTACTGCATTATCCCTATCTTCGAAGTGGATAAAAGCATAATCCTTTATTTTCTTCACCCTTTCAACTTTTCCATGCGCTTCGAAAACTTCCTTCAGTTTTTCTTCTGTGATATCTTGTGTCAAATTTCGTACATAGAGAACTTTAACTTTGGACATGGTCTGTTCGTCGGGTTCCTCCTGGGGATCTGCCCAGTCGACTATGATGTCGCAACCCCAAACCTTGATACGACCAGTGCCAAGTCTGCGTTTAGCCAGAGAGGCAGCTTTGTGAGACTCGTACTCCAAGAAACAGAATCCGCGATTTTTCTTCTTATCGTCCGGCGAGCTGTATATGATGACTTCGTTGAGGCCCGCTGAACGTGGGAAGAAACGTGGTTAATATTATAAAGACAGGTCAAGATCATGCGTTGCTGAGAAGGATACCGAAGTCCGTGCGAGGTGGAAGCTATGTGATAAACAGGGTCGCTCCACCCAACGAGTTTCTTTCTTGAAGCTGGGATGTTGTGAATTGAGGAAGCAATGGCGTCTTGAAGTGGACCAAGCTACCAAGCTATTGGCTGAGTATTTTTACCTCTAATCGAATACTTGAAAGATATTTTTGATTTTGAGTAGACTCATCAAAGTCAGAATTAATATGTAACATAATCACAAGGACGGATATCCGTCGATAAATCAACAAACATTGCCCCTTGATCAGAGCTAATCATCCAATCAACCAAAACACCTACACCGAAGAAGCGGATCCAAGTAGAATGACTACAGCTGTTTCACAATTGTTATTGATCGTCAGGTCAACTTAACTTGGATAAACCGCAGACAGTTCTCTCGATACTTGTTGCCTTTCAGAAGGACCACTGCAGTATACAACATACAGCGCGCCATCTGTCAGGAGCATCTTGCGAGTCTCACCTTCGAGTGCAGAATACTTTGATCGATGTGTATGACGACCAATAACAATTGTGAAACAGCTGTAGTCATTCTACTTGGATCCGCTTCTTCGGTGTAGGTGTTTTGGTTGATTGGATGATTAGCTCTGATCAAGGGGGAATATTTGTTGATTTATCGACGGATATCCGTCCTTGTGATTATGTTACATATTATTGCTGGAGCTCTGTTCTTCTCCAAGAAACCAATTCCTATCTTTGTCAGAATTAATAGCAGTTGTGATTAAAATGGCCAACTTCCCTCTGAAATGTTCCACCAAGATATGTACATCTTCTATAGCCAAGTTTTCTTCCTATGATTCACACAACAGAGAAGAAACCTTTTTAGGTGAAACGTCCCGTAAGGTGTCCTTGAATGATTTGCCTCTACCTTGAGATATCGGCATCCTTCTTAACTTGTAGCGGCCCTGCCCTACCCATTGCTCAGGCGCAGACTAACGCATTCCAGGGTGTTAAGGGTGTTCTCAACTTACGTGCATGTTTGGAAAATTCTTCCAAAAGTTCATCTCGTTCACGGTTCTTAGGGATATAGCCCACGAATAACCGCTGATTGTTATAAGATATGGTTACGCCAATCTTTGAGCCAGCCCGTGGCTCATAATTATTCAGCTGCAAGAACAGTGGAAGGATAGCCAATTATGCCTGAAGGCAAAAGGGTGGGACGGGGCAAGAAAGGAACTGAGCCCGGTAAGTATGGCCGCCACTCTACCTACATACGTTTTGACATATTTGCTCAACTTTACCTGTCAATTTACCAAACTCTTCCAGTATCTCCTCTTTGCCTTTAGACTTTGGTATGTTGCCAACGAAAAGCCGCAGATTTGGTACACTAATGTTAATTTTCAGAGTCTTTCCGGGTTTGATTTCATGATTATCAAGCTGTGGGTCAAGAAAACATAGATGCCAGAAGTTGATTTTAGTCATTTCAAATCTTAAAATTTAGTCTTAAAAATCATGTTTTGCTAAAGAACTCAATTTAGTTACCAAATTGATAATTTTGCAATAACTTAAAATATATGTATAAATATAATCACAATCAACCTTCACAAGAAAAAATTGTTCGATCATCATTCCATCATTTTGTCTTCATTCAACACCGATCAACATGATAGTGACCATTTCTATACAAACAAATTACGGTTATGGAAAAATAGTGACCAAATTATGGAACAATGAATTCACCAAAAATATCTACAAAAAATGGCCATTCAAAAATTCCGGTATGCCTGAAACTCAGAAAAATTACCAATATACAGGGCGACTCCCACAAACAACTGCATCTGAATAGTTTCAGTTCATTTGGATTATGAGTGTTTAAATTTGTGTTTGGAATCTTTCGATATCAATGATAAAATTTTTCATCTTTCTATTTGCTTGAAATATTACCAAAGAATTTTCTAATTATAACTGAAGAGTCTATTACTGAGTTTTTCATCAGATTCTGAAACGCTTCAATTGTTCCAATATTGTTCACTAGGCAACATTTGACAAATAGTTTGAATCCGGCAATCCGCAAGGGCAATTTCTATAAGTAATAATTTTTATTCAATTTTTAAAAGCCCTTTTTAGATACTCAGAGTGAAAACCTACAAAAACCTGAAGAATATAAAAAAGCGCTCATTTCAATATACAGAAAATTCACACTTTCGGAAAAATATTTATATTTGCAATAAATCATGATTAATATAAAATCAATACAAATTGATCTCATGAAGTATACTTTGTTTTGAATTAATTTATTTATTGTTAATTTCTTTTATTTTTCAATAGTCATTAATTTTACTGAAAAACGCCACATGGGAAACATATTTCTGAAGATTTTGTGTGAAAATTAAAGGGCAAAATTTTTTAAGAACTCTGATAAATAAAAAAATATTTTCGGATGTCTGAATTAGTATTTCAGCGGGTAAATTGTGATAAATTGTTTTGAGCCAATGTAAAGTGATAAATCCACCAGTGTTTGTATTTCTAGGAAAATTCTTTCACTTTGTTTTTAATTTCTCCAATATTAAACAAGTTCAATATGCAAACATCCCATTAACACTTTGAATGTACCAAGAGTTTATGTGGCAGTCACCCTGTATAAAATTCCAACACACCACCGATACCAACGACTGAGAATCTGTCGAGCACAGCAGGCTACAGCTGAAGAATCATCAACGGGGCTACCAAAATGGAATTTAGTGAGAATGTTCCGGGTCTCAATTTTGCCGATTCACCGCAAAGAGGAGACCTGTAAACGGAAACTTAAAAAAAAAACAACAATCCACCAAAGAACACTTGCCAACAGCCAAAAACTTCGCGTTTGTCGATTTCAGAAAACAATCGAGGGAGTACAATCATCTTAAATAAAAAAAACTGGGGGGAACTCATGTATGAGGGGCTCTAAAATGGAGGAAAGCTACAGGGGGAAGAATTCGGTATGTTTCTGTAATCAATGCCGTTTTGGGGGGGGGGGGTCTATTTTATGGTCACTAAACTAGTGTCGGCTTTGATAACAGTTCTGCACAATTCACTATAACAAATGTAATGCCAATGAATGAATTCGAAACAATGAAGCAATTTGTATTATTTGGTAAGAATGTAGCTTATGAATTTCAGACGTAACAAATCGAATTTCAGACTAGGTAATCCAAACAATTTTTTTCACTCCTCACCAATATCCAAGTACGTGAACCAGTTTATAGAAGCAGCAAGTCGAGAAAATTATCTTAAAACATACTTCTGAAGCCATGCGTCCATTTGAGCATAGGCTTTCGATAAAATGAATATACAACTACTTAATTTGAGTTTGAAATATGCAGAAAGTGAATGATGAAAATTTTCATAATAATACTTGGCTTATCAAATATAAAATAATTAAATGCAGTATATAAAAAAAAAATTTGAAAGATTATCTTTGCTACTTATAAACTGTTCCAACTTGTTCAAAATTTCGCTTGAAACTGACGAGAACAACTAAAGGAGAACGGATACAGACAACATAAAATATAAGGTAAAACAGAGGAAAATATTTCTTTGACATTCCTAACCAATTTGGTAACTAAAATTTAGGATCTCTACATATACCAGAGAAGAAACTGGGATGAATAAATTCAGAAAAAATCCATAGGTAATTTTAGTTTTTTAAAATTCATCTTCAAAAAAATGTTCTTTAGTCAAATATGCATTAAAAAAGAGGCAGCAAATGGTACTAAGATAATACTAACTACGAAATCATGCCGGAAGGCACTTTTTATTACCTTTTGAACGGCATTATGTGCAGCATCTCTTGTCGTAAATGTTACGAAAGCATACCCCCTATTAGTGCCAGTCATGGGATCCATCATCAACCTAAGGTCCCATATCGTACCGCATTGCTCGAAAAGTGGTATGAGTTCATCCTCATACATGTCTTTTGGTATTTTTCCGCAAAAAACTTCACAACCAGAGCCAGGTGACGCACCATCCCAATCGGGTGGTGGTCCACCATACTTACGTTGACCTTTAATAGAAAACACATCAAGTTGAGTCTCAAGTTTTACGATAGTTTATTTACACAACGCGCATGCGCGATCGGATGCCCCGAATCGCTGCCGGAACATACCCTATCCCATCATCCTTACCTGTTGTAACATCTAAGGTATATCCGGTTCTATCTAAAATTTGCTTGATCTTCTCCTCATCCGGGCCCTTGGTGACGGGCGTGGGTGTGGGCGCCGCGACGCCCTGACTCGAACCCGCCCGGCTCTTCTGCCTGTACGTCTTCATCACGCCGCACAAGTAGGCCGATTTGTTGGAGACATGTTCAAGATTCGAATCGAGAAATTGTCCTAGGACGTTGAGGGCCCCGTCGACCGGGAACTCCTTAAGGGCGTCGAGGGCCCTCTCGTCAAGGTCGACGTGCGCCAGCTTGCCAGTTTTGTAGATCTCGTCAAGTTTGGCCGCCACCTTCTCGTCGAGGCCATACTCGATCAGTTTCTGATAGTCCTCGGTCTTTTCGGATTCTGATTCGATCTTCATAGGCTCTTCCGACACTTCACCATTACCTTCAGCCATAGCTGGAAATGAGAAATAAGACGGATCAGACGAGGTGAACGAAATTTGGCACCTAAGTCATCCACTTTGAGAAAGTTAATCAAACGGTAGGCCATGGAATAGTGTTCATGAGTTTTTCTAACTAGATCCGAGTCAGGTTGGCATTCTTGAAATGTCGACAAGGTCTAACTAACAGGAGGGAAACCTTTCTCAATTATACACAGTGAAATGTGACAAATTTTCATAGCCTACCGACTAACTTCATGAACGACATATTATATCGAATCAATAGCTTTTGCATGCTGGCCCATATTCTCACCATCACAAATTGTGAACAACCCTGTACACTATAATACTAAGGACATAAACAATTTAGCTTTCTACGAATATGGTAGTAATAAATAAGCAAGGTTTCTTAAAAAATAAAGAAATGAAAGATTGAACAAAAATAATCAGAAATCAATAGCAATGCGAAATATACAATTTGTCCGATTTAAAATATCAACATTTTTGCTGCTTTTGAGTGTCAATGTCGAATAACTGAACTCATTTCAGATCGATAGAACATAGTTAGTTAAGTTTCATTATTCAGAAGCTTATTATAGAACATTCTATATGTATCGAACCCTATGACCATTTTTTTGAGCGATACGACCCCTAACAAAATTCTACTTGATTCAAAACGATCATAGAATATGCATGACAGTAAGTAAGCGTCAATCAAAAACTTTATGGTTGTAATGAAATGGGATTCATGGATTATGGAAACGATCTCAATTTCATATTGTGAGCGTGATTTATTATTTTTTGTTGAAATATGTACAGAATACAGTAATCTGCTATGACAAGTTGAAAGCCAATCAGAAAGCATTACGTCATAGTTATAAGAAAATCACATGAACGCCGTTTGAAAACAGCTGTTTTTCTGTAATATGTTCCCAAATTAAAAATTTTGGAATTCCATTACGTCAAATTAAGAGCGAATTCGAAGCCGAAAGTGTGCACGAACCTTCACGCCGTCATTTTTCAAGCAAATAATAGCTTTTAGCTAGATTGGATCTGTTTTTTGGAAATATCGAAAAAATTGAATTTCGAATTGATATATTCGTGGAATCGATCTTAGTAATTGAGGCACAAAAACGTGCTCTACAAAAATCGAGTCGATTCTTTCGGAAGTTTTTGTGTTCACGATAGGCCTAATGGCCAAATGAGGCCAAAAAGGAAAAATAGATCACAATAAAAATACACGACTGGGACAAATCCGAAGAATGCCCGAAACCGAATTCAATGAAAAATGTATGGAAATGTCAAAAATTTTCGCATTTACTTACATTTTTCCACTTGTTCGACAATTTTTCAATCAAAAATCCACTATCAAATCAAAATCTGGTCCAGCAAGTAGCGGAACACCAACTGTATTAATTTTTCAGACTGATTTCAATCGATCTGATCGATTGGAGACACGAAATTCAGACGATTTTGGATTGCATAAATGACAATTATTATGACGGATATTTCGACAGACTGTCACTAAATTCCTAATATTCGTTCGTATGTTTCTGGGATGAATATTTCGATATCCGACTTTGGTGGTTCGATATAGAGAACTTGTAGAATGATGAAAAACAATAATTTTGTAAAAGTAAAAAATTTGGAATAAAGTCAAATCTTTTATGGAAGTTTCCGATAATATTTTGACAAAACGAGGTACAAAAGATGAGATTTTATATACTTTTTATCAAATGGGAGGTAATGAACAAAGAAAGTTGTCTGAGAAAAATTCCGATGAAGAAATTTCACATTTTTCTTCACGCGTTCTCCTACGAAAAAAAACTTCATAATTCTGCCACAATATATGTAATTTCCGAATCCGACTCCGTGAATCTTTGATCAAATTCAATTATATCTGTTCGTTAACACTGTCGAGTTTTTGTGTTGATGTTCTTCGGGATAGAAAAATTCAAACAAAAAAATCGGAATCTAGGATTTCATTTAAAATCTGCGTGAACCTTAAGTCCGTCATTTCTCAACCATATATATTAGATTTCAACTTGATGATATCTGTATTTTTGGAAATATCTGGGACATACAATTTTGAATAGATGAATCATCCAGTGGATTCTACCCTTCAACGAATGTTACCTTCTCTAACACTAGGTTCGAAAAAAACAACTCAATCTGAAGATAACCCCACAATTTTTTCAATTGTTCATACTGTATAATGCAATATTCTTTCAGAAAAATAGGTCGTGACTTTTTGGCAACTTCTTTGAACAATATTTTGTTTATTTTCATCACTTTTTTCAGATATTGGTAGAGAATACCGATTAATATTTTCAAGTTTCTCCCAAATAATTTCTCAATCGATACTTTTACCTTTCCTGTGGAGATTTATGAAGATAAAATTACGATCGCTGACCGAATCTCATCAAAAAATACTGACCTTCCACATAGAAACATCGTCATTTGAAATATTTGGGACAACTCCAAAAAACCGTGGTTTCACTTGGAAGTTGCTACTCCTACGTGTTATTTATGGTCACCACCTGTGTTGTAGGCAGGAGATCAACAAAAAATAACCTATTCATCTTCTCTCAAACTGAACTGAGACAATTCCAAAATAAATAAATCTCGGGAAAAACAGAGAACAAATTGAAACTTCATATGCTCTCTTACAACTAGAATCTATCCAAAACTTTTCTCCTTAATTTTGAGAATTAGGTATTATTATATCCTATACCTTATTAGACTTAGAACTCAATAGATTATAACTTTGACGAAAATGCTTCTACATAATTATGAAGTACCAATTCATCATCTCAAGTGGTTTTTTTAAGATTATCTTAGTTTTCCTTTCATGTGAATTTCTTCATATTCGTCTTCATTACATCTCTTTCACAGTTTGATTGCTACTATTGATTATGGTATTTTCAAATGATAATAATCTAGAAATCATAACCATGAGCATTCGGAGTTAAAACCTTCAAATAATGCTATGTGTGATGTACTGAGAATACGAATATTCAGAATGAATGACATTAAATAAAAACAAATACCGTTTGAGCTTTCAGCGGAGTGAAAACAATTCCATTACTCATCTCGCTTCGAATTTAATGGGGCCCCTATTAAATTGAAACCGTCAACTAGGTACCGACTTTACTACAGACAGACGGCAAGCTGTAGGGTCTACTTTGTGACCTCGATATTTTGGCGGGAGCATGTAGAAATAGAGGCAGACTTGAGAGTGTTTCGACCCTGAATAAATAAAGCAAGTTCTTTCATTTACGAATGGAAAATAACCTTACTATTCAAATCCTTACCTCATATCGAACAGGTTGTAAACATTATTTACTCTAATTATCATTTGTTGACAACTAATTTAACTTTGCGATCGGCAAGAACTATTCTGAAATCCGTTTAAATCACACTTTCGAACGAGCTTAGGGATTTATCGTGACATTGTAGGCCATATAATATTCAAGCGGTTTCAGTATTCTATGACTTCATCATTCGATTAAGGAACAAATTTGCATGCATTAAAAGGTTTTAAGGTCTTGTAGTCAATATACGAAGAAATCACCTAAATGATCGGAAATCTGATTAAACAGAAGTTGTATTGAAGAAAGTCTAAATAAATTCGTTCATAACATATTGGGTAGGACAAGCATAGTATCAAGCATAAGTAATACACTTCCATTGCGATTGTATGCCATTAGGAACATGAATGGAAGCATTTGAGGCGCACGAACTGTGTTCCAACTGTTGTAAATAGTTGTTACGATTTACCTGTAACCTATTCGACTTTCTAGAAGGTTAAAAGTTCTTTTACCCAAACATTGCTTGGAGAGGACCACTATTAAAAATTTGCCGATAGCCGGTATACATAACAATTGCGCAGGCTTTGAGAAAAACCGGCTTCAAATCGTGAAAACATATCGGTTACAATTACAGAAATGAGTATCAACATTACTAATATCTATTATTCACGATATATGACTTCTTTCGAAGAGCGAAATCACTAAAAGCACAGGAGAAACATTTTGGGCGGTTTCCTGTTGTCAAAGCTTTCCAATACAAGCATCCAAGCATTCCTAGTTTCTTACTGAACCACCAGCGTTTCTAACATATTTTAACATAAAACGAAGTCAAACTACTTACCGGACTACAAAACACTTAGCAATCAACACAAATTTTTACATACAAGTCCAAAATATTGAAAATTTCACGAAATAAAATGGCGGCCTTAATACCAATGCCTTCACAAGTCAACGTGACGTGCCGGCTAGTTTCGCGTATTTTCGCAGAGTGCGCATGGGTAACGAGTTTTAGCCTCGAACCGATGCGCGCTTTCAAACTAGCGACGCCGTTAGGCCCGTTTCATACTGGCTGTTATGATTCGATGACAGGTTAGAAATTTAAATAAAGGGCTATCCTAATTAGGTTCTAATTGAGTTTAGGGATGAACAGGTGATTAGGCTATACATTCTCGATTATCTACGAATTTCAATTTAGGCCTGGATTCAACGTTTTGTATCATTCGATATACTGACAATGAGTAAATCAACTGAATGGAAAGATAAATAGGTATATACCTCCTGCGCTCCTGTTCATGGAAGAGAGTAATTGAATATTTGTAGATTGTTGGAGTAGATGAAAGTTTCGAACGAGTTAAATGATTTATATGGAAAATTGTATTAATTACAATAAAAATCGGTTTCTAAAATTTTTTTATCCAATATTGATCATAGAGTTAAAAAGTTTTCTCAAGTTTTGATTCTGTAAAACTGAGTAGAAAACTTATAACTTTCAATTATTTTACAATTTATTAGATATGAAGAGAATGATTCACTATGCAGTTAGTAAGTAATAACATGCTCCATCGCCAGACTCAACTAAAACCGGCCGGTTTTAAAAAAGCGCGCGCTATAAATAAATATTTATTGTTATCTGGGAGTTCAAATTTTCCGGTTGCTAGGGAATATAATACAATAATAGCTTTTATGGATACTTACCAAGTTTTAACTTAACGTTGAACCAAACTTAAAAATAAAACACAGAACAATATAAAAGTTCATAAACACAACGAATAACATAAATAAAATGTGTTATTTTAAAAATAATGCCATTAAATTTAGGAACAATTTAACCTTGGCTGATACTGCGGTTACAAATTTTGAATTTTCATGTGTGTTAACCGAACATTCGCGGCGCAGTGCAATTTGTCACTGCACACTGCACTGAATGGCTCTAGCAGGCTAGCAACGGTGACTGCACTCCGCGAATTCCGTTGTTTCGCGAATATGTAATCGCCACGTTGTCGGACTGCCCGATTAATCCCTCGCTTCGGAGAAAGGGGTAAATTTTTGAACGGCTTGTTGAATTCGTTTCAAGTAAGATAGCAAGCGCATTCAGAGACACGGGAATAGGGAAATATCGAGGTAATTCTGCGAAATCTACAATAATTCCTATAGCTTGTTGAAATATCTGTACTGGAGTTTCAACGGATCTACCTACTTTTCATTAGCAGGACTGCATTGTGTTAATCACTGCTTATCAGTGAAGGGGATATCAGTTTCAAAATACGATAGCCAAAATAAATTTCAATTACAAATGGGAGGTGATGAAAAATTCCTTCCTTCGAACGAATGTTCTCGAATTTTGCATTGTATTTATTTTTTACGGGCTTGTTCATGGAGCAAGAGTTATCTAATTCTGCCGAAATGTCTGTTATTTTTCAATTTTGTGCCGAAAATGGTCTCGAACTACTAGATTGGAACATTGGAAGCAAGGTACAATTCAATCCTTTCCGTTGTCGAACGGAATGAGCTAGTGACATTTTTTATGTTTTTTTCTGGGTTTTCACTTCCAATATCTTGAACAGCACTATTCAAAAATAAATAAAATTGTTTTTTCACGAAAAAACGGTCTTGCGGATTGCGGTATTGAAATTGAAATTTTCTGCTTTGTCTGATGAAAGAGTTAGGTTTGTACTCTGAAACGTCACAGTTCGCTCTGTTTATCGTTTGTGTTGCTTCTGTATTGTTCATTGAGCAATCTGTTTTCCAAGAAACTGCCCTTTACAAATAATTTAATCTCGCAATCCGAAAGGGCGTCCTTCATGAAAAAAACAATTTATTTTATTTTTGACAGTTCTGTTCCAGATATTTGGACTAATATCCCAGAAAAAACCCTAAAAAGGATGCGAATTCCTCACAAAATAAGCTTTAATCGATACTAGTGACTCGAATTTTCAGGGAAAATGTGGCATCCAAAAACGCGGCTATTCAATTTGTTGATGGGCAAAATCCACCCAGTACCTCCAATTCAGTGTTTTTGTTCTATCAATAATATTATTTAATGAAGTTGATATGAAAATTTTGTATTATTCCCCTTTCAATATATCATGAAATCCAAGGAAAACTTGTGCCATTTATCAGAAAAGCAGATCTTTAATTAGTTTTTTCTGCTTTTTTTTGAAAAATTTCTATTAGAATTTTTTTTATTCCACATACCGAGTGATAGTTTTCTCCTGTCACATTAATTGAAATTTTTTGATTCGGGCCTGCAACTTTTTCGATTTTTTTTTGAGCTGATGAAAAATGTGCATAGTAACAAGTAACAAGCCTGTGAAATATCAGCGAAGCAAACGAGATATCTACTGAGGATAACCTCTTTGCCACCATATTCCAAATTCAAATCCTCCCGAATCTCAAAGGGAAGCCTCTGGTCAGCAAAGAATTCTGTAATATTACTAGAATAAACTACCCCCAAATTGGGATCGATTTGAATTTTGAATATGGTAGCTCGAACTTCCCAACAAACACGACGCAGTTTCAGAGTTTATTTAGAGTATATCGCACTGTCAGTAAATAAAAAAAAATTTGCGAAATTTGTTTCGAAAATTTTTTTTTGAAATAATTCACCATATTTGAAACTTATTTCGCTCATCCCTCGAGCTTTATATGTCACAAAAGTGTACCAAATTTCAATTTGATTCGATTTTCATTTTTGCAGATATTGGGAAAAAATATGTCAAATTTCGTAGTTTTTGCGCGCATGTTCTAGGGAAACAGCGTGCTATCGTTTTGTCCAAATGTCTGTAATTTTGGATGATTGAGCCGAAAATGGTCTCAATCGACTAGGTTGGACTCACTGATGACGAATCCGGTGTCAAAATCGATTCTGTCCGACCGGCCGGCCGTCCGTCCGGCCGAGGACACGATAACTATCGACAGAAGCAAGCTAGCAATTTGAAACTTCCAGGGTAGGTCGCACATCAGAATGCCGCGGTTAAGTTCGTTAAAGGGCCAAATCGGTCGAATAGTTTCGGATTATAGGCACTTGAAATTTTTAAGTTATTTATTTTTTATTTCAGAAACTACTCGAGTGATTGGATCCAAACTTGGCAGTTAGGTGGAGTATAACAACGAGCAACTTCGAGCCAAATTTCGTCAGGATTATACTATCGGTAAATAAAAAAAAAAATTTTTTTCGAAATTTTTTTCCAAAAAATTTTTTTTTCGGAAACCATTCATCATATCCAAAAAAAAATTCCACTAACACTTTGAGCTTCATATTTCACAGCAGTGTACCAAATTTCAGTTCGATACGATCATAAGTTTTGGAGTTATCGGGAAAAAATATGTCGAATTTCGAGGATTTCTTCTCGATATCGTTGTTTTTTTTGTATAACTCGAGAAATACTGACTCAGTCCTGATAAAACTTCGCAGCTAGTTTGAAAATGCTAAAAGACAACTTTATGCAGAATTCACGAATTCGACCTTCGTAATTAACGTCCAAACCTTCTCTACAAATATCGAGTTTCTAAGTTGTTTCTTTCGGAAGTTATTGTGTTTACGCAGTCGGCCGTTAGCTGACCGTAAACACAGTAACTTCCTGAAGAAACGACTTAGAAACTCGATATTTGTAGAGTTGGTTTGGGGCTGAATTACGAAGGTCGAATTCGTGAATGGGTAAAATCCGCCCAATGATTTTCCCATTTCCCCATTCAAAATTTTATTTTTCCAATATTTCCAAAAATACAGATCAGATCGAATTGAAATCCAGTGATTTATGAAAAAAAAAATTCAAAAAGCACTGCCGTGAAGGCAGCAGCATTGGCGTGCATGTTCAAATTCGTTGCTGAAGCGGTCATCTACATTGAACATGCGCGCAAAAGCTGCTGCCTTCACGGCAGTGCTTTTTGAAATTTTTTCTCGATATAATTGTTTTTTCTAAAACAAAAATGCTTATTCAATCATAATGAAACTTGGCAGCTAGTTTGAAAACATTGTGCTAAACTTCGAGATGATATTGTCAGCGGAAATGTCTCAAAAAAAATTCAATATTTTTTTCCAAATATTCCATATTCTGCGATCTTCTGATCATATTATCCTCATGAAATTCTATATGAACCTTCATGCTGTCATTTTCCGATGAAGTATTGGATTTCAATTCGATTATTTCTGTATTTTTGGAGATATTGGGAAATTGAACTTTTGAATGGGTATATCTGCGGAATCATTGTGTGGATTTTACCCATTCACGAATTTGGCCTCCGTAATCAAGCCCTGAACATACTCTGCAAATATCGAGTCTTTCTTTCAGAAGTTATGGTGTTCCTATCGTAAACACAATAACTACCGAAAGAATCTACTTGAAGATAATTGTAAAGCCGGTTTGGGGCTTAATTCGAATTCGTGAATGGGTAAAATCCACCCAATGATTCCACTCAAAATTTTATTTTCCCAAAATTTCTAAAATTACAGATTAGGTCAAAACTTTATCGTGAAATGACAGCTTCAAGTTTCATACAGGATTTAACCAGAGTGAGTTTGGTGGGGTCAATACGTGAAGAGATGACCGCTACTGCAACGAATTTGAACATGCACAGAACGAAAAACGTACGTGAATATAATCAAATTCAGCCTTACGACAATGTATTTGGACATTAATTTTCAGCCGATGCTCGAGTTCATTGATATAAGGTCCTGTTGGTGATCGTTTAATGTTCGAGTGATTGTATCAATCCCCCAAGAGCATTAAATTCATCACCAGCATTTGATAACCGTTAACATTGTATCAATGACCAACGACATTAATATCAGGTCATGAATACATCGATCCATCAACAGCAGTCCTTATATCAATGGTCCCAAAGCATTGAATTCAGGCTTATCGGTCATTGTACCAATGTATTTTGGACATCAACTAATCACTTAGGTAGGTACATTAACGTGATGCCAAAAAACATCAATCTAAGGCGTCCTATAGTGGTTGTGTTTTGTATATAAACCAAAAACTACTATTTTTTTAATATAAAACGATAATGAACGGAATAATGCCCCAATACACATATATAAATATATTTGCACACTATTGTTTCGAACGAAATTTTTTAGAATTAGCTTAGATTTGTATGAAATTTTTTTATATTTTCAGTCGAATGTAATATTTTTTGGGGATTGTGTTTTTTTGATTCTATTGATTTCAGCAAGTTGTCTCACCTATACTTTTGTATTTCTGTTTTCGAGTTTATAGGGTCATTCCTTTTCATATCGAATTTTGATGGTAAAAATGCATACCTGCATTATAACTATCAAGTAAGAAAAGATCAGATTGTAGAATGTTTCTCGTTGAACAAACTTTATTGGGAACATGAAATAATAATAAAACAATTGATATCATCTGAAAAATTTATTCAACAGTCGTTAGAAATTCACATAAATCATGGGTTCTAGAATATGAGTGTTAAAATTTGAAAGCAAAAAAATAACAAGTTTCAATGAATTACCGAAACAGCATCCGCTCTTTAGGGTAGCTAAAATTGAAAAGATAAAAAATGTTTAAAGAACATCTCCATCGCTCTGACAATATTGAAAAACTTATACCGTCGAATTATGGTCATACTTCTTAAATTTGCGGAATATCCCCACCAATGGCATAAACAGGGGGTTCATGGCTTGTTTTTCCGAATTAAGAAACGAAATCCACTTCCACCACTTCCTGTATTGGTCTTCCAAGGTATGGAAAGGCACTCTCCAATTGTGAATTTCATGGTATAGGATCTTTCTGTATTGTATTTTTCCCCATTCCTGAAGTGCCCACATGACAGCTGCATCTCGTCTACCTGAAAATAAGCATTTTTCATCGTCTTGTATAAAAAAAACACTCCTGCAAGAGAATCAAATTTATAGGAAATTAATTTATGACTCTCATTTGATCTTAGAACTTATTCCACTCAGCTAGCTGAAAACAATTAAAAAAACAATCGGTATATCAACTAGATAAAGGAAAAGATTTTATCTATGACGTAGGGAAAACAAAATCAACATTTCTATACTATAAGTCTTACTCACCTTCTGAAATTCTCGTCAGAACACATAGCACAAGTTGTGGTCAACTTCAAGCACAAAAAAAAATCTTCCCGATATGCATCCGCTATACGACTAGACCAGAATTAAACTTGATACAACTAGAAAAATAGCACGATGATTGTTTTGAGGTTCGCGTACCCATATCAATTGATGAACGCGGTGATTGTATTAAGGTTCGCGTACATCAATTGATGAACACGATGATTGTAACAAGGAACCAGGACATCGTTTGATGACCTAAAGCATTAATAATATAACTCCAGGGCATGAATCAATCACGCTGATACATTGATGTGATGTATGCATAGCATGGATCCATTACAATTGGCATTATCACAAGGTTTCGTGATGATCGACCGTGCCTAGTATTGATCACTTCCAGGACCTTAATTCAATGTATTTTTTACATTGTCTTGAGGCAAATTTCCTTGAATTGATGTATTTCATCATCAGTACAATGTAATAAATACATTATAATAATGACCTAGCGTTCATTGTAATAATCAAAATACTGATTGGTCAATCACTGAAGTTCATTGTTCCGATCAATTGTTGACATTGTCCCAATGTAAAATATATCATAGTAATGTCCATACGGTTGATCACCCGTGGTGATTGGTATCAGGCTCAGTATTATTTTCTGTGTGCGGGCTAAAGCTGCGCTGACTTCACTCGGTGCTTTTTTATTTCTATAATTACGCGCTTGTTCTAGGGAACAGCACGTTATCATTTCGTCACGATGTCTGTAATTTTCGAATTTTTAGCTAAAAATAGTCTTAGACGATTGGGTTGAACTCCCTGAAAAAGAATTCGTCAATCAATTCTGTCCGTCCGTATGTGCTCTAACTTTAAAAGTTAAGACTTGGCGACTTGAAATTGTCAGATGAGATTTGGAGTACGAATATCACGGTTAAGTTCGTTAATGACTAAAATCAGTTGGATAGTTTCGGAGTTAGGCGCATTTGAAATTTTTGAGGTTAATTACTCGATATCTCATGAAGTATTGACTCGACCAAATTGAAACTTCTTGGACAGTTTCGGGAAACCGACGCGCAACTTGGAGAAGAATTTTGTGTGGATCCGTTAGTTAGAAAATTAAAAGAAAATATGTATTCGAAAATTTTTAAAATTTTTGACGAAAAATTTTTTTTCTGGAAATATTGATCAAATTTCAATGGAATTCGGCAGAAACCTTAGAGTTGTATTTGTGTTTAACAACAATGTTCCAAATTTCGATTTGATCCGATATTTACTTTCGGAGATATAAGGAAAAACATGTGCCCAATTTTGTTGTTATTTGGAATTTTAACGTTATTTCCGCTATATCTCAAGAAGTACCAATGCAATCAAATTGAAACTTCGTTATCAGGTGGAGATTACCAACACTCAACTAGGTGCAAAATTTCGTGTTGATCTAATAGTTAGAATTTGAACAAGCCCGTAAAAGCTCCTGACCTAACGCCAGTGCTTCTCTAGATTTTATTATTGAAATATTCGACATATTTTCAGACTGTCTGTAACCAACGGCACGTAGACAACATCAAAGCTCATCTCCAGACAGACTTCAAACTCGGAAGGCCCCCCCAGACTAGCACATTCAGCAATTCCCGTTTTAATTTTTTCCGAAATACATGTTACTCATCTTTCCCAGCCCGCTGCAGTCCTTCCAATCAAAAATCTTCGCAGGTGTCCAGCTGATCCACCCTGTATGATGTTGCGAAAGACTATATATTGGCACCTAAACCGATTACTTCTACCTGCAGTTATCTGAACAACCCCAGTCCCCTTCAAATTTGCATGAATGATATTTCTTTCATCATGCTCTTTATTAACATAACGTCTACAGCATCTCCAGGCGGGGTTAGAGCCTCCAGCCACTGGCGTAGACGAGGTTTGGGCGAAAATAGACGACTTCGGCCCAAGTTGCCAACCCACAATTTTCTTCACATATTTACTATCACTGGTGAACGGGAATTTCAGGACAAATTCGACATGATAAGGTTCGCGTTATTTATGAATATCCGTGAAAGATGCCTCGGCTCCTCAAACAAGATAATTCCTTCCAAATATAGGTTTTTGTTGAGCTGGAATTTAAGTTGGGATTCCTGAATTCATGTTGACAGTTTCAAGTTTATAAATGATATGTCCCGCAAATCAACTTAGTTATTTCGGTTGCCGGTTTTCCGTTCTTTAAATATGAAATATTCGGTTGGTTCCTGAAAAAAGGGTTAATTACGGCATTTGATTGATGAAAAAGCAATCTTTCTGCCACGCCACCAGAACGACAGTCAATTATCTATGGTAACATATCCATGGCATAGAACAATCTTTATTTACCTTATGATCCATAGACCATACTTAGTAATTTTTACATTGTTGATTGTTTTCTCTTTTATGTTCTATGGATCATAAAGTAGATAAAGATTGTTCTATGCTATGGATATGTTACCATAGAACATTGACTGTCGTTTTGGTGACAGAAAGAACGTTCTTTCATTAATCCAATACCGTAGTTGAACTTTTTTTCAGGAACCAACCGAATATTTCATACTTACGGAATGGAAAACCGGCAACCGAAATAACCAAGTTGATTTGCGGAACATATCCTTTATAAATTTGACACTATTAACATGAAATCAGAAATCCCAACTTGAATATCAGCCAATCAGAGATAATCTTAACAAAACCCTATATTTGGAAAGAATTATCTTGTTTGAGGAGACAAGGCTTCTTTGACGGATATTTACATATATCGCGAACCTTATTATGTCGAATTGTCCTGAAATTCCCGTTCCCCAGTGATAGTAAATTTTTGAAGAAAATTGTGGGTTGGCAACTTGGGCCGAAGTAGTCTATTCGTCATGAGCGTGTTCAATCAAGTTTATAGGCAGAGCGGTCTTCATAAAAAACCTAGAAAAGAACTGACGTGAGGTCAGGAGCTTTTACGCGCTTGTTCACATTGCGAAGCAATTTCGTCAAGATATTTTGCATGAACTTTTACGCCATCATTTTTCAACCAAGTGCAGAATTTCGATTCGATTATATGTGCATTATTGGTAATATTAGGGAAGTAAAATTTCGAATGGATATATCTACGAAACTATTGAGGGAATTTTAACTTTTCACTTATTCAACCTTCTAAATTAACGCCCAAACCTGCTATGAAAATATGGAGTCTCTCATAGCTTTTTTCGGATGTTATTCTGGTTAATACGACATATTTTTTCCTTATATCTCCGGAAAAGAACATATGATCAAATTGAAATTTGAAGAACTGTGTCGAATTTCATCGAAATCTGGTCAATAAATCAGAAAAACTGTTTTTTTTTCATAAAGATGTAAATAATTTTTGAAAAAAAATTTTTCGTAGTTGCGCGTTTATATTCTCCAAATAATTAAGAAATTTCGATGTGATGGCATTTTTACTTTTTGAGATATTGAGGAAATAACCTCAAAATTTCCAATGTTTCTAACTCCGAAAACCTTCGATTATGCCCATTTCTTTCGGAAGTTAGAGTGAATACGGACTTCTGGAATTAATTGAATTTGACCTCGGAATTTTCTTCAGAGTGTCCAACATAATTATTTAAGATCATTTTTGGCCCAAGTTTCGAAAGCAACTAACATTTGAGCGAAATGAAAACACGTTGTTCTCCAGAACGGTGGCCGCTTTGAGAACCTTAAATTGACAGATAGGAGCTAGGATTTCAAGTGTTTGCTTGTAAAGGGTGGTTTAAATTGCGCTTTTTTTTTGAGAATAAATGAAACACATACTGCGCATTCATTTTCAAAAACTACTATCTGTCAAATGGCCTCCTCTTGCTGCTCTACAGACGTCAACTCTTTTGTTAAAATTTTCAATGACATTTCGACATAATAGACGACTTCGGCCCAAGTTGCCAACCCACAATTTACTTACCAAGTTTACTTTCACTGGGGAACGAAAATTTCAGGACAAATTCGACATGATAAGGTTCGCATTATTTATAAATAACCGTAAAACATGCATCGGCTCTTCAAGCCAGATAATTCCTTCCAAATATAGGTTTTTGTTAAGATCGTCCCCGATTGGCTGAAATTTAAGTTGGGATTCCTGATTTCATGCAAACAGTGTCAATTTTCATAGGATACGTTCCGAAAATCAACTCTGTTGTTTCGGTTGCCGATTTTCCGCTCCGTAAATATGAAATATTCGGATGGTTCCTGGAACAAGCGCGTGAAAAAAGTTATTTCGGAATCTGGTTGATGAAAATGCGGTCGATTTACTGTCACCAGAACGATTTTCTATGGTAAATATCCATAGCATAGAACAATCTATGTTCACTTTAGGTTTGTTTTGGTTCCGAGTTCAGAACCACAGACTGTTGGTCTATGCTAGAACCGTCCCGAACAGATCTGAACTCGAAACCAAAACAAACCTAAAGTGAACATAGATTGTTCTATGCTATGGATATTTACCATAGAAAATCTTTCTGATGACAGTAAATCGACCGCATTTTCATCAACCAGATTCCGTAAATAACCTTTTTCACGCGCTTGTTCCAGGAACCATCCGAATATTTCAGATTTACGGAGCAGAAAATCGGCAAATGAAACAACAGAGTTGATTTTCGGAACGTATCCTATGAAAATTGACACTGTTTGCATGAAATCAGGAATCCCAACTTAAATTTCAGCCAATCGGGGACGATCTTAACAAAAACCTATATTTGGAAGGAATTATCTGGTTTGAAGAGCCGATGCATGTTTTACGGTTATTTATAAATAATGCGAACCTTATCATGTCGAATTTGTCCTGAAATTTCCGTTACCCAGTGAAAGTAAACTTGCTAAGTAAATTGTGGGTTGGCAACTTGGGCCGAAGTCGTCTATTGACGCTCTATCTAACTAATGACACAAATAAATTCATCCTTTAGTTCAAGAATCGATTGTGGATTATCCTTATAGACCTGGCTTTTCACATAACCCCAAAGAAAATAGTCCATCGGTGTCAAATCACATGATCTTGGTGGCCAATTGACATCACCGTTTCTGGAGATTATTCTTAAAAGAGAATTTTGTTTCAATAAATCAATTGTGTCATTTGCAAAGTGAGGTGTAGCGCCATCCTGTTGAAACTAAATGTCCGCTAGATAAATATTAATTAATTCAGGCCACAAAAATTCCATTATCATCCGACGGTTTCGCTCACCATTGACAGTTACAGCTTCACCAGCAGCATTTCCGAAGAAGTAAGGTCCAATTACACCACCTGACCATAATGCAACCCAAACAGTGACTTGTTTAGGATGCATAGGTTTCTCATGAATTATCCGTGGATTTTCCTCAGCCCAGATACGACAATTTTGTTTATTAACAGGGCCACTAAGTTGAAAATGTGCCTAATCGGATAACATGATTTTTTAATAAAAAATTAGCTGGTTGTTCATTGATGAAATTGACAAATGAACAGCGTTTTAAATGATCTAATGGCTTTAGTTCCTGTGTTATTTGAACCTTTTATGCCTTTAGAGCTGAATCCTTGTTTAAAATACGCCATGTTGTGGATCTACTAAGTCCAATTTGTTGTGAACGTCGTCTAATTGACATTCCAGGGTCTCCAGCAATACTTTCACGAACCAAGTCAATATTTTCTTGTGAACGACCGCAACGACTGTATTCTTCACTTTTTTGTTCTTTCACCGAACCGGTCTCATGAAATTTTTTATAATTCGACCAATAGTGCTTTGAGATGGACGATTATGTAAACCCTAAAATTCACGTAATTTTCTAAAAACACTTTTCACAGAACGCTGATTTTCATAAAATAATTCAACAATTTGAACGCGTTGTTGTATCGTGTACGAAGCCATTTTTATAAATGTTATACATCAGACTTCTTAAATGTCAAAATACCCAGTCGAATTCAGTACGCCATTTATATTTTATTTATTCTAAAAAAACCGCGCAATTCGAAACACCCTTTATGTTTGATTGATTAAATTTTGATTTTACAATTTGTTCAAAGACCTTTTCAGTTAACAGAAGTGATTCTGTTTATACATATTTCATTCTTATGAAAGAGTTATGCACTGTTGATTCTAATTCAGAGTAGCAATGCTACAATTACAGTTAAAAGTATTTTAATATCAACTTATTCTAACTCTAAATGGCAAGATTAATTGCAAAGTCACAGAAGCTAGAAGTGTTCAGGAATATGCATGTGCATATATAAATAATAAACAAGTGTTTATTCAATATTTTAACAGCACATTCCATAAAACCCAAAGTCGAAAACACGAATACACGCCGTCACTGGACCCTCGTACGTACCGAAATCTGCATAAAACAAATGTTTGGGTTCGGCTGGGAACTTTCGCGCTTACGAGCCGGCAACGCCGCGTCCGTCTCCGCACAAAAAGAACGCGGGGTTGGTATTCTGGTTTAACCTGAGCCAAAGGCGGGGAGACTATTCATTCTCTTATATTGCAAACCAGTCTGGAATTTCATACAGCTATCGTTTTTTGTTTCGCGGACTAGGGAAGGATCTCTTCTGTACCTCGTAGACACTTCTGTTTTCTTTCGGTTGTCTCTTCTATCGGGCATTAAATGTTTATTATGTTGGTAATGCGCAAAACGGATGGAGGGGTCCGAGACTGCTTTCGCGGGTATTTCGTCCTGTTCTGGACCTGTATGATGGATTGTTCTGGGCAAAATTCATCATTTTGTCACTTTGGTAACGGATATTCTGAAATGGGAGGTTTTCAAGGGGTCCAGAGGGAGTATAGGGCTGCTGAATTTGGGTTTCGTACTCAGACTTGGAGATAAGATGAAAACAACGAGAAATCGATGTTCTTATCGGGTTGACCTTGAGGTCTTGAGAACATAGACGTATTATCTAAATTAAGCTATATTAATTCGTCTATGCTTGATAATGAATTTTACAGGAAACTTACTGATTTTACGCGCTTGTTCTAAGGAACAGCGCGTTATCATTTCGTCACGATATCTGTAATTTTCGAATTTTGAGCCGAAATTGGTTTCAAACGACTAGGTTGGACTCACTGATGAAGAATCCGTGGTCAAATTCAATTCCGTCCGTCCGCCCGAATGTGCTCTTACTTTCGAAGGAAAAGACCTAGCGACTTGAAATTGTCAGGTTAGGTTTGTAGTCCAAATACCAACGAGCAACTTAGAGCAAAATTTCGTGTGGTTCCAGTAAAAAAATTTATTCGAAAATCTTTAAAATTTTCGATGACAACATTGTTCTAAATTTTGATTCGATCCGATATTTACTTTCCGAGATGTAAGGAAATAAATGTGCCAAGCTCCTTGGTTATTTGGAATTTTAACGTTTTTTCCGCAATATCTCAAGAAGTACAAATGCAATCAGATTGAAACTTCGTAGTCAGGTGGAGATTACCAACACGCAAGTATGTGCAAAATTTCGTGTTGATCTAATAGACGACTTCGGCCCAAGTTGCTAACCCACAATTTTCTTCACAAATTTACTATCACTGGGAAACGGGAATTTCAGAACAAATTCGACATGATAAGGTTCGCTTTATTTATAAATATCTCTAAACGGTGCCTCGGCTCCTCAAACAAGATAATTCCCTTGCTAACCCACAATTTTCTTCACAAATTTACTATCACTGGGAAACGGGAATTTCAGAACAAATTCGACATGATAAGGTTCGCTTTATTTATAAATATCTCTAAACGGTGTCTCGGCTCCTCAAACAAGATAATTCCTTCAAAAATAGGTTTTTGTTAGGCTGAAATTTAAGTTGGAATTCCTGATTTCATGTTAATAGTGTCGAGTTCATAAAGGATATTTTTCGCAATTCAACTTGATTATTTCGGTTGCCGGTTTTCCGTTCTGTAAATATGAAATGTTCGGTTGGTTCTTGAAAAAAAAAAGCTAAATTACGGAATTTGATTGAGGAAAAACCAATCTTTCTGTCACCAGAACATAGACATATTCAGTCTGTGCATCCGAACGACAATCAATGTTTTATCATTGTATAAAGACAATGTTGTCTTTATACAATGGTTTTATGGTAACATATCCATAGCATAGAACAATCTTTATTTTCTTTATGATCCATAGACCATACCTAGTAATTTTTCCATTGTTGATTGTTGTCTCTTCTATTTTCCATGGATCATAAAGTAAATAAAGATTGTTTTATGCTATCAAATTCTGTAGTTAACTTTTCTTTTAGGAACCAACCGAATATTTCATATTTACGGAATGGAAAACCGGCAACCAAGTTGATTTGCGGAACATATCCTATATGATTTTGACACTATTAACATGAAATCAGGAATCCCAACTTAAATTTCAGCCAATCAGAGATGATCTTAACAAAACCCTATATTTGGAAGGAATAATCTTGTTTGAGTAGCCGAGGCATCTTTCACGGATCTTTATAAATAACGCGAGCCTTATCATGTCGAATTTGTCCTGAAATTCCCTTTCCCCGGTGATAGTAAATTTGTGAAGAAAATTGTGGGTTGGCAACTTGGTCTGAATTTAAGATTGCAGCGCCACGGTGGTCAGTTTTAGAACCTTACATACAGACATAGATTTTGTTTTTATAGTGGATTCTGTACTGTTTGTTAGTGTTTGGTTTGATAATTTTTTATTTCACGATTTATTCAAAGATTTTTTAGACTTTTATAGTTGACGAGAGTATTACTGGGAGTACATATTCCATTCTTATAAAGTAGGTATGTATAATCCTTCAGTCTAATTTTATTTTGATCGTGGTGTCAGTACATTAAAAAAAACATGATTTTTCAAAATTTTTTTGGAAATTTTTTTTCTCGAAACTATTCATCATATTCAAAAACTTGTTTGCTCACACCTTCAGCTCTATATTTCAAAGAAGTGTACCAAATTTCATTTCGATACGATTATTGTTGTCGAAGATATTGGGGAAAAATATGTAGAATTTCGTGTTTTTTTTTCTCGATATCGTTGTTTTTTCGGAATAACTCAAAATATGCTGATTCAATCATGATGAAACTTGGCAGCTAGTTTGAAAACCGCGATGGAACACTTCGTGCAAAATTTCGTGATTATCGTGTCATTAGAACAATTTGGAAAACAAATTACAATTTTTTTTTCATATATTCAATATTCTGTGATCTCTGATCATACTATCCCCATTAAATTCTGTACGAAAAATTTCTCGATTTTTCGATAAATTACTGGATTTTAATTCGATCTAATGTAAATGTATTTCGGGAAATATTGGGAAAATAAAATTTTGAATGGGAATATCTGTGAAATCATTGGGTAGATTTTACCCATTCACGAATTCGGCCTTCATACTTGAATTCCAAACCTACTCTACAAATATCGAGTTTCCAAGTGGTTTTTTTCGGAAGTTATTGTGTTTTCGGTCGGCCGTAAACAATACTACCCACACAATCGGATCGAAACTGAATAATTAGTTGTAGAATACCAACACGTAACTGCTTGCTATTTTGTTGAGGTCATTTTTATAGTGAACTAAAAAATATTTGTGAAATATCCTTCAAAATTCTACTGAATTTTAGTTTGCTCCGATTTGAATTTCCGGAAATATTGGGGAACGAAATGAGCCAACTTTAGTGTCTTTTTCCTATGAATCATTGATATTTCCGGAATAATTCAAAAAATACTGATCTGATCATGATGAAACAATAACTAGTTTTTTAAAAAGCAGTTTTATTCACAAGATATTTGTATGTTTCATAAAAAGTTATTCCTTTGCAAAGTAATCGCGTTTACAGCCGGCCTCTACAGAGTCTTTGACGTCTAATCCTTTCTGTTGAATAATCTGGATTGTGGGGATTATCCCCATCAAGATAAGGAGTATCGACACCCTATCTTCAGAAAATGAGTAAATCGAATAAACTCAAATCTACACTCAAGGTTCAAGCTCAAGGAAACGAAATCATCAGTGATACAAATCAATTCAATTCTCCTTTCTGTGTTCGGTAGACTCCTTCAAATTATGGTCTTCAGTCACCTCAAAATCAACAACGATTGTTTGAAATAATAATATTTTTACGTTAACCCCTTCAATTGTACCAAAAGTTTCTGCGAATTAATTGGACCTGAAACACCTGAATAAATCGATATTTCTCAAGATGTACAAGTCGGGAAAACGAAATGGTTGCCTGAGAAATCACCCCTATTTTTCAGTGAGAAATCTGTCCCATCAATTCTGCAATCTGGCATGTCTCATAAAAGTTGAATTCAATTTCCCCTCTATTTATGTTAATCAATCCGTAACAGTATCGGATAAGCGCATCCACCATTTACTCAATGCTTCTATAAGTTAGCAACAGATGTCTCCAGAGGGACTAGTCGTTTGGATTTCTGTTTCTAGACTACACAGAGTTGTGTGTGGACTACTTAATTATTGCTTAAATATTTCACGAATGGTGGTTTTTCCTGAATTTGGGTTATTACTGCAAATGCAAATTTGAACATAATTATTATGGGTTTGATTCATCATTTTCCCAAATTACCTTCAGAAAGGATTCAAAATCAGATTTCAAATTTGTGGTTTGGAATTTGCCAGGCATGCACGAAGTGACAACGGTGTTTAGTAGAATAGCTTTTTCTACTATAGAATAATGAAATATTTATTCCTATTCTGTGTACACACGTGTTCTTTGTCAACATAACCAAACAATTTCCGTTTGCGAATTTTTCTCCGAATAAAGAACATAAGGAAGGAGCATAATGCCTCATAAAGTGGGTCCGGGATGGATGTTGCGTATGGCCGACTTTCCTTTCACTTTGAAGAGAGAACATCTTGTTCCGATACGTCTTTGGCTGAAGAAACTAACTAACATGAGTCATACTTGGAGGTTCAATATGGGCGCCTATGTCCCACTTTTATACGAAGTAGAACAGCGCCATGTTCCTTCCTGTTGTTCTTTATTCAAAGGATTTGTTAGTAATATGACAGTATGACAATCTGTGCTCTTCTTTTTCTATTCTTTGGTCGTTGTTCTTCTCTAACCAGATCGAAGTATGGCTATCTCTGTTTTCCTAAGCAAAGTAACACATTTGACGTCCTTTTCTTTCCGAGAAAGCTGAATTCGATGTTGCCAGACCGTGCACTCAAGACAGATCCCTTTAAATGCAAATCCCCATTTTTATTTTTCAGTTTTAGGCGATCAAACATTTTTTTGAAAATATAATATTGAAATTATATGATTGAACTGTGATATTCTAAAGGTTTTTCAAGAAAATTACTGCATTTTCGTTCGAAGGAAAAACCCCAATTCCACACCTCAAGTTGTAGCCCCCAAAAGGTTCGTTTCAAGGAAAAGGAGATTATTCAGATAGCAGATCTGTGTTTTTACAGAAATAAAAAATCTCGACCGCTAAAAAGTTAGAACAATATTTCTAAAATGAACAACTTCGGGAAACTCCTGATAACTATGTAACGGCATTGAGTATTAATACTCAATAATGGTAACGGTGACACCTTTGAAGTTACGGTTCTCGGCTTCGGTTGACTTTCTCATGAAAATTGGCCATCAGACACCCAGAGCCGCATCTAGGGCGTGGCGAGGGAGGCATTTGCCACGGGCGCCAACCAACTAGGGGCGCAAAATTATGATTTTTTTTCTTGAAACGATGTTTTTTCACTTCAAAGTCCATTCATATTTTAGAGTGGTGCTATAGTGCATGCACCTGTTGTACAATATGCGGCGACAAGTAGTGACCATTAAATTAACAGATGATAAATTTACACTTGTCGGTCGCCCTTCGATTCCCGATCGCGTCCAGATGTTTGTTATTCGAACTCTGAAGACCTCAATTAGCGGCAAGTTCAGAGGGAGTTTAATGTTCGAGCTAGCGGCATGACAAAGAGATTCAGACCGTCCACATAATTCGCCGAATCGTTCATCACACCGGCTTTGATAAGGGTTATGTATTTCGAAGATGTTTACGACCGAAAGGCTTGATGAAATCACCCCAGTCTTATTAATACTACTTTTTTTCTCGCATGTGGGGTACTTCCATCCAGTGGCGCAGTTGATGGCATCAATAAAAATAGGAACCAGGAACTTATCATTATATTTTATATTATGTGCAATACCGCAAATAACGTGATCGTGCAAGCGGGCCGGGAAATTATTCGTGCTGGGAAAAGTTTAAAAATTTCAATCAGGTATGTTTGAATAATTCAATTTTGAGTAGAGGATTTTTGCGCGCTCGGTCAGATTATATTCTGTCCGTGCACACGAGAGTCAATCATTTTGAAAGATACTGTAAAATTTATAAGGTTATGTTTGGGTTGGGAATATGTCGGCGATATTATCGTTCGAATTTTATTTGCGAGATCCCAAATTATACCGATTCAATTAAAATTGCGTTGTACCATAATTACACGAGTTTTCATATGTATAAGTAAAAGAAAAAAAAATCAAAATGTTGAGAAGAATATGATAAATTTATCGTATCTCTAGTATTTTATTAATCAGCTTCTTAGCTATGGGTACTACAGAAAGAGGATCAAATGCCGATCAAATGAATAGTATGATTCTTGCGTTTCACTGAAACATGAACCATTTTTCTGTCCTCTTGACATTTGTTGAGCATTGAGACAATTCAGATATGAATATAAACGAGCGCGCAAAACATTTCGATTCGACGTCCATGTATTTTCAGAATCTTATATAATTTTAGGTTGATATAACCAACTGAAATGCCACCCAAGAAACTATCAGGATCGCAATCTCGGAAGATCAGGGATAAAAATTATTAGACCTAAAAAAAATACTAGAAATATCTCAAGTTACTTTAAGAACGATCCGGGTATTGTGTCGACAAAAAGTGGTTCCACTAGCGGAGCCCATCATGTAGCGGAATTTCCTTCTACTTCTTCAAGTACCGAGCCTATCGTAAGAAAGTATTCCATTTCGGATAATTCGGACAAGGAAAATTCTTTTGAAGAGGAATCAGGACTTCTCGAGGTTAAACCTGAACCAGTTGATTTTAATGACCCTACATCATGGCGAATTACGAAAAGTGACATTGAAATGTTCGTTATGACCTTTGTTGACATGTGTGTTCTCTAATTAATTTCAGTTTTTCATTTACACTTTCATTTATTGTTTTTTTTGAAGCTTTGAATGCTTATATATTATTTTGAGAATAAATTATTCTATTCGCTTCCTTTTTGTTTTCTTTATACCCTCATTATCGTATATTGATACGTTCGTGAGTTCTCTTCACTACCTTATAAGATACATGGGAGATTATAGTAATTTCTCTACACATATTGTTTGTTATACCTGAGAAGTTGATGCTCGTTCTCAAAAGAATATAATAATACTAAAATATCTTAGGAATAGAATAAATACTATCATTCATGAATAGTATGTAGTCATTGAAAAAAAAAATTGAAAAGGGCGCATTTCGATAACTTGCCACGGGCGCTGAAATCCTAGATTCGGCTCTGCAGACACCGACATCAGTTTTCGTCTATCTATTAAAGAAATAGTTACTCGCGGACCACCCTGTATATTTATCAGGATCAGGACGACATAAAAGTGAGTGCGAAAATGAACAAACCCTTCGAAGACTAACCCTTTTCGAACAACTACGTAATTAGGGTTTAATTTTGGCAATTTCGCCGGTGAGCCGCGAAAATAACCTCAATTTAACGAAATCATTCTCACGTGCCTCATGTCCAATGGGCCGTCATGGAATATCTCGCATGTCTGGCAAACCTCGGCCAACAGTAATGAATTGGGTAATTTTGTTAATACCCCTTGTCAGCGTCCAGTTTAAGGGCTGAAAGATGCCAGTGCTAGGGCTGTAATTCACGGAGGTCACCGAGAACCACTTGATTAGAAGGATCAAGTAGGACCTGATTTTCTGTAATAGCATTGTTTAAGGAGAATGAAATAAACAAAATTTAGTGACCTGAGTGGAAAGTTTGAAATACTGTATTTGTTATGTCTGTATAGATCCATACTATTCATATTTATGTCAACCAAAACATTGTGCCATTTGTAATTATTATAATTGTTTTGAAAAAAATCTCTTTTCATGAAGTTTCCGATATTACATTGAAATAAATTTCGAGACCTCAATCTACATATTCTAATGTATACCTGATAGTTTCTTTCAAAACTGTTTACTATAACCCAGGAACAGAAGTAAGCCTTTACCTATTTGACGAATAATTAAATATAATTTCTCTTACAAACATAAATATGTATATTGTGAATTATGTATTTGTGATTATTGTCTGACAAACTACAATTTGTGTTAGTACACTAAATAAGCTGTCTCTTTTTTTTTTAAAGATTTAAAATTTATTTCCAAATAATAATATATAATAGTTTTGATGGAAGCTTTTCAATAAATAACCCAGAATTATTTGAAATCATTATATGTATACCAAAGTATGTGAAGTAAAGGGGTCTTAAACAAAAATGATGGTGTCTTATTTTTACCTTACAGATGATTAAGAATGTAAATATAAAATAACTAATCGGGGCAAGAGTAAGTTTCTCTGAAATGATTATCAGTGTGGATGACTTCACATATTGACAGCTATTTAAAGGCCTCCCCTAACGTGTGAAAGCCTTCAATAATTATCTTTTCACTCACCTGTAGAGAATGTATCCTGGTAAAAACTTTGGGGGAGATTTCGATTTGATTTGTAGTTCTGTAAATTTAAGGAACATATACAAATATCGAGGTCTTAAATTGTTTCCTTCGAAATTTATTGTATGTGAATCGATATTTTTGGAGAAGAGTCATATATCACAGAAATTTTTTGAGCCTACTGCAATGTTACAATAATTCATAATTGAAGAACCTGAACTTTTGTTGTGATTTTCTGACCCATAAAATGCAAAAATGGGAGAATATTCAGTAAATAATCACGTCCATTTATCATTCCGAATTAACTGATCAAAAACCTGACAACTGGATCACTGCACAGCTTTGCTCTGCAATAGGGAGGAATAGACTTAGTTGAAATTACTTTCTCTACATGTTGTTCTAGCAAACAACAGTTATGATACTGCCCAAATGTTTTCGAGTTTTTAAATTGCTAGGAAACTTTAATTTTTTGAAAATGGAACTACTAGTTATTATTTTTCGAAATAAACTCATTTATTTTTATTATTATAGTTCATTCTGTAACGCTACTTCAAACGTTTAACCGGAATTACCTAGTCTCGTGAAATTCTGACCTGACACCATTTATAGATTTCGAACTCATTTCCAACTTTTAAAATTATTTATGCAGATTAATGAACAATTAAATGGCGACATTCAATTTTCATGTTTCATTGAAACAACCGGAATTCGAATAAACTGTGTGTTGGTTATCATTAGAAAGTTACGGATTTCAAAAGTACCCGCTCAATTATTCAATTACAATATTTTTTTCCTCACGTCGTTATTTCAAGAGCGTAGATCTTCCTCTATCTACGTTCAAGAGTCTTACTCAAGCAGAAAACTGTTTTAAGTCACCTGATAAAATGTTTGATATTTAAGAGGGCGTATTTGCATGGGGCACGATTTCATCGAATGTTGCAGTGATCCAATAGATGTCACGATGAAACCACGTCCAACAAGATTAGTATGGGAAGTAACTAACTATCTTCTCCTTAAACAATGGTAATAGCTATCTTAGTCGAACACAGATCAGATCGAATGGGGGTTTTTCCTTCAAACAAAAGTGCAGTAATTTTCATGAAAAACCTTTGGAACATCATATTTCAAACATATTATGTCAAAATTTAATTTTTTAAAAATGTTTGATCCCCTAAAACTGAAAAATAAAAATGGCGATTTGCATTTAAAGGGATTTGTCTTGAGTGCACGATATGGCAACGTTGAATTCGGCTTTCTCGGAAAGAAAAAGACGTCAAATGTGTTACTTTGCTTAGGAAAACAGGGATAGCTATACTTCGATCTGGTTAGAGAAGAAGACAACGACCAAGGAATAAAAAAGAAGAGCATAGACTGTCATACTGTCATAATACTTACAAATCGCAAACGGAAATTGTTTGGTTATATTGACAAAGAACACGTGTGTACCACAGAATAGGAATAAATATTTCATTATTCTATAGCAGAAAACGCTATTCTACTGAACACCGTTGTCACTTCGTGCATGCCAAACCCCAAATTTTGAAATCTGATTTTGAATACTTTCTGGAGGTGATTTGGAAAATGACGAATCAAACACAAAATAATTATTAACTGTGTTTCCAATGTTGATCGGTTGTTTGTAAAGCTGCAATATCGGAGTTACAGCGACCTGATGCGACAAAAGGATGAACGTCACACACATCAATCAAAGTATTCTGCACTCGAAGGTGAGACTCGCAAGATGCTCCTGGCAGATGGCGCGCTGTAAGTTGTATACTGCAGCGATCCTTCTGAAAGGTAACAAGTATCGAGAGAACTCTCTGCGGTTTATCCAAGTTAAGTTGACCTGACGATCAATAACAATTGTGAAACAGCTGTAGTCATTCTACTTGGATCCGCTTCTTCGGTGTAGGTGTTTTGGTTGATTGGGTGATTAGCTCTGATCAAGGGGGAATATTTGTTGATTTATCGACGGATATTCGTCCTTGTGATTATGTTATTTATTACTACAGGAGCTCTTTTTTCTCCATGAAACCATTTCCTACTAAATAATTATGTTCAGATTTGCTTTTGCAGTAATAACCCAAATTCATGAAAAACCCCCATTGAAATCCAGTACTTCATCGAAAAAAGATAGTTCGAAGGTTCATTCGAAATTTAATGAGGATAATATGATAAGAAGATTACAGAATATTGAATATTTGAACAAAAAATTGATTTGAAATTTTTTTTTCATTGTTCTAATGATACCATCATCACGAAATTTGGCTCTCAGCATCTTCAAACTACAATATTACATACACTTTTTTCCCAATATCTCCGAAAATGACTGAAAGTGTTCTAGAATATGATCAATAGCTTCAGAAAAAAAATTTTTTTCGAAAAAAATTTTGAAATTTTTTGACCATACGATTTCAACGAAATTGCGCGTCGTTATGCTGCAGCAAAATGCCAAGTTTCAATCCAATCGCTCCAGTAGTTTCTGAAATATGCGCGAACTACCCTGCTAGTTTCGAGTTGCTAGCTTGCTTCTGTCGACAGTTATCGTGTCGTCGGCCGGACAGAATCGGTTTTGACACCGGATTCGTTATCACTAAGTCCAACATAGTCGGTTGAGACCACTTTCGGTTCGAAAATTACTGACATTTGGACAAAACGATAGCATCACGCTGTTCCCCTAGAACATGCGCGCAAAAACACTGAAGTGTCAAGTCAACAGCTATTACGCGCATGTTAAAAAAAAAGTGTATCACCAAAAGTGTTGTCGATGGATTATTTCAAGGTCTCTGCTAAATTTCATAGTAATCTGATAAATAGTTGATTTTTTTCGAACAGTAACAAAGTTTAATGAACATAAGCTATAATATTGTTGAATTTTATTCTCACATCTGATGCCTCTTTACTGAGAAACATCTCTATTATTTGTCCATGACGATAAGGGATCTTTTATTACAGGATCCTTTGATAAAGTCAGGCCCGTATACGGGTTTCTATTTCGATAACTCTTTATTATTACGCGCTTGTTCTGGGGAACAGCGCGTTACCACTTCGTCACGATGTCTGTAATTTTAGAATTTTGAGCCGAAATGGGTCTCAAACGACTAGGTTGGACTCACTGATGAAGAATCCGAGGTCAAAACTTATTCTGTCCGTCCGGCCGGCCGTGTGCGATGTAACTTTCGAAAGGAAGCACCTGGAGTCTTGAAATTTTCAGGTTAGGTTAAGATCTTGAATATCTCGGTTGAGTTTTTTAATGGGCCAAATCTGCAGAATGATTTATGTGCTACAGCATTTGAAATTTTAATTTTTCATTAACTTGAAAAATATTTATCTGATCGAAATGGAACTTGGGTGGAAGATGAAAAGTGTCAATAAGAAGAATAATCCATGAAAAAAATCGAAAAAATTTTTTTTTCTTTTGGAAATTTTTATATTTCATTGAAATTTCACTGAAATTTCCAAGTCACCATTTCGCAATGTGAACAAGCGCGTAAAAGCTGCTGACTTCACGTCAGTGCTTTTCTAGATTTTTACAGGATCCTTTGATAAAGTCAGGCCCGTATTCGGGTTTCGATAACTCTTTATTATTACGCGCTTGTTCTGGGGAACAGCGCGTTATCATTTCGTCACGATGTCTGTAATTTTAGAATTTTGAGCCGAAATTGATCTCAAACGACTAGGTTGGACTCACTGATGAAGAATCCGTGGGCAAAATTGATTCTGTCCTACCGGCCGGCCGTGTGCGCTGTAACTTTCGAAAGGAAGGACCTGGAGAAATTTTCAGGTTAGGTTAAGATCCTGAATATCTCGGGTGAGTTCTTTAATGGGCCAAATCTGCCAAATGATTTTTGTGCTACAGCCATTTGAAAATTTGATTTTTCAATAACTTGAAAAATATTTATCTGATCGAAATGAAACTTAGTTGGAAGATAACTGTGTCAATAAGAAGAATTATCCATGGAAAAATTTTTTGAAAATTTTCATATTTCATTGAAATTTCGCTGAAATGTCCAAGTCACCATTTCTCAATAAGAACAAGCGCGTAAGAGCTGCTGACTTCACGTCAGTGCCTTTCCATCATTTTCTTGAGAATCAATCGATTAGTTCACTGTGCGATGATTTCACCGAGGAGTATTTGTGAAATCTACTTTCAGTACTTTTCTAGAAGGTCCAGAAAACATCGAAACAAATCACAACGACAATCCTGGCGATACCCATTTCATCGCAGACATCTACAGGAAGTCTGCAAGCTCGCATATCATGCTTTTCTGAACCCTCGGTCTCGGATAATAACCAAAACCCATTCATACAGCCCCGAGGTACGAGAACATTCCTCGAAATATGCATAAGGAGCAAACAACTCGAAAAAGCGAAAGCAGGAAGTCCTGCAGGTTTTGCATGCGCGTCCGACGCCGAATGGCTCTTTTCAACGGACAGCGGCCCCGGTCGGCTGAGCGGCCGTGAATAGAGCCTTCAAGTGGTGGATTTATCGAGGGCGAAGTTGTAAGATTGGTAGAGAGCGCCCCCGCAAATGAATGAGTTTTCAACAGTTAAGATATATATCTTGCAATTTACCACGGGACTTCAAAATGTCCGATTTCTACGGAGACATATTTGTTCGGCGTAGAAAGTTTTCAGAGGGTGGAGCGCCCTACAGGGGTTGCAGTTGAGAAGAAGGAAGGGATAAGAGGTGAGATTTGTGACGTTCTGACTGTTATTTGATTTTTTTCGAGCTGGGTTTTCTGGTCGGTGTTCGATTACATCTGGCATATAGCAGACACGTACAGCGTGACCAATTATTTTTTTCAGAATCTACCAAACCTTCTGTAGAAATCTATTTTTTTCTACCAAAGTCAATTACAGAAATCTGCTAAAAATCTACTGCTACCTGAGAGCAGTCTTTAGCACTTTATGTTGAAAGGAAAGTAGAAAACTTCAATGTTTCGTGCAATTTGAAAAAATATCGCAACAATTAACATTCGCTTAGAAGCTAGAGAAGCGCTGCCGTGAAGCCAGCAGCTTTTGCGCGCATGACCGCTTTTGCAACGAATTTGAACATGCGCGCAAAAGCTGCTGCCTTATTTCACGGCAGTGCTTTTCTAGGGTTTTTTTCGATAAAGTACTGGATTTCACTTCGATCTAATCTGTAAATTCGAAAATATTGAGAAAATAAAATTTTGAATGGGTATATCTACGGAATCATTGGGCGGATTTTACCCATTCACGAATTCGACCTTCGTGATTAAGCTCTAAATATTTTCTACGAATATCGAGTTTCTAACTCGGCCGACCGTAAACACAATAACTTCCGAAAGAAACAACTTAGAAATTAGATATTTGTAGAGAAGATTACCTTAATTACGGAGGCCGAATTCGTGAATGGGTGAAATCCACCCAATGATTCCGCAGATATTTTTATATATTCTAGATGAGAGGCTCTTCCGTTTCGGATGGAAACGATGAAAATGCGGGAAATTGTAATGCACAAACGCACCTATCCCAATATCAGTCAGAACCATCTATACGAGCTGTGCTATTTTTTCACATAATTCATGCGATTTTAGTTAGGTTAGGTTAGGTTGTGCCACTTCTCAACTCAGACAGAGGCGTTCTACTGCTTCAACAGTTGAAAGTAGAATTCTACTAAGATAGTTCGAAATACTACCAAAATCTACTGCTCAATTTCTGTCTACTAACAATGATGAAATTATAACGAAAATCTACCAAAAAAGTAGATTTCTACCAAAATTGGTCACGCTGGACACGTAGCAATCTGGATTTTTTTTGGGAGGGGGGAGGGGCTCACAATGAGGAAATAGGGCAAAATATTTTCGAATATATTTCAAAATTGAAATATTATTATTAAAAGAAAAAACATGTGTATTAAAGAGAAAGTCAAAACAAAAAAATATATGAAAAACCTAGAAGAGCACTGACGTGAAGTAAGCAGCTTTTACGCGCTTGCTCACAGTGCGGAATTATGACTTTGAAATTTAAATGAAATATTAAAATTCTCAAAAATATTTTTTTTCTTGAAATTTTTATACATGGTGTTTCATTGGTAAATGAACATACCTGAGCTAGAGCTAGCCTAGGCAAGTCCAAAAAACCTATATATGATATGATAATCAATTCCATAACCGAGATACAGGGTGGTTCATGTTTTCACTGATAATTTCAATTTCTCATAACTTTTGAACCACCCAGTTTATTCGGTTGATATTTGGAACGTATGATTAAGTTTCGCAGGTCGATCGATTCATATTTAAATAACCAATAACCAAAAAATTTCAGGTCCGTATCTGAAAAATATTGGAGTTCTTGCAAGCTGAGATTCAACACCCTGTATATTGAAATTTTGGGATTTGATGTAGATATTCGAAAATACCAAAAAATTATCAATGGGGTTCAGTAGATTCCATCTTCCCGCACGTTATTTTGCTCATAGAAAACTTAAGGGGAAAGATTCAATTGAATATTTGAATTCCAATAAATTCTTAGCAAATTAGTTCATTGTAATTGAATTGAGAATTTTTTCTTGAAATGATTGAATATTTGTATTCTTCTAGTGCTATAACGTCTGGATGTGTCCCTACCATATCAAGGATGCCTTTTCCGATGTCAAGGTGTCGCCTTTCTTGGGTGTTATTCACTTTCTATGTAGGAAACCGGCCATTTTCGCGAACATAATTGAAAACTGTAGATACATTTTTATGGTATGGTAATCATTTATTGGGGAATCTTGATTGATATTCCCGTACAGCTGCTTCACCATTCCCGTCACAATAACCATACACGAAAAAAATAACAGCATATTCTTGATTCGAAAATTTATGAGGCATTATGATAATAAATTTCTCACAATTCAATTTTTTATTTTTTTTGGAATTCTATCAGAATTTCGGAAAATACAAATATTTAATCAGTTCAAGAAAAAATTTCTCAATTTAATTACAATGAACTAATTTGCTAAGAATTTATTGGAATTCAAATATTCAATTGAACCTTTCCCTGAAGTATTCTATGAGCGAAATAACGTGCGGGACGATGCATCGTCCCGGTTCAGTAGATTCCATGGAATCTACTGAACCCCATTGATCATTTTCTGCTCCTCCTGAATATCTCAATCAAATCCAAAAATTTCAATATACAGGGTGTTGAATCTCAGCTTGCAAGAACTCCAATATTTTTCAGATACGGACCTGGCATTTTTTGGGAATTTGGATATAAATCGATCAACCTGTGAAAGTTAATCATACGTTCCAAATATCAACCGAATATTTTCCAATTAAATTACAATGAACTCATTTTCTAAGAATTTATTGGGATTCAAATATTAATTTGAATCTTTCCCTTAAGTTTTCTATGAGCAAAATAACTGAACTCCATTGAAAATTTTCTGCTCTTTTCGAATATCTCAATCAAATCTCAAAATTTCAATATACAGGCTGAATATCAGCTGACAAGAACTCCAATATTTTTCAGAACCGGACCTGGAATTTTTCGGTAATTTAAATATGAATCGATCGACCTACGAAACTTAATCATATGTGGTTCAAAAGATATGAGAAATTGAAATTATCAGTGAAAACATGAACCACCTTGTATCTCAGTTATGGAATTGATTAGACCTATCATATATAGGTTTTTTGGACTTGCATAGAGTAGGTCTAGCTCAGGTTACCGTATTTTCATTTACCAATGAAACACCCTGTATGTAAAATTCTTCCAATTGACATTGTTCATCTTCCAACCAAGTTTCATTTCGATCAGATGAATATTTTTCGAGTTATTGAAAAATCAACATTTCAAATAGCTGTAACACAAAAACCAGTCGGCAGATTTGGCCTATTAACAAACTCAATAGAGATATTCAGGATCAAAACCTAACCTGAAAATTTCAAGACTCTAGGTCCTTCCTTTCGAAAGTTAGAGCACACACGGCCGGCCGGCCACATGGAATCAAATTTGACCACGGATTCTGCATCAGTGAGTCCAATCTAGTCGTTTGAGAACGATTTCAGCTCAAAATTCGAAAACTACAGTTATTGTGACGAAACGATAACGCGCTGTTTCCCAGAACAAGTGCGTAAAAAGGGTAGGATAGCAGAGAACAGTTTTCTCAGGAGAAAATTTTATTTTTTTTTTAACTTGCAAGGATATCATTTCTTTATTCCAGGGATTGTGTTTTCTGTCTTCTTCAAATTTTTTCAATCAACTTTCTTTACTTCTCCTATCACCAGTTCCAATATTGTGCAAAGTTTACCGATCATTCTATATACAGGGTGAGTCTTTAAGTTGTACATTGATTTCAACCATAGATTCCTCTCATCAAATGAAACACTTTTTGCATTTATCAATTTTCCAGATTCGGCTCCAGCAAAAAGATACAGACTGTTTAAATTTCCAAAAAAAATCAGTTTTTCTTTTGTAGCTTTGATATGAGAACTCCGAATGAGATGAATTTTGCTGTGAAGTTTTCTATAACCATGACACATATATTCTTTAGTAATCACTTTTATCCTATTTCAAATATTTTCGTAGTTATAGACTCGCCGATTCATAAAAAAAACTATACGAAATTAGCATGAAGAATGCAGATGAAGTGTATCTTATGTCATCATAAGAATCTTCAATCATTTTAAAATATTTTATTATTTCTTACAATTTCTCCTTAAACGCACCGTTTTGCAGATATTCAACGTTGAATATCATAAAATCGGATAAACATTCGAAAAATTTCCTTATATTTATGGATCCGTCCCTGATCTTGTAAAGGAAGCAAATCAAGCTGGGTTCACGTTTACCCGGACCATAGAATACACAGAATAATTCATTTATTTTGCATAAAGCTAATATAAAGTATATGCATAGATTTAACATTAGGTTATAATTTCTATGGGTATATGCTATTTCGTGATCACACCACAGACATAGCACAGACTAACCAGATGAACCACTCGCGTCATTTACTTAGGAAATCTATGTCAACGCAGATATGACCCTGAATCGAGCTAATTTATCCACTCCACATTGTGAATGTGGAGGACTGGGGAATCTACAGCACATCTTTCTTCAGTGTAGACGAAACAGGCAAAACTGTGATATTCTGTATGAAAAGTTGCAAAATCGGGGGTTCAATTTCCCAATTAATATATATGAGATTATTTATACAGATAAGGAGGAGATAGTTGAAATTCTCATGGAATTCTTGGAAAAATCAAATATTAAACTTAAAAAAAAAAAATTTGGTTATTTGTAGAAACACTAACATTCGTATATGTCCTGTGTTTGTCTTATACGTATCCTAATGTTTACCCTTTCCTACTAGGTCCAGGGAGGGCGATATTGGGGAAAACCTGTAAAAGTATCAGATAGAAGAAAAGAAGAACACCATAATCTGGGCACATGCTTCGGCGAGCTCATTACCCGCTTTTACAAAAGTAAAAGAGGGCGAGACCATCAACAACAATCGAGCTCATCAGAATTTTAGCAGGCGTTTGGGGTGCTTTGGGGTGCCAATCAGATTGCAGGAATAGGATTACGTCACTCTCGCTGCTTTTGGACTCGCTTGAAGAGGTTATAAACATGTAAACAAACTGAAATTAATTTTTGTCCTATTCATTTAATGAATAATTTCGCATCTGTTGCATTTTACAATATAATCCAAACAGTTTTCACAACGAAATCAATTGTTTAGTCATCTCTGAGGTTCTATTTTATGATGACAGTCCTCATTATATGTTTAATTGTACAACAACAATAATTTGAATCGAACATAGGTAGACTCATTCATAATGTTCATTTTATATAATATAAAGAAATCGCACCTGAAGTGAAAGAATTACAACCTCTATTATTCAATTAAAACGATGAGATGTCTAATAAAATTGTATATGATTGCACAAACACTAGGATTGGAATCGAACAAAGTTGGTCTATTCATAGTTTGATTTTATATTGAATCTCATTTGATGTGGAAGTATCACAACCTATACATTTTCCATTTAATACAATAGTATGTTTCTGTTTACTGCTTGATAAATTGATTTCAAAGAACAAATTTTCGCCAAAAAGATACCTCTTTTAATGAGTTACTGTTGTATATATTCTTTATTGATAAAATAGTGAGCGAATTATACTAAACTTGCTGAATTAAATCATGTAAAAACCAGTGTCTGAAACAGTTTGGCAGACTTCACGTAAACATGGTATACTTACTACAATATTGTTACTGAAAACTTAACGAATAACATATCTATATGAGTAATAATTGATAGTGTTATGAAAAAGATTAGACAATGTAGTTTTTAAAGGAAGTCTATTTCTTGTTTATAAATTTTTAAAGTTTCTTCATTTCTTACACATTAATTCGATTGTATTCACACATATTAGAAAAAGGTTTGCAATGTAATAGAACACACCCAAACTCCCAGAAGATTTTGGTGGTTTTCCTAGACATTTCATTTGCCAGCTGTTTTGAGGAAGAAGTATGTGTGGTTATGTCTGTTGTATTTCTCAAGGTCGGAAAGACGCGATTCCCGCAAACGATGAAGTGATTTGTCTTGTTGGTCTGTGGGCATAGTCCCTGTCTACAGAGTAGACTTTCCATAACCATAACGTTGTAGAAAATGTTTTTAGGTAAGTTTATTGATTTAATATAATTAATTTATGAATTCCGTGAAAAACGAATAATTATCGAGTTTTCAATATGAGAATGGGCGAGGATGGAATTGTGTATAATCTTATAGTGGAATGAAATCAAATACTGCATAAACATCAAGTTGAAGATCAGTGTTTCAAGTCCAGTGTAGTGAAATGTTTTCCTTGCGATAATATCGCAAAAAGCACCAACTCATAAGAATTAAGTGAGTAAATGAGTTTTCTCAATCTTGTTTCTTTTAATTTCAAACCTCGGATTGATTATTCTACAAAAGAGATCACCGTAAGGGATATCTGTGGTGAACTTGCGAACAAAGCGCAGGAGTGTATTAGCACATTGGGAAATATTTAAATGCTTATAACTTTTTACCTGAGCCGAATATGGAAAAATTACAAATGAAAAAAGTGTTTTATTTGATTAGAAGAATCTATGTTGAAAATTAATGTACAACTTAAAGACTCACCCTGTACATGGAAATTTCCTTCCATTGCCATTGAAAAAAATTGTTCAAGTATCCGAGAGAATAATAAATCTACAAATATTCTGCAGATGAGACGAAGAACCCCACTGTGAATTTTCAATAATTTCGAACATAAAAATATCCGCTTTTCGAGGTACCTATTTTATACCAACCCGAATTCCTACGACAAAATTATACCGAAACCTCCAGCATCCTCAGCAGAAAATGCGGAAAACCACTTTCCACCCCAATATCTCTATAGATATTTTCGATGTATCCTATAATGAATGATGCCGGGGAAATCCCCTAGATCCAATTTATTTGTGCATCACTTACCTGTCGCCGCCCGGAAAAATAGACCCTTTTATACCCTCTACTTCAAATTTTCCGAGTTTCCTTTGTTTTCCCGTCTTGACCTGCTTCTTCCGCCCTGTTCGCATATGGGGCTGAAAAATTGCGAGCTATTTCTTATGGGTTATCAATCTGTGAGATTTCGCTTTTTTGTGTAGCAAATAAGAGTGGAGGGATTGGAGGCAGCCGGGTGGGAAGGCATATGCTGTAATTTTTCATCTAGAACTCTTCGGACTTTTACTTTGAAAACTTTTTATATACGAGTTTATTGGGTTGGTTTTTCAGGGGGAGGTGAAGCAGGAGAATGAGATACAGGGGTGTATAGGGGTTAGGTGTTTTTGACGTGGCGTTTATTTTATTATTTCCCCCTTGGAGTGTACCATATCTTCGGAAATTATTAATTATAGGAATTGTTTTTTCCGAACTAACTTTACTCGTTATTTTTCAAGTTTTTTTTTGAGTTTTACCAGCAATATAAGAGCTAGAATAGTTATTGAACATTAAATAGGAATTAATATTTATAGAAAACTTTTTAAATTTTGGTTTCAATATTTTCCTCGTGATTACGATCCTAACTTAATTTTACACAGGATTGTGTGTCAGCATATCACAACTGATAATCAAGTTCCCAACCCACAAATTTCGTCCAAATTTCTATCATTGGGGAAGAGGGAATTCAGAACAAATTCGACATGATAAGGTTTGCGTTATTTATAAATATCCGCAAACGGTGCCTCGGATCCTCAACAAGATAATTCCTTCGAAATATAGGTTTTTGTTAAGATCATCTCCGATTGGCTGAAATACAAGTTGGAATTCCTAATTTCATGTTAATAGTGCCAAGTTTATATCGGATATATAGAAATCAACTTGGTTATTTCGGTTGCCGGTTTTCCGTTCCGTAGATATGAAATATTCGGTTGGTTCCTGAAAAAAAGTTTACTAACGGAATTTAATTGAATTGAGCGATCTTTCTGTCGCCAGAACGACACTCAATGTTCTATGGTAACATATCCATAGCATAGAAAAATCTTTATGTACTTTATGATCCATAGAACATAGACAATCAACAATGAAAAAATTACCAAGTATGGTCTATGGATCATAGGGTAAATATAGATTGTTCTATGCCATGGATATGTTGCCATAGAACATTGACTGCCATTCTGGTGACATTAAGATTGCTTTTTCATCAATCAAACTCCGTAATTAACCTTTTTTCAGGAACTAACCGAATATTTCATATTTACGGAACGGAAAACAGGCAACAGAAATAACCAAGTTGATTTGCGGAACATAACCTATATAAATTTGACACTATTAACATGAAATTAGGAATTCCAACTCAAATTGCAGCCAATCGGAGATGATCTTAAAAAAAAACTTTTATTTGGAAGGAATTATCTTGTTTGAAGAGCCGAGGCACCGTTTACGGATATTTATGAATAACGCAAACCTCATCATGTCGAATTTGTTCTGAAATTCCCCTTCCCCAGTAATAGTAAATTTGGACGAAATTTGTAGGTTGGAGACTTCAACCGAAGTCGTATATTTGATCGCATCCATGATGTTTATTCACATCATGATCGCACCCGCATTTTTTGCCGATACAAAATGCCGTCAAACTGACAAAACGCCAGTATTTGTCACAATTCTACCAAATTCTACAAATCGATTTTAAGAAATTATACACATTTTTAACAATTCCACTTCAAAATGAACAACACTAATAAAAAAGTGGAAAATGTGAAAGTCTACATCAGAGTACGTCCCCTGAACGAAAACGAATCTTTAGGAAGTTTAAAAGGAACAATCGACATCAACAAAGAGGAGAGCACTGTTCTCTTGAACAACAACGAATACAGAGAATTCGAAAAACTCTTCAGATTCCACCAAGTTTTTCCTGAAGAAACCAGTCAGTCAGAAATCTATCACACCATAGCTGCACCAATAGTGGATACGGTCTTGAGAGGATACAACGGAACAATATTTGCATATGGTCAAACAGGATCAGGCAAAACTTACACTATGGTCGGTGATCACTCTTCCAAAGAACTCCAGGGAATAATTCCTAATTCTTTCTCTCAAATATTCAATCAGATTGCCAGCTCATTCGAACAAAAATCATTCGTAGTCACTGCTACTTTCTTGGAAATCTACAACGAAGAAATAAGAGATCTCCTATCTCCAAACTCCCAGAAAAAGCTAGTCATACACGACCACAAAACACATGGATCATTCGTGAAAAATCTCTCAGGATTCACTGTTAATTCCATAGACGAACTGAGGAAGTTGTTCATCAGAGGTAACAAAAGCAGGACCACTAAATCAAACACTTTGAACATGACCAGTTCTAGGTCCCATGCAATATTCACCATAATGATAGAATGTAAAAATCATAGTTCAAACGTGACAACATTTGGTAAACTTAATTTCGTGGATTTGGCAGGATCTGAAAGACTTAGCCGAACCAAAGTTACAGGCGATATGTTGAAAGAAGCAAGTCACATAAACTTATCTCTGTCTGTTCTTGGAAATGTCATATCCAGTTTGGTAGATGGAAAATCCTCACACATTCCTTACAGAAATTCGAAACTAACAAGGCTGTTACAAGACTCTCTTGGTGGAAACTCGAAAACAGTTATGATAGCCACCTTGAGCTTGGCAGAAATAGACTATGATGAGAGTGTTTGCACCTTGAGATATGCTTCTAGAGTGAGATACATCCAGAATTACATCACTGCGAACAGAAAGAAGGAAGGTTTAATCGCATCTTTCGAAAAACAAATACAAGAACTGCAGGATAAAGTACAAGAGATCCAAGAAGAACAAGAAGCGAAACGGAAGAAGCAATATGAGATGAAAATGAAGTCAACGGAAAAGAAGAAATTGCAAGAGGAACTACAAAACACAGAAAATATAAAACAAGATCTCATAAACAAAATTGAGATGGTCCAACAAAAAATTATAGTAGGAGGAGTTAACCTTCTGGATAAAGTTGAAGAACAGCATAATCTTTTAGAACAATCCTCGACAGAGTTGGTGGAGTTGAATGAAAGAAATAGGGTTTTGGAGGATATTCTGGACGAAAAGAATTTAGTAAAAATGGAGTTGAAGACTAGCTACACTTCATTGCAAGAGGAAAATGAAGATTTGGATGTACACATTTTGAAGGTACAAGAAGAATTGAAGGAATTGAGGGAAGAACAAAAAAGACAACAATCTGAGCATCAGTTTGAAATGGAAAGCAGATTGGATCAAAGAAAGGTTTTGTCACAAGACATAGCTCTTTACAATTTGGTATTGCAAAATATGATTCCGAAGAGATATAAAAAGAAGATCGAGTCTAGTATACAGTATGATAAGGAAGATGATGAATTCAGATTGAGATATGTAGCACATGCTGGTAACAACATTCCAAAAAAATACAAGGATAATGAAAAATTGAAAAGGATGATGCCATGGCAAATTAAATCACCCTATGTTATACCTAGCAGGAAATCTTGTAAATGAAGTTATACTTTGGTGTTGTATATAATTTTTTTGTATTGTTACTTTTATTTATTCTTCTATATACATATAGTTATACTTACTTTTCAGCTATATTTGAGTTAAAGTTATATAAGTATTGACAAAATAAAAAAATTATATTTTCTAGTACAATTGTACAACATTATAACATTTATAGGAAATGGTTTCACGGAGAAGAAAGAGCTCCAGTAGTAATAATTAACATAATCACAAGGACGAATATCCGTCGATAAATCAACAAATATTCCCCCTTGATCAGAGCTAATCACCCAATCAACCAAAACACCTACACCGAAGAAGCGGATCCAAGTAGAATGACTATAGCTGTTTCACAATTGTTATTGATCGTCAGGTCAACTTAACTTGTATCGGTGTAGGTGTTTTGGTTGATTTATCGACGGATATTCGTCCTTGTGATTATGTTAATTATTATAACATTTATTGCAAACCGGAGATGACTGAGAATTTAAATACAAATGTATGAAGGAAATTCATTCTCTATTCATTTAACCTCTACTGTATGACCAGTTTAATCATATTTTTCATTCGATACATTGCGTAATTTTTCTCTCAACGCTCCAGAGTCCGTCAAATATTGCATCCATTCAGATATCCTTTTATCCGTTCGAAAAAAAAGTGCACCTCAACGTTTTTTTCCAGTTCGAAATCGAGTCGAACCTATATACTTTGGGATTTCAATAATTGGACGACGCCCCACTTCTATATACTACGCTTTTCATTTCACGATGATGCTCGTTATGGGAAAAACACGAGGACGTTGTGTTCATTCGCAAATAAACAAGGCCTATATACGCGTTTTAAAAGCGAGCACTCGAATTCAATGGAAACAGGTTTTTTTCAGATCTAATGCTGTAATGGAGATATGTAGTCGAACCATTGGCGATTACTTTGAAAAGGGTATAACCTGTTCTCGAATAATATAATATAATATAATATAATATAATATAATATAATATAATATAATATAATATAATATAATATAATATAATATAATATAATATAATATGATATAATATAATATGACGTATAATATAATACAGGTGGTCAAACTAATGACATCAATAGAAACCTCAAGATTCCTGACACCAGGGAGATCTAAAAATACCCCTTGTTTGTTACGCGATTTTTTATAGTTTTCGAGACATATTTATTCGTTTTTTGCGCGCATGTTCTAGGGGAACAGCGTGCTATCGTTTTGATCAAATGTCTGTAATTTTGGATGATTGAGCCGAAAATGGTCTCAATCGACTAGGTTGGACTCACTGATGATGAATCCGGTGTCAAAATCGATTCTGTCCGGCCGGCCGGCCGGCCGGCCGGTTGGCCGGCCGTAGACACGATAACTGTCGAACGAAGTGAGCTAGCGACTTGAAACTTTCAGGGTAGGTCGCGCATTGGAATGCCGCGGTTAAGTTCGTTAATGGGCCAAATCGATCGAATAGTTTCGGAGTTATAGGCATTTGAAGTTTTGAAGTTATTTATTTTTTATTTCAGAAACTACTTGAGCGATTGGATTCAAACTTGGCAGTTTGGTGGAGTATAACGACGCGCAACTTTGAGCCAAATTTCGTCAAGATCATATTGTCAATAAATTTAAAAAAAAATTTTTTTCGAAATTTTTTTACAAAAAAATTTTTTTTTCGGAAACCATTCATCATGTCCAAAAAAAATTATACTCACACTTTGACCTTCTAATTTCACAGCAGTGTACCAAATTTCAGCTCGATACGATCATAAGTTTTGGAGATATCGGGAAAAAATATGTCAAATTTCGAGGTTTTCTTCTCGATATCGTTGATTTTTTTGGTATTACTCGAGAAATACTGATTCAGTCCTGATTAAACTTCATAGCTAGTTTTAAGATGCTGAAAGACATCTTTGTGCAAAATTGCGTGATAATCGGGTTATTAGAACAATTTGAAAAAAAAATTTTATATGATTTTTTCATCATATCATCCTCATTAAATTCTGTATGAAACTTCGAACTGTTATTTTCGATGAAGTACTGGATTTCAATTCGATCTGGTCTGTATTTTTGGAAATATTGGAAAAATAAAATTTTGATTGGGTATATCTACGGAATCATTGGGTGGATTTTACCCATTCACGAATTCGGCCTTCGTAATTGAGGTCCAAACCTTCTCTACAAATATCGAGTTTCTAAGTTGTTTCTTTCGGAAGTTATTGTGTTTACGCAGTCGGCCGTTAGGCTGACCGTAAACACAATAACTTCCGGAAGAAACGACTTAGAAACTCGATATTTGTAGAGTAGGTTTGGGGCTTAATTACGAAGGTCGAATTCGTGAATGGGTAAAATCCGCCCAATGATTCCGTAGATATACCCAATCAAAATTTTATTTTTCCAATGTTTCCAAAAATACAGATCAGATCGAATTGAAATTCATTACTTCATCGAAAATAACAGTTCGAAGTTTCATACAGAATTTAATGAGGATGATATGATGAGAAAATCATATAAATTTTTTTTTTCAAATTGTTCTAATAACACGATTATCACGAAATTTTGCATAAAGTTGTCTTTTAGCATCTTAAAACTAGCTGTGAAGTTTAATCAGGACTGAATCAGTATTTCTCGAGTAATACCGAAAAAATCAACGTTATCGAGAAGAAAACCTCGAAATTTGACATATTTTTTCCCGATATCTCCAGAACTTATGATCGTATCGAACTGAAATTTGGTACGCGCGCACGTTCAAATTCGTTGCTGAAGCGGTCATCTACATTGAACATGCGCGCAAAAGTTGCTGCCTTCACGGCAGTGCTTTTTGAAATTTTTTTTATAAATTTATTACGTCAGCGAGGTTTCAAAAATTCATATCTTTTCATGTAGTTCTGCTGATGTTTTTCTGTGCAATGATCGTCCTGGATGTTATTTTGATAACAAGAACACCTCAGCTCCCTGAAATTACTCGAAATTACCCAAAAAAAGGCTTGAAAGATAGAACCTTACGTAGGACTCACTCAGACATTCAAGTCCAATTCAAAAAAACATAAAGGAGTTTTCCTAGTTGCTGGCTAAGCTTAACAACTCCAAAAGGCCCTAAACTACCGAAATCATAAAAAAATAGTGCTTTATCAGACTTTTTTTGTTGTAATCGGCCTTCAAAGGCGGTTAGGCTGAAGATCATTGAAACACGATTAAACATATTTCACTTATTTCAACCATTCTTATAATAAATTGAACTCGAAAATGTTATTTTGAAGTAATTTCAATTAAAATTCCTGTAAAATAACTGTAGCTCGTGAAATTTTCACAACAATTCTGGTCTCCCCACTGGGTAAAATGTGGGAATTTTTCAAAATTGGTAGTTGTGAAATTACTGCTGTCGGATAAGAAACAGAGAGCACAAAATACTGAAAAATTACTCCTCACTACAATGAATTTTAAAATCCCCTCCTCCAACTCGAATACATAATCATCAATGCTTCAAAAAGTTATGTTTTAATTATCTGAACTACTCGAATATTTTCGTTTTATTTGTTTCCCGCTTCTGGAAGTTTTTGTCTCTATTCTGTATGGTTGTTGCTTTCCGTCGCGTACACCATCACTTTGTAAAATTCCGAAATAAAAAAATTGATGGGGTTTGGGTCGGGCGAACGCGCAGGCCATTGGATCAGCCCTGCAATCCAATCCATCTTAATGTATTATAAAAAAAACATGAGCTAAAATTATTTTTGAATTTATTTCACCATAAAAATGATGAAAAGTAGAAAATGAACTTTAATCGTGTTTCAATAATTTTGAGCCTATTCTGCCTATTCCAACAGAGGAAGGGTTATAAAGTACTATTTTATTTATGAAATTGGTAGTGAGGGACTCTGAGAAGTTTTCAAACTTAGGCAGAAGCTATGAAAACTCCTTTTTGTATTGAAAAAAAAATTGGATGTCTGAATGAATTCCACCATAAGTTTTATCTTTCAAGCCTTTTTTGGGTATTCATAATATAATATGATATGATATAATGTAATATAATATAATATAATATAATATAATATAATATAATAAATATAATATATTATAATATAATATAATATAATATAATATAATATAATATAATATAATATAATATAATATAATATAATATAATATAATATAATATAATATAATATAATATATTATAATATAACATCAACAGTTTTGGTCATTCGAAAAATTCGTCGACTCATCACTAGCACTTTCCATTGATTTTTCAAGAGCGCGTGGTCGTGTGAAGAGGAAATTCTCCAGGCTGAACAATAGCCATGTTTTTGTTTTTATTTCAGCTTGGCTGTTACGAAGTATCGGCATGAAAAAAACTCGAAAATTACGTTTGTATACACTCTTTCTGTGTAGACAATGGGTAACGATGTTTATCTTTTTACTGGTGTTGTTTGTTAAAGGGATTATCTTCTAATTATGGGTTCGTATGTCCAGGAGTTGAATCCGTGAAAAAGGGATGTGGGAATTTCTCTATGGACAAAGGATGTAGTGTTAATGATATCAGAAGGCTATAAAATGTTGGAGTATGGCGGAAAAAATTGAACTGAAGTTTTCATGCGTTTGTTCGAATTCGTTGCCAAAGCGGGGACTGATTCATATAGAGGGTGGTTCAACGAAAACTTAACACCTCGATTTTCTGACTTTAAAATGAAAATGTAGAAAATCACTCGGACCCGTCAATTTCTGATTCGAGGGGGAACAACTCTTCAGATTTTTCATCACCGAAACTCTAACGGGGGTGAGCACAATCCCTTGATTTTGAATAGAGATGAGGGGTGTTACGATAACTTATTTTGGAGATCGTACAGATAAGTATCTGACCCTGAAATTTCGCTTTCAAAATATCCATGGATAATGAAATACTTATTATTATTATTTGCGGTTGTTTTGGATGTTGAGTTTTTCTGTTTTGTTCCCCCACGAACAAGTTTTATACTCTTCTGGGTTTGAAATTTGTTTATTGATATTTATATTATTGTAATTTAGAAAGTGTTTTTAGTTTGCTTCAATAAACATTATTATTATTATTATTATTTTGTATCAGATTTCTGGAGTAGCAACGATTCCTTCCAAATGCTTTTTCCAAATTAACTTTACTTTCATTTGGCTTTGGAAAAATGAAAACTTCAAGTAGTAGATGATCCTTCCTTCGTTGACCAAACATTCAGTTGACGTACACAACGATGATCATTTCGGGAGGGTGCCATGTCGAATCGATTCAATAAAAAATTTCAATCGGCAAGGAACGAATCGATTACTGGATATTGAAAACACTTTCGGTGTACCAAAATTTCAACTCAGAGAACAACACAAAAGCTCGAAAATGATGTCTAAAATCAATAAAAACACGTCAGAATAACGGTCACGTCGAAAAACTACACTAGCTTGGAAGGGTTCGAATTTCTATCGCCAGAGGGCGTATCGCTTCTAAGTAGATGCGAATAGAAAGTATTCTATAAATAAATACTTCCTCTTTTATGTGTTGGTATTGTATGAATATTATATCAAAAAGAATTAAACAGCACAATCGAAACAGTCACAGTATAAAGAACCAAAGTACAGTTAAATCGAACACGTGGAAATAAGTAAAAAAACGCACGTTGTCGTTGACCACGGAAGAGAGTTTTCAATTCTATACTCTTTGTCTGTGTATTAGCGAACCACCAATAACAAAATGGCGGAATTGGGACATTGAAAAAGGAGAATTGTCGCTTCTGTAATACTTCTCTATTCTGTGGTTGTACTATCATCCCCTCTCTCATTGCCCTTCACCTAAACTCAAAACCCACCCATGACCCATTCGCTGTGATCCTCTGGAGAAATGAATAGGATTCAACGTAGTGTTAGCAACCCAAAATGTTTTTATATTCAGGGAATGAGAGAGATGATTGAGGGGAAGGTCAGGGTTTAATAAATAAAACAATAATTTGACAATTCGGTGAGGTTCTTTCGCAGGAGAAAAGGAATGCCTAAGAAAAACCCCAGACCTGAGAAATTTATTACAACAATTCAGTACGAAGTTAAACTTGTTCATTCTAACAGGCGAAGTCACGTGGTTCAGTCTGATTCAAACATAGTGGAAGTAGTTACATTTCTGAATACGTAGGTAAGTGCTCGACCAACGAAAACTCAACGTTTTCTATGAATGAATCAAGGTTCTAACTCATAGGACTATCCTTTTAATATAAGGAAATTTTATGATTTCAAAGCTGGGATTGCACATTGCATCGACTGTTCCTTAGAGATAACGGTTCTATTGTCATTTGATTCAAGAATGTATGTGTACGCCCGCTTTCTACATGAGTTATTCTACTCCCATACTTTCAAGAATTACGACCCAGAGGGAAACCTCCCTGTATACCTCTCATGCCGATTTCCAGACCGTATCAAAAAGAAAAGAGATTTAATCACATGGAACCAGAGCGAACAAACCTCCATTTTCGCAACAATAATAGCTTGAGTTTCCCAGATAAGAAACTTAATTTCCCTCTAAGTTTCGCAGTATCATAAAGTGTGCTGCAATTCTTACCCCCACCCTTCCCAGAACTATACCAAGGTAATAGAAAGGTAACTCCTAATTCTATTTCTGCAGGAAGTTTCATTGCCGTTCCTGAATTCACGAAAAGCGCGGAAAATTGCAGTTTCCTGAATTTCTGAACATTCGGCTTCCCAGGCGGGCCATAAGGACTCGCGAGGAAGAGAGACATCCTTCAATGTATCACCAAGTGGCGGATATGACGGAGATCTTTTCCTTCTTCTGGCTGATTTGGAGGAACGACAAGGTAGATTCGAAACGTCGTTTAGTTTTATGGCTTCTTCGTGATGCAGGACGAAGCTGAAGGACCGTTATGTTATGCTAAAAGACCGAAAGGATTCTGTGGATTGATTGGATTTTACTCGAGAAGGACCTGAAGAGAATGGATCGATGTGTTTTCCAGAACAAGCGCGTAAAAAGAAGTAGAATTGAAAAATGTTTTTACGGTGAGTCAATATTAATATTATCACAAAGATGAATATTTGTCGATAAATAAACGAATATTTCACCTTGATCAGAGTTAATCATCAAATCAACCAAAACATCTACCCCAAAAGGATGCACATCGATAGAAGTATTCTGCACACGACGGTCAGGATTTGAAAGATGCTCCTGAGAGATGGCGCGCTGTATGTAGCTATACTGCAGTGTTCCATCCGACAGTTTATAAGTATCTAGAGTCTAATTTCGCGGTTTAACCATGGCAAGTTGTTCTGATGATCAGTAAAACTGTAAAATAGCTGAAACTATTCTCCCTAGTACGCCGCTTCTTCGGTGTATGGTTGATTGGATGATTAGCTCTGATCAAGGTAGAATATTTGTTGATTTATCGATTGATATTCGCCCTTGTAATGATTTATATTAGTATCATTGCTGGAGCTCTTTTTCTCCACGGACCAACTCCTATCTCATTGAGTCCATTTGAAAAGGTATCACCCTATATATCTTGACCCCTGGGCAAAATCGAAGAAAATGAGAGATGTAAACATTGATACTCAAAGGGACATTTTATACGGTTAGTTTCAACCAATTTGTATTAACCCTGTGGGTGTGAACTCTTGCTTTCGGACCTATTCAAGTCTTTTTATTGTGGGGATGCTCTGGGAAACAGCATGCTCTCGTTTCGCCCAAATGTCTGTAATTTCCGAACTCCTTTTTTCCAGACAGGTTCGTGAAAACCTAGGTTGGGCTCGATTCTGTGCGGCCGGCCGTATGCAAGATAACGGACGTAAGGAGAATTCTATTGACTTGAAACTTTCAGGGTAGGTTGCTTTTTAAAATCCGACGGTTGAGTTCATTAACAGACAAAAGCGGCCGAATGGTTTCGGAGTTATATATTGATTTGTAATTGTGGATCGATTATTGATCAATAAAATAGGTTTAAAGTTCACTGTTCTTTATTAGAACCAAAAAACACATAAAGTAAACGGTTGACAAAAATGGATGCTACTTCGTACAGCAACTAAACTAAACTATCTTCTTGTTAATGCAACTAACGAACTCATAAGCTCAAGTATTCTACATACATGAATATTGGATAAGAGCGACATCTATTGGTAGATAGCGGAATTGAATGTAAACTTCAACACCCCCGCACAATTCTGCAATTCTAAGAGCTTACAACTTCGTAAGTATACAATTCACACTTAACTATTCATAACACAACATTAAATTATTTCAGATACATCTATTAAACCAATAATGCTACAAAACTTGTTTAATTTTGCATAAGGCAACGACTTCGTCATCATATCTGCAACCTGTTCATCACTCGGTAAGTATATAATCTTAATTTCTTTTTCATTAATTAAATTTCTAATGAAATGACATTTAACGTCAATATGTTTAGACCTTTTGGTCTCCAATGTGTTAGCAATCTTAATAGCTGACTGATTATCTTCATGCACAATAATATCCCTAACATTATAAGACATGTTAACCAATAACTGCTTCATAAAGATACATTCAGTTACACAAAGTGAAAGAGCAACATATTCTGCTTCGCAACTAGATAACGCAACAATATTTTGTTTTTTCGATTTCCAAAACACAAAATTATTATTCAAAGCTAATACAAATCCACTAATACTCCTGCGATCATTTATATTCGAAGCAAAATCTGCATCTACATATGCCTTAATTATACAGTTTTCATTATTTTCTTTAGAATACACTAAACAATAATATTTTGTTCTTTTCAGATACCGTAAAATATCCTTAGCATTTTTCCAATGTGTATCAGTAAAATTATTTTGGAACTGACTATAGTATGTTACAGCAAAACAAAGATCTGGCCTTGAGCCAAGCATAATATACATGAGACTACCAATCAGCTGACGATAAGGTAAATCTTCACATGACAGCGATTCACTCCTTTCTAAATTCAATTTATAAGGCATTGGAAGTAAAGCTTCCTTACAATTACTCATGTTAAATTTATTAATGACACTTTGTATTAATCCTTTCTGAGAAATAAAAATTTTACTTTCATTTCTTTTAATTTCTAATCCCAAAAATCTGTAAGTCATATCCTTACTAGTTAAATCTTTCATTTTAAAATGTTCAAATAATCTATTTTTAACAAAAGTTATTTCATCTTTGTTACAAGCAAATAAAATCATATCATCAACCCAAATCAATAAAAACATTCTACCTTTTATGAATAAACATGGATCTACATTTGATCTAACAAAATGTAAATTTTTCAGAAAAATAGAAATTTTATCATACCAATGTTTTGGACTCTGTCGCAAGCCATATAGAGCTTTTCTGAGTTTACATACTTTGTTTACACACTTGGTTAACCCTCTAGGTGGGTACATATACACTGGTTGATCTAACTCACTGTTGAGAAAAGCTGACTTCACGTCCATCTGATGTATTTCCATATCTTCATTTAGACTTCTTGATAATAAAATTCTCAGAGTTATCATTCTTGCCACAGGTGAATATACCTCTTCACTGATAGTGGTTTGTCTGAATCCACGTGCTACCAATCTAGCTTTCTTATTATTATTTTTCATAGAAAATACCCATTTAGAATCAATGATTTCCTCACCATTTGGTACACTTGATTTTGGAACTAAGGTCCAAGTTTCATTATGCTTTAACGAATGCATTTCTTCCTCAATAGCTTCTCTCCATCCTGAATCAATAGCTTCTTCAAATGTTCGTGGAGTATCTTGTTCCAAAACTTCACCAGTTGACAAAGCCATCATTAGTTCGTAATCATCAAATTTCTTTGGTATCATTTTATTTCTGTTACTTCTCCTCTCTTTGGTTTCAGCACTTTCACTCGTACTTTCCCTAGATTCAGAAATATCTTCCTCTTTATCTGAACTCTCCTCTAGTTTTCCTTGGGTGCCCTTCTCATCGTTTAGGATTTTAAATTCAGATTGACCAATGGGATTATTTTCATCAAATATGACATGATTAGTTACTACAATCTTTTTCCTATCTGGATCCCACATCCTGTATCCATTCGGTGCATAACCCATCATAATCATTTTGATACTTCTGGCATTTAATTTTCCTTTTTGGTCTTCTTTTGATAAATGCACATAACCTGTGCATCCAAATATTCGAATATTTTCAACTCTCAATTTGCAATTATCCCATACTTCTATAGGTGTCTGGCCATTTGCCAATGCTGAACTAGGCAGTCTATTTATAATGTAACCACTACATCTTACAGCCTCACCCCAGAATTCTTTTGATAATCCAGAGTCTAACAGTAAACATCTACTCATATTCATTATAGTTCTGTTAAGCCTCTCACTTATTCCATTTTGTTCTGGTGTTCGAGCAACATTATATTGAATTTGGATTCCTGTCTTAACACAATATTCTTTGAATTCACTTGATGAGTACTCTCCACCATTGTCGCATCTAAATTTATATATTTTAAATTGAAACTTTCTTGACACCATGGCTTCAAATATTTTAAACTTATCAATGACTTCACTTTTGTTTCTCATCAAATATATGTGCATAAAATGAGAATAGTGGTCTATAAATGTTACATAGTATTTATAACCATCATAAGTCGGAGGATTGAAAGGTCCTGCTACATCTGAAGAAATAGTTTCTAATATTCTTTTGGGTTTCTTGTCCGAAGGAATATTTTTGGACAGAGATGCTCTTGTTTGCTTCCCCTTTTTACAGATCTCACACATGTTTTCTGTCGGATAACGAGATGAATGTCCCATTCTCCTGTGTAATAGAATTTTGTCTTCATGTGTACTACAGGCATAAATATTTCTTATTCTGAAATCAATGAAATACAGATTTCCAACTAATTTACCCTGTGCAACTACTTTATCATTTCTTAGAATTAGCACACTTTGATTCTCAAATACTACCTTCATTCCTGCATCTTGGATTCTTTTAACTGATAGCAAATTATGTGTTAATTCATCACATAGCAAAACATTCTGTATCTTGATATTCGTACCATTTATATCAGTGACATACAGATGCCCTGTCTTATGAGCCTTCAGTTTGGCATCCTTCTTCGCTACGTTTATATTGAAATTGATGTCTTCTATCTGCAGTAGATATTTTCCTACCTCTTTATTCACCAGGTGATTTGTTGAACCAGAATCAACAATAAATGTTATTATGTCATTCTCAAATGTTTGACACATTGACATTGACATTGCCTTTCGGTTACTTTCTGCTTCTGCCACAAACGTCACATCATTTTCAGTGGTTGTATTTTCTGCAACATTCACCTTTTCTGTTGATTTCTGTGGGCACTCACTCTTTTTGTGTCCTTTTCTACCACATCGATAACAACGATACCTAAATGTGTTTCCATTTCTGTTTCCGTTTCCAAAATTTTTATCGCGCGGTTTTCGATAAGAATTCGCACTTGTACCATTACTTGCCAAAGCAATTTCATTTTGTTCCACACTGGATATGGCATTTTGACGAGTTTCTTCTTGCAACAACTTGTTTTTCACAAACTGGTAGTCCATTTCACTAGAATTTTGAGAATACAGCACATCTATCGTTGTTGTTATAGCCTGGAACTTTTCTGGCATTGCCGCTAACAACTGTGTGATGATTTCTTCTTCTCCCATAATTCCTCCACTAGCTTTCAATTCTTGAATAGTTTTCTCATATTCCATCAGAAATTCACTGAGTGGACCATTCTTGAAGGACATGCTTCTCAGTTTCTTTTGCAAGGTCACTTGAACTGCCAACCCCGATTTCATATACGTCTTCTTCAAAGCCTCATAAATATCCTTAGCCGTTGTTCTACTTTTTATTACATCCAGCACATTATCTGCAAGGCACTGCACAATCAAGCTACGAGCTTTTGTATCTTTTTTCTTGAATACCACTTTTTCCTCAGGTTTTTCTGGGAATTCCTCGTACAACGTTTCAAGAACTTCATGTTGCTCCAACAGGAGTTTCATTCTAAATTCCCAGTTCAAGAAATCCGTACCGTTGAAAAGTTTTACCAGAGTTTGATTCATTGCTACCGCCATTTTCTCCTAACCGATCACTCACGTTACCGAACTTTATTCTCCTAAGACTTATTAATCAATCTTCACCGTTCACTGGGCCCATAACCTATTGATTTGTAATTGTGGATCGATTATTGATCAATAAAATAGGTTTAAAGTTCACTGTTCTTTATTAGAACCAAAAAACACATAAAGTAAACGGTTGACAAAAATGGATGCTACTTCGTACAGCAACTAAACTAAACTATCTTCTTGTTAATGCAACTAACGAACTCATAAGCTCAAGTATTCTACATACATGAATATTGGATAAGAGCGACATCTATTGGTAGATAGCGGAATTGAATGTAAACTTCAACATTATACCCTTCTGGAATGTTGAGGTTATTATCCTGAAATTTCAGGAGCTACCTAATCGATTGGATTGAATATTGGCAATAGAGCAATTCCAGCTGACGTCACAACATGGCCGATGGGGGGACAGCCAAAGCACAGAATAGAAGGGTATTTATTCTGTGACCGAAGAATGGCACTTGTGAAAGCTAACCTCACTTTCCTGCTATGTTTATGTACAGCATTTTCAACAATTTCAGGATGAATTCACAAGTTCAAATGATTTATATTAATAGAATTGGTAAATTACTAGGCCAAGTTAGTGTGTCGTTGTGAAATTCAACATAAATACACCGAGAGACGAAGGAATACATTCGCTTTGTTTACGTTGGCGAAGAGTGATTATTTGAAGATTTCAGTGACTTCACAAGTGAAATTTCGTTGTAATGGATCTGATTAACTGATATTCAATCTCAGATGATAATCATTCAAAACGATATAAATGAAAATTGCAGTATTTATTCTTGTCTTCTAAAGCCTAGAGTATCAACATCAGAGATAGCATATATTATAGGTATAACTATTGAAAATGAGGCAGTAAAATGTTTGGCTCATTTATTCCTGAAAATAAACAGCAGAATGAAATCCAACACATGTATGGAATGGAAAAAACATGGGTTCCAGAAAACTTCTCAGTACTATTTCAAATAACGTTATATGTTGCAAATTATCAAATTACTACAATATTGGTCTGCAGTTGCTATGTCAGTGCTATCATAATCTTCAATTATATATTTATTATACTACATATATGTTACAAATAAAATAATTCATATGAAATTTTTTCCTTGAACACCGATTTCGATTCATCCTCAAACAACAAAATGTAGAAGTTTCATCCTTGTCTGCAACAAACTCTACCTAGTTTGTTACTTTGTCAGAACAGTTTTTTCAATTTATGGCGAGAATATAGGATGCTTGCCTTCTCTGGGATAGTTCACATAGTATTCTATTTCTTCCAATACCAGATCAAATTTGGGGGAACGGGTAAAAAATGCAATTATTCAAATATAAAGTCTACAGTACAATATACCTGAAAAATCGGATTCCTTCGCCCCTCGGTGTATTTATGTTGTATTTCACAACGAAACAATAACTTGGCCTAGTTATCCACTAATTCTATTAAAATAAATTATTTTAACTTGTGAATTTATCCTGAAATAGGTTACGAGCAGTTTTGACAGTTGGGAGAGACTGGAGGACCAACAATAACCTAAAATGCATTGTTTACTATGGGAAAAAGCGATTTGGCTTGTGAAATATTCACTATTGCATTATCTAGGAACTATATCCGAAGTACTTGATATCTTGTAGCAGTAACTGCTTCACTAAACTTATGAAATTCTTGCTGGTTGGTGCTGTTGTTGCAAGTTGCTTGGTTTAGTAAGGCAAGAAATACAATTTAAAACCTAAGTTTTTTTGTTGTAAATTCAGGTATTCAAGCTCGAATAATCAACATCAAATCGATGAAAACTACCAATGAGTTGTTGAAGTATTTTCATTTGAATGGTAGGTACTAACCAATGTAGAGAGGAACTCAATTTATCCATTATAAAAGAGAGAAATAAGAAAATTCAATCGGTTCTGAAATCGAAAATCATATTTTCTGAATTAATTCAATAAAGAACTGCGGTCTAAAATGGAAATTCACAGAATAAATGTTACTTTGCAACTTGTCAGTTACCTCGGCAAAGAACATAGGTTGTATATTAGTCTCCGCAATCAATAACATTTGAATTAGATAGGATTTATTCATACCATTGACATTCAGGTATACTCCATTCACTTTTATAATATAGCCCGGTTGGCCATGACATCGTGACAGATTTCACCGTGTATATTTTGAAAATGTTAGGTTATAGCCATTTTCCTGTCAGATAACTATGCAACGTTGTCCTCTCTACATAGAGGTCGTAGTAATTACTTATTTTTCAAATGTCAATCTACATTGATAAAGTAATGAATTTGAGAAAATTTTATTTGAATTCGATAATTCCAAATGTTGGCGAATGTTGAAAAACTTTTGTCTCTGTTAATACTGGAAATATTTTACGTATATAAACATGGTTGGAAGATTCAGTTATGCTTTTTTCTCGTACGGAAAATCAAGAATCGAGTTTTTCAAAATAAAGTCTGTAATCAGTGTCATTTTGGGTGCTCCAATAGAAGGATATTCTTTGTCGTCTCTTTCACTTAAAATCTTCCTTATTGTGTTGATGTGCAGCTAAAAAATAAATATATATTCATATGAAATATAATTCCTTGGTTTTCACTCACATACGTCGAAAATGTTGGATAGCTTGTGTTGAATTATTGATTCCGAATTATCAGGGTTACTATCAGAAAAAGCCGATTTCAATTCTACATAGCACTTCCTGATACTTTGCCTCTGCTTCTTCAAAACTACCTTCGGCATTTTTATTAGTTTGCAAGCGTTATTATGCTAAGATTTAGAAATCTAGAATCGATTGACATTGATAATAGTAGAAATTGAAATTTGGCAACGTCCTTTGACATTGCCGATATTTCATGAGTGCCAACCTGCGTCAGTTTTAAGGGAAAAAACTTGATAAACCTAAATCATGGCCAACCGGCCTACATTATAAAAGTGAATGGAGTATATGCAATGACATCGAATATTGAGCTGATTTTCATGTTTAGTCGAGTAATATCATGTAGGTTATTTTGGTAGGGCATCCCGAACTATTCCGGGTGTGGAATATTTGCAAATCATAAGTTTTCAATAATCATTTCTTTATTACTTGAACAAGACAGGATTTATAAAAGAAATTTCCATTCAGATATTCAATGCAGTCAAATTTTTAGCTGATTCTCACTTAAGGTGCAGTATTACTACTGACAATGTTTTGTTTGGGTATGCCGATTGATACCAGGTAGGGAATTTTCGTAAAATCGTCAGTTTTCGATACACATTCCTGATTGTTTTCACAAAGAAAAGATCTAAATCACCACTAATCGGCATTTTAGCCTAATTTGATCACCCTTGAGTCGTATTTTAGAAACAAAAACCATCCACTGTGTCAATAAACTGTTCCTATCTACTACACCCAGGAGTAACTGGCAGTGTCTAGGAATGAAAAATTTATTAGCACTATGATATCGCAAAATATTTTCGCAATATTTTAACTCCATATGAAAGTAAAAAGGTGCCTATATAATTTACTACAACACACAAAAAGACTGTTGACTCAACTAACCAAAGGTCTGTTTATTTGCCTGTTCGTGAAATCAGGGACTAATTTCATATTAAGTACACCAAATTTATACTATGCTTCTCAAAAAAAAAAGTGAATATATCAATCCAAAATTTCCAAATGAATACGAAATCACGAGAGAAATCGCTTTTTCTCATAGTAAACAATGCATTTTAGGTTATTGTTGGTCCTCCAATCTCTCCCAACTGTCAAAACTGCTCGTGACCTATAGGTTACGAGCAGTTTTGACAGTTGGGAGAGATTGGAGGACCAACAATAACCTTAAATGCATTGTTTACTATGGGAAAAAGCGATTGGGCTTGTGATTTTGTATGAATTTGGACATTTTGGACTGAAATATTCACTATTGCATTATCTAGGAACTATATCCAAACTACTTGATATCTTGTAACAGTAACAGCTTGACTTAATTTATGGAATTTTTCGAATAAATACAATTCTTGCTGGTTGAATGTGTTGTTGCATGTTGCTTGGTTTAGTAAGGCAAGAAATACAATTTAAAACCTTTTTTTTGAAGTAAATTCAGGTATTCAAGGTCGAATAATCAACATCAAATCGATGAAAACTACCAATGAGTTGTTGAAGTATTTTCATTTGAATGGTACGTACTAACCAGATGTGGAGAGGAACTCAATGTATCCATTATAAAAGAGAGAAATAAGAATATTCTATTGGTTCTGAAGGAGAAAATCATATTTTCTGAATTAATTCAATAAAGAACTACGCTCTAAAATGGAAATTCACAGAATCAATGTTACTTTGCAACTTGTCAGTTACCTCGGCAAAGAACATAGGTTGTATATTAGTCTGGACAATCAATAAAACTTGAATTAGATAGGATTGATTCATACCATTGACATTCAGGTATGCAATGACATCGAAATGCAGCTGATTTTCATGTTTAGTTATTCATGTAGGTTATTTTGGCAGGGCATACCGAACGATTCGGGTTATGGAATATTTGAAAATCATAAGTTCTTAATAAACATTCTTTTATTACTTGAACAAGACAGGATTTATAAAAGATATTTTCATTCAGATATTCAATGCAGGAAAATTTTTAGATGATTCTCACTTAAGGTGCAGTATTACTACTGCCAATGTTTTGTTTGGGTATGCTGATTGATACCAGGTAGGGAATTTTCGTAAAATCGTAAGTTTTTGATAAACATTCCTGATTGTTTTCACAAAAAAAGATCTAAATCACCCTTGAGTCGTATTTTAGGAACAAAATCCATGCACTGTGTCAATACACTGTTCCTATCTACTACACACAGAGAAATAACTGGCAGTATCTAGGAATGAAAAATTTATTAGCACTATGATATCACAAAATGATTCCGCAATATTTTACCTCCATATGAAAGTAACAAGGTGCCTATATAATTTACTACAACACACGAAAAGACTGTTGACTGAACTAACCAAAGGTCTGTTTATTTGCCTGTATATGAAGTCAGGGACTAATTTCATAATATGTATACCAAATTTATACTATCCTTTTCAAAAAAAACTGAATATATCAATCCAAAATTTCCAAATGAATACGAAATCACGAGAGAAATCGCTTTTTCTCATAGTAAACAATGCATTTTAGGTTATTGTTGGTCCTCCAATCTCTCCCAACTGTCAAAACTGCTCGTGACCTATTGTTGAAACTGTAATTCATAACATAAACAAAGCGGGAAAGTGAGGTTGTGTTGTTTTACTTCCAACCATAGAACTCTATATTACTACCTGGAAAGGACCCGACCCTTCTTCAACTAAGCTTAAAGCGTAACAAGGGGCAACGAAACAAAGATAGCGCTATGGACGGTAACCTCTCCTTGTCACACCCATTGAAGTAAATGGTGTTTAACGGCTCAAATTTGGTTTTACTTGGAAATTCAGGTGGTTTGGGTATTACATCGTTTAGAAAGTGCAACATTTTTGAAAATGAATGTCTATTTTTCTCTGATATGCCATTACTTTCTCTGCCTTCACCGCGTGTGGTTCAAAAAGTGAAGAATTATGTTGGTGTGAGCTGTGCATTGACGATTGACGATAGTTTCATCATCATAAAAATAAATTTAAATAATAGGAACATAGGAAAATACTTTTCGAAAAGCACTGACTTGAAGTCAGGAAAATTTAAGCGCTGGTTAAAATTCATTGCCAATGCGAAATTTGACATACTTTTTTCCGATATTTTTGGAAATGTGTGTCGCATCGAGCTGAAATTTCGAACATTGCTATTCAGATTCGACTTCAAGGTCTGCGCCAAGTTTCATTGAAATCTCAATGATAGTTTCCGAAAAAAATTTGTTTTAACGATTCTTCATGCAATCAGTTGGCAAGTTTCAATCTAATCGCATCAGTACTTCTTGAGATATAGAGGAAATAAAATAATATATTTGAAATGGATATAACCTCGAAATTGTTAGGTAAATTTCGCCCATTAACGAACTTCTTTGAATTTTTTAAGTCGCTATAGCTTTTCTCGGTAGTAAGTTATCGTGGCAACGGGTGGCTGAGTAGAATTCGATTAGACATTGAACTATTCATCAGTGAGTCCAACCTGGTCGCTTGGAACCATTTTCGGCAAAAAAACGCAAATTTACGGAGGATGATAACGCGCTGTTCTCCAGAAAAACCGCTCACTAAGTTGAAACTTCTCTTGAACATGTGCGATCTTCTTCAATCCTGCCTTCTTCACGAATTAGTCAGAAAAAAATTCAGGTTTTCCTTATTTGAAATGAAAAATTAAAAAGATTCAGAATAAATGCGACAGAGTTCCCTTTACTGCAATGAGGAAGAAAGAGATAGATACCCGTCCACTTCGCGGGTTGCATAAGCAACGAATTGGCTTCACTTGTCTCTCAAAACGGGTCCCTTCCAGGTATATAATATAGAGTTCATTGCTTCCAACGTATGACAAGCAGTCCCCCCCATCAGCTGATTCATTTTGATGAACCATAGATAGCTGGAACTGCTCTATTAGTTGAATCATAACGACGTGCAACTTCTCGCTCGGTTTTTTTCGGTCAGTATATGTCTAACAAGCAAAAACATGAGTTGAGGTTTATACAAACCATTTTCATGAATCCGCTAAACTTGGACGGAAATTAAGTTTCTTATCTGTAAAACTCCCGCAATCGTTGTTGCAGAAATGAGACCTCTTCCCGCCCCTCTCCTTATGATTAAATCTGGTTTCTTTTTGATATATCTCGCATAACTACTAAGTTATTAAATTCCTCAGAAGTGTGCCGACCGCGGGTATTTTCCAGACGCCGCTAACTTGGATCCTTTGATACTTCGTATGAAAATGGGTGAAATTGGGTATGCGAGCGCTGATTTTAAATTGGAAAAATACTTAAAAGGCGGCTGAGATGCCTTTTCCACTCTCCAGGTTAAAAAAAATAATCATCATGGAAGGGAGCAGCTCAAGACCAGTTTGGAGGTTGATATGAAGGTTAACGCTTTCAGGACTGGAAAAATTGTCAGATTAATTTCTCTTTTGGTGAGGTGGCTGTGATTTCGCTCCTGTGGATGGTCATTCGGATATTGCACCTCATGACTTTGTAGTCACACATGGCTGCGCCGTTCTGATTATTGTGTAGGCAATCCAAAATACTTATAATTAAACAAGGAAAATTGGTGGGAAGTCCTTACTTCTACTACGTTGGAACAACACAATGTGAATTACAGGGTGAGTCTTTGACCTTGCAGAATATTTTAACAGAAGATTCTTGAAGCTGAAAGAAACACATTTGTCCTCTACCATTTTTTCCGATTCAGCCTAGATAAAAAGATATAGGCATTATAAATTTTCATTATAGGCTAGCCGCCCCTAGAAACCTGAACACTAAAGTTTTTCAAAGCCTAAGATATACCATTCAAATCTTCGAAATAAGCAACTCTGTTATGAAAACAAGCTTCAACTTACTTTTTACATTCCAGTTGGTGAAAAAAGTTGTATTTATAGTACAATAAACAAGTTAGGTATTCCAAATTTCGTGGGCGATAAAAGTTGAATATTCTTTTCTTGGTTTCATTTTCGATAATGAGGAATTCATCTAGCTATCACTCATATTAGCTTTGAGATTCATATTCAATTTGTAATTATCAATTTTCTTTGTTTATTTCATTTTCTCCAAGAATTATCAGATTTAGACATAACCCATATAAACTTTCATTTTCATAAATAATTAAAACAGACGTAACCTGAAGTTCTGTACATAATTTCAAGAAATTTGGGTCAGCAGAAAGATTGCATTCAAACCAGTAAGAATCCCCATTATCATGGAAAAGTGAGAAGTTAATCAATTATACTACACAAATTAGCTCGATATTGAAAAGGAAGCTTCATGAATGGATTCAGAAACGAATCACCACTGTATAACACAGGTATAGTTTTGGGAAAAGTTGAACCTATTGGAAGATTTTCTTAGATTTTGGTACTTATGAATTTTGTAGTTTCCTCTTTGATTTTTACGCACGAGTTGCGGGATTCTCACGGTTAGGTCCATTGTGAATTGGCCAAAGTCGGCTACACCGCTCACAAATCATTCCAAATAAAAAATGCTAGGATTCCATTGTCAACTTTTAGACGTGGCAACGCGGAAAAATTGAATTCTGTGAATTTTTTGAACAGAGTTGCATTCAGCCAAAGTACCCAATTCTCGGAATTTCACAGATATTTTTTATTTTTGAATTTCAGATTACTCGAAAACGGCGCATCATACGAAAAAAAATAAGGAATACTTCTACTTTCCAAAATGGTCAAAAATTCGTTGAATAGCATTGAAATCATTTTTAAAAGTTGTATTCTTTGAATTTCTGGTATTTTTATGAAATGGTATGGTCATATTGAAGAAACTGGAGGATGTGGATGAAATTTTGTAATCCAGGAACATTCATCATATCAATAAAAAACTATATTCCAAAAATCATCTAATTCGATGAGATCGTTCGCGAGATATAATCGAAAATTAAATTTTTTTATGGATTTTCAACAGTCTGTATCTTACGAACCAAGCCGAATCGGAAAAAATGGCAAGGGAAAAAAGTGTTTCCTTTGGCTTCAGGAATCTCCTGTTAAAATATTCTGCAAGGCCAAAGACTCACCCTGTATTCACCTCAATATCTGGGTAACGTTCTTTGAAAAGCAAAATTCACTCGACATTTTCGGAGTATAGGTACCTATTTCAATTTCGAGGTGTTTTCCTCAAAATTTCCGAATATGCTCATTAGATCAGATTGAAACTCGATATGTAGGTCCAGAACTGGTCCACAAGTATTTAGTCCCTCAGTTGTTTCTTCCGAAAGCTATTGTATTTACGATCGGTAGATAGACAGTTCTCTGTAAGCGATAATGAAGCTTGTTCGTCAAAATCTTCAACCATTGATTTCTACAATGAACTGGGCATTTCCCAACCAAGCACTAAATTTGACCTACTTTTGACTGCTCTTTACCAATTTATTTATATCTAAAGATATGAATTTATTATGTAGTAATAATTTCTTAAAATTATCCACCTTGTTTCTGGAAGTTAAAATTTCTGTAAGTAGCTCTCGCACGCATGCTTAAATACTTTGCCGAAACGGTCATCTTTTCACGTATCAAAAATTCCGAAAAACATTATTTTAATTGTACCGATGACTCGATAGTCACGAAATTTCACACAAATGTGTGCATCTACATTTTTCAACAACCCACCATGTTTGATTCTGATTGGATAACTACTTTATTATTATTATTATTATTATTATTATACATCAGACAAGAGTTTTCTCAACTCATATACAAATTTCAAATGAAAAACTACAGAGTGTGGAACTAATGTTAATAAAGAATTCAAAACAAAATAAACTAGTAAAAAAAAATCACCAAAAACACAAACCCGGCCATCAACACACACCGGTTCGCCACCAAGAGTCCAAATTATTCTTGAAGGAGTTGACACTAGAGGCGCCAACAATCGTATCCGGAAGACTGTTCCAATTATGGAATATCCTATTGGTGATGAAAGATTGGCGTGGTGTACATTTGAATCTTTCCCGTGTCAACTTGAATCTGTGCCCTCTAAGTTGGCTGGTAGTAGCAAGGTCAAACATATCACCCATGTCGATCCCAAATCTCTGAGTCAAAGCTCGAAAGGCAACGATCAAGTCACCACGATCCCTTCGAGTCTGAACGGGGGTAAGATTAAAAAGTGCCAAGCGCTGTTCGTATGTTGGTCGCACTCTTCCATATGGTATCCTAGTGGCGCGTCTTTGTATGGACTCCAATAAATCTCGCTGCCATACCAGATTCGGACACCAGACAGGGCCCGCATATTCCAAAATGGGTCTTACATGGGTCTTGTAAAGTTCAGAACATACAGAGGGGTCACAAAAACGAAAGGTGTGTTCAAGCAACCCAAGCATTCTTCTGGCCCTAGAAGAAACATACAAAATATGCTCCGACCATGAGAGGTCCTCTGCAACCACAACACCTAAATCCAGTTGACTCCTTGTAGTGGTGAGGGGGATGACTTTTGGGTGTTTCTGCAGAATTTTGTTGAGATCGTACTGTCAGTCAATTGAAAAAAAGTTTCCGAAATTTTGCAAACAATTTTTGTTTTCATAAACTGTTATCATGTTTGAAAGACAGTTTTGTTCAGAAATCGAGCTAAATATTTCACAGCATTTTATCAATTTTCTGTTCGATACGATCATTTTAATATTTGGAAAAAATATGTCAAATTTCCTGTTCTTTTTCTCGGTATCGTTATTTTTCCAAAAAGACTCAAAAAAACCTGGAAAAGCACTCATGTGGAGTCAGCTGCCTTTGCGTACATATGTAAATTCGTTACCTAAGCGGTCATCTCCTTTGAACATGCGCGCAAAAGCTGCTGACTTCACGCCAGTACTTTTATAGTTATCCAATATACCCGAAGGTTAAATTCAAATCAGAGTGAAATTCGGTAGATTATTGTTGAATGCAGAGTTTGAAGTTCAAAATTTTCGAGAAAAACTTTGAACTTTTTTTTAAATAAAAATATCCTTACGATACCAACAAAATTCTCCAAACAGTTAGGCGTCAGTATGCTTCAATTAACATTCAAGATTCAATTCGATCCCCCGAATAGTTTTCGAGATAAAGGGGAAATAATCTCAAACGTTCAAATAACTATAACTCCGAAACTCATGAATTAGCCAAAAAATGAAATTTATAAAATATAACAATTGAATTTGCCTACCATTTATGAGACGAAAAATTTCAAGTATTACCAAGGTAGGTACTCTCTTATAATTCCGTCCAGTAAATGCTTCGACTATTCACCAGTAGATGTCGTAGAGCGTTTATGCAAACTACAGTGATTCTATACAAGTCACTGTAATGCAAACGAATATTTTAAACTCTAGATGTTGTATTTAGGAAAATTCAAAGAATATATATCTGATTGGACTGAAATAGAATTTTCGGTGTCGATTAGGGTAAAATTTCAACGGAATCGAAGATATGGTAAAAAAAATACAGTTAGGAAGGAGGGGAAGGGCTCAAGAGGAGTTTGGAGGCTTATATGAAGGTTAACGCTTTCAGGAATGAAGAAATTGTCAAATTTCTCTGTTGGTGTGCTGGCTGTGATTTCGCTCCTAATATCTTCTTAACAGTGGATGGTCATTCGGAAATTGAACCATATAAATAAGTATTATCAAGGCAGTTATTCTCTTACAATGGGGGTTTTTCCTTTAAACGAAAATGCAGTAATTTTCATGAAAAACCTTTAGAACATCACATTTCAAACATATAATTTCAATATTATTTTTAAAAAAATGTTTGATCACCTAAAACCGAAAAACAAAATGGGAATTTGACATTTAAAGGGATTTGTCTTGAGTGCACGATTTGGCAACGTCGAATTCAGCTTTCTCGGAAAGAAAAGGACGTCAAATGTGTTACTTTGCTTAGGAAAACAGAGATAGCTATACTTCGATCTGGTTAGAGTAGAAGACAACGACCAAGGAATAGAAAAAGAAGAGTACAGACTGTCATATAACTGTCAAATCGCAAACGGAAATTGTTTGGTTATATTGACAAAGAACACGTGTGTACCACAGAATAGGAATAAATATTCATTATTCTATAGCAGAAAAAGCTAACCTTCTAAACAACGTTGTCACTTCGTGTATGTATGACAAATCCCAAACCTCAATTTTGAAACCTGATTTTGAATACTTTCTGAAGGTGATTTGAGAAAATGATGAATCAAACCCATAATAATTATGTTCAAATTTGCATTTGCAGTAATATCCCAAATTCAGGAATAACCCTAATTCCGTCCCTGTTGCATACACGAACCCTCTTCAAAAATAGAGTAAAAAATTAACAACACTCCAAAGTGCACAACTCAATTCACCACATACAACCAATCATACTCGACAGGCAGAGAAGAATTAAACAATAAAAACAACAAAACTTCAATTAAGAGCGCACCAAAAAACCACAATTAGGAAAAACATCATGCGACGATATTAAAACTGCAATTTAGTCTTTGACCCCGCATTTTTTGATGCGAGAAATCCACCCCAATTTGAATTTAATTTCACCCTTACTCCTCACATCCAAATCCTCCCTCGCCTTGTAGCCTGAAGTAGAAAAGTTGTGTTATTTGCAAGTAGTACGTGACCCGAAGGATGGAATTGATCCAATGGAATCAATTTCTAGGCTTTGGGGACTCCTGGAGTAATGACGGGACGTTTCGATAAGTTCGGATTAGATGGCGCTAGTGTCGAACGTCTGATAAGATTACTCCACGATCTAACTCTGAATACAAGGTATCTTTGATGCGGATTTGGGGGTGAGGTGCGGGGGGAATCTTGCGAACTGGATTTCTGGGACAATTACTTATCGATCTCCATTGTTTTACGCTTTTTGGTACTGTTGTTCAGATATTTGCAGTCTGTATTCATTCATCAAACAGTCACCTGAATATTCGATTCGAAATCGACAATTCAATGGGCCTTTTTCGAATGCATCCGGCTCGAAGGGCCATTTTACTAATTGATCCGGATCGAAGGACCATATTCGATATTTCTACAGTGTAATGCATACTATGGCTGATATAGAGAGATGTTTCATAAACTTTTTTGATGGTCATTTCAGTTCTCATATTTCTTTTTTAGTTTCAGTGCATGGAGCCGATTATGATGGGTGTTTTTTTTTTAGCTGCCGAAACATCATTTGAACGCGCTTGTTTTGGGGAACAGCGCGTTATAGTTTCATCACAATGTCTATAATATTCGAATTTTGCGCTGAAATATGTCTGAAACGGATAGGTTGGACCCACTGAAGAAGAATCCGAGATCAAATTTGATTCTGCTCGGCCGTCTGGCCGTGTGTGCTCTAACTTTCGAAAGGAAAGACCAAGATGCTGTAAATTTTCAGGTAACGTTTTGATCCTGAATATCTCGGTTGAGTTCGTCAATGGGCTAAATATGGCTAATGGTTTTTGTGTTACAGCCATTTGAAATTTTGATTTCCTTATGACTCAAAAAATGTTTATCTGATCGAAATGAAACTTGCTTCGTGGATAAACAGTATCAATGAACAGAAGTATTCATAAAAATATTTGAAAAAAAAATTTTTTTTTTTTAAATTTTAAACTTTGAAATCTCCAAGTCGCCTTCTTAACCGAGTACTTTATTTCATCCAAATCAGATTTCCCAATTTTTCTTAGTAACAAATCGATAGAAAAATTTAGGAAATTTCTTCTAGGAACTTATATATTTCAGAAATAATATATCTTATTCCTTTGAAATTTCACACTTATCGACACCGAAGACTCTATTTCAGTCCAATCAGGTATGTATTCTTTGGATATTCCTAAACACGTTTGCATCAACCCTTCACAACATCTACTGACGAATAGTCGAAGCATTTACTATATCCTGCAGTAACTCTATACAGGACATTGGCGTCAATAGATCGTCAGTCGACGTATTACAATAGTCTGTTGACACTCTATGCTTTATGAGATGATTCTCTCGAAGTTTGACCGGTACTTCCCCGTAAAGCATGGGTAGTGTATCGGAATTGTCTATAATGCTGATGCTAGTTGATACTACCAAAAAATATGCCAAATTTCGTGGTTTTCTTCTCGAAATCATTCTTTTTTTTTCAGTTTAAATCAAGGAATACTGATTTAATCATGATTAAACTTCGCTGCTGGTTCGAAGATGCTCAAAGACAACCTTTTGCAAAATTTCGTGATGATCGTGTCATTAGAACAATTAAAAAAAATTTTTTTCTTCGAATATTCAATATTCTATGATCTTCTTATTATATTATCCCCATTAAATTCTGTATGAAGCTCCGAACTGTCATTTTTGCGCGCATGTTCTAGGGGAACAGCGTGCTATCGTTTTGTCCAAATGTCTGTCATTTTCGATGATTGAGCCAAAAATGGTCTCAAACGACTAGATTGGACTCACTGACGACGAATCCGGTTTTAAAATCGATTCTGTCTGTCCGGCCGGCGGCCAGCCGTGGACACAATAAGTGTCGAACGGAGTGAGCTAGCGACTTGAAACTCTCAGGGTAGGTCGCGCATGGGAATGCCGCGGTTGAGTTCGTTAATGGGCCAAATCGGTCGAACAGTTTCGGAGTTATAGCCACTTGAAATTTTGCAGTTATTTCTTTTTCATTTCAGAAACTACTCGAGCGATTGGATTTAAACTTGGCAATTAGGTGGAGTAACGACGCGCAACTTTGAGCCAAATTTTGTCAGAACATGCGCGCGAAAGCTGCTGCCTTTTCTAGGTTTTTTTCGATAAAGTACTGTATTTCAATTCGATATCATCTGTTTTTTTTTGGGAATATTGAGAAAATAAAATTTTAAATGGTTATATCTACGGAATCAGTGAGCGGATTGTACCCATTCACGCATTCGACGAATTTTTTTTGAACTCTGCTGCAAAATCAACTGCCAAAATTTGAGCTCAGCCTCTCATGGAAAACTACTCCCTGTAGAGATGTATAAAAACGACAACCTAGTCGAAAACGATAAATGAAGGTATTCTCCTTTTGCTGCATTGCGAAAAAAATTTATATACTGAGATTTGATTGATGTTGACTTCTCTGCAAACGAACTCCAGTTATAATTCTTCATCTCCACATTACCATAATAGATATCGAGTGGAAATTAAAACATTCATTTTATAAATCCATTACTCATCACCATCTAAGAAACTTCATCATCCAGAGCAACGCTTTTCCATTCAGGAAATTACAAAGGAAATTTGCATTTCTCGATGAATTAGGATGACAATCGAGTTTGTAAATTCGTACAGTTATCGCATTGTTCATTCAATATGCTTAAACGAATAATGAGGACAAACCAACGTTTTACAATACTCCGGGCAAGGATGCTACTCCCAAATTCATCATAATACTGGGAGAACAGTTTTTATAGGGCACTGCTGGTGAAAATAAATAATGCACCGACAAAGTATGTGCCTGGACAGGACCGGCTGCGATAGGTGACTGCTTCTGAATAACTCAGTTATGGTTTTTTGGAGTATTCGTTGATATTGCCTGCTTAGGTTTATATATTATATAGTTAGTCTAAAGATGTACAGAATATATAAGATGTCGACACTTTCCTACTGTTACCTACTAAATTTTTGGGTCCAAAACGCGGTCCAAGAATTGTCAAATATTGTATTAGTTGGCTCTGTAAACGGTGATGGCGCTTACGTCGCTCTGTCAGGTCCTTACAATTCATTTCGCTGAATAAAAATGAATTGAGCTATTGGGAACTTCTGCGAAGATGCCAGCGCCCTAACGGATAAATTTGGGACCTGTCCAAGCTAGTAGTTTTATGTAAACAAACCGTAGAAATGTGGTGAAGAATGAATATTTATCAAGCAGAGCTAGATTATTTGAAGAAATTATTATAGTTTCGTGTGAGATTTATTGAGAAGGGACTTTTCTTTTGGACGACGTTATAAAATCGTGCTTTAAATCGTTTCTGGAGGATAATTTCAATGTTATTTTAGTTTCTGTTGCTTGGTGAATCAAAATGAACCAATATCTAAGTTAACTTGAATTTCTGGAAGATAGGCACCTCATTAAGTAATTCAAGGACTGTTATCAATGTGAAGAAGTGCTGAATGCAAGCCATATTATGTGCTAAATCTAGAATCAGTCCAACGGAAATGACTTGTTCTCTTTGTTTACAAACGAGTGAATCAATTAATCAATGAAGACAGCTTTTCTGCTTTCTGCATGGTATTCCGAAAGAAAAGAGAGGAAACAGATAAACATATAATTGATTTTATTTTCATATCACAGCAGCTTGAGATACACATACAAAACGAAAAATGTCACAGCTGGTTCAACCTACCTATATAGAAATGAAAAATATTGATTAATCTTTATGAATAATTTAAGCTTTTATCAATTATAACATTATATTTAGTTTTTGTCAGGTTTTCAACCAGATCACTCTCTTTGAATATCTATGATTTTGTGTAGCGTGTGAAGTAGGTAGCTGCAGAAATGCTCAGCAGTTTCTCTGCAGGATCAACATTTTTCATCAAAATTCCTTTATTTTCATTCACACCTAAAATATCTGGACATGAAGTTGTTTCGAAATGAATAGATTGTAATTTACCTTTATGAAAATAAACATCTTCAGAGAAATGCAGTGAACATACTTTCATGTATTTCGTGAACTGTTTTCCAATCTTCAATTTCAAAATCCAGGCCAAATGCTGTTTCCAAATTAACTATACTTTCATTTGGCTTTGAAAAAATGAAAACTTGAGGCAGAAGATGATCCTTTCTTTTTCGACCATGAATAACATTGAGTTGAGGCACACAACAATAGTCATTTCGGGAGGATGCCATTTCGAAATAATACAATCGAAAATTTTAATCGGAAAGAAAGGAATCGATTGATGAATATCACAAACACTTTCGGGATACCAAAATTTTAACTCTGAGAACAAGCAAAACACATTAGAATAACGGGCACGTCAAAAAACTACTAGCTTGGAAGTGTTCGAATTTCTATCGCCAGAGGGCGTATCGCTTAGCAGTAGTTGCGAATTGGAAACTTCTGCGAAGATGCCAGCGCCCTAACGGTTAAATTTAGAACCTGTCAAGCTAGTAGTTTTATGTAAACAAACCGTAGAAATGTGGTGGAGAACGAATATTTATTAATCAGAGCTAGAAAATTTACAGAAATTATTATAATTTAGTGTAAGATTTCTTGAGAAGGAAGTTTTCGTTTGAATCACGATATAAAATCGTGCTGGAGGATAATTTCGATGTTATTTTAGTGTCTGTTGCTTGGTGGATCAGAATGAACCAATATCTACGTTTATACTTGAATTTCTGGACAAGCAGGCACCTGAAAAAGTAATTCAAGGACTCTTACTAATGTGAAGAAGTGCTGAATGCAGGCCATATTATGTGTTAAACCTAGAATCAGTCCAAATAGTATGACTTGTTTACAAACGAGTGAATCAATAAAATGAAAAGAAAACTTTTCTGCTTTAGTTCTTCTGCATACTATTTCGAAAGAAAAGGAAACAGATAGACATAAAATTGATTTCATTTTCATATCAAAGCAGCTCAAGATACACATACAAAATGAAAAATTTCACAGCAGGTTCAACCTACATATATAGAAACGAAAAATATTAATGTATTTATATGAATAACTTTAGCTATTAACAACTATAACAGTATATCTAGTTTTTGTCAGGATTTCAACCAGATCACTCTCTTTGAATATGATTTTTTGTAATATGTGAAGTAGGTAGCTGCAGAAGTGTTCGGTAGTTTCTCTGCAGGAATAGCATTTTTCTTCGAATTTATATTATTTTCATTTACAACTAAAAACATCTGGACATGAAGTTGTTTCGAAATGAAAACATTGTAATTTACCTTGATGAAAATAAACATCTTTATAGAAATGCAGTGAACATAATTTCATGTGTTTCGTGATCTGTTTTACAATCTTCAATTCCAAAATCCAGGCCAAATGCTGTTTCCAAATTAACTATACTTTCATTTGGCTTTGGAAAAAATGAGAACTGGAGGCAGTAGATGATCCTTTCTTCTTTGACCATGAATAACATTGAGTTGAGGCACACAACAATAGTCATTTCGGGTGGATGCCTTTTTTCTATCATTGAGTTTCCTGCCAAATGTTGTTTCCACATCAACTAAACTTTCATTTGGCTTTGGAAAAAATGGCAGCAAATGATCCTTTTTCCTTTGACCATAAATAACATTGAGATGAGGCACAAAACAATAGTCATTTCGTGAGGATGCCATCTAAAATTAATACAATCGAAAATTTCAATTGGGAAGAAACGAATCGATTAATGAAAATCACAAACACTTTCGAAAGACTTAGCGACCTGAGATTGTCAGATTAGGTTTGGTGTCCAAATATCTCGGTTAAGTTCGTTAATGGGTGGAATCGGTTGGATAGTTTTTGGAGTTAGGCTCATTTGAAATTTGGAGGTTAATTCCTCGATATCTCATGAAGTACTGACTCGATCGAATTGTTACTTCGTGGAAAGTGTAAGAATACCAACGCGCAACTCAGAGCAGAATTTCATATGGATTCAGTCGTTATAAAATAAAAAAAAAATTATTCGAAAATTTTAAAAAATTTTGATGAAATTTTTTTCATCTGAAAATATTGATTAGATTACGATGAAATTCAGCAGGGACCTAGGCATAAGTATTCAACAACGTGTTCTTAATTTCAAATCGATCCGATATTTACTTTCGGAGATATAAGGAAAAAAATGTGTAAAATTTCGTTGATATTTAGAATTTTAAAGTTATTTCCGCAATATCTCAAGAGGTAACAATGCAATCAGATTGAAACTTCGTAATCAGGTGGAGAATGCAAACACGCAACTAGGTGCAAAATTTCGTGTTGATCTAATAGTTAGAATTTGAATAGGCGCGTGAAAGCTCCTGACCTCACGTCAGTGCTTTTCTAGATTTTTCATGCTGGAATGTCAATAAAATCATCTGAGAATGTTATCTTTCATTCTCGATATAAGAATACCACATTTTCGAAAAAATTTAGTTCACGAAGTTGTTCTTACCGGGTGTAACACTCCTTTTGTCATTCAGTATATTTTGGCAGCGATATTGCTGTTTCCGGACACAGTCTGAGGTCCTGTCCTGCTCGCTTTGAATTCATTCGCTCGTTTTATAAAGGTATATACTTAATTTATGGCACCTCTAAAGCCTCATGAATATTCCGAACGTTATTTTTATATTTCGTCTTGCTTCGCGAAATTGAAACATAAACTGAGGAGTTGTGAGAAAAATACTTGATGAAGTGGTGGAATTATAAATTCATATTCGGTATTTTCCATGGAAGCCACGCTTTTTTGGGAGAAATTGACAGAGGGTATTTCATGTCCGTATTTAAACGATATCTGGGAATGAATCAACTTCATCAGGTATAATTAATATTCCTGTATACTCCATTCACTTTTATATACTATCCTGGTTGGCCAGGATTTAGGCTATCAAGTTTTTTTACTCAAAACTGACGCAGGTTAGCAATCGTGAAATATCGGCAATGCCAAAATAATTCTCAGAGACGTTGCCAAATGCCAATGCCAATTTCTACTTTCAATCTCAACATAATCATCGCATCACGGTTGGAAACTGAAAATGCCGAAGGTAGTTTTGAAGAAGCATAGACAAAATATCAGGCAGTGCTATGTAGAATTGAAATCTGATTTTTCTGATAGTAACCTTGATAATTTAGAATCAATAATTTATCACAAGCTGTTGGCATCTGAATTTAAGATTGCACGGTGGCCAGTTTAAGAAACTTAGATACAGATATAGATTTTTGTTTTGATAGACGATTTTGTACTGTCTGTTAGTGTTTGGTTTGATAATTTTTGATTTCACGATTTATTCAAAGACTTTTCATTCTTCAATCTTATTAAGTGCAGCAATTTTAAAATTACGGGGTTATCTCCAAGGTTAGACAGTATTTTAATATTATTTATTTTCACATCCAAATGGCAAGATTCACTTCGGTGGATTCCTTAGGCTGTCTTGAAAGTTGAAAAACAGATAGTATTGTAAAATATACCTTTTGAAATAATAGACAAATACTCATAACTTTACTATTTTTATAGCGAAGGACTAAATACTCAATATATTGTGAATAAAATGAATACATTCACATAAAACTAATGCTACTTGTATCGTAAGTCTTATTCATTATGGACTGACAAATAAATTATCCAACACTCAAATGATTGGTCTTGAAAAAACTGTAATAAATAAGCCTTTTACAACTTTGCTTTCATCGGCAGAAGCACTTTGAGAGAACAGTATTCATCACCAGATATTTCCTTCTTGAGACTCTTTTTTTTCAATAGGCAGTTCTATCACTAAAACATTTAAGTTGTTCCTTAATGATCAGTTCAAAAGGCAGATTTCTGGAAGGCAGAGCCATTCCCCTTAAGTAAATTTCTCTGCTTGGATTAGGGGCCTGGAAAAAAAATTGTCTTCATGAATGTGATCTAATATTTCATGAACAATTCGTGCTTACCTCTATGAAACTGATCATCATCGGTAAAATGCAGGTAACAGACTCTCATAAATCTTGTTCGTTGGTTTTTATCGATTCTTCAACACTTTCAGGCTCGACTTGTTAAGAGAAGTTTCTTCCACCCTAACTCGAAATTTTTCACCGGGCTGTGGAAATCTATAGGAAGGGACATTTGAGTTTGCTTATCCTCAGTAGAAGAACTCGCAAAATCACACAAACGCCAAGAAAAATGCATAAACTTTCTCATTTTCTTAACATTTCTTTTAACTTGTCAATGGTAATGTCTGTACCTCGGGTTACTCAGATAGCCACCAGAGGGAGTAGCGCTTATCTTCATTCGCCAATCCAACATTTTCATAGTGGACTATTTCAAGTTGTGCAAATCTTATTTCTTGAGTTTTACTGCATGGTTATTCGAGTACTTACTTTTTTTCCGAATGAACTATCACAAAGTAACGGACTTCTCAATCCATTATTTTCCTGTAAAATTTCAATATTCGATTCTTGATTTCCGTACAAGAAAATAGCATAACTGAATCTTTCAACCATGTTTATATACGGGAGTTATTTCCAGTATTAACAGAACAGAGCTTCTTCGATATTCGCCAGGTCTTTGGTTATTGAATTCACATAATATTTTCTCAAATTCATTGTTTTTCCAAGCTAAATTCACATTTTGAAAATACGTTATTACTACGACCTCTACGTAGAGAGAACAACGTTGTGTAGTTAGTTATCTGACAGAAAATTGCTGTAACCCAACATTTTCAAAATATACCAACACAGTTAAATGTGTCAGAATATCATGGCCAACCGGGATAGTTTATAAAAGTGAATGTAGTATATAATGTAATATCTGATCAGCAAATCTGTTCGAAATCGTCCAATTGGATTTAATTTCGTTCGTTCGATTTCTAAAGTTAATAAAGCCCATTTGCTTGACAGCGATGTTCAGTTTGTTTTGAAACTGAGGATGAAATCGATGTAATATTGCATAATTATGAGTACTCTAGCCCGTAACGTTCAGGATTACAGGTAATTTCGTAGGGGTAATCAATTTATAGTTACAGATGTAGCTTTGAGCTGGGAGTTTGGATTTACATATATTAAATCCATCGATTTTTCATATTACTTTTGATATTGATAGTGCTGAAGTGTGTAGAATTCCAATGATTATGGAGAGAAAGAATATTGTTGGAATTTCATACTTGATTTACATGGACCATTTTCAGTAGAGTCCATTGAAGATTCTTGAAAACATGACATGAAGTCAGCCGCTTTTCCACTCATAATTTTCTTTTATCTAATTGTTCTGATCCCCAAGAAATTCCACACGAAATTGTGCATCTGCATTTGACGAAGTTGCATCATGTGCAGATCAGTATTTTTTGAGTTATGCCGGAAATAACAATCAAAGGAAAAAGCAAGAAATTTGACAATTTTTTTCCCCAAAATCTCCAGAAATTAAGACCGGATCAAACTGAAACTTAAAATACTGTTGTGAAATATTGATTTCAAGGACTGTGCAGAATTTCATTGAAATCTAATGAAGATTCTCCAAAGAAATTCCTGCCAGCAAAAATTTTAAAATGTTTGAGATTTTTTTTTCAAAATACAAAAGTTAATATGAGTATAACTTCAAAACTGTTGCCAATAATAGAATTATTAATGGGAAAGGCTTACAATATAAGAGGATCAATTACCTTCATGAGAGATAATAATGAGATTAAGATTAAATTGATCATTTTCATAGTGAAACGTAATTCTCACTCATACTTTCAACATGGCAAAATGCTATCTATACAACTATTGAGAATCAGTTCATAAGGCAAAGTCAACTCTATTTTCCAGTAATGAACACTACCTGAACTTTCGCATTTATCTGGAAACACCCTGTATTCCTACAAAACCACAACATTAGAAAAAGTGTAGAAAAGCACTGACGTGAAGTCAGCAGCTTTCAGGCGCTTGTTCACATTGCGAAATCGTGACTTGGAAATTTCGGTGAAATTTCAATGAAATATAGAAATTTTCAAATAAAAATAAAAAAAAAATTTGTTTTTCGAATTTTTTCATGGATAATTCTTCTTATTGACACTGTTCATCTCCCAACCAAGTTTCATTTCGAGCAGATAAATATTTGTCGAGTTATTGAAAAATCAAAATTTCAAATGTCTGTAGCACAAAAACTTTAGGGCAGATTTGGCCCATTAACGAACTTAACAGAGATATTCAGGATCTTAACCTAACCTGAAAATTTCAAGACTCTAGGTCCCTCCTTTCCGAAGTTACAGCGCACACGGCCAGCCGGACGGACAGAATCAATCTTGACCACGAATTCTTCATCAGTGAGTCCAACCTAGTCGTTTGAGACCAATTTCGACTGAAAATTCGAAACTTACAGACATCGTGACGAAATGATAACGCGCTGTTCCCCAGAACAAGCGCGTAAAAATGGTTACTAATCTTATTGTTATAAGTAGGTATGAGCATTGTATACTCTTTATACAATGGTATGAGATCATGTAACTGAATCAAATGAATTTCCAGTAAGAAGCGTGGAAGACTTATTGACGTAGGTCAGGATTGATGAACCAAGAGAATGGACTGAGGCCTCCAATTTGTCTTTTGTTGGGACACTGCGTGAAATTGTATTTAACAGTCTAATTTCTTATGAAAAGGTGATTTACTTTTGACATGGTTATAACAATTCAAAACTATCAATTTTCTCATCAGCAGAGTGGCGCAGTGGAAGCGTGCTGGGCCCATAACCCAGAGGTCCGTGGATCGAAACCACGCTCTGCTATAAATTTTTTTCTTGGAATACGTTCCATTGATATTTTTTAGGGGGTTTTTTAGTGTTGAGCCTATTTATTGGAATATTCAGTACCTTCAATTTTTTTTGGAGTCAGATTTTTCGAATTGCCTGTAAGGTTCCTTCAGAAAAATTGAGCATCTAATTGAGTTTGTGAACGATGTAATTTTCAACTGAGAACTGCGAACGATTCTATCTTACAACATAGATGTATAGAATATATCAGATGTCGACACTTTCCTACTATTACCCACTAAAATTTTGGGTCCAAAACGCGGTCCTAGAATTGTCAAATCTTGGTCTACTTGGCTCGGTAAACGATGAGGGCGCTTACGTCGCTTTGGCAAGTGCATACATTTAATTCCGCTGAATGAAAATGAATTGAGCTATAATCTGATGAAACTTTTTCCCAAAATATGAATCAGATAATTGAAATTATGGATTCTCACTAATACATAAGAGGAGTTTAACAAATGTGTAACATCTACTCATCAATAATATGAAATATGTGTAAGGGAATAAGGAGCAATATGAGGTTTATTGTGAGAACACTTTCATGGATGGATACAAGAAGATATTTCGAAGCCAAAATAACTGCGAAAACGAAACGGGAGATAGATATTACTAATGGAATCTATTGGATAGTTTGGATCTCCTTTAAATTTTGTACGTACCTCTTAATACATATTCAATTCAAAAGTTATGAATTATGTTAAATACCTACCTATGCAAATATTTGGAGGAAATGTTCATGTTTATTATTATTGAAATCGATATATGAATTTTTACTTTGCTGTTCATGTTCATACGAATTTATCAGACGAATTTCAAACCAGACAAATAAATTGTAGTATCTATCGTTCCAAATGATTTCTTGTGGTATTTTTGAAAACACAACTCTGGAATACTTCCTTTCCATGAACTTGATATTGAGATAATGAATACCTCTTTTACAATAAGCAGGTATTCGAAAATATCAAGTTTCGGACTTGTGTATTCAGAGACGAAGAATATTACCGCCATTCTGACTGAATGAAATGAATAATCATAATTTAAATTCGTCAAAATGAATTTATTATCGGAAATTCTTGAGAATAATGTATGGTCTAACTCAGAAGATCAGAAAGAAGTTCTGATTTGATTAGTTTTGATATGACAGGTCGAAAACTGAAGTAGGCCAACAAAGCCGTATTTTGACAACGTTTGGACCTCATTTAGGACCCAAAATATGTCAAAGAGTATCCGCACCTTATGTATTCTATGCATCTATCTTTTAACCTTGGCGAAAATAAGAATCGAGACGAAACACTCAAGCATTCACAATAATGAAGTGAATTATTAAAAAAATAAAATCATCTCTGTATAGTGAATTCAATAATGAAGTGAAGTTTTTCACAGATTCGGAATTGAAACTATTTGAATATTTTATGTTATTTCCTCAATATCTCAGGATGCGATGCGCAACTGTTTGAATAATGTAGTTTGTATCGTGTGGTCAGTGATTTGAATTTTTTTTTTATTTTCCATGAAAGCTTTTTATGCGCGAATGTTCGAGGGGAACAGCGTGCTATCGTTTTGTCCAGATGTCTGTAATTTTCGATGATTGAGCCGAAAATGGTCTCAAACGACTAGGTTGGATTCACTGATGAAGAATCCGGTGTCAAAATCGATTCTGTCCGGCCGGCCGTGGACACGATAACTTTCGAACGGAGTAAGCTAGCAACTTGAAACTTTCAGTGTAGGCCGCGCATTGAAATGCCGCGGTTAAGTTCGTTAATGGACGAAATCGGTCGAATAGTTTCGGAGTTAAAGCGACTTGAAATTTTGAAGGTATTTATTTTTTATTTCAGAAACTCTTTGAGCGATTGAATTCAAACTTCGCAATTAGGTGAAGTATAACGACGCACAACTTTGAACCAAATTTTATTAGGATCATACTGTCAGTAAATTGTAAAAACCTTTTTTTCAAATTTTTTTTCCAAAAATTTTTTTTTCCGAAAACTGTTCATCATATCCAGAAAAAAATTCCACTCAGACTTTGATCTTCATATTTCACAGCAGTGTGCCAAATTTCAGTTCGATACGATAATAAGTTTTGGAGATATCTGGAAAAATATGTCAAATTTCGAGGTTTTTTTCACGATATCGTTGCTTTTTTTGGTATAACTCTTGAAATACTGATTCAATCCTGATAAAACTTCGCAGCTGGTTTGAAGATACTGAAAGACAACTTTAAGCAAAATTTCGTGATGATCGTGTCATTAGAACAATTTGAAAAAAAAATTCTGTGATTTTCTTATCATATCATATTCATTTAATTCTGTATGAACCTTCGAACTGTTATTTTCCGATGAAGTACTGGATTTCAATTCGATCCGATCTATATTTCTGAAAATATTGGGAAAATAAAATTTTGAATGGGTATATCTGCGGAACCATTGGTTCGATTTTACCCATTCACGAATTCGGCCTTCGTAATTAAGGTCCAAACCTTCTCTACAAATATCGAGTTTCTAATTTGTTTCTTTCGGAAGTAATTGTGTTTATGCAGTCGGCCGTTAGGCCGACCGTAAACACAATAACTCAGACAGAATTGAACTTAACATCCGATTGTTTATCAGTGAGTCCAACCTAGTCATATCAGATTATCTTCAGCTCAAAATTCAAAAACTGCCCACATTTGGACAGAATTATAACACCACTTTCTGTTCGCCAGAACAAGCGCGTTAACATGAGAGTAGTGATTAATATTCCGAAAGGAACACCCACCCTTACATTCTCCCAAATCTCACCCCATAAAGAAAACCGTTTCGGTGGGGAACAAACCTCATTCAATAAATTAGCACCTCTCATGATAAATAGGAAACCTTCATAACCATCTGAACTCATTCGCTCCCCTCCCGCAGTATATCTACAGAAGTTGTATCTGTCAGCGAGAAAAATCATCAGACATCCTAACTATTCCTTCGCACAACATCCCCTTTCAATTAACGCCTTTAATCACGGAAGAAGCCAAGGAAATAGTGACCCGCATGCGCACGATCGTCTGAAGCAACAAATTATTCCCGAATTAGTTGTGGAATGGGAAAAACAGAGGTGGCGTGATTATCTTTGTGGCTGTGCGTCATTAGAAACTTGTTTTTTGTCGATGGTATTGTGATCTGGATTTTTGTGGGGTTATTTGCTGAATTTGATCGATATCTGATGATGCGAAATTTTTTCTCTGGGGAATATTCGGTTTTTACGCGCTTGTGTTTCGTCAGGATGGCCTTAAACGGTTGGGTTGAAATCCGTGGTCAAATTCAATTCTGTCCGTCCGTCCGTCCGTATGTGCTTTTTCGAAGGAAAAGACTTAGCGACTTGAAATTGTCAAATTAGGTTTGGAGTCCAAATATCTCGGTTAAGTTCGTCAATGGCTTTAATCGGCTCGATAGTTTCGGAGTTACGCACATTTGAAATTTCGAGGTTAATTCCTCGATACCTCATGAAGTTTTGATTCGATCAAATTGAAACTTCATCGACAGTTTTGGAATACCAACGTGCAACTTAGAGCAGAATTTCGTGTGGATCCAGTTGTTGGAAAATTAAAAAAAAAATTTGTTCGAGAATTTTCGAAATTTTTGATGAATATTTTTTTTCTCTGGAATTATTGATTGGATTACAATGGAGTTTGGCACAAATCTCAGAGTCAGTATTTAACAAAAATGTTCCAAATTTCGATTCGATCCGATATCCACTTTCGGAATATAAGGAAAAAAAATGAGCCAAATTTCGTTGTTATTTGAAGTTTAAACGTTATTTCCGCCATATTTTAAAAAGTACAGATGCAATCAGATTGAAACTTCGTAATCAGGTGGATATTACCAACACGCAACTATGTGCAAGATCCAGGGCTGGGCAAAATACATGCTTGGCTTAATTGAAATACAAATTACAAAATACTTTCTCGCAGGTATTTGAAATACAAAATGCTTTCAAGTCGGGTATTTGAAATATAAAATACAAAATACAGTATTTTAACTATTTGTATTTGAAATACAAGATACAAAATACATTCAGGTGTTACGTAAAATGTGAAAAAAGTACAACTAATTCAGCTCAGCTATTTTATCGCTAAATAAAGAATTTCGTTTCAGAAACACAAGTTTTTTAAATGTAGTATCAGACAAACAGCCTCTTGTTGGGGAATGAATAAAACCTCCTAAAGAAAACAATCTTTCTACAGGTCTTGATGGGCAGAAACTTGTGATATATTGTAAGAACACATTTTTTATATTAGGATAATGTTGAAGGATGGTAAGCTCTTTGCTCTTATCGTTTTTATAAGTTGACTTACTCTAACTCCATGATAAAATGACCATTGCGCAGGACCTCTTCTTCCTTTTCATTCGCCGAAAATATGATTGCTAGCAAAAGAACTAGATGAAGCAGATGAACGTCGCCATCTGAAGGGAGATTCAGGGACTATTTCCTGTAGAGCGCTCAGCGCTGAATGTATTTGTTTGAAAGTATTTCGAAGACAAAAGTATCGAAATACAAAATACTTTAGCGTCAGGTATTTGAAATACCAATTACAAAATACATTTTCAAGAAGGAATTGAAATACAAATACAAAATACGTATCTGTATTTCAAATACGTATTTCAATTACAAGTAATTGAAATACTGCCTTGCCCTGGCAAGATCGAGTAGGTAGAATTTGAACAAGCACGTAAAAGCTCCTGACCTCACGTCACTGCTTTTCTAGATTTTTATTTGTTGGGATGAAACTTTTCCTCATCAACTTGTGTTTCAGAATTTTACATTTCGTATAGGTTTTCCGTTTCATCGAAATAATCGCTTATAATTGTATAAGTGACTGAAAATTACTGATAAATTAGCAAGAAAGCGTGTTATTCAAAAAGAACCGAATACAATTGTTATGCACTTCTTCTGAAGAACAGCGCGTTATAGTTTCTCTGAAATGTCTGTAATTTTTGAATTTTGGGCCGAAAATGGTCTCAAACAATTAGGTTCAACTCCCTGGAGAAGACTCCCTTGTCAAATTGAATTCTGTCCAGCCGTCCGCTCGGACATTCATATGTGCTCAAACTTTCGAAGGAAAGCACAAAGCGACTTGAAATTTTCAGGGTAGGTTCAGAGTACAAATATATCGGTTGAGTTTGTTTTATGGGCAGAATCAGTCAAACAGTTTCAGAGAATTGCCGCCCATTTGAGATTTTGAGGTTAGTTCCCCAATATCTCAAGAAGTACTGATTCGATCCGTTTCGAGCTTTCAAATTAGTTGAAGAATACAAACGGTGAACTTCAAGCCTAATTATGTGAGAATCTGCTCGATAGGAAATTTAAAAAAAATTAAAAATTTTCTCGATTTCTTTTGGAAAAAAAATTTCATCTATCGAATACCCATAGAATTTGGCACTGGTCTTGTAATAAATATTCATCAATTGTGTTTCAAATTTTGATTCGATCTGAAATCAATTTTCGCAGATATGGAGAAAAAATATATAAAATTTCGTTGTAAATTTGAAGTTTTCAGAATATTTACTCAATATCTCGAGAAACACTGAAACGATCATATTGAAACTTGGTTTCTAGTTCTGGAATACTGACTCGCAACATAATGCACAAATTCAGTGAAGATGACACTGGTGAAAAATAAAAAAAATAGTTTTTTCGGAAATGTTCAAAATTTTTCATGGAATAAATATTTCCCGGAAAACTATGCACTAGATTCATATGAATTTATTGAAGACCTGGAAGTAAAAATTTCACAATAGTGCGCCAAATTTCAGTTAAATCCAATATTTATTTTCAGAGATATTGAAAAAAATTTGTCTAATTTCGTGTTTCATTTAAGATTCTTTCTTCAATATCTCAAAAAGAACTGACACTATCGAAATTGAACGTCATGTTTAGTTGTAGAATACCAACACATATTTTCGCAGAATTCCTTGAGGAGCGTACCAGTGGAAAATTAAAACAAAAAAAATTTTCGATAATTTTTCAGCTTTGGCTGAAAAAATCATTATTTTTTTCCGGAACTATTTACCAGATTGCAATTTGGCACATACCTTGAAATCAATATTTGACAATTGCGATTTGAATTTTAGTCTGATCGAATATTTATCTTAGGAGATATTGGGAAAGTTATTTGTCAAGATTCGTGAAAATCAAAAATTACTTGGATAGGAATTGGTCTAACGGAGAACAAAGAGCTCCAGTAATAATGAATTAACATCATCAGAAGGACAAATATCTAGCGATAAATCAACAAATATTCCCTCTTGATCAGAGCTAATCATCCAATCAACCAAAACACCTACACCGAAGAAGCGGACCCAAGGAGAACGACTACAGCTTTTCACAGTTGTTACTGATCGTCAGGTCAACTTACCTTGGATAAAACCGCAGAGGGAATCTCGATACTTATCACCTGTCAGATGGAATACTTTAGTTTAACTACATACAGCGCGCCATCTTCTGGAAGAATCTCGCGAATCCCATCTTCGAGTGCAGAATACCTTGATCGATGTGTATGACGTTCATCCTTAAGTCGCATCAGGTCACTGTATCTGCGATATTGCAGTTTTACAAACACCATCACGACATAGAGAAACGCTCGGTTCATGTGGATTCCCACAAGACGATGTTTTGGTTGATTGGATGGTTAGCTCTGATCAAGGAGGAATATTTGTTGATTCATCGCTAGATATTTGTCCTACTGATTATGTTAATTTATTATTACTGAAGCTCTTTCTTCTCTGTTAGACCAATTCCTATCTTTGTTATATGTTGGACGTTTTCTTCTTGTCGGAATCCACACGAATTGAACGTTTCCATGTCGTGATGGTGTTCGTAAAACTGCAATATCGCAAATACAGCGACCTGATGCGACTAAAGGATGAACGTCATGCAAATCGATCAAGGTATTCTGCACTCGAAGGTGGGATTCGCAAGATACTCCCAGAAGATGGCGCTGTACGTTGTTAAACTGCAGCGGTCCATCTGAAAGGTGATAAGTATCGGGATTTCCTCTGCGGTTTTATCCAAGGTATATATATATATTCTTTTGAGATGAGCAGTACATTTTTTTATATCAAACAATTTGTGTCATAACAGTATTAGCAGAGGAAATGAAAACGGGGTACCATACATTTTTACGTATGATACAAGAGCACAGATAAAAACCTCAGGAAATTGTTGTTTTTTATTGAAGGGCTTCTTTTTCATCGACAAAATTTCTTCTTTCCTATGCGATGCAGGTTGAAATCTTGGAATCACACCTGAAAACAAAAAAGGATACGAAAAAACTAATATGAACTAGTAAATGATTCAGTACTCATTAAATTAATTTGAAGTTCACGAGTCATCTCAAAAAAGAATCAGACACCGAATGAATTGCCTCGAAACCATCGTCAAATTTATATATTGGACAACTATTAACTAAATGTTATATTGTTTCCTCTTCTTCTCCGCACTCGCACCTTGGACTTTCGACCAAATTCCATATGAAGAGGAAACTATTACAGCGACCATGACAGGTTCTAAGTCGATTCAAAATGCACCAAATCTTCGTAGGAAGATTGAAACCATGAACTTTTTCTGAAGGATCGCTGATCAAACCTTTGTTGAAAACATTACACGAATTCCATTCCGAACGCCAAACTTCTTCGTCACTTTAATTGGTGTAAAGAAAATCGTTAATCCATAAAGGTTTACAAGATTTCAATCTAGCAATTTTAGAATCCGGAATATAAGACATGATTGGGAATAAATTAGGAAAGGAATTATATTTATCCCAAGACTGTATCACTGAAACCTGTCTACGAATATGGGGCGGTACCTTAGACAAAGGAAAGTCAATGCTTCATTCGTGAATCCTGGACTTCCATCAACAGATCTGTACCATTTTGAGATAGTATCTAAATGAGGAAGACTGTTGTTGAAGGTTTTTCTCACAAAATTGTATCCTTTTGGTGAATAGAAGGCCAAAGTTAATGCGAAGGCTCTCAACATTGGATTGTATTTTTGCCTGCTTGATCCCTTCAACATTCTTTCGAATAAATCACTTGCAACAGGATTGACAGATGCCTGAAAAAGAAAGATTCTTTGAACTGCTCGCCTAATAATATTTATGGAACTTGTACCAATGAACTAATAGATAACATACAGATATAGTAGCTTCTGAAGCTTCTGATACAAGCGATTTTTCTCTCAAATAATCCAGCAATGTTTTCATCGAGGTGATTTTATGCTTCATCCTTCGAACAGACTGTTGTAACGTGCGAATCTTTTTATTTTGGCTCTGCACTCTCTTCCTAATAATATTCATACTCCTTTTCCTTTTCTCAGGTGTAGAAAAATCACTGGTATGTATTTCTTCCACATAAGCTCTCTTTCTTGAATGAAACATTATAATTAGTCATATATATTTATGAACTTATAGAAACAGTTTATGAAATTCGATGTTGGATTGAGCGTTTAAATAAAAAATTTACCTTTTCCTTCTAATATTTGATGAAGATGGTTTTTCAGTAGAGGTGGAAGGCATTGAATCGAACTTCACCACTGGTTGCTCCATTTTCACAACAGGAGATTTCACATTTTCTACACTGAAAAAAAATTACACAGAAAGTGATTAATCAGCAATGCGACAATAATTATAAGTTTTACCTTCTTTTCGGAGAACCAGCAATAGCATCAATATTCAGGTCAATTTGTACATCAAGGGATGAAACTTGATCTCTGTGAATTTAAGTCTTTGAATATTAACTCTCATACAGTGAATTATAACTCTATAATTACCTTTTAGCACTTGGGGGAGTTTCATTTACCGTTGAGCTTGAGCTGCAAAAAAGTTCTCAATATATTAACTGAAATAATACTTTAAAATACACACATATAAATATATATTCCTATATCAAAAATTACCAATATAATTATATTCCCCTATTTCATCTAGTTATACAGCTCTGTCATTCGAAACATTATTATCATAGCTAACTATTATCGTTATAGTGATTTTCAGAGATTTTCCCAAACATTTTTCCTTAGAAACATCACAATTTAAACTGGTTGAATTAAAATAAAATCCCTGGAAGTTCCTGCAAACTTACCTTGAAGATGTTAGTCCAAAAAATTGTTCGATAGTAATAGGATTGGCATCATTTTTAAGATATTTGGTACCATTCACTCGAAAACCAAAATCTTTGGGCTCGAAATGTTCCGAACATAAGAACATGTTCTGTGGCAAGTTTCTAGCATCCGCCAAGTTCAAAATTGAAAGCCATATATTTTTTCGCTCAATATCAGAAGGAAATCTAAAAGAATTATAAGAATTGAACAATCTACGCCACTGATATGCAAAAATGAAACTAACCTGTGAAAACTCAAATTGGGGTTGTAGGAGTCCAATTTACCACATAATTGACACTTACGAACCATTATATCAATGTTTTTCGCTCAAAATATTCAGAAATAACTAGGAAAAATACTTTTTTAACTGAACTGAACTAGAAATCTGCTTCGGCAACGATGTATCTAACATCAAATGTCAAATCGGTGCGAATTACTGTGATTGGCCGCGAAACAATTAATGAATGGAACTGTGAAAACCGGTGTTGTCACGTGGAGCAGGGATGATTGTTAAACAACCGTTGAATTTTGAGGTACCTTCGAATCTCAGTGTTAACTGCCCTGAAAGAACGGACGAAAAGACCTCGAATGAGCTCGGTACTTGCTTTTATACGATTTCACCCTAGTTCAGTGTGGTGGTGGGTTTTAAGAGGGGATGCATTCTAACAAAAGGAGCAATGTTGTAGGCGTAGTTTTATTGGTTGAAATGAACAGTTGTCTGTGAAATTCAGAATTCACAACATTTCATTAAACAAGTACTCATTCCGTACATTTACAAAAGCAATAGTAAAAGTATATTTGTATTCTCAACTGCTATTTCATGACGATTCGATGTTGATATATCAGAAAACTCCGGAAACGTGACAACGTCGCACAGAATTTGTAGTCGGTAGTAATACAGTCGTCCAGTTCAGTTCTGAACGTCTAGATGTTGGCGTCAGTATTTATCATTGTATACCGCGTCTCCTCTTTCCTTTGTCTAAGGGCGGTACAATATTTGAGAGAACTGGTAACCACTGTAAAGGTGTAGATCTTATGGTCCCACTAATGATTCTTATAGCAACATTAAGCTGTACATCAATTTTACTAACATGAGCGCTATTAAACCAAACCGAACAACAATATTCAGCAGCAGAAAAAACCAAAGCCAAAGCTGCGGTACGAAGAGTTGTAGGGTCAGCCCTATCCAAGGTAAGTTGACCTGACGATCAGTAACAACTGTGAAACAGCTGTAGTCATTCTGCTTGGATCCGCTTCCTTGGTGTAGATGTTTTGGTTGATTGGATGATTAGCTCTAATCAAGGGGGAATATTTGTCCTAGTGATTATGTTGATTTATTACTTGGATAATTGGCTGGAATTCAAATCCTTCAGAAAATTATGCAACCAACTTCACTTCTTATCGAGAAATTTCAAGAACAATATGCTTCATCCCTGTTGAAAAATTTTGACTTTAAAATGCGATCCACCTCCAAGGTAACATATGTTGTTCACTCCCTCGAATCCTTCTGTATATTTCCTTAAACTTTCCCAATACGAACATTTACATTAAGAAGTATACCCAATAAAATCCGAAGAACCGGAAGCACTCAAACCCCGAAACCCATTTACTGATTCCGAATTTCCCTGAGAAGCGCAGTGTATCCCTTAGACGAAAATAAACCCGGCGCCAACAGCTAATTACACCCTTACATATTCAATTAAAAGAGTAAACAAGCAAATCCGGAAAATTAGAAGTCGTCGAGTTAACGGTTATTTTAATGAATTTCCTCGAACAGAGCAATCGTACCTCCTCGAAAGGGCGAGATTAGCCCAATGCAGACGAGGGAACCCGCAATCACAGAAGGCCAAGAAATAATCCTTTTTCTCAAGGGTAATTTACGGCGCTAGTTGCGCAAATGTGCACTCTGAATTCATTAGGAAAGACCTGTTTAATTTCCATACGTTTATGAGGGAAATAACTGACGTTCGTATTTTGGAATCTAGGATTCTTGGATGCCGAACGTTTCCGGGTAATTTCATTTTATTTCTTCGTCGAATTTTATCTTGAAGATTTCTCGGAGTGGTCTTGAGTTCACCGTATGTTCCTCGATGTCAAGATGAAAATAGGTGATAAAAGTTTATTTTTAGTTTTATGTTTATTTATTTATTTTTTCCATCTTTTCATTGATTTATCAGTTGATATTCTGTTTTTCAGTCCTGTAGATATCAATTATTATTATCATATTATTATACAGGATCTTTCATTGGTAAATGAACATACGGTAACCTAAGGTAGATAGATCTACCCTTGGCGAGCCCAAAAAACCTATAGAGGGTGAGTTGTACATTAATATCAACCATAGATTTCTCTCATCAAATGAAACACTTTTATCATTTAACATTTTTCCAGATTCGGCCCAGGTAAAAAGTTATAAGCATTCAAATATTACGCAATGTGCTGAAACACTCCTGCGCTTTGTTTGCAAGTTTACCACAGATATCTCTTACGGTGATTTCTATTGGAGAATATTCAATCCCAGGTTTGAAATTCAAAGAAACAAGATAAAAAAAACTCATTTACTCACTTAATTCTTATGATTTGGTGCTTTTCGCGATATTATCGCAAGGAAAACATTTCATTACACAGGACTGGAAACACCGATCTTCAACTTGATGTTCATGCAATATCCAATTTCATTCCACTTCAAGATTACACACAATTCCATCCTCGCCCATTGTCATAATGAAAAATCCATAATTATACTTTTATTATGTTATGGTTAGGTCTGTGGTATGATCACGAAATGGCATATACCTAATATGGGTGTTTTTTTTCGGAATTTATTCTGTTCATGGTCGTAAACACAACGAGAAGCCATTCTGAGGATCGATATTTGTGAAGGACCTTCCTATAGGAAGATCGAAATAGCGAGTGGGATGTGATGGAATTGAAACTCAGTACCTGGTTCAAAAATGACATTCCGGAGTAGGGCGGCGACTTTTTCGGTTTTTTATATTCGAATATTCATTCGAAAATTTATTCGAATAATTCATTCAAACCCAAGAATTATTCAATGAATAGTTTTTATACATGAATATTCAATGAATACTCCTTATTCATGACTATTCAATGAATAATTTTTATTCATGAATATGCAATGCATAGTTGAATATTCATGAAAAGTTGACTATTCATGTAAGTTGAATATTCATGAATAGTTGACTATTCAATGAACGGTGGACTACTCATGAATAGTTGACTATTCATGAATAGTTGACTATTCATTGAATAGTTGATTATTTAGTGAATGGTTTTCATTCATGAATAGGAGAATATTTAACGAATAGTTGAGTAGATAAGTATTCTATTGTACCCCTATTGAACAAATTGATAGAATGAATAGTTTGAATTGAAATTGTATAATTGTATTAATTTCATTATAATTTTCATAAATTTCAACATATATCAAATTATTTCCCGACTGTTCCACACATATTTTAAGAAATTGCCTACATAAAATATATAAAGATAGTTGAAATTATACTTGATCATAAAAGATTCGTCATCCAGTATTTCAATATTATTCAAATCTACCAATTCAAAAATTGCAAACTCCAAAATTCAGATAGTAATGACAGTTTTCAAATTCCTACATATAGTTAATCTGGAAATAATGAATGACCAAACTGAACTGTGTAAAATCCAAGTATTCCAAATATTTAAGGCTTTCATGTGATACTTGAACTGAACTGCAGAAATATCCAAAAATGTATTCTTTTCACTACTATATCGACTTTTATAACCTTCATATACCCTGTATCATGTGTTGAGTCTCCAGTGTTCAGATGTCTGAAGTTTAACGAAAGATCGAAACTGCAGTAACGAAATATACATTACACAATAAGAAATATCAAAGTATTTGTTTGTAGTGAATTACATGAACTTGTTCCTGAATAATCAGTTGCAGGTTGGATTACTCTACGAACTATTAATCAGCAGTTCTGAATAAATTGATATTTATGAATAGTACCAATTTTCATGGATACATAAACATCCAACTATTCACTGGATAATCATCTATTCAACTATTCAGTAAATATTCTACTATTCATGAATAAACACTACTCAGTAATAGTCAACTATTCACTGAGTAGTCAACTATTCATGAACAAAAAGTATTCATTGAGTGTTCATGAATGAAAAGTTTTCATTGAGTATTCATGAATAAAAAGTATTCATTGAGTATTCATGAATAAAACTATTCATTGAGTATTCATTGAGTATTCATGAATAAAAAGTATTCATAGAGTATACATGAATAAAAAGTATTCATAGAGTATACATGAATAAAAACTATTCATTGATTATTCAACTATTCCTTCACAGCTTCTGGTCCAGGACGACCTTTCCTAAGCATTAGCCGGATTGGAGGCCACCGGCACAGTGGTCGAGAGTTTTCGTTAAGTCTTTGATGCACCGCCGGAGGCGCCTTTGTTGTTGTTGTTATCTTCGCGTTGAAGATTGAGAGCGTGGTGTCGCTGGTGTCTGTTCGATTCATGATTTGTGTCATGATGTCGCTGGGTGGTGAAAGATGATTGAGTGACATCCCATGATTGTGTCAATGATTTTAGGAGATTGTGCTGGGATTTTAATCAGCAGAATCGTTCACTTATACATACGGCGTCATTTTTTCACGAAGTACCAGAATACAATGCAATCAGATGTAGTTTTTTGGTGATATAAGCAAAAAAAATTCCATTGGATATATCTGCGGGATCATTGGGAGGATTTTACCAATTCGAGAAATTGGACTTGAATCTCCTCTACAAATATCGATTCTTAGAATGGATTATCATTGTGTTAACGACCTTGAACAGAATAACTTCCAGAAAAAAAAACACTTAGAGATTGGATCTTTCCCGAGTCGGTATGAAGTTTGATTACGAAGGTCGAATTCGCGAATGGGTGAAATCCGCTCAATGATTTCATAGATATATCCATTCGAAATTTTATTGTCCTGATAGTTCCAAAAATTGATTTATGATGGAATTGAAACTTAGTACCTGGTTCAAAAATGACGGCATGAAATGTTCACATACTGGAATGGCTTCCAATTTGGATAGTCGAGTAAAAGACCGGACTTTACGTCAGTGATGTTCTAGAATTTTTTTTTGAATTCGACCTTGCTAATAAAGAGAATGCCTGTATTATTTCATGTCCCACGATTCACTTGGTGAATGTGGAGAGCGAATCTTCTGTAGAATCTGTGGCGAGACTCTAAATTTCCATCTTTTCAACTGTAGACTCTCATTTCGGAGTTCGCCAGAAAATGTATCAATGTACAAACCCGAGACCGCCTTCAAAAACGAACCTTATTGAAATTCTTTATAAGTCGCCACAGCTAGACGGAACCCCCTTTAACGCCACATCAATAATGTACGAAGTCGCAAAAAGCAGAAGTTAATTTTTAATTTTTGATGAAGCGACTAGCGACGAAGCAGGTACCAGGACGAAGTTTGCAAACAAAGGCTTTAGAATTTACACTTTCATGTCGCTTTACTCACTTCCAGGGAGGGTTGATACGTCAAAGGGAGTATTTAAGTGACAATCTTTCTAGAGCCGGGGCGACAAAAGGCCCGGAAATGCATGCAAAACGATTCATTGCACTCGACCTGGCTCTCGGAGTCCGGGCTTTTGCTCCATTTTTTCTCGATACGGTGATTTCGTTATCGTGTGAAATAATGCGGGCATAACTCGATTTCGGATTTTCCTGCGACTTTGGAGAGAGGAAACTATTGATTTAATCAGAGCGGAGGACAAAATATCCGAATCTCATTTCTTCAAGTTGAGTGGTTTTCAAGCGGAGATATTCTATCTAAAGCCAGGGTTTTGCGTTCATCATTTGATTGAAATCCTGCATATTTGAAAAATAATTATGACACAGAATGAAGAAATGGCCTTGAGTAATAGAATTATTGTACTTTCTGAATGCCACACGTTGGGCGCTAGTGAAAAAGGATTAATTTATCTCCTTTTCACTTCATCATCGATCTATGGAAACTTTGACTATGGACACTTAATAAAGTGAATTGAAAAACGATCCAATCTGTATTTTTGGAAATATTGGGAAAAGATAATTTTGAATGGGTATATCTACGGAATCATATGGTGAATTTTACCTATTCACGAATTCGACCTCCGTTATGAAGCCCCAAACATACTCTACAAATATAGAGTTTCAAATATTGATTTAATCTGAGCGGAGGACAAAATATCCGAAACTCATATCTTCAAGTTGAGTGGATTTCGAGCGGAGATATTCTATCTAAAGCCTGTGTTTTGCGTTCATCATTTGATTGAAAACCTGCATATTTGAAAAATAATTATGAGACAGGATGAAGAAATGGCCTTGAGTAATAGAATTATTGTAATTTCTGAATGCCACACGTTGGGCGCTAGTGAAAAAGGATTAATTTATCTCCTCTTCACTTCATCATCGATCTATGGAAACTTTGACTATGGACACTTAATAAAGTGAATTGAAAAACGATCCAATCTGTATTTTTGGAAATATTGGGAAAAGATAATTTCGAATGGGTATATCTACGGAATCATATGGTGAATTTTACCTATTCACGAATTCGACCTCCGTTATGAAGCCCCAAACATACTCTACAAATATAGAGTTTCAAATATTGATTTAATCTGAGCGGAGGACAAAATATCCGAAACTCATATCTTCAAGTTGAGTGGATTTCGAGCGGAGATATTCTATCTAAAGCCTGTGTTTTGCGTTCATCATTTGATTGAAAACCTGCATATTTGAAAAATAATTATGAGACAGGATGAAGAAATGGCCTTGAGTAATAGAATTATTGTAATTTCTGAATGCCACACGTTGGGCGCTAGTGAAAAAGGATTAATTTATCTCCTGTTCACTTCATCATCGATCTATGGAAACTTTGACTATGGACACTTAATAAAGTGAATTGAAAGACGATCCAATCTGTATTTTTGGAAATATTGGGAAAAGATAATATCGAATGGGTATATCTACGGAATCATATGGTGAATTTTACCTATTCACGAATTCGACCTCCGTTATGAAGCCCCAAACATACTCTACAAATATAGAGTTTCAAATATTGATTTAATCTGAGCGGAGGACAAAATATCCGAATCTCATATCTTCGAGTTGAGTGGTTTTTGAGCGGAGATATTCTACCTAAAGCCCGTGATTTGCGTTCATCATTTGATTGAAATCCTGCATATTTGAAAAATAATTATGACACAGAATGAAGAAATGGCCTTGAGTAATAGAATTATTGTACTTTCTGAATGCCACACGTTGGACGCTAGTGAAAAAGGATTAATTTATCTCCTTTTCACTTCATCATCGATCTATGGAAACTTTGACTATGGACACTTAATAAAGTGAATTGAAAAACGATCCAATCTGTATTTTTGGAAATATTGGGAAAAGATAATTTCGAATGGGTATATCTACGGAATCATATGGTGAATTTTACCTATTCACGAATTCGACCTCCGTTATGAAGCCCCAAACATACTCTACAAATATAGAGTTTCAAATATTGATTTAATCTGAGCGGAGGACAAAATATCCGAAACTCATATCTTCAAGTTGAGTGGATTTCGAGCGGAGATATTCTATCTAAAGCCTGTATTTTGCGTTCATCATTTGATTGAAAACCTGCATATTTGAAAAATAATTATGAGACAGGATGAAGAAATGGCCTTGAGTAATAGAATTATTGTAATTTCTGAATGCCACACGTTGGGCGCTAGTGAAAAAGGATTAATTTATCTCCTTTTCACTTCATAATCGATCTATGGAAACTTTGACTATGGACACTTAATAAAGTGAATTGAAAAACGATCCAATCTGTATTTTTGGAAATATTGGGAAAAGATAATTTCGAATGGGTATATCTACGGAATCATATGGTGAATTTTACCTATTCACGAATTCGACCTCCGTTATGAAGCCCCAAACATACTGTACAAATATAGAGTTTCAAATATTGATTTAATCTGAGCGGAGGACAAAATATCCGAATCTCATATCTTCAAGTTGAGTGGATTTCGAGCGGAGATATTCTATCTAAAGCCTGTGTTTTGCGTTCATCATTTGATTGAAAACCTGCATATTTGAAAAATAATTATGACACAGAATGAAGAAATGGCCTTGAGTAATAGAATTATTGTAATTTCTGAATGCCACACGTTGGGCGCTAGTGAAAAAGGATTAATTTATCTCCTCTTCACTTCATCATCGATCTATGGAAACTTTGACTATGGACACTGAATAAAGTGGATTGAGAAACTTATGAAAGACTGACGTGAAGTCAGCAGCTTTTGCGCGCATGGTTACTCTTAGTGATATCCGTTGAACATGCGCGCAAAAGCTGCTGACTTCACGTCAGTCTTTTAGGTTTCTTCCGATAAAGTTCCTACAGGATTTCAATTCGATCTGATCTGGATTTTCAGAAATATTGCGAAAATGAAATTTCGAATGAGTGGAATGGGGAATCGTAAGGCGTATTTCACTTATTCTCGAATTCCACCTTCGTAATTAAGCCCCGAACCTACTCTACAAATATAGAGTTCCAAATATTGAATATTTGGAAAAAATTTTTTTTTTCAAATTGATCTAATGACACAATCATCACAATCATCATCTGTTGTATTTCCAAACTAGCTGCCGAGTTTCATCATAATTGGATTAGTAGTTTTTGAATTATTTCGAAAAAAAAAGATATCGAGAAAAAACCAGTAAATTTGACATATTTTGGTTTATTACTTGATAAAATCGAATAATAAACCTTAGTGATCGACCAAAAAAAATTACCCCTTCTGAAAATTTCACAGTTTACATTTTGAAGTATGTAGATTTGAATGAACTAATAAAAAAAAATCCGTATATTGAGAAATTTCGAACGGATTCGTTAATTATTTCATGAACACAATGTACAAATGCCCCATCGATGTTCTCGACAATTATCATAATCGTTAGTAGTTCAAATTAAATATTTTTGGGGTTTCTCTCCTAATATCTGAAACGTAACTACAAAAACTCGGATAACAATTATTATTTATAGATATCACCCTGCGAATTACGGGATGTAACATTAAATTTCTTCATGGAGCTCAATTATATCTCAAATAAAACTTATATATTATTATAAATCATTGGTTTTCCACAACCCAAAAACTAATTCCATGAAAAAATTCATTTGAAACATTGAAATCTCAATAAATATCCTTGTATAACTGAATAACCCTTTCACATGCAGAACGCGAATTAAGAAGCGTTATTTAAAATAATGAATATTTCCAAAATATTCGGTCGATCGGAGGTTTCCATCAATTTTGGATTGCGTAGTACAATTATCGTCAACATGTGGATATCCGTTACTGGTTTCAATCGAAATCCAATATTTTTCATACTGAGACTTTGAAATAGGGGTGAATATGAAAGATAATGAGCTTGTATATGATAAAACAAATTGGAGGATATATGCAAACAGATCAATTAACAAACCGGAATTCTTATCAATTGTCGAGAATCTAATACTAAGGGTAGGAGCCTCAGACTAAGGCAGGAGCCGATAATTGACCTGTTCAGAATGGAGTCTGTACCGGGTCGTCACCTAAGACAATGGATTTATCGTAGACAAGAATATTCCTCATGTTTCAACATCTGGTGGTCCGCAAACTACTTGTTTGAATTGAACGTTTTTACATTAAACAGTTGTTGGGATTTGACACCCTCTTAGCTGAGTGTATCTGACAACTATACGGAACGAGATTTCTCTTTTAGAATTATTCAGTCGAATTCAACCTTGACAGGTTTTCAATATATTTGATTTTACAATCAGTTTGTGTATTGCATATTTTGTGAATCAAGTGAACTCTTATCGGATATATGCACTGTGGAAAATTTTTTTTCAGATAAGTTGCACAGGGCGGGTGAGTTTTTTTTTTCATTTCATTGATATATTTCAGAACAAAGTTGAATCCTAATTGGAATCACATCCACACATTTAATATTAGCGAAAAATCTTTGATTTTGTTTTACGTATTTGTTGTTAATTTGAGAATTTAAATATTTCACATGAATTTCTTCATGGAATTGATGAGTTATAAATAATATATACGATTTATTTGAGATATCAATGGTATTGGGTTATTTAACTGAGAAAATAATAAACCCTTGTGTAAAATTTGCAACGTTTTTTCACGTTATCTTGAAAATTCAGTATTGTATCGAACTGAAATTTGGTACACTAGTGTGAAATATATAGTTCAAAGTATGAACAACAGTTGTTCCGAACGTAATGGACAGTTTTCGAGAAGAAAAATTTTTTCGGAACATATTCAGAATTTTTTTCTTTCTGAATTTACTGACTTCACGATATCAACGAAATTCTGCAAAAAGTAGTTTGTTCTTATGCTCCAACTAGCCGCCTAATTTCAATTCAATCGATTCAGTAGTTCTCAAAATATCAGGGAAATAACTTTAAAACTTCAAATGGTTATAACTCCGAAATAGTTCGACCTATTTTGCACAATCACGAACTCAACCTTTGCATTTCAGAATGCAACCAACCCAAAAATTTTCAAGTTCATATAATCCTTCGTACGATCGTAATCGTGGTGACGGCCGGCCGGGCAGATTCGATTCCGACACCTGATTCGTCATCAGTGAGTCCAACCTAGTTTTTTGAGACCATTTTCGGCTCAAAATTCGAAAATTACAGACATTTTACAGAATGATAGCACGTTGTTCCCCAAGAACATGCGCGCAAAAAAGAATTTCATAGTTCCTGAATGCCTCACGTTGGGCGCCAGTGAATAATTATTGGTATATCTCCTCTCTATTTCGTGATTATGTCTTAGTGCCTTCGATGGTTGTAGTTGAATGGTTTTCGACCTTATACTTCCTTTATAAGCCAAGTTTTTGCGTTGGTTCGTTTGTACATGTTGCAATGTTGAAAAACTATGAGCATTATGAAACTTGACTGACATTTCCATGTTGCAATGTTGAAAAACTATGAACATTATGAAATTTTAATGACAGTTCCGATAATTTAAGATGTCAACACGTTGACGGTATCAAGACAGAATGGCATAATGTCGAACGCCCCACGTTGAGCGCTATAAATAAAAATTGGTATATCTCCTCTCTATTTCACGAGTTTGTCTTGGTATGCACGATGGCCGTTTAATGGTAACCCGCTGACCTGACATCGTGTTTGCTGTTGATAGGCAATTACATAAAATTATCTCATCTCAGTATGACAGCTACGCGTCATGTTCACGATGTCCTTGAAACTTCTCTACTGCCTTTTCTGAATGCGAAATCAGATAAGTGTAAATATTATTCAGTCCATTGGTGTCAGTTCTTTTATTCATTGAATTTATCTCCTCATTTATGTAGTACATTTCCAAGAAAGTGCGTTTTTTGTAGTTCTTTTCTTTTGCCATTATGGTCACCGATTCGAAGTTCATTTGGTGGTCTTCATCATTACTATGTTTGGCTGAAGCACATCTCTCAGGATGATGCTTGATGTCACTTTTATGTCCTGAGATTCTATTTTTCACTAGCACTTTCACCTTATTTTTTGTTCTCGTAAATAATTTTCTAACTGTATGTGTATATTTCCTAGCTATCTTGGTATTATCGCTCCTGAGTTCTCTCTCCAACTTATCAGTCAATTGTTCAATGTTTGGTAATGAACAGTAAAGTACTTCCTGATTCTCTGTGTTACTCTGCTCCCTTCTCATCTCAGAACTTTGTTGCAATGTTGTTGTTGAATATAAAGTCCTTTTTATCAAGTTTTTTGGATAACCGTTTTCTAGTAGTGTTTTTTCTAATTGTTTAATATTCTTTTTCATCAGTGATTGATGGCAAATCAATTCTATCCTTTGTTTCATTTGTGTTATTGTATTAATCTTTATTTTCATGTTGTGGCTAGAATTGTAGTGTATGATCCTGTTTGATGCTGTTGGCTTTTTATAACAGTCTAATATTACACATTGCGCATCACCTCTTATTACCTTAGTGTCCAAAAAAGGCACCCACCGTTCCTCATTTTCCTTCTCTATAGTGAAATTTAAATTTTGGTCAATTTGGCCATTATTGAATATTTTCATTAGCTCTTCAATTTCGTCTTCATGTATCGACATTATGATATCATCGACAATTTTTTTTAAGAAAAAGGGCTTGTATTTCAATTTTGGTAGGTTCTTATCTAAAACATAGTCCATGCAATATTGAGCCAAAATGGGACTAAGTTTTGAACCCATTGAACAGCCTTTCTTTTGTCGGAAGTATATTCCCTGATAATCGCATACATTATTATCTATAACAAACTCCAACATCTTCACAAATTCTTTTTTACTGATACCCCCTGTTTGAGGTTCTATTTTGTGCCAGTTGTGTTCTATGACTTTGAATATCAATTGCTTTGTCGTGTTACCGAAAAGATTTTCCACATCAAGTGACAAAAGTACTTCACCATCAGGCAATACCAGGTCTTTCACATATTCTGCAAACTTGAATGTGTCTGCAACATAGTAGTCATTATTTGTGTTATAAGCCCTTGTCAATATGTCAGCTAAAAATTTTGCTAAGTTATTCGTAGGAGCACCAATCCCTGATATTATTGGTCGTAATGGATTGTTTTCTTTGTGTATTTTTGGATTTCCATAGATTCTCGGACAAATTGCATCATATACCTTATATTTCTTTTCCTGTTCCTTTGTTATGATATTTTTTTTTCTGCGAGTTTCTTGAAAAATCGATTTGCTTTTGTTTGTACAGTGTGTGTAGGATCTTTTTTTATTTCAGTAAAATTTTCCTTATCTTTCAGTAGCTCAAATAGTTTAGTTTGATATTCTTCCTTATACATGACAGAAAGAAGGTGACAATTTGACATTTTAACTTAATATTATTTAAATAGAAAAAGGCGTGAAAATTCAGAAAACAAGAGTTAAATTCCAAATGAACTCACAAAAATAATCTCATTTTGTGTAAGTAGATAAGTTTTTAATGAGTTAAAAATGTGATTTACATAAATGTTGATGTTTGTGATGTAAAAGATTTCAATTTGTATTTACAGAAAGACCCCGAAGAAGAATAAAATATTATTCGAAAGCTAGGTTAAAACAAAGAAGAGTAGTTCATTAATTCTCCACAAACCAGTCTATATCCCATCAAAAAACAAACTTATATATATATATATATATATATATATTCTATTGAGATGAGCAGTACATTTTTTTTATATCAAACAATTTGTGTCATAACAGTATTACGTATTATTACGTATGATACAAGAGCACAGATAAAAACCTCAGGAAAAACTCTGTCTCCCCGTATAAGTGTAATGAAATTGTTGTTTTTATTGAAGGGCTTCTTTTTCATCGACAAAATTTCCTCCTTCCTATGCGATGCAGGTTGAAATCTTGAAATCATACCTGAAAACAAAAAAGGAGACGAAAAAACTAAAATGAACTAGTAAATGATTTAGTACTCATTAAATTAATTTGAAGTTCGCAATCCATCTCAAAAAAGAATCAGACCCTCGAAACCATCGTCAAATTTATATATTGGACAAGTATTAACTAAATGTTCTATAGTTTCCTCTTCTTCTCCGCACTCGCACCTTGGACTTTCGACCGAATTCCATTTGAAGAGGAAACATGACCGGTTCTAAGTCGATTCAAAATGCACCAAATTTTCCTAGGAAGATTGAAACCATGAACTTTTTCTGAAGGATCGCTGATCAAACCTTTGTTAAAAACATTACACGAATTCCATTCCGAACGCCAAACTTCTTTGTCACTTTTATTGGTGTAAAGAAAATCGTTGATCCATAAAGGTTTACGAGATTTCAATCTAGCAATTTAAGAATCCGGAATATAAGACATGATTGGGAATAAATTCGGAAAGGAACGATATTTATCCCAAGACTTTATCACTGCAACCTGTCTACGAATATGGGGCGGTACAATATTTGAGAGAACTGGTAACCACTGTAAAGGTGTAGATCTTATGGTCCCACTAATGATTCTCATAGCAACATTACGCTGTACATCAATTTTACTAACATGAGCGCTATTAAACCAAACCGAACAACAATATTCAGCAGCAGAAAGAACCAAAGCCAAAGCTGTGGTACGAAGAGTTGTAGGGTCAGCCCCCCATGAAGAACCAGCAAGTTTTTGAAGAATATTATTCCTGGATTTCAACTACATGCGTAAGTTTTCCAAATGGGCCTTGAAATTTAAAGAAGTATCTAATTTCACTCCAAGATATTTAGGAGTGAAATTAATGATAATTCATCGAATACTTCCTCAACTACTCGTCAATTGGGAACTTCTGTGAAGATGCCAGCGCCCTAACGGATAAATTTGGAACCTGTCCAAGCTAGTAGTTTTATGTAAACAAACCTTGGAAATGTGGTGGAGAACGACTATTTATTAAGCAGAGCATGAATATTTAAAGAAACTATTCCAATTTTGTGTAAGATTTCTTGAGAAGGAACTTTTCCTTTGGATCACGATATAAAATCGTACTTTAAATCGTTCCTGGAGGATAATTTCGGTGTTATTTTAGTGTATGTTGCTTGGTGGATCAAAATGAACCAATATCTAAGTTTACTTGAATTTCTGGAAAAATAGGCACCTCAATATGTAATTTAAGGACTCTTATTTATGTGAAGAAGTGCTGAATGCAGGCTATGTTATGTGGTAAATCTAGAATCAGTCCAAATGATATGACTTGTTCTTTGTTTACAAACGAGTGAATCATTAAAATGAGAACAGATTCTCTGCTTTAGTTCTATTGCATCGTATTTCTAAAGAAAAGGAAACAGATAGACATATAATCGATTTCATTTTCATATTACAGCAGCTCAAGATACACATACAAAATGAAAAATGTCACAGCTGGTTCAACCTACCTATATATATAGAAAAGAATGAAATTAATGTATTTACATGAATAACTTCAGCTATTATCAACTCTAACAGTATATCTAGTTTTTGTCAGGTTTTCAACCAGATCACGCTTTTAGAATACGATTTTGTGTAGTATGTGAATTAGGTAGCTGCAGAAGTGCTCGGTAGTTTCTCTGCAGCATTTTTCTTCAAAATTCTCTTATTTTCATTTACACCTGAAAACATCATGGCATGAAGTTGTTTCGAAATTAATACATTGTAGGTAATTTACCCAAATGTAGGCAAATTACGTTAGAATAACAGGCACGTCGAAAAACTACTAGCTTGGAAGTGTTCGAATTTCTATCGCCAGAGGGCGTATCGCTTAGCAGTAGTTGCGAATAACACCTCGCTCACCCATTCCTCACGTCTCAGGAATTGCCCTCTCTCGACCTACTTCTCAAACTATCCCATCTTAACCCTTACCCATCCCCAAAACCCCCATAAGAAAAACAACCGAAATCGCAGCGAGTCCCCAACCAGGTAATTCCCATCTCTGTACAACCCGAGAGCAAAACACCGAACAGTTACAGAAACGAGACGTCTATAATGACCCCCCGTGCCAAACTCCCTACGAGCACGCTCCGCACGGCTCAAAATTTCAGTTTCAGCGCCGCAAACTCAACCGTATCAGTCCCGCTCTAAGCTCGCGTCGCGCCAGTCGCCCATTCCAGACGTATCCCGAAATATTCCCGTCTCAGTCGCGGCCAGATCCCGGATGCTAGCATCAGGGACCTGCCCCGCTATGTTGCTCCTGGTGTCGTGTTTTTGTTTGGCCTTTCTCGGCGCCTCCGCGGTCAACAAGACCAACGACGTACCTTCCCAGGACGTATGTTCTCCAAACAAGCTGACTGTTTACAAGATGGTCCTTCACACCTTCTGGTCCAGGACGACCTTTCCTAAGCATTATCCGGATTGGAGGCCGCCGGCACAGTGGTCGAAAGTTTTCGGTAAGTCCTATTTGATGTACCGCCGGCGGCGCCTTTGATCTTGTTATCTTCGCGGGGAAGATTGATAGCGTGGTGTCGCCGGCGTCTGTTTGATTCATGATTTGTGTCAGGATGTAGCTGGGTGATGAAAGATGATTCAGTTACATCCGATGATGGTGTTTTGGTGTCAATGGTTTTAGGAAATTGTTCTGGGATTTGAATCAGCGGAATGGTTTAGTCATACACGGATCTTTGATATTGCACGAGCGGTTGGGTAAGAAATGATTGATAAAGAGGTTAGCAGCGTTGGAGTCTCCTTGAATTAAGATGATTCAGAGTTTTCAACTTCCTGAAGATTACGCTTCGAGTTGTTTTGAACTTATTAAATGTACGAAGGGGGACAATAATGATATCTGGTATTGGATAGTTGAATTCAAATGAAGAGTATGAAGGATCAAGAAGGTTGCTTTCGATTTATTCACACACAATGAACTGGGGAATTTTTTTTGAAAAAACAATACAGGGTGTCCTTTAAACATAAGATAGCAAACGTTTCGTTTTCGAGCTACAGGGTGTTAAAGTTCAAGTTTTATTCAAGCTGTTTTCTCATAGTATTGGCACTCCATAAAATGATTTAAGGAGTTTATTGAATGTTAATGAATCATTGCGACAGATCAGAAAATATCCATGAACACTAACAATGTATTTATCCACCCTAACTTATGAACTGGATTTTATGATTTGATACTGAGGGTTCCTAGGGTTTCGAATTTCTGTTTTAACTCGGAATCAGATTCGACATAATTACCAGGGGTCATAAGGTTTAATATTACAACGAAGCTTCTTGAAATTCATCAAACTAAAAGTGGCACACCAAAAAAGTTCTGGAGAACAACAGGGGACAGTGTCCCGGAAAAAATATCACCCTGTAGATTTGCAATCGGAATTGGCAGGTCACATTGTGTGAACGCTGAAACGTTATATCTCTGCCAAATTTCAGTTGAAGAACTTTAAAAATTCAGATACTATGAGGAAAGAAAACTCTTCATTTTGTTTGTACCTCCAAATCAGGAACACCCTATATAGATGTCAACCTTTTCCTCTCAGGTATCCCCTCAGAAAATAGTCAATACGACATATATCAAGACCTACGGGGTCTAACCAGAATGTTTCTGGTAAACGAACCTCTTTAAAATTTTATCTGCGAATCTCAGCGTACACAGTGTCCTTCAGTTCTTGAACCTACTGGATTTCAGAGGCTTTCGGAGGTATGTCTTTCTTTAAATTAACTGTAAAGACATTTTTCCAACAGTGCTTGGTTTCTGCAAATTAAATCAAGTTTTTTACTTAAAACTGACGCAGGTTGTCACTCGTGAAATTTCGGCAATGTCAAATTAATTCTCAGAGACGTTGCCAAATGCCAATGTCAATTTCTACTCTCAATTTCAACATAATCATCACGCTTGGGAACTAAAAATGCCGAAGGTAGTTCGGGAGAAGCAGAGACAAAATATCAGGAAGTGCTATGTAGAATTCAAATCTACTTTTTCTGATAGTAACCCTGATAATTTGGAATCAATAATTTATCACGAACTATCCAATATTTTCGACGTATGTGAGTGGAAACCCAGTGCATCATTCACATAGATTTCCCAGGAACTTTGTGGATTGAAGTAGTTCTTTTAAGGTGACACAGGTTTTCTAGTACTACTACATTTTCATAAAGGAGTATTTCAAGATGTGCAAAAAGGTATTTAAATGTCTTCTGTGGACTTATTTCTTGGGAATTTCGAAAAGTAGGAAATTCCATAGGTTTGTCTGTCCGTTTAGAAGTTTTACTGCAGGATTATTCGAGTACTTTTATTTTTTTTCGAATGAACTATCACAAAGTACCGGACTTCTCTATTCATTATTTTTCAGTTAAATTCCAACACTCGATTCTTGAATTTGGTACAAGAAAAATGCATAACTGAATCTACCAACTATGTTTATAAACGTGAAATATTTCCAGTGTTAACAGAAAAAAAAGTTTATTCAACATTCGCCAGGTCTTTAGAATTATTGAATTTACATAATATTTTCTCAGATTCATTATTTTCCCAAAGTAAATCCACATTTTGAAGAATACGTAATAACTACCTCGATAACTACGACCTCCATGTAGGAAGAACAACATTGTGTTATATGACAGCAAAATTGCTATAACCTAACATTTTCAAAATATACACGGTGAAATGTGTCAGAATGTCATGGCCAACCGGGATAGTTTATAAAAGTGAATGGAGTATACAAATACATTTTCAGTCGGTTGTTGTATTGCGAAAATGAGATTCCATACGATTTTAACTGATTGGTATCACTGTTTCGGTAAAATCGCAAGACACATCGTAAACTTAATAACTCACGAAAAAACAACTTCTAGCAGACTATATATTTCACCCTCACAAATATTATTTCTCCAATATTTCCGAAAATACTCGGAAAATTCATCTGTTATTAATACTTGTCACTTGAAAGCTGGCTTAAAGTTTTATACGGAGCCAAGCAACGTTAGACAAGATCAGTACCTGGAGGGTGACTGCAGCAAAAGCATCTAACTCCATTGAATTGCTCAGAATCATTTTTTATTATGAGTCGATCATGATCGTCACCCGAGAAAGTTATGAAATCAAAGATTCTAGAGAAGCACTGATGTGAAGTCAGCAGTTTTTGCACGCATGTTGAAATTTGTCGGCAACAGCCGAATTTTGAAATGACGCGACTATTACGAAATGTTCCACGTTCACGCATAAAGTAGATTCATAAGAAAAGTGAAATAGTTTCGGTTTTTTCGGTAATAGAGAATTTTCAATGGGGGTTTTTCCTTTGAACGAAAATGCACTAATTTTCATGAAAACCCTTCTAAATTGAAGTCAAAGACAACAATAGAATCAAGATCAAATGTTATATATAAGATACCTTGCAACAAAGTGTACATCGGACAGACCAACAGATACCTAAAAACAAGACTGACTGAACATAAAAGAGACTGTTTTAATGTTCACAACCCTGCCCGAACAAAGGAAAACAATACAGCATTGGCTGAACACTCATTTAGTGACCTGCACTCTTTCGACTTCGATAGGGTAGTCATTTTGGACACACAGGCGAACTTAAGATTATTTTGTGAAATGCTGGAAATAAAAAAAGAACCTAACTCACTCAATAATAGGAGTGATATTGATAATCTTAATACAGCCTATTTCGACCTCATCCAGAGAATAAAAAAAGTAACATCTAAATAATAATCTTAACAGTTCGTCACCTCGACACACACCTTTTTCGGTTCTCTTTCCTGATGTCTGATAGATAAAATAATGTATTCTATATGTAGCATCCACCAGTCTCTGTTGTTGACATATTCCACTACACTGTTTTCGCTTCATTATGATCGGTATTGTTTCAACCGAATTTTATATTATTAATAAGGTGACAAGATAGATCAACTGACAGTGTAACAACTTATTGTTTTTTCAATGGAAATCGATGTTTCAAAGTTATTTTAATTGTTTCAGAATTATTTTAATTGTTTTTGTATTGACTATTTTTATTTATACTTTGTTCGTTATTTTTGTGAACTTACTAGTACCTACTTGTTTTGTGATCAATTCTCTGTTTAACTCGTTGCTCTTCCGAATTCCTAACAGTTTTTTTTTCACTCGATAATATCATAATGTTGTTTTCTATCATGTTCACACCCTAATTATTGTGTCATTTATTGTAGAGCCCTGAAGAAGATATTAAATATATCGAAACGTCGGCATTCCGTCAAATTGAGTTTTTCTCTAATTCAGACCAAAAAGTACCCTCTCATTATTCATATAATATAATTGCAATATTATATTTTTAAAATAATGAAACTGAAAAATGAAAATCGGGATTTGCATTTGAAGGGATTTGTCATGAGTGCACGATATGGCATCGTCTAATTCAGCTTTCTCGGAAAGAAAAGGACGTCAAATGTGTTACTTTGCTTAGGAAAACAGAGATAGCTATACTTCGATCTGGTTAGAGTAGAAGACAACGACCAAGGAATCGAAAAAAAAGAGCGCCGACTGTCATACTGTCATATTACTGACAAATCGCAAACGGAAATTGTTTGGTTATATTGACAAAGAACACGTGTGTACCACAGAATAGGAATAAATATTTCATTATTCTATAGCAGAAAAAGCTATTCTACTAAACACCGTTGTCACTTCGTGCATGCCTGAAAAATCCCAAACCCCAATTTTGAAATCTGATTTTGAATACTTTCTGAAGGTAATTTGGGAAAATGATGAATCAAACCCATAATAATTTTGTTCAAATTTGCAGTTCCAGTAATAACCCAAATTCAGGAAAAACACCCAATTGAATGAATAAAAAATATCACTTTCACAACCTTTGCTACTGATGTAAATAATTAAAGTCTACCGGAACATATCATAAGTATCAAGGAACTAGCGAAACGAGACATGGCATCGATAGGAAAATATAGGACACAAGTTGTTGCATTTGATATTCCATAATATGGAGCCGAATATGTAAACACTTTTCCAGACTTATGCAAGTGGGAAGCAGCATCTGTGACTCCTATAAATATCACTCATTCCTACCTACCTACGATGTTAGAAGAAGAGGGAAATCTCAATGATTCAAAGGAAGTTGAACTGTATTAGACCAGTATCGGTTGAAGCTTATGTTGGGGGAATTCGCATAATTTTTAGGTTTTTTATGGGTTTTCACTCCCAATATCTGAAACAGAACTATTGAAAATTAAATAAAATTTTTTTTTTTCATGGAGAACGCACTTACGGATCGCAGTATCGAACTATTTGTCAAGGGCAGTTTGTTGCAAAACAGATTGCCTAATTACCAAAACTGGAACAATACAAACGATGAAGAAAGCGATCTGTGACGTTTCAGAGTACAAATCCGACTCTTTCATCAGACAAAGCAGTGATTTTGAAGATTTATTGTAGTGAATGGTAATTTTCCAGTAAGTTGTGCTTATATTTATCATCCAAAAGCAAGTAATTTCACAACTACCAATTTTGAAATATGCCAAAATTTTCAGTCAGTGGTGAGTCCAAACTTATTGTAAAAATTACACAAGCTACAGTTAGTTTACAGGAATTTCAACTAATATTAGTTTAGAAACACATTTTTGTGTATAATTTACCATAAGAATGATTACAAGTTTTTACTTGTTAATTTTTAATAACTTTAATCGTGTTTCAATGATTTTTAGCCTATCAGCCTTCAAAGACCGATTACAGCAAAAAAAGACCCATAAAGAAATATTTTTTTCTTATAATTTTGGTAGTTTAGGACCGTGCAAAGTTTTTAAACTCAGCCAGAAGCTATGTAAACTTCTCTTCATATTTTTTAATTGATGTTGAATGTTTGAGTGAATCCTTCTTAAAGCTAAAATTTTAACTTTCAAGCCTTTTCCGTGTGATTTTGAATGCATTCAAGATGCTGATTTATTTTTGTTATCGAAACAATATCTAGGGAGATCATGTTACAGAAAAAAAATCTGCAAAATACCTATTACATAAAAAGATATGAATATTTGAATCCTCGCTGGAATTATAAATCAGAAAAACACAAAAATATCTATAACTCGAAAACTACAAAAAATCGCATAACATACATCGGGTATTTTTGGATACCACCAGGTGTGAGGAATGGATCACCCTGTATAGGTTTTATTTAGGATATCAGTGGTATTGGGTTATTTAACTGAGAAAATAATAAACCCTTGTGTAAAATTTGCAGCGTTTTTCTGTATTTATTCAGACTGTGAAATTTTCTGGGGAAGTAAAACTATTTACCTATTGGCCGATCACTAAGGTTTATTATTTTTTGATGGAATTGAATAATAAACCAAATAACTGTAGGTTTCATGAACCTCTTCCTTCATAAACAAAATAATGAAAAAAACTTTTCGCTAAGTTATTCCTTCTGCAAGTAACGCTTGAGTTTATCTCATAACACACCTTCATGGGATACCGAAATTCAAAGGAACATTTCGAAATATACCAACTGAATAGATAGGAGCAGGTTTGAATAAAAGAAGGTGTCTGGGCATTGACAATAATCGGGTGAAATAGTCCGGAAATATTGCAAGGATTACTTCTTGGATACCCTCAGATGTTCCCCTAAGCTTCCAACTAGCGTCCATCAAGTCGATGAGGGATGAAGGAGGTGGGCCGAAATCGGGAAAGTCCCTTTTCATTCACCGCAATCTTGAACTCATGTCATCATCTAATAGAACTAATGGAGGGCCGACCGTAAACATATTAACTTCCGGCATAAACAACTTAGAGAGTTTGAACCAGAGGATTTGATTGAAGATTTATAACAGAGGTGAATTTCGTAAATGGGTACAATTGAACTATTCAGCAGAAATACCCATTGGATTTCATTTCTCAATGTCTCCGAAAGGACAGATCAGATAAAAATTTCAAAAAGCACTGCCGTGAAGCCAGCAACTTTTGCGCGCACGTTCAATGTAGATGTCCGCTTCAGCAACGAATTTGAACATGCACGCCAAAGCTGCTGCCTTCACGGCAGTGCTTTTTGAATTTTTTACTGATAAATAACTGGATTTCAATTCGATCAAATCTGTATTTTTGGAAATATTGGAAAAATTAAATTTTGAATGGGTATATCTACGGAATCATTGGGCGGATTTTACCCATTCACGAATTCGACCTTCGTAATTAAGCCCCAAACCTACTCTACAAATATCGAGTTTCTAAGTCGTTTCTTCCGGAAGTTATTGTGTTTACGGTCAGTCTAACGGCCGACTGCGTAAACACAATAACTTCCGAAAGAAACAACTTAGAAACTCGATATTTGTAGAGAAGGTTTGGACCTTAATTACGAAGGCTGATTTCGTGAATGGGTAAAATCCACCCAATGATTCCATAGATATACCCAATCAAAATTTTATTTTTCCAATATTTCCAAAAATACAGATCAGATCGAATTGAAATCCAGTACTTCATCGAAAAATAACAGTTCGAAGTTTCATACAGAATTTAATGAGGATGATATGATAAGAAAATCGTAGAAATTTTTTTTTTCCAATTGTTCTAAAGACACGATTATCACGAAAGTTCGCATAGAGTTGTCTTTCAGCATCTTAAAACTAGCTGTGAAGTTTTATCAGGACTGAATCAGTATTTCCCGAGTTATGCCGAAAAAATCAACGATATCGAGAAGAAAACCTCGAAATTTGACATATTTTTTCCCGATATCTCCAAAACCAATGATCGTATCGAACTGAAATTCGGTAGACTGCTATAAAATATGAAGCTCAATGTGTGAGTGGAATTGTTCTTGGGTATGACGAATGGTTTCCAGAAAAAAAAATTTTTTGGAAAAAAATTTCGAAAAATTTTTTTTTTTTAATTTACTGACAATACGATCCTGACGAAGTGTGGCTCAAAGTTGCACGTTATTATACTTCACCTAACTGCCAAGTTTGAATCCAATCGCTCAAGTAGTTTCTGAAATAAAAAATAAATAACTTCAAAACTTCAAGTGCCTATAACTCTGAAACTATTCGACCGATTTGGCCCAGTAACGAACGTAACCGCGGCATTCTGATGCGCAACCTATCCTGAAAGTTTCAAGTTGCTAGCTTGCCCCTGTCGGCAGTCATCGTGTCTGAGGCCGGCCGGCCGGCAGAATCGATTTTGACACCGGATTCGTCATCAGTGAGTCCAACCTAGTCGATTGAGACCATTTTCGGCTCAATCATCCAAAATGACAGACATTTGGACAAAACGATAGCACGCTGTGCCCCTAAAACATGCGCGCAAAAATGAAGTCTTGTAGCTGGTAGCGGAAGAACGGCTTGAGATATCTCGAAAAATCGTGTGGTTCGGATTAGGTTAAATGACGAATAGTATGCTTGACATTCGATAGTGTACAACATTTCAATTGGACGAGGACAACTCATTTTTTTGATGCCATACATGGAGTGGGTCAAATTTGACACTTTCTTCTGGAAATCTATATTTTTCGTCACGAAGTTTCATTTTGGAAGAGTATATCATACACATTTATGTGAAATTTGTTTTTTGTGTTTCGAAGTCAAACTTATTTTTGAGGTAATATTCTCAATATATCAGGAAAAAACTCAAATATAAAGGGTGTTTCAAATTGCGCGGTTTTTTCAAGAATAAATAAAATATAGATGACGCACTGAGTTCGTCTGGGTATTTCGATATTTAAAAAGTGTGATGTAAGACATTTATGAAATGGCTTCGGACATGATAGAACAACGCGTTGAAATTGTTGAATTTTTTTATAGAAAACAGCGTTCTGCGAAGAGAGTTTTTAGAAAATTACTTGAATTTATGGTTTACATAATCGTCCATCTTAAAGCACTATTGGTCGAGATATTAGAAAATTTCAAGAGTCCGGGTCGGTGGAAGATTAAAAAATTTAAAAATACAGTCGTTCACAAGAAAATATTTATTTGGTTCGTGAAAGTGTTGCTGAAGACCTTGGAATGTGCATTAGACGACATTCACAACAAGTTGGACTTAGTGGGTCCACAACATGGCGCATTTTACATAAGGATTTAGCTCTGAAGGCATATAAGGTCCAAATACCTCAGGAATGAAAGACATTAGATCATTAGAACGTCGTACATTTGTCAATTATATCAATGAACAACCAGCTGATTTTTCTCAAAAATTCATGTTTTCCGATGAGGCACATTTTCAACTTGGTTGCTTTGTTAACAAATAAAATTGTCGTATCTGGGGTGGAGAAAATCCACGAATTATTCACCTATGCATCCTAAACGAGTCACTATTTGGTGTGCATTATGGTCAGAGGTTGTAATTGGACCTTACTTCTTTGAAAATGATGCTGGTGAAGCTGTAACTTTGTGGCCTGAATTAATTATTATTGATCTAGAGGACATTTGGTTTCAACAGGATGGCGCTATACCCAACTTTGCAAATGAAACAATTGATTCATTAAGACAAAAATTTTCTGGACGAATAATCTCTAGAAACGGTGATGTCAATTGGCCACCAAGATCATGTGATTTCACACCGATGGACTTTTTTCTTTGGGGTTATGTGAAAAGCCAGGTCTATAAGAATAATCCACAATCGATTCCTAAACTACAGGATGAAATCATTCGTGTCAGTAGTGAGATAGATCCTCAATTATTTCAAAATGTCATTGAAAATTTTTACAGAAGAGTGGACGTCTGTAGAGCTGCAAGAGGAGGCCATTTGACAGATATTATTTCCCATATATAAATGTCATAACTGATACTTCAATTACCAATATAAAGTTTTCGAAAAAGAATGCCAATTATGTGTTTTATTTATTCTTATAAAAAAGGCGCAATTTGAAGCACCCTTTAATTGGGAAAAATTCCATCAAATTCCGGTGAAATGCCATCTCTTGAAGTCGATACTTCACAACGGATATCAAATTCAAATTTTGCTGATGACTCCAATTTCAGTGAGATTTGGACATATAATATAGAATAAATGCTACTAATCAATCTGAATCGAAAGAAAGAGGATGAAACACTGTGCCTAGTATTATTGTTGTATCTTATTTTATCATATTACCGTTTTCTCAAGTCTTTTACTTCGATCATTATCTCAGTTGATATAATAACTAAATTTATCATTCACTTGTGGTACGTTGAAGACAATAGAAGTATATCGTAAGATATCACCATCGAAAGGTGTTATGTAAAGATAGGAATTGGTTCATGGAGAACCAATTACATAAACCAATTCCCATCTTTGTTAGATGTTGGACGTTATCGTCTTGTGGGAAAACCACATGAACCGAGTGTTTCCTAGTCGTGACGGACGTTGTAAACTGCAATATCGCAGCTGCAGCAACCTGATGCGACAAGAGAATGAACCTCATGCACATCGATCAAAGTATTCTGCACTCGAAGGTAGGACTCGCAAGATGCTCCCGGAAGGTGGCGCGATGTACGTAGTTATACTGCAGTATTCCGTCTGACAGGTGATAAGTATCTACATTCCTATTCTGCGGTTTGTCCAAGGTAAGTTGGTCTGACGACCAGTGAGAACCGCTTCTTCAGTGTAGATATTTTGGTTGATTTGATGATTAGCTCTGATCAAGGTGGAATGTTTGTTGATTAATCGACGGATATCCGTCCTTGTGGTTATGTTGGTGTATTATGAAGAGGTATCACAGAAAAATCTGTATTTTTGATGATTGTATTTGTAACCTTTATCGAGTAGACTCGTCTGAATTCAATTTTTGAAATAGAACAAAACAATCATTTCTCAATCTTCGAATCCCATCTGAACCAACCAAAAACGAAGACTGAAAATTCGCAACTGAAATTATTTTCGTGCTAGATTGAACACCTACGAAATGAAGGGTTTTCCAATAAGAGGTGTTATTTTGATATTCAAAGAAAAATTCCATTTTTCAATATAAATGATCGGATGTTCATTTCATTATAAAGAAGAAGCTATGCCGTTCATAGTGGAAAATAACATCAGGCAAAGGACCACCACGACCACGCTTACAGGACCATATCCTTTTAATGAAATTTTCCATAACCAAAACGCAAAGTGGTTGCATCTTTGAGGTCTTGAATCGACGCTGGGCTATTGGTGTAGACCTTCCCTTTCTCGTGGCCCCAAAGGAAGTAGTCACAAGGTGTTAAATCACAAGATCTTGGTGCCCAATTGTGATCACCTTTTCGAAAGATAACACGGTCCGGAAACTTGTCCCGCAAAAGATCAATGGTTTCGTTGCTTGTGTGGCACGCAGCGCCGTCTCGTTGAAAGTAAAGTTGTCCAGATCAATACCATCCAATTCCGGCCATAAAAAAATCATTAATCATCTCTCGATAGCGCAATCCATTCACCGTAACTGTTGCTCCAACCTCATTCTCAGAAAAGTAAGGTCCAATGACTCCGCCGGACCATAAACCGCAACAAACAGTCACACTTTGAGGATAGAGAGTCTTTTCAACAATAACTCTCGGGTTTTCCGAGCCCCAGATGCGACAATTTTGCTTGTTGACGAAGCCACCGAGGTGGAAATGGGCCTCATCACTCAAGATGATTTTTCGATGGAATTTCGGATCATTTTCATGCATTTCAACGACCCAATCAGCAAAGACACGACGTTGTTGATGATCGGCTGGCTTGAGTTCTTGTGTTAACTGAACTTTATAAGCCTCAAGACCCAAATCTTTTTGCAAAATACGGTGTAATGACATTTGTGGAATGCCTAATTTCAAAGAACGACGAGGAGTGGACAAACACTTTCGGCTACAGCAGCAATATTCTCGGCTGTTCTTGAGCGACGTGCACGGGTTTTACTCTTTACATCACAAATTTGTTCCAACAGCTCGAATTTTTCCACCAATTTCTTTATTGCAGTCCGACAAGGTGCTTCACGACGACCCAAAAATGTTCTAGTTTTACGAAACGTTTCTGCCAAATTTTTACCATTTTTATAGTGAATTTTAATGATTTCAATTCGTGGTTGAAGCGTGTATCGTTCCATTTTATTAATGGCGTAGATTCTACTTGTCAAACGTCAAAAAATGCAGCTTCAAAAGTGACATCTACCGAAATAGCGGGCTATTCAAAATAACATCTCTTATTGGAAAACCCAATATTTCACAAACCTCAAATACAGGAAAGATAACAAATTTTCCATCACAGTTAATCAAGAGAATAATAATGCCAAACCTTCAAATGGCTAAATGCCAATATTTGACATTTCATCTAAAGACTGGCCTCCTCCACAAATCGATAACGAGAACGAAATTCCTTCGAAACATTGAAGTAGAGAAAGGCGAACCAATCTTTTCATTTCATTATTTATTGACGAAATTATAAAGAATGGCTCTTAGAGTAGGCCCTTTGTCCCAGTTAATTACTTCTTCTTCCTCAATGATCTTGAAGTTTCCGTAAGCTAATAATCTATTTATGTTAACTTTTCCCCATCCATTTTAATGAGTTTTCATCCACGGAATAATTGTCAGGCAGAATAATAAGGCGTAGAATGTCATTGTTGAGGTTCAGTCTTTGTTTTGTTATTCCACGTTTCGAATAGTTCCTTTTTTTGCTCCAATGTTTTTCTTGTTTGTGGAAATTTTCATCTGGTTGGGTGCCATAATTGTAGTGAAGTGGGAAAGGAAGAAATTCTAGAAGAGCACTGACGTGAAGTCAGCAGCTGTTGCGCGCATGTTTAATTCGTTGCCAAAGCGGTCATCTCTTCACGTTTTGACCCCGTCAAACAGACTTTTACTTTAGTGATCATCTGATTATATTATCCTCACGAAATTAACCATTAACCTTCGAACTGTCATTTTTCGATCAAGTAGATACTGGATTTCAATAGACGACTTCGGCCCAAGTTGTCAACCCACAATTTTCTTCACTAATTTACTATCACTGGGAAACGAGAATTTCAGGACAAATTCGACATAATAAGGTTCGTGTTATTTATATATATCCGTAGAAGATACCTCGGCTCCTCAAACAAGATGATTCCTTCCAAATATAGGGTTTTGTTGAGATCAACTCTGATTGGCTGAAATTTAAGTTGGAATTCCTGATTTCATGTTAATAGTTTCATGTTTATAATGGATTTCTTCCGCAAATCAATTTGGTTATTTCGGTTGCCAGTTTTCCATTCCGTAAACATGAAATATTCGGTTGTTTCCTGAAAAAAAGGTTAATTACGGAATTCGATTGATGAAAAAACGTTCTTTCTGTCACTAGAACGATAGTCAATGTTCTATGGTAACATATCCATAGCATAGAACAATCTGTATTTACTTTATGATCCATAGAACATAGAAGAGACAACAATCAACAATGGAAAAATTACTAGGTCTATAGGTCATAAAATAAATACAGATTCTTCTATGCTGTGGATATGTTACCATAAAATATTGATTGTCGTTCTGGTGCATAGACTTAATATGTCTATGTTCTGGTGACAGAAAGATTGCTTTTTCATCCATCAAATTCCGTAATTAACCTTTTTTTCCGGAACCAACCGAATATTTTATATTTACAGAACGGAAAACCGGCAACCGAAATAACCGAGTTGATTTGCGGAACATATCCTTTATAAACTTGACAATATTAACATGAAATCAGGAATCCCAACTTAAATTTCAGCTTAACAAAAACCTATATTTGGAAGGAATTATCTTGTTTGAGGAGCCAAGGCATCTTGTACAGATATTTATAAATAACGCGAACCTTATTATGTCGAATTTGTCCTGAAATTGCCATTCCTCAGTGATAGTAAATTTGTGAAGAAAATTGTGGGTTGGCAACTTGGGCATGCTTTTATGGCGCTTCAGGTATTGTATTATGTCTGAAAAGCAGAAATCGAGAAACTGGAACATCACAACATCGGCAATGACTGGAAATGAAATTTCGTGTGTATTTATACATAATCCCATTTAATTTCTCGAATCTTATATTGATATAAATTCTTGTTTTTGGTTTTTTTGCAAATTCTTTAGATATTTGTTTGGACCCTAAGTTTTGGCGCCCCTAAACGGTGGCACCCGTGTGCATTGCACACTTTGCACATATGGTAGCGGGGGCACTGACTTCACGCAAGTGATTTTCTAGAAATTTTCGAATGTTTATTCTGAAGGGAGTTGTTAGGTCAAGAAAATGAATTTGTTCTTTAATATTCTCGAGTGCGTTTCTCTCCATTCTTGAGGCCCTGTAGGGAACATAAATTTCAAAATGCAATAATGTATCATTTCGCCCAAAATTCCAACCATTCCTTCTTTCTCCAGAGAAGATTGTATGCCAAGAGTCGGCCCAATCTGGATAAACTGGTATGGACATTCCCTGCTAAAAGAAATGTATATGCAAACTGGAGCACATTCTATCAGAGCCAAGATCAAATCGTACGACCGAAGAGGAAAGTCTGTGGAAAATTCAATTAACTTCAACAAACGGCTTGTTATTGAGACTGATAAAAGCCAGATGCTCCTTAATAAGTGACTCTGGTGTATAAGAAGATATCGGGTTTCCTTATATCCCGGAATCCAGGTCGCATTTTTTCACTCATATTCCGCTACTTTCAACGGAAATTGCGAAATATCAGATTGGAAGTGCTCTCCGAGATATCCCCGAGAAGTCATTTGGCGGCACATAATTCTTTTTCGTGGTGAACTTTGGTTTACTTTTTCGAGTATGTTCGAGGGAACAGCGTGGTATTTTTCTGTCCATAAAGTTTTTTCAGTTGTTCCTGTTGTTTTAGTTTTGGATTTTGAGCCGAAATGATCTAGAACGACTGGGTAAGACGAATTAGATGTTAAGAGAAAACTTTAACGCGTGCTGATAAATTATACTTTCGTAGATTTCGGCAACACAGCCGCGAAAAAGTTTCATGAAACCTCGTAGAAATCTAAAAGTCATGCACCTGTTCACAGTCTGAGGCAACTTCGTGCAAAATTTCGTGATGATCCTGTCATTAGAATCGAAAAAGTTCAATTGTTTTTTCTTCGAATATTCTACAGTGCGCGTCAAAATTATGGAATAAATGCATTTTCTCAGAGGAAAAATATTTGACAACAAAATCCTGGAACAGGTCAATTTTTGTTTCACTTCTACCAAATTTGTATGCATTTTTGAAAGATTTTTGTTGTACCCTATGCCATCCCCATAAACCCTCTAATTTTTTAGAATAGGGAAATTGGGTCACGTAGTACTTTTTTGGCAAGGTCTTTGTATCTTCTTCACAGGCGTGCAGAAATTGTCAAGAAAAAAAAAATCTTTTTTTTTTGAATTAGTTAGTTCAGAGAGGTTTTCAGTATGTGCACTTTGTCATGGCTCATTTACTTCGAGACGATGGTATCTGATGAAATTTGTAACCAATTGGAATTCGACCATTACAGTTTTGTTCATGCACAATTTGCAACCCCTTTCAACCCCCTCAAGTGAAAAATTTTTTTTCTCCATTAAAGGGTTCGTAGGGGTTGAAAGTTGTGCATGAACAAAACTGTATTGGTTAGCTTTCATTCGGTGACAAATTTCATCAGGTACCATCGTCTCAAGGTAAATGAGCCATGACAAAGTGCACATACTGAAAACCTCTTTGAACTAACTAATTTTTGAAAAAAAAAATTATTTTTTTCTTGAAAATTTCTGCACGCCTGTGAAGAAGATACAAAGACCTTGCCAAAAAAGTACCACATCACCCGCTTTCCCTATTCAAAAAGTTTAGAGGGTTTATGTGAATGGCACAGGGTTCAACAAAAAATCCTTCAAAAATGCATACAAATTTGGTAAAAGTGAAACAAAAATTGACCTGCTTCAGGATTTTGAAGCCAAATATTTTTCTTCTGAGAAAATGAATTTGTTCCATGATTTTGACGCGCACTGTATATGCTTAGATGTTCTCATCATTCTATACTATACTAATTGATATTATAATAACGAACTTCTGCATGAATCCTTTACGTTGACTTGTTTCAATCGAGAACCGTATTTAAATTTGATGCAATCTGCGAAATTATTGGGTGGATTTTACCCATTCACGAATTCACGAATTGGAAGTTCTGTAGCTTCATAACGAAGGTAGAATTTGTGAATGGGTGAAATCCTCCGAACATTTTCGTAGATATACCCTATATTTTCAAAAATACAGATTTTATGAAATTGAAACCCAGTACTTCATCGGAAAACTACATCAGTTCAAAATTCATGCAGAAATTCATGAAGATATTGTGATCAAAATGTCACAGAATATTCAATATTCGAAAACAAATTTGAAATTGTTTTCAAATTGTTCTAATGACACGGTCATCACGACATTCTGCACAAGGTAATTCCCGAGGTAATTCCGAACTAGCTCGAGAAGAAACAACAAAATTTGACATATTTTTTCACAATATCTTCGAAACCTATGTTCGTATGAAACTTAAATTTGGTACACTGCTGTGAAATATAAAGTTCAAGCTACGACCAATATAAATTCCAAATGCAATCAACAGTTTCCGAGAAAAAAAATATTGAGAACCAACCGCCAAGTTTCAATTCGATCACTCCAGGGACCCTATTCTTGAATGTGATGGTATGAACATTCTCTATCGTTCCATCAAAAATGCACCGCGTTTTCTTGACGACAGCGTAGAAACGCCCATCTTTTCCCATCCTCGATTCAAGAATTGGGACCCAGTAGTTCTACGTTTATCTGGGAAATAACCTCAAAACTTCAAATGGCTATTACTCCGAAACAAACAGACATAATTGATTCTGACACCGGATTCGTACGCAGTGAGTCCAACCTAGCCGTTGGACAAAACGATAGCACGCTGTTTCCCTAGAACATGCGCGCAAAAAAACATTCTAGAAGCTGATTTCGAAGCCCCAAAAGCTTTTTATATCCAGTGCTCAAGGACTGAAGGACTGGATAATTGACCAAGATTGGCGAATAAATGCTGTTGATGTGAAAACTCCTGAGGGAAATGGTTATCGAGAACAAGTCGAATAATCTGAGGCAATTTAAGCACAATATCAAATCAGAAATGATAGTAGTCTCGCGAGGAATGTATCAACCTGTTGTTATCAATCTTGATCGCTGTTGCAGGAGTGCAATGGGGGTTTTTCCTTTAAACGAAAATGCAGTTATTTTCAACAAAAACCTTCAGAACATCACATTTCAAACATATAATTTCAAAATTATATTTTTAAAAAAATGTTTGATCACCTAAAACTGAAAAATAAAAATGGGGATTTGCATTTAAAGGGATTTGTTTTGAGTGCACGATATGGCAACTTCGAATTCAGCTTTCTCGTAAAGGAAAGGACGTCAAATGTGTTACTTTGCTTAGGAAAACAGAGATAACTATACTTCGATTTGGTTAGAGTAGAAGACAACGACCAAGGAATAGAAAAAAAGAGCACAGACTGTCATACTGTCATATTACTGACGAATCGTAAACGGAAATTGTTTGGTTATATTGACAAAGAACACGTGTGTACCACAGAATAGGAATAAATATTTCGTTATTCTATAGCAGAAAAAGCAATTCTACTAAACAACGTTGTCACTTCGTGCATGCATGACAAATCCCAAACCCCAATTTTGAAACCTGATTTTGAATACTCTATGAAGGTTATTTATATATTTTATTGAATCAAACCCATAATAATTATGTTCAAATTTGCATTTGCAGTAATAACCGAAATTCAGGAAAAGCCCCCTTTGTGAGAATTGAACATCATTATTCTTTCTAGATTATTGTTTGTGAATAAATCATTAACGACTTTCTTTAACATTCATATTTAATATTTCTCAAACTATCAAATACCTCATATTCGTTTTGAAAACCTTCTTCATCAGGGTATAACGATGTAACATAACTGAAAAAGATCAGTGAAACTATTCCAAGTTAATCAAAAAATTAGTAGCTACTTGTCTGAAACTAAATTGAATCACAAAGTTTGATAAAGATAAATCTACACCAGTTTAGAACTCGAAGGCATATAACATGCCTGGTCAACCCTGGAATGTGTATTAGCACCCTACCCTGAATATATTTATGGTTGAAAGCATTGTTCATTATTGCTTCCTGGAGGTCAGGTTTATTCTATATTTAGTAGGGTTTTAGCTACTGTATACCCGGAACTGCTCTGAAGAGTAATGAGGCATTCTTGGAACTGGATCGATATATGGGATTGCTTTTCATGGAATATTGATAAGTGAACACATACACGTTGATAGATGTATACAAACACACCTGTAAATGGGGAAAGCTTGCACCACTTCGAATACAATTCACAATCGTTGAAAACATCTTGAGATACTTCGATGAAACCACTCACTGGCAGTTGGAAATTCATCAAACATAACAAGAATATTCAGTTAATCCTCTTGAAAATGCTTTCATTAATTTATTGTCACACCACCTATGTAGTCGCACAGTGACCTTAGATACTTCGTATTGAAGGTCTTCTGGCCTTTTGATTCCTGTGACCAATATACAGTGCGCGTCAAAATTATGGAACAAATTCATTTTCTCAGAAGAAAAATATTTGGCAACAAAATCCTGAAACAGGTCAATTTTTGTTTCACTTTTACCAAATTTTTATGCATTTTCGAAGGATTTTTGTTGCACCCTGCGCCATCCCCACCAACCCTCTAAATTTTTTGAATAGGGAAAGTGGGTCATGTGGTACTTTTTTGGCAAGGTCTATGTATCTTCTTTACAGGCGTGCAGAAGTTTTGAAAAAAACATTTTTTTTTGAAAAATTAGTTAGTTCAAAGAGGTTTTCAGTATGTGCACTTTGTCATGGCTCATTCACTTTGGGACGATGGTACCTGATGAAATTTGTCACCGAATGAAAGTCGACCATTACAGTTTTGTTCATGCACAACTTTCAACCCCTACGAACCCTTTAATGGAGAAAAAAAAAATTTTTTCACGTAAGGGGGTTAAAGGGGGTTGCAATTTGTGCATGAACAAAACTGTAATGGTCGACTTTCTTTCGGTAACTTGATCAGGTACCATTGTCTCAAAATAAATGAGCCATGACAAAGTGCACATACTGAAAACCTGTTTGAATTAACAAATTTTTCTTGAAAATTTATGAACGCCTGTGAAGAAGATACAAAGACCTTGCCAAAAAAGTACCACATGACCTACGTTCCATATTCAAAAAATTCAGAGGGTTGATGGGGATGGCACAGGGTGCAACAGAATCCTTCAAATATATATATAAATTTGGTAAAAGTGAAATAAAAATTGGCCTGTTTCAGGATTTTGTTGCCCAATATTTTTCTTCTGAGAAAATGAATTTGTTCCATAATTTTGACGCGCACTATATAACCTATAAAGTACGCCGCAATATTAACTCATAAACGCGATCATTTTTTTAATGATTAAGAAGCCTCTTTCTTTAGTCAGGAGTTTCGCATACAGGGGGTAGCGAAATAAGACTTACAAACGATGAAGGGTGCTTAGGTATTTGGGTGACATCAAGAATTTTCATGATTCGAGATTCAGGGTTTTTAGTCAGCCATAGCAGTTATTTTATATTCTCAGAGCTTTTGGGAGTTGGTTACTTTGGAAGAATCATTGATTTGTGATGGCTTTATTAGTGAGTCCTTAGGGCATCTTCGAAGCAGAATATTTTTTTCGATCCAACTTCTAAATTTTCGAATATTAGATGGAGTAGTTTGAAACTTTGTGATAGTTCATTTGATAATATAATGAATGAAATTACTTTGTTTCCTCTGATCATCTATGTTTCATTTTATAGTGACCAGGAGTTTCGTAGTACAATTACATTTCATTATCGATTGAAACTTATTTTGGGTTATTTTGCCATGTTGAAGGTTCTGTTTCCGATAATGGTAGAAAACCCAGAAAATGATACATTTTCATTGTTCACAAGTATTGAATGTTCTGTAACAAGGTATTTAAATGTAATCAGCATACTCATTTATTGGAAATGACATATGTTTGTCTCTTCGTTCAGGAGTTTTACTGCCGGGTTTTATAACAATGAAGAGTGAAAACCAGTAGTAATAATACAAGCGAATGCCTTCAAATTATCACAAACTAGCCTATTTTTGTGGGCTGCAAAATGGCGAATGCGTCCGGATAGATTTGTCAACCCGGTATCTCTTGGGAATTTTTATAGAATACTCACAAACTTCCGAAATGAATATGTTATAGCTTATTCGATTACTGGATCTTTCTTTTTTCCCATTCAAAAGACGTAATTTCTTCGAGTCCTTCAGACTTCGAGTTGAACCCTGCCAATTCACTTCTCATTCAATTAATATATTATAGAACAATATTACCATCTCTTTATAGTATTGTTAAGCAGTCAGATAGCTGACCCCACAGAAGCAAAATCCATGTTACCGGAAGAAATTATTCAAATTCAATTTGAATCCAGCCAACCCCATATGAACCCTTACGATGATATGAATTGAATAGCGAACACCAACAGCAAGGGTTCAAGGAGAGGCAATCTAATGTGGTTTATCCTCGGTTATTTCACATTTTCGCAGTTCGAATAGGTGCGCATCCGGCTCGAAGGACCAAGATGTTTACCTCACTGAAACACGATCATCAAGTGTATTCTGAAGTGAGGTTCTGGGACAAACCGCTGAAGATTAACTGTTATTGATTCTCAACCAATTTAATTATCAGTTAAGCATAGTTTGGGTGAGTTTCATAGTATTTCCGGGGATTCTAGTTCTCCATGTTCTACTGGAAAGTTACTGAAATGGTATCCGTAACATGAACATGTTTTAATGGGCTTGTACTATGGAAAAACGGGTTATCATTTTCCTGAAATGTCTGTAATTTTCGACTTGCTGGATGACCTATGGTCCGGCCTCGGTGACATTAGTTGGAAGCTACTCAAATATTCTTGTTTTATTTTTAAGTTTTTGGTCTTCATTCTGTTTCGATGATGCTTTCAGTCGCGTAAAGCAGCTCTCTGTAAAATATCCAAATGAAAAATCGATGGGGCTTAGGTCTGGCGGACGCGCCGGCCATTCAATCGACTCTGCACGCCCAATCCATCTTAATGTGAAAATACCACGAGGTGCAATCATTTTACATGAATTTCAATTGGAATGACTTTAAAAGCACATTTTCAAGTTTAATTTACAATAAGAATGATAAAATTGGACAAATATGGGCTTACTCCAATAAGAACACAAGGACGAATAATTGTCGATAAATCAAGAAGTACTCCACCCTGACCTGTGCTAATCAACCAAGGTCGCTACATCAAAGAAGAATTGTTCGCAGAATTCGTTCTACCGACCATTAGAACGACGCGACGTACCTTGTAGAAAGAGTTCGATACATAAGATCTGTTAGAAGATACATTTGTGAATAAAATCTCACTAGCGCAATCTAGGGAGCACTTTACGAATCCCGATATTCGAGTGCAGATAACTTCGAAGGATGTGCATGACGCTAGTCATTTGTGATTAAACCCTAAGGATGCTTCACAAATATTGGTTGTCTAAGTTATTTTTTTGGTTTGTACGATCAGCCAGAGCAAATCATCTCGACTAAAGGTCATACATATTGTTCTAAGATATTGTGAATCAGTGATTTCGGAATAATGACGTCCATTTAACGTCATCTTACGTCACTGTGCTACCTTTAAACTGCGATTTCCAACCTATGAATATTTAAACTTTCATTTGAACGAACTTCATTCTAGGAAGTAGAAAAACCGAACGTGTAACAAGGTTCAAGATTGATATTTATTTAAGCGAGAAGTATCTGTCAAGTTGCCAACATGACGCATTTATTATTGTTCGCAAATTGAGGGAAAAGAAATCGCGTTGAGGTGCTCTCTAAGAATTATAATAACATTGCCAAACAGTTGGCGCCATTCAGAGAGTCGATTCGTGGCAACATCTTTAAAAATATATGACACAATATCTACATAACGTCGTTGCAATATGGCGCTCGCACTGAACGTGAAAATGGGTGTTTATATAATATCGGTTAACTTTACGGAATTGAATTCTGAAATATGGGGAGGAATCGAAATGGGTCTATAATATTGCGCAAAGATTATTGTGGCTTCGGGGAAATTCAATTTTTCTCCGGGGACTACAAACACTACTTTATCGTTTTAGAATTTCGGGGTATATGTGGTATAGATTATTGAATATTATTTTAAAATAAGGGGATGTCTTAGAATAACTTCTACGTTCTTTGCCGTCCTTGTTAAACAATTGTCTCATTATTTTGAAATATTCAGTGGCTTTAGTAGAACCAATTTTGAAGAGACAATGTAGGAGCGGGAAATAGTTCAGAAAAACCTAGAAAAGCACTGACGAGAAGTCAGTAGCTTTTGCGTGCATGTTCAAAGTAGATGAACGCTTTGACAACGGATTTGAATATGCGCGCAAAAGCTGCTGACTTCGTGTCAATGCTTGTCTTGGTATATGTATGGAATCATTGGACGATATTTTAAAATAAGCGATGTTTTTTGATTCAAAATCTGCTGCAGTAAGTCTGTCTCTGTCGATGTGTGCATACATGTTTCTCTTCAGAGAAAATAAAATCACAAAATACCAATTTCCAGTTATCCTCAAAACCAACGAGAATATTGAATAAAAATTAACACAAAACGTATCTCTCTCTATACAAAAGTATTCAAAAAAAGAACAAACTGTTCATACATTTGCACCAGAACTTATTCCTATATACAGGGAGCGCATAAAAAACTCGTTCATTCCGGCCAACTAAAACGAATAACTTCCGAAAGTAACAACTTAGAAACTCGATATTTGTAGAGTTCGTTTGGACCTTAATTACGAAGACTGAATTCGTGAATGGGTAAAATACACCCAATGATGCCGCAGATATACCAATTCAAAGTTTTATTTTCCCCATATTTCCAGAAATACAGATTAGATCGAATCTGAATCCAGTACTTCATCGGAAAATGACAGTTTGAAGTTCCATACAGAATTTAATGAGGATTATTGGATAGGAAAATCACAGAATGTTGAATATTTGAATAAAATTCAAATTGTTCTAATGACGCGATCGTCACGAAATTTTGAACAAGGTTGTCCTTCAGTATCTTCAAACTAGCTGCGAAGTTTCATCATGATTGAGTCAGAATTTCTTGAGCTATACCGAAAAAAACAACGATATCGAGAAGAAAACCAAGAAATTTTACATATTTTTTCCCAATAGCTCCGAAAATAATAACCGTATCGAATTGAAATTTAGTACACTGCTGTGAAATATGAAGCTCAGGGCGTGGACAGAATTGTTTTCGAATATGATTGATAGTTTCTGAAAAAAAAATTTTTCGAAAAATTTTCTCTCAAAATTGAGTGACCATACGATTTCGACGGAATTTTGCCCAAAGTTGCACGTTGTTATGCCCCAACTACCTGCCAAGTTTCAAGTCAATCAATAAAGTAGTTCCAGAAATATGAGGGAAACAACCTCAAAATTTCAAATGGCTATAACTCCAAAACTATTCGCCTGATTTGGCCCATTAGCGAACTTAACCGCGGCATTCCAATGCGCGAAGTACCCTACAAGTTTCAAGTCGCTAGCTTGCTCCGTTCGACAGTTGTCGTGTTGTCAGTCAGACGGCCGGCATGCGCACAAAAAGAGGTAGAATTGCAAACTTTCAAACCGAGTAAACGCAAAACCCTCCCGAAATAAGCTTCACTCGACACCAAAGTGTGTCTTCTCTCGTCAATATGATAGCCATCATCCAATTCTATCGAATGAAATTCTCATTAGTCTCCAAAACATTTCCAGGAATATTCCTGTGGAGGATCCAGGTATATAGTGGTAAACCACCCCTACTAAATATGGAATGCACCTGCCCTCTAGGGAACAATAATGAACAGAGCTTTCGGGGGGAAATATATCCAGGGCAGGGGCACTAATATGTATTTCAGAGATGGCCAATAATGTTCGGTCCTATCTGGATATACCTGCTCATACATTATCAAGATTATGACCACAAGATGTTATTTCAGGGGATAGTGCGACCATCAAAGTTTGTTTGTTTTATAGGAAGGGTGTGTTACGTAGGGGAGTAGAAATGGCTGTCTGGACACGTAGGAGTTTTACGAATATTGATCGATTAATTCATGGGGTTGAATTCGAAAGCTTGTGACATTATTATGACATACGTCATAATATTGAACTTATGTGCTCTAGGCGAAAGATAATCTTTTTTGGACCGATCATTCGAGATGTAGTTGCAAAAAACCTAGCGAAAGAGATTTTCGAGTTGCAAAAAGGAGCAGGTGCCGGGATCGATCGCTTGCTTCGTCGATTTTGAGAATTTTTTAAAAATACTTGGCAAAGTCGAAACCTCACGTTTTTGAGTTTACTGATTAGCTTTTTTTCAGAAATTTCTCCCAGGGAAGTCGAAATGTCGTCCGAATCGTTATCTTCCGAGTTTGTACTCTCCACGATTCAAATCTTATTTAAATAGTATGAAATAGAAATCTTCTTCAGAAAAAACAGCTGATTCAAGGAAAGCCAGTGAAATATACCATTAGAACTACCAGACGAAATTCGTAGAGCCTTTTTTGGTGCTTCTTATGGAACGATAAAATATATGGTGTTCCATTTAAAATGAGGAAGATTCACCTTATTTTCATTTTCAATATATGGCAGGCTGTTTTTCATACCCTATATCCCAGTTCGATTTCAGATAAACAGTTTGTGAGCGTAACCGATGTTCAATATTTGACCAGAAATAAATTTCAATGGAACTTGGCACAACTGAATTATCTCGAATACTCTTGAAAACCGTTTAAATTTTTGTAGTAAAGGTATGAATCAAATTAATTTTATTTTTCATGTAGAAAACGAAAAAGTAATAAAAGATATGGGGCCTGTATATACATACTTTCAGGCAAAAGGTATACAAACATTTGAATATTGAAAAAAGACATGTGTAAGGAAAAAAACAGCATAAGCAGAGTAGCTATGAACAAGGAGTCATAGATAAAGAGTATGATTGAAGAGCACAGAAACGAAAATACTTTTTTCCTCTGCGTGTGGTGATTGGATATGTTCAGAGGAAATGCTTTCATATTCATATTCGAGGGAAATTTCAATTCAAACGCCAATAATTTAGCCAATGGAAATTGTTATCAATCAAAATTTCGAAAGCTCGCTTTTGAAATTCAATAAACTGTCATGTTTATTCTATGATTAACAACGTCAAATTGAAGCTTGATCATGCATCGAACCATATAATATAGTGACCTGTGTAACGAAGGAATGAAGACAATTTGTCATTCCTATTTTCGTTTTTTCAAACTTTCACTTAACAATTAATTAACTAGATAACTAGTCATGTCCAACAAAATGCATTCACTCAATTCATTCGAATTGCAATTGACAACTATCAGTTCTGGGGAATTAATTGGAGTTCGTGAGCTTCTAAATAATATTCTGCCAGTATACATCTACAATATTGACCAATATGCCCCAATTAGAGGTTTAGACGGTTCTGAATTACTCATTAATTTCTATCCTGATGATCGATATGATGTTCTATGTCCCAATTGGGTGACACATCACTCTCTCATAAAGGAGTCAACAATTTTTAATCATCGCCTGCAATTCCCCCTTCGTTAAATTGATGATCGAATCAATTCCTGAAATAAGCTGCGTTCCTTTACATTTTCTAAAATAAGCTACACGAAAACCAACGTAATTGCCAATGAGATACATCTGTAACAGTTTAACACGCCAACATTCCTAGGGAATAGTAAAATATTTGTGTGTGATGAGTTATAAACTGAACTGGGTGTATTCTATAGTTCAGTTGCCTACTGAAAAACAAATAAACTTGTTTTGATTGACAAACTTGTCACTGGCATATGATTTTTGACGGAATCTTCACGTGGAAATCTCTGTTTAATGTTTATTTGAATGGTAATGGGTGTTTGTTAATCTGAGGCATTTCGATGGTTTTGGCTATGGTTAGACAGTTGAGAATGTTAAGTCACAGATGAGAGATAAGTTTTTTTTAAGAATAAATAAAACACATAGTTTGCATTCATTTTCGAAAACCTTTTATTGGTAATTGAAATATCAGTTATGACATTCATATACGAAAAATAATATCTATCGAGTTGCCTCCTTTTGCAGCTCTACAGACGTTCACTCTTCTGTTAAAAATTTCAATGCCATTTTGACATAATTGAGGCTCTATCTTACTAATGACACGAATAATTTCATCCTTTAGTTTAGGAATCAATTTTGGATTATTCTTATAGACCTGGTTTTTCACATAACCCGAAAAAAATAGTCCATCAGTGTCAAACCACATGATCTTGGTGGCCAATTGACATCACCATTTCTGGAGATTATTCGTTCAGGAAATTTTTGTCTCAATTATTCAATTGTGTCATTTGCAAAGTGAGGTGAAGCGCCTCTAGATCAATATTCATTAATTCAGGCCACAAAAATTCGATTATTATCCGAAGGTATCGATCATCATTGACAGTTACAGCTTAACCAGCAGCTTTTTTAAAGAAGTAAGGTCCAATTACACCACCTGACCATAATGCACACCAAACAGTGACTAGTTTAGGACAGTTTTGTTTATCAACAAAGCCACCAAGTTGAAAATGTGCCTCATCGAAAAACATAATTTTCTTAGAAAAATCAGCTGGTTGTTCATTGATGAAATTGACAAATGAACGACGTTTTAAATGATCTAATATCTTTAGTTTTGATGTTATTTGAACCTTATATGCCTTCAGAGCTAAATCCTTGTGTGAAATAAGTCAAACTTGATGTGAACGTCTTCTATAATGGACATTCCAGGGTCTTCAGTGACACTTTCACAAACCAAATCAATATTTTCTTGTGAACGACCGCTACGAATCTATCTAAATTTTTTAATAATTCGACCAATAGTGCTTTGAGATGGACGATTATGTAAACCATAAAATTTACGTAATTTTCCAAAAACACTTCTAACAGAATGCTGATTTACATAAAATAATTCAACAATTTGAACGCGTTGTTGTATCGTGTACGAAGTCATTTTATAAATGTCATACATCACGCTTCTTAAATGTCAAAATACCCAGACGAATTCAGTGCGCCATCTATATTTTATTTATTCTTAAAAAAACACGCAATTTGAAACACCATTTATTTGGCCGATTTCAAGACTTCTACTACGGCCGGTTTCACGAAACTTTGATTGCCCGATCAAGGACTTGATTGTCAGACAACAGTAAATTCTGTGTTCGATTTCAGTTCATTTTCAACCCAACCATCGACTGCAAACCTTAATCAACGAGTTGATCGGACGTCAAAAACTTTTGTGAAACCGACGGTAGGTCTTTCTCTCGAAAGTTGGAGCACACACGGACGACCGGACGGACAAAATCAAATCTGACCACAGATTCTTGATTAGTGAGTCCAACCTAGTCGTTTGAGACCAATTTTAGCTCAAAATTCGAAAATTCAGACATTGTCACGAAACGATAACGCGCTGTTCCCCAGAAAAAGCGCGTAAAAACGGAAGCTACCCTAAAGTAAACGTCTGGTTGGAAAATATAGACACCTAGAACTCCGAAGAACACAACAAAGTAGACGCACTTAATGAACACACACACGGCAATTCTGTTTTATTTCTGTACCATCGGCAACGTGACGAACGTCCTCGAATAGAATTGCCGAGTATTGTGGAAGAAAAGTTTAAAATAGTGCCGACAACTCCGCGGTCACTATTTTTGTTCGACAGGTGTGGCAGCCATGCGGCGTTTCTTATTGAACTCTGCAATCGCGGGCAGTGCGGCCAACACAACAGTACGAAATGACCCAATTTGTACGGGACTTCGCGAAAATCGCCAAGTTATGCGGTTTTCGCCTGTAACACCCGGAAGGTTGGCGTTGCTCGTTAAGCCCGGTCTGGATCGGAACAGTTCATATTCGCGCAACACAGCGGAAAGTTGGTAGGTCGTTATTTTGGAAAGGATGAGGGGGGCACGAAGTTGTGGCAGAAGTATTCCGATATGTTAATCCCTACGTTGTTCTCAACTTTTTCGAAATTAATTAATACTGTAGGGATTTTAGTTGAAACTAGGGAAGAATGGATCGACTGAATATTTGTGCTGATACAGGGTAGGGTGTCCAAAAGGGGTGTCGTGTGTTTTTATTTTTACGATGTGAAGTGGTGGTGCAGCTGTGAAGGATATGGATTTATCCGTGCACTTATTCGTGGAGATTCAGTAGAAATGGGTCCCTATTCTTGAATCGTGGAAGGGAGAAAATAGGCGTGTCGACGCAGTTGTCAAGGTGATGCGGTGAATTTTTGATGGAACGATAGAGAACGTTCATTCCATCATATTCAAGAACAGGGTCCCATGGAGTCTTATCCAGGGTCACATCGGCCTTTTTGTTTGATAGCCTATTAGAGTGATCCTTTTGGGTTTTTCCAGGTTTTCGTTCTTAATATCTCAAAAAGAACTATTAAACATAAAAAAATATTAATTTTAGAAATTTAATTGAAGCACCAATAAACCTGTAGAACCCACTTCGAACTGAACCATAAACTAACTTTGACAGGTATATAACCTTATGAACTAACTGTTTTTTTGCGCGCAGGTTCTGGGGAACAGCGTGCGATCGTTTTGTTCAAATGTCTGTAATTCTCGATGATTGAGCCGAAAATGGTCTCAAACGACTAGGTTGGACTCACTGATGACGAATCCGGTGTCAAAATCGATTCTGTCCGTCCGACCGTGGACACGATAACTGTCGAACGGAGTGAGCTAGCGACTTGCAACTTTCAGGGTAGCTCGCGCAGCGCAATGTCGCGGTTGAGTTTGCTAATGGGCAAAATCGTTTGAATAGTTTCGGAGTTACAGCTATTTGAAGTTTTGAAGTTATTTATTTTTATTCCAGAAACTACTTGAGCGATTAGATTGAAACTTGGCAGTTAGTTGAAGCATGACGACGCGCAACTTTGAGCAGAATTCCGTTGAAATCTCATGGTCACTCAATTGAAAAAAAAAATTTTCTCAACATTTTTTTCTCAACATTTTTTTCTCAACATTTTTTTTCTGAAACTATTTCATATTCGGGAAAAATTTCATTATACCTTAAACTTCATATTTCGCATCAGTGTACCAAATTTCAATCCAATACGGCTATTAGTTTTGGAGATGTTGGGAAAAAATATGAGGAATTTCGTGGTTTTCTTCTCGATATCCTTGTTTTTTTCGGTATAGCTCAAGAAATTCTGACTCAATCATGATGAAACTTCTCAGCTAGTTCGAAGATGTTGAAATTGTGCAAAGTTTCGTGATAATCGTGTCATTTGAACAATTTGAAAAACATATTTCGCATTTTTTTTTTTCAAATATTCAATATTTTGTGATCTCATCATATTATCCTCATTAAATTCTGTATGAATCTTCAAACTGTAATTTTTCGATGAATTATTGGATTTCAATTCGATATAATCTGTTTTTTCAGAAATATTGGGAAAATAAAATCTTGAATGGTTATATCTGCGGAATCATTGGGTGGATTTCACCCATTCGCGAATTCGGCCTTCGCAATTAAGGTCCAACCCTTCTCTACAAATATCGCGTTTCTAAGTTATTTCTTTCGGAAGTTAATGTGTTTACGGTCGGCCGTTAGGCTGAGCGCAAACACAATAACATGCCTTCACGGCAGTGCTTTTCTAGATTTTTTTCATTTGAAAAGGTTTCATAACAAATCTGAACGCAAAAAGCAGTAGAAATATTCTTTTTAGTTTTTCAAAACAAGCTGGAAAAGAATGCTTATACTCTAGCATATCAGCCGTCAACAAGTTACCTTAATCAGTAAAAAGCTTAACTAATGAAAATTTTTTCAAAAAAAAACAACGACAGATATTACTGAACTCAGAACCATAAAACATGTCCGAATACTATGAACGAAACCTATGAAGTGTATCTGAGCCGTTTTGATTATATTCATGTATATTTTTGGTAGTAAAAATTACAAAACTTGTTTTAATTATGATCCTTTTTTGCGCGCATGTTCTAGGGGAACAGCGTGCTATCGTTTTGTCCAAATGTCTGTAATTTTGGATGATTGAGCCGAAAATGGTCTCAATCGACTAGGTTGGACTCACTGATGACGAATCCGGTGTCAAAATCGATTCTGTCCAGCCGGCCGGCCGGCCGGCCGGTTGGCCGGCCGTAGACACGATAACTGTCGAACGAAGTGAGATAGCGACTTGAAACTTTCAGGGTAGGTCGCGCATTGGAATGCCGCGGTTAAGTTCGTTAATGGGCCAAATCGATCGAATAGTTTCGGAGTTATAGGCATTTGAATTTTTGAAGTTATTTATTTTTTATTTCAGAAACTACTCGAGCGATTGGATTCAAACTTGACAGTTTGGTGGAGTATAGCGACGCGCAACTTTGAGCCAAATTTCGTCAAGATCATATTGTCAATAAATTTGAAAAAAAAATTTTTTCGAAATTTTTTTACAAAAAAATTTTTTTTTCGGAAACCATTCATCATATCCAAAAAAAATTATACTCACACTTTAACCTTCTAATTTCACAGCAGTGTACTAAATTTCAGCTCGATACGATCATAAGTTTTGGAGATATCGGGAAAAAATATGTCAAATTTCGAGGTTTTCTTCTCGATATCGTTGATTTTTTTGGTATTACTCGAGAAATACTGATTCAGTCCTGATTAAACTTCACAGCTAGTTTTAAGATGCTGAAAGACAACTTTGTGCAAAATTTCGTGATAATCGGGTTATTAGAACAATTTGAAAAAAAAAATTTATATGATTTTTTCATCATATCATCCTCATTAAATTCTGTATGAAACTTCGAACTGTTATTTTCGATGAAGTACTGGATTTCAATTCGATCTGGTCTGTATTTTTGGAAATATTGGAAAAATAAAATTTTGATTGGGTATATCTACGGAATCATTGGGTGGATTTTACTCATTCACGAATTCGGCCTTCGTAATTAAGGTCCAAACCTTCTCTACAAATATCGAGTTTCTAAGTTGTTTCTTTCGGAAGTTATTGTGTTTACGCAGTCGGCCGTTAGGCTGACCGTAAACACAATAACTTCCGAAAGAAACGACTTAGAAACTCGATATTTGTAGAGTAGGTTTGGGGCTTAATTACGAAGGTCGAATTCGTGAATGGGTAAAATCCGCCCAATGATTCCGTAGATATACCCAATCAAAATTTTATTTTTCCAATGTTTCCAAAAATAAAGATCAGATCGAATTGAAATTCAGTACTTCATCGAAAATAACAGTTCGAAGTTTCATACAGAATTTAATGAGGATGATATGATGAGAAAATCATATAAATTTTTTTTTTCAAATTGTTCTAATAACACGATTATCACGAAATTTTGCATAAAGTTGTCTTTTAGCATCTTAAAACTAGCTGTGAAGTTTAATCAGGACTGAATCAGTATTTCTCGAGTAATACCGAAAAAATCAACGATATCGAGAAGAAAACCTCGAAATTTGACATATTTTTTCCCGATATCTCCAGAACTTATGATCGTATCGAACTGAAATTTGGTACGCGCGCACGTTCAAATTCGTTGCTGAAGCGGTCATCTACATTGAACATGCGCGCAAAAGTTGCTGCCTTCACGGCAGTGCTTTTTTTCCTTCTGTGATTTGTTAGTGTTGTAGATTGCTTTGTGATTTTTTCTTCATGAAACGTCGTAACGGATATGAAGGACAACTGAGGTAACGATTAAGAAAGTGCTACCTTGGCTAGTGCGCCCTCTAACGACGGAATGGGACAGCTTGACAGGTTCGTTATCAGAACGCAATTAATCGTCTACAGTTCATGAGAATAAGAAGTGGTATACGTCTTCAAACGAAATTAATAACCTTCTTGACAACACTTTCAACCTTTCTAGTGTCATTTCCATACCACAAATTCTTCGAACAACCCTTCAGCTTCCTCAATCTGCCACCCTTCTGATTTCATCCCGCGAAAACCTGACCCCATTAGGAGGTTTATGAAAGCCACCGTCTAAGAAATAAATAATTCTGCCTTATCCTGTTTTCCGCAGCATTACGGCTCGATGCAGAAAACACCTAGGGATCTCGCCCGCGTTCCATATCAGGGAGGGCGTCGGCGGGCGTCTTGAATGAAACCGTATCGAAATCGCGATGTTTCGAACGTTTTTGTGTGAGCTAATGTGAAAGATTTCTCGTTGTCGTGGTGGAGAATGATTCCCATCTTTAGCCATTGGTTTCTTTGATTTTTTCGAATGATTCTGTCGAACAAATGCTGGTGTGCTATTCAGAATTGAAGTTTGCTATTGAGAGGCTCCGTACACAAGACTGTTATATTTATTTAGGAACTACTCCTAATGGAAGTCGATAAGCACTCCTGTTTATTCGAGGCAGTTTGACAGCTCCGTATTATGTTGACGATGTCCTGCAAACTACTCTGCTGGCCTTTTTGCGCGCATGATCTAGGGGAACAGCGTGCTATCGTTTTGTCCAAATGTCTGTAATTTTCGATGATTGAGCCGAAAATGGCCTTGAACGACTAGACTGGACTGATGACGAATCCGATTCTGTCCGGCCGGCTGGCCGTCACCACGATAACGGGCGTACGGAGGATTAAATCGACTTGAAAATTTCAGGAAGGGTCGCATTTCAGAATACGAAGGTTGAGTCCGTTAATGGGCCAAATCGGCCGAATAGTTTCGGAGTTATAGCAATTTGAAATTTTGAGGTTATTTTCCTGATATCTCAAAAACAACTGCAGCGATTGAATTGAAACTTTGTAGTTAGTTGGAGCATTAAGACGCGCAAGTTTAAGCAGAATTTTGTCGAAACTGTATGGTTACTAAATGGAAAAAAAAAAATCCGAAAATTTTTCTCGAAGAAAATTTTTTCTGAAACTATTGTTCATATTCGGGATTAATTTCCGTTATACTTTGAACTTCATATTTTACAGCAGTGTACCAAATTTCAATCCGAAACTGTCATTAGTTTTGGAGATATTGGGAAAAAATATGTAGAATTTCGTGATTTTCTTCTCGATATCATTGATTCTATTGATATAAATCAAGAAATACTGATTCAACCGTTATGAAACTTCGCAACTAGTTCGAAGATTTTGATGGACAACATTGTGCAGAATTTCGTGATGATCGTGTCATCAGAACAATTAAAAAATAAAATTCAAATTAATTTTTTTCGAATATTTAACATCCTGTGATCTTCTCATCATATTATGCTCATTAAATTCTGTATGAACCTTCGAACTGTTATTTTTCGATAAAGTACCGGATTTCAATTCGATCTTATCTGTATTTTTGGAAATACTGGGAAAATAAAATTTTGAATAGGTATATCTGCGGAATCATTGGGTGGATTTTACCCATTCACGAATTCGACCTTCGTAATTAAGGTCCAAACCTTCTCTACAAATATCGGGTTTCTAAGTTGTTTCTTTCGGAAGTTATTGTGTTTACGGCCGTTAGGCCGACCATACTCTTTCTGCAGTATTCCGTCTGACAGGTTATAAGTACCTTGTTTTCCCAAGGTAGGTTGGTCTGAAGATCAGTAAAAACTGTGAAACAGCTGTAACCATTCTCCTTCTTCGGTGTAGATGTTTTGGTTGATTGAATGATTAGCTCTGGTCAAGGTGAAATGTTTGTTGATTACTCGACAGATATTCGTCCTCTTGGTTATGTTAGCCTATATACAACCTTGTACAAAATTTCGAGATGATCGTGTCATTAGATCATTAAAAAAAATCAAATATTATATTCCATATTGTACGATCTTCTGCTCATATTATCCTCATATATTTCTGTATGAACCTCCAAGCTGTAATGGGGGTTTTTCCTTCAAACGAAAATACAGTAATTTTCATGGAAAACCTTTAGAACATCACATTTCAAACATATTATTTCAAACATATTATTTCATTCTTATATTTTCAAAAAAATGTTTCACTACCTAAAACTGGAAAATAAAAATGGGGGTTTGAAATTTGAAGGGATTTGTCTTGAGTGCACGATATAGCAACGTCGAATTCAGCTTTCGCGGAAAGAAAAGGACGTCAAATGTGTTACTTTGCTTAGGAAAACAGAGATAGCTATACTTCGATCTGGTTAGAGTAGAAGAGAACGACCAAGGAATAGAAAAAGAAGAGCACAGACTGTCATACTGTCATATTACTGACAAATCGCAAAGGAAATTGTTTGATTATATTGACAAAGAACACGTGTAACACAGAATAGGAATAAATATTTCATTATTCTATAGCAGAAAATGCTATTCTACTGAACACCGTTGTCACTTCGTGCATGCCTGGCAAATCCCAAACGCCAATTTTGAAATCTGATTTTGAATACTCTCTGAAGGTAATTTGGGAAAATGATGAATCAAACCCGTAATAATTATGTTCAAATTTGCATTCGCAGTAATAACCCAAATTCAGGAAAAACCCCCATTTCGATCCGGAAGTTATTCTGTTTACAGTTGGTCTAACGGCTTTTTGACTCGGGTAGTCAATATCATAATAATGTCAAATTCGCATATCCAACGATGCCATATCTCAAAATTCGAGTCGAAATCCTCGTATAAAATCCACCGGCTAAGAAATAAATAATTCGGCTATATCAGGTTTTCCGCAGGATTACAGCGCGATGCAGGAAGCACCTAGAGATCTCGCCTGCGTCTCACGCCGGGCACGGCGTCGGCGGGCGTCTAGAATAAAGCCGTATCAAAGATGCGGCTGTTTGTTGCGCTTATTTCTTGGGTCGGCAGAAGGTTTAGAACTTCCGACGGAGCCCTCTTGTCCGGCTACCAAGAGATTACAATGCTCCCGTGTCTCAATCGATCATTGAGTTGCCGTATGAAGGTACCACATAGAATAAGGTGATATACAGTGGCACGGTGTTCTATATAATGGGGGTTTTTAAAGCAGCATGGAAAGTTTCGATAATTGTTGTCTATGGTTTGATAATTGAGATATAGATGCATAGAATATAAGTTGCGGATATAAATAGCTATTTGAGTTCATTGTGGATAGAATACGGATAACTAAAATGTCCCTTCCCATAGATTTCCACAGCCCGGTGGAAAATTTCGAGTTTGGGTGAAAGAAACTTTCTTTAACAAGTCGGGCCTGAAAGTGTTGAAGAATCGATAAAAACCAACAAACAAGATTTATGAGAGTCTGTTACCTGCATTTTACTGATGATGATCACTTTTATAGAGGTAAGCACGAAGTGCTCATGAAATATTAGATCACATTCATGAAGACAATTTTTTTCCCTGTCCCTAATCCAAGCAGAGAACGTTACTTAAGAGAAATGATATGCCTTCCAGAAATCTGCCTGTTGAACTGATCATTAAGGAACAACGTAAATGTTTTAGTGATAGAACTGACCGACTGAAAAAAGAGTCTCGACAAGAAAATATCTGATAATTAATACTCTTCGCCCAAAGTGCTTCTGCCGATGAAATCAAAGTTGTACAAGGCTTATTCATTAAAGCTTTTTCAAGACCAATCATATGAGTGTTGAAAGAATTTGTTGGTCAATCCATAATGAATAAGGCTAACGGTACAAGTAGCATTAGTTTTATGTGAATGTATTCATTTTATTCACAATATATCGTGTAAATTTAGTCCTTCCCTATATAAATAGTAAAGTTATGAGTATTTGTCTATTATGCCAAAAAGTATGTTTTACAAAACTATCTGTTTTCAACTTTTTGAGCAGTAGATCCGAGGGCACATTTGATCAAAAATCAAGTTGCGTAGGTGAAAAGTTTATAATTTTTGCGAATAACATGCAACATAATATCACATGCATCTTCCTGAATACTTTTGGCTTCTGTGCCTTCGAGATATTCCAAATAATTTAAAATTAATTTTGCCAGTTAGAGTTGAAATAAGTTGATTCTGAAAAACTTCTAACAGTTATTGTAGCATTGCTACTCCGAATTAGAATAGATGATATATAGGGTGAGTCTTCGACCTTGCAGAATATTTCAACAGAAGATTCCTGAAGCCAAAAGAAACACTTTTCTCCCTCACCAATTTTTCCGATTCGGCTCGGTTCGTAAGATACAGACTGTTGAAAATCCATAAAAAAATTTAATTTTCGATTATATCTCGCGAACGATCTCATCGAATGAGATGATTTTTGGAAAATAGTTTTTATTGATACGATAAATCTTCCTGGATTACAAAATTTCATCCACATCCTCCAGTTCCTTTAATATGACCATAACATTTCATAAAAATACCAGAAATTCAAAGAATCCAACTTTCAAAAATAATTTGAATGCTATACAACGAATTTTTTATCATTTTGGAAAGTAAAAGTATTTATTATTTTCTTTCGTATGATGCGCCGTTTTCGAGTAATCTGAAATTCAAAAATAAAAAATATCTGTGAAATTCCGAGAATTGGGCACTTTGGCTGAATGCAACTCTGTTCAAAAAATTCACAGAATTCAATTTTTCCGCGTTGCCACGTCTGAAAGTTGAGAATGGAATCCTAGCATTTTTTATTTGGAATGATTTGTGAGCGGAGTAGCCGACTTGGCCAATTCACAATGGACGTAACCGTAAGAATCCCGCAACTCGTGCGTAAAAATCAGGATAATTGCAACCCAATACAGCAATAAATTGTGTTGTTAATTTTCTGTCTTTCCATTGCCTATCTCGTTGACAATGGGATAGTTGTCACGATCCAAATGCTCCTCATTTTATACAGAAATCTCTTCAATCTGAATGAACTATCACATCTTGAAGTTATTTGTTTTGTATCCATACAATTCCAGTGATGTATTCATCAGGTTTTCCATACTACGATTATTATCACCAAGACGAAATAAGCTTCTATCCCAAACTTATATCTGTGTTGTACAGTGGTGATTCGGTCCTGAATCCATTCATGAAGCTTCTTTTTCAATTTCGAGCTAATTTGTGTGTTGATTAACTTCTCACTTTTCCATGATAATGGGGATTCTTACTGGTTTGAATGCAATCTTTCTGCTGACCCAAATTTCTTGAAATTATGTACAGAACTTTGATAGTATTTATTTTGAGGTATTCTTCGAATGCGTTTTCATAACATAACAACCCATGGTGGAAGAAAACCACCATGACATAACCTTAACACCACGGAGTCACAGATTTATAGTTCAGTTCAGAATCATAGACTATACAAGTGTATACATAGAATTAGCATATTGTGTGTTGTTTGATTTCGAAGAGTTCTTTTTTTCTGTTCGTCAATTTGGCAACGTTTGTACGTTCATAGATAAATTAAATTAGGTACATCTGTTTTATTTATTTATGAAAATGAAAGTTTGAATGGGTTATGTCTGAATCTGATAATTCTTGGAGAAAATGAAATGAACAAAGAAAATTAATAATTACAAATTGAAGATGAATCTCAAAGCTAATATGAGTGGAAGCTAGATGAATTCCTCATTATCGAGAATGAAACCAAGAGAAGAATATTCAATTTTTATCGCCCACGAAATTTGGAATACCTAACTTGTTTATTGTACTATAAATACAACTTTTTTCACCAACTGGAATGTAAAAAGTAAGTTGACGCTTGTTTTCATAAGTTGTTGCTTATTTCGAAGATTTGAATGGTATGGTATATCTTAGGCTTGGAAAACTTCAGTGTTCAGGTTTCCACGGGCGGCTAGCCTATCATGAAAATTTATAATGCCTATATCTTTTTATCTAGGCCGAATCGGAAAAAATGGTAGAGGACAAATGTGTTTCTTTCAGCTTCAAGAATCTTCTGTTAAAATATTCTGCAAGATCAAAGACTCACCCTTTATAACTCTTTCATAAAAATGAAATATATATACACAGAATGACTTCTGTTAACTGAAAAAAATCTTTGAAGAAATTGTAAAATCGAACTTTAATCAATCAAATATACAAGCAAACACTTGAAAACCTTGCTTCTATCGAAAGAATACAAATATATCTGTACCTCGGGTTACTCTGCTAGCCACCAGAGGGAGTAACGCTTATCTTCATTCGCCAATAGCGTTGCAAAATGACGCAGGAGCAGGGATAGATTGCATACTATGTTTATTTCGAATATTGTTTTAAAATAATCGGAATCTTCGGAAGAACACGTTGTTAAGTTTATTCCTTGCTTGAATATCCGCCCAGAAATGCCGAAATGTTGTCTGAATATTCCTATTTCAGGTTCAAGCTCTCCCTATTCTATACCTTCTCCAATTAGTACAGTGAAGAATTTGTACAGTATAGAAGAAAAAACGAGCAAAACTGTTGAAACGTGGGCAGAGAGGTTTACTGGGGCAATAATAAACCTTTGTGTAAAGCTAACAGCGTTTCACCAAAGTAAACATACCCTATTTCTACTCGTTCATAAGGCTATATTCACTCATCAAAACCCAGTGAAATGAGACAGAATACGGGGGTGCGGATCCTCGGTTGCTTTATATTTATGAATAGTCGGTTCACTTGAAGGGACTGCGATCAATTATTAACAGCTTTTACTGGAGGAAAATTCGATGAATTTCCTCCATCCTGAATCTGAATTGGAATATGAGGATCTGAAAGCTTTCTGGACATATGAAAACAGGAAAAGCCTGAGCAACTTCTGGAACGCATTATCATCGTGAAAATTTCACGCAACGTATTCATTGGTTTCCTGAGAAGTTTGAACATATACCGGGTGTCCCCATGAATACCGTTCGTCAGAATATTTTTCGGAAGGAATCGAAATTCACGTTTGCAGTTTCGGACTTGAGATTCGACTGAAGAGATGACAGTCTGTAAATTGTTTGAGATTCGTGGGACTTCCGGTTTCACCGGAAGTGACACCAGACGCGGAACGAACGCGTTACACAAAATTAGGCATTTTGTTTCTGATTACATAAATAGCTATTGTGTAAAGCTAAGCATTTCACTGAAGTAAACATACCCTATTTCCACCTGTTCATAAAGCTATATTCACTCATCAAAATACAGTGAAATAAAACAGAATCCAGAGGTCCAGATCCTCAGTTGCTTCATACAGGGTGGAGCTTTGAAAACGGAATAAAACCATTTACAAGCGAAATGGTCACATTCGTTGAAAACTTCGGGACAATATTCAAAATTATTTTTTAAATTTTTCGTAAAAAGGTCATCAGGCAAACGAGAAAATATTCACTTGTAATACCACTAGAGGTCAAATTATTTCCGGATTTAATTTGACCCCGTGTGGTATTCGGTAAGAAAATTCCGAACCAAATGTGTTTTTTCCAACAGCATCCATTTTCATCTTCATCAAGCACTTGCAAAACATAGAAGGTTTTGTCGACTTGATTATTTAGTTACCATGGCAACTCAGTGAAACTCTAAGCTAGAAATTATTTCTGTTTTGAATTTGTCAAAAACAGCACGTAGAAAAATGTCTCGCTTGGGTCAAGAAAGTAAAGAAAATATTCGCCAGAATATTAAGCAGTTGACACCTGCGAACACTAGGAAATCGAAGGCAAGTGTATGGAAGCAGTTTATGAACTTTTGCGCAGAAAAAGCGTATGATTTAGACAAAGCGGATACACCTGTGGAAAAACTGACGCTTATTCTTGAAGAATATGCCTTCAACATGCGAAAAAAAAACTCCGAAAACTAAAAGGACAGTGTTATCAAAAATCCATGGAACTCTACAGCTAAGAACTTGCAGGAATATTTTTCCGAAAGGTATAATCGCAAATTTAATCCATTCTCTGACATAGAATTTGTCAACGCAAGAGCTGCTAAAATGCTAAGCGTCAAAACCTACAAATAGATCCAACTGTAACGTATGTCAGACTAAACAGTCTGTATAATTATTACGTGAAGACTAGCAAGGTCCAGAGAACCTCGCATCATCCATAAAACGTGCTCAGATGCATTACCTACTGATAGTGAATTCCCAGGTCTGTTATCATCAATATGCTTGTAAACACCTTGACAAAACATATATAATATTTTGTTATTGTATTATGAAAACAGTGAGTGAGAACAATGAAGCGGAACGTTCATTGATGTGTCATGCCGTAGTAATTGCCCATAGTAATCAAACCCTCTAAAGAGTTCTTCGAGTGTTATTTTCAACCCTCTCCTGTACAAACCAACTGGACGAACCAACCCCAACCGGGGTACACCACATGCCGATCCTGCCAGGATACTGAAACACCACATGGCGATCCTGCCAGCTAACTGAAACACCACACAACCAAGAGAAAGGCTAGTTCATCCGCACTATCAGAAGACAAATTGAGAAAATATTCTGTCATTATAAACGTCAAAAAATTTTCAGTATAATTCGCCGTTGGGTACCCTCGAGGAAAAAATTTCCACTAAAATGCATCCGTTGCGATTGTGATCTATCAGAAATACACGTTCTGATTGGTTGAAAATCACATGGGCGGAATTTTCAGAATTATTTTCTCGATTGGCGAATGAAGATAAGCACTACTCCCTCTGGTGACCATCCGAGTAACCCGAGGTACAGACATTATCATTGACAACTTAAAAGAAATGTTGAGAAAATGAGAAAGTTTATGCATTTTTCTTGGCGTTTGTGTGATTTTACAAGTGCTTCTACTGAGGAAAAGCAAACTCAAATGTCCCTTCCCATAGATTTCTACAGCCTGGTAAAAAATTTGGAGTTAGGGTGAAAAAAACTTCCTTTAACGAGTTGGGCCTGAAAGTGTTGAAGAATCGATAAAAACCAACAAACAAGATTTATGAGAGTCTGTTACCTGCATTTTACTGATAATGATAATTTTTATAGAGGTTAGCAGGAAATGCTCATGAAATATTAGATCACATTCATGAAGACAATTTTTTTCCAGGCCCATAATCCAAGCAGAGAAATTTTCTTAAGAGGAATTGTATGCCTTCCAGAAATCTGCCTGTTGAACTGATCATTAAGGAACAACGTAAATGTTCTAGTGATAGAACAGACTATTGAAAAAAAAAAAAAATCTCAACGAAGAAATATCTGGTGATGAATACTCTTCGCTCAAAGTGTTTCTGCCGATGAAAGCAAAGTTGTACAAGGCTTATTTATTACAGCTTTTTCAAGAGCAATCATATGAGTGTTGGAAAATTTATTCGTCAATCCATAACGAATAAGGCTTACGGTACAAGTAGCATTAGTTTCATGTGAATGTCTTCATTTTATTCACAATATATTGAGTATTTAGTCCTTCCCTATAAAAATAGTAAAATTATGAGTATTTGTCTATTGTTCCAAAAAGTATGTTTTACAATACCATCTGTTTTTCAACATTTAAGACAGTCTAAGAAATCCACCAGAGTCAATCTTGCCATTTGGATCTGAAAATAAATAATATTAAAATACTTTCTAACCTTGGAGATATCCCCGTAATTTTAGAGTTGCTACACTGAATTAGATTGAAGAATGATACATACCTACTTTATAAGAATGAAATATGTACTCCTAGTAATACTCTCGTCAACTATAAGTCTAAAAAGTCTTTGAATAATTCGTGAAATCAAAAATTATCAAACCAAACACTAACAAACAGTACAAAATCGACTATCAAAACAAAATCTATGTCTGTAGGTAAGGTTCTAAAACTGGCCACCGTGGCGCTGCAATCTTAAATTCAGACGCCAATTGTCTGACGAAAGAGTCAGATTTGTGCTCTGAAACATCACAGTTCGCTTTGTTTATCGTTTACATCACTTCTGTGCTGTTCTTTAGGTAATCTGTTTTCCAAAAAACTTTTCTTGACAAAAAGTTCAATCCTCTGCAATCGGCAAGGGCGTTTTCCATAAAAAAATAATTTCAATCAATTATCGAAAGCTTTCAGTGAATGAAAATTCAATGAAATCCCCCCATCCTGACTCCTAAATTGAAATATGAGTATCTGAAAGCTTTCTGGACATGAGAAACTGGGAAAGCATACCCCCGAGCAACTTCTGAAGCGCATTCGCGTCGCCGAAATTCGGCGCAACATATTTCTTGGTTTCCTGAGAAGTTTGAACATATATTAATATGTTGTTGGGCCCTAAAAAACGATTTGTAAGCGTCTGGCAGGATATATTGTGTTTTGGTTGCGTGGAGGCGTAATCTGGATACGAAGGGAATGAATGTCTTGAATATATTCAGTCTCAGGAGGTACTCCATATCTGGGTTTGCTAGATTGGGGGGAAGGAGCAGCGTTGGGGTTATCGAAGAATGTCGGTTTTGCGGATTTACTCGGCATCTATAAGCAAGTCTAAATTGGGGGCAGTGAGGGTTTTTCCTGAATTTAGGTTATTACTGAAAATGCAAATTTGAACATAATTATTATGGGTTTGATTCATCCTTTTCCAAAATTACCTTCAGAAAGTATTCAAAATCAGATTTCAAAATCGGTGTTTGGGATTTGCCAGGCATGCGCGAAGTGACAACGGTGTTAAGTAGAATAGCTTCTTCTGCTATAGAATAATGAAATATTTATTCCTATTCTGTGGTACACACGTGTTCTTCGTCAATATAACCAAACAATTTCCGTTTGCGATTTGTCAGTAATATGACAGTATGACAGTCTGTGCTCTTCTTTTTCTATTCCTTGGTTGTTTTCTTCTACTCTAACCAGATCGAAGTATAGCTATCTCTGTTTTCGTAAGCAAAGTTACAAATTTGACGTCCTTTTTTTTCTGAGAAAGCTGAATTCGACGTTGCCATATCGTGCACTAAAGACAAATCCATTTAAATTTCAAATCCCCATTTTATTTTTCAGTTTTAGGTAATCAAACATTTTTTTAAAAATATAATATTGAAATTATATGTTTGAACTGTAATAGTCTAAAGATTTTTCATGAAAATTACTGCATTTTCGTTTGGAGGAAAAACCCCCATACAGGGCGATCCATCGCGATGGCCTATTAGGAATTTTTGGAAAAGTGGAGATTATTTTGTGCGGAAATTTTGCATGTGGGAGTCTTCGATGATTCCTTTTTGCGCGCATATTCTAAGGAAACAGAGTGATATTTTCTTGTCAAAATGTTCGTAATTATCGAATTTTGAGCTGAAATTGTTCTCAAACGACCAGACTCTTATGATGAGTCCAGTGTCAGAATCGATTCTGTCTGTCCAGTCTGAATCATCGCATTCGGTTCTAGGATTGGAATTCAATGGAATAATCGGTTAACTTTTCATCCAGAATCAGATATCTTAAAGTAGATGAAAAAGATTGATTACCAAGTTTTCAACACATATCGAGAAATTTTAACGGACTTCTTTTATTATATTATAAGTACAATGTGCAAATGCCCCATCGATATTCTTGAAAATATTTTAGGATTTTCTCTCCCATTATCTGAAACATAACTACTAAAAATCGAACAAAATTATTATTTATAGAAAACACCCTGCGGATTACATGATTTAATTTCGTCATAAAGCTCATTTATATCTTGAATAAAACTTATATATTATTCATACATCATTGGTCTTTCACAACACAAAAACCGATTCCATGAAAAAATTCATTTGAAACATTGAAATCTCAATAAATACTCTTTTATAAATGAATAACACTTTAACATGCAGAATGCGAATTAAATAGCGTAATTTGAATAATGAAGATTTCCAAAAAATTCAGTTGATCGGGGGTTTTCATCAATTTTGGTTTGCTTAGTACAATTATCGTCAACATGTGGATATCCGTTTCTGGTTTCAATCGAAATGCAAAATATTTTTCGTACTTAAACTTTGAAATAAGGGTGAATATATAAGATTATGAGCATGTATATGATGAAACAAATTGCAGGATATATGCAAAAAAATCAATAACAAACTGGAAATATCATCAATGGGGGTTTTTCCTTCAGACAAAAATGTAGTAATTTTCATGAAAAACCTTTAGAACATCAAATTTCAAACATATAATTTCAATATTACATTTTTAAAAAAATGTTCGATCCCCTAAAACTGAAAAATAAAATGGGGATTTGCATTTAAAGGGTTTTGTCTTGAGTACACGATATGGCAACGTCGAATTAAGCTTTCTCGGAAAGAAAAGGACGTCGAATGTGTTACTTTGGTTAGGAAAATAGAGATAGCTATACTTCGATCTGGTTAGAGTAGAAGACAACGACCAAGGAATAGGAAAAGAAGAGCACTGTCATACTGTCATATAACTGACAAATCGCAAACGGCAATTGATTGGTTATATTGACAAAGAACACGTGTGTACCACAGAATAGGAATAAATATTTCATTATTCTATAGTAGATAAAGCTATTCTACGAAACACCGTTGTCATGCACATCGTGCATGCCTGGCAAATCCCAAACCCCAATTTTGAAACCTGATTTTGAATACTTTCTGAAGGTAATTTGCGAAAAAGGTGAATCAAACCCATAATAATTATGTTCAAATTTGCATTTGCAGTAAAAACCCAAATTCAGGAAAAACCCCCATTGTAGAGAATCTAATACTAAGAGTAGGAGCCTTACTCTAAGGTAGGAGCCGATGATCCACCTGTTTCAGTTCTATGATTTAATTTTTGAAAGCTTCAGTTTTTCCAGCCAGGTAGGAATTGAAATAAGAATTGCAATCAAACAATTTAAGAGATTGCTCGCCAATATCGCAGCTTTCTGAAAAAATATTCCGAAATGCAAAAGGCTTGATACGGCTGCTCGCATTTCAGAATTTTCTTCAGAAAAAATTTGAATCCCGCTATAATATTTACTAGCCGATATTGGCGGACAATCTTGAAAATTGTTCCATTCCACTGTCAAACTTCTCACTTGTGGTAATCGCGACGATGAAAGTGTGATAAATATCGCTGAAGAATTTGCACATTAAGCTGGGAAAATAATAATCCTTCGTGTGAAATTTGCCGCTTTTTTTACATTTATTGCGCCAGCGAGGTTTCAAAAATTGATATTTTTATGTAGGAGGTATTTTGCAGGTTTTTTGTGGCAGGATCGCCCTGAATTTTGTTTCAATAACAAAAATAACTCAGTTTCCTGAAATTACTTAAAGTAACCCAAAAAAGGCTTGAAAGATAGAACTCTGGTTTTCAGTAGGATTCACTCAAACATTCAACTTCGATTTAAAAATATAAAATTAGAAGGTGAAAGATGGAGTATAAAAGGCCGTGTTAGTGAGAAATTCCCCCTTACATTCTTGTATGTTGAAATGGAAATAAAAACTATTCTATATTTTTCCAGCCGGGTAAGAATTGAATTAAGAAATGAAATTAAACAGTTTGGGAGATGGCTCGCAAATATCGCAATTCCTGAATGAATATTCCTTAATGCCAGAGGCTTGATACGGGTGCTCGCGTTTCAGAATTTTCTTCAGAAAAACTTTGAATGCCGCTATAATATTTACTAGCCGATAATGGCGGACAATCTTGAAAATTGTTTTATTCCACTATCGATCTTCTCACTTGTGGTACTCGCGACGATGAAACTGTGATAAATATCGCTGAAGAATTTGCACATTAAGCTGGGAAAATAATAAAACTTTGTTTGAAATTCGCAGCGTTTTTTCATTTATTACCTATGAAATATCCAGCTCACATAGTCCTAATATCCCATTACAGTCCCCCCTGTGTCCGATGGACTAATCCAATCCGAAATTCAACTACCCCCAAATCAGCGGAACGAGTCCTAACTTGAGTTCATGCGATTAACTCCCACGAGGTGCGAAATTGCCTGCCTGATGACTGCATAATATAAACATGTTGCAGCCTGTGCCCAATCATTTCGACTGGTATAATTCGGTTTGCACCTCTGATTGCTTTCGTTCCTGGTTCGAAGTTACGGAGTGAATTAAGACGGTACCGAGTTCGATCCGGATCTTGTTATTGAGGTTATGGAGGTGCCGTAACAGATTTCACGTTATAATACCCCCGGAAAGACGGGAAATATTCGATTTATTCGGTCCAAGTTGCCAGCATAAGTATTTCGTGAAATTTACTATTACTGGGGAGGGGGAATTTCAGAACAAATTCGACATGATGAGGTTCGCATCATTTAAAAATACCTAGAAAAGCACTGACGTGAAGTCAGCAGCTTTTACGCGCTTGTTCACATTGGGAAATGGCGACTTGGAAATTTCAATGAAATTTAAATGAAATATTAACATTTTCGACAAAAAATAGTTTTTTCAAATTTTTTCATCGATAATTATTCTTATTGATACTGTCCTTCTTCCAACCAAGTTTCATTTCGATCAGATAAGTATTTTTCGAGTTATTGAGAAATCAAAATTTCAAATGGCTGTAACACAAAACCATTCGGCAGATTTGGTCCATTAACGAACGTAACCGAGATATTTAGGATTAAAACCTAACCTCAAAATTTCAAGACTCTAGGTCTTTTCTTTCGGAAGTTACACCACACACGGCCGGACGGACAGAATTAAATTTGACCACGGATTCTTCTTCAGGAAGTTCAACCCAATCGTTTAAGATCATTTTCGGCTCAAAATTCGAAAATTACAGACATTCATTTCGATCAGATAAATATTTTTCGAGATATCGAAAAATCAAAATTTCAAATGGCTGTAGCACAAAAACCATTCGGCAGATTTGGCCCATTAACGAACTTAACCAAGATATTCAGGATCTCAACCTAACCTGAAAATTTCAAGACTCTAGGTCCTTCCTTTCGAAAGTTACAGCGCACACGGCCGGACAGACAGAATCAATTTTTACCACGAATTCTTCATCAGTGAGTCCAACCTAGTCGTTTGAGACCAATTTCGGCTCAAAATTCGAAAATTACAGACATCGTGACGAAATGATAACGTGCTGTAACCTAGAGCAAGCGCGTTAAAACCTAGAAAGGCACTGACGTGAAGTATGCTTTGAACATGCGCGCAAAAGCTGCTGACTTCACGTCAGTGCTTTTCTAGGTTTTTTCCGATAAAGTACTGGATTTCAATTCAATGTAATCTGTATTTTCGGAAATATTGGAAAAATAAAATTTTGAATGGGTATATCTACGGAATCATTGGGCGTAACAGCCGACCGTAAACACAATAACTTCAGAAAGAAACAACTTGGACCTTAATTACGAAGGCCAAATTCGTGAATGGCCGAAATCCACCAAATGGTTATTCAAATATATCCATTCAAAATTTTATTTTCCCAAAAGTTCCAAAAATACAGATAAGATCGAATTAAAATCCTGTAATTCGTCGAAAAATGACAGTTCAAAGGTGTTATACAGAATTTCAGGATAATATGATCAAAAGATCACAGAATATTGAATATTTTGAAAAAAAAATTAAATTTTTTTTTAAATGTTTTGATGACAGGATTATCACGAACTAGCTGTCAAGTTACATGATGATTGAATGGGTAATTTTTGAGTTAGTCCATTAAAAACAACGATATTCAGGAAAAACCACAAAATTCTACTTATTTCTTCGAAATATCTCCGAAACTTATTTTGGACCCAACTGAAATTTGGTACACTACTGTGAAATATGGAGCTCAAGGTCTGAGCAAATTTTTTTCCGAATTTAATACACAGTTTTCGAAAACGAAAATTTTTTCGAAGAAAGTTTTGAAAAAAAAGATTTTTTGAATTTACTGACATTACGATCTCGACAGGATTCTTCAAAAAGTTGCGCGTTGTTGTACCCCAATTAACTGCCAAGTTTCAATCTGATCGTTCAAGCAGTTTTCCGAGTTATCACGGAAATAACCACAACATTTCAAAGGACTCTAACTCCGAAACTTGGAAAAATTAGATTTTGAATGGGTATATGTGCGGAATCATTGGGTGGATTTTACGCATTCACTAATTCGGCCTTCGCTATTAAGGTCTAAACCTTCTCTACAAATATCGAGTTTCTAGGTTGTTTCTTTCGGAAGTTATTGAGTTAACGGTCGACCGTTACCGAAATAACTAAGTTGATTTGCGGAACATATCTTCTGTAAACTTGACACTATTGACACGAAATAAGGAATTCGAAATCATTTTCCAGCCAATCAGAGATGATCTCAACAAAAATCTATATTTGGAAAAATATATCTTGCTTGAGGAACCGGAGCACCGTTCACAGATATTCATAAATAACACGAACCTCATCATGTCAAATTTGTTCTGAAATTCCCCTTCCCCAGTGATTGTGAATTTGACGAAATTTGTGGGTTGGCACCGAAGTCGTCAACTGGGGGTAAACCTATACAAATTTTCCTGTCGCCAAGATTTTGAATAGATATTTGCATCCATTTTACTCCATTAACTTTTATAAAGTCACTCAGTAGGCTAAGAAAAATAAAGATTGGAGATAATATGTCACTTAGTTATAAAGAATCCTAACAGCAATATTCGTTCAAATCAGAATAACCATATTTAGATGCAGACAGAAAAACAGTTTTTTTTTTGAAATTTTGATATTTTATAGAATGAATATCTATCCCTCAGGGTTCATCTTTGTTTCGAATTAATATAGAATTTGAAAACAGTTTTTTTTTTAATTCGATATTTTAGAAAATGAATATCTATCCTTCCCTTAGGGTTGATCTTTGTTCCGAATTTATATACAATTTGAAAACTCACCCAGTATATATAGGTATTACAGCTGTTGAATTTGAAAGGTTCAATCATTGCCAAATAATAAACTGAAATGAATGCATATGGTTTTTGATGTCGTATTATGAACATCATCAAACTGGAATGAATTCACAATTAATTTGGTATGATCCCCGGAATTTAGTTCCATTCCACATTTGAATCTGTCTGTTCATTCCAGTTTGTTTTTCCAGGTCTGTGATATTGATTTCCAGACGCATCTAATGTTTACTTTGTGATTCAGAATTTTCGAATAATAATCGGAATTCAGCATTTTTCAATAGAAACTCTGAATGACGAACCAATGGGGGGTTTTCCTGAATTTGGGTTATTACTGCAAATGCAAATTTGAACATAATGATTATGAGTTTGATTCATCATTTTCCCAAATTACCTTCAGAAAGTATTCAAAATCACATTTCGAAATTGGGAAAAATTATTTGCCAGGCATGCACGAAGTGGCAACGGTGTTTAGTTGGATAGCTTGTTCTTTTATAGAATAATGAAATATTTATTTCTATTCTGTGGTACACACTCGCTATTTGTCAATATAACCAAACAATTTCCGTTTGCGATTTGTCGGTAAATGACAGTATGACAGTCTGTGCTCTTCTTTTTCTATTCGTTGATCGTCGTCTTCTACTCTAACTAGATCGAAGTATAGCTATCTCTGTTTTCCTAAGCAAACACATTTTACGTCCTTTACTTTCCGAGAAAGCTGAATTCGACTTTGCCATATCGTGCACTCAAGACAAATCCCTTTAAATTTCAAATCACCATTTTTATATTCCAGTTTTAGGTAATCGAAAATTCTTTTAAAAATATAATATTGAAATTATATGTTTGAAATGTGATGTTCTAAAGGATTTTCATGAAAATTACTGCATTTTCGTTCAAAGGAAAAACCCCAATTCGAAAATGTAATGATTTATTTTCCTACACAATGTCATCAGAGTTTTCGAAATGTATATTCATTGCCTTGAAAATTATTTGACAGTTTGAACAACCGATATGTGTTGTTGCTTTTGTTCAGTGGTGAGCGAGTGCGGCACCCATTTCCAGCACAGCTTTCTCACGAAGAAATATTCAAACAAAATACACTACTCTCTTATTTATTCAACTCCACCGCTATCTCAAACATCTTCAACTTACGATCGCTCAAAACCATTTCGTGAACTTTTCCAATGTTTTCTGAAACAACTGCCGAATCCGGGCGTCGGTGGTCCTTCGCCCTCGGTCAGTCAGCACATCGTCTTTCAACCGTTGTCGTTGATAGAATGTGAATAAATTTTATCAAGCTGTTTTTTCCCATCAAAAAAACAGTAAATAATCGTTTTACGAAACTCGTATTTGTCCATTTTTTATAGGACAACAAATGTAGCATCGCTCAACTTAGGATGTAAGTACAACATGCTCATCTGAAAAAAAATTACGTAGCTTAAAGCTACCTTTTGTGCGAGGGAGATTCGGGTATTTGGGTAATCTGAGATTCTTCCTTATTGGCAGATGACGATCACGTCAGCCAATAGGGAGAATCTCTGATTCCCCAAATACCCAAGTCTCTCTCGTACAAAAGGCCCCTTTAGGATCAATAGACGACTTCGGTCCAAGTTGCCAACCCACAAATTCCTTCCAAATTTACTGTTACTGGGGAAACGGAATTTCAGAAAAAATTGACATGAAAAGGTTCGCGTTATTTATAAATATCCGTAAAAGATGCCTCGGCTCCTCAAACAAGATAATTCCTTCCAAATATAGGGTTTTGGTAAGATCATCTCTGATAGGCTGAAATTTAAGTTTAACTGATTTCATGTTGATAGAATCCGCCTGACGGCCGGACCGTGAACACAATAACTTCCGAAAGAAACAACTTAGAAACCCGATATTTGTAGAGAAGGTCTGGACCTTAATTACGAAGGCCGAATTTGTGGATGGGTGAAATCCACCCAATGATTCCGCAGATATACCCTTTCAAAATTTTATTTTCTCACTATTTCCGAAAATACAGATAAGATCGAATTGAAATCCAGCAATTCATCGAAAAATGACAGTTTGAAGGTTTATACAGAATTCAATTGAATTCTGCACAATATCATTCTTCGGCATCTTCGAACTAGCCAGAAAATTTCATCACGATTGAATCAGTAGTTCTTGAGTTATACCGAAAAACAAGGATATCGACAAGAAAACCACGAAATTCTACATATTTTTTCCCAATATATCTAAAACCAATAGCCGTATCGAACTGAAATCTGTTACACAGCTTTGAAATATGAAGCTGAAGGTATAACTGGAATTGTTTTTGAACATGAACAATGGTTTCGAAAAAAAAAATTGTTTTTCGGAAAAAATTTGTTTTTTTAACTTTGTGGGGTCGTCTGTTCTGTGGAATCAAACCCACAATAAAGAAAGAGATTAGCCTGTTTATTTTTCTGTCGAGTGTTACACAAAAGTGAATTCGAAAGGCAATAATTCTTTTTGTTGAAAAAGCAGAGTTTAACAATTCTTCGTAGGTCCCCTGGGGTGCTGATAGGTAGCTGGCGCCTGGGTTGTGGTCGAGAGGACGGAAGCAGTCGTCGAGGGTAGTAAACCAGATGTCGATTGAATTTCTTCGTTGGCGCCGGATAAAGATGGAATGCGGCGTCGAGATCGAATATCTTCTTAGCAGTGATATGCAGATGGATTGGAGAGAGTAGTCGAGTCAAGTGAAGTCATTTTTGGGATCGGAGCGAAATGTATTTATGCGATTTTTCAGAGATTTGAATTTCGTGTTTCGACTCCGCCCTTTTTTCCGTTTTTGTTGAAGCGGATGAATTCGCTACAACTTAGTGACCGTGAGATTTCGACGGAATTCTGCTCAAACTTGTGCGTCGGTATGCTCCAACTGACTGCCAAGTTTCAATCCAACCGCTCCAGCAGTTTCTGAAATATGAGGGAAATAACCTCCAAATTTCAAATTGCTATAACTCCAAAACTATTCGGCCGATTTGGCCCAACAACGAACTCAACCGCGGTATTCGGATGCGCGAACTACCCTACAAGTTTCAAGTCGCTGACTGGCTCCGTTCGACAGTTATCGTGTCCACGGCCGGCCGGACATAATCGATTTTGACACCGGATTCGTCATCAGTGAGTCCAATCTAGTCGTTTAAGACCATTTTCGGTAACATGGTAACATATCCATGGCATAGAACACTCCATGATGTTTTACTTACATCATGGAACAATGCATGATGTACGCAAAACATGGTGTGCTCATCTGCTCATCTGTGATCGTATAATGATGACATCACTTTTTTCATTCAAATTCAAAGCACAGAATATATATATTTCCTTGAATTTGAATAAAAAAGCGACGACATCATTGTTAAATACGATCACAGATGAGCACAACATGTTTTACTCACATCATGGATCCAACCATGATGTACTTTACATCATGGTTCTATCGAGAAACAAAAATGGTTTGAAACTGGCGATGCCGTCTGTGCGTAAAGCCTTAAAGCTTATTAAATAATACGGTATCTCAAAAGAATTACTGTGTTCTAAAAGATTGCCCAACATCAAACATTTACTCATGAAACAGTCTTTGAAAAAATAACCTCGACGTCACAGCTATTGTGTTGATGCTATTCTTTTTGACACTTGACAGTAATGAAGTCCACGATTCACGCAAGAAAATCCCGGCTGATAAAGCCAAGCAAATATCACGATAATCCGGAAAAGTGCACGAAGAAAAGTGGACGTTAACGAATGGCAACAAGTCCCCGCCATGTATCCTAATCGATGTCAGGATCCTTGCGGAAGAACACAACAGAGAAACATCAAATGTTAAGCTTATCCGTTCTGCACGAGGGGAAGACCTCTGACAGACGAAAAACTCTGCTTGTAGCGAGACTAATAAGGTTCCTTTTTGAACTTTTGGGAACTCCAATTAACTTCCCCGACACATGAGTTGAATTTTATCAGGGATGTACTGGGATTCTCAGGGAAACCTCATATATCTTAAGTAGAAGATTGTTGGCTAGATTTACATTCAGGTCGATTCTGTTTGCGTATTGTTATGAACCTTGCTATGCTAGTCATATTGCAACCTTTCTAATTTATAGCAATATGGCCATGATGTTACGTATTCTGTTTCGAGTGTTATAGCAATGTTTGTTATGAATTCTGTCATAGCAATGTTGCTATCATGGACTTCCAAAATCGGTGATTCTAGATATGACAACACTGTATTTTGTGACTTTAGAGCTACAAGGAAGAAGAAAATAACCCTACTTCGTGATTTTTTTCATGATTTCGCATACATCTCTATCTAAGGCTTTCATTATTCATGTAAACATCGACATAGAAAATGTTAGGAAAAAAAAAGAGTCAAATTGACTAACAACATATATCCTGGATACCAATAGAATATTGCTTGCCAGAAATCAATAACAGCAATTTTATTCCGGCTTTAATAATTCGAAATTCGATAAACTTCTTCATTGGAACCTCAAAGGGATTTTTGTTGTTGAGATGATTAGAATAAACATCTCAGCTGTTGTCTTCTATGCCTGTATTTCAGTCTGAAGATTTTCCTAGAAATTAAACATTCTAGAGAACCTTGAACACATTCCATTAGCATATACTTTTTTTATTCATCTAAACATTGACTTATTCAAAAATGTTTCGGAACAGAAAAACCAATTAAAGTCGAACTGACCAATTTCCTGGATACCAATAGAATATTGGTTTCCGGAAATCAAATGCAACAATATTGTGCACGCGTTAACGATTCGAAATTCGATGAATTTTTCTGTTGGCAATTCAAAGGGATGGCTGATTTAAGTCTGAAAATTTTCCTCAAAATTAAATATTCTAGAGAACCTTGACCAAATTTCCATTGGCTCATGCTTCCCTATCTTCAATATTTTCGAATTCTTGGAAAAAATAATACTGAAACAAATGGATCTCTGTAAGATTCCGCTTTTAACCTATCTTCTTATCGAGCATAGCAAGTACCATTATGATAGCAGTATTGATAGCAAGATTCATGTTAAAGTGACAGATAATATTGCTCAAAATCGTTGATCAGAATACCAATTATTCCAATCTTAGTATGATAGTTATATGTTTTCCTAGCAATATTGGTATTTACGAACAGAATCAACCTGATTGATGTACTTCAAAAGAACTGTGACTACAGAAAAATATCTGCTATAAGGAATGTTTCAACCTTCAGAATATAATGAATTCTGTTAATGCTTGTGATGTTTGATTTCATTTTCATTTGATATTTGTTTGTGATGAACTTCCCTAATGTGTTTAACATGAATAACTTTTAGTGTATTCGGTAATTTGGAATGACATGGAGTAATATCATCTGGTGAACATTGCTTGATGAATCTTATTTACTCACCCAATTATTATTATTTGTTGCTTATCGCAGCATTCGTGATAGAACATTGATTTTAAGTAACGATTAAATCTTATTTCGCATTATTTTTAGGTTTTTTATGGGTCTTCACTCCCAATAACTGGAACAGAATTATTGTAAATTAAATAAAAATTGTTTTTTTTTCATGAAAAACGCCCTTGCGATTGCAGTGTCAAACTTTTTGTCAAGGGCAGTTTCTTGCACAACAAATTGCCTGATGAACAATACAGAAACAATACAAATGATAGAGAAAGCGAATTGTGGCGTTTCAGAGTACAAACCTGACTCTTTCATCAGACAAAGCAGAAAATAATTCTTGAAATTTTCTGTTTTGTCTGATGAATGAGTCAGATTTGTACTCTGAAACGTCACAGTTCGCTTTCTTCATCGTTTGTATTGTTTCTGTTTCGTTTACTAGGCAATGTGTTTTGCAAGAAACTGCCCTTGACAAATAGTTTGATACTGCAATCCGCAAGGGCGTTTTTCATGAAAAAAAGAACAATTTTCATTTAATTTTAATAAAGGGTCTTTCAATAGGGACGGGTCGATGTTGGCAGCCTGTGGCGGCCATGTTGTTTTAACGTCGTCTTTCTAACCTATATTTTTTTATTCAGTTAGTAATGCCAAATCACCATGGCAATCACCTAACCGCCAAGTTTGAATCCAATCGCTCAGGTAGTTTCTGAAATAAAAAATAAATAACTTCAAAACTTCAAATGCCTATAACTCCGAAACTATTTGATCGATTTGGCCCATTAACGAACTTAACCGCGGCATTCCAATGCGCGACCTACCCTGAAAGTTTCAAGTTGCTAGCTCACTTCGTTCGACAGTTATCGTGTCTACGGCCGGCCAACCGGCCGGCCGGCCGGACAGAATCGATTTTGACACCGGATTCGTCATCAGTGAGTCCAACCTAGTCGATTGAGACCATTTTCGGCTCAATCATCCAAAATTACAGACATTTGATTTATTTCATGTCAAAATCGACCCGTCCTTATTGAAAGACCCTATAGTTCTTTTGCAGATATTCTAGGTCCTTCATTTCGAGAGTTGGAGCCAACATGGGCGGACGGACAGAATCAAATTTAAGCACGGTTTCTTCATCAGTGAGTCTAATCTAGAAGTTCGAGACCGATTTCAGCTGAAAATTTTAAAATTACAGACATAGTGGCGGAACGATAACGCGCTGTTTTCCAGAACAACGGCGCGAAAATAAGGTTCAAGCGAGTAAATATTCCCTTCATCCGGACTAAAACTCATTTTCACATTAAAGATCAGTCGAATCAAAAGGCTCTTTCTCCCACGAGATATTTGGGAGAGCTGGGACCAGACTATATAATATTTCACTCGGAATTATCCATTCATATTCATGTTGTGTTACATCGCCCAAAAATATTTTCCTTAGCCATTACGACATGACGAATTTCGCTGACGAAAATTGGCCTAATTGGGAGATTAAGGTTTGAAATGAGCAGGGCTGGTAGATGCTTAGGTAGTACCCTCAAAAACCCTGTAATAATTATAATCCAGGGCTCTCAAGTCGGGGGAGAAATGAAGCTATCGGATTAAGAAATTATTTCACCCTAGAGGAAGGTGGATTACAGCTACCCTAGAAACTCGATAGTCGAAGTGCTCCTGGAACAAGTTTGTTTAATGAATTGGCAATGGATCTCTGGGATCTGAACTGATTTCCAGTTTGGGGTTCCGAGAAAATGGAGATTTCTTCGATCGTCCATGGTGATCGAGCTCCAACTTTGGCATCTAGTCCAATTAAGCTGATGATAAGTTAGTAGATTCAGCGAGACAACCGCACTTTTGTTCGAATTGAAATATAATGAGTGACCTGAGAAGAGTTACATCTTGGAGGAACTAGGTTGGACTAACTGATGACGATTGCAGGCGTACGGAGGCATTTGTCGACTTGAAAATTTCTGTGTTGATTGCTTTTCAAAATGCGAAGGTGGAGTCCGTTGATGGGCGAAATCGGTTGAACGCTTTCGGTGTTATAGGCATGTTAACTTCTGAGGTTATTTCCATGATATTTCCAGAACTACTGAAGCAATTCAATGGGGGTTTTCCCTGAATTTGTGTTATTACTGCAAATGCAAATTTGAACATAATTATTATGGGTTTGATTCATCATTTTCCCAAATAACCTTCAGAAAGTATTCACAATTAGATTTCAAAATTGGGGTTTGGGATTTTCCTTGCATGCACGAAGTGGCAACGGTGTTTAGTAGAATAGCTTTTTCCACCATAGAATAATGAAATATTTATTCCTATTCTGTGGTACACACGTGTTCTTTGTCAATATAACCAAACAATTTTCGTTTGCGATTTGTCAGCAATATGACAGTATGACAGTCTGTGCTCTTCTTTTTCTATTCCTTCGTCGTTGCCTTCTACTCTAACCAGATCGAAGTATAGCTATCTCTGCAAAGTAACACATTAGACGTCCTTTACTTTCCGAGAAAGCTGAATTCGACGTTGCCATAACGTGCATTCAAGACAAATCCCCTTAAATGCAAATCCCCATTTTTTATTTTTTAGTTTTAGGTGACCAAACATTTTTTTGAAAATATAATATTGGAATTATTTGTTTGAAATGTGATGTTCTAAAGGTTTTTCATGAAAATTACTGCATTTTCGTTCAAAGGAAAAACCCCATTGAAACTTGGCAGTTAGTTGCAACATAAGGACTTTTTTTTCTCGAAAACTGTTCATTATATTTGAGGAAAATTTTGGTCGTTACTAAAGCTTTACATTTCACAGCATTGTATCAAATTTCAGTTCGATAAGATCATAATGTTCGAAAATATTGTGAAAAAATATGTCAAATTTCGTGGTTTATTCAAGATATCGTCTCCGGAATAACTGAGGAAATACTATCTCAATCATGATGGAATTTGGCAGCTAGTTTGGAAATGTTGATGGACAACTTTGAGCGAAATTTCGTGATAATCTTGTCATCCGAGTATTTTGAAAGAAAGGCGCCTTCGAGGAGAGCTCCTGATATTGCGTTTGCTCTTGAGAGGCACGTAATCAGTACTTTAGAGTCATGGTTTGAGAAGCTATTGCTCTTTCTTCTGAAAACGACAAAACTGTGAAAAAAGATTCGGATAGCCAGATAATTAGTGATTTCATCATCTGGTACAGAATAGACCAGCACATTGCTGTGGATATTTTGTGCATGAAACGCACTTCATGGCTTGTTAAGAAATTGTAAAATCTTCTTCAAAGAGTACATCGAGGGACATTTGTCGGAAACCGCACCAACCGTCTTGAACCACTTAACACCTGGCTTCGAAACATACTGATCCTGGTGCACAGATGGCACTGCCAGTGCTATACTATTTTGGTCGTTGGTATCGAGCTTCGGAAGATGTAAAACTTCAGAACATTCAATTGAGTCGAGAACCTGACGCTATATTAGTTGTTATTTGGAAAATAAAAAAAATTTCAAAAAGCACTGCCGTGAAGGCAGCAACTTTTGCGCGCATGTTCAATGTAGATGACCGCTTCAGCAACGAATTTGAACGTGCGCGCAAAAGCTGCTGCCTTCACGGCAGTGCTTTTTGAAATTTTTTTCTGATAAACTACTGGATTTCAATTCCATCATATCTGTATTTTTGGACATATTGTAAAAATAAAATTTTGAATGGGTATATCTACGGAATCATTGGGCGGATTTTACCCATTCACGAATTCGACCTTCGTAATTAAGCCCCAAACCTACTCTACAAATATCGAGTTTCTAAGTCGTTTCTTCCGGAAGTTATTGTGTTTACGGTCAGCCTAACGGCCGACTGCGTAAACACAATAACTTCCGAAAGAAACAACTTAGAAACTCGATATTTGTAGAGAAGGTTTGGACCTTAATTACGAAGGCCGAATTCGTGAATGGGTAAAATCCACCCAATGATTCCGTAGATATACCCAATCAAAATTTTATTTTTCCAATATTTCCAAAAATACAGATCAGATCGAATTGAAATCCAGTACTTCATCGAAAATAACAGTTCGAAGTTTCATACAGAATTTAATGAGGATGATATGATGAGAAAATCATAGAAATTTTTTTTTTCAAATTGTTCTAATAACACGATTATCACGAAATTTTGCATAAAGTTGTCTTTCAGCATCTTAAAACTAGCTGTGAAGTTTAATCAGGATTGAATCAGTATTTCTCGAGTAATACCGAAAAAATCAACGATATCGAGAAGAAAACCTCGAAATTTGACATATTTTTTCCCGATATCTGCAAAACTTATGATCGTATCGAACTGAAATTAGGTACACTGCTGTGAAATTGGAAGGTCAAAGTGTGAGTATAATTTTTTTTGGATATGATGAATGGTTTCCGAAAAAAAAATTTTTTTGTAAGAAAATTTCGAAAAAAATTTTTTTTTCAATTTACTGACAATATGATCTTGACCAAATTTGGCTCAAAGTTGCGCGTCGTTATACTCCACCAAACTGCCAAGTTTGAATCCAATCGCCTGAGTAGTTTCTGAAATAAAAAATAAATAACTTCAAAACTTCAAGTGCCTATAACTCCGAAACTATTCGACCGATTTGGCCCATTAACGAACTTAACCGCAGCATTCTGATGCGCAACCTATCCTGAAAGTTTCAAGTAGCTAGCTTGTTTCTGTCGACAGTTATCGTGTCTACGGCCGTCCAACCGGCCGGTCGGCCGGACAGAATCAATTTTGACACCGGATTCGTCATCAGTGAGTCCAACCTAGTCGATTGAGACCATTTTCGTCTCAATCATCCAAAATTACAGACATTTGGACAAAACGATAGTACGCTGTTCCCCTAGAACATGCGCAAAAAAATGAGTTTCGTGTATTGATGAAACACTGTTTGTGGATGAGAAAAAATATTGTGCACAACAATCACTGGATAAGTGTTACTCAACCAACGGTTAAAAGAGGTATGCTGACTTTGAAAGTGGTCTAACGACCATGGACGATGCTAAACGCTATGGTTGTCTAATTTGCAACGATATTTGTCCAGAGAGAAGCTTGGCCATAAATGAGTGCCGCACTTGCTCACAGCTGATCGAAGTCAACAACCCAGGGCATCAGATGAGTGAACAGCAATCGATGAGAGCCTTCCAAAGTGACCAAAATCTTAAATATCACCAATGTTCCTACAGTCAAGACGTTGGGACGAAGAGGAGTTTTCAGATTTTGTTCAGAAGGTAGAATATTTGGGAAAAAATAAGTTTTTCCAAGACCCGGAACCTGATGTGTAAGGTCTAGAAGTACAATGTACAAAAACGCCAACACTCTTCGGTATGGGAGGCACCAAATAAGTCAAAGTGGAAAGAACAAACCACCTAGGCGTTTTAAAGTATTCAAGAGATTCGTGAGTCAATAATTATTTCAGTTTGCACCATGATAATGTCACATGTCACGAAGCACCAGGGGTGCTGTATCATCTGCTGGAACATGACATTAATATCCACTTTCTTGCCCGATTTAGTACCGTGGTACTGTTTTTCTTGTTCCCAATAAAAGTTGTTCCAATGTTCTCACAAGAATCACTCTCCAAAGCATACAGGATTCTTCCAACATAAAGCATATACCCTTCAAAAGAATGCCACATATGAAGTACAGGATTTCTCGCCACAAAGTTCCTGAAAGTATGGAAACAACATCAGATTTCGTCGTGGTTTATGGTGATTTAAGTGCCTTATACATACTTAGTTAGTTAATTATTCAGTTCGGTATTGTTAGGGAAGTTGTGAAGAAGAGGGGGCAATAGCTAATAATGTATAAAATTCATTCATGTCTCGGATATAATACAAGATAATTCATGTTAGCAGTAGAGCGTGAATGTAGGCGAAACAAGTTGAACGTAGTTCGAACCGATGTTGTTCGAAAGCCTCAGGATTATCTAGTTCAACATAGTTAATACCAGTTGATTTTTAAAGAATCTAACTGAGAGGAAGTATCGCTACTGTAGTTTTTTCTGATCTGTCCTCAAGAACACCAAGAAAGCTCATTACATATAAAGGTATTTATGTATACTAACTGACAAAGAAACTGCAACACCCAGAAGTAGCTGTTTAAATTTATTTTTTTTTTTTTTGGTAAAACATAGATAGTATAGCAAGGAGTGAATAATTAAAATTTGGAGAAAAAATCGTGAAGGTGTTTTCATGTAAACTTTTTCGTAACTTAATAATTGTAGTGGTTTTTTGCAAATGCTTTGAATTTTACAACAAACCAGCTGTTCGAAGAGATCCGAAGTCGATTTTTGGTAGTTGTTTAAATGCCTATAGCACGTTTACGCGGAATTTATCGCCAACTTAGTGAATTTGAAAGAGGTCGAATTATTGGTCTACGGGAGGCGGGCTTGTCATTTTGAGAAATCGCTAACAGTACGAACAGAAATTCAACTTCTGTTATGAGATGTTGTCAAGAGTGGTTTGATAATGACCAAAATCGAAGAAGAGCACCGGACGTCGAAGGGGCACAAACGAAGTTCAAGATCGACGTCTAGGACTTATGGCCATTAGAGACCGGATTACGACAACTCGATCTTTGGCTGATGAGTGGTTAGGAGAACAAGGCCATCCTGTAATTGTCCGAATGTTTTTCTGGACGGCAGCATTATCGACCCCATCTTGTGTTACCTCTTACGGTTGAGCATCGCCGGCAACGATTAAAGTGGTGCAGAAAACGACAACGCTGGAATGTGGAATATTGTCATTGGCTAAACTAGCATATACAGGGCGATTCTTAAAGTTGTACATTATTTTCAACCGCAGATTCCTCTCATCACATGAAATATTTTTTTCATTTACCATTTCTCTACCATTTCTCCGAATTCGGCCCTAGTAAAAAGAAAAAGACTGTTGAAATTTCGAAAAAAAATCAGTGTTTTTTTGTAGCTTTGACATGGTTCATTCGAATGAAATGAATTTTGGTGTGAAGTTCCCAATGACTATGAATCGTGTTCTACAGAAATCAGTATCATCTAATTTCAAACGGTTTTCAGGTTATAGACTCCCCGATTCATAAAACTATAAGAAATAAGCATGAATAATACAGATAAAGTTTAACTTAAGTCATTATAAGAATTCTCAACCATTTAAGAATACTTAATTATTCCTTATTTTTTCTCCTCAAACGAACCGTTTTCGAAATATTCAACGTTGAATGTTATAAAATCTGATAACATTTCGAGAAATTTCCTTATTTTGTGAATTCGCCCCTAAGCTAGTTAAGACTGACCTAATCTCCGCTCACGTTTACCCGGAACATAGAATAAACAAAATTTTTATCTATTTCACATAGACTATAGATTAGGTCTATGCTATTTCGTGACCAGACCAAAGATATAGTCCATGTCTATGGACCAGACTTTTCATAGGATTTTAGAGTTCAATTGATGTTTTTAGGTTATCTGAGTGCTTTTTTATAATTCGTTTATAAATTTGATGAAAATTAGTATAATTATGGAATTTTCAATATAAGAATGGGAAAGATTGAAATTTTGTAGAATCTCATGATGGAAACAACTGGATATTGCAGAAATTTCAAGTGGAAGATTAGTGTTTCAATGGTCAAGTCGAGTAAAATATTTTTCCCACAATAATAGCGCAAAAAATATCAAATCATGAGAATTAAGTGAGTAAATGAGTTTTTCCAATCATGTTTCTTTGAATTTCAAGCGATGGATTGATAATTCTGCAGAACAAATCACCGTAAGTGCTTTTTGTGTTGAACTTGCAAATAAGGTGCAGTAGTGTATTAGCTCATTGAGAAGTATTTGAATGCCCATAACTTTTACTGGGGCCGAATCTGGAAAAATTGTGAATTAAAACAGTGTTTTATTTGATGAGGGGAATCTATGGTTAAAATTAATGTACAACTTAAAGTCTTACCCAATACAAATGAGTCTCGAAAGATTAGGATCGACCAGTTGAATCTATGCAGTTCGTTCATCACTAACTAAAGTGGAATTCATCATTATTTTCAAATCAAGTCAAAAATTTGATGCCGGATGTACTCAGCAACACCGATAAAGTCCTGCGTTGTTAACTAGTTTGACGAACAAATGACATTTTCAACCAATCAGAATAAAGAAATAAGTTTTAAGTGCACCAGAAAAAGCTGTTGATTTGCCGCAGTACTCCAACCCAACATAAGTTTAAACGATATCGCAGTTCAAAGAAAAATTCTCTGTTGGCTTACATGGCATATATACAGGGTGGGCAAAATTCGTTGTCTACTGAAGGGATCTCGACAACTATAGCAGCTAGAAGAAAACTGATAACACTTTCTCGAGCTCTTTTTTCCTGACTAATCCGAATCTGAAAACAGATCCAGCTTATCGTTCATAGAACTTGAGTTATGAGCGAAAATTGAGAAACTGTCATTTTCAATAATGCTGAATAACTCGCTTGTTTGAACTCGTATTGGAAATCTGTTGATACATTCTACAGGCACTTTTTTAGAAGTAATTCAAATATAATATGACTGAATTTTTCAATCCAGCCATTTTCGAGAAATGAGAAGGATTTTCGATTTTTTAAATGTAAACTATGGTCAAAAGAACTCTTATCCTGCTACAAAATTTTTGCTGATTTCAAAAATGTATCATATGTCGCTATTCACATGAATATTACATGAGAAAATATTCATTACTTTTTTCCTGCTTTTCTATTCTTTGTTGAATTTTGAGAAGGCTGACCATAGCGACGATTCAATATGCATTAACTTTGTGTGAACTTGCGCCTCTATGATTGGAATCAGCGATTGCTGAATATATATTTCTATGGTTAATTTGTCATAGTTCTTAAGATCAGCAATATTTCGGGTCATTAGTGATAATAAACAGATTTTCTATTGCTAATCTTAAGAACTATGACAAATTAACCATAGAAATATATATTCAGCAATCGCTGATTCCAATCATAGAGGCGCAAGTTCACACAAAGATAATGCATATTCAGTCGTCGCTATGGCAACGTCAGCCTACTCAATATTCAACAGTGAAAAGAAAAGCAGGAAAAAAGTATTGACAATTTTCTCATGTAATATTCATATAAATAGTGACATATGATAAATTTTTGAAATCAGCAAAAAATTTGTAGCAACATAAGAGATCTTCCGACTATAGTTTACATTTGAAAAATCCAAAATCTTTGTCATTTCTCGAAAATTGCTGGATTGAAAAATTCAGTCATATTATATTTGAATAACTATTAAAAAAGTGCCTGAAGAATGTATCAACAGATTTCGAATACGAGTTCAAACAAGCGAGTTATTCAGCATTATTGAAAATGACAATTTCTCAGTTTTTGCTCATAACTCAAGTTCTATGCGCGATAAGTTGGATCTGTTTTCAGATTCGTATTAGTCAGGAAAAAAGAGCTCGAGAATGTGTTATCAGTTTTCTTCTAGCTGCTATAGTTCTGGAGGTCCCTTCAGTAGACAACGATGCCCACCCTGTACTCAGCAACACCGATAAGGTCCTGGATCCTTAACTAGTTTGACTAACAGATGACATATTCAACCAACCAGAATAAAGAAATAAGTTTTAAGTGCACTAGAAAAAGCTGTTGATTTCTCCCAGTACTCCAACCCAACTTGAGTTTAAACGATATCGCAGTTCAAAGAAAAATTCTCTGTTGGCTTGCATGGTATATATACAGTAAGGAAGTGCAGAGGTAATCTTCTAATTAGCTTTATGGACTTCGATTCAAAGCGCCGGTTACGACTCTAACCGTCCTATCTTGCTTGGAACCCTAACTACATTGCAAGCTTTGTGCAAGTGTTTGTTGAAGCTGCAGATGTTCGTGGAGTAATGGAGATAGGAGAATCATTTTGTTTGTGCAGAGATGATATACTGGGTGTTATCGGATATTTGTATTTGTGTTTACGATTAAGAGGGGTGGTGCAGAGTTGCTTCGTGCACTATATCGTGGAGATTCAATATCAATCGGGTCGTATCCAGGTGAAAGTTACACCATTTGTTCGTAGGTGATTCTATTATACAGTGCGCGGCATAATTATGGAACAAATTCATTTTATCAGAAGAAAAATATTTGGCAACAAAATCCTGAAACAGGTCAATTTTTGGTTCACTTTTACCAAATTTATATGCATTTTTGAAGGATTTTTGTTGACCCTGTGCCATCCCTATCAACCCTCTAATTTTCTTGAATAGGGCAAGTAGGTCATGTGGTACTTTTTCGGTAAGGTCTTTGTATCTTCTTTACAGGCGTGCAGAAATTTTCAAGAAAAATTTTTTTTCTTGGAAAATTAGTTACTTCAGAGAGGTTTTCAGTATGTGCACTTTGTCATGGCTCATTTACTTCGAGACGATGGTACCTGATGAAATTTGTCACCGAATGAAGGTCGACCATTACAGTTTTGTTCATGCTCAACTTCCAACCCATAGAACCCTATAATAAAGAAAAAAAATGGAGTGACATTGCGTTGTTAGAAATCTTTCTTTGAATTGAAACATTTTATCGAATTTCAACATCAGTAGAAACGTACTAATAACATACCTACTTGAGATCATAACTGAAGCGCAGTGTTTCACACATTCTTATGTTTCACGTGAGGGGGTTGAAAGGGGTTGAAATTGTGCATGAACAAAACTGTAATGGTCGACTTTCATTCAGTGACAATTTTCATTAGGTGCCATCGTCTCAAAGTAAATGAGCCATGACGAAGTGCACCTACTGAAAACCTCTTCGAACTAATTTTTCCAAAAAAAAAATTTTTTTTTGAAAATTTATGCACGCCTATAAAGAAGATACCACAACTTTGTCGAAAAGGTGCAGAAAAATCCTTCAAAAATGCATATAAATTTGGCGAAAGTGAAACAAAAATTGACCTGTTTCAGGATTTTGTTGCCAAATATTTTTCTTCTGAGAAAATGGATTTGTTCCATAATTTTGACGCGCACTGTATATTATGAGATTTATTGTATTCACTGGTGTCCTCACTGCCGATCGTAAACACAATAACTTCCGAAATGAATAATGTAGGAACTCGATATTTGTGAAAAAGGTTTGGACCTTAATTACGAATGCTAGATTTCCTTATGGGCAGAATCCATCCAATGATACTGCAGATATACCAATTGAAAACTTTATTTTCCCAATATTTCCTACAATATATTCAAGGTCTACTTGAAACCCAGACTAGACTGAAAAAATGACAAGTTCAAAAAGAATTTCGTGAGGATAATATGACCAGGAGATCGCAGAATTTGTTGTAATAATACATCGAGATTGAAGATTGACTCAGTATTTCCTGAGTTTTTCCTGAAAACTCAGAGATACCGAGGAAAAAACAATACATTTGACATATTTTTCCCAATATCTCCGAAAATTGTCATCAATTTGGTACACTGCTATTGAATATAGAGTTCAAACTTTAAGCAGAATTTGTTTCAGAATTGAGCGATGATCATGTCATAAGAAAAACTTCAAAAAATTTCAAAAAGCACTGCCGTGAAGGCAGCAACTTTTGCGCGCATGTTCAATGTAGATGACCGCTTCAGCAACGAATTTGAACATGCACGCAAAAGCTGCGGCCTTCACAGCAGTGCTTTTTGAAATTTTTACTGATAAATTACTGGATTTCAATTCGATCAAATCTGTATCTTTGGAAATATTGGAAAAATAAAATTTTGAATGGGTATATCAACGGAATCATTGGGCGGATTTTACCCATTCACGAATTCGACCTTCGTAATTAAGCTCCAAACCTACTCTACAAATATCGAGTTTCTAATTCGTTTCTTACGGAAGTTATTGTGTTTACGGTCAGCCTAACGGCCGACTGCGTAAACACAATAACTTCCGAAAGAAACAACTTAGAAACTCGATATTTGTAGAGAAGGTTTGGACCTTAATTACGAAGGCCGAATTCGTGAATGGGTAAAATCCACCCAATGATTCCGTAGATATACCCAATCAAAATTATGTTTTTCCAATATTTCCAAAAAGACAGATCAGATCGAATTGAAATCCAGTACTTCATCGAAAAATAACAGTTCGAAGTTTCATACAGAATTTAATGAGGATGATATGATAAGAAAATCATAGAAATTTTTTTTCAAATTGTTCTAATGAAACGATTATCACGAAATTTCGCATAAAGTTGTCTTTCAGCATCTCAAAACTAGCTGTGAAGTTTTATCAGGACTGAATCAGTAGTTCTCGAGTTATACTGAAAAAATCAACGATATCGAGAAGAAAACCTCGAAATTTGACATTTTTTTCCCGATATCTCCAAAACTCATAATCGTATCAAACAGAAATTCGGAACACGTCTGTGAAATATAAAGCTCAAAGTGTGAGTTGAATTTTTTTTGGATATGATGAATGATTTCCGAAAAAAAAAAATTTTTGGACCTTCGTAATTAAGCTCCAAACCTACTCTACAAATATCGAGTTTCTAATTCGTTTCTTACGGAAGTTATTGTGTTTACGGTCAGCCTAACGGCCGACTGCGTAAACACAATAACTTCCGAAAGAAACAACTTAGAAACTCGATATTTGTAGAGAAGGTTTGGACCTTAATTACGAAGGCCGAATTCGTGAATGGGTAAAATCCACCCAATGATTCCGTAGATATACCCAATCAAAATTATGTTTTTCCAATATTTCCAAAAAGACAGATCAGATCGAATTGAAATCCAGTACTTCATCGAAAAATAACAGTTCGAAGTTTCATACAGAATTTAATGAGGATGATATGATAAGAAAATCATAGAAATTTTTTTTCAAATTGTTCTAATGAAACGATTATCACGAAATTTCGCATAAAGTTGTCTTTCAGCATCTCAAAACTAGCTGTGAAGTTTTATCAGGACTGAATCAGTAGTTCTCGAGTTATACTGAAAAAATCAACGATATCGAGAAGAAAACCTCGAAATTTGACATTTTTTTCCCGATATCTCCAAAACTCATAATCGTATCAAACAGAAATTCGGAACACGTCTGTGAAATATAAAGCTCAAAGTGTGAGTTGAATTTTTTTTGGATATGATGAATGATTTCCGAAAAAAAAAAATTTTTGGAAACAAATTTCGAAAAAAATTTTTTTTAGAATTTTCTGACAACATGATCCTGACGAAATTTGGCTGAAAGTTGCGCGTCAATATACTCCACCTAATTGCCAAGTTTGAATCCAATCGCTCGAGTAGTTTCTGAAATAAAAAATAAATAACTTCAAAACTTCGAGTGCTTATAACTCCGAAACTATTTGACCGATTTGACCAATTAACAAACTTGATCGCGGCATTCTTATGCGCAACCTATCTTGAAAGTTCAAAGTTGCTAGCTTGCTTCTGTCGAGAGTTACCGTGTCTACGGCCGGACAGCCGGCCGGACAGAATCGATTTTGATCATCAGTGAGTCCAACCTAGTCGATTAAGACCATTTTCGGCTCAATCATCCAAAATTACAGACATTTGGACAAAACGATAGCACGCTGTTCCCCTAGAACATGCGCGCAAAAATTTGCATTTGGCAATTCTTCTGGAATTATTTTGATATTGCCGATATTTCACGAGTGCCAACCTGCGTCAGTTTTAAGTAAAAACAAAAACTTGATAGACGTAAATCATGACCAACCGGGATAGTTATATCTACGGTTCAATAATTCACTTCTATGGACCAAAATGATGTCTCTGAACATATAATGAAAGATAGCCATAAGTACAAATGCTCTCAATTTTCCTTGAATTTCATGAATTTCACCGAATTCCATCCTGTACATTATTGACCACTCAGTCCCTTTCCTTCTCATCCCGTATAATTCAACTTTCCCTGATGCATATCGGGATAACACATAGAGTTTAATGAGTTCCAGAAGAGCTGAGAGTTACGAAATTGTGCCTTCTGGTGGTGCTATGGGCATGAACATGAACTCTCTTGAACTTGCCACATCTCTAGATTTAACGATAGAATGAAGTAGCCCGAACAAGGCCCGACGGCAGGGAAAATTTAGTACAACATATTTCCGAATTCCGTGGAAACTTAGCATATATATTCATATGTTGTAAGACGCAAGGGGAAAATATGTAGCTGTGAGATTTTATGAACGAAAACATGCCAGAGACTTATGAAACATAATTATATAGAGGTTTTTATTAGTGCTACTTCTGTCACTTATCAACATAGATGCATAGAATATCAGGTGCCGAATTTTACCTACTAAATTTCTGTATCCAAAATGTGGAACTAGAATTGAATTCTTTCTTTGAATGGTCAGCGATATTTCTCGTAAATTTCATTGAATAGTTTGGACCTTCCCGAAAATTTTCTATAAAAGTTCATAGATTTTGTATGTGTTAATAAACATTGAGTTCGAAAGTAAAGAATTTGTTGCATGCATTTGGAAAAATTTCAGGGAAATAGTTATGTTCAATATTATTGAATTATTCATTATATAGATCCTTATCTATACAGGGTTGTCCAAGTCACACCTGGGAATATCCAAAAATGCCCCATGTATGTTACGCGATTTTTTGTAGTTTTCGAGTTACAAGTTTTTTGTGTTTTTTTAATTCATTATGCCAACGAGGTTTCAAAAATTCATATCTTTTTATGTAGTAGGTATTTTGCAGTTTTTTTTTCTGTGACGTAACTGCTTGAATATTGGTTCAATAAAAAAATAACTCAGCTTCCTAGAATCATTCAAAGCTACTCAAGAAAGGCTTGAAAGTTAGAACTTCAGTTTTCAATAGGATTCAACCATTCGCTGTTGGGTAAACAATTAACAGTGCTGTTCCTAACGTGGCGCAAGGAATTAGTAACAAAGCCTACACAAAACACACCCGGTATCCTAACTCGCACAAGCTTTAAGCTTCTGAGGGGTTTCGTTGAAGCCTAGGATATTCAGAAAAAATACAAATACAAATACAAATACAATAGGATTCACTCAAACATTCAACATTAATTCGAAAATACAAAAAAGAGTTTTCATAGTTTTTGGCTCGAAAAATTCGCACGGTCCCAAACTACCAAAATCATAAGAAAAAAATAGTGCTTTATTGACCAGTTTTTGCTGTTATCGGCATCGAAAGCGGATAGGCTCAAAAGCATTGGAACACGAGTAAAGTTATTTTTCTACTTTTTATCATTCTCATGGCAAATTAACTCTGAAAATATGATATAAAAACAATTTTAATTGAAATTCCTGCAAAATAATTATTATTTTACATTAAGGTGGATTGGGCGTGCAGGGCCGATCGAATGACCTGCGCGTCCAACAGATCTGAACCCTATTGATTTTTTTATTGGGGATTTTGATGGTGTAAGCGACGAAAAGCAACAATAAAGTTGAATTAAGACAAAAACTCCTAGAAACGGAAAGAAAAATAAAACAGAAAACGTTGATGATTATGTATTCAAAATGGAGGAAGGGATTTTGAAGATTTATTGTAGTTAATGGTAATTTTTCGAAAATTTGTTCTTTTATTTCTCATCCAGAAGCAAAAAATATCACTACTACCAATTTTGAAATATTCTTACATTTCCAATCAGTGGTGAGACCAAAATTTTTTCAAAATTACACGAGCTATATTTGTTTACAGGAACTTCAATTTAAATTACCTTAGGGACACATTCTTGGGTTTAATTTACCATAAGATTGATAGGGAAGTAAGAAAATAACTTCAATCATCTTTTAATGAATTTTAGCCTATTCGCCTTCAAAGGCCGATTACAGGAAAGAGAAGGCCCATAAAGTACTATTTTTTTCTAATAATTTTGGTAGTTTGGGACCGTGCAAAGTTTTAAACTCAGTCAGAAGCTTTGAAAACCCCTTTTTGTATTTTTAAATTGCTGTTGAATGTTTGAGTTAATCCTACTGAAAACTACAGTTTTAAATTTCAAGCCTTTTTTGAGTAACTTTAGTGATTTCAGAAAGCTGAGTTACTTCCGTTATTAAATCAACATTCAGGTAGATCAAATCGGCAAAATACCTAGTTCATGAAGAGATATGAATTTTTGAAACATCGCTGGCATTATAAATCAAAAAACAAAATATAATTCGAAAACTTTTAAAATCGCGTATTTGCATGGGGGTATTTTCGGATGTCAGGAATTTCATGAATTTCATAGTTTTTGCCTGTTCAAGTAATTCATTATTATTATCATATTTCCAGGACTATAATCCCTCGCACAAAATTTAAAAAACCTACTCACTGTCATGGGTAGATTAGAAAATGAAAAGGTACAATTGAAAATCATGGGATCGCTGTGGAAATTCCACAAATTAATTAAAATGTAGGCGGACAGAAGTGAATTAAATTTTCAATTCGATATACAGTCCGCATGATGCCTGCGGATGAAATTGAATGTTTTTTCATTATGTCCCGACGGGGTATTTGTGTAATGAGTTATTTCCGGGAAGACGAGATACTACACGGGTTTCCTGCTACTTCGCAGGGATAAGGGAATATATTTTCATCTCTATTTTCATCTCGTTCTGATGGGTTTCTTCCATTTGGCCGAGTCTGGGTAGACAAAGCATGAATTTTAAAAATATCTTATACAGGGTGAGTCTTTGAGTTGTACAATAATTTCAACCATCGATTTTTCTCACCAGACAATACACTCTTTTCATCTACCATAATTTCAGATTCGGTTAGGATAGAAGATCCAGGCTGTTGAAATTTCTAAAAAACAGTCTTTCTTTTGTAGCGACATGGTTAGATTAGATTAGAGGAGGGGCGATGAGTCTATGCTGACACCTTGACCTAAAGATCTACAGGGTCTTTCACGAGGAATCTCACCCATATTTATACGGGAAACTACTGAACGTATTTTAATGAAATTCAGCACTCATAAGTATTTCACGATGCTGATGAAATCTAAAATATTTTCAAGGCATGAGCACCTCCAGTTTTTCCGGAAATGACGTCAACTTCCGTTTTTCAAATTAGAACACCATTTTTTTATTGCAGAAATAGATTCCTTAGAAAATTTCAATTTATTTTGATGTAACATTTTTCAGTTTTGGTTGGAAAATTCTCTCTGAGCGGGAAAATTCGAAAAAAAAAACGAAAATAGAGCTCCGCTGAAACAAGAATAACTTCGAGGTTTTTGAATGGAAAATTTTCATTTTTGAAATTTTTCAAGATGTAAGATTGATGTATCCACTTTAAAAATCTAAATCGCGATTCATGATACAGGGGGTGAAAAAATCGCTTTCAAAGTTAGGGATGACAAAATCGTGAAAAATCAATTTTTTCAAATTAGAACCTCATTTTTTATGGCAGATATTGAATCTACGTTAAAAAATAATGTGAGTGTATGCATCACACCCTTGCCTAAAATGGATATTTTCTGAGTTATTCACAAAAAACTGTTTTTCGTCTTGAATTTTCAGCTATTTTTTTTCCCTTCACGCCAGAAAGATGAAATTTTCAGGAACTGTTATTTGAACCATGCTGTAGAATTTTCACCCCTTCTTGAAACCGACTCCAAGTTACTATTAGGAGAACCATGGCAAACTCTCGCAGTTATAACTAGAGAAGATGCTCAAAGTTTTGACCGTTAATTTGTAGACATTTATTTATACGTCTCAGGAATGCTTCGTGCGTTGCTCTTCTTATTTCATCGGGAGGAAGAGATCTGCAAAAGTGTTTAAAAACCAAATTGAGTTTCAAAACTATGAATCTAAAAATCTAAACAAACCTGAACGCATTTCTGACTCGTTCTATGCAGTCCCCTTTATCAGTCAGGGGAGTTGAGTAGACAATATTTTTTATCCTACCCCAAACATAATAGTCTAAAGGAGTTAAATCGGGAGAACTTGGTGGCCAAAGATGTGGACCATTGTTCGCCAACCATCGATCTTCAAATAGCCTGTAGAGGATATTTGACACATTGAGTGAATTGTGTGGAGGCGCGCCATCTTGTTGATACCATAAGTCATTATGGTTCTGTACTAGCGGCTCAATTATTTGAGTCAATATGTCAGAATATCTATCTCCTAAGGGAGAACATTCTTTAAATAATGCAAACATGTGTAGTGTTCTATCTTACCAGTTAAAGTCCCATCATAAATGTGAACATCGAGAATTGCATTAATTTTGATAGCGCAAAAAACATTGAAACTCCAGGTCTCTTGAAAGTTCCATTGTCTGAAGTGGTGGTTGTTCTCTTCATCCCAATAATGACTGTTATGCCTATTGAAAGAACCATTCTTTGTGAATTTAGATTCATCTGTCCAAATTATACAGTCCAAAAAGTTTTCATTCTCTTGAAATCGAATCATCATAGCTTCGCAAAACTCTGTTCTCCTGACGAAATCAGTTTTTCAACCAAAACTGAAAAATGTTACATCAAAATAAATTGAAATTTTCTAAGGAATCTATTTCTGCAATAAAAAAATGGTGTTCTAATTTGAAAAACGGAAGTTGACGTCATTTCCGGAAAAACCGGAGGTGCTCATGCCTTGAAAATATTTTAGATTTCATCAGCATCGTGAAATACTTATAAGTGCTGAATTTCATGAAAATACGTTCAGTAGTTTCCCGTATAAATATGGGTGAGGTTCCTCGTGAAAGACCCTGTATTGTGCAACCAAGCGCTGTTTACCAGTCAGGTAGCAAGGCCTCGATAAACTTTACTACCTTACTGGGTGCTACACCCATTATTTGTTCCGGTTTTAAGAAACAGGAGCCAAGAGGCCGCAGCCTTCTCCAGAGGACAGCTTCACATTCGCATAGCAGGTGTTTCGCTGACTCAGTGGGTTCTTGGCAGAAGCGACAGGTATCATCAGGAACCTTCGCCATGTTCCGAAGATGATAATTGACAGGACAGTGTCCCGTGAGTATGCCTGTCGGTTTTCTCAGTTCCAATTTGCTAAGTGAGAGAGCTTTCTTAGTCCAGCTCTTTGAGTATGAGAGGAATGACTTAGCCTGTTTCTGTCCTTCACTCCTTCGCCAGGATCTGGCCTTCCTCTTTTGTTCCCATTCTTTAAGCGCCCTTGCTTGGTGGCTTGATGTGAAGCCGCAAAATGACTCTGGTCCAATGAAGGAGGTTGTTCCCCTCCTCCTTGCTAGCTGATCAGCCATTTCGTTACCATGCACTCCAGAATGACCAGGCACCCAAATAAGGTTGACCTGATTATTTGATCCCAGTGCGTTGAGTGACATTTTGTATTCCCAGACTAGCTTTGACTGGATTGACGGTGAATTAAGCGCCAGTAGAGCTGCTCTGCTGTCAGATAGTATGTATATCCTTTTTTTTTCCGGTAGTTACATCCCGCACAATATGCGATGCACTCCCTTATGGCAAAGGTTTCCGCTTGAAATACCGATGGACAGACGCCCATTGGCAGGGCTAGTTGTAATAGGGGCCGTATACACCGGCTCCGACTCGTCCATCTTCGTTCTTTGAGCTTTCCGTGTAAAACAGAGCGACATGGTTACACCGAATTGAATGAATCTTGGTGTGGAGTTTTTCATAACTATAACACATGCTCTGCAGTAATAGTTTTTATTTTACTATACATGTTATCCTAGTAGACTCGCTGATGCATCAAACTATAACAAATCAGCAGGAAGAACTCAGATACAGTTTATCTCATGTCACCATAATAATTTTCAATCAGTTTGGAATACTGAATTATTCCTTAAAATGCATTGCTCCTTAAATACACCGTTGTAGAGATATTCGACGTCGAATAGAATCCGAGAATTTTTCCATTTTGCATGAATCCGCTCCTGAACTAGTAAATGGCCTTGAATCAAGCTCCGTCCACTTTCATCCGGAACACCGAATACCCAATTATTTATGTATTCTGTGACCAGAGCATAGGAATGAAGACTAGGTTTCTTTGTCTATTGACCAGATTTTTCAGGGAATTCATAGGAGTCCACTTAATGTATTTATAGGTTAGCTGAATGATTTCATAAAACAATTAATTTTTGGATGAATATCGAGTAGTGTCAGTAGAGTCAGTGGTCAGGTGATATGTTTTCGTCACAATAATGTCGTAAAAAGTACAAATTCATGAGTTTTGAGTGTTGAAATGTTTGCTTGCGTTTAGAATTGATTCTCAAAACGAAATCGGCATGATGAGGTTAGCTTTATTCATCATTTTCTGTAAACTGCGCTCCAGCTCTTCAAACCAGATAATTGGATCCAAACAAAGATCAACTAAGATTATTTGTCTATGTTTCTGAATATACATATTTATGAGCATAATGTTGATCATCCGAAAATTGTGTTGAGCGTCCTGCTTCCAAGTGTCATCATAGTTTGCATAGGACATGTTCCGTAAATAAACTTGGATATCTTAATTGCAGGTTTTTCATTCTGTAAATATGAAATTATCAGTTGGTTCCTGGAGAGAAGGTTATTTACGAAAGAAAGGAATTGGTCTAATGGAGAAGCAAGAGCTCCAATAATAATAAATTAACATGATCACAAGGACGAATATCCGTCGATAAATCAACAAATATTTCCCCTTGATCAGAGCTAATCATCCAATCAACCAAAACATTTACACCGAAGAAGCGGAACCAAGGAGAATGACTACAGCTGTTTCAAAGTTATTACTGATCGCCAGGCCAACTAACCTTGGATAAAACCACAAAAGGAATCTCAATACTTGTCACTTTTCAGATGGACCGGTACAGTATAACAACGTGCAGCCCGCCATCTTTTGGGAGCACCTTGCGAATCCCACCTTCGAGTGCAGAATACCCTGATCGATGTGCATGACATGACGTTCATCCTTTAAGCTGGATTTATAAACTTTTCGTTTCCGTTCCCGTTCGCAGCTGACGTTCCCACTAACGTTCCCGTTGACCGCTGGCGGTTCGAAACGAACTATACCCCTTTTATAAACTTGACGTTCGCCGTTCGGCCGGTTCGCGTTTATGAGGTTGTATAGATGTCAAATATCCTGGTAAATTGGGTTTCCTTTGTTAAAGTTGGAAGAATATAACCAAACCAAGCGTAACTTATCAATAAACAAACTAATCTTCGAATTATAAGTGCATCCTAACCTCACTATATTGGTTAAGAAACGAACGGGAACGTCAAAAGATGAAACATGGTCATCTCGAACGGCAGCGGAAAAAACAGGAGAGCGGCACATTATCAGTCAGCTGACGCAGCTACGGACTTTATAAATGCCCCTGCGCATTTAGTGCATTTTAACTTTGAACGGGAACGTCAACTGCGAGCGGTAACGGGAACGTCGAGTTTATAAATCCAGCTTTAGTCTTTCTTCTCCATTCCTTTCATTTTTAGATGTTGAACGTTTTCGTTTTGTGAGAATCCACATGAACCGAGCGTTTCCAGGTCGTGATGGTGTTTGTAAATCTGCAATATCGGGTATTTTGCACTCGAAGGTGGGATTCGCAAGATGCTCCTGGATGATGGCGCGCTGTACGTTGTTATACTGCAGCGGTCCATCTGAAAGGTGAAAAGTATCGAGATACCTTTTGCGGTTTTATCCATGATGTAAAAAACATGGTGTGCTCATCTGATAAAAAAGTGACGTCAGCAAGATCAAAATACAAAGAAATATATATTCTGTGCTTTGAATTTGAATGAAAAAAGTGACGTCATCATTGGTAATTACGATCACAGAGGAGCAGATGAGCACGCCATGTTTTACTCACATAATGATTTTATCCAAGGTAAGTTGACCTGACGATCAGTAATAACTGTGAAACAGCTGTGGTAATTCTCCTTGGATCCGCTCCTTCGGTGTAGATATTTTGGTTGATTGGATGATAAGCTCTGATCAAGGGGGAATATTTGTTGATTTAATAACGGATATTCGTCCTTGTGATTATGTTCAGTTATTTATGAAATTTCGTTGTTGAGAGTGCAATAGATTATATGTCACCAGAACGACAGTCGATTTTCTATGGAATAGATGTCTTATTAGGGGCGTTCGTTTTTCACATCAGACTGCTCAGATTGCTCCCGAGTCGTTCGTTAATTACATTCAGATGTAGGAGACCACAGATGTCAACCGATCGTCAAACAAAATCAGAGCGAGTCGATGACGATCTTTTTAGTCGGTATTATAGACAAGATCGAAGTTTTTTAATGGAGATATTTTGACATATTGTTGATATCAATTACCCAGAAATAATTTCCGTTCAATTTTCATTTCGTGTTGGGTTTTTTCGTTAGCACAGTTCGTACAGAAGTAATTTTTTGGGTGGGAATATATAGAATAAGCTTCATTGGCGTTTGTCCATTCTAAGTTAATTTTGAGATGAAAAAATAAATCAGAAATGCCAACCGGCGAGAGTAATTATGTTCAGAATTCCGTTACTATACCTAGACAAAAGGCTCAACATTTGAAATATTCTGGTCTTAATAATAAATCAACAATTCTCTCCACTAAGAGGTACACAGAGGCCAAGTAACTTTATAATACTCAGACAAGATTCTGAGAACCAAATTTTTATTGATGGCAAGGTGGATATCACTTATCATTGAATTTCGTCTACTTGTATATGAATAAATAATGATTTAAACAATTAACTGTGAATTCAAGCATGATGTAAAAAACATCATGATTTTAAGGAACCTTTGAACTGTTGATTTTCAAATAAGGGCCCTGTTTCTTCAGCAAGCCCCTGTATTTTTTTCAGAACTGTCGTCGTCGTCCTCTTTAACATGGTCGATCATTATTTGATATTCTTCCCTAATCAGCTCTAATGGAGTTACATTTATACATATTTCTTCCAACGAGCTGAGAAATAAACACTGCAGAAAATAAAATATATGATTAACAATTTTGATTTGACATCAGTCATTGATACACAGATGAGAGGATATCTTAAGGCGGTTTCGGAAACTTGATCGGATTAACTCGGGTAACTTACCCGGGTCACCCAAATGACAGATACAGCGTTCAACATCTGTCATTTGAGTGATCCCGTGTTGATCCGATCAAGTTTCTGAAATCGCCTATATATTTATGGTCTGTGATTCTCATTTCGTTTGGGTCGTTCGTTTACTCCAGATGAAATCTGAGAAATCCATAAGATCTGTGGTCACGTGACCAAAAAATCTGTCGCCTCTCGGATGCAATAAACGAACGCAGCAATTAAGTCACTACAACCAAAATATCTGAGTTCGTTCACGGAAGATATCCTTTGCCAGCTATATTGACATTATTGACGTGAATTCAGAAGGTCCAACAAAATTATCAGCCAATCAGACATGATGATTACAAATATCGATATGTGGATCCAATTATCTGGTTTGAACAGTCAAGACCAGTTTACGGATGCTCACAAATATAACCAGCCTCAATGTCGAATTAATTCTGAAATTTTTACTCAATTCAACTATCAAAAACCTTATACCCTTTCTGGACACCTTGTATATTATCACCAAATGTCTCCTCTTCTTCACAACTCCACTTACAACACCGAACTGAATAATTAACTGAACCATAACAAACCGAGTATCTAAGGCCCTAAAATCACCATAAACCAGGGAGAAATTTCATGTTGCTTCCATATTTCTAGGAAATTTGCGGCAATGAATGCCGCATTCCACTCCTCGTTTAAACGTACTATAAAGTCCTTCTGCTGTCCTGGCTGCCCAACTCTGGGATGGAATTTCTCTACGGAACCCTAATTTGCATTCTGCGATATCTATATTTTGTCATCGCGAGTAACCTCAGCATGACCGTTATTGAGAACCATAACTCGAGTGTAATGCTGAGGTGAAATATGCTGCGGACAGGAAAGAAATATAGCAGAGGGTCAGAGGTTGCAAAAAAAGAGATTCGGAAGCAAAGATGGGTTTTCTGGATATTCATGAGTGGGCCGGTTTTTTCCCGACTTCAGTTTCGTTGTGGTGCAAAAATGAAAATTCGAATAAAATAAATCATGAGGGTGGAAAGGGTATTCCAATATACCTGTCAGGAGTTTGAAGGTTATTCACGAATGGTGGTTTGTACTCATATAAGTGCTTCAGAAAATGTTAGCTCTTGGAAAAATGAAATGAAAATATGGTTTAGAATACTCCTGAAGAGCCGACAATACGGCTAGGCAACACAGTCACATTCAAGTTTCATTAAAACTCGTTGATTTCTCAAGGTCAGGCACCTGGACTCGGTCTTCATGCTTCAACGTTGCCAATAGCTGCGTGAAATATTAGAATTCGGAGAAATTTCGATGTTTATAGGAGAAAACGGGGTGAGGTTCTGCGGGATCCAGTGAGTATTTTTTGAAATTTTTTTTCTATGATGTACTCAATTCTTTTGTGAGAATGAGCGATGTTAGTTATTTGTCCATTTTTCACTCCATTTCAGTTTTATTTTCCCGACATTGCGTATTCTTACAACTTTTTTCAATCATTTGCAACAAAAATTTTTTTGAAAAAAACGAACTGAGTGACCAGGATCCCAGACTTAGGATACTTTATAGCGCTTTCAACGAAAGGAACCTTTTTTGTCGAAAATACAAAAGGTGTCTGTTTTATCGATTACAATTTCTATGATATGATTTACTTCGTATTTTTTTCAACACCAGACAATTCAGTTACCCCAAAAAACTCATATGTACCCAATTTCATGAAATTCCGCCAAATTTTCACAAAGCTATCGCAAATTAATGGGATTTTGGTGGGATGTTGAAGAGGTTTTAGCACCTGTGGGGTATATTTTAGGACCTAAGTTTATAGTGAGTTTCTATTATATTTTGATCTCTAGTATCATTCCCCAAATACAGGGTGATTCCTGAGTAGACCGTCAGATTTTGGGATGAGTTTACACTATACAAGACAGTCTCGAAACAATGGTTGGTTTATGGTTGGGGGTCTCTATTGAGAATATACAGGGTGATTTGTCCGATTCGACCGATTCTACTTTTATTGATAACTTTGGCATGGCTCATTCTATTTTAATGAAATTTTCAGTGAAGTACAATATTAATGAGTACATTTATTAATTCTTAATTCTTTTTCAAAATAAGCTGTTGTTATTGTAACAATTCCAGATTAATTGTGCAGGTTAAAAAAAACACTCTGTACATCGCGTTTCCAAAATTACGCTATCTGTTTACGATTCTACTATGATGAGTCATTATTTAAAAGTTTCTAATTCATTTAGCACACCTCGAGTTTTCCGAGAAAATTTTATCAAAAAAAGGCAATGTCGAAATTTCGCTTCAATCGATTCTACTTTTATTAATAACTTTGGTATGGCTCATCCAATTTTGATGAAATTTGCAGTGTGGAACAATTTGAATGAGTACATTCAATAATTGCAACAATCTCTCAAAAAACAGGGTTGTTTTTGTAAAAATTTCAGAATTTTAGATTAATTGTGCAGTTGAAAAAAACACCCTGTACATTGCTTTTCCAAAACTTTCGTATTCGTTTTAGATTCTACAATAATATGTCATTATTCAGAGGTTTTCAATTTCTTTGGCACACCATCGGTTTTCCGGGAAAAAATGTTTGAAGAGGAGCATAATCGAAATTTGGCGCAAAAGCAGCGAGAATATTCTACACTAGGTAGTAAAGCTGCATTCTAAGGATGCAAACAGTTTTTAAGTTATAAAATATTCTTTTCTAATTCCAAATTCATATTTGATTGCTCATATTCTATATGGAATCATTCAATTTAGAATATATGTCGAATTCGAAAAACTTTGCATCCTTGGGATGTAAGGCTTTCCTACCTAGTGCGGAATGCTCTCACTGCTTGTGAGCCAAATTTCGATTATGCTCTTCAAAAAATGTTTTCTAGGAAAACCGCAGGTGTGCTGAAGAAATTGAAAGCCTCTGAATAATGACATATTATTGTAGAATCTGGAACGAAAAAGAAAAATATGGAAAAGCAATGTACAGGGTGTTTAACTGCACAATTAATCTGAAAATCTGAAATTGTCACAATTTCAACCCTGTATTTTGAGAGCTTGTTGCAGTTATTGAATGTACTCATTCAAATTGTTACACACTGCAAATTTCATCAAAATTGGATGAGCCATACCAAAGTTATCAATAAAAGTAGAATCGATTGAAGCGAAATTTCGACATTGCCTTTTTTCGAAAAATTTTTCTCAAATAACTAGAAATGTGCCAAAAAAATCAAAAACTCCGAAATAATGACTTATTATAGTATAATCGTGAACAGATAGCGTAGTTCAGGAATCGCGATGAACAGGGTGTTTTTTCAACCTGCACAATTGATCTGGAATTATCCCAATAACAACCGCTCATTTTGAAAAAAGTTTTGAAATCAATGAATGTGCTTATCAATATTGTACTTCGCTGAAAATTCCATTAAAATCAAATAAGCCATACCGAAGTTATCAGTAAAAGTAGAATCGGTCGAATCGTATAAATCACCCTGTACATTCTCAATAGAGACCCTCAACCATAAACCAAACATTGTTCCGAGACTGTCTTGAATAGTGTGAACTCATCCCAAAATCTGACGGTCTCCTCCGGAATCACCCTGTATATAAACGTTAACTCCGGATATTTTGTATAATAGGAACTGATCCATGAAGAAAAGAGAGCTCCAGTAGTAATCAACTAACATAACCACAAGAACGGATATCTGTCGATTAATCAACAAAGATTTCACCTTGATCAGATCACCAATCAATCGAAAAATCTACACCGAAGAAGCGGTATCCAAGAAGAAGGGTTACATCAGTTTCACAGTTTTTACTGATCATCAGACCCTATTTTCTTGGATAAACCGCATCAGAATCTAGATACTTGTCACCTTTCAGATGGACCGCTGCAGTATAACAACGTACAGCGCGCCATCTCCTGGGAGCATCTTGCGAATCCTACCTTCGATTGCAGAATACTTTTATCGATGTGCATGAGTTTCATCATTTTGTAGTAACTTTGTATAATATTTTGTTCATAGCGTTCACCCATCTAGACAACGTTTTCAAATCTGTTTGACTTATAGATACTCGATTCGAGTCATGTCCGTTTTGAATGATTTCCGTTACTCAAAGACAGCTCCAATGATTTATATGAAAGAATATTCGAAGATAGGGTATGAAACAAAATATTTCAATATCTATATATGAGTTTACCGAATGAAAATACCAGGCAAAGCTAACTCGCTCAAGTATTGGCGTCTGAATTTAAAATCGCAGCGCCACGGTGGCCAATTTCAGAACCTTAGATACAGACATAGATGTTGTTTTAATAGTCGATTTTGAACTGTTTGTTAGTGTTTGGTTTGATAATTTTTGATTTCTCGATTTATTCAAAGACTTTTTTGACTTTTATAGTTGACGAAAGTATTACTGGGAGTACATATTCCATTCTTATAAAGTAGGTATGTATCATTCTTCAATCTTACTGAGTGTAGCAATTCTGAAATTACGGGGATATTTCCAAGGTTAGACAGTACTTTAATATTATTTATTTTCAGATCCAAATGGCAAGATTGACTTCGGTGGATTTCTTAGGTTGTCTTGAAAGTTGAAGAACAGATAGTATTGTAGAACATACTTTTTGGAATAATGGACAAATACTTATAACTTTACTATTTTTATGGCGAAGGACTAAATACTCAATATATTGTGGATAAAATGAATACATTCACATAAAACTAATGCTACTTGTAACGTAAGTCTTATTCATTATGGATTGACCAATAAATATTCCAACACTCATATGATTGGTCTTGAAGAAGCTGTAATAAATAAGGCTTGTACAGTTTTGCTTTCATCTGCAGAAGCACTTTGAGCGAAGAGTATTCATCTCCACCTCCTTGTTGAGACACTTTTTTTTCAATAGTCAGTTCTATCACTAAAACATTTAAGTTGTTCCTTAATGATCAGTTCAACAGGCAGATTTCTGGAAGGCAGAGCATTCCTCTTAAGTAAATTTCTCTGCTTGGATTAGGAGCCTGGAAAAAAGTTGTCTTCATGAATGTGATCTAATATTTCAGGAGCAATTCGTGCTTACCTCTATTAAAATGATCATTATCGGTAAAATGCAGGTAACAGACTCTCATAAATCTTGTTTGTTGGTTTTTATCGATTCTTCAACACTTTCAGGCCCTACTTGTTAGAGGAAGTTTCTCTTACCCTAACACGAAATTTGTCACTGGGCTGTGGATATCTATGGGAAGGGATATTTGAGTTTGCTTTTCCTCAGTAGAAGCACTTATAAAATCATACAAACGCCAAGGAAATTGCATTAACTGTTTCATTTTCTTAACATTTCTTTCAACTTGTCAATGATAATGTCAGTTCCTCGGGTTACTCGGATAGCCACTAGAGGAAGTAGCGCTCATCTTCATTCGACAATTGGATCCTTACTTCGAATACAGCTAATAAATCAGTGAAAAACTCTTTTCCCTGACGTGACTTCAATGTGACCAAAATTCAAATATTCAAGTCTATTCCTATCGAATTCCTGCGAACCCAGCGATAGGAATAATCTTTCTTTCCCGCCCTCCTGCCGCATCAATAGCAGTAAACAAATCGGGGTCGGAAAATCCATCAGAAATTTTCCGGCGAGGAAATACCGACACCGGCGCCCGACAAACGTTCATCATTCAATTCGATATACCACCCGGAGAAAAAGAGAAAATTGAATCTTTATAGTGTACCTGTTTCAACGAACCTCTCCACTTCGCTTCCTATATTGAAAAATTGAGGGAGTTTCCGCATTCCAGGGCCGTCTTGGGGTCGAGATTGAAATGGCTGATTTGAAGAGCCTGTTGGAAAACTCAGGATTATAATGTGAATTTGTACAAAATGGGTCGTATGAATAAAAACCTAGAAAAGCACTGACGTGAGGTCAGGAGCTTTTAGGCGCTAGTTCCGTTGCAGAAGCGGTCACCTATACAAGTATTGACCCCGCCAAACGCAGATCTTCTTTTCATATGGTCCTCACGAAATTCTGCATGGACCTCAAGCTATAATTTTCAATTGAGTACTATGTAGATTGCAAATCGATCCAAAATTTTGAATTGGTAGAACCCTCTAAAGAATAATTGGCGAATTCAACCCATTCAAGCATTCGACCTTCTTAATTAATTGAAAACCTACTCTAAAAATATATTCCCTAAGTCCATTCTTTCTGAAGTTAATGTGCTTACGGCCGATCTAACCACTGATAGCAAACAAGATTACTTCCCGGGAATCACCTCATGAAGCATAGAGTGTGAACAGAAGACTGTAATGTTCGACTGCCGATCTATTGACGCCACTATCCTGTATAAAGTCACTGTAGGATCCAGTAAATGCTTCTACTATTCACCAGTAGATGTCGTGAAAGTTTGATGCAAACAAATATTCTAAACGCTAGATATTCGTGTTTTTTTAGGATAATTCAGAGAATACATATTTAATTGGACTGGAATTGAGTCTTCGGTTTCGATTAAAGTAAAATTTCAACGGAATTGGAGATTTGATTTCTTAAATATGAGAATTTATGGAATAAATTTCCTGAATTTTTTTATCGATTTGTTTCTGAGGATATTCAGGAAATCTGATTGGACTGAACTGAAGTACTCGGTTATGAAATGGCGATCTGGAGATTTCAGTGACATTTGAATAAAATATGAGAATTTGCAAGAAAAATTTTTTTTTTGCGAATTTCTCTACGGATTATTCTTCTCATTGATACTGTTTCTTCACCAACCAAGTTTCATTTCCATCAGATGAATATCTTTCGAGTTCTTGAAAAATCAATATTTCAAATGGCTAAAACACAAAAACCATTCGGCATATTTGGCCCATTAACGAACCTAATCGAGATATTCAGGATCAAAACCTTACCTGAGAATTTCAAAACTTCAGGTCCTTTCTTTCTCGAAAGTTACAGCACACACGGACGATCGGACGGACAGAATCAAATTTTCCACGGATTCTTCATCAGTGTGTCCAACCTAGTCGTTCGAGACAAATTTCAGCTCAAAATTCGCAAAATACAGACATTGTGACGAAACGATAACGCGGTGTTTCCCAGAACAAAAACGTAAAAACAAGTATATACTGATGCTTGAAGTATCAGCATTTGCTATACACAGTAGATACTTCAAAACTTAGAATTAACTTCATTTCGAATTAGATACTCGTAATTTTTCCGGAAGCAACTAAACCAAATAGCACCTCGTGGAAATGACAGAAGTATGTACTACACTGTGGAGTACTCACGAAAATATTTCATTTGAACAAATTCGATTGAATACTGCAATATATCCCAAAATAAATATCGGATAGAATTATAATTTGAAATACTTCTGTTGAATATTTCAACGGGCCTGTACCAAATTTCAACGTTATCTTATTCTGAATTTTCACCTACAAAAATGCACGTTGTTATTCTTCAATAGGTCTCTTGAATGAATTTTTTTTTCATTGGAATCAAATATTCTATTCGTAAGACCACTGGAAAACTTTAACCGCCATTAAAAATTTCAATTTTAACGAGAAAATGATCTTTTTAATTCTGCTCCGCATGTCGGTTGTTTAACCGGATGAAACTTCGCGGTTTCCATGACGTATGGGGATATATCCACTCTCTACCTCTTCCCGTGGACTTTTCTCTCTAGCAAGCCAATAGGCAGCGTCGGGCCCTATCGATCGGTGAATCGTACAATAACGAGTGACGTAGAGACGATCTGACGCGTTTCTCCCGCTTCGACCTTGAGTCCCGATTTGGTCATTTTTAAGACCGAATTATTCAAAATTCGCGAATTGTTGAAGTGTGTGATAGCAAACATTATGATTTTGTATCGATATAGAATAAGAAAAACATAAAAATATGATAATTCGTGTTATATGCGACCTATTAATTACGAAGCTTCTGTACTTGTCGAGATATTGAGGACATAACCTCAAAATTTCAATTGGAAATAACTCCGAAACTGTCCGGCCTATTATGCCCAGTAACGAACTTGCCTGAGATATGCAGGCTGCAAACCTAACCTGAAAATTCCAAGTTGTCCAAGGTCTTTTCCTTCGAGAGTTAGAGCTCATAAGAGCAGACGTATGACCGGTCATAATTAAATTTCACCACTGACTATTCCTCAGGGCGTCTAAACTAGTCGTTTCAGACCAAATTCGGCGCAAAAATCGAAAATTACAGACTTTTGGACCAAACGACTTGTCTTAAATCGAAAGCCCTCCCAACGACATATTCCTTGCTTGTACACCTCTCACCTCCCCAACACAATTTCACTTTTCCTCCTCCCCAACCACCCCTGGCCTAGAGCCCTTCCGACCCGGAGGTGAATAACAGGAAAAGTTCAATTTGAAATATAGCGTTAAGGGTAGCCGTCGAAGAATGTCGCGTAGTTTGAATTGGATGTTGGAAGTTAATCTAGTACCTACTTCTGGGAAACGGGTTGATAGAGGATCCGAATCGAGATAGAACCACCCCCCAACCCCTATGTTCACCCCCTGGTGGAGGTTTTGCCCGTCGCGTCCATTTGGAATTGGTTCGCTGAAATATGGACATGAGAATCGTTTTGGATGTCAGATTTTAGAGGGCGCATATTTTCCGGTAGTTTTTCGGGGTATCGATTCAGGGGTTGATAGAAGGTTTAAGGGTGGTAAAGGATAAGATTCAGGAATTCTGCAGGTTTAGCAGGAATGTCAGCTTTTTCTGGTACGATGTCGAATTCGTTCTACTCGGAAAATATACATTTTTAGTCCCTTCCTTTTATTCCGTAGTGAGTTTGTCCACCTAATAGAAATAATCTAGAAAAGCACTGCCGTGAAGGCAGCAGATTTTGCGCGCATGTTCAATGTAGATGACCGCTTCGGCATCGAATTTGAAGATACGCGTATGCCTTCACGGCAAAGCTTTTCTAGATTTTTTTTCGATAAGTTACTGGATTTCAATTCGATCTAATCTGTATTTTTGAAAATATTGGAAAAATATGTTCCCAATATTTCCAAAAATAAAAAAAATACAGATTCAATCGAATTGAAATCCAGTACTTCATCGAAAATAACAGTTCGAAGGTTCATACAGAATTCAATGAGGATAATAGGATCACAGAATATTAAATATTTGAAAAAAAAATTGAATTATTTTAAAAATTGTTCTGATGACACGATCATCACGAAATTTCGCACAATGTTGTCCTCCAACATCTTCAAACTAGCTGCGAAGTTTCATCATGATTGAGTTAGTATTTCTTGATTTATACCAAAAAAATTTCAAAAAGCACTGCCGTGAAGGCAGCAACTTTTGCGCGCATGTTCAATGTAGATGACCACTTCAGCAACGAATTTGAACGTGCGCGCGTACCAAATTTCAGTTCGATACGATCATAAGTTCTGGAGATATCGGGAAAAAAAATGTCAAATTTCGAGGTTTTCTTCTCGATATCGTTGATTTTTTCGGTATTACTCGAGAAATACTGATTCAGTCCAGATTAAACTTCATAGCTAGTTTTAAGATGCTAAAAGACAACTTTATGCAAAATTTCGTGAAAATCGTGTTATTAGAACAATTTGAAAAAAAAAATTTATATGATTTTCTCATCATATCATCCTCATTAAATTCTGTATGAAACTTCGAACTGTTATTTTCGATGAAGTACTGAATTTCAATTCGATCTGATCTGTATTTTTGGAAACATTGGAAAAATAAAATTTTGATTGGGTATATCTACGGAATCATTGGGCGGATTTTACCCATTCACGAATTTGACCTTCGTAATTAAGCCCCAAATCTACTCTACAAATATCGAGTTTCTAAGTCGTTTCTTCCGGAAGTTATTGTGTTTACGGTCAGCCTAACGGCCGACAGCGTAAACACAATAACTTCCGAAAGAAACAACTTAGAAACTCGATATTTGTAGAGAAGGTTTGGACCTTAATTACGAAGGCCGAATTCGTGAATGGGTAAAATCCACCCAATGATTCCGTAGATATACCCAATCAAAATTTTATTTTTCCAATATTTCCAAAAATACAGACCAGATCGAATTGAAATCCAGTACTTCATCGAAAATAACAGTTCGAAGTTTCATACAGAATTTAATGAGGATGATATGATGAAAAAAACATATAAATTTTTTTTTTCAAATTGTTCTAATAACCCGATTATCACGAAATTTTGCACAAAGTTGTCTTTCAGCATCTTAAAACTAGCTGTGAAGTTTAATCAGGACTGAATCAGTATTTCTCGAGTAATACCAAAAAAATCAACGATATCGAGAAGAAAACCTCGAAATTTGACATATTTTTTCCCGATATCTCCAAAACTTATGATCGTATCGAGCTGAAATTTAGTACACTGCTGTGAAATTGGAAGGTCAAAGTGTGAGTATAATTTTTTTTGGATATGATGAATGGTTTCCGAAAAAAAAATTTTTTTGTAAAAAAATTTCGAAAAAAATTTTTTTTTAAATTTATTGACAATATGATCTTGACGAAATTTGGCTCAAAGTTGCGCGTCGTTATACTCCACCTAACTGCCAAGTTTGAATTCAATCGCTCAAGTAGTTTCTGAAATAAAAAATAAATAACTTCAAAATTTCAAGTGGCTGTAACTCCGAAACTATTCGATCGATTTGGCCCATTAACGAACTTAACCGCGGCATTTCAATGCGCGACCTACCCTGAAAGTTTCAAGTCGCTAGCTCACTTCGTTCGACAGTTATCGTGTCTACGGCCGGCCAACCGGCCGGCCGGCCGGCCGGCCGGCCGGACAGAATCGATTTTGACACCGAATTCGTCATCAGTGAGTCCAACCTAGTCGATTGAGACCATTTTCGGCTCAATCATCCAAAATTACAGACATTTGATCAAAACGATAGCACGCTGTTCCCCTAGAACATGCGCGCAAAAACCAACGATATCGAGAAGAAAACCACGAAATTCTACATATTTTTTCCCAATATCTCCAGAACTAAGAGCCGTATCGAATTGAAATTTGGTACACTGCTGTAAAATATGAGGTTCAAGGGACAGCTGATATTGTTCTCGAATATGAATAATAGTTTCAGAAAAAAAATTTTTTTCCAAAAAAAAATTTTGAAAATTTTTTTTTTTAGATTCAGTAACCATACAATATCGACGAAATTCTGCTGAATTTGCGCGTCATTATGCTCCAAATAAATGACAAGTTTCAATTCAATCGCTACAGTTGTTTCTGAGATATGAGGAAAATAGCCTCAAAATCTCAAATTGCTATAACTCCAAAACTATTTGGCTGATTCGGCCCATTAAGGAACTTAACCTTCGTGTTTTGAAAGGCAACCCTTCGTGAAATTTTCAAGTCTGTAGAATCCTCTGTACGCCCGTTAGCGTGGTGACGGCCGGCCAGCCGGCCGGACAGAATCGATTTTGACATCGGATTCGTCATCAGTGAGTCCTAATCGTTTGAGACCATTTTCGGCTCAATCATCGAAAATTACAGAAATTTGGACCAAACGATAGCACGCTGTTCCCCTAGAACATGCGCGCAAAAACGCTGCAGATTTTATACAAGGGTTTATTATGTTCTCAGTTGAAAAACCCAATACCGATGACATCTTGAATGAAACTTATATAGGTATTATTCATAACGGATTGGTTTTCCACACCAAAATTTGAAGCACTTTTCTTCATAATTCAGCGAATTTGTTGAAACCATCCAATGATTCCGCAGATATACCCTTTCAAAATTCCGTTTTTCCGATATTTCCAAAAACGAAGATCGAATCGCCCTTCAATGAAAAACGATGCAAATTTCACACAAGAGTTTATTATTTTCTCAGTTCAATAACCCAATACCATTGATATCTTAAATAAAACTCATATACTATTCATAACTCACCCCAAAATTTGCAGCGTTTTTCTTCATAACTCAGGGACCAATAGTCGGAAATCGTCCGGGTGAAAATTTTTGAGTTGAGTTAAGGAACAATGATCAACGTTGAGATTTTCATGAAAATTCGGTGGTAAGCTTTCGAGAAATTTTTTTTCCCTCCTACCCCCAATTTGGAGCTCTTAGGGTACACATATCCTGCTGAAAAGCTTGGAGGATCAATCACGAGAGACACAAGATTTTTCTACCAAGTTTCACGGATTTCGGTTCAGTACTTTCAGAGGAAAACCCGGACAACGGACGTCGGACGGACGGATTTTTTCCTATATTAGTTCATTGAAATCTACATACCTCAAAATGTAACGTGTGAAATTTTCAGGGAGGGCTATTTTTTTTTTTTGGTCGATCACTAAAGTTTATTATTCGATTTTATCAAATAATAAACCAAAATCAAGGCAAGCATTGAATTTTTGAAAATTTTGGAAAATGAAATTTTGAATGCATGTATCTATGGAAACATTAGACGGATTTTACACGTTTATGAATTCGACTATCGTTATTGAGCCTCAAACCTACTCTACTGATATAAATGTTCTAGAAGTTTATGTCGGATGTATGCTCGACCTAACGTCTTTTGTTATCCGTTCAATTCTTCCAGTCTGGAGCCTCTTATATAACAGAAATTTTCCCCTTACGAATCTTCGACAAAGGAAAAGAGGATTTCGTTTTTTTCCAACATTTCCATTCGCTTTCACTTCCAATCTAGAACTTATTTCCTCTTGAATTTCATTGAGATGGAACCATTCATGTTCTGGGTTTTCACTGCCAATATCTGAAACAGAACTATTAAGAATGAATCAAAATTTTTTTTTTTTATGGAAAACACATTTGAGATTGCAGAATCGAACTGTTTGTCAAGGGCGGTTTCGAGGAAAAAGGTCACCTAATGAACAATACAGGAACAGTACAAACGATCAACAAAGTGAACTGTAACGCCGGCCACATAAGCACCGGTCTACCGGAGAGGTTGACCTGTGCAGGTTTCAGGCCTGACGCCGTACATGTATGGGATGGTCGGAGGTCTCGCACAAATGCTTCAGTTCATCGTAGGGTGCTTCGAGAAAAATCGAATTTCTGTTCTTCTACGGTCGCCTGTGCAGATAGGAAAACCTGCGCAGGTCTATTCCCATAAACGCACTGGTCGACCTGTGCAGGTATGCCTGCGCAGTTCAACCTCTCCAGAAGACCGTAACGTATGTGGCTGGCATAACGTTTCTAAATCTGACTCCTTCATCAGACAAACAAGAAAATTTGCAGAATTTTTTTTTCATTCTTCGCTTTTGAGACTTCTGTCAATTCTATTTAATTTTTAGTAGTTTTGTTCCAGATGTTGGGAGTGAAAACCTAGAACAAACCTACAAAATGATGCAAAATTCTCTCAGAATAACCTTTAATCGATACATTCATTATCAGTTTGTATTTCGTGATTCCTCATTTCAAATAGGCTTGAACCTTCACCGAAATTTTCTGTTTGATTTCATCAGATGCAATATATGGTTTCAGTTTGAGTTATTTGGAATTCGAGCAATAAAGTCCATTCCATGCTAAGTTTTATTTGAAAGTTAGGAAAAATTGGGGTATCTACATATGTTGTTGGGCATGAATCTGTTCTACAGTGTGTGGCTACAAAAGGTTCCCAAACAAAATCCCGAATAATAAATTTTACTTATTCTTACTCGTCGGCCTCCCTACGATTCTCTATCCACTATTTGGGATCCGCTCAAGAATTATAAATTACTTAGACGTTCACGGCTAAGGCTGAGGGGCTAGATGAACCCATCCTAGTCCGAACAGTTCGTTATTCTAGAATGGATTTATTCATGATTTTCAAATTTGAATCAGATGCTTATATTCTACTCATTCAATGAATCACTGGGCAATTATACCAACAAATTTTGTGTGTCTAGTATAATCTTCATGAGAATGCGTGCTCGTCTAGGCAGCTATCATGATCATATCATTTAGACCTAGAACAAATTTCTATAATTTCAAAATTTCACTTGAAAATGGTTTTAAACGCCTATCTCGAACTTACTTATCAAGAATTCTTGGCCAAATTATATTCTGTCCGTCTAGTCCATATGTTTGAAATGGTAATTTCAAGCTCTATAGAAATATCTAAAAATATACAGTCTCTCGTTAAAAAAAATCCTTGTGATATCTTATAAAATACCAGTTCGTAGAAAATTCAACTAACGTTATTGAATTCTACGTGATGAGTTGCTACGAGAAAAAAGTTCATGGTTTTAATCTTCCTAGGAAAATTGTATTTTGAATCGACTTAGAACCGGTCATGGTCGCTGTAATAGTTTCCTCTTCAAATGGAATTCGGTCGAAAGTCCAAGGTGTGAGAGCGGAGAAGAAGAGGAAACAATAAAACATGTAGTTTATAGTTGTCCATTATATTAATTTGACGATGGTTTCGAGGCAATTCATTCGGTGTCTGATTCTTTTTTGAGATGGATCGTGAACTTCAAATTAATTTAATGGGTACTGAATCATTTACTAGTTCATATTGGTTTTTTCGTCTCCTTTCTTGTTTTCTGATTTGATTCCAAGATTTCAACCTGCATCGAATAGGAAAGAAGGAATTTTGTAGATGAAAAAGAAGCCCTTCAATAAAAAACAACAAATTCATTACACCTATACGGGGAGACAGAGTTTTTCCTGAGGTTTTTATCTGTGCTCTTGTATCATACCTTAATAATGTATGGTACCTCGTTTACATTTCATCTACTAATACTGTTATGACACATATTGTTTGATATAAAAAAATGTACTGCTCATCTCAAAAGAATATACATATGTACGAGAATGTTTTCGCAGGAATAAAAATTCTCAAAGGAAAAAACAACAGCAATATTTCTAAAATCAACATTTTTGGAAAACACCAGGTAACTGTCGATTATTTTCGATCTATCTAGTACAGAAATAGGACTTGCCCTTCAGAGGTGTCCAATTTGTTCCACCCTGTGCCACTCACACACACTTAGAAAAAATTCAAATGACCCGATTCATACCGATATTTCTTTCTCTCCGAATCCCATTCGGATACTGATTTCAATCGAAACGTCACTTCGAGTTCAAGAACCGGAAGAAATAAACGTCCCTAGGTACACCAGCTCCGGGAAAACATGGAAATCGAAGAGGCATTGGCTAAACTGCTATCGTACATCCTTCTAATGGTAAACCACCGAACTTTTACAGCTAAAACAACCACACGGGCTCCTTCCAGTGTAACATATGCCACCATAATTATGTTTTATGATGCTCTCTCCGGTTAAATCGAATCCCAAAGAAGCTTTTCACCTATAAATGCGCAGTTTATGGGACATCCCTTTCAGGTTAACGATTTCCAGCACTTCTTGAACATTTTGAATATTTCTCAGTCGAGAGAGGACGTTAGTTCTGCAAAAATATCAATTTGTTAGCGATGCTAAACGACGCGTTGGCTTCCGGGGTTTGAGTATATGTATATGGAAGGGATTTTTCACAAGTTCATGGGGATATGTTGGGAATTCTCAAAGGAAGATATATGTACGAAATATACTTAGACGTTTGGGTAAACGAGAATCTTACAGACTAGCAGCTTTTCAATTTCGATGAGAGTGCAGGACATTTATCATTAGCAGGACTTATTCGAACTCTTGATACACAGGGTGTTAAGTAGAGAATAATTCGAATTTCAGATGAAGCTGGAGTATTTGGAAGAAATTTTCCACGTGTTTATGACGATATGCTGAGAATTATTTAAAAATGGAATATGTACGAAATATATTGAGACGTTTGGGTATACGAGAATATAACCAATTTCAAGCGAGTAACCAAAACAGATTGGTTAAAACCAATCCTTTTTGGTCTAAACCATTTCATTCAAGCGAAATCGGTTACTCTAACGGTTCAGGTTCCATGACGTCATGGATCAGTTGTGAAAGGACCACAACTATAACCAAAATTTTGCGGTTTTAACCCAGCTCTGGACTTGTTTTTCACGAGCGGTCCATCAAAATAGTTGGAATTTCGGAATATTTGAAATGGCCGCAAACGTCAACAGTCAAAATATTTATTTGATTTCCCTGAATTATCAAGCTGTGACTGAAATGTTCAGGTGGAAGATATTGAAACACCCAATTTACTCTTGAATGGTGAGTAAAACTTATTTTTGTGTTGTTCTCCGAGTTGAACTTTTGGTATACCAAAAGTGTTTGTAACATTCATCAATCGATTTCTTTCTTTCCGATTAAAATTTTAGATTGTATTAGTTCGAAATGGCATCCTCCCGAGATGACTATTGTTGTGTTCCTCGACTCAATGTAATTCATGTTCGAAGAAGAAAGGATCATCAACTTCCCTAAGTTCTCATTTTTTCCAAAGCCAAATGAAAGTAAAGATAATTAGGAAACAGCATCTGGCATGGAAATCGATGATAGAAGAAAGGCCTGGATTTCATAAAGGTAAAATACAATGTATTCATTTCAGAACAACTTCATGTCGATATGTTTTAGGTATAAATGAAAATGAAAGAATTTTGATGAAGAATGCTGTTCCTTCGGAGAGACTACCGAGTACTTCTGCAGCGAGTTCTGCAGCTACCTACTTTACTTACTACACAAAGTGATATTCAAAGAGAGAGATCTGATTCAAAACCTGACAAAACTAGATATACTGTTAAAATTGATAATTGCTAAAGTTATTAATATAAATACATTAATATTTTTTATTTCTATATAGGTAGGTTGAACCAGCTGTGACATTTTTCATTTAGCTTGTATCTTAAGCTGCTGTGATATAAAAATAAAATCATTTATATGTTATACATGTTTCATTTTCTTTCGGAATTCAAGTAAACTTTATTGGTTCATTTTGATCCACCAAGCAACAGACACTAAAATAACATCGAAGTTATCCTCCAGGAACGATTTAAAGCACGATTTTATATCGTGATCCAAACGAAAAGTTTCTTCTCAAGAAATCTAACACAAAATTATCATAATTTCTTCAAATATTGTAGCTCTGCTCAATAAATCTTCGTTCTCCACCATATTTCTACTGTTTGTTTACATAAAACTACTAGCTTGTACAGGTTCCAAATTTAACCGTTAAGGCGGTGGCAGAAGTTCCCAATAACAGTAATGCAAGTTTTTCACCACGAATATCCATTATTAAGAATACAAAAGTTTAACCGAACACTGTCAAAACCTTTGACCTTTATTCGAATCAAAAGTCAAAATTGTTTTCTCACCGCAAAAAGGATTTGTATTTTGTGGTTTAAACCAACACATTCAAGCGACAATGACAGTGGTTATTGGTTGTGACGTCATTATATCCTTTGACACATAACCACTGCGGTTAACCGCGAATAACCAAAAATATTTTGGTTCATCGCTTGAAATTGATTTATGAGTCGAATTTCAGATGAAGCTGGCGTAAATGTATACGGGAGGGATTTTTCACATGTTCATGAGAATACTTTGGAAGTTCTCAAAGAAGATTTATGTACGAAATATACTTAGAAGTTTGGGTGTACTAGAATGTTGGGAACAAGCAGCTTTTCATTTTTGTTGAGATTGTAGGTGAATAATAATTAGTAGGACTGATTCGAACTCTTGATACACAGGGTTTAAAGTAGAGAATAGATCGAATTTCAGGTTGCCGTGAATCTATATAGGAGGAATATTTCACATGTACATGAGAATATACTGGGAGCCCCAAAAGAAGATATGTGCCAAATACACTTACAAGTTTGTGCATACAAGAATATTGGAAACTAGCCGCTTTTTTACGATGAAAGTGCGGGTGATTAATCATAAGTAGGACTGATTCGAACTCTTGATACACAGGGTATTAAGTAGAGAATAGGTCGAATTTCAGATGAAATTGGCGTAAATGTATATGGGAGGAATTTTCCGCATTTTCATGAGGATATACTAGTAGTTTTCAAAGGAGTATATATGTACGAAATATACTTAGAAGTTCGGTTTTACAAGAATGTTTGAAACTAGCAGCTTTTCATTTTTGATGAGAGTGCAGGTGATTAATCATTAGCAGGAGTGATTCGAACTCTTGATACAAAGGGTATTGAGAAGAGAATAGGTCCAATTTCAGATAAGGTTGCTTCAAAAGAAGATATATGTACCAAATACACTCAGAAGTTTGTGTATACAAGAATATTGGAAACTAGCAGCTTTTTTGGATGGAAGTGCATGTGATTAATCATTAGCAGGACTGATTCGAACTCTTGATACACAGGGTATTAAGTAGAGAATAGGTCAAATTTCATATGAAGTTGAGACGCAAAGAATTCCAGAAAGTTGCTTTCGGGAATTGTATTCGTCAGGACTATTCTTGCATTCCATTATTATTTTGCATAAACCTCACACCAATCATTCTTCAAGAACGTCATGAACACAAAATATTCACCCAAGTCGATTGAGAACAATATGTATCATAAATTTCCAAAATTTCAATCTGATATCTCGAAAAATTATGATATTTTTAGGAGTGCAACTTATATCTGTGACACCCGTTATATGGAAATAATGGCAAAATGAGTTTTTTTGTGAGAATTTGTTACGATTTCTTCATAGGCGAACGGAGCTGTCGACAAAAATCCCACTGCACCATCCGGAAATTCAATCGAAAGAGAAAACAATAAACCAAAACCACCCTTTCTCGCCAAGGTCCAAATCCACTCGTCGCACAAAACAGAAATGAAAACCATCCCTGACAACTGTGAATTAAAGGGTGCTCACATATTTTACGACCAAACTTACTGCTTCTCTAATGCAGGAAATTTACCCCCAAACCTTATGATTTACGGACGAGGCCAAGCAAAAGCAAACCAACCAGAAGACTCCGAATTTAGTCCTCCCAAAACGGAAGTTCGAAATATCTATGTATTTGTTTACGTAGGAAATGGGCACGCATATTAGCGCAACGTATTGTGGTCTAAAATTCGATTCTGGGACAATTGGAGAACGGGCATAATACGCTTTATATTGAAAGCCCAGATATGAATTCATGTCGTTAAGCCAATTCCAACCAAAGTGGTAATGATGAACGACAATGGTGGATTATGACCGATTCATTAAAACCGCAATCAAGGGCTTAATTCCCACCTTTAATATTGAAATTCAGATTCGGAATTTCGTTTCGTGTGTGGATTTATGGTTAATGCATAATTATGCTTTGATGATCCCAAAGTATATTTTATTGCGCGCAAGTTCTAGGGGAACAGCGTGCTATCGTTTTGTCCAAATGTCTGTAATTTTGGATGATTGAGCCGAAAATGGTCTCAATCGACTAGGTTGGACTCACTGATGACGAATCCGGTGTCAAAATCGATCCTGTCCGGCCGGCCGGCCGGCCGTAGACACGATAACTGTCGAACGAAGTGAGCTAGCAATTTGAAACTTTCAGGGTAGGTCGCGCATTGGAATGCCGCGGTTAAGTTCGTTAATGGGCCAAATCGATCGAATAGTTTCGGAGTTATAGGCATTTGAAGTTTTAAAGTTATTTATTTTTTATTTCAGAAACTACCTGAGCGTCAGGATTATATTGTCGGTAATTTTTAAAAAAAATTTTTTTCGAAATTTTTTTCCAAAAAATTTTTTTTTCGGAAACCATTTATCATATCCAGGAAAAATTATACTCACGCTTTGACCTTCTAATTTCACAGCAATGTACCAAATTTCAGTTCGATACGATCATAAGTTTTGGAGATATCGGGAAAAAATATGTCAAATTTCGAGGTTTTCTTCTCGATATCGTTGATTTTTTCGGTATAACTCGAGAAATACTGATTCAGTCCTGATAAAACTTCACAGCTAGTTTTAAGACGCTGAAAGACAACTTTATGCAAAATTTCGTGATAATCGTGTTATTAGAACAATTTGAAAAAAAAAAAATTTCTATGATTTTCTCATCATATCATCCTCATTAAATTCTGTATGAAACTTCGAACTGTTATTTTCGATGACGTACTGGATTTCAATTCGATCTGATCTCGATTTTTGGAAATATTGGAAAAATAAAATTTTGATTGGGTATATCTACGGAATCATTGCATGGATTTTACCCATTCACGGATTCGGCCTTCGTAATTAAGGTCCAAACCTTCTCTACAAATATCGAGTTTCTAAGTTGTTTCTTTCGGAAGTTATTGTGTTTACGCAGTCGGCCGTTAGGCTGACCGTAAACACAATAACTTCCGGAAGAAACGACTTAGAAACTCGATATTTGTAGAGTAGGTTTGGGGCTTAATTACGAAGGTCGAATTCGTGAATGGGTAAAATCCTCCCAATGCTTCCGTAGATATGCCCATTCAAAATTTTATTTTCACAATATGTCCAAAAATACAGATATGATCGAATTGAAATCCAGTAATTTATCAGAAAAAAATTTCAAAAAGCACTGCCGTGAAGGCAGCAGCTTTTGCGCGCACGTTCAAATTCGTTGCTGAAGCGGTCATCTACATTGAACATGCGCGCAAAAGTTGCTGCCTTCACGGCATTGCTTTTTGAAATTTTTTAATTTTGAGCTGAAAAGGGTTTCTAACGACTAGGTTGGACTCACTGATGACGAATCCGGTGTTAAAATCGATTCTGTCCATCCGGCCGGCCGTGGACACGATAACTGTCGAACAGAGCAAGCTAGCGACTTCCAACTTAGAGGGTATTACGCGCATCAAAATGCCACAGTTGTTTTTGATGATGGGCCAAATCGACCGAATGGTTTTAGAGCTTTAGCCATTTGAAATTTTGAAATTATTTCCCTGATATTTTAGGAACTACTAAAGCGGTTGGATTAAAACTTGGCATATATTTCTAGCAAAATTTCGTTGAGATCGTATAGTCACCTGATTTAAAAATTTTTTCACCGAATTCCTTTCGAAGAAATTTGTACGGACTATTTTATTAGTTATTTCATTTTAGAGTTTGTTTACGGTAATTTTCAGAATTTTATTGAATATTTATTTTTCTGGGAGACTATCGCTGAGATTAAGATGTTATTTGGTACAGAGCTCGAAGTTTATATTCAACAACAAAGCTCTAAATTTAAGTTTGATCTGATGTTTATTTTCGGAATAAGAGGGTGGAAAATTTGTCAAATTTCGTTGTTATTGGAAATTATGAAGTTCTAGTTCCTCAACATTTCAAGAACTACTCACGAGATCTGTTCCAGCTTCGTTACTCGTTTTGAATTGCCGCTGCACAACAATATGCAAAGTGCATCAAGAAGATTTGAAGTCCAAATTTTTCTGTTAATTTCGTTAATGGCGGGAATCGGTAGGATAGTTTCGGAGTTGGGCCCATTTCAAATTTTTAGGTTAATTCCTCGATATCTCATGAAGTATTGACTCGATCAAATTGAAACTGCGTGGACAGTTTTGGAATACCAACGCGCAACTTAGAGCAAAATTTCGTGTGGATCCAGTTGTTGAAAAATCAAAAAAAAAATTTGTTCGAAAATTCGTTGAATCTTGGTGAACAATTTTTTTTTCTCTTAAAACATTGATTAGATTTCAATGGAATTAGGTAGTCCGTATTCAACAACAGTTTTCCAAATTTCAATTCGATCCAATGTCTTTCTTTCCGAGATATAAGGAAAAAAATCTGCCAGATTTGGTTGGCATTCGGAATTTCAACGTTATTTCCGCGATATCTTAAGAAGTACAGATGCAATTAGATTAAAACCTCGTAATCAGGTAGAGGTTACCAACACACCAGTAGGTGCAAAATTTCATGTTGATCTAATAGTTAGAATTTGAACAAGCGCGTAAAAGCTGCTGTCCTCACGTCAGTGCATTTCTAGATTTTTTTAACATATCTTTTTTCTAGCTGAGCCACTTCCAATTCTCTCGTCTTTTCAATGGATTTATTTCAAATTTCAATACAAAAACCTACGGAACTTTCCATCTGCACAGTTGATTCACTAATTCAACCTGAGAGAAAGATAGTTTCTGTCAATACCAATAAGATATCCACGAAATAACATAAGGTTACGTTGCAGAAAAGTAAAACGCAATATACTAAATTGACCGTAAGTTTCTACATAAAAGCCATGTAATAGTCGCATAAACTTTTTCACCATAATATAAAGGATAAAGTATATGAAAATTGTGACGGAAAATTCACATAACCATTTTATATACAAAAAATGTTTGGTTTTTATATTGTTTTGATGTCAATGTGAAGAATATCTTTGTTGGGTAGTCGTCTGAGACCTCGAAAAACAATTCGAAAACTACATTTGGGCAAAATGATTACGCGTGGTCACTTTTTGGAAACTTCATCAGAAGTTATTATTGAACCTGAAATGATTTCCAAATGACCTGGGGCACTTCTTCCCAGATTTGAAACTGCCACTTAACTTACATTTCAATTAACCCCATACGAATTAGAATTTCATCTCTCAGCCACCAAGCAGAACAAACTACCCTATCTAACTACCAAACCGGGGTTTTTCCTGAATTTGGGTTATTACTGCAAATGCAAATTTGTTCATAATTATTATGGGTTTGATTCATCATTTTCCGAAATTACCTCCAGAAAGAATTCAAAATCAGATTTCAAAATTGGGGTTTGTGATTTGCCAGGCATGCACGAAGAGACAACGGTGTTTAGCAGAATAGCTTTTTCTGCTATAGAATAATGAAATATTTATTCCTATTCTGTGGTACACACGTGTTCTTTGTCAATATAACCAAACAATTTCCGTTTGCGATTTGCAGAAATATGACAGTATGACAGTCTGTGCTCTTCTTTTTCAATTCCTTGGTCGTTGTCTTCTACTCTTACCAGATCGAAGTATAGCTATCTCTTTTTTCCTAAGCAAAGTAACACATTTGACGTCCTTTTCTTTCAGAGAAAGCTGAATTTGCCGTTGCCATATCGTGCGCTCAAGACAAATCCCTTTAAATGCGAATCCCCATTTTTATTTTTCAGTTTAAGGTGATCAAACATTTTTTTAAAAATATAATATTGAAATTATATGTTTGAAAAGTGATGTTCTAAGGGTTTTTCATGAAAATTACTGCATTTTCGTTCGGAGGAAAAACCCCCAGTGCATCATTTTCTCACCCTCAGCACCCGATCATTAATTTCCAACCTATAAGTTGGATGCAAAGAAAGTTATTCCATTCTTACTCTGTATACACAAAAGTAGAGCGACTTCTTCTTTTAATTCTATACGCTCCAAGTTTTCGGAACAATTTCCAGAGAAGCAAATGGAACACTTCGGCCCGAAGAATTGTATTCTACCCTTGAATCCTTCGACAAAAGGGAAAAGGGTCGACAAAAAAAAATTTAATTCGTTGGAATATTTAAGTTGGACGAAAGTTGTACGAATTTATTTGGGTACAACAAAGCTGAGAAAGGTTAGAAGGAATAACGAAGGTAACAATGTGAGCAGGGTAATTTCTAGATCGATTTGGGGATTTATTTGGAGTGAAAGCATTCTGGGGGGAATAGAGGGGCTCTAATTATTTTTTAGACGTCTTGGTGGAATGAATAATCGATGAATTGGAGGGAGGATTGATACAAGGGCGTTATGTTTATAAAGTACTTATTTTTTTAGAGGAGGAAGTCAAGATTTCAAACAAAACCACTCTTTCAAAAACAAAGGCCGACCGGTTTCAACTCTATTCTGAAGTCTTCTTCGGGGCTCTGAAATGGATAATGGTGAATTAAAGCTAACGATATAAAAAATTGAAATATTTACTATTGCGTTATCTAGAAACTATATCCAAAGTATTAAATGTGTTGTAACAGTAAGAGCTCTACTAAACATGTGGAATTTTTCTAATAAATACAATTCTTGCTAGAAGATGATGTTTTTGAATGCTTCTGGGTTTAATAAGGCAGGAAATACATTTTAAAACCCAAGATTTCTGAAGTGAATTCAGATATTCAAGTGCGAATATTTCCATTTGAATGGTACAACTTATTCAGTTTAAAAGAGAGTCATACGAAAATTATATGGCTTCTGGAAGGAAAAATCATATATGCTGAAATTAGTCAATCTATAATCGTGTTTGAAAATCGGAAAATTAACAGAATAAATGTTACTTTCCAACTTGTCAGTTACCTCGGTAAAAAATATAATAGGATGGAGATTAGACTCCACAATCAATAAAACTTTAATAAGATAGGATTGACTCATAACATTGACATTCGGGTAGGCACGAAATCTAATTTTGTGCTAATTTTCATGAGGTTTGGTCGTTGTACCTGCATGAACTACGCTAACTACACCAACTCCAATGACTTTCAATTCTCAGTGCAGCTGAGTGTAGTCACAGATAACTGAGTGAGTGGACTTAGGGCCGTATTTATAGTTGCTCCTTGAGGCTTCCTTACTGAAGGCCGCCTTGAATTCGCCTTTCTATGGAAACAAACTTGTATTTGTTTGCATAGAAAACCAAATTCAAGGCGGCCTTCAGTAAGGAAGCCTCAAGGAGCAACTATAAATACGGCCCTTAGTGTAGTTCAATCTGTTCTATGATTCTCACAGAATACAAATATATGATAGATGATTTTACGCAAACCCAAGATGACAGAATTCTATGCTTCTTTTGTTTTTGCTACCACTTCGAGGTGATGTAGATTTGTCGTAAAGTATTTCTAAAGTCGTCACGGACAAAAATTCCATTTTAAATAACGATAATTGTTGGTCCTTAAGTATCTCTCAACTGCCAAAACGACTAGGTTCGACTCACTGATGACGAATCGGGTATCAAAATTGATTCTGTACGAGCAAGGACACTATAACTGTCGAACAGAGCCAGCTCGCGATTTAAAACTTTTAGGGTAGGTCGCGCATCAGAATGCTGCAGTTGAGTTTGTTAATTGGCCAAATCGGGCGAACGCTTTCGGGGTTAGAGCTATTTGAAATGTGGCGGCTATTTCCCTGATAATTCAGAAATAACTGAAGCTGATGATGACAGTAGGCGTGTAAATAGAATTTCATACACTACATGCATGGATCAAGTGGAAATTTTGACCTTTCTTGTAAGCTTGGCTTGACAATTTCCAGCAATCATATAGAATGAAGTTGACTATTTTGACCACTCTATTGTAGGTTGTAGAAAATTCAGAAATAATTCAATTTTACCACTGAAATTATGGACGAAGTAAAGTATTTAACTCGCATATAATTGCTATTATTCCCTTGGGTGATTTGCGACAGTCGCCTGCGGTCCGTATGGTGAACTTCACCCTCGTGAATAAAAGCAGTAATATACTATTTTTATTCTGCTGTCAAAAACTGTGAATATATCGCTACGAAGAGTTGATGACTCCCACCAATCCAAGAGTTGAGGAATCTAGCGTTTTCTGAAATCTACAGTCCATCGGAAAACGTTCAACTCTTCACCTATGGACTGTACTCCATTCACTGTGATAAATTATCCCAGTTGACCATGACATGCTGACACATTTCACTGTGTATATTTTGAAAATGTTAGGTTATAGTCTTTTTCCTGTCGGATAACTACACAACGTTGTTCTCTCTACATAGAAGTCGTAGTAATTAAGTATTTTACAAACTGTGAATTTACTTTGGGAAAATAATGCATTTGAGAAAATATGTGAATTCGATAATTCTAAAGACCTGGCGAATGTTGAAGCAACTTTTTTCTCTGTTAACACTGGTAATATTTCACGTATATAAACATCGTTGGAAGATCCAATTATGCTATTTTCTTGTACGGAAATCAAGAATCGAGTGTTGAAATTTTACTGAAAAATAATGGATGGAGTAGTCCGGTACTTCGTGATAGTTCATACGAAGGAAAAAATAAAAGTACTCGAATAACCCTGCAGTAAAACTTCTAAACGAACAGACAAACCTATGGAATTCCCTACTTTTCGAAATTCTCAAGAAATCTACAGAAGACATTTAAATACTCCAATTTGAAAATTTAGTAGTACTACAAAACCTGTGTCACCTCAAAAGAACTAACTCAATTTACAAAGTTCTTGGGAATCTATGTGAACGATACACTGGGTTTTCACTCACATACTACGAAAGTGTTGGATAGCTTGAGATAAATTATTGATTCCAAATTATTAGGGTTACTATCAGAAAAGACAGATTTCAATTCTACATATCACTTCCTGATACTTTGTCTCTGCTTCTTCAAAACTACATTCGGCATTTTTAGTTTCCAAGCATGATGATTATGTTGAGATTGAGAGTAGAAATTCAGAAATTGGTATTGGCATTTGGCAGCGTCGCTGAGAATTATTTTGACATTGCGATATTTCACGAGTGCCAACCTGCGTCAGTTTTAAGTAAAAAAACTTGATACACATAAATCATGGCCAACCGGGATAGTTTATAAAAGTGAAAGTCCCACTGTTAACCTTCCTATCCCAACCATGTCTCACGGCAACATTTCTAAGGATCGCTATACACTTTAGAGACTGAGCTCAGATAGTTTTCTCTTCTCCCTGTCTCTGGCATGATTCCCAAGCGATGCCCGTATCTAAAGCTCTCAGGATAACATGGATGAAAACGTGTCGTCATACAGACACATTTTCCTACATCGTCCTGGATATTCCTCTAATTCTCCTGGGTCTACCGGCAAACAGCTCACACGCATCTGATTAATTCTCTGCGTCATTTATCATCTGACGCGCGCGCGGCAGCCTCTATCGGATTGTTCGCAACGCTACAGCTCACAGGGGTAATATCGCGGGAACAAAATTCATTTAACCCTCATATCTTCAAAGATAATTTTTCATTTGTGATGAATTTTTGGATTTTTTCCCTTGAGATTATAGTGGGATTTACTTTGGAAGGGTGGAGGGTAGAGACATCTTCGGATGTCTCTGAAGATTAATTTTAGGTTTTCTCGCGATTTAGCTACATGACAATGATCATATTGATGATGGTGCCTTGATAACCATAGAGAGAGAATTGCTGCTATTTTAATTGAAATGTTCAGTTCAAAGTTTTCCAATATTTTTCAATGATTACAAAATATACAAATTTTGCGTGCACGTCCTGGGGGAAAGCGTGCTATAGTTTGATTCAAATGTCTGTAGTTTTCGAATTTTTCCCGCAAATGGTCTCAAACAACTAGTTTGGACACTCTGATGATGAATCCGGTGTCAAAATTGATTCTGTCCGGCCGAGGACACGATAACTATCGAACGAAGCAAGCTAGCGACGTGAAACTTTCAGGGTTGAGTCGCAAATAAAGATGCCGCGGTTGAGTTCGCTAATAGGCAAAATCGGACCAATAGTTACAGAGTTATAGCTATTCAAAATTTCGAGTTTATTCCCGAGATATTCCAGGAACTACTTGAGCGATTGGATTGAAACTTGGCAGTAAGCTGAAGCAAATGACGCGGAAGTATCTGTCAGTAAATTTGAGGGGAAAAAAAATGTGAGGTGCATTCCACAACATGGTATAAAATTTCAATTCGATACGGTCATAATTTTCGGAAATATTGGGAAAAAATATGACAAATTTCGTGTTCTTTTTTCGGTGTAGTTCTTTTTTTCGGCATAACCCAGAAAATACTGATTCAATCATGACGAAACTTGGTAACTAGGTTGAAAATGCTTGTGCAGATTTTCGTGATGATCGTGTCATTAGAATTTTTTGAATTTTTTTTTCGGATATTCAATATTTTGGGATCTTCTGGGATCTTTTGAATGCAGAACTCTGGAAGACTTGTTTTCCATAAAATAAATAATGAATACCTATCGTCATAATATTAACCATATGGAAACTCAAAAATGGGTACATCAATTCTGTTTAAATGAAATTAAACATCATAAGTTTGAGCATTTCTTCTTCATACAATGGTTTAAGTTATCAAAATGAATTTGCTATTCTAGTCATATTGCTATCTTTCTAATTTATAGCATTATGACCATGATACTACGTATTCTGTCCCGTGTGTTATAACAATGTTTGTTATGAATTTTGTCATAGCAATATTGCCATCATGGACCATAGTTGGTGATTTTAGAGCTGACAAAGCTGAATTTTGTGACTTAAGAGCTACAAGGAAGAAGTAAATAACCCTACTTCGTGAGGTTTTTTATGATTTCGCATACATAACCTCTATCTACGGCATTAATGTAAACATCGATATAAAAAATGTTAGGAAACGAAAAGAGTCAAATTGACCAATAACCAATTTCCTAGATACCAATAGAATATTAGTTACCAGAAATCAAATGCAGCAATTTTATTCAGGCGATAATATAATAATAATTCGAAATTCGATAAAATTTTTCGTTGCCACCTCAGTGGGATTGCTGTTGTTGAGATGATTAGAATAATCATTTCAGCTGTTGTCTACCATGCCTGCATTTCAGTCTAAGAATTTTCCTTGAAATTAAATATTCTAGAGAACCTTGAACACATTCCCATTAGCATATACTTTTTTTTCATGTGAACATCGACTTATTCAAAAATTCTACGGAACAGAAGAACCAATTAAAGCCAAATTTACCAATTTCCTGGATACCAATAGAAAATTGGTTTTCAGAAATCAAATGCAGCAATTTTATGCATGCGTTAATGATTCGAAATTCGATGAACTTTTCTGTCGGCAATTCAAAGGAATGGCTGTTGTTGAGATTATTAGAATAATCATTTCAGCTGTTGCTTACTATGCCGGTATTTTAGTCTAAGAATTTTCCTCAGAATTAAACATTCCAGAGAACCTTGAACAAATTTCTCTTAGCACATACTTTCCTATCTTCAATATTTTCGAATTCTTGGAAGAAATCATACTGAAACAAATGGATCTTTGTGAGATTCCCTTTCTAACCTTTCTTGTTATTAAGCATAGCAAGTACTATTTTGAGGTTGCTAAGATAGCAATATTGATAGAAGGATTCTTAAGTTAAAGTGACAGATCATATTGCTCAAAATCGTTGATTAGAATACCAATAATTCCAATCTTGTTATGAGAGCAATATCTTTTTCCTAGCAAAATTGCTATTTGCAAACAGAATCGACCTGAATATTTCATGACTTTATGGCAAATTTGCGCTTCCGGCATCTATTGGCAAAAACTGAAGTAGAACAATAACGCTGTATTTCGTCAGTATTTGGACAACTTTTCGAATCCAAAATATACCAAAGAGCGCTGCACCATGAATTATGTTCTTCTATGATTGATCCAATGTCTGTTTCGTCAGAATCGTTTCGCGCACGCTCTTCAGCTCCATAAACCCAACTACGTACTTCAAACCCTTTTGTGGTAACTACTTGATTAGTTGAATACTCCATTAATTCAGGAAAATGTTGTGGTTAGATTGTTATAGCACTTCATTGTGAGCACCCCTTTCTCTAATTAATTCCCAAACAGGCACCCAAAAATGAAAACAAATATCCACGTGTGCGTCCTTACAGCATTCAGCTGAAGGAAATAAATCAGCTTATCGTTCGCAGGACTCATAGGCAGGATTCCCCGTACATAAATAACCCCCTCGGTTGGAAAATCCTATGGCGTGTACCTGAATTATACCCCATGAATAACAGGATGAGTGTTTTCAGCTAGCTTGTTGTCAAGTCTTGCAGCCCCTCGCGCCATTATAAACACAAAGTGCAAAGTAGTGTTCAAAATATAAACGCGAAAGGTCTAATTGTAGAAATACGCCCCGTTTGCTACCCCTTTGAGCCTCTGCGAGCTGGCCAATTCCATAAACAAGTGCAGAATGCGGGGTAATGCCCCAGCAGGGTGGCCACTCATTAAACATGTTATGAAAGTGAATTACGAAATATGGGACCCGTAGGCACAATAATACCATGACGTTTGAAATGAATACAAATGCTCGTTTTCGCGCTCTGATGAGGAAATCTTTTTTTTGTTGGTAATCCTAGAATCTGGAATTATTCGTTGGGAAAGTAAAGGCTGTTTCAAATTGCGCTGTTTTATTTAAGAATGATTAAAATATCGATGGTGCACGGGATTCGTCTGGGTATTTTGACATTTAAGAAGCGTGATGAATGACATTCATAAAAATGGCTTCGTACACGATACAAAAACGCGTTCAAATTGTTGAATTAGTTCATGAAAATCAGAGTTCTGTGAAAAGTATTTTTAGGAAATTACGTGAATTTCATGGTTTACATAACCGTCCATCTCAAAGCACTATTGGTCGAATTATTGAAAAATTCCGAGAGACCAGTTCGGTGGAAGATCAAAAATGTGAAAAATACAGTCGTAGCGGTCGTTCACAGGAAAATATTGATTTGGTTCGTGAATGTGTTGCTGAATGCCCTGGAATGTCCATTAGACGTCGTTCACAACAAGTTGGTCTTAGTGGGTCCACAACATGGCGTATTTTACACAAGGATTTAGCTCTGAAGACATATAAGGTTCAAATAACACAGGAACTAAAGCCATTAGATCATTTGAAACGTCGTTCATGTGTCAATTTCATCAATGAACAACCAGCTGATTTTTCTCAAAATATCATGTTTTTCGATGAGGCACATTTTCAATTTGGTGGCTTTGTTAATGAACAAAATTGTCGTATCTGGGTTGAGGAAAATCCACGAATCATTCTTGGCAAACCTATGCATCCTTAACGAGCCACTGTTTGGTGTGTTTATGGCCAGGGGGTGTAATTGGATCTTACTTCTTTGAAAATGCTGCTGATGAAGCTGTAATGTCAATGGTGATCGATACCGTCGGATGATAATCGAATTTTTGTGGCCTGAATTGATGGATATTGATCTAGAGGACATTTGGTTTCAACAGGATGGCGCTACGCCTCACGTTGCAAATTACATAGGTAATTGATTTATTGAGACAAAAATTTCCTGGACGAATAATCTCCAGAAACGGTGATGTCAATTGGCCATCAAGATCATGTAATTTGACACCGATGGACTATTTTCTTTGGGGTTATGTGAAAAGCTAGGTCTATAAGAATAATTTACAATCGATTCCTGAACCAAAGGATGAAATTATTCGTGTGATTAGTGAGATAGAGCCTCAATTATGTCAAAATGTCATTGAAAATGTTAACGAAAGAGTGGACGTCTGTAGATCTGCAAGAGGAGGCCATTTGATAGATATTGTTTTTCGCATATGAATGTCATAACTGTTACTTCAAGTGCAAATAAAAGTTTTTGAAAATGAATGCAAATTATGTGTTTTATTTATTCTTTAAAAAAACGCGCAATTGGAAACACCCTAGATATCATTATAACTAGCATACGTGCATGTTTTGGATTATATTGGTGTGAATATTGCATTGTCGATTTGTGACCAGTGAATTTGAAATTCACTTTTACAAAAACTCAGTAATAAATACCCACCCGAGCAAAATATGCCGAACTGAATCAAATTAATTTGGACATAACGTGATATAAAGAAATTTGTATGTCATTTCACATGATGGCTGACACTAATGAAGCATATCCTATTTCATATCATTCCTCAACCAAACAGATCGTTGGAACACCACGTTAACGTTCTGAAATCCCGTCAGAAAAAAATGATTGATTGCATTTCCGCAAGACAGTAAGTCGATAAGCCTTCAACCCTCAAATTCATAACAACTCAATGATACCAACCTCAGGAAAACAAGCGTAGTTCGATGCTAATGCGAAAAAAGTGATTCGAACAGTTTGTTCGATATAGAAATTTGTGTATAATATCCGATCCATCAATTGATTCCTTTCCCAATCTGTTCTTGATAATTTTGGATTTTCTACCTCGAACGGTTCTGGAGGATTTCAGATTGGTTACAACCAATCAACGGAAATCGAGAACTTCATGTTTAAGATCTGACATAACGAACGAGAAACCTTGAAACAACGAGTACAAAATGATTGATAACATAAGACGCCGCAGTCAGTCGATAATTTTGTTACTCTTACATCATTCAATAATGTCAGTATTGGAAATTTTACGCAAGGGTTTATTATTTTCTTAGTTAAATAACCCAATATACCATTGATATCTTAAACAACTTAGGACCGAATGCGATGATTCATTTTCGATATTATTGGAAATTTGCAGCGTTTTTCTTTTTATTTCAGGAACCACTGGTCGGAAATCATCCAGTAAATTTTTTCAGGTTTGATTATGCAATCAACGTTCAGAGTTTCATGAAAATTCGGTGTTAAGTTTTCGAGAAATAATTTTTTTTCCCCCAACCCCCGTTTGGAGCCCTTAGGGTAAACCGATCCTGCTGAAAAACTTGGAGGATCAATCCCGAGTGACACGATTTTTCTACCAAGTTTCAAGGATTTCTGTTCAGTACTTCCAGAGAAAAGCCCCGGACAACTGACGGTGGACGGCGGACGGACGGATTTTTTTTATTCGTCCATTTAAATCTACATACTCCAAAACGTTAACTCTGAAATTTTCAGGGGGGTTAAAATTTTTTTTTTGTTGGTCGATCACTAAGGTTTATTATTTCTTTTTATCAAATAATAAACCAAAATGCCGAATCGAATATCAATGTGAAAATAGTGCTTGAAATATTAGGGTCTGTATAGAAATGCGATTGATTTCTGTTTATTATTTGATAAAATGAAATAATAAACCTAAGTGACCGATCAAAATAAAATTACCCCCCCTGAAAATTTCACAGTTTACATTTTGAAGTATGTAGATTTGAATGAACTGATAAAAGAAAAGGCGTCCGTCCGCCGTACGTTGTCCGGGGCTTTCCTCTGAAAGTACTGAACCGAAATCCGTTAAACTTATTATTCCTCAAATTATAATAGGCCGAATTGAAATTAATGTGAAAACAGTGATTCAAACATTTCCTACGGACTTCCATTGATTCTTGCACCTGAAGGATGGAACTCCCCTCAATGAGATTATGTATCGTTCTCGAACGGTACCGAACGATTTCAGATTGAGTTACAACCTCGCAAACCAAAATGATCGTCAGAGCTTCATTTTCGCAATGTGGCACCACTTAAAAAACCAGAGGATAACGTGAGAAATTAAAGATTACATCACCGCAAACAGAAAGTATACAAGTCTGCGAGTATACAACACTAAATGAAATCAATATCGAGAAAAAAGCCATATTGAAACTAATGTGAAAACAGTGATTAAAATTTCGTACGAAACGACTTTACTAATCCAGCTGAGAAAGCTGCCCCTAAAGCCCAAGTTTTATATAATAGTTTACTCTCAATTCTGAATTTTATGAGAAAACAGTGATTCAAACATTTCATACGCCACAGATATTTTATTGATCCTTTCAACGGTATTGTGCCGATGAAATTAATGCTCCCAATCAGCATCTTGTTTGTTCTCGATCGGTTCTGAATGAATTCAGCTTATAACAGGATTAATTGAAATTATTGTGAAAACAGTGATTCAAGAATTTCCTACGGAGTTCCATTGATTCTTTCACCTGAATGGTGGAACTCCTCTCAATCAGATTTTGTATCGTTCTCGAACGGTTCCGAACGATTTCAGATTGACTTACAACCTCGCAAACCAAGATGATCGTCAGAACCTAATTTTCGCAATGTGGCACCACTGAAAAAAAACAAGGAAAACGTGAAAGATTAAATTACGATAAACGGTAAGTATAGAATTCTGCGACTATACATCACTAAATGAAGTCAATACCGAGAAAAAAGCCAAATTGAAACTAATGTGAAAACAGTGATTCAAACATTTCGTACGACATGATTTTACTAATCCACCTGAGAAAGCTGCCCCTAAAGCCCAAGTTTTATAGTGTACTCTCAATTTTGAAACTTATGTGAAAACAGTTATTCGAACATTTCATAGGCCATAGATATTTAATTGGTCCTTTCACCTGTATTGTGCCGATGAAACTAATGCTCCCAATCGACATCTTTACCGTTCTCGATCGGTTCTGAATGAATTCAGCTCATAACAGGATAAATTGAAATTAATGTGAAAACAGTAATTCAAAAATTTCCTACGGAGTTCCATTGATTCTTTCACCTGAATCAGATTCTGTATTGTCCTCGAATGGTACCGAAGGATTCCAGATTGAGTTTTAACCACGCAACCCAAAATGATCGTCAAAACTTCATGTTCCCAACATCACTAAAAAAAAGGAAAATGTAAAAAATTAATGATAACAATATCGCGAGACTGTAGATGACTAGGAATGAAGTCAATACCGAAAAAAAATATATTGAAACTAATGTGAAAACAGTGATTCAAACATTTCGTACGACACGATTTTACTAATGTTAGTTATATAGTTCACTCTCAATTTTGAAACTTATGTGAAAACAGTGATTCAAACATTTCATACGCCACAGATATTTTATTGATCCTTTCACCTGTATTGCGTAGATGAAACTAACGCTCTCAATGAGTATCTATATCGTTCTCGATAGGTTCTGAATGAATTCAGATTATAATAGAATAAATTGAAATCAATGTGGAAACAGTGATTCAAAAATTTCCTAAAATGATCGTCAGAACTTCATTTTCGCAATTTGACACCAATAAAAAAAAACCAAAGGAAAACGTGACAAATTAAAGATTAAATTACCACAAACGGTAAGTTTACAATTCTGCGACTATACATCACTAAATGAAGTCAATACCGAGAAAAAAGCCATATTGAAACTAATGTGATGTGTGATTGAAACATTTCGAACGACACGATATATAAATATCTATAAAAGCCATAGTGAAACCACTGTGAAAACAGTGATTCAAATATTTCGTACGTCACAGAAATTTTATTAATCCTTTCACTGGTATTGCGCCGATGAAACTAACGCTTTCAAACAGTATCTTTATCGTTCTCTATCGGTTCTGAATGAATTCAAATTAAAATAGGACAAATAATGTGGAAACAGTGATTCAAACATTTTCTACAAATTGCGAAGTTCCATTGATTCTTCTACCTGATTGGTGCAAATCCCTTCAATCAGATTCTGTATCGTTTTCGAACAGTACCGAACGATTTCAGATTGAGTTACAACCCCGCAAACCAAAATGATCGTCAGAACTCCATTCTCCCGATCTGACATAACTAACAAAAAAACCGAAGGAAAACGTATAAAATGTTTGATTACATTTCCGCAAGACGGTGAGTATACAATTCTGCGACTATACATCACTAAATAAAGTCACTGTCACAGAAATTTTATTAATCCTTTAAATGGTATTGCGCTGATGAATCTAATGCTTTCAAACAGTATCTTTATCGTTCTCGATTGGTTCTGAATGAATTCAGATTATAATGGGACAAATTGAAATTAATGTGAAAACAGTGATTCAAACATTTCGTACGACACCATTTTACTAATTCCTTCACCTGTATTGCGTCGATGAAACTAACGCTCTCGATCAGTATCTTAATCGTTCTCGATCGGTTCCGAATGAATTCAGATTATAATAGGACAAATTAAAATTAATGTGAAAACAGTGATTCAAAAATTTTTTACAATATACGAAGTTCCATTGATTCTTTCACTTGGTGAAAATCCTCTCTTTCAGATTCAGTACAGTTCTCGAACGATTTTAGATTGAGTTACAGCCCCGCAAACCAAAATGATCGTCAGAACTTCATGTTCCCGATCTGACATCACTAACAAAAAACCCGAGGGAAAACGTAAAAAATGATTGATTACATTTCCGCAAGACAGTAAGCCGATAATCCTTCACCCCCTCACATTCATAACGATTCAATATTCTCGCCGCCCCTAACCGCCGCAGCCCTTGCGACCTAATCGTTAGACGCTATTGAATCAAAATTAGTGACATGGAAATTTTAATACCGTGAGGAAATGGCGGAAAATTTGAATACTTAATCTCGTTTATATAACCGATCCGGCGTTCGGAGACACGCCTGCATCGGACGGCATCGTCGAACCATTTTGAGTATTTTTAGGCGCGCTTTAACGACTGGCCCAGATGTCCGCGGCCGAGGCTTCATTTTTACGCGCTCGAATGAATACCAATGAAGGCCTTTCACGGTTGTTTTTTGACGGGTTGGGATGCGTATGGAACGTCGCCCTAGCGACACATATCAAAGGGTGACGTATGTGTTTATACAAGGTGTTCGGGAAGGGTATTCGATGTCTGAAAGTTGAATTCAATCATAATCATAAATTATCTAGAAGAGTATTTATCGGCTCTCGAGAGTACCCGCTATCTGAAGGACGACTCGCTCTTGGGGAAGTTGTTTCGTTCCGATGCCAGGGGTGGACTCATCAGATATAGGCTGAATCCTCTGGCACCATCCTATGACAACCACAGAAGCGGCGTACCGAGAGCGACCGTAATTGATGCGCTTATACTATGTTGAAACGAAGTAGCTAGCGTGTGTCGGTTGGTGGCGCCATCGTCCGGCGACTCAGTTAATCTAGGCCGCCTACTGATCTTTTTCAGATTCTTTCTAGGTTTAAAATCCCAATCTCCAGAAAAAAACTATTGCAAATTAAATAAAATTAATATTTGAAGAAATTGTCATTGCGAATTAACGGATTTGCACAATTTGTCGAGGGCTTCTTTTTTTCTTATTCTTCTTCTAAAGAATAACTTCGGAATAATATAAGTCTAAACGATTTGATTGTTCGATGAAATAATCTTGACCCATGTGAACAATGATCCTCTTGGTTCAAGCGGAATTACGTTTGATTCAAATGAGAAATCTTACCAAAATTACTGGATATGCGTGCTATATATTTTTCATATTCAGTCTGAAAAACTATGGCTTTGAAACGAATGTGAGAAATTCTCTTTGTTGTATTTGATTTCAATTCTTGTCACTAAGAAAATATTATATGTTTGCTACAATTAGAGACTCTCAAATACAAATAATTTAAAGTACCTGGAGAAGCGTTTCTCAATCATTTTTGAAGATATCAATCATGAATAAGGTACAAATTGGAGATAACTTTTCAACTAGAAAGTTTTTTGGTAATAGGCTTTCGGAGATCAAAGAGCAGAAGTCTTTAGTAACGATTTGCTTGATTGCAATGTATGCTCACGACCTCCAAGAATTAAATTAAAATGTGCAGTCTGGAGTTCTCGAATGTAAACATGTGACAATGTTTGCGCATAACACACATGCATGTAGGCATGTACCTACAAATACAATTTTTCAATTTTGTTCGCGAGTAACCAAGCTTATTCTTAAAACCAATCTTTTTTCTTGACTTTCGAAACGGTGTTCTCGGAAAATTGCCTTGATCTTGATGAGTAGTTCTCTATTTATACCAAATTCATATTGCACCATCAAAACTGTTTCTAAATATCTATAAGTTCTGCGATTCTACATTCTTTACACATTTTGAGCGCTAAAACCGCTTATTGGTCAACGGGGTCAATTGTACGTGGTTTCGTCATCAGAACATTTTTGATGAGAAATGATATTCATGATCCGAGCGAACTATGATTAGCTGAAATTAAATGAAGAGAACGGATGTTTAGGTTCAGCTGAATTTGAATGTATACAAGCAAACAACGAAATGTACTGAGAATAGAAGTCTATTGGTGAATTTCAAATTATTATTCTTGGCGAAAGATTATTAAGGGTTCAACTAAATTTGAATATGAACAGGTAAACAACGAAATATGTTGTGAATAGAAGTCTATTGGCCAATTTTAAATTAATTACTATTCTTGGGGGCAGATTATTCAATTCTAGAATATGTATATATTTGGTTTGAGAGATCCTTTTTTTCCTGTGAGTGCAGATTCAGTCGATATGAATATTTTTCAATTCTTCTTCTTTTCCCAGAAAATTCAGCCAATTATGATCTATCACTTCATTCTCTTTCGTCAAAAGTCAGGAAATACGAAATCATTGAAAAAATTCCTACAAAGTTTCTCTTTATTGTCCGATAAAGGGGTCAGACATTTTTCCGATATTTTTCATTAAGGAAAATTTTTCAACTACCCTCGAAAACACGGTTTGAATCCCGCAATCCACAGGAGCGTTTTCTATGCATAACAATCTGAATTTGATTTTCCATAATTCCTTATGAGATATTGGGAGTTAAAAGCTAGAAAACACCTGAAAAAGAGCTAAACACAAAGCTGATTTCCGTTATTCAAAGGATGGCTCTGGCTAACTCAAGGTTCACGCATAAACTACTCAGGTTCCGTGAGATCCTGATACGGATATTCAGTTCAGATGCTCATATGTTCTTCTTGTTCAGGAAACCAAAAAATATCTTCCAACGGATATGCTGTCGGAATTCACAAGATCCGCCTGAACGTTCAAGGAATCCTAAAACGGCAAACCAAAATATTTGAATCCTGAATTAGTTAAACTTTGGAATAAAAGCTGCTCAAGGCGATTAAAGACAGTATCCCAAAATATATTCTTAATTTCAATTCGCAACTACTGCTAAGCGATACGCCCTCTGGCGATAGAAATTCGAACACTTCCAAGCTAGTAGTTTTTCGATGTGCCTGTTATTCTAACGTAATTTGCTTACTTTTGGAGTTCATTTTCGAGCTTTTGTGTTCTTCTCAGAGTTGAAATTTTGGTATACCGAAAGTGTTTGTAATATTCATCAATCGATTCCTTTCTTCCGGATTAAAATTTTCGATTTTATTAATTCGAAATGGCATCCTCCCGAAATGACTATTGTTGTCTGCCGCAACTCAATGTTATTCATGGTCAATGAAGAAAGGATCATCTAGTGCCTCTAGTTTTCATTCTTTCCAAAGCCAAATGAAAGTAAACTTACTTTGGAAACAGCATTTGGCAGGGAATTCAATGATAGAAGAAAGGCCTAGCTTTAAAAATTGAAGATTGGAAAACAGGTCACGAAATACATGAAAGTATGTTCACTGCATTTCTCTGAAGATGTTTATTTTCATAAAGGTAAATTACCTACAATGTATTCATTTCGAAACAACTCCATGTGATGATGTTTTCAGGTGTAAATGAAAAAAAGAGAATTTTGAACAAAAATGCTGCAGAGAATCTACCGAGCACATCTGCAGCTACCTAATTCACATACTACACAAAATCATATTCTGAAAGAGTGATCTGGTTGAAAACCTGATAAAAACTAGATATACTGTTAGAGTTGATAATAGCTGAAGTTATTCATATAAATACACTACTTTTCATTTCTATATATAGGTAGGTTGAACCAGCTGTGACATTTTTCATTTTGTATGTGTATCTTGAGCTGCTGTAATATGAAAATGAAATCAATTATATGTCTGTCTGTTTCCTTTTCTTTAGAAATACGATGCAAAAGAACTAAGCAGAAAATCTGTTTTCATTTTATCGATTCACTCGTTTGTAAACAAAGAACAAGTCATCATTTGGACTGATTCTTGATTTACCACATGATATAGCCTGCATTCAGCACTTATTTTTCCAGAAATTCAAGTAAACTTAGATATTGGTTCACTTTGATCCACCAAGTAACATACACTAAAATAACACCGAAATTATCCTCCAGGAACGATTTAAAGTACGATTTTATATCGTGATCCAAACGAAAAGTTCCTTCTCACGGAATCTTACACAAAATTATAATAATTTCTTCAAATATTCAAGCTCTGCTTAATAAATATTCGTTCTCCACCACATTTCCAAGGTTTGCTTACATAAAACTACTAGCTTGGACAGGTTCCAAATTTATCCGTTAGGGCGCTCGCATCTTCGCAGAAGTTCCCAATATTCCACAAAATTGCATCAACAGGGAACACCGAATACAATGCGTCAAATTTGACGTGACTGAAACCATTAGAAGATATCTCAAATATAGAACATTCATCGAAAATGGTGAGAGTAGGATTCCAACTTACCCACCAACTCACGGTTCCAGCATTAAGAAAGAGAGGTCTCTGGTATCGTAACTCAAGCAAATACCAAACCTTCGAAAATACAATTTAACAATATGCTATTGAATAATTGAATCTCCACGAAGCAGAGCACGAATAGATCCATACCACGCTCAGCTGCACCAATCCTTCACACAAAACAGAATTCGGATACTCTTTTTGTAATCCCTTCATTTATGAACTCCGTATTTTCACCCAAGAATATCGAGAATATATATTCCCGATAGAAAAAGAATCAACAGAGTTATAAAACCGCACCAGCTCACCCACGTCTGTGAAAACAGAAAAAAAGAAACTTTTTACGACATCCCACGATGAATTGGAGCTGGCGGTTCGCAACAATCGGAAAATTCCCCGCAAAAACACGACTGGGGTCCCTGAAATAATTCTAGGACGGCTTCCGTCCACTCCACAATTCAGACAAACTTTTAATCAACCCGAACTTCATTCGGTAGCTTCTTGTCACGCCACCCCATAAATCTCTCATTTGATCATCCACATCGGTCCATTTTGCAACGTATTTCGAAGAATCCAACCATATGGCGCTCCGAAATTTATTAAACTTCTTCAGACTACCTTGGTTGAACCTTCAACCAACAATAAGCAACACATTTTTCAAGAATAATCAATGTTTAATGAAAAAACAATGAAATTACTGGACAACCACTTAAACTCTATTCCTTCTGATTTCGCCTCGGTCTAAAAGTGAAGTTTGGCAATGGCGCGAATTTCATCGGTCGGAATCGTACCATCGTGCGTATTCGTGAATGAGAGATTATTGCTGGCGAGAAAAATGAAATATGTTCTTAGTTCTTACTGCTTACTGCGATACTCTAAATCTCTCAATAGGAGAATTCGTTTCTAATGAAATCTACAAGGTTGAAACACATAGTAATGGAATTAGAATACACTCTGATATATATGTCAACGTACATTTTTTTCATATGTGATAGGTCGCGCCCTTCCCAGATTTCCAATGAAATCGAGGTAATTATATAACCCATTTTATTGGAATACCCTGAATCTCATTCTAAATTGGGACTATCTCGAAGACACAAAAAAAAACGAAGTCCCCATTTTGAAGGGGATAGAAAGAAAGTTCAAACGAAAATATTGAGTGAAACCTTAAACAAATATCCTCAATGATTTTGTTTTGATGTTAAACCATCTCTTCTTCAGTGACAGAAGCATTTTTCTTACAATCATATCCCTCAACTGTCCATCATTTCATATTTCCCGCCAGCAACTACTCTTCGGTCATAATACGTTGGCCAGCGATGAAAAGACGCTGTTGCCAAGCTCCGCTTCAACATTGAGAAGTATTTCGTAGAAATATGGGTTAAGTGGTTGTCTAATATTTTCACTTTTCTTCCTTTAAATAATGAATATTCTTGAAAGAAAGTGTCGCTATTCGTTGGTTGAAGGTTCAAAGATGATTTATGAACTAGATTTGAGAAGTGAGAGATCATTTTTATGGCGGAAAAAAGGATCTGAAAATGCAACAATTTGGAACTTTGGGGGCCCATATCTTCCAAACAAGGAGAGACCGCCTATGTTGGCCTTCATAATTTTTGATATGCACACTGCTTACAATGATGTGAATATCTTACTTATAGCTTCGCGACGGGAAATCTTGCGTTGCGGGTTTACCAAAATTCTAAAATGACAGATACTTTGATAAAACCATAGCGCGTAGTTCATCAATTTAGCCGTTGTTGGAATTGATATATCGAGGTCTGAGGCAACATTGGCTACCCTGTACATTCGGCTCTTGGAAAGAACCTCTCTACCGCCCTGCCATATTCATACCATCATACGTGCGGGCAAAATTCATTCATTGTTCGCTGCGACGTACAATTTTCCTCGGATGAAAAATTATATCAATATCCGTCTACATAAACCAATTAAATGATTTTGTCGGACCAGCAGAGTTCAAAATTTGCAGTAACACGTTGTGAAGGAAAGGGGGTGGGGTGAAATCAGCTTTACAGTAATAATTCATCGCGAAAGCTTATCGATCACCGGTCAGGTCGGGCATAATGAAACGCCTACGTTAATTTAGGAATATTTGAAACTATATGTTCGATGAAATTTTCAGTGGATTCTAAATTTCATAATGAACGCCCGTCGGGTTCCAAAGTTAACGCCCAAGTTAATTAAACTTTTAGTTTTAACTTTCAGTGCTGTCGTTTTTTTTCCAGCCAGAATGGATGTATGAATTATTGAAATTTTCAGCAGTTGGATTCCATATTAAATAACCACCATTCTCTAGTTAGATCACTCTTTAGTTTTTTGTTCGAGGTATTCAAAGTGAAATGCATGACTCTTCTGCTTAAACTCGTTTCCCAGTTTTATAGACGTCCATTATTCATTAAATGTAACTCGCATACAGGTATCTCTGTTATGTAGGGTGAAAAGGAGTTAGAGGTTTTTTCCAGTGGAAAAATCTAAATTTTGGAAAATCGCAAATCGTAAATTTTGTTTTTGAGGGGGTCATTTTCATACATACAAGGTGAGTCTTTAAGTTGTAGATTAATTTTAACCATAGATTTCTCTCATCAAATCAAATACTTTTTTTACTGACCATTTTTTCAGATTCGGCTCAGGAAAAAAATTATAAGCATTTAAATATTTCTCAATGTGCTAATACACTCCTGCGCTTTGTTTGCAAGTTCACCACAGATATATCTTACGGTTTTTTTTGGAGAATAACCAATCCAAGGTTTGGAATTCAAAGAAACAAGATTGAAGAAACTCATTTACTCACTTGATTCTTATGAGTTGTTGCTCTTTCCGATATTATCGCAAGGAAAACATTTCACTACACTGGACTTGAATCACTGATTCCACACTGATTATACACAATTCCATCCTCGCCCATTCTCATATTGAAAACTACATAATTATACTTTTGTCGCGAAATTTATAAATGAATTATATGAAATCAATCAAATAACCTACAAATTTTCTCTTAAATGTCTTATAATAGCATGTTATTTTATTTCTATGAATGTTATGGTTAGGTCTGTGGTATGGTCACGAAAAAGCATATACCTTATATTAGTTCTATGCGAAATAGATGAATTTTTATGTGTATTCTATGGTCCAGATAAACGTGAACCCAGCTCAATTTACTCAGGGGCGGATCCATAAATATGAGGTAATTTTTCGAATTTTTATCCGATTATATAATATTCAACGTTGAATATCTGCAAAACGGTGCGTTTAAGGAGAAATTATTAGGAATAATCAAGACTTTTAACATGATTGAAGATTCTTATAATGACATGAGATCAACTTAATCTGCATTCTTCACGCTAATTTCGTATAGTTTTATGAATCGGCGAGTCTGTATCTCGAAAACTGTTTGAAGTGGGATGAAAGAGATCACTGAAGAATATGTGGCATAGTTGTAGAAAACTTCACACCAAAATTCATCTCATTCGGAGTTACCATATGAAAGCTACGGTAGAAAAACTGATTTTTTTGGAACTTTAAACAGCGTGTAAGTTTTTGCTGGAGCCGAATCTGAAAAACTGATAAATAAAAAAAGTGTTTTATTTTATGAGAGAAATCTATGGTTGAAATTAATGAACAACTTTAAGACTTACCCTGTATTATTCATCATTTCATCTCTCTACGTGGCAAGCCTAACACCTCAAGTAAGATAGTGGATATTATCGTTCCTTTTGAATATGGAAGTTAAAATTTATTGGAATTTGATCACTTCTTTACGTTATATTTGACTTTGAATTTGAAATATCAGTATATGCATAATAGATTCCGTCTTTACTCGATGGAAACTCATTTTCAATTTGAAAATAATTCATGCATGATTTCAACAATAACTAAGAAATTCTCCATGTTGATACCAGAAGTTCAAGATTAACACTCCTAGAATCGTTGGAAATTAACAGGTATAACGCCCGCAAAATTCTATTGGATGAACAAACAGTTGTAAATAGCTCTCCATTAATGAATATCTCTCTGTAACTCGAGGAACCCTGTGGCAAACCCCAAGTTATACCTACTCTCACTTTCATGATTTTGGATATTCATTTAGGCACGTTCCTAACCATATTTAAACTTTCTTGAAATACATACCATCAGTCAGTAAAATGTAGATACCTGAAGAAGCTATGTAGCGAAATAATTCTCGTAACAATAAACATTTGTGGATACTAAATATTGTCTCCCTATTTTTTAATTAAATATAAGGCAGTTTACCTAGAGCATTTGATGAGATAATGCAGAATGTGAAAATGTGTTCAGAAACGCGAGAGCATTCAAGAACACAAGTTTTTACTACTGTCCCATACAGCATGTGTCTCGGGAGCACATCTGGGGGCCGATTCTTGAATCTCGATCAAGAATTGAAGGGTATGACAATTGTCATATGTTTATGTAAGGTCATCACCGTTTCCTTCGACTTAACAACGAGTGGTTCGGAGTATAGTAGATATAACCATCGTAAAGGGTTTTCCAATAAGAGGTGTTATTTTGAATAGCCCGCTATTTCGGTAGATGTCACTTTTAAAGCTGTAATTTTTTGACATTTGACAAGTAGAAACTACGCCATTAATAAAAATGGAACGATACACGCTCCAACAACGCAATGAAATTATTAAAATTCACTATAAAAATGGTGAAAATTTGGCAGAGACGGTTCGTACAACTCCAACATTTTTTGGTCGTCGTGAAGCACCTTGTCGGACCGCAATAGAGAAATTGGTGGGAAAATTCGAGCTGTTGCGACAAGTTAGTGATGTGAAGAATAAAACCCGTGCACATCGCTCAAGAACAGCCGAGAATATTGCTGCTATAGCCGAAAGTGTTGAAGAAAACCCAGGTTTGTCCATTCCTCGTCGTTCTTTGGAATTAGGCATTTCACAAACTTCATTACACCGTACTTTGCATAAAGATTTGGGTCTTAAGGCTTATAAAGTTCAGTTAACACAAGAACTCAGGCCGGCCGATCATCAACAACGTCGTGTCTTTGCTGAATGGGTCGTTGAAATGCATGAAAATGATTCGGAATCCCATTGAAAAATCATCTTGAGTGATGAGGCCCATTTCCAGCTCGGTGGCTTCGTCAACAAGCAAAATTGTCGCATCTGGGTCTCGGAAAACCCGAGAGTTAATGTTGAAAACCCTCTCTATCCTCAACGTGTGACTGTTGCGGCGGAGTCATTGGACCTTACTTTTTCGAAAATGAGTCTGAAGCAATAGTTCCGGTGAATGGATCGCGCTATCAAGAGATATTTAATGATTTTTCATGGCCAGAATTGGTTGGTATTGATCTGGATAACGTTTACTTTCAACAAGACGGCGCTACGTGCCACACAAGCAACGAAACCATTGATCTTTTGCGGGAAAATTTTCCGGATTATATTATCTCTTGAAGAGGTGATCACAATTGGCCACCGAGATCTTGTGATTTAACACCTTGTGACTTCTTCCTTTGGGGCCAAGTGAAATAGAAGGTCTACGCCAATAGTCTAGCGTCGTTTCAAGACCTCAAAGATGGAATTCGTGAGGCTATCGAGGACATAGGGCAGCCACTTTGCGATTTGGTTATGAAAAATTTCATTAAAAGGATATGGTCGTGTAAGCGTGGTCGTGGCTGTCATTTGCCTGATGTTATTTTCCACTATTAACGGCATAGCTTCTTCTTTATAATGAAATAAACATCCGATCATTTATATTGAAAAATTGCATTTTTCTTTGAATATCAATATAACACCTCTTATTGGAAAACCCTTTATAAAGACAACTTGTCTTTATACAATGATATAACATTCGATTGTCGAGTGACATTCGGTTCCATGCGCAGGTCATGTCTGCTTGTTGTTTATATATTCAACTAAGAAAATCGACGCAAACATATGGCAATTGTCATACTCTTCAATTCCTGATCGAGATTCAAGAATTAGCCCCCAGATCTGTCTCTGGAAATAATCTCGAAACTTTTTCTCTCAGGTTGACACTCAGCATGATAGAAATTAATTCATTTAAAACATTCTAAAACTGAAAACTTTCATTAAAAGTCTGACATGAAGAATTCTCCCCATCGAACCACCTTAATGGGCGCGTGCGATATCACGAAAACCGTACTCTCCCCTTCACGGGGACAATAATTCCTCGTAGGAAACGCCCGGAGTATAACAAATTGATTACCAGGAGATAAGTGGGAAAAACTTTTCCGGCATAATTTTCGGCCCGGAGCATAAGGCGTTACGCCGAAAATAGCAGGATTGATTGCGGAACGATAAAAATTCCTTCGCCCTCAGCTACCGGGCGCTTACAGTCGCTCCGGAGTTCCTCTTCCACACGGATCATTACCCAATAATGAAACGTGCTGAAGTTTCCGGTTTTCTTATCCGGTTCATATGGATAACTACGGGGGGACATTCGATTATCAAGATGACGGCGATATCCGGTGACGGCACTCGAGAAACGATAGTTTTCTTCAGGCAAACTCCGGGTGGGCGTGAGACGATGAAAGAGTTTGTAATCGAGTCTGAATTCAGTTGAGTCATTAGATCTCGAAGAGATTCAGGGAATGACAAATAGAATGATGCCTTACGATTCTGGAATAGAATCGAGACTTTACTGATGGTCCAGGAACATCCTTCCACATAATATTGAAGTATTCGTGACGTTCCATTCTGTTATCGTTGAGAAATATTCTATAATCAAGATAAGAATGGCATCTGTTGGTTGGACTCAAAAGAGAAATTCTACATCGCGGGCGTATAAACGATAAAAAAGTTTGTGATCGAATCTGACCTCAGATGAATGTTGCAAGGAATAACGTTCCACAGATAGATAGAGAAAGTTTAGGTGGGCGTGAAAATGACATAGAAGTTCAGGATCTAATCTAAATCCAGTTAATTTTCGCCCAATTATAATTGAACAGATGATGTTTCCTAGAGATGCAGGAGGTTGAGAAATAAAATAGTCTTTCACGATCTAAGGATGGTCGAGATTTTATACGCCCTCAGCCACTGGGCGCTCACAGTCGCTCCCAGTTCCTCTTCCACACGGATTATTACCCAATAATGAAACGTGCTGAAGTTTCCGGTTTTCTTATTCGGTTCATATGGATAACTACGGGGGGACATTCGATTACCAAGATGACGGCGATATCCGGTGACAGCACGAGTTTTTTTCAGGCAAAATCCGGGTGGGCGTAAGAGGATGAGAGAGTTTGTAATCGAATCTGAATTAAGTTGAGTCAATATGTTTAAAAGAGATATCGGGGATGACTAAAACAATAATGTCTTAGGATTCTGAAATGGAAGTCGAGACTTCACTGATGGTCCAGTAACATCCTTCCATAGAACATTGAAGTATGCGTCACGTTCCATTTTGTTATTTTTGAGAAATATTCTATAATCAAGATAAGAATGCCATTCGTTGGTTGGACTCAAAAAACGGAATTCTATTATATATCGCGGGCGTATAGACGATAAAAAAGTTTGTGATCGAATCTGACCTCAGATGAATGTTGCAAGGAATAATGTTCCACAGATAGATAGAAAAATTTAGGTGGGCGTGAAAATGACATAGAAGTTCATGGTCGAATCTAACTCCAGTTGAGTTACGCCAGATGAAAATTGAACAGATGGTGTCTCGTAGAGATGCATGAGGTTGAAAAATAAGATAGCGCTTCACGATTTCAGGATGGTCGAGATTTCATACGCCCTCAGCAACCGGGCGCTTACAGTTGCCGCGGAGGTCCTCTTCCACACGGATCATTACCCAATAATAAGACGTGTTGAAGGTCCGATTTTCTTGTACGGTTCATATGGATATAAATACGGAAGGACAATCTATTATCAGGATAGTGGCTGCCTCCGGTGAAGGCACTCTATAAATGACAGTTTTCTTCAGGAAAAATCCGGGTGGGCGTGGAGTCGATGAAAGAGTTTATCAGCGATTCTGAACCCAGTTGAGTAAAGAAAGAAGAAAGTAGCAAGGAGTGATGTCTCCTAGAGATACAGGGGATGAAGAATAGGATTCTTGAATAAAGTCAAGATTTTCCTAGTTGTCCAGATAATCCTTTAATAGAATATTGAAGTATTCACCACGTTCATTTCTTTAAATAATGGGAAATATTCTATAATCAAGATAAGGATGGCATCCGTCGTTAAACACAAAAGACTACAGTTTTCGATAGAAATATGGGGTGGGCGCATAGAAGATAAATTGAACAGATGATGTTTCATATAAATGCAGAGGAAATAAGAGAGTGCTGCACGACTTTAGGATGGTCGAGATTTCACGCTCCCTCTGCTACCGGGCGCTTACAGTCTTTCAGGGTTCCTCTTCTCCATACGGATCATTATGCTGGTTCAGATGGATAACTACAGGGGGACATTTGATTATCAAGATGACGGTGGCATATCCGGTGTCGGCTCTCGAGAAACGAGAGTTTTCTTCAGCGAAATCGAATATGTACTCGTTAGAATGGAGAAAAATGGAAGTTGCTAGGGTTGATATGTTATAGAGATACAGGGGATGAAGAATAGGATAATTAGTTACCTACTATTCTGGAGTGGAAGTCAAGATTTCAATGATAGCCTAGGTACATTTTTTTTTTAGAGAATATTGAAGTATTCGCCATTTTCCTTTCTGTTAATGTTGGAAAATGTTATTATGTCGTGTAGACAATAAAATAGGTTTCAATCGAATCTGCGCTCAGTTGAGTGGAGAAAGATGAAATATGCAGAGAATGACATTCCATATAGATCCAGTGGCATGAGTTATGACATAGAGTTTCATGATTTCGGAAAGGAAGTTTTTTGGTTATCCAGGTATACCTTAGCTTTTTACAGGAGATTGAATTATTTGCCTTCTTGACACTCTGTACACGTTCGGAAATATTCCAGGATCAATATATCGCTGCATTTTGCTGACAACCCTCCATGGATTATGTCTAGTGAAATAAGAAGGAAAATAAGGTGGGCGTTTCATTGTAGGTATACACAATCTCGATTGAGCAGTATACTGCAAAAATCTGAAAGGGGGGCGTGACGACGATACATTTTCTTTTCCTAGACGATGCACAGTATTTGAGGCCTTCACATTTCCTGTAAATATAAGAAAATTTTATAATAGGGTAACACAAATGTAAAAAGATTTGAATTCGCCACCGATCGATTAAAAAAGTGTTGGAAAACCTGGCAAAAAACCAATTGGATAACAAACAGTTAGTTTATAGATACGTCACGTCCTTTCATAATTATATAACCACATTGACTTCTTCATCGTCCTATTATGCTAATAAAAAGTTGGTTATTGGCTTCAGGACTGGACAAATAAACTTATCAATTCTAGGCAGTCGACGTTTCGATCCTGATCTTTCTAGCTCTGCATCATTTTGAACAAAACCCTGACATTGATTTCAACGAGGTTAAAATTCTAGATAGAGAAAACAACTATCACAAAAGGTGCCTATGCGAGATGGTATAAATATCATAAATAAAACCGAAATGGACTGAAAATTTTCAAAGAATACTCACTGAAGCCTGCAGAATGACATCCCGTTTTCTCTTATAAACGTCGAAATTTCTCCGAATTCTAAGATTTCACGCGGCTATTGACAACGTTATAGCATGTACATCGCGATGCGGGTGCTTGAACTAGAATATTAACGAGGTTTAATGAAATTTGAATATGGCTGTGTTGCCTAGTCGTAATTCAACACCAGAGCTGTCAGACAAAAGAAACTTAGTTACTTTACAGTAACTTAGATACTTTAAAGAATCTAAGTTACTGTATCTTAGTTCCTTTTTTTGTAAGCAAAAAGTAACAAGTATTTTAGACACTTTTCGAAAGGAACTGTATCTTGTTACTTAAAAAAAAGTTTCTTCACACGAATGTGTGTGAAGATGGCCCAGCGCTTTGCAGTTTTCGAAAACATTTTTTGTGCTGGATTGTTTCTAGCTCGTGCTGCTTCGTGCCGTTGAAATTTTTTCTTTATTACGGTTCTCAAGATATTCCACAAAATGTCCAAAAAAGGCCAACCTCTTAGGTCTTTTCGAGAAACTGGGATCCAAAGAGCTCCAGTACTAATGAATTAGCATAATCACAAGGAAGAATATCTGTCGATAAATCAACAAATATTCCCCCTTGATCAGAGCTAATCATCCAATCAACCAAAACACCTACACCGAAGAAGCGGATCCAAGGAGAATTACTACAGTTGTTACTGATGAGTTGACCTGACAACTAACCTTGAATAAAACCGCAGAGGGAATCTCGATAGTTGTCACCTTTCACCTTTCTCCTCCATTAGACCAATTCTTATCTTTGTTAGATGTTGGACGTTTTCGTCTTGTGGGAATCCACATGAACCGAGCGTTTCCATGTCGTGATGGTGTTTGTAAATCTGCAATATCGCAGATACAGCGACCTGATGCGACTAGGACAATCAGGACCTGACAATCAGTAACAACTGTGAAACCGCTGCGGTCATTCTCCTTGGATCCGCTTCTTCGGTGTAGGAATTTTTGGTAGATTGGATGATTAGCTCTGATCAAGAGGGAATATTTGTTGATTTATCGACAGATTTTCGTCCTTGTGATTATGTTCATTTATCTTACATGGTAAGAAAAAGTATCTTATCTTTTAAAAAGGAACTTTAAGGTACGAATCTAAGTTCCTTTTTTTGAAGAGTATCTAGATACTCAAAGTAACTTCATATACTCTATCAAAAAGTAACTTATCTAGATACTTTTTCAAATTTTCTCAGACAGTTCTATTCAACACCACGTGGTATTGTTTGCTCTTAAGAGTATGTGTTTCATTTTTGCGACTAAACGATCGCGCGACAGAAAATCGCATGTGCCTTCCTGGCCTTAAGCTTTGATATCGTAATTGAAGCATGCTCTAAATACTGCCATTCTGTTTACAAAAACTTTCGTAAAGTTATTTCATCTGTATCTAATATACTGAGTATATTTCACTTGTACCAAAAAGACTTATGATGAGGCAGTAAATTTACATGTTTATTGAGTTACTGTTTCCTCTAGGAATGCTCTGGGAGCGAAGTTTTCGGGAACTGCAACTACTGTGAGCTTAAAAACGATGGAAGAGTTTATAATCGAATCTAAGTTCAGTGAAGGGGAACCTGATGAAAATTGCAGGTATGGTTTTTCATAGAAGATGCAGCGGACTGGGAAATAGGAATACGTAAAACGATTTAAAATTGCAAGTAGAGGTTCCCTGGTGATCAAAAGGCATACCGTATACTGAATCAGTGCACTCAAATAACTACCAGATGATTACCTTTTATCTGTAATATTCAGAATCTGAATAGATTCTCCTTTGATACCTTTCCAACCATCTACTAATGATCAGAGGCTTTGACAGTTCTTGAAATTATCTATTTATACTCCGGCAATTTGAAAGCTGGAGTATTTCATTTTTACTATACACTATTGGAGAATGTTAATAAGCGCTACTCCCTCTGGTGGCTATCCGAGTAACCCGAGGTACAGACATTACCATTGACAAGTTGAAAGAAATGTCGAGAAATTGAGAAAGTTTATGCATTTTTTTTTGGCGTTTGTGTGATTTTACAAGTGCTTCTACTGAGAAAAGCAAACTCAAATGTCCTTTCCCATAGATTTCCACAGCCCGGTGAAAAATTTCGAGTTGGAATGAAAGAAACTTCCTTCAACAAGTCGAGCGTGAAAGTGTTTAAGAACCAATATAAACCAACAAACAAGATTTCGAGACCTGCATTTTACCTATAATGATAATTTTTATAGAGGTAAGCACGAATTTCTCATGAAATATTAGATCACATTCATGAAGACAATTTTTTTCCAGACCCTTTATCCAAGCAGAGAAATTTACTTAGGAGGAATGTTATGCCTTCCAGAAATCTGTCTGTTGAACTGATCATTAAGGAACAACGTAAATGTTTTAGTGGTAGAACTGACTATTGAAAAAAAAGTCTTAACAAGGAAATATCTGGTGATGAATACTGTTCGCTCAAAGTACTTCTGCCGATGAAAGCAAAGTTGTACCAGGCTTATTTATTACAGCTTTTTCAAGACCAATCATAAGAGAGTTGGAAAATTTATTTGTCAATCCATAATGAATAAGGCTCACGGTACTAGTAGCATTAGTTTTATGTGAATGTATTCATTTTATTCACAATATTTTGAGTATTTAGTTCTCCGCTGAAAAAATAGTAAACTTATGAGTTTTTTTCTATTATTCCAAAAAGTATGTTTTACAATACTATCTGTTTTTTAACTTTCAAGACAGCCTAAAAAATCCAACAATGTCAATCTTGCCATATTTGGATCTGAAAAGAAATAATACTAAAAAACTGTCTAACTTTGGAGATATCCTCGTAATTTTAGAGTTGCTACACTCAATAAGATTGAAGAATGATACATACCTACTTTATAAGAATGGAAAATGTACTCCCAGTGATATTCTCGTCAACTATAAAAGTCTAAAAAGTCTTTGAATAAACCGTGAAATCAAAAATTATCAAACCGAACACTAACAAACAGTACAAAATCGACTATCAAAACAAAATCTATGTCTGTATCTGAGGTTCTAAAAGTGGCCACCGTGGCGCTGCAATATTAAATTCAGACGCCATTCGAAAAAATGTAATTCCTATCTAAGGAGGTTTTCACTTATGGGGATATTTTCCATGCAATACAAAGAGGTATTTAAAAAAGCTCAACAATGAGGTCTTCCTAGGGAGTTAAAGGTCTTGCAGGACTTCTCTAAGAGGAAACTGACAGCTCTGCTCCTTCTAGAAATAGACCGCCCAGAAAATATGCCTAGAGGATATATTTCGATAACTCATCATTAGGTGAGAGTTTAGGGGTGAAACTTGGTCTATATTTTTCACACAGCCTCAAAATTCATGTGAAAATTTCAAATTTCAAATTAAGTTTTATTTTCATTTTTCACGAAAAAAAATTCGTAGTTGGAATATCCTGATGCACACTCTTGTGCAAAATTGTGTGATGACCGTGTCTTCCAATTCATTTTTATGTCTCGGAAATACCTGTCCCAGAACCAAGTGTACACTATCGCTAGGCTCCTACTCTTCAACTACTTGCAATCGAAAGATGCATAGATATAAGCTTGGAAAGAAAATATCAACGGTGTGACATAGTGATCCATTCTGATGGTCAGACTGCTTTTAAAGCACTGAACTCCTATGTCATCGACTCAAAGCTGATATGGAGTGCCGAAGGAAACTCAATGAAGTAGGCAAAAACAACAAGGTCTCCTTAGTTTGGGTTCCTGGGCATTCAGAAATCAAAGGAAATGAAGAGGCTAACATTCTAGCTAGAAAGGGAGCACACATGCTACCTACTGGCACAAAACCTTTCTGTGGTATAGGAAAATGCACCTATAAGAAAGAGTTTTAGGAGCAGCAAGAAAAAGAAACAAAAGCACTATGTAGGAATTCTCTAGGAATGGATTATTCCAAGAAGTTCCTTCGGAACTTTGAAATTGCAATGTCTAAGAATTATTTGGATCTCAGTAAGAACAAGTTACTCCTCCTCACTAGCTTCCTCACAGAACAATGTCTTCTAAGGAAGCATATGAAGAGAATGAGCTTATCAGAAACTGACGAGTGCAGATTCTGTGGGGAAGAGGAGAAAACTCCTGTTCACCTGATCACAGAATGCCACGCCATTGCCTGCCTGCGCAAGGAATATCTTGGACAGGGGCATTATAGGAGGAATGAGAACTTAGCCTCCTTGAAGCCCTCACAGATATTGGAGTTCATTAGAGCTCTAGAGCTGGAGGGTGAGCTGTTGGTAGCGCAGTGAGAAAACAACTTTGACGGGAAGGCACACTAGATCTTAAAGTCGCAGCGGAATGTAAGGTCCTGATATTTTTACGAAGTATTTTATGTTTTATATGAGCCATGGATGACGTAATTTGAAATGCGTTCATCTTCTAACTTTTTGCACATTACGAACTCGATCTTCGTATTCAAGAAAATGTCGATTCTCTAAGTCATTTCTCTACCTATTGTCGGAGACCGGTAGTAAAAGGAATAACTTTGCGAAGGAATCACTAAGAGATTCGAACAGAGCATGCATGGTTGTCAATTTTACAGACTGATCCCCATTTTTGTGATGCTCAGAGAAATAGATCAGTTTGGAGAGTCCCTATATCTACAGAGATCCATGCAAATATTCAGAATTTATAGTTATAAATTGCTGTAATTATGGAAAAACATTAGCAATGTAAGTGACAGATATACGAGTAACGAATTTGTAATGTTAACAGCTAGTATTATTGATTTATCATGAATTGTGTATTGGTGAAATATTATCTGCATATTCGTGTACCAGTAGGTGCTTATTTATAAAATTATATAGTGGGTTTACGAGTCATATTTAGTCCAACATAAAACTAATTCAATTCATTGTCCCCAACATTTAAGTCAACTGTTTTATCACCAATTAATTTATATGCAATGAACCTTGTTGGTGAAATAAATGTTGTTGATAATATCCCGAATATTATGGTACCCGTACATAATTTCTGAGTATATTCGATTGGTTCGAAATCGGAATGTCCATAAAACTAGTAGAGCCACTTGCATGGAAGTCAATGAAAACCATCTCAGTAATTGTCGAATATTTGTCGTGAAAACAAAACTTGTCGCGCTTTTAGTTTTTTTTTCTGCGCATGTTCTAGGGGAACAGCGTGCTATCGTTTTGCCCAAATGTCTGTTATTTCGGATGATTGAACCGAAAATGGTCTCAATCGACTAGGTTGGACTCACTGATGACGAATCCGGTGTCAAAATCGATTCTGTCCGGCCGGCCGGCCGAGGACACGATAACTGTCGACATAAGAAGGCTAGCAACTTGAAACTTTCAGGATAGATCGCGCATCAGAATGCTGCGGTTGAGTTCGTTAATGGGCCAAATCAGTCAAATAGTTTCGGAGTTATAGGCACTTGAAATTTTGAAGTTATTTATTTTTTATTTCAGACACTACTCAAGCGATTGGATTCAAACTTGGCAGTTAGGTGAAGTATAACGACGCGCAAGTGTGAGGCAAATTCCGTCAGGATCATATTATCAGTAAATGAAAAAAAAAAAAATTTCGAAATTTTTTTCCAAAAAATTTTTTTTTTCGGAAAGCATTCATCATATCCAAAAACCATTTCTCTCACACTTTGAACTTCATATTTCACAGCAGTGTACCAAATTTCAGTTCGATACGATCATAAGTTTTGGAGATATCGGGAAAAGATATGTCAAATTTCGAGGTTTTCTTCTCGATATCGTTGTTTTTTTCGGTATAACTCGAGAAATACTGATTCAGTCCTGATAAAACTTCGCAGCTAGTTTGAAGATGCTGAAATACAACTTAATGCAAATTTTCGTGATAATCGTGTCATTAGAACAATTTGAAAAAAAAAATTCTGTGATTTTCTTATCATATCATCCTCACTAAATTCCGTATGAACCTTCGAACTGTAAGTTTTCGATGAAGTACTGGATTTCAATTCGATCTGATCGGTTTTTTTGGAAATATTGGAAAAATAAAATTGCGCAGTCGGCCGTTAGGCTGACCGTAAACACAATAACTTCCGGAAGAAACGACTTAGAAATTCGATATTTGTAGAGTAGATTTGGGGCTTAATTACGAAGGTCGAATTCGTGAATGGGTAAAATCCTTCCAATGATTCCGTAGATATACCCATTCAAAATTTCATTTTTCCAATATTTCCAAAAATACAGATCAGATCGAATTGAAATCTAGTAATTTATCAAAAAAAAAATTCAAAAAGCACTGCCGTGAAGACAGCAGCTTTTGCGTGCATGTTCAAATTCGTTGCTGAAGCAGTCATCTTCATTGAACATGCGCGCAAAAGCTGCTGCCTTCACGGCAGTGCTTTTTGAAATTTTTCAAGTGGTATAAAAATGAGTTTTCCCAGTTTAGTCTAATGATTTAGCAGGAAAACAAATGAAAATAAAAGCACCATTGTTCTATGCACCTTAGTACATACAATTTAACTAGCGCTCCCTATGTGTGTCAGATATAAAAACAAATTCATGAAATGTATCAGCTTCTAAAAGATACTTCATCACTATTACCAGGATAATTTCGACAAAATCTCACAAAATGTGTATAACTTTTCTTCTTCAGCGCGTCTCATCTTGAAAACGGTGGCGATGAGGGAGTCACCTCTTTTCGAATCCCCTGTATACCACACACATTTAATTTCATGGTCTTCGTGAGATTTACCTAATTATTGAACCATTTTCAATTCAATTTCAATTGACTGTAATAGGCGCCGTTGGAATCGTCGTCCAACGTTTATTTTCACGCCCAAATGGGCGCAACATGGCATACATCCCATAAAACTAATTGACCAATTAAGTTGTGAGGTGCTCGCTTCAGTAGTTTAGAAATTAAGGAATGTCGTCTGTTGAAGAGCGTTGACACTGTAGCACGTTACTATCGAAAGATGTATTTCAGTTCATATTTTCACGATGGGGAAAATCCTCAGAAGAAATCACGAATGTCTTCGGAGAAGGATTAAGTATTGACACCGTAAAAAAATATACAGGGTTAGATTCGGATCATCAAATAAATCAGTGTTTTCATTTGACATTCCCCCAGATTCGGCTCAGGTAAAAATTAATTAATGAACAAATACAGTCCTGAATTTTTTTGCAATTTCAAGAAATATATCTTTTGCGGCGATCAGTATTTCAGACTAACCAATCAATTGCTTGAAATTCAATGGAAAGTGATTGAGAAAACTCATCTTCTCACTAAATTCTTTCAATACGGGGCTTTTCACGGTATAATTGTAAAATTTCACCATTTTTGACTATTGAAACACTGATCTTCCACTTGGTACTCATGGAATATCCAGTTGTTTCCACCATAAGATTATTATTACCCACAATATAATTCTCCGTCTTTCTAACATTAAAATTCCATTATCTTCATAATTTTCATAAAACTCATGAATCAATCATGAATCAGTGTTATCACATTAATTGGCATCTATAAATTTTATGAAGATTCTTATCCATAGACATGGAGACATAGACTCGATGTTTGGGGGCCTTCATTAGCTCAGGTGCGGATCCACAAAAATACGGAATTTTAGAGAATTTATAACATTCAACGTCGAATATCTTGAAAGCGAAGCGTTGCAGAAGGAATCATAAGAAATAATTAAATATTCTTAAATGATAGAATATCCTTATGATGACATAACATGAGCCTTATTCTTCATGCTTATCCCTTATAGTTTCATGAATCAGTGAGTCCATAACTAGGTAACTGTTTTGAGTAGTGATTACTGAAGAATATTTATCATAGTTATAGAAAACTTCGCACCCTTCAAAGAAACTATATGTACTCCATTCACTTTTATAAACTATTCCGGTTAGCCATGGCATTCTGACACATTTCACTGTGCACATTTGAAAATGTTAGGTTATAGTCATTTTCCTGTCAGATAACTACGCAACGTTGTCCTCTCTACATAGAGGTCATAGTATATACGTATTTTTCCAAATGTTTTTTTACTTTGGGAAAATATTATGTGAATTCAATAATTCAAATGACCTGGCGAACGTTGAAGAATTTTTTTTCTTTGTTAATACTGGAAATATTTCACATATAGAAAGATGGTTGGAAGATTCAGTTATGCTATTTTCTTGTACGGAAATCAGGAATTGAGTGTTAAAATTTTACTGAAAAATAATGGATAGAGTAGTTCGTTACTTTGTAACAGTTCATTCGAAAAAAAATAACTGAACGAACAGAATTCCCTACTTTTCGAAATTCCCAAGAAATAATCCTACAGAAGACATTTAAATACCTTGTTGCAAAACTTGCAATACTCCAGTATGAAAATGTGGGATAGCTTGTGATAAATTATGGATTCCGAATGATCAGGGTTACCATCAGAAAAAGCAGAGTTTAATTCCACAGCGCCATTCCTGATACTTTGTCTCTGCTTCTTCAAAACTACCTCAGCAGTTTTCAGGTTCCAAGCGTGATGATTATGTTAAGATTGGGGGTAGAATTGGCATTGGTATTTGGCAAGGTCGCTGAGAATTATTCTGACATTGCAGTTATTTCATGAGTGCCAACCTTCATCAGTTTTAAGTAAAAACGTGATAGACGTAAATCATGGCCAACTGGGATAGTTTATAAAAGTGAATGGAGTACAAACAGTGCGCGTCAAAATTTTGGAGCAAATTCATTTTCTCGAAGGAAAAATATTTGGCAACAAAACAGGTCAATTTTTGTTTCATTTTAACCAAATTTTTATGCATTTTTGATGGACAAATTACGTCAGGTACCATAGTCTGAAAGTAAATAAGCTATAAAAAAGTGCAAATACTGAAAACCTCTTTGAACTAACTAATAATATTTTTTCTTGAAAATTTCTGCACGCCTGTATAGAAGATACAAAGACCTTGCCGAAAAAGTACCACATGACCTACTTTTCCTATTCAAAAAATTAAGAGGGTTTATGAGGATGGCACAGGGTGTAAAAAAAACCTTCAAAAATGCATATGAATTCGGTACAAGTGAAACAAAAATTAACCTGTTTCAGGATTTGGTTGCCAAATATTTTTCTTCTGAGAAAATGAATTGGTTCCATAATTTTGACGCGCACTGTATATCTGATTATTCCTGAAATTTGGAGCAGACTCTCTCTTTTTACTGGGACCGAATCTGGAAAATTGGTATATGAAAAAAGTGCTTTGTTTGGAGTGAGGAACCTATGGTTAACAGTAATTCAAAACTAAAATTCAAAAATTAAAACATGAATGTTCCGATATAACAATTACCATGGAAGGATCCGAATCATTTCATCAACCATAAATCTCAAATCTAAAATTTAAATGAGAAATTCTCTAGTGAAACTTCTATATCAGTTAAAAACATATTGCGCTGGAACAGAAACTCCGATTCGAGTTGGAAATATTTGAAAACAGATAATTCATCCGATCTATAGATCTCGGATATAAGATCTGTGTCCCTCCATTTATCTGATATGAAATTGGTGTAATGTCAATTTCATGGAAAAATGGATGGTTCAAATCAAGCCACCGCTGTCAGATTTATTTATGTGTTTCCATTTCGAGATATTTCTCTGAGTTTCCTATAATGTATCTTGAATTCAATAAGGATGGATTTCGGGGAAAATTTCAAGTTGACACTGTCAGATGTCAATGTATCGAGATGAACATAGAGTATTAATCATAACGTCAAATTTGAAACTTCTTCTTTGTTCGGCTGATAGTTTTCAATCAGAAATTACTTATTTTGAATAGAGATGAAAACATTTTGTAATAGATTCGTTTATTCATTTACAGGTCAATCATCTTACACATTCAACTTCAATCATCCATTTGCTAATTGTTTTGTTTTGAATATTTCTTGATATTCTTCTTCTTGTTACAGGTCGGAGTCATGACAAATCCTCCCACTTGTTCCGCTTAGGACAGAAGTCCTCACAGGGGGTGAAAGCCTTCGCTGAAACAGGAAGGTCCGACCTTCTGGAAGTTCAAAACCAAGGACAGAAAGGAGTTTTTGACGATTTTAATGCTCCTTCTATAGCACAAGGAGTTGGCAGAACCGAGGCGAAGTTTTTCGTCGATGGAAACCATTCTTTGGTAAGAATTTGTTTTTTCAATTTCCCGATTTTAATATGACATCTTGTTCGTTTCAATATATTAAGGGGTTCTTAGAATAATCGTAAAATTCGAATTGAACACAGATGATAAAAAAAAAACGCTGCAAATTCTACTATAGGGGTTTATAATTTTTTCAGTTGAATATTCCGATACCATTGATATATTAAATACAACTTATATATTATCGTTCATAACTCATTGGTTTTTCACAACGCAAAAGCCAATTCTATGAAAAAAATCATGTGGAACATTGAAATCGCAATGAATATTCTTGTATAACTGAACTACACTTGCGAATTAAATAGCGTAATTTAAAATAAAGATGATTCCCAAAAAGTTTGGTTGATTGGAGGTTCTCATCAATTTTGGTTTGCGTAGTACAATTATCGTCAACATGTGGATATCCGTTACTGGTTCAAATCGAAATCCAATATTTTTCGTGCTATGACTTTGAAATAAGGAGGAATATAAAAGATAATGATTATGTATATGTAAAAAAAATTGGAGGATATATGCGAAAAAATCAATAAGGTAGGAGCCAAAGATCCACCTGTTCTAGTTCTCAATGATTCAATGTTGGAAAGCTTCTTTTTTTTCAGTCAGGTAGGAAATTGAATAAGGACTAAAATTAAACAGTTAAGGTGATTGCTCGCCAATATCGCAGTTTTCTGAATGAATATTCTAAAATGCAAGCGGCTCACACTATAATATTTACTAGCCGACATTGGCGCACAATCTTAAAAATTGTTTTATTCCACTGACAAACTTTTCACCCGTGGTACTAGCGAGGATGAACGCGTGATAAATATCGCTCAAGAATTTGCATATTAGGCTGGGAGACTAATATACCTTCATGTAAATGATAGGAATTGGTTTCACGGAGAAGAAATAGCTCCAGTATTAATAAAATAACATAATCACAAGGACGAATATCTGTCGATAAAACAACAAATATTCACTCTTGATCAGACCTAATCATCCAATCAACCAAAACACCTACACCGAAGAAGCGGATCCAAGGAGAATGACTACAGCTGTTTCACAATTGTTATTGATCGTCAGGTCAACTTACCTTGGATAAACCGCAGAGGGATCCTCCGATACTTGTCACCTTTCAGATGGACCGCTGCAGTATATCAACATACAGGCCATCTGCCAGGGGCATCTTGCGAATCCCACCCTCAAGTGTAGAATACCCCGATCGATGTTCATGACGTTCATCCTTTAGTCGCATCAGGTCGCTGTAACTGCGATATTGCAGCTTCACAAAAACGTCATGACATTGAAAACACTCGGTTCATGTGGATTCCCACAAGACGAAAATGTCCAACATCTAACAAAGATAGGAATTGGTTTCACGGAGAAGAAAGAGCTCCAGTATTAATAAAATAACATAATCACAAGGACGAATATCTGTCGATAAATCAACAAATATTGATCAGAGCTAATCATCGAATCAACCAAAACACCTACACCGAAGAAGCGGATCCAAGGAGCGACCTGATGCGACTAGAGGATGTACGTCATGTACATCGATCGGGGTATTCTGCACTCGAGGGTGGAATTCGCAACATGCTCCTGTCAGATGGCGCGCTGTACGTTGTTATACTGCAGCGGTCCATCTGAAAGGTGACAAGTATCGGGGGATCTGACCATCAATAAAAATTGTGAAACAGCTCTAGTCATTCTCCTTGGATCCGCTTCTACGGTGTAGGTGTTTTGGTCGATTGGATAATTAGCTCTGATCAAGGGGGAATATTTGTTTATTTATCGACAGAAATTCGTCCTTGTGATTATGTTACTTCATGTTCGATTTGCAGAGTTTTGGTTTATTATTTGATAAAATCGAATAATAAACCTTAGTCCGCCGTCAGTTGTCCGGGGCTTTTCTCAGAAAGTACTGGACCGAAATCCGCGAAACTTGGTGGAAAAATCGTGTGTCACTCGGCATTGATCCTCCAAGCTTTTCAGCAGGATCGGTGAACCCTAAGGGCTCAAAATTGGGGGTTGGAGGGAAAAAAATTATTTTTCAGAAACTTTCAATATTTATTATTGTTGCATAACTCAACCAAAAAATTTTTACCCGAATGATTTCCGACCAGTGGCTCCTGAGGTATGAAGAAAAACGCAGCAAATTTGGGAGGCAAAACCAATGGGATATGAATAGTATACAGCGTGCCAAAGAAGTAACGTAACTCGTCAATAACTTTTGAATGAAAAATTATTAAGGAAAATCCTCGCACCTGTTGATTTTGAATTCCGAAAGCAATTCATCCTGTGTTTCTTTGAATTCTATATTTCTCGTCCCCACCCCACTACTTTATTTTTTCAAATTGGAATATATGGGTTGTGATACATCAAATGAAATGTAATTTGATTACCTACTCAGCGATACGACTAAAAAAATTTCAAAAAGCACTGCCGTGAAGGCAGCAACTTTTGCGCGCATGTTCAATGTAGATGACCGCTTCAGCAACGAATTTGAACGTGCGCGCAAAAGCTGCTGCCTTCACGGCAGTGCTTTTTGAAATTTTTTTAGTCGTATCGCTGAGTAGGTAATCAAATTACATTTCATTTGATGTATCACAACCCATATATTCCAATTTGAAAAAATAAAGTAGTGGGGTGGGGACGAGAAATATAGAATTCAAAGAAACACAGGATGAATTGCTTTCGGAATTCAAAATCAACAGGTGCGAGGATTTTCCTTAATAATTTTTCATTCAAAAGTTATTGACGAGTTACGTTACTTCTTTGGCACGCTGTATACTATTGGTTTACGGTCAGCCTAACGGCCGACTGCGTAAACACAATAACTTCCGAAAGAAACAACTTAGAAACTCGATATTTGTAGAGAAGGTTTGGACCTTAATTACGAAGGCCGAATTCGTGAATGGGTAAAATCCACCCAATGATTCCGTAGATATACCCAATCAAAATTTCATTTTTCCAATATTTCCAAAAATACAGATCAGATCGAATTGAAATCCAGTACTTCATCGAAAATAACAGTTCGAAGTTTCATACGGAATTTAATGAGGATGATATGATGAGAAAATCAGAAATTTTTTTTTTCAAATTGTTCTAATAACACGATTATCACGAAGTTTTGCATAAAGTTGTCTTTCAGCATCTTAAAACTAACTGTGAAGTTTAATCAGGACTGAATCAGTATTTCTCGATTAATACCGAAAAAATCAACGATATCGAGAAGAAAACCTCGAAATTTGACATATTTTTTCCCGATATCTCCAAAACTTTTGATTGTATCGAACTGAAATTTGGTACACTGCTGTGAAATTAAAAGGTCAAAGTGTGAGTGAAATTTTTTTTGGATATGATGAATGGTTTCCGAAAAAAAAATTTTTTTGGAAAAAAATTTCGAAAAAAATTTTTTTTAAAAACTACTGACAATATGATCCTGACGAAATTCAGCTAAAAGTTGCGCGTCGTTGTACTCCACTCAACTGCCAAGTTTGAATCCAATCGCTCGAGTAGTTTCTGAAATAAAAAATAAATAACTTCAAAACTTCAAATGCCTATAACTCCGAAACTATTCGATCGATTTGGCCCATTAACGAACTTAACCGCGGCATTCTGATGCGCAACCTATCCTGAAAGTTTCAAGTTGCTAGCTTGCTTCTGTCGACAGTTATCGTGTCTACGGCCGGCCGGCCGGACAGAATCGATTTTGACACCGGATTCGTCATCAGTGAGTCCAACCTAGTCGATTGAGACCATTTTCGGCTCAATCATCCAAAATTACAGACATTTGGACAAAACGATAGCACGCTGTTCCCCTAGAACATGCGCGCAAAAAAGAATTTGTCGTGCCGTTTTTCAATAAAAAAATAAGAAATTAATTTACAATTTGTGACTGGAGAGTACTGCAATCAGACCATTATTCTTTTAATAATTATTATTAAGGAAAATCCACGGATCCAAGGATTTTTAATTCCGAAAGCAGGTCTCCCTATGCTTTCTTGAATTCGAAATCTCCCACCCTTTACGCTCCACACCCCCATACTGTTTTTTTTTTCAAATAGTAATATATGGATTGCGATATATCAAATGGAAGTATATTCCATTGCATATTGAGTGGCAATTTTTTCATTAGAAAATTAACAATATGTGATTGGTGTCAGATTCTTATTCTTAAAATAATAAATATTGAAAAATATCCTCCTACCCGCCGATTTCTATTTTCGAAGTTTGAAAAATATATGTAGTTTTAGAGTTGGGTGTTTATAACCTTAAACGTCAACAGTTTTTTTTGGGAAAAATATTGCATGTGATATATCGCATAAAAGGTCATTCGATGACCAATTCAGTTATGTGAACGAAAATGATAGTTAATTATTAATTCAATATAAATAACAAATCCATGGGTTCGAGAATTTCCCTATTTTCATTTCTATTTCTATTTTCGAAGTGCATTGTTGGGGGTTTATACCCTTAAACCTCAACATTTTTTTTTTTGAAAAATATTGCTTGCGATATATCGCATCAAAGGTCATTCGATGACCAATTCAGTTTTGTGAACGACAATGAAAGTTAAGTATTAATTCAATTTGAATTACAAATCCATGGGTTCGAGAATTTCCCTTATAGTAATAAGGTAAGTGTTTCTGAAGCAAAAATTCATTTCAGAATTATACTGAAGTTAGGTTTTAGAGAATCTTGTAGAGGGCCTTCTAAAGAGAACAAAGTTTTAACATCATGTGGTCTATACATATATAGGGTACTCGTTTTCATGAAGGTACTTCCAACAAAATTCAAACTGTAACAACACTAGGCGCGCAGATACACATACTTGTACCCACGTCACTCTTTAACCTTAATAAAAAAGTCGCGCTTGTACATGAGCCTAATGCTATTTAATGCTCTTACCCAAGGGCTGAAAGCTTTCAAAACTACTTTGTATAATGCAATTGTTAACTATGAACCATATCCTTAGAGTAAATTTTTTGATTTTTGTAAAAGTGAATTGTTTTGAATTATGTATTCTGTTTTTACGAAACCAACCTTATTGTATTTTAATGAGCCTCTGATTGAATAAATATATTATTATCATCATTATAATCATTATTTATTAATAAAAGAATAATGGTCTGATCACAGTACCCTCCAAACTGAAAATTCTAAATTATTTCCTGATTTTTCAACGAAAAACGGCACAAGCAATTCTACTTCAAGCCACATCGCTGGAAAGGTAATCAAATTACCTTTCATCTGATGTATCACAATCCATATATTTCCAGATGAAAAAATAAAGTAGTGAACTGAGAAATATCACATTCAAAAAAGCACAGGATAAATTGGTTTTGAAATCAAAAATCGACGGGTGCGAGGATATTCCTTAATAGTTCTTCGTACACTCATTATTGACGAGTAATTTTACTTTTTGGCACGCTGTATAAGTTTTATTTAAGATATCAATGGTTTTGGGTTACTTAACTGAGAAAATAATAAACCCTTGTGTAAAATTTGCAGCGTTATTTTTGTATAGATACAATAATAATTTGATGCATATACGACGAACAAACCTTATAAGTTTTTATAGATATCACAACGGACCAACTCAGCTATTTTGAATCGTAATAACAAGAATGATTATTGCTTCACAGCTCGTTAACTCAACTACCACGAAATGAAGGTAGGAAGCGAATCAATTCCGACGCAACGAACATCCGAATGCAGGTACTCGAAACATAGAGCTAGCTGCTCATCATTTAGACCTGCGGACATAGCAATACGCGATTGCTAACGATCCAAGGGCAATTTACCGGCTAAATATGCGTCGGACGAAATTCCGGTGAATGCACTTATCGATTTCATGTTTCGCGATTGAAAACTACATGGAATTTACGTACGCTAACATTTTTGTGGAGTGGCATTCGAGCAGTGCAGTATAGCGGAAACTCGGTCTATTTCGAATGGATTTAAAAATAATTCGGTATTTATTCTAGTCGGCATGTGGGAACTGAATTTTCGGTTCAGGTTTTAAGTCGGGTCCGTGATGATTGGAGTATCCAGGAAGTCGTAGTAGGAAAAAGGTGAATAAACAGTGGAGGGCATCAAACTGTTCTTGAAGAATAATTCCGGACAGATTGAAAGGAGAAATTGATTGCTAGTAGTCATTATTTGATTTGGATGAGAAACCTAGAAGAGCACTGATGTAAGGTCGGGAGCTTTCACTTTCACACGCTCGTATAAATTTGAAGCCATTTCCTCAAGACATTTCGCATGAACTTTCACACCGGCCTTGTTCAATTGCTGAATTTCGATTCGAACATATCTGCATTATTGGTAATATTGGGCAAATAGAATTTCCAATGGATATACAGGGTGTTCTACAAGCTCTATGACAAACTTTGACAGATAATAGCTGTGCTAATTCTGAACATTTTTTTTCCTATGAACATATATCCGATTCGTTTTTGTTAAGAAGATACAAGCCTTTGAAAATTTATATTTTCATGTTCAAATCATAATTATAAATGGAAATTTTGATACTATAAAAATTGTTCAAAATATCTACCTTCGGCTTGAATGCAAGCTTCACATCGACGAACTGAAGATGTCGTTACTCGGCAGATCAGATTTGGGTCGTTTCGTATTTGGTTTGCTGCATCTTGAATTCTATCAAGTAATTGTTGATGCGATTCGATTTCAACATGATGAACAAGCTGCTTCATATGTCCCCATAAATAAAAATCTAAGGGATTTAGATCAGGCGAACGAGGTGGCCATTGTATTGGTCCTCCTTGACCTTTTCATTTATATTTATATTTTATGTCGGTCTACTTGATCAAAACATGGATATACATTTTTTCAAATGCTTGTAACTTCGAAACGAGAACGGATCAGACCTATGTTCATAGGAAAAAAAATGTTCAGAATAAGCACAGCTACCATCTGTCAAAGTTTGTCATAGAGCTTGTAGAACACCCTGTATATATGAAATTATTGAGGGGATTTCAACCTTTCACGAATTCGACCTTCTCAATTAACCCCCAAACCTACTATGAAAATATGGAGTCCCTTATAGTCGTTTTTTCGGATCTCATTCTCGTTAGTACGACATATTTTTTCCCTAATATTTCCGGAAATGATGATCAGATCAAATTGTAATTTAAAAAACTGTTGTCGAATACAAACTTGAAGGTCTGTGTAGAATTTCGTCGAATTCCATCCAGTCAATAAATCAGAAAAACTATTATATTTTTCTGGTTCATTATTCGATGAAATCAAATAATAAACTTAAGCGATCGACAAAAAAAATAATCGCTCTGAAAATTTCACAGTTTAACTTTCTCGAAAACTTATCTCCAAATTTTCAGGGGGGCTTATTTTTTTTTACTCGGTCACTTAGGTACATCATTTGATTTCATCAAATATAAAACCAATAGGAATTGTTTCATGGAGAAAAAAGAACTCCAGTGATAATAAAATAACGTTATCACAAGGACGCATATCTGTTGACAAATCAACAAACATGCCACCTTGATAAGAGCTAATCAACTAACCAACCAAAACATCAACAAGAATAATGGTTACTGCTGTTTCACAGTTTTCACTGATTTCAAGACCACCTCACCTTAGTAACCCGCAGAATAAGAATCTAGATACTTACCACCTGTCAGATGGAATACTTTAGTTTAACCACATACAGCGCGCCATCTTCCCGCAGCGTCTTGCGAATTCCAACCTTCGAGTGCAGAATACGTTGATCGATGTGCATGACATTCATCCTATTGTCATATCAGGTCTCTGCATCTGCGATATAGCAGTTTACAGTTGGTCGTGACAGATATTCATAGCTATATTCATATAAACAAACATAACCCCATACTATACCCCAGATTCTGTACAACCTCACTGATTGTCATGATTAATTGATCATCTGTCTCGCCTTGAAGACGCTAGTGAGTATTCTCGATACTTATTCCCTTTTGGATGACAATCCCTAGTATTATACATAATACTGCGCCATCTCAGGAGCATCTTCCCGATGATTAGGTCAGATCAAGGTGGAATACTTGTTCATTTATTGACAAGTATTCTTTTTTGTATCATGTCAGTCTATATATTGAACTGGAGGTCTTTTTTCACCCTAAAACCATTCCTCATTTGGACTAGCATAATTATAGTTCATGGAGAAACAACGAGAAACCTTGGGGGTTGTACCAGATCTGGAGTGAACGCTCAGACATCGTCCAGGTACATAAAAAAATTATAATTCGCCTGATATTTGGTTTGATATCTGGAGATTCTTGTAGAGAGATTTTCCAGAATTTACTTTTACTAACGCTGCCGTGTATTTATGTCATGAATTGTCTGCTGTACATGAATACTTACATAATCTAATGAAATGTTCAGACTTTGATAGCTCCACAACTAGGCATCACAATATATTGAGTAAACCAAGGCACTCAACAACCAAATACAAGTCGAAAATCTTCTATACCCTAAGGGCTTCTACGAGTCAAGGGAGTTCTTTTCAGATTAATAATTTTGAAATATTTTATTATATTCTGACTTATCCTATATATCCTCGTGATATCCTGAAGGACTAATAAACTATTCTATCCTTTTCTTATTCATCGATGCCCAGATAAGACAAGAGTGTATCCAACTGAGAGATTATTATTTTTCCATGTCAAAATGTTTATAAAATTTTCTGAAAATGTTAACCTTTCATTCATTATGTAAGACTAATCACACAGCTCAAAAATAAAGTTCACGGAGTTATTATTCTCGTAACACTTCCAATGTCACTGCATTCAAGTAAAAATGTAAGTACTATAGCATTTTGTCCTGTAAAATAACCGTAACCTTCACCATTTTGCAGCACCATCAGACATTTTACAGCCGGGCCCTAAACATTGTAACTTTCAAAAAAATTGGCCTACGCTCTGGACGATTAACCAGCATTAGTATCTCAGCTGAGTTCGAAAATGGGCCAAATCAACCAAACAGTTTCGGAGTTATTTCCATTTGAAATGTTGATACTATTTCCTCAATAACTCAAGAAATAGTGATCTGATCAAATTGAAACATGATAAATAGTTGACAAATGCAGTCAGGCGAATTCGAAAAAAAATTTCTGACTTCCATGAAATTTCCTGAAAAGTCTGGCACCATATCGTAGAAAGTACCTGTCAGATTCCGTCTAAATTCTGCATCAACCTTTGTGCTGTCATATTTCAGAAAAGAGCTCAAAATTCAACTGAAACGGAAATCTTGAGAAATTAAATACTCGAATGAAATCTTTCCTGGAATTAACCCATTCCTGAATACTTCGTAATCAAACTCAAAACCTGTCTTGCAAATATACAAACTCCGTATCATTTCCTTCGGAAGGTATTGTGTTTATGTTCGGATTTAAGGCAGATTAAATGTGTGAATTGCCATAAAAATCTGTCTATTGACTCAATCAATCACCGACAGATCAAACCAGAAAATTTACAGAGCTGTCGTTACAAACTGCGTATCTATCGAAGAATTATACCATTGTAATCATTTCCGTTGAAACTGCATTGGTTGATTTAATTCATATCAGAAGTTTTGCGTAGTTGCAGCCCGAAATTGGCTTTCTGAATTTTCATTCGTGGTTTGGCACGAAAATATAACAGAGATGAAATTGAAAATTCACATAGATACATGGATACAGAATCTCCTTGGATTCGTCGAAAACTTTCATATTTTATATTATTTTTTTCATTTCAAGTTCTGTTGCCACAAATATATCAAAAAAGAAATAGAATCATTTCCTTCCTCAGATCAAATACTTTTGTTTTTCTTGGCTTCCCAACTCCTAGAACTCGTAAAAAAGCTCTCATTTAAATGCACCATTAATACATCTTACAGTCCATTATCTCTTTCATGCTTTGTTTTGCTTGAATGAAAAATAAAGCAGATCCTTCACATAACGCTGCCAAAATTAAAATAAATAGCATTTTAGCAGAAGACACTTCAATCACAGGTCGCCATCACACTTTGATTTCAGAATTATCGTATTTTGACCTGAGTTAACATATCGCTGAAACTGATCTACTTCTCCTTGAATGAACAATGCCAACAAGAACCTGTGCCAAGTGTTTGTATGTGATATAATTTCAGTGAGTAAGACAAGGTGTATTAATAAAACAAGGTATTATCATCATCAGGTAATAATGAATATTCAGGTTGCTGTAACGAATATGTTGGTACAAGGACAAGCAAAAGATTTATGATTTTATCCTAAAATAAGTTTGTGGGTATCCCCTTTCAATGTTTGTTAGTGCTTTAGATGAAATACTGAAATGTGATGTATAAATAAGGGATATATGTTGTTCTCGTATTTCAGGAGTATATGAAGTGTTTGCTTCTTTAGCAGTGTTGAATTTTATTTCAGGAAATTAGTTAATGGATGCGTAATTTGTGAAAACAATAGATTATTTTTACGTGCTTGTTTTTTGGAACAAGAGCGATTTATTTGACCCAAATGTATGTTATTTTAGAAATTCGAGCTGAAAATGGTTGAGAACGATTTGAGTGGAGCGATGGAGAATGCGGCGCAAATTTTATTCCGTTCGACCTGCCGTGTTCACAAGCTGATGTAAGGTTGATCGTTAACAAAATAGGTGGTTGGAGGAATGGCTTAGACTCTTGATATAAGTCGAGTATGTTTTAAGCTTAGATACGCAGGTTGTATTCGTGAATAGGTGCAATCCGCTCAATTATTCTTTAGATTCATCTATTCGAAATTTGATTTTTTCCTAAATTACTGACGTGAAGGAAGCAGCTTTCGCGCACATGTTCGACGGAGATGACAGCTTTGGCAACGAATTTGAACAGGCGCGTAAAAGCTGCTGTAGTCAGGGCAGTGCTTTTTCAGTTTTTTTTCGATAAAGTACTGGATATTCCAATATTTTTGAAACAACATCGAATTGAAATCCAGGACTCTATCGAAAAATGATAGTTCGAAGGTTCATACAGAATTATTGAGGATAATATGATGAGAGGATCACAGAATATTGAATATATTTGAAAATTTTTTTTTCAAATTGTTCTGATGACACGATCATCACGAAGTTTTGCACAATGCAGTATTTTTTTATTTATACCAAAAAAACAAATGATATCGAGAAGAAAACCACGAAATTCTACAAACTTTTTCCCAATATCTCCAAAACTAATGGCAATATCGAATTGAAATTTAGTGAACTGCTGTGAAATATGATGTTCAAAGTATACCCAGAATTAATCTCAAATATGAACAATAGTTTCAGAAAAAACAATTATTTTCGAAAAAAATTTTGGAATTTTTTTTTTTTTGATTTAGTGAGCATACAGTTTCGGAGAAATTCCGCTTAAAGTTGCGCGTCGTTATGCTTCAACTAACTGCCAAGTTTCAATTTAATCGCTATAGTTGTTTCTGAGATATGAGGAAAATAACCTCGAAATTTCAAATTGCTATAACGCCGAAACTATTCGGCCCATTAACAAACTCAACCTTCGTATTTTGAAATGCAAGCCTTCCTGAAAGTCGATAGAATCCTCCGTAAGCCTGTTATCGTGGTGGCGGCCGGCCGGACAGAATCGATTTTGACATCGGATTCGTCATCAGTGAGTCAAACCTAGTCGTTTGAAAACAATTTCGGCTCAATCATCGAAAATTACAGCATTTGGACAAAACGATAGCAGGCTGTTTCCCTAGAACATGCGCGCCAAAAACGCGTAATTTGAAACACTCTTTATAATGGTGAAATGCACTTATAGTGTACGCATACTTGAAGTTCTCCAGAATTAAGAAACCATTCAAATCCAAGCGAATACAGATAGGTGCTAGGCAAACCCAATCAACCTACATCAAATTATGCGAGGGTTTCGTACGGCTTGACTCTATCGGGCGGTCTGTAATTTATGTGGTTTTCCTGTTCCTCCCTCTCCTCGCAGATCACAGAATATTGAATATTTGAGAAAAAAAAATTTGGAATTTTTCTTCAAATTGTTCTAATGATACGAAATTTCGTACAAAGTTGCCCATTCGCATTTTCAAACTAGCTGCCAAGTTTCATCATGATTGAATCAGTAGTTTCTGAGTTTTTCCGAAAAAACAACGAAATTTGACATCTTTTTGCGCGCATGTTCTAGGGGAACAGCGTGCTATCGTTTTGCCAAATGTCTGTAATTTTGGATGATTGAGCCGAAAATGGTCTAAATCGACTAGGTTGGACTCACTGATGACGAATCCGGTGTTAAAATCGATTCTATCCGGCCGGCCGGCCGTGGACACGATAACTGTCGACAGAAGCAAGCTAGCAAGGTGAAACTTTCAGGGTAGGTCGCCCATCAGAATGCCGCCGTTAAGTTCGTTAATGGGCCAAATCGGTCGAATAGTTTCGGAGTTATAGGCACTGGAAATTGTTAAGTTATTTATTTTTTATTTCAGAAACTACTTGAGCGATTGGATTCAAACTTGGCAGTTAGGTGGAGTATAACGACGCGCAACTTTGAGCCAAATTTCGTCAGGATCATTCTGTCAGTAAATCAAAAAAAAATTTTTTTTCGAAATTTTTTTCCTTGGGAACCATTCATCAAATCCAAAAAAAATTCCACTCGCACGTTGAGCTTCATATTTCACAGCAGTGTACAAAATTTCAGTTCGATATGATCATAAGTTTCGGAGATATCGGGAAAAAATATGTCAAATTTCGAGGTTTTCTTCTCGATATCGTTGTTTTTTTCGGTATAACTCGGGAAATACTGATTCAAACCTGATAAAACTTCGCAGCTAGTTTGAAGATGCTGAAAGACAACTTCATGAAAAATTCGTGATAATCGTGTCATTAGAACAATTTGAAAAAAAAAATTCTTATCATATCATCCTCATTAGATTCTGTATGAACCTTCGAACTGTAATTTTTCGATGAAGTACTGGATTTTAATTTGATCTGATTAGTATTTTCGGAAATATTGGAGAAATAAAATTTTGAATGGGTATATCTGCGGAATTATTGGGTGGATTTTACTCATTCACGAATTCGGCCTTCGTAATTCAGGTCCAAACCTTCTCTACAAATATCGAGTTCCTAAGTTGTTTCTTTCGGAAGTTATTGTGTTAACGCAGTCGGCCGTTAGGCTGACCGTAATCCAGTAATTTATTGAAAAAAAAATGTCAAAAAGCACTGCCGTGAAGGCAGCAGCTTCTGCGTGCATGTTCAAATTTGTTGCTGAAGCGGTCATCGACACTGAACATGCGCGCAAAAGCTGCTGCCTTCACTGCAGTGCTTTTTGAAATCTTTTCACGATATCTTCAGAAACTATCATCATTTCAAACTGAAATTTCGTACACTGCTGTGAAATTTCTAGTTCAAGCTATCACCAACCCCTTTTTCGAATGTTCGTACAGTTTCCGAGAAAAAACATTTTTCGAACAAACATTGAAACAAAAATTTTTCAAAATTTACTAACAGCACGATCTCAATAAGATCCTGTTAAAAGCTGTATGTTCCTATGCACCAACCAACAGCCTAGTTTCAGTCTGATCGTTCTAGTTCTCGAAATATCAGAGTAATATCCTCAACATTTCAAATAGCTCTAAATAGCTCCGAAATCGGTCGACCGATTTTGCGAACCTAACTTACGCATTTCGAACTGCAATCAGCCCTGAAATTTTCAACTCGATAGAATCTCCATACGCCCGTACTCCAGCCGGACAGAATCGATTTTGACACCGGATTCGTCATCAGTGAGTCCAACCTAGTCGTTTGAGACCATTTTCGACTCAATCATCGAAAATTACAGACATTTGGACAAAACGATATCACGCTGTTCCCCTAGAACATGCGGGTGAAAACTGTAAATGTTTCAATACCACAATTAGATGGCCGGTTTGGCAACGGACTTCAACATGCAAAAACTACCGACTTCACGTCAATGCTTTTCTTATAATTTTTTAATGAACTCCTGATCTATAAAATTGACCTAGAGCACTTCCTTATTTAGTCCGCCTACACTGTCTGACTTTAGGTAGACCTGTAACAATATGATGTATGTGATTATAAATCTTGAATGATCATTCGTTTTTTCAATTAAAAGGAACAGCTGTTCAAAAATTACACTACCAGTACGACTCATTAGCTATCATTCAAATTTTGATAGTCTTAATCTTGAAGCGATGATGAATTTATTGGAGTATTCACGTGTCCCAATAAAAAGGTCAAGTTTTCTCTATTAAAATCTGTGATTCAACACTGTTCGTTGAATTTGATTAATTATTTATGGATATTGATGACAGACTTACACAAATTTATTTGTAATCATTTTTCGCATCAGCTTTCTGCGCGGATGTTCTGGGGAACACCGAAAATGATCTCAAACGCTTACTAATGACAAATTCGGTGTTAAAATCGAGCCGTCCGTGTGTGCGATAACTTTCGAAAGAAAGGACCTAGAGTCTTGAAATTCTCAGGTTAGGTTTTATCCTGAATATCTGGGTCAACTTCGTTAATGGGCCAAATCTGCTGAATGGTTTTCGTGTTCCAGCCATTTGGAATTTTGATTTATTCAGTAACTCGAAAAATATTCATCTGATCGAATCGAGACTTGGTTGGTAGATGCACAGTAGCAATATGAAAGATTATCCATAAAAAAATAAAAAATAAATTTTTCTCGAAAATTTTCATTCAAATTTCCCTGAAATCTCCAAACCACCACGTCACAACCGAGTATTTTATTTCATCCCAATCAGATTTTCTTGTTTTTCCTGAGAAACGAATCCATAGAAAAATTCAGAAAATTTCCTCTAGAATTTCATATATCTCAAAAAGCATATCTCAGATTCCGTTGAAATTTTACTCTGACATAATCGACAGCGAAAACTCAAAGACTCGGTTTCAGTCTTAACAGACATGTTTTCTTTGAATTTTCCGAAACATAAGATATTCCTCTGCATCGACTGTTCACGACATCTACTGGTGAATAGTCGAAGCATTTACTGGATCCTACAGTCACATTATGAGGGACAGCGGCGTCTGTTCACACTCTATGCTTCATTAGGATGTTTCCCTGGAATTTCTATCGGTACTTCCCCGTAGCGCATGAGCAGTTTATCGGAATCGTCAGTACTTAACAACAGTGTTTTAAATTTTAGCTTGATCGGATATTCGTCTTGGGAGATATTGAAGTCAATAATTAACAACTTTTCAACTCGATCAGATATTCATTTTATCTAATAAAACATATAGGTAGAGCAAAAATAAATTTTTTTTTCAATTCGCGCTTGTTCTAGGGAACAAAAGAGTTATCGTTTCGCCCATTGTCTGTGATTTTTAAGTTTTGAGCGAAACATGGTTTTTATGGATTAAAAAACCTAGAAAAGCACTGACATGAAGTCAGGAGCTTTTACGCTCTTGTTCTGTTGCCAAAGCGGTCACCTCTACAAGTATTGACCCTGCCAAAAGCAGATTTTTTTTCATATGGTCTTCTCGAAACTCTGCATGAACCTCAAGCTACAATTTTCGATCAAGTACTAGATTTCAATTTGATTCAGAATTCGGAATGGGTATAACTATGTAAAGAGTAATTGGCGATGTTAGCATTCGACAAACCTATTTTAACTGAAAACCTATTCTACAAATATATTCCCTATGTCGATTCTTCCTAAAAATAATGTGTTTAAGGCCGGCCTAACTACTGATAGTGAAAAAAAGGCCGAATTTGTGAATTAAGAGAAACTATCGAATGATTCCGCAGATGTACCCTCTCAAAATTAAAATTTCCCGATATTTCCAAGAACATAGATCGAATCGCCCTTCGAAGAAAAATACTACCTTGAAGTTTCAGCAGAATAGGGTCAACAGCAAAATGAGGAAAATAACTCTCTTCATTTAACAAAAAGCAGGGGCACTCTTTAATTTCTTTTGCTCATTGTTCTGTGGACCCTATTTTGGCTGAAACTTCAAGGTAGTATTGTTCTTCGAAGGGCGATTCGATCTACGTTTTTGGAAATATCGGGAAACTGTTATTTCGATAGGGTCTATCTGCGGAATCATTCGATAATTTTCACTAATTCGCAAATTGGGCCTTCGTAATTGAACTCCAAACTTACTCTACAATTATCAAGCTACTAAGTAGATTCTTCCGGAAGTTATTTTGTTCACTATCAGTGGTTAGGCCGGCTGTAAACCCATTAACTTCACGAAGAATCGACATAGGGAATATATTTGTAGAGTAGGTTTGTCAGTTTAATTAAGAAGGTCGAATGCTCAAATGGGTTGAATTCGACAATTATTCTTTAGATAGTTATACCCATTCAAAATTTTGGATCGAATTACAATCTAGAGCTTGATCGAAAATTATAGCTTGAGGTTCATGCAGAATTCCGTGAAGACCATATGAAAAAAATCTGCGTTTGGCAGGGTCAATACTTGTATAGACGACCACTTTGGCAACGGAACAAGAGCTTAGAAGCTCCTGACCTCTCGTCAGTACTTATCTAGGTTTTTTAGATTTTTTGCGCGCATGTTCTAGGGGAACAGCATGCTATCGTTTTGTCCAAATATCTGTAATTTTCGATGATTGAGCCGAAAATGGCCTCGAACGACTAGATTGGACTCACTGATGACGAATCCGGTGCCAAAATCGATTCTGTCTGGCGCAGACCGGCCGGCGAGCCGTGGACACGATAACTGTCGAACGGAGTGAGCTAGCAACTTGAAACTTTCAGGGTAGGTCGCGCATTGGAATGCTGCGGTTGAGTTCGTTAATGGGTCAAATCAGTCAAATAGTTTCGGAGTTCTAGCCACTTGAAATTTTGAAGTTATTTATTCTTCATTTCAGAAGTTACTCAAGAGATTTGATTCAAACTTGGCGATTAAGTGGAGTATAATAACGCGCAACTTTGAGCCAAATTTTGTCAGAATCATACTGTCAGTAAATTGAAAAAAAATTTTTTCAAAATTTTTTCCCAAAAAATTTTTTTTCGGAAACCGTTTATCATATCCAAAAACAAATTCCACTTGGACTTCAAGCTTCATATTTCACAGCAGTGTACCAAATTTCAGTTCGATACGATCATAGGTTTTGGAGATATTGGAAAAAAATATGTTGAATTTCGTGGTTTTCTTCTCGATATCGTTGTTTTTTTCGGTATAACTCAAGAAATACTAGTTCAATCCTGATAAAACTTCGCAGCTAGTTTGAGGATGCTGCAAGACAACTTTATGCAAAATTTCGTAATGATCGTTCATTAGAACAATTTGAAAAAAAAATTTCTCTGATTTTCATATCATATCATCCTCATTAAATTCTGTATGAACCTTCGAACTGTAATTTTTCGATGAAGCACTGGATTTCAATTCGATCTGAGCTGTTTTTTTGGAAATATTGGGAAAATAAAATTTTGAATTTGTATATCTGCGGAATCATTTGGTGGATTTTACCCATTCACGAATTCGGCCTTCGTTATTAAGGTCCAAACCTCGATATTTGTAGGGTAGGTTTGTGGTTTAATTACGAAGTTCGAACTCGTGAATGTGTAAAATCCGCCCAATGATTCCGTAGATATACCCATTCAAAATTTTATTTTTCCAATATTCCCAAAAATCCAGATTAGATCGAATTGAAATCCGGTAATTTCTCAGAAAAAAATCTAGAAAAGCACTGCCGTGAAGGCAGCAGCTTTTGCGCGAATGTTCAAATTCGTTGCCGAAGCGGTCATCCACATTGAACATGCGCGCAAAAGCTGCTGCCTTCACGGCAGTGCTTTTCTAGATTTTTGTTGAACTGAGTGTGAAAGCAACAAACATCGACCACCATATCACCCCGAAACAACCACAATCAACCAATTCATAACGCTATCGATAAAATACAAATCCCTGTTCATTCCCATAATAACCGTCCCATAAATGTCACATTCAGCGTTCGTTCCTGTCGTTCAATTATTAAATCCGTATTACACTGAAACGATCTGATTCATCCTGAATGAGCGATATACAATGTTGTAATTAATTACGCGGAATTTGCTAAGAGCACAGAAATAGACGTAACAATGACGTAACCCTGGAAAAGGGAAACGACGTGAATGCGCTAGAGACGGGTTCGACAATTAACAGATCTAGATGGGAATAAAGACCTATTTGATTCGATCGCGACGAGGATAAAATCTGAAGTTGAGGCGGGGGTATTACGGTATTTGTGACAATCGAAATACGGGTTCAGACGAGAGGAGTTGAAGTATAGACTCACCATTATATGCATTTGATGATTATATTGACGAACAATATGCTCGTTTCGATGCTAAGTATCCAGCATTTTGTAAGTCTTCTATACAGAATCTTCATTATTCATGGTAACGTCAAAGTAATATTTGAGTTCCATGGCTTCTCCTAGGATGCACAGAACAATGGTGCTCTTATTTTCATTTGTTTCCCTACTAAATCTTTAAACATTACTGGGGAAACCGGTTTTAAAGGGTTTTCCAATAAGAGGTGTTATTTTGAATAGCCCGCTATTTCGTTAGATGTCACTTTTGAAGCTGTCAGTTTTTGACATTTGACAAGAAGAAACTACGCCATTAATAAAAATGGAACGATACACGCTTCAACAACTCATTGAAATTATTAAAATTCACTATAAAAATGGTGAAAATTTGGCAGAGACTGTTCGTAAAACTCGAACATTTTTGGGTCGTCGTAAAGCACCTTGTCGGACCGCAATGAAGAAATTGGTGGGAAAATTCGAGCTGTTAGGACAAGTTAGTGATGTGAAGAATAAAACCCGTGCACGTCGCTCAAGAACAGCCGAGAATATTGCTGCTGTAGCCGAAAGTGTTGTCCATTCCTCGTCGTTTTTTGGAATTAAACGTCATTACACCGTATTTTGCATGAAGATTTGGGTCTTAAGGCTTATAAAGTTCAGGTAACACAAGAACTCAAGCCAGCCGATCATCAACAACGTCGTGTCTTTGCTGATTGGGTCGTTGAAATGCATGAAAATGATCCGGAATTCCATCGAAAAATCTTCTTGAGTGATGAGGCCCATTTCCACCTCGGTGGCTTCGTCAACAAGCAAAATTGTCGCATCTGGGGCTCGGAAAACCCGAGAGTTATTGTTGAAAAGCCTCTATATCCTCAAGGTGTGACAGTTTGGTGTGGTTTATGGTCCGGCGGAGTAATTTGAACTTACTTTTTCGAAAATGAGATTGGAGCAACAGTTACGGTGAATGGATTGCGCTATCGACAGATGATTAATGATTTTTTATGGCCGGAAATGGATGGTATTGATCTGGACAACGTTTACTTTCAACAAGACGGCGCTATGAGCCACACAAGCAACGAAACCATTGATCTTTTGCGGGAAAAGTTTCCGGACCTTTTTATCTCTCGAACAGGTGATCACAATTGGCCACCGAGATCTTGTGATTTAGCACCTTGCGACTTCTTCCTTTGGAGCCACAAGAAAGAGAAGGTCTACGCCAATATCCCAGCGTCGATTCAAGACCTCAAAGATGGAATTCGTGAGGCTATCGAGGACACAGGGCAGCCACTTTGCGATTTGGTTATGGAAAATTTCATTGAAAGGATATGGTCCTGTAAGCGTGGTCGTGCTGGTCATTTGCCTGATGATATTTTCCACTATTAACGGCATAGTTTCTTCTTATGAAATAAATATCCGATCATTTATATTGAAAACTGGCATTTTTCTTTGAATATCAAAACAGCCTGGGCAGAGCTGTCAGGTAGAAATTGAATGAAATTGACCGACAAATGCCGAAATACTGGCAAAAATTGTATGAAATGGCAGAAACTAAGCACGGCTCTTCGATTTCAAGCAGAAGAATGGAGAGATTGGTGATATTTTCAAAGAAAATTTCATGAATCTATCTGATGACCGAGAGCTTCTCATACAAAATTTTAACATGAAATTCAACGAAATCGACAGAAATATGGGATATATTATATTGAAATGGACCGATTAAAGGTTGGTTCTGTTTCCTTTTAAGTATTTTTCGCCCAACTTTGAGTTTTTTCCAAAATTTCAGCATATAATTTGTCCCGGTTCAGAACGACCTTTTTTTCTGGAATCCTATCGTTGTATACGAGCTAGGTTACTTTTTCTGGTAAGTTTTTGAAGATTAAAGATCCTTTTATTCATTTTCGATGCCCTTTCAACGATATTCATTTCCGTTCCTGTAGAAAATGTATCTGAAAATTTATAGCCCTGAAGTAACCTTGAAATTTCTATAGAGGTCAAGGAGCGTTTTTTTGCGAGGGTATAGAGCATATTTTTGCGAGTATCCACAAATTTTTTTTCGATGACGTCATGCCATTAAAAAAAATTAACCACATTGAAGGCAAATCTGAACAAAAGGTAGATCTGGACGCAAGGAAGATCCACATCTCAAGCTAGTTTTCACTAATCGAGGATCGAGTTATCAACCCCCAATAATTATGCATATATATTATTCTCACCACTGAATGTGTTTTATTTTTCTTGGTTCCTTGTTGAATATACCTACATGAATTGGTTTACAATTTTCATTTACTTGAAATTGAACTTTACTACTATATACCACTATCAAGTGCTACTAGGAAAGCTCAGTTTTCAAATCCGATGAAAATAATTAACCTTCGAATAAAACTCCTGCTTTCTAATTGTGAACCTTATGAATTTAAATGGGGAAGAACTCAAATTGAACTGGTTTTATAATATGTCCTATTCAATGAGTTCTTATTCTTTGTGAAACTCCAATTTTTCATAGGTCTCAATCTGACTTAAAGTAAGAATGATGCTTGTTCTGCATCAACTTCCATAAACTTCCCGCCGCTTTAACACATTCCGTTATATATGTGCAAAATCTGGAAAACTGAATATATTTGAAAGAGCTATCGCATGATATCGATGTATCAGTAGATTCTGTGGAATAATTTCACATTTCACACCTAATAATTTCAAGCCTCTCTTACTATATTATAGGAAAACATCGAATGCTAGTGTTTAAGCCAAAAATATCAATGTATATTGAATTCTTAGAAATATATTCCACTGAAAGTTATACAAAACGTTATACAGGATAGGAAATGGTTTCATGGAGAAGAAAGAGCTCCAGTAGTAATAAATAACATAATCACAAGGACGAATATCCGTCGATAAATCAACAAATATTCCCCCTTGATCAGAGCTAATCACCCAATCAACCAAAACACCTACACCGAAGAAGCGGATCCAAGTAGAATGACTACAGCTGTTTCACAATTGTTATTGATCGTCAGGTCAACTTAACTTGGATAAACCGCAGAGAGTTCTCTCGATACTTGTTACCTTTCAGAGGGATCGCTGCAGTATACAACTTACAGCGCGCCATCTGCCAGGAGCATCTTGCGAGTCTCACCTTCGAGTGCAGAATACTTTGATCGATGTGTGTGACGTTCATCCTTTTGTCGCATCAGGTCGCTGTAACTGCGATATTGCAGCTTTACAAACAACCGATCAACATTGGAAACACTCGGTTCATGTGGATTCCCACAAGACTTGTTAGTTATACAGGATGTTTCATTGGTAAAAGAACATACGGTAACCTGAGCTAGAGCTACCCTACGCGAGTCCAAAAAACCTATATATGATAGGTCTAATCAATTCCATAACCGAGATACAGGGTGGTTCATGTTTTCACTGGTAATTTCAATTTCTCATAACTTTTGAACCACCTAGTATATTCCGTTGATATTTGGAACATATTATTAAGTTTCACAGGTCGATCGATTCATATTTAAATTACCAAAAAATTACAGGTCCGTATCTGAAAAATATTGGAGTTCTTGAATGCTGAGATTCAACACCCTGTATATTGAAGTTTTGGGATTTGATTGAGATATTCGAAAAGAGCAGAAAATTTTCAATGAGGTTCAGTAGATTCCATCGTCCCGAACGTTATTTTGGTCATAGAAAACTTCAGGGAAAGTTTCAATTGACTATTTCAATTCCAATAAATTCTTAGAAAATCAGTTCATTGTAATTAAATTGGGAATTTTTTTCTCGAAATGATTGAATATTTGTATTTTTCGATATTCGGATAAAATTCCAAAAATAAAGATTGAATTGTGAGAAATTTATTCGTATTGTAGTCCACAATGTATTTTTCGAGTAGACTGCGACAATTTCTGTGATAATAATTTTGATATGAATTTTGGCCCGCTAGATCACCAGATTTCAATCAGGTCGATTATTTCATTTGGGGATATTTGAAATGTTTGGTGTATTCATCTGAAATAGGAAGTGAAGAGATCCTCATGCAATGTATCGAGGCCGCTTGGAATAAAATACGCAGTAGTCCAGACATGATCAAAAAAGCTATCAGGCATATTTTGAAAAGGGCAAGAATGTGCATTCAGCAAAATGGTGGTACTTTCGAGCACCTTCTGTTATTCACGTTTATTTTTATGTTTCTATTCTTATTTATTTATCGTTGTTAATTTCGAATACATTTTTCGCAATCATGAATGATTTTCCGGAAATAACTTGAAATCATCCTCACAATGTAAGGAAGTATGAATGTGCAATCAGTGAGCAAAGAAAATGTAATTTGATTTCAAACTTTTTTCAGAATTTGTTGGAATTGAATATTCGATTGAATCTTTCCCTGAAGTTTTTTATGAGCAAAATGACGTGCGGGACGGTGGAATCATACTGAAACTCACTGGAAATTTTCTGCTCTTTTCGAATATCTCAATCAAATCCCAAAGTTTCAATAAACAGGGTGTTGAATCTCAGCTTGCAAGAACTCCAATTATTTTCAGATACGGACCTGGAATTTTTTGGTAATTTAAATATGAAACGATCGACCTGTGAAACTTAATCATATGTTCCAAATAACAACGGAATATTCTCGATTATGGAATTGATTAGACCTATCATATATAGGTTTTTTGGACTCGTGTAGGATAGCTCTTGCTCAGGTGCCATATGTTCATTTACCAATGAAACACCGTGTATAGTAGAAACATATTCATCCTGATATTTTTCATCTTATGTCTTTTCTGATGTCAATTCAGTTCTGGAAGACAGTTGGTCTAATTCTTCTCCACAAACTCTATAAAAATTAATCATTTTAAGTTTGAATTTATCCCGAAATTCGAGTCAAAAATGCTGTACTTCATAACATAAACAAAGCGGGAAACTGAGGCTGTTTTATCTCCAATGTATGGATAAAGTCAAACGACGCATGAAACCAATTATATCATAGGAGTGGCAGAGTGAGGTTATGGTTGCCATATAGATTGATATTCGTTGATAAATCAATAAAAATTTCTCCTTCATCTGAATCTGAAACTTCCTCACTAAGTGTCCAAGAATATTAAGTTGAAATCACAGAGTGACTCCGAGAAATTGCCGATGTTTTGGTGGAGAACAAAACAGCCTGTACCCTCAAAATCTAAATCCGCTACGCTGTACTCGAATCCCCGCATCATTCGCTACATTAATTCAACAGCACATCAAAATCGGTCAGCCACTCAGAAGGTACGTTCGGGCCGTGACGAAACAACGGCGAGGTCCGGTTCACCGACAATAAGCCCGATCAGCCGGCAGTAGACGGTTCATCAGACTCGTCCGTGGCGGGGGCATTCCGGAACATCGAGTTTTATGGCGGTCGCGCGTTGGCTCATGCAGATTCCGGGGACTTTCAATTCAGTTGCGAAAATTTAGCGAATTTCCTGTCGGTGAATGACTGAAGATCGATCGAGCTGTTTCGGTTTCGGTCCGTCCAGAGACAGAAGTATGCATCTGGCATTGTATTGGATGACGAGGATGTTATTTTCTTTTTGCGCGCATGTTCTAGGGAAACAGCGTGCTATCGTTTTGTTCGAATGTCTGTTATTTTCGATGATTGAGCCGAAAATGGTCTTGGACGACTAGGTTGGACTCACTGGTGACGAATCGGGTGTCAAAATAGATTCTGTCCGGCCGGCCGTCACCACAATTACGGGCGTACGGAGGACTCTATCAACTTGAAAATGTCAGGAAGGCTTTCATTTCAAAATACGAAGGTTGAGTTCGTTAATTGGCCGAATCGGCCAAATAGTTTCTGAGCTATAGCCATTCGAAATTTTGGAGTACTGTTATGGTTTTTTCTAAATCGGTATTTAAGAAACATAATAAAATAACTTACCAATGAACACAAATGCATATATTCAATCAGTTATTATCTTTATATACAATTAAGTTTATTCCAGGCCCCAAACATAGTAAATTCTATCGTAAAATATAAGAAATATCCAAATCAATCACGATCCAGTAACAAATGCAGAGAATTCATTCCAGTATTTCAATAGTTTATTCAGGGCACATAATCCTTCCGAATAATCTTTCTCAACAGGCTTCTCATGATCTGAAAGTACAAGAATTTGTATCAATACCTTGAATTTTATAAAATGGCCTTATCTAGTCAAAATGTAGGAAATTATGAGGAATTTAAGTGATATTTTGTTGAAAATTATTATTATAGGTTTGAATTGAACAGAACTAGAAATCATAAGTAGAATTAGATGTAGAATTTCAAAAAAAATGTAAATTTAGGATAGAAGTTATGTCTCGACCCATAAGTTGCACATAATGTAATTATCAGGTTTCCGAAGGACAAAAATTGCAGCTATATTTTAGAAATAGGGTTTATTTGATATAATGAAAGCATTTCTTGGCAATTGTAAGAAGAAATTCATGAATACTAGGCAAATGATATTGTGAACTGAGAAAATTGTAACATTTAGGCATAAAACTTGAAAAATGCTATATATTAGAGAATTAGAATATAGGCAAGAGGTACATCAAAATACAGAGAAAAATACAACTGAATTTTCTAGACCAGGTTCGAAGGAGGAAAACTTACCTCTGAATAGAAAACTGCGAAAGCATCATTTTAGGAAGACATTTTTAAAAGCAAGCGGAAAAACAACACCTGCTCAGGATCGTTTCATCACCGTTTCAGCGAGAAGAAACCTTACATCTACGTGTAGAATGCTACGGAATACTCTTCAAAATGCAGATGGGGTACAAGTTTCCATCGAAACCATCAGACGACGTTTGAGAGAGGTGAATCTAGGTTCTAGACGTCCATTAAGAGGAGTTCCATTAACACGTGACCATAAGCGTCAAAGACTGGAATGGGCAAGGCAACATATCAATTGGAATGATCAATGGCGTGGTGTCCTTTTCACTGATGAATCCAGATATGGACGATTTTCAGATTCTCGAAGAATAAGGGTATGGACAATCCCACGCACACCTCGTAATCGTCGCTATGTCCAAGAAGTCCATCCATTCCGAGCGGGGAGTTGTGTTATGGTATGGGCCGGGATATGTTTCAACGGGCGCACAGATCTACACATTTGTTCTGGGAATATGAACGCCTTACACTATAGGGAGCATGTCATTGACAATGTTTTGCCAAATTTTCACGCTGCTATTGGTAAAACTTTTCAATTTCTAGACGATAACGCTATAGACCGCACCGTGCAGCCATAGTTGAGAATGCGCGGGGAGAAGATTAGATAATCATCAACCTACCCCAGAATACTTAAATGATCTGAGAGAGCTTCTTTATGGAACCAAATTCTTCAAGAAATGTTCAACTACCTCGTGTGTAGTATGCAAAGAACATGTCAAGCTGTTATTGATGCCCGTGGAGGCCATACATTGTATTGATAATCTTAAAATGCTTAATTTCTCTGGAAATAAAATTTCGTTATTTTACTCGATTTTTCTTAACCACCCTGTATACGCTGCAGACCTACAGGCTAAAATCAATTTGCAACTTGAAATCATATTAATATGAATTTTCACCACAAAAATCTTATTCTAACTATATTTTTTTGGAATTTAAGTCAATATCCCTAACTCATGTGGAGCAGTTTATTTTCGTCTACCAACCCGTATACAATATGAGAGAGTGTAAAGTAAAACAAACGTTGTTCCTTTCGCGAGAAGAAAACAAAACAAGTCAACAACCCTTCAAAACTCTATTCAAGTCAATAATTCCACACTCTTTGAAACTATCTCGGCTGGAAGTTTCACCTTGTTCAAACAATCCCACCGAATGCCGAAGTTTTAATTGAACTCAAACAAAATGTAACTGCAGAAGTCGAGTTATTGATGCAGACTAACAGCAATTTCATTATAACTTGCCTCTGTTAGAATCATCCGCTTGATGAATCCAGAAAAAAGTATTTCAAATTTGCGTTATTCATTCTGTTGAGTTTATCCGTATTTCTTATGATTCTGATCCTGAATTCATTGAGGAATTCATTTTATAATGGATGTTAATTTATTTCATCGTAATTGAAAGTTGTATAACTTGGAAGCATTTTTAATAATTGAAACAGTTCCAGAATTCACCCGAAATTTCAGCTAAATAGAAAGCACTGGTTAGTTTTTACATCTTCTCTTTTATTGAATCATAAAGTATACGGATTCAAGGTTCATGAATACTTTCGTAGGGGAGATTCTGGTGATCAAAATATGGAGAAAACTCCATCAAGTCGGGTCCTAAAATTTATCCCACGAGCGATAGAGCTTCATCCACATTATATCCAAAATTTGCGATAGCTTTGTCAAAATTTCGCTGATTCAAATGACATTCAGTAAATTAGGCCGTTAGGCGGACCGTAAACACAATAGCTTCCAAAGGATACAACTTGGAATCACGATGTTTGTAGAATAGACTTGGACCTTAATAACAAAGGCCGAATTCATGGATGGGTGAAATCCACCCAATGATTCCATAGATATATATACCCATTCAAAATTTTATTTTTTCAATATTTCCGAAAATTCAGCTTGGATCGAATTGAAATTCAGTATTTTATCGAGATGTGACAGTTCGAAGGTTCATACAAAATATCATGAGGATAATATGGTCAGAAGATCACAGAATATTGAATATCTTAAAAAAAAATTTTTTTTAAACTGTTCTGATGACAAGATCATCACGAAATTTTCCACAAAGTTGTCCATCAACATTTACAAACTGGCTGCTAAGTTCGATTTCGATTGAGTTAGTATTTTTTGAGTAATCCAGGAAGAAACAACGATATCGAGAAGAATTTTGTATAATCTTTATCAATATCTCCAGAAATGATTGACGTATCGGAATAAAATTTGCTACACTGCTGAAAAATATGATGTTCAAGGTATTAGAAGAAGTTTTTTTCGGATTCAATGAAAATTTTCCGAAAAAAACAATTTTTTGGAAAAAAATGTCGAAAAAAATTTTTTCAGAATTTACTGACATTGTGATCTCAACGGAATTCTGTGAAAAGTTACGCGTTGTTTACTCCAACTAACTCTCAAATTTCAATTCAATCGCATGGTTAGTACCTGAAATATCAGGAAATCAATCTCAAAATTACAAATGACCTTAACTCCGAAACCATTAGATAGATTTGTCCCACTAACTTACACAACTGGCTCATTTCAATGTTCGATCTAATTTCGAAGTTTCAAGTCGCTAGCTTGTTTCCTTCGACAGTTCTCGTGTCGTCTTCCAGATTCGTCATCAGTGAGTCCAACCTAGTCGTTTGAGACAGTCTCCTGGAAAAAATTGGAAAATTACAGACAGTTGAACAAAACCATAGCACGCTGTTCAAGGGAGATGACCGTCTTGGCAACTAATTTGAACAAAAGCTTCTGACTTCACGTCAGTGCTTTTCTAATGTTTTTTTTTAATGGTGCTAATAACAAGATCATCACGAAATTTTGTTTATCAGCATTTTAAACTAGTTACCAAGTTTCATCATGATTGAATCAGTATTTTTTGAGTTATTCTGTGAAAAACGACGATAATGAAGGAAAAACCACGAAATTTTACTAATTTTTTTCCTGATATCTCCAAGAGTAATAATCGCCCCAAATTGAGATTTGATACACGGATGTGAATTTGAAGCTCAAGGTCGCAGCAGACTTTTTTGAAACATGATGAATAGGTCCCGAAAAAATATTTGTTTCGAAAAAAATGAATTGTTGAATTTTTTTTTATTTTGAGACACGACGATATCAACAAACTACTGCTCAGAGTTGCGTGCTATCATTCTCCAACTATCTGCAAAGTTTTAATCCAATCGCTTCAGTAGTTCCCGGAATATCAGGGAATGTCGAAATTTCAAATGGCTTCAACTCTGAAACCGTTTGGCTGCTTCGGTCCATTACCAAACTCAACTGCGGCATTCTAATAGGCAACTTACTCTGAAATTTTCAACTTGCTAGCTTGCTTCTTTCGAAAGTTATCGTGTTTTCGGCCAGGCAGAATCGACTTTGACAACGGATTCGTAATCAGTGTCGTTTCAGACCATTTTCGGTAAAAAAATCGAAAATTACGGACATCTGGAGAAAACCATAGCACGCTGCTACCGAGAACATGCGCTCAAAAATCATAAATTTTCCTTCGCTCACGAATTTTAACAGGCTCAAAAATGCATCTCACAACAGTGCTTTTCTAGAACCCTCAATTCACTCTATTCCACCTAAGGCCTCCTGTTTCTTACTTTCCTCAACGCCAACGCGAAATATCCAACATCCTCCAGGATAAGCGTGTGTTTTGTTTAATGCAATCGTAAAATCACGGCCCAGTGGCGCGAAACTCTCTCCGGGCGAAACGCTTGAAAACGGATAGAAATAAGAAACATCCGAGGCTCGAAGCGGTCCCCGGATTCAAACTCCAGTAACAGGTAGGATTACAGAAACGGAAGAGACGGAAACTTTGCTCTCATCTCTATCTACCCACATGACGCTCAAGCGACACTCCGCCTTGGGGTGAGTGGATGAAGAGCAAAAGATCAGTCGAATATGGTGTAAGAGAAGATAAACCATGACGCGTTGATATCAGAATTGCTGAGGGTCATGACGGTTAGTGTTGATGTACTGGAAGTGGATTCGTTGAATTGGGTCACTGTGAGAATGTAGGTTACTAACGAGTTTTTAATATCGAGGAAGCTGAGATAACGTCAGTGGGGATGAGGATTTCTTCTAAAAATGTTGAGTTTTCATCTTTCTCCTCTTTCACAGATTAAGCTCTTCGAAAATCGCTTCAAAAACTCTAGATAAAACTTAACTAAAAGTTAAACTGACAGTTAAACTTTTGCTCAAAAATGTCGGAATTATAAAAGTCTCATTTCTATCATAGACAAAAAATACTGTGATGATTTCTATGAAAACGAGAAGGAAATAATTTAAGATTCTGTAATAAATCTAACCACCAATTTCTGGGTTGTAAAAGCTGGACTTTCGAAAAATACCCCCTTTCAAAATATGATAGGAATAAACAAATCCTTTACTGACAAATATTCGCACTATGTATCAGGGAGATTAATGGATTGTGGTTTTCATAAAAATAGAATTACTGATTTGAGGGAGAGTTGCAATGATCAATTTCGAATTCTTATACTTTTTGCAATATGCAAGGGATGTTTGGGTATTTATTCGGTAACCTAACTAAAAAAACTACTTCCACTAATCAATATATTGGAAATGAAAGCTTAAAAGGAAAAACTTTGGCAATAATGAGATACATTCAATTCAGGAATTATTGAACAATTACAATAAAATTTGTCCAAATCCAATAAGGTACAGAATTTTTTTTACGAATACTTCACTCTTCACCAACAGGTAAGTACTTTCAACTGACACTGGGAGTGGTAATAATCTCAGCACTAAATTTACAAAAATTCCCATTCAATTAAAAAATATGGTGATGTTTTGTGTGGCTCCGGGTTATCGTGCCCTGATATCTAGAATTTGTACACGGCTACCAGTTTGGCCATTATTATAAGAAAAGTATCCATTGCAATTGTGATGATTTCCTCTCATCTTAAAAGTTAAATAATGTGTATAAATTATTATGCTTCATTACGCCTTTACAACTTTTATCTGTTATATTAAGCACCGAAAAGAATAAATGCCAATGATTTTTTTTTTCATTTACATCTTATAATAGTTGAACAGAAAGAGTAACTGATATTTTCATTACAATAATATGCCATGATGAACTCTCGAGATTGGATTCTTACTCGAGTGAGGTTTATAGCAGGTATTTTGATGTGAATAGATAATAAGTATGCAATTTTCCATGGGACATTTCTGATAATACAGTCAGTATAGTTGATTTGTGAAAACCCCTAAAATCTCCAGCAACTATCAGGCAAGAACAAGATGCATAAATTCTGCGTGTAGCAATACATTTGCATCACTAGGAATATGTATTCCATTACAGGCTTGCAGAGTGTCCAGATAAGCGAAATCGGTTTTTGAATTCCGTTTCTTCCCATAAGTTCAAATGATTCAGCCGATTTCTAAATATCCTTTCTCAACAAGGATATTCAACAATTTTCATGGCATCATCGTCATAGTCACTTAAAAGTTCTTCAAAAATGAAATGAATATCTCTCAACGAGGATGTTCAACAATATTCATGTCATCTTCGTCATCGCGAATTAAAAGCCCTTTAAAAACAAAGTGAATATATCTTGCTAACATGTTTCCGAAAATATCATAACAACAAACAAATCGAGGTTATATTCCCCTTATGTCAGTCGAAAAGACAGAGAATCTGTGGAAAAAAACGATTTAACTTTAACTATAATTGATACCCGAACCATCAGACGAAGATAACCCTGCAAATCTAACTTTAACTGGAAATAACTGCATAATTTTCAGTTAAAGTTAAAGATAACTTCCAGTTAAGTTTTATAATACCGGCCCTAAAACTGTTGATGGTCAAACTTTAACCGACACCTTCGCCATTTTGCAACTCTGCTGAATATTGAGAGCAACTATGTATGAAGGTATTGGAATATAGAACAAGATTTACTTATCAAATAAATATAAGATTTTTTCGATGTGATGATTTTGATTTGGACATAATAAAAATATTTCATCGTATTAGAATGAATGATGAATCATGCGTCTATCAGTACTGACATTAATCACATGAAGGGCGTTTCAAATTGCGCGGTTTTTTTTATGAATAAATAAAATATAGATGACGCACTGAATTCGTCTGGGTATTCTGACATTTGCGAAGTGTGATGTATGACATTTATATTATAAAAATGGCTTCGATACAACAACGCGTTCAAATTGTTGAATTATTTTATGAAAATCGGTGTTCTGTGGAAAGTGTTTCCAGAAAATTACGTGAATTTTATGGTTTACACAATCGTCAGTCTCAGAGCACTATTGGTCAAATTATCAAAAGAATTCAAGAGACTGGTTCGGTGGAAGATCAAAAAAGTGAAAAATACAGTCGTAGCGGTCGTTCACAAGAAATTATTGATTTGGTTCGTGAAAGTGTTGCTAAAGACCTTGGAATGACCATTAGAAGACGTTCACAACAAGATGGACTTAGTGGGTCCACATAATTGTCGATTTCATCAATGAACAACCTGGACGAATAATCTCCAGAATCGGTGATGTCAATTGGCCACCAAAACCATGTGATTGGACACCGATGGACTATTTTCTTTGTGGTTATGTGGAAAGCCAGGTCTATAAGAATAATCCGCAAATCGATTCCTGAACTAAAGGATGAAATTTTTCCTGTCATTAGTGAGATAAAGCCTCAATTATGTCAAAATGTCATCGAAAATTTTAACAAAAGAGTGGACGTCTGTAGAGCTGCAGTAGGAGGATATTTGACAGATATTTCTTTTCGTATATAAATTTTATAACTGATACTTCAATTACCAATAAAAAGTTTTTGAAAATGAATGCAAATTATATGTTTTATTTGATAAAAAAAAACGCGCAATTTGAAACACCCTCCATCTTGAATCCGGTAGAAATAACGTTGAAATGTTCCGTAACATATATGTTTACAGGTCTAGCTAATGAAAGCGGTGTGGAAATAAAATCAATTTCTGCTCTATAAAGGCTGCATTGGAGTCCTCATACTGTGATTCGTTTCAGTCTATGCTTTCAGATGTCGAGTTCATGATAAATTTGATATATCACCCACCAAACTTATCTCAGGTTTATATTGTTCAAAAATCTTCTAACCATTTTGCTCGAGGATTAGTATAGCTTTCAATCCAAAATACTGAATAATTCGTGAGAGGAAGTGCCTACCTGATCACTGGAACAAATTCATTTTCTCAGAAGAAAAATATTTGGCCACAAAATCCTGAAACAGGTCAATTTTTGTCTCACTTTTACCAAATTTATATGCCTTTTTGAAAGATTTTTGTTGTACCCTGTGCCATCCCCTTTAACCCTCTAAATTTTTTGAATAGGGGGAGTGGGTTATGTGGTACTTCTTCGGCAAGCGCCTTGTATCTTCTTTACAGGCGTGCAGAAATTCTCAAAAAAAAATTTTTTTTTTGAAAAATTAGTTAGTTCGAAGAGGTTTTCAGTATGTGCACTTTGTCATGGCTCATTTACTTTGAGACGATGGTGCCTGAGGAAATTTGTAACCGAATGAAAGTCGACCATTACAGTTTTGTCCATGCACAACTTTCAACCCCTACGAACCCTTCAATGGAGAAAAAAAAATTTTTCACGTGAGAGGGTTGAAAGTTGTGCATGACAATAACTGTAATGTTCGACTTTCATTCGGTGACAAATTTCATCAGGTACCATCGTCTTAAAGTAAATAAGCCATGACAAAGTGCACATACTGAAAATCTCGTTGAACTAACTAATTTTCCAAAAAAAAAAATGTTTCTTGAAAATTTCTGCACGCCTGTGAAGAAGATACAAAGGCCTTGCCAAAAAGGTACCACATGAGACACTTTGTTTCATTATTTCGACGCGCACTGTATATGACGTTTTTCCGAAGTGCTTCCGAGACATTTTCATAAGAGCATGTCGATTCACTCCATGTATATTCTTTCGAAACTTCTTGGCACAATACGAAACTAAAAATTCAATTGAAAACTAGTTGTGAGTTTTGGGACAAATTTTAGATACATTCAAGGATTACCTTCGGGCTTAATAATTCAATATAACGACATTTTTTTCATTTTATCGTTGATGCAAGTTCCCAAATTTTCGTAGAACTCGTATCTATCACTGAAAAAAAGATATTAGTCATTTTTCATCTGAGAGACGATGAGCCAAACTCTAAAGAATTTTGCAAAACATTCAAGCATTCAACAACATATTGCTGAATTTTAACTTTATTGGATGTACCTACTCTCATAAATATGAGGAAATGGAAATATTCAGAATTTGTATTTCTATCTACAGAATTATGAATACAAACATGCGGTTAAAAGCTCTTCACTTCACGTCAATGCATTCGAAGGATTCAAAACGATACATGATGCTCATATTTACCATGTTTTAGATTTCCTCATGAGAATATAAATCCATCAACGTTTTACGACTTTTATAATAGTTCTCGAGGAAAAACTTCCTGATATGGATGTGAGTTTCAGATACTTGCTTGGCTATAATCTTCGTTGCTCTCATACATTGTTTACGAATACGAATGTATCTCAGCGAGGAAGATCTTATTTCTTTGCTATTTAACGAGCACAAGAACAGAAAATTTGAATGAGAATACAATTTTTCACCATCAGGATGCATCATTTTTATATTCATTATGTAACATTGTCCTATTTTCCTCTAGATAAACGACTTCATTCAATTTAAAATATTCGTGAGTATTCTTTTCAGATTGTAATGTTGAGATAGATAGATAGATAGAGAAGGTTTGTTTTGGTTCCGAGCTCAGAACTGTTCTGGAGCGGTTCCGCATGCGCGATTGCGATTTTGTGTTTTGGTTCATTTCAGAACCGGTTTAGGATTTGAGTAATCCTGTTTTGGTTATTTTCAGAATCGATTCCGAACTGTTCCAGAACTGTGAAAGGAGTTCGGACGAAAGAGTCCGAACTGCTTCAGAATTGGGTAGCACAAGCATATAGTTGCTGTCAACGATTTAAATGGTTAACCTGACTTTTTCGACGTCGTGTTGATTTGGTTTTTGATTTGATTGTTGTATTTGTTGAGGAAATGATTGACTGTGAAATATAAATTTTTGTTTTGAGGATAACTCCTTCGCTACGACCTCCCAGGATAATCTAATGGATTTTATTTCTATTTTTCACACTTGAAATGCAAGAGCCCTCTTCCTCTATTGAATAATGATAATGTTTCGAATGAATTTTTTTCTGGAAGGCACATATCTGAAATACTTTCATCATAAAATTCATTATCATATCAATCAATAATCTGTTGGTTATTTTGAAATATAATTGAAGTAATGAAAAAAGTTCAGAAAAACGATTTTTACAAAAAAAAATAATTTCAATAAATTCAATATTACATAAATCAATAATTCGTTGGTTCATTTTGAAATATAATTTAAGTAATGAAGAAATTTCAGAAAAATGATTTTCACAAAAAACATTAAGTGGACGGAAGTATCCCCAAAAATATTTATATATTATCGACATAGTGCGACAAGGACTTCCGCATATTTCTGATTAAACCACAGGCAATACATAAGATCTGATCAACATCCCTCTTTTCTGCCAATTCAAACGGAAGTTTTTCTTCCTCTACAATCCGGATGAGAACCCGAACTTAATTCGTGTTTTGGTTTCATCGCTTTCAGAACTGTTCTAGGATAGTTCAGAATCGGGCTTCAACAGCGCGTCGATTATACGCAGTTCTAGAACTGTCCTTAATTCAACCACTGAAAGAAAGTGGATTTCATTTGTTTTATCGCCTTCTCGGCAACCATTCACTCTGTCTTTGATGAAACGTTGAGTTCTACATTCTTCAGGATTACTCTTCACATTTATAAGTCCATAAAATGCCTAAATACTAAATATCAGCGTCTTCTCAACTAACTACTTCGAATTTCATATTCACAGCATTCAATACAGCAAGTTTCAATTTAAGCTCCAGGAATTTCATAATTTAGTCAATAGGAGCAATCCTCTAATTAGGGTTTATATCGATCATTGAGTTTAGGATGTCGGATGATATCAAATTTTTAATAAATTAACATAATCACAAGGACGAATATCTGTCGATAAATCAACAAATATTCCCCCTTGATCAGAGCTAATTATCCAATCAACCAAAACATCTACACCGAAGAAGTGGATCCAAGGAGAATGACTACAGCTGTTTCACAGTTATTACTGATCGTCAGGTCAACTAGCCTTGGATAAAACCGCTGTAAAAACACTGTCACGACATTGAACATACTCAGTTCATGTGGATATTCATCCTTGTGATTATGTTAATTTATTATTACTGGAGCTCTTTCTTCACCATTAGACCAATTACTACTTTTTTCAATATCATTCGAGATCCTATATTATCTCGAATTTCAACAAAATATGAATTTATCTCAATTTATTACAATTTACTTTGAATCTTTTCTTTATGAAATCGTAGATGAAATGATTACCCTTTTTCCGATATACTGAAAATTCCATATTATATCGAACTTCCTTATAACGGAATATAAACATACTTTCAACCAAATCATTCGAATAGTGCATTTTCTCTTCTTCGTGCAACAAGCACCATTGGAAAGATACGCATTAAAGCTTCAGGTAATGCCACGTACTGAATGCAAGACATCCTCTGCGATGGTTCAATCGTTCAATATTCATCATTGAGTTGATTGACGAAGATCTGAACCGTATGCTTTACTAGTTTCCGTCTAAAGGGTACTACATAAATAACTAAGTTCCAACTGAAATTTCGATTAGTTGTAATATAGTCATACGAATAATTTCTATGTTTTCATGAAATTTTGAACGCTTGTACGGGAAATTATTCCGTTTCTCCCAAAGTGATGAAAATTTAATCAGATATCGACACGTAGTCACTAATCACGGAAAATCAACGTGTTTTCAACGAACTCCTCTGAAGAGTCCATTCGCACTAAATCATACATCAAGAACAGTTGAAAGATATCAATTGAAGCTTCAAGTAATGCTTCTGTTCATCAATAAATCAGTTAAAGACATCCCTGGCATAATTTCATTTCGCCCAAGGGATTTTACATGAATGGCTAATTCACAGCTAGAATTTTGATTAATTCTGATATACTTATACGAATAATATATCTTTGTTCATGATATTCTAGATTCTTGTACCGTAAATTATTCCTTCTCCCCTGATATAATGAAAGTTTGATCTGATATCGACATTCTGCCCTTAATCACGGAAAATCAACGAGGTTTCAACGAACTTCTCTGAAGAGTACAGTCACGCCACGCACCGTTGGAAATATATGAATTGAAGCTTCAGTTGAAGCCTTTCATCAAGAAATCAGTGAAAGACATCCTGGAATAGGTTTATTTTGTCCGAGGGATTGTACATGAATAACTAAGTCTCAATTGTAATTTTAATTAATTCTGATACACTAATATGAATAATATCCCTCTATTCATGATATTCAAGATTCTTATATCGTTAAATTATTCCTCTTTCCCCGATATAATGACAATTTCATCAGATATCGACCCCTTGCCCTTTATCTAGGAAAGTCAACGTGCTTTCAACGAATTTCTATGAAGGGTATAATCGCACCACTACATATATCAAGAATAGGAGGTGAAATATGAATCAAGTAACGCCGTTCATCAATAACTCAGTGAAAGACCTCCCCGGAATAGGATATATTTCGTCCGAAGAGTTCTACATAAATACCTAAGTTTCAAATGAAATATCGATTGATTTTTATACACTCTTACGAAAATTATCTCGTCATTTACGATATTCTAAAAGTTCAACCCGAAAATTATTCCTTTTCTTCCAATTTCATCAGATATCGATTCCTTGCCCTTAATCACGGAAAATCAACGTGTTTTCAACGAACTTCTCTGAAGAGTACATTCGCACCACTTCATACATCAAGAACCGATGGAAAGATACGAATTGAAGCTTCAAGTAGAGCCTTTCATCAATAAATCAGTGAAAGACATCCTCGAAATAGGTTTTATTTCAACCGTTGAATTGAATATCGGATGCGGAGGCAGATCCGCAAGAGATGTCGCTCACTGATTTATTGATGAACGGTGTTCTCCGAACCTCCAATTCGTGTCATTAATTTAAAATTTACTGGATACCCCGGCTGAAAATTGTTGGTTGATACTCGGCGAACATTGGGCGGGAAAAGAAAGGGACTGATTCGATAATTAGAAAAGGAAGGAGCTATCTCGATGGTTCGAGCGTGCTTCAGTTGTATGCGGAAAGTCTAGTGTTCAATTAATTCAGAATAGAGTTCGAGAATCTGGTATTCGTAGTATTAGTTTTAATTGAAGATATAGCTGATATCGTTATGTGCTTATTCGGCAACATACTCAATTTTAAGCTTTAAGGCACATGGAAATTATCGGTGGTCATCCTTCTGTTTTTGGGAATCTAGGCCGGAACTATTCTTAGGATTTGGAGCGCCTCAAACACTCAAACTATAAAAAATCTAAAGATAGCAGGATATTTTTGAGGTTTACTGGTCGGTTTCACAAAATTTTTATTACGATTAGTCAGGGAATCAAGCTCTTAGCCGATCACCACCAAAATTGACGTCGCGATAAAAGTCAGTTATCAAGCAGTATTTGGGTTTCATAAAACATTTTCAAGGTATGATTTACATAAAAACTTCACTTGATCGTCGGATCAGGTTGATTGGAAAAATCCTGGCAATCAAGGTGAGGTGTATATACAGGGTGAGTCTTAAAGTTGTACATTAATTTTTACCAAATATTCCTCTCGTCAAATGAAACACTTTTATCATTTATCATTTTCTCAGATTCGGCTCCAGCAAAAAGATACAGGCTGTTCAAATTTCCAAAAAAATCATTTTTTCTTTTGTAGCTTTGCTATGGTAATTCCGAATTAGATGAACTTTGGTGTGAAGTTTTCTATAACTATGACACATATTCTTCAGTGATCACTTTCATCCTACTTCCTACTTTCTGAGATATAGACTCGCCGATTCATGAAACTATACGAAATTAGCATGAAGAATGCAGATAAAGTTTATCTCATGTCATTATAAGAATCCTCAATTATTTTAAAATACTTGAATATTCTCTATAATCTATCCTAAAACGCACTGTTTTGCAGATATTCAACGTTGAATATTATAAAATCGAATAAAATTAGAAAAATGACTTTATATTTATGGATCCGCCCCTGATTCAGTAGAGGAAGTAAATTAAGCTGGGTTTACTTGTACCCGGACCATAGAATACACATAAATATTTATCTATTCCGCATAGAACTAATATTAGATATATGCTATTTCGTGATCATACCACCGACCTAACCAAAATATTCATAGACATTGAATAACATGTTATTATAAGTCTAGAGAATATTTTTAGGTTAATTGATTTCATATAATTCATTCATAAATTTCGTGAAAAAAGTACAATTATGGAGTTTTCAATATGAGAATGTGCAAGGATAGAATTGTGTATAATCATATAGTGGAATGGAATTGGATATTGCATGAACATCAAGTGGAAAATCAGTGTTTCAAGTCCAGTGTAGTGAAATTTTTTCCTTGCGATAATATCGCAAAAAGCCACAAATCATAAGAATAAGTGAGTAAATGAGTTCTCCCAATCTTGTTTCTTCGAATTTCAAAGCTTGGATTGGTTATTCTGCAGAAGAAATCAAAGTAAGGGATATCTGTGGTGAACTTTCAAACAAAGCGAAGGAGTGTATTAGCACATTGAAAAATGTTTGAATGCTTATAACTTTTTACCTGAGCCGAAAAAAGTGTTTTATTGGATGAGAGGAATCTATGGTTAAAATTAATGTACAACTTAAAGACACACCCTGTAGTATTTCCAGAATGAGCAGTAAAATTCTTTTATATCGTACAATATGTGTTATCACAGTATTAGCAGATGAAATGTAAACGGGGTACCATATATTTTTACGTATGATACAAGAGCAGAGATAAAACCTCAGGAAATATTCTGTCTCTCCGTATAAGTATAGTGAAATTCTTATTGTTATTGAAGGGCTTCTTTTCCATCAACGAAACAAAATTTCTTCTTTCCTTTCGATGCAGGTTGGTATCTCGTAATCACATCTGAAAACAAGAAAAGAAGACGAAAAAACCAATATTAACTAGTAAATGTTTTATTATTGATTGAATTAATTTGAAGTTCACGATCCATCTCAAAAAAGTATCAGACACCGAATGAATTGCCCCGAAACCATCGTCTAATTTATATATTGGACACTTATTAACTGAATGTTCTATTGTTTCCATTTCTTCTGCGCATTCGCACCGTGGACTTTCGACCGAATTCCACTTGAAGAAGAAACTATTAAAACGACCATGACCGGTTCTAAGTCGATTGAAAATGCTCCAAATTTTCCTAGGAAGATTGATACCATGAACTTTTTCTAAAGGATCGTTGATCAAACTTTTGTTGAAAACATTGAACGATTTCCATTCCGAACGCTAAATTTCATTGTCACTTTTCGTGGAATAAAAGAAATCGTTTATCCATAAAGGTTTACGGGATTTCAATCTAGCAATTTCAGAATCCGGAATATAAGAAGTTATTGGGAATGAATTTGGAAAGAAATGATATTTATCCCAAGACTTTACAATATTTGAAAGAACTGCTAACCACTGTATAGGTGTATATCTTATGGCGATACTTCGCAGTTATAGAACCATTATTGAGCTAACATCAATCGCATTTGGTTCCAACAAGATGGCACAACCTGCCATACAGTGTGCATAACCGTCGATTTACTGCAAAATTAAGTGGTCCCCTCGTTCTTGCGACCACTATTAATGCCATACTGAAAAATTAATTCAAACGAGTGGTAAAGAATTGACCAATTGAATGGATTATGTAACTCCTAGCTGAAACGGACATATGTCGGAAATCATATTAAAAAAATGAATATCCTGAACTTATTAACCAGATCAGAATGATAAAAATTCACCCCAACAATATTTCTGTCTTTTATGATTCCTTAAATTACTCAATCATAAAACAACTTCTTCAACGAGAACATTCTAAAGGATAAAATTCTCAATGATTTGACAATGAAATGCTTTATTCGTACTATTTCACTCATTTACTGAAAACTAGCATTGTATGTCCACTCATCTCTTTACATGCACAATAAAATGAAAACGCTGTTCGTTTCAGGTATCCCTTATGTCCAGGATTATCCCATCTCCCGACTGGTTCATCGGAATCGACAGTTTTGACTTGTGCATCAATGGGAATTGGCTGGATAGTATAACAATAGAGGTGAGCTGATATTTGTACACTGCACTAGTTCCCAAGGTCCGATTATCTGGTCTCAATGAAGTATTTCCATGCAGGAATAGGATGTCTGCTAGTTGAAAATCGAATAATACATTGATAGTTCATCACTTAAAGGCACAGAGCGTATATTTGGTAGGATGAGGGTGTTCAGGGTTTTCTATTTCCATTATTGGGTAATGTGGCGTAATGCCGAGGTTCCTGAACTTTCAGGACTCTCGAGCTCATTCCGATTAGAATATGTAAATAATCCATTACTCATTAATAAGCCAATATAAACTCAAGGACGATTGTCTGTCGATAAATCAACATAATCCATCTTGATCTGAGATAGTCGACCAGTCAACCGAAACCTATACACTGAAGAAACACTATCCAGGGAATTCAGTAACTGCAGTTTTACAGTTATTACCGATCATCAGACTGGCTCACCTTGAGAACGCAGAGAGGATTATAGATACTATAAACCTGTTCGGATGACTGCCTTCCGCATAAAATTATACAGCGCCATCTGAGGAGCTCCTTACAAATTCTTACTTTGGAGTGTAGAAAACCTTGAGCGATGGTAGTCGATTGGATGGCTAGCTCAGATCGAGGTCGAGTATTTGTTAGTTCATCGACAGATATTATTTTTCATGTTAGTTCGTTATCACTTGAGGTCTTGATATTCAGGAAATGATTCCGTGAAATGATTGATCATGGTAGGGTTTAATTATTTTAAAGCTTGAATTGAAGAAAATTCTTTGTTACCATTTCTATTTGAGGCTCCAGAGTAATCTGAGTTCCTTAGTTCTACATCAGTTTCGAGGTGGTGTGTTATGAGTTGTGTAACAATGTTGCTACGGACTTATTTCGAGAGAATTTTGAAGACTGGGAAACTGTTAGACGTATATGAACGCTATTGCATTCTTTTCAACCCAATTTATAATTTTTTGAATTATTTAATTGGTTGCTGTTATTTTTAGTATTGCAGTATCAATTTCCATTATTGATAGACGGTTTGAAGGCAACTTTAATGTTATCCGTTGGAACATTTGAGCTTTCCTCTTCGAAATTGCATCAAACATCAGTTTTGCGAATTTTTCATTCGGGAACAAGTTCAGGAAAATAAAAACACAGAATTCGATAATACATGAGTTCTCAAATGCAGTTGCCCATATTGCAGTAGCGTTCATGGGCCAAACAGGAAGAACCTCCACAAAAGGTTCTAAGAGCACCAGGCGTTTTACAAACTCTGAGAAGATAAATTTTCCAGTATTTTTTGGGTTTTCACTCCCAATATCTGAAACAGAACCATTATAAATCAAAAAAAAAATATTAAGGTATCTAGAGAAAACCCTCTTGCGGATTCAACTATTTGTCGAGGGCAGTTTCCAGAAAAATGTTTGGTCTTGAACAATTTTGACATTGCAAGCTATCAACAAACCTAACTGTAACTTTTCAGAGTCTTAACCTGATTCCTTCATCGAACAAACGAGAAAGTTTTGCAGAATTTTTTTCTTTCGATTATTTTTTTTCGAGAATTTCGTCGGAATTGACATTTTAACTTTAAATAACAATAGCATCACAACGACCAATATCTGTCGATAAATCAACAAATATGCCTCCTTGATATGAGCTAATCATCCAATCAACCAAAACATCTACTCTGAATAAGCGGATCCAAGGAGAATGACAACAGCTGTTATTACTGATCGTCAGGTCAACTCACCTTGAATAAGCCATCTTCCAGGAGCATCTTGCGAATCCCACCTTCGAGTGCAGAATACTCTGATCGATGTGCATGACATTCATCCTTTAGTCGCATCAGGTCGCTGTATCTGCGAGATTGCAGATTTAGAAACACCGTCACGATATCGGATGCAAGATGCTCCTGAAAGATGGCGCGCTGTACGTAGTTATAATGCAGCGATCCATCTGAAAGGTGATAAGTATCGAGATTCCCTCTGCGGTTTTGTCCAAGGTAAGTTGACCTGACGATCAGTAATAACTGTGAAACAGCTGTAGTCATTCTCCTTGGATCCGTTCCTTCGGTGTAGATGTTTTGGTTGATTGGATGGTTAGCTCTGATAAAGGGGGAATATTTGTTGATTTATCGACAGATGTTCGTCCTTGTGATAATGTTATTTCATAATTACTGTAGCTCTCTCTCCTCCATTAAACAATTATTATTTTGAATGACAATTTTGTTGGGTAGTGAAAACCCAGAAAACAGAAGAAGTATAATTCAAAATCCTCTCAAAATGAGCCTCGATCGATACTGAAAAGGTTAATCCAGTTTCGGAAATAAATCCTTCGATTTTAACGATTTTTTTTTCCTGCAATGGAAAAAATGAATTCATGCAAGGATTATTCACCAAGAGCTCGAATGATTCGTGCCTTTGCGCGGCTGAAAATTCTCAAAATATAGGAAATTCAATATCAATAAAGGGCATCCCGAAAACACATTCCAAATAAAAATATTTTCATCATATGCGCTAAACCACTTCCCAGGCCTAACAACTACGGAGAGTTATTATAAGCTTACCACCCTTAAACCCTCAATTTGGTCATCCAAATCCTGCAAATCCTCGAATGAAAATTTGACGAGCAAAACCCACTTCATCTCTCCATATTCCATGTCACCCCATTTCCCATAACTCTGACCCAGGCTTCAAGCCAGATCCGGATTTGAATCGATAAATTTTTGACGATCCCCCGAGTCCTGATAGATTAGTGCTTTTCCGCTACCTGTTATTCAATCACCGTTAGTTAGAAATCACCGCTACCGTGATAGAATTACTCCTTTCACGATGAACGTGATTTTAACTTGGTGATTCAAATATTCGCTCGTCTTTCTATGACTTGAACTAGATGTGAACGTTATTTTACTCATTATGATCTAACCACTCTTACTTAGAAATAACCGATTACTGTGGTGATTGAATTACTAGAATCGTTATTTAGGTGATTCTATAGTTGAGATTCGAATACCAGCTCTCATATGTCACTGTCAACTACAGAGAAGCGATATTTTACGCCATGTGATTTACTCACAGTTACTCAGGCATCAGCGATCACTGTGGTGATTGAATTACTCGAATCGTGATGAGCGATTCTTCCCTTGGAATAGACGACTGCGGTCCAAGTTGCCAACCGACAAATTACCAACAAATTCGACATGATAAGGTTCGTTTTATTTATAAATATCCGTTAAAGATGCCTCGGCTCCTCAAACAAGATAATTACTTTCAAATATAGGTTTTTGTTAAGATCTTCTCTGACTGGCTTCAAGCCAGATCCGGATTTGAATCGATAAATTCTTGACGACCCTCCGAGTTCTGATAGATTAGTGCTATTCCGCTACCTGTTATTCAATCACCGTTAGTTAGAAATCACCGCTCACAACAGTGATCGAATTACTCATTTCACGATGAACGTGATTTTTAACTTCGTAATTCAAATATTCGCTTGTCTTTCTATAACTTGAACTAGATGTGAGCGTTATTTTACTCATTATGATCTAACCACTCTTACTTAGAAATAACCGATTACTGTGGTGATTGAATTACTAGAATCGTGACTTAGGTGATTCTGTAGTTGAGCTTCGAATACCAGCTCTCACATGTCACTGTCAACAACAGGAGAAGCGATATTTTACGCCATGTGATTCACTCACAGTTACTCAGGCATCAGCGATCACTGTGGTGATTGAATTACTGGAATCGTGATGAGCAAATCTTTCCTTGGAATTGTCGACTTCGGTCCAAATTGCCAATCCACAAATTACTTCCAAATTTACTACCACACTGGGGAAGGGAAATTCCAGAACAAATTCGACATGATAAGATTGATGTTTTTTATAAATATCCGTTAAAGATGCCTCGGCTCCTCAAACAACATAATTACTTTCAAATATAGGTTTTTGTTGAGATCTTCTCCTGCCTGATAGATTAGTGCTATTCCGTTACCTGTTATTCAATCACCGTTAGTTAGAAATCACCGCTCACTACAGTGATCGAATTACTCATTTCACGATGAACGTGATTTTAACTTGGTGATTCAAATATTCGCTTGTCTTTCTAAAACTTGAACTAGATGTGAACGTTATTTTACTCATTATGATCTAACCACTCTTACTTAGAAATAACCGATTACTGTGGTGATTGAATTACTAGAATCGTGATTTAGGTGATTCTATACTTGAGATTCGAATACCAGCTCTCATATGTCATTGTCAACAACAGGAGAAGCCAGATTTAACGCCATGTGATTTACTCACAGTTACTCAGGCATCAGCGATCACTGTGGTGAATGAATTACTGGAATCGTGATGAGCGATTCTTTCCTTGGAATACACGACTTCGGTCCAAGTTGCCAACCCACAAATTACTTCCAAATTTACTTTTACTGGGGGAGGGTAATGAAAATTTCAGAACAAATTCGACATGATAAGGTTCGCGTTATTTCTAAATATTCGTTAAAGATGCCTCGGCTCCTAAAACAAGATAATTACTTTCAAATATAGGTTTTTGTTAAGATCATCTCTGATTGGCTGAAATTTAAGTTGGGATTTCGGATTTCATGTTGATAGAGTCAAGTTTATATAGGATATGTTCCGCAAATCAACATGGTTATTTTGGTTGCCGGTTTTACGTTCCGTAAAAATGAAATATTCGGTTGGTTCCATGATGTAAAAAACATGGTGTGCTCATCTGAGAAAAAAGTGACCTCAGCAAGATTAAAATAGAAGGAAATATATATTCTGTGCTTTGAATTTGAATCAGGAAAGTGACGTCATCATTGGTAAATCGATAACAGATTAGCAGATGAGCACACCATGTTTTGCTTACATCATGGTTGGTTCCTGAAAAAAAGGTAAGTTACGGAATTTGATTGATGAAAAAACGTTCATTCTGTCACCAGAACGGCAGTCAATGTTCTATGGTAACATATCCATAGCATAGAACAATTTTTATTTACTTTATGATCCATAGAACATAAAATAGACATCAATCAACGGTGGAAAAATTACTAGGTATGGTACATGATGTAAGAAAAACATGGTGTGCTCATCTGCTAATCTGTGATCGTATTTACCAATGATGACGTCACTTTTTTCATTCAAATTTAAAGCACAGAATATATATTTTATTGTATTTTAATCTTGCTGACGTCACTTGTTTTTCAGATGAGCACACCATGTTTTTTACATCATGGTATGGTATATGGATCATAAGGTAAATAAAGATTATTCTATGCTATGGACATGTCACCATAAAATATTGTTTGTCGTTTTGGTGCATATGCTTAATATGTCTATGTTCTGGTGACAGAAAGATTGCTTTTTCATCAATCAAATTCCGTATTTAACCTTTTTTTCAGGAACCAACCTAATATTTCATATTCACAGAACGGAAAACCGACAACCGAAATAACCAAGTTGATTAGCTTAACATGTCCTTCATAAACTTGACACTATTAACATGAAATCAGGAATCCCAACTCAAATTCAGCCAATCGGAGATGATCTTAACAAAAACCTATATTTGGAAGGAATTATCTTGTTTGGGGAGCCGAAGTTTTTTTTACGTATATTTATAAAAAACGCGAACATTATCATATCAAATTTGTTCTGCAAATTTTTTTCCCCAGTGATAGTAAATTTGGAAGTGATTTGTTGGATGGCAACTTGAACTGAAGTCGTTTATTCAAATACCAGCTTGTATGGCTCAATTTCAACCTGGGATAATCGATGTTTCACGCCATGTGATTTAATCTCTGGTACTTACAAATCACTGATTATTGCTATAGTAGGTTTTCAGAGTATTTAGGAAGGTCGAATGTTTCAATGGGTTGAATTCGCCAATTATTCCTTATATATTTATACCCATTCCAACTTTGGCATCGAATTACAATCTAATACTTGATCGAAAACTATAACTTGAGGTTCATGCAAAATTTCGTGAGGACCGAATGAAAAGTAGATCTGCATTTGGCGGAGTCCAAGATGACCACTTTTGGCAACGGAATAAGCGCGTAAAACCTCCTAACCTTATGTCGGTACTTTTCAAGGTTTTTTTTTACATTGACACAAAATACCTAACCAATATCATCGTGACAAGAAAATTCGCGGGTTCCCCTGATAAAGATACGAATAGAGTATCAAATAATTTTTCAAAATAGCCGTGACTGATCATTCACATTCACCGGTCACGGTGATATATTCGAAAATCACCGAATAACTAATTTCTACTCTGCATTCCTTTCCAGGTAGACCCCATAGACGCAGGAACTGACAACGGCTTCACCTTCACGGCCCCGAACTGGGCGACGGAACCCCAGGGCGAAGCGTATCGGATAACGGCGCATTATCCCGCTCATCCTGCGGGATCCTTCTTCTATCCCTACCTGAGGAAGCTGCCCACGATAGCCACGTTCCAATTTATCAAGGTAAGGGTGATTCTGGGAAGATGTAGCTTCTTGCGGTTTAGATTGGGGCTCTTGATTGGGGACGGTCGGATGTTTGTTCTAAGTTTTTTTTGGATGGGTTTCGTGGGGTGAGGAGTTAATGGGATGACTTGGAGCTAATAGAGATTGATTCCAGATGGTTTGTCCTTCAGGAACTTTACGTTCAATTCAGTTTTATACTGGGTCTTCTTGTACGATTGTAACATTGTAGTTGGTTTCGAAATATTATAATTTTTTCGTTCTATGCATACTAAATATAGATTAGAGCTTATTTTGGGAGGATTTTGCATAATTTTTCAGGTTTTTTATGGGTTTTCACTCCAAATATCTGAAACTTAACTATTAAAAATTGAATAAAATGGTTTTTTTCATGAAAAAAACGGCATCAAACTATTTGTCAAGGGCAGTTCCTTGCAAAACAGATTGCCTAATGAAGAATACAGGAACAATTCAAACGATAAAGAAAGTAAACTGTGGCGTTTCAGAGTACAAATCTGACTCTTTCATCATAGATGCATAGAATACATAATGTGCGGACACTTTTGACATATTTATAATGACATATTTATAATTTTGACATATACATTATGAAATCAAATTAACTCCTGAATGTATCCCTAGTCGTTAATCTGGTGGTAATGATGCAACCTCTTACTCCCTATCTATTTATTTCAACTTTACAATTAACAATTACTATTTACAAACACAAAATTAGGTACAGTGAATCTGAGATCCGGGATTCGAAGAAACACTTATCTTAATAGTAAGGATCCGGTAGTATGATCCTTCAAAATGCATGTATTATGCAGGTAGTCCAGTTTCTAGAGATTCCATCCAGAGCAAAGTTCAGAATTAAGATATTCCAGTAATAATTAGCTTCGGTATAAAGGTATTCCAGCCATAATTAGCTCCAGTACTAAAATAATACAGCAACCATTGCCTCTAGTACTAAGATAATCCAGTTAAAATCTGGGTCCGGTCGTAGGATATTCAAATGGGCGTTAGCCCCGGTAAAAAGATAATCCAGTAGTCGGTAGCTCGGTGAAAAGATTGTTCAGTGGGCGTTAGCCTCGGTAAAAAGACGGTTCAGTGGGAGATTGCCCCGGTACAAAGACGCCTTTTTTCAAAACTATGAGATAGTGCTTGTAACACGTGATCTCATTCCCAGTGACTCTAGACGTTATTGGAATAATTAACAAGTTGATAAATATGAGATGAAATATCTAGAACTCAGGAATAAGAGCACGTTATTCGATAATAAGAATGAGACAAGAAATCAAATGCACAATATTATACAAAGGAAAATGTTAACCTGTGTAACCTGCATGGAATGAAATAAATCGGAAATCACAATCTGGCATTCACAAAAGCAAAAAATATTGGTCGGGATATACGTAGTACTTACCGCCTTTTGAATAGACGTCTTATAAGAAACAATAAAACTTCAAAATTCCACGATGTTAATGGATTACGAGGTACGTTAATTCGCTAAACTCTAGCAAGGTGTTGAATCTTCAACTTTTACGCACCAAAAGAGAAGAATTTTCCATCAGCTGGACCGAGTTTGAAGGGTCGCGCATGCGAAACTCACACTCAACCATCAAAGCGAAGAGCGTTCTTTAGCGACCGATCATATAATTTCAGTAAGGCGTTTTTTTTGCGATTGGGATTGAAATTATTAGTATAACGTATTTTCGCGATGGAAACTGAAATCGACAGTGGAGCGTTTTGTAACGTTACAATTATAAGTTGAGTTCCGATATTCCTGGCCAGTACTGGTCAGTAAATTTTGACAGTCGATTAAACTGGCACTGCTTTGGTAACTGTTCGTATCGGTAGGTAGCGTTTCGAAATTACTGATACTGGCCAGTACTGATTGGGAATATCGGAACTCAACTATAATGAGGTCCAAACGTTGTCAAAATACGGCTTTGTTGGCCCACTTCTGAAATATTTACGGAAGTTACCGACCTGTCATATCAAAACTAGTCAAATCAGAACTTCCTCCTGATTTCTTAGTTGGACCATACATTATTTTCAAGAATTTCCGATAATAAATTCATTTTGAGGAATTTAAATTATGATTATTCATTTAATTCAGTCAGAATGGCGTTAATATCCTTCGTCTCTTGATATACGAGTCTGAAACTTGATATTGTTGTGTTTTCAAAAATACCACAAAAAATCATTTGGAACAGTAGATACTGGTTTGAAATTCGTGTGATAAATTCGTATGAACATGAACAGCAAAGTGGAAATTCATATATCAATTTCAATAGTAATAAACACGAACATTTCCTCCAAATATTTGCATAAGTAGGTATTCAACATAATTCATAACTTTTGAATTGAACACGTATTATTGAAAAAACGGCATCAAACTATTTGTCAAGGGCAGTTCCTTGCAAAACAGATTGCCTAATGAAGAATACAGGAACAATACAAACGATAAAGAAAGTAAACTGTGGCGTTTCAGAGTACAAATCTGACAATTTAAAATTACATATTTATAATTTTGACATATACATTATAATGAGGTCCAAACGTTGTCAAAATACGGCTTTGTTGGCCTACTTCAGTTTTCGCCGACAGATGCCGGCATAGGAAAATCTGCCATATTAAATCTGAAATATTTACGGAAGTTACCGACCTGTCATATCAAAACTAGTCAAATCAGAACTTCCTTCTGATTTCTTAGTTGGACCATACATTATTTGCAAGAATTTCCGATAATAAATTCATTTTGACGAATTTAAATTATGATTATTCATTTCATTTAGTCAGAATGGCGGTAATATTCTTCGTCTCTGGATATACAAGTCTGAAACTTGATATTGATGTGTTTTCAAAACACAACAAGAAATTATTTGGAACAGAAGATATTACAATTAATTTGTCTGGTTCGAAATTCGTCTGATAAATTCGTATGAACATGAACAGCAAAGTGAAAATACAAATATCAATTCCAATAAAAATAAACATGAACATTTCGTCCAAATATTTGTATAAGTAGGTATTCAACATAATTCATAACTTTTGAATTGAATATGTATTATTAGGTACATACAAAATTTAAGGGAGATCAAAACTATCCAATAGAATCCATTAGTAATATCAATCTCCCGGTTCGTTCTCACCGTTGTTTTGGCTTCGAAATAACTCCTTGTATACATCCACGAAAGTGTTCTCACAATAAACCTCGTATTGCTCCTCATTCCCTCACACATATTTCATATTATAAATGAGTAGATGTTCCACATTTGTTAAACTCCTCTTAAATATTTGTGAAAATCCATAATTTCAAATATCTGATTCATTTTTTGGGAAATAGTTTCACCAGATTATAACTCAATTCATTTTTATTCAGCGGAATTTAATGTATGCACTTGCAAAAGCGACGTAAGCGCCATCATCGTTCACAGAGTTAAGTAGCTCAAGATTTGACGATTCTAGGACCGCGTTTTGGACCCAAAATTTTAGTGGGTAATAGTAGGAAAGTGTCGACACCTGATATATTCTATGCATCTATCTTTCATCAGACAAAGCAGAAAATTTCAAGAATTATTTTCTTTCGATTTGAGACTTTTGTCACATTGACAGTTTCGAAAAAACACAGCAACACAGATTTATTTGGTTTGAAAGTTTTTCGATTCCACCTCTTTTTTAAGTAAATTGAGCCAAATAGGGTCTCTTTCTACCGAACAATGAGCAAAATTACTTTCTCCAAACAAAATGTAAGAGGACTCTTTCATTTTTCTTTTCAAATTATCTGATTTCAACATCAGATTTTTCGTATTGTCCAAATCTATCATGTGATTCCCAATAGTTCCCAATACGTTCATGGATAGCTCTCTAGGATTTTTGTATATCTCGATTCTTTAGGTTATTTTTGTGCTCTCTTTTTCTGTCTAACGGTCTTGACATTTCCCCTGTATATTTATGTCTTTCCACAAATACACACATTTTTTTTTTATTTCATTTCTCGTTGATTGGTTTGGTTTTAGTAATTATGGACCTTTAATCATTTTTTGATTCGAGATTCGTTTTTATATTGAATTTAGCACCAATTCTTCTGATTTTTTCTGAAAGTCCATGTACATAAGGAATCACATTCAATAAATTGGGTTGTTCATGATATTGGGAGTGAAGACCCATAAAAGCCAAAAAAACCATATGCATACTTATCACATCTCTGATTCCACGTCACATATCACAGATATTTAATTTTTTCACAATCTGTATTCCACCCGCACTTCATTCATGAGATGATAGTGCGAGAACATTTTTTCTACATTATACAATTTGAAGGACCCGACGAAATTTCTATGTGTCTTTCAAAGAAGAAAAGAAATCTAAGAAAGTTATCAGCTGTAACATGTCCATTTCCGAACTTTCCGAGTATTCTCAAGAAAAATCACAAATCGACCTACTATGAAATCAAATCTGACCCCTTCGCCATTTTGCAGTACACAAGCTAGGCCGGTTTTCCTACGGAATCATTAGACCAACTTAGGAAAATCACTAGAAGTTGATACTGTCGCCACTGACAAACGCCTACATTCCGAGGGCATGACAATAATTTATAATAGCAATTGTTGTTTTTAATTCATTTATGTGAGGGTATTTTCGTTTTGTTTTCTCGGAGTATTTCCCAGAATGATGTAATTTACTTATTAATTAGTGCATGAAGACATTTTGTGTTGGCTTTGAAGAGTTGTGAAGATTTTCAGATATATATTCCAAAGAGTCCCTTCTGTATTTTGTGTGGGCAGTCTGAGTCTGTACATATAATAAAAGGTTGGTTTATTGACGTAGATTTTAGATTTTAGGAAACCCCACAGGAAAAAGTTCAAAGGAGTCAAATCGGGACCTTTTGGTGGCCAATTTATGTCACGCCTTCTCGATATTAAAATGCCTGGAAAAATTTCACGAACTCGTAGCAGAGACCTATTGGATATAAGTGACGTTGCTTTATCCTGCTGGAACCATATTCTTTGATTATAGCTACAAAAATTTTGTAGTCCAGGCAACAAAACTCATCTTACATCATTACACTCTGAATTCACTGTCATTTACTTTGAGACGATCGTACCTGATGAAATTTGTCACCGAATGAAAGTCGACCATTACAGTTTGTTCAACCCCTACGAACCCTTTAATGGAGAAAAAAATTATTTCACGTGAGGGGGTTGAAAATTGTACATGAACAAAACTGTACTGGTCGACTTTCATTCGGTGACAAATTTCATCAGATATCATCGTCTCAAAGTAAATGAGCTATGACTAAGTACACATACTGAAACTCTCGTTGAACTAACTAATTTTTCAAAAAAAAAATTTTTTTTTCTTCAAAATTTCTGCACGCCTGTAAAGAAGATACAAAGACCTTGCCAAAAAAGTACCACATAACCCACTTTCCCTATTCAAAAATTTAGAGGGTTGATGGGGATGGCACAGGGTGCAACAAAAATCCTTCAAAAAGGCATCAAATTTGGTTGAAGTGAAACAAAACTGACCTGTTTCAGAATTTTGTTGCCAAATATTTTTCTTCTGAGAAAATGAATTTGTTCCATAATTTTTGCGCGCACTGTATAATGGACACGAAACTGTGCAATTTGTAGCAAGTTCGACTTGCTACGAATGAGTTTTCACAAGTTGACATAAACCATCTTATTTCGTCGATGCCTAGATGTGTAGAAGAGTGTATTCACCCCTTCCAAATTTCTGAAACCTCAAATAATGTATCTCATTAAGGTTTACACTAAGCTACATCCCACCTCGGCAAAACCTACATCCAATGCTATTCCAACCACTTTCTACAGAAACTTTAACATTAATTACTCCGCAAAGTTATTTCAACACTCTCCCACCTTAAAAAAACATCGAGCATTTCCAACATCTCGAGATCCGTCTACGAGAACGGAGTTAAGACCGACAAACCAGAGACGTTTCATTTAGAATTTTCAAACTTTAGTTCATCCACTCCAGTCGCTCGGGTGAACGTAAATATATTAATTAAAGGAATGAAAATCAATTACGCCGACCCCTGCGATGAAAATGGTGGGATAACTTGATTAAAATCAGCGCAAGGGGTGTCATTTCTTGGAGTCCAGGCATCAGAGGGTGATCCTCGTCTTTTAAACAGGGTGGTTCGAGTAGTGATCTCAATAATTTTTTTTTAATTCCTCACACTTGGGGTTTATCAAAAATATCCCATGTACGTTACGGGATTTTTGTAGTTTTCGAGTTTTAATTTTTTGTGGTTTTTCAATTCATTATGCCAGCCAGATTTCAAAAACCCATATCTTTTTATGTGGTGGGTATTTTGACATGATCGCCCTGTCATGTCGTTTTGATATCAAAATCAACTCAGGTTCCTGAAATCACTCAAATTTGTTGCTTTCCATCGCTAACACTAGCTCTCCCCAAAAAAAATAGATGGGGTTTAGGTCTGGCGAACGCTCAGGCCATTCGATCGACCCTGCACGCCTAATTCATCTTAATGTAAAGATAACACAAGCTACGATTATTTTACAGGAATTCTAATTGAAATTACTCTAAAGTCACATTTTCAAGTTCAATTAATATAAGAATGATAAAAAATCTAGAAATGCGCGCATGTTCAATGTGGATGACCGCTTAGGCAACGAATTTGAACATGCGCACAAAAGCTGCTGCCTTCACGACAGAACTTCTAGATTATTTTCGATAAATTACTAGATTTCATTTCGATCTAATCTGTATTTTTGGAAATATTGGAAAAATAAAATTTTTAATGGATGTATCTACGGAATCATCGGGCGGATTTTACCCATTCATGAATTCGACCTTCGTAATTAAGCCTCAAACCTACTCTACAAATATCGAGTTTCTAAGTCATTTCTTCAGTAAGTGATTGTGTTTACGGTCGGCCTAATGGCCTAACCACTGATAGTGAACACAATTCTTCCGAAAGAACCAACTTAGAAACTCGATATTTGTAGAGTAGGTTTGGACCTTAATTAGGAAGGCCGAATTCGTGAATGGGTAAAATTCACCCTATGATTCCGCAGATATACCCATTCAAAATTTTATATTCCCAATATTTCCAAAAATACAGATCGGATCGAATTGAATTCCAGTACTGTTGCGTTCTACGATAGTTCAAAGAAATGATTATTGTTTTGCCGGAGAGAGAAATGTGAACTGGGGCCACTTTTCCTTCACACAAAGAGGAAATTTAAGTTACACCTTTCACAGTGTGAAGTAAGTCCAATAACGCGAAAAGTATCGAAATTAAGGCAAGCCACCAACGAAATGCACCTTACCTTGTGGTTTCAAGATGATGGGGTAGTGAAGGGCCCTTCTTATCAGCAGTCGCAGCTTCTTCTCGAACAGGTCCCACAACAAGACCGCACAATCACCTTTGGCGAGTTTCAAGCTGTTGAAATTCACTGATTATCGTTCACAGCGGAGAAAATCTTTTTGATTTTATCCAGTTTTTTTGAGATTATTGCGCGTTCTAACAAAAGCGTCAAATTTTAATTATCACACGTGTCTATTCAAAATTGTCTTGAAAAACAGTGTCACATTGCGAGCACCGCGCATACACGCGCATGCTTCCACTCGGCGCAAGACGTTGGCCGGCATATTTATACGAAGGAAACAAAAAAAGGAAACCGAAAGTACCCACAACTGTGAAAGGTCTCTTAAGAGAAAAAAAAAATGAAATTAATTCCGTGGATACGGAACATACTCCCCCCCAAGGTGAATATAATGAACCTTAATAACCGCAAAAAAAAAAAAAAAAAAAAATAGTGAATACTAAATGGATAGAAGTAATTGTAATTGTAACAATTACACGAAGAGGAAAGAAACTTAAATTTAAAGTATTGGTCAGCGGACATCATCATCAGTAGAACACATTTCCGTTGGTAAAGGACTCAATTTGTTCAGAGGTCGTTGTATTATACCGGATTTGGTTTTAACATCAGCCACCCGACACACTCCATCTAGACCGGGAGTTAATTTAACAATTCGTCCTAGGTCCCACTTCAAGGGAGGTAAATTGTCATCTTTGATAAGTACAAGCGAACCTTCTTTGGGCATATTAGAGGACTTCAACCATTTATTTCTTTGGTGTAAAGTATTTAAGTATTCATTCTTCCATCGACGCCAAAAATGTTGTATCATTTGTTGAATTAGATGCCATCTTTTTAAACGATTTATTTTGACATTCTCATAATTATCATCGGGAACGGCACTCAAGGGTTCTAAAGTTAAGAAGTGCCCGGGAGTTAGCACTGACACATCGTTCGGATCCGAGCTGATTGGGGTGAGCGGTCGAGAATTGAGCACCGCCTCAATCTGAACCAGAAGTGTATAAAATTCTTCGTAATTTAAAATCTGATCCCCGATCACCCTTTTAAGGTGAGTTTTCACGGACCGGACCCCAGCCTCCCATAATCCCCCCATGTGAGGGGCATGACCAGGTAAAAAGTGATGGGTTATAGTCTCAGATTCAGCGCATTTTTGTAGTAACGCATTTAATTCTCTACTCGCACCGATAAAATTACTCCCCCGGTCCGAGTAGAGATGTGAGCATCTCCCCCTCCGTGCCACAAACCTACGCAGGGCGGCAATAAAGGCATCCTTGCTTAAGTCGGAGACCAACTCTACGTGAATGGCCTTAGTCGCCATGCATACAAAAAGGCATACATAGGCTTTTGAAGTTTTAATACCCCGGTGTCGACTCAGGGTTAGTAGGAAAGGGCCGCAAAAATCTACACCCGCATGCAAAAATATTTTGGACGGAGAAACCCGAAAATTCGGCAGATCTCCCATAACAGGCTGGGATAAAGCTGGATTGGTTTTCCAACACTTCACGCATTTTGAAATCTTAGAACGAATAACCTTTCGCGCAGAAAGAATCCAAAACTGTTGCGATAACAGGTAATGCATAGTGGAGATACCTGCATGTAAATATTTCTTATGGAAGAAATCAATAAGTAATTCAACAAGTCTCGATCGTGGGGGAAGCAAAAAGGGATGTTTTTTATCGTACGATAACTGCGCATTGGAAAGTCGACCGCCTACTCGGATAAAGCCCTCAGAATCGATGAAGGCATTCAACTTTCTGAAATATTTTGGAAAATTTTTTGTTTCGAATATTTCTTCAAAGTATAATATTTGCGTTCGCTTAACCAAAATTAATGTAGCTTGGTGCAGTTCAGAGTACGCAAACGAATTGCCAACCTTAGATTTCCCTTTAGCGTGATTAATGAATCTCATTATATAACACAAGACCCTTCGAACGAAATCAAAACTTGAATGATTCAAAAGTAATGAATCGATGAAATTTTCGTCATTCACTGTAATGAGAACAGACTTACGTATCTCTTCTTGTGTTTCGAAACGAGTTTCGTATGCCCCGTTTTGGCCCAATTGTAGAAATTCAGGTCCTCGAAACCATAGTTCATTTTTATGAAGTTCAGATGGAAATAATCCGCGAGAGGCTAAGTCTGCAGGATTCTCGTTAGATTTAACATGTGACCAAGAGGATACGTCGATTCTTTCTTGAATGAAAGAAACACGATTCCCAACGAAAGTCTGCCATCTATGTGGAGACGAATTTAACCAAGCAAGTACAATTTCAGAGTCCGTGTAAGCTTGGACTAGCCTGAACTGCAGTTTTTGTTCATAACTTTTCTTGATCCATGTCAAGACCTTGGTGAGAAGTACCGAGCCACACAATTCCAACCGAGGAATGCTCAACTTTTTTGAACACGGCGCTACTTTAGATTTACCACACAAGAAAAAGGTTTCAATTTTGTTTTCATTATTTATGACCCTGCAATACACTACAGCGCCATAACCACGTTCACTGGCGTCACAGAAACCATGCAGTTCTGCCGCCCCATTTCGCGGAATACTGATAAGACGATCAATGCGTAAATGACATAAAAGAGAAAGTTCGTTTTTATACTTGGTCCAAACTCGAATGACTTCATTTGGGGGCTTGGTATCCCAATCTAAGCCTGCCAACCAAATTTTCTGTATTAAATACTTACACATGAATGTTATAGGCGTCAAAAAACCCAAAGGATCGAAGATTCTAGCCAATTCGGACAATAACGTGCGTTTTGTACAACTGCGATCGAGAGGTTGAACGTTAAATTGAAAAGTATCAGTCTTCGGCTCCCAAATAAGTCCCAATATCTTAATTGATACGTTATCCTTTTGATCAAGAGAATGTGTATCCGATGAAATGTGTTCCACAGGTATGCAATTCAAAAATTCCGCGTTATTGCTAGACCACTTCCGCAACTGAAAACCCCCCTTTGCCAACAGACTAGTCAATTCGTCTTTCAACTTGAGTGCATTTTCCAGGGAATCACTACCTGTACAAATGTCGTCAACGTAGGTCTCATCTAAAAGCGCAGTTGAAGCTGCAGCGTACATTTTACCTTCATCTTCAACTAATTGGCGAACCGTTCGTAGGGCTAGATAAGGTGCGCAGTTCAACCCAAAACATAAAACTCTAACTCGCAAATCCAATATCTCATCCTCAGGAGAAAAACGAAATACTATGCGTTGATAATCTCTCAAATTGGGATCTACCAAAATCTGGCGATACATTTGTCTTATATCCGCAGTAAAACAAATCATGTGCAAACGAAACTTCAGTAAGAGAGCGCCAATATCGCTTTGTAATTTATTACCGACGTACAAACAGTCATTAAGTGATTCACTAGTTTTTGTCTTCGCGGAAGCGTTAAAAACAACCCTTAATTTTGTCGTAAGATGATCTGGTTTAACAACCGCATGATGAGGTAAATAGAAAAATTTTAACCCATCCTGCGGAGGGTCTACAATTTCCATTTGAGCTAATTCCAGATATTCTCTTATAACAGAGCAATACTGCTCATAAAATGCTGGATGACGCAAAAGACGTCGTTCTAAAGCGTAAAATCGTTGAATTGCCAGCGCACGACTTTGCGGAAAAATCGGATCGGTAACTTTAAAAGGAAGAGGTACGACGTATCTACCTGAGGTGGTTCGATAAACGTTACGCTTAAAAATATCCTCACATTCACTTTCTGGAGGAGAGGTAACTGAGTCAGGTACTGTTTCTACTTCAAAAAACTGTTTCATTAAATTATCCAAAAAATCCTCAGAAACGGTATTAAGGAAAGAATTAACCTGCGAGGCAATCGGTTCGTTATCGATTTTTCCCAACAAGACATAACCGAAAATAGTACGAAGAGCGTTAGGACCCCCGTTGACTCCAGAAATTGTCTCATTCAACAAAAGATTAGCGAATACATCGCAGCCCAACAAAATATCTACTTCACCCGGTACATGGTAATGCGGATCTGCTAAAGGAAGACCCTTCAAATATCCCCACGAAGTATTATCTAATCGATAAGTCGGCATTTTATCACATATCTTGGGCAAGATTACCGCGTCAATTGCCAATACTAAATCTGATTTACCAATAGGTCTAAGTTTGATTTGGGCTATGCCCTTGTTTACGACTTGAGTATTCCCGACACCATTTATAACAACGGAAGAAACCAATCGGGGAATATTTAGAGCGTTATAACATCCTTTTGATATTATAGAAATTTCTGAACCGGAATCTAACAGTGCGCGAAATTTCTTATGTGTCCCATCATATGTTTGCACCTCTACCATCGCCGTCCCTAGTATGACGCAGCGAGATCGAGAACGTGGTGGGGTACGAGCGGTTAAGGAATGTTCTAAGGTAGTGGAAGGGCTGAGCGCCGACGCACCTTCCCGGTTGTGATCTGAAATAACCCCACTTGAATTTGAGACTGGATTTCCCGATTTTTCAGTTTCCCAATGAAGAGTTGTGTGATGTTTTTTACTACCGCATTTGCGACAAGCTGATTTCGATTTACATTTATTCAATGTATGAAGAGAACTCAAGCAAGAAAAACATAAAGTTCGGCTTTTACAAAAAGCATATCTCTCCTGTTGGGTTTTATTCAAATATTCGCTACAAGAATAAATATTATGACCTCCCGAGCACAATACACATTGAGTTGTTTTAGCCTCCTTACGCGTCAAAAAATTATGAGTGGGTTTAGCAAGATATGATGATGATTTTGAAGCCTTGGAACTTGATTTTGGCGTTGGGTTACTTTCAGATATATTTAAAAGTCCATTACAATGTTTTTCTAGAAATGTGAACAGAGTTTCATATTCAGGAATAGATGTAGAACCATGCTCCCTCTCGAATGCCCTAGCGGTTTCCGGATCCAAGCGTGATAACAACATATGAGTCAGAACGAAATCGCACTTTATGTCAATATTCATATTCTTCAAACTTTGTAAATTTATAGAAAATATGTCCAATAACTTCCGCAGTGATTGAGGATTTTCTGTCTTTAAGGGAGCGAAATTTTCTATCGGCAACCAATAAGCGCGGGCTTGAGCTCGAGGATTGGTGTAACGTGTCACCAAAGTTTCATAAGCGGTTTTATAATTCTCGGTTGTGGCTTTCAGATGTTTTATTAATTCTAAGGGCGTACCAGTCAACGAAGAAAGCAAATAATTGAATTTTTCTACGGGCTTGAGCATTGAATTAGTATGAACTAAAGCATCGAACATGTCCCTGAACCCAGGAAAATCCCTAATATCTCCGGAAAACCGTTGCAAATCGATCTGCGGCAATTTTACATGCGGAATATCAGCATTATTAGGTTGACCAACCGAAGAGCCCGCATAGTTCAAATGAGACACTACATCGAATAATTCCGAATAAATGGATTTAATGTCGTAAAACATCTCTAAGAAGTCACTTTTAACCGAATCTTCGGCGTCCAGGTCTGCCTCTTTATCCGTTGCTAATAACGATAGAACGGTACTGTGACATCTATTAAACTCCTCACTTAAATCCTTGAGAGAAGAATATCGAACTTGGAATTTGATTCGAAATTCAGCGTCCCTTTTGGCGGAAAGGGCCAAGTTATGAATAACCTGCATTTCTTTCACACAACTGAGTCTTAAGGCTATCACCTTTCGTAACTTATCCGCCATTTCGTATGTGTAAGTATATCAATATTTTGTGCAAACACCTCTGAACAAACGGAATTTATGTCAAGTGATAATTATTGTTGAAACGTCAACCTTTCAAAACAATGCGCATTAATGAAAAAGTTGTCCACCTAGAACCGATGTCGTCTGACCATACACATATGTTGCGGAGATATGAAAATCAAGATGGCCAACGAAACTAAGGAAATTTATTTCAATTCTGATCAATCGAAATTTTTGAAATGAATGTGTCAAATTTCGACTAAATGAATGAAAAATACCTCCAAATTCACCTAAGCGTGAATCTGAAGAGATCAACGATCTGCGCGTAGTGAAACTTCAACAGCAAAAAAATTAGGAATGAAATTGATTTAATGGCAAAGACAAAAAATCCTATTTCAGCGAAATTTGAAGGAAAAGAGGCCTTAATATCCGGCCCGAAGGACCATGTTGCGTTCTACGATAGTTCAAAGAAATGATTATTGTTTTGCCGGAGAGAGAAATGTGAACTGGGGCCACTTTTCCTTCACACAAAGAGGAAATTTAAGTTACACCTTTCACAGTGTGAAGTAAGTCCAATAACGCGAAAAGTATCGAAATTAAGGCAAGCCACCAACGAAATGCACCTTACCTTGTGGTTTCAAGATGATGGGGTAGTGAAGGGCCCTTCTTATCAGCAGTCGCAGCTTCTTCTCGAACAGGTCCCACAACAAGACCGCACAATCACCTTTGGCGAGTTTCAAGCTGTTGAAATTCACTGATTATCGTTCACAGCGGAGAAAATCTTTTTGATTTTATCCAGTTTTTTTGAGATTATTGCGCGTTCTAACAAAAGCGTCAAATTTTAATTATCACACGTGTCTATTCAAAATTGTCTTGAAAAACAGTGTCACATTGCGAGCACCGCGCATACACGCGCATGCTTCCACTCGGCGCAAGACGTTGGCCGGCATATTTATACGAAGGAAACAAAAAAAGGAAACCGAAAGTACCCACAACTGTGAAAGGTCTCTTAAGAGAAAAAAAAAATGAAATTAATTCCGTGGATACGGAACAAGTACTTCATCGAAAAATGACTGTTTGAAGGTTCATACAGAATTAAATGAGGATAACATGATGAGAAGATCACAAAATATTTATTATATATATTATTGTTCTAATGACACGAGCATCACGAAATTTTGCACAACGTTGTCCTTCAACATCTTCGGAATAGCTGCGATGTTTCATCACGATTGACTCAGTATTTCTTGAGTTATACCGAAAAAAACAACGATATCGAGAAGAAAATCACAAAATTCTACATATTTTTTCCCAATATCTCCAAAACTAATCGCCGTATCGAATTGAAATTTAATTTACTGCTGTGAAATATAAACTTCAAGGTATAACTGAAATTGTTCTCGTATGTAAACAAAAGTTTCAAAAAAATTTCGAAAAAAAATTTTTTTTCAATTGAGTTATCATAGGATTTCAACGAAATTTCGTTGAAAGTTGCGCGTCGTTATGTTTCAACTTACTTCCCAGTGTCAATCCAATCCATTCTGTTGTTTCTGAAATTAACCTCAAAATTTCGAATGGCTATAACTCCGATACTATCTGGCCGATTCGGCTCATTAACGAACTTCACCTTCGTATTTTGTTTTCCAAGAAACTTCCCTTGACAAATAGTTCAATCCTGCAATCCGAAAGGTCGTTTTTCATGCGGAAACAACGTGGAAACCCAGAATTTTCCATGTTTCAAATTAATTTTTTATGGAATTGGTTTTTTGTGTTGTGAGAAACCAATGATTTATGAATGATATATAAGTTTCATTTAAGATATAACTGGATATTCTGGATGAAAAGTTAACCGATTAATCCACTGGATTCGAATATTAAAACCGAATGCGATGATTCATTTTCGGGATTATTAGAAATTTGCTGCTTTTTTCTTTATAACTCAGGGACCACTGGTCGGAAATCATCCGGGTGAAAATTTTTAGGTTGAGCTATGCAACAATAATCAACGTAGAGAGTTTCATAAAAATTTTCATAAAAGTTTTTGAGAAATAATTTTTTTCCGTCCTACCCCCAGTTTTGAGCCATTAGGGTAAACCGATCCTGTTGGAAAGCTAGAAGGATCAACATCGAGCGACACACGATTTTTCCACCAAGCCCTCGGGTTGGTAGGCTACGTTAAACAAAGCCCCCCCAGCCCCCCCCCCCCCTAATGTTGTGAAATTTTCGGAGGGGGGTAATTTTTTCTTATCGATCACTAAGGCTTATTATTTGATTTTATCAAATAATGAACCAAAATAATGTAGAACTTGAAGACTAACCCATATACAGGGTGAGTTTTTAATTCCAACCATAGATTCCTCTCATCAAATGAAACACTTTCTTCATTCACCATTTTTTCAGATTCGGCTCCAGCAAAAAGATGCAGGCTGTTTTTTTTGTAGCTTTGATGTGGTAACTCCGAACGAGATGAACTTTGGTGTGAAGTTTTCTATAACTATTACACATATTTTTCAGTAATCAATTTCATCCTACTTCAAATTGTTTCCAAGTTATAGACTCGCCGATTCATAAAACTATACGAAATTAGCATGAAGAATGCAGATAAAGTTTATCCTATGTCATTAGAAGAATCTTCAATCATTTTAAAATACTTGATTAGTCTTCGTAATTTCTCCTGAAACGCAACGTTTTGCAGATATTCAACGTTGAATATTATAAAATCGGATGAACATTCGAGAAATTACCTTATATTTATGGATCCGCCCCTTATCTAGTAGAGGAAGTAAATAAAGCTGGGTTCACGTTTATCCGGACCATAGAATACACATAAATATTTATCTATTTCGCATAGAACTAATTAAGGTATATGCTATTTCGTGATCATACCACAGACCTAACCATAATATTCATAGACATATCGTCGGTTTCACAAAACTTTTGACATCCCATCAATTCTTTAATTAATGTTTGCATTCGATGGTTGGGTTGAAAATGAACTGAAATGGAGCACAGAATTTACTGTTGACTGATAATCAAGCCCTTGATCAGGGAATAAAAGTTTTGTGAAACCGGCCAATAGAATAACGTATTATTATAAGTCTAGAGAATATATTTAGGTTGATTGATTGATTTCATATAATTCATTTATAAGTTTCGCGAAAAAGGAATGAAATAAGATATTTCATGAACATCAAGTTGAAGATCAGTGTTTCAAGTCCAATGTAGTGGTATGTGTTCCTTGCGATAATAGCGCAAAAAGCACCAAATCATAAGAATTAAGTGAGTGAATGAGTTCTCTCAATCTTGTTCCTTTGAATTTCAAACCTTGGATTGGTTATTCTCCAGAAGAAATCACCGTAAGAGATATCTGTGGTGAACTTGTAAACAAAGCGCAGGAGTGTATTAGCACATTTAGAAATGTTTGAAAGGTTATAACTTTTAACCTGAGCCGAATCTGAAAAAATGATAAATGAAAAAAGTGTTTTATTGGATGAGAGGAATCTATGGTCAAAATTAATGTACAACTTGAAGACTCACCCTGTATAACCCATTTTTTAAAACCTTGTTTCAAAAGGAGATGCCTATGGTTTTCTTTGCGTCTAGTATCCCCACTTCTCTTAATCCTGCACTTCTCAACACCATCTGTATAATCCCGAAAAGCAGTCGGCTCTAGCTTTCGCAATATCTGGACCCCCTAAATTCGATGCCCAAACAGCCCTAATCTGAGCCTTCACCTATCGTACCTTCATAACGTCCCTATAAATTAAGATTATACGATCTCCTTGAAAGGGGTCTTTATGGAGTATCCTTTGCTCCTACAACTCTACAACCCCCAAGTCTAGGGGATCATTGGCGAGATATTATCGAACTGGGACCCTGCAGGTCGTAAATTTTACGGACATCACCTTCGATTCCAGAACGGACGTTGTTAATTCGGGGGAAACGGCCAGAATTGAGGAGTTATTCCTTGAATATTTTATTGCCCCGCAGTTTGACTTCGAGGCACGTCGTCAAGATCAACGGGTGGTCGGTCTCAATTTCGAGTACTCAGGTTCTTTCACGATTTTTATATATTCGTTGGATTCGTGAACGGTTTCATTCACCTTGTAAAGGTTTGAGGATACAGAGTGTCCCAAAGAAAATTAGTAAGTTAACTTTGACAAATTTAACACATCAGAGATAGCGCGATGGCCAAACAAACGACTGGTCTGTCCAAACACAGTTTTGAGACAAAACACAACTTGAATTTTTGAGAAGCCAAGATCTTGAAGTCTGAATCGAACAAGTACAAACGAGAATTCCTTGAGACAATCGAAATAATGAGTCGAAACAACAACCTAAAGATCAATCAAAGATAGGAATTGGTTTCACGGAGAAGAAAGAGCTCCTGTAATAATAAATAACATAATCACAAGGACGAATATCCGTCGATAAATCAACAAATATTCCCCCTTGATCAGAGCTAATCATCCAATCAACCAAAACACCTACACCGAAGAAGCGGGTCCAAGTAGAATGACTACAGCTGTTTCACAATTACTATTCAATCAATCAAAACTTTATTTTACAATTTATGTACAGAGGTATTTACAATGCAGACATTATTTTAAGATGGTTATAGGGATGATAGTTCCTGCAATTGTTTTTGCTTCACTATAATTTTAATAAAATATGGAATGTTTCCTTGTGAAAATATTTACAGACTGTTGGGTTTATGACTTGAATACTTGAATGGTTATACACATACAGGAAAAGAGGAAAAAAAAAACCTGTTTAAGGCAATGGACAAAATGCCGATGGTTACCCATACTACATTTTGTTATGTACAATTTGTACGATATGAATGCTTTATATACTCTGGTAGAAAATCGGCAGATTTTCATATGGAAGAGTATGTTTGTCATTGGGGTTCTTGTTGTGGCTTCTGGTTCTGGTAATTCCTTTCGTAAGATCGCTCACATAACTCAGTCTTTCATAAAATGTAGAGGATATTTTGTCTACATACTCTCTGATTGTTGGGATTCCCGCCAACTCGTGGAGTTCCGTTATGCGTGTATACATATTTCGGTTAGTGATTAACCTTAACATTTTGTTTTGAAAACTATTACTATTGATCGTCAGGTCAACTTATCTTGGATAAACCGCAGAGAGTTCTCTCGATACTTGTTACCTTTCAGAAGGACCGCTGCAGTATAACAACTACAGCGCGCCATCTGCCAGGAGCATCTTGCGAGTCTCACCTTCGAGTGCAGAATACTTTGATCGATGTGTATGACGTTCATCCTTTTGTCGCATCAGGTCGCTGTAACTGCGATATTGCAGCATTACAAAAAACCGTCACGACATTGGAAACACTCGGTTCATGTGGATTCCCACAAGACGATAAACGTCCAACATCTAACAAAGATAGGAATTGGTTTCACGGAGAAGAAAGAGCTCCTGTAATAATAAATAACATAATCACAAGGACGAATATCTGTCGATAAATCAACAAATATTCCCCCTTGATCAGAGCTAATCATCCAATCAACCAAAACAACTACACCGAAGAAGCGGATCCAAGTAGAATGACCACAGCTGTTTCACAATTATTATTGATCGTCAGGTCAACTTAACTTGGATAAACCGCAGAGAGTTCTCTCGTTACTTGTTACCTTTCAAACATCAATACCGACTTCAATGGCATTGATTCTATTTACGGCAATATTGTCGATCTAGTTAACAAGGACGCCGCCGTTTCCATCACAGACTACATCTTACCCTGAACCGTGACGCCACTGTGTAGTGATCCGTCAGTCTGACTTCTGTGCTTTCCGTCATGTCTTGTGTCGTCTTTCTGTGGTTTGCGTTTGACATTGCTGGTGTTCACATTTTGTTGATGGCATAGACCTATAAAACTATATGGACATGGCTTAAAGACAGAGGAAGCGGGCCGAAAAATATGGAACTAGGGCGGGCCAAACCATCATAGAATACGGCAAAAATAGGACAGATCAGTTTGAAGCCATAGACTGTAATTATAAGTTCATGTTTGAAATACATTTTTTCTCGAAAGTTTTGCAAGTCGAAGTATTTCAAAGCAGACTTTGTGTTATTCCATTCTGAATTAGAATATAAAGACTGTATAGAAGATATAGTTCCAATTTTTTTTGTGTTTTCGTGAGCGTTTTGAATAGAATTTGATTTCCTTCATTTTAAACCGGGTTCACTGGTGAATAATGGTAAATTTGTGTTGTGCCATTAATTGTACGAGGAGATATAAAATGAAAGTAAAATACAATAACTTGGAAAGGGAGTTGAAAAATCAAATGAATATATATATAATTGCTATGAATCCGAGCGCAGAAATGAATTTCGCACAGGTTTCTTCACTATTTAGTGCATTCTAATCGTTTGAGACCATCTAACGCACAAAATTCAAAAGATGCGTTCACGCGAGCTGAGCGACTTTCGAGACAATTTGATTCGGCTTCCTCGCAAGTTTGGACGGCGTTGAGTGGCTCGAGTACTGTTAAAAACACCGTATATACTTGTGAGGCAGCTCAAAGCTCAATTAAATTGCTCAGCTCGCGTGTCTGTTCTCTGATAAGACAAAAATCATTTGGAGCTGAGAATACCGTCCTGAAACGAGCAACCCTGGAGAATTCATAATATATTGTTATTGATTAATCATTTCGAATATTCATATCGGAGTTATGTTCACATTCATCACCAATTTTCAACACTTCAATGTAATCTAATATACCATGAAGAAGTCATTTCCCCGGAGATTCCCTAAGTAACTGCTTGATTTCATCTCTAGATAGGCGTCATATTGTGCAAATGAGATCATCCTTCATCTCACTCTCTATGCGCTATAGAATAACGGATATTGATATTGTGTATCTTGTCTATGGTCTGCCCGATCCAGGTCCATCTCTCTCTCGGACCTCTCACTTGCTTCATTATCCCCATTCGACTCTTTGGAAATGAATTCGTACGCCCTGTCCAGAGAGTTTAATTAGTATATGGTTGATGGTTCTTATATAACCTAGAAGTAAATATCGTTCCTGCGAATTTCTCCTGTAGATTGTTTTATGTTGCCATCTGCTGTTTGCACTGCTTTTCAAGACGGTTATTCTACAGATTATGGTATTCAAAACTGCTGCACTGTCTGGAAAACGTATACGTTTTGTATTTTTGTTCGTTTTGTGATGTCACATTGATGTAAGTGTCCTTTTTTATCAGGTATACTTTCATCACTGATTACTTATTTAATTTTTAGTGGCCCTGAAGAAGGAAATGTAAATCTCCGAAAGCTAGGCCAATACAATAAAGAGATATCGATATATTTTCATTGACTGCCTACCCGATCATTAACCAATAGAATTGACAAATTTAAGTTAAGATGATTTATTTCATTCAACGTCGGTTTCACGTAACTTTTGACATCTGATCAAGTCGTTGATTACAGTTCGACTACGACTAGGTTGGACTCACTGATGACGATTTCGGTGTCAAAATCGGTTCTGTCCGGCCGGCCGGCCGTCACCACGATTACGGGCGTACGGAGGATTCTATCAACTTGAAAATTTCAGGACGGGTTATGTTTCAAAATACAAAGGTTGAGTTCGTTAATGGGCCGAATCGGCCGAATAGTTTCGGAGTTATAGCCATTTGAAATTTTGAGGTTAATTTCCTCATAATCCAGAAACTACTTGAGCGATTGGATTGAAACTTGGCAGTTAGCTAAAGCATAACGACGCGCAACTCTAAGCAAAATTTTGTTGAAATCGTATGGGTACTCAATTTGAAAAAAAAATTTTTCAAAATTTTCTTCTGACACTATTGTTCAAACTTCAGTTGTACCTTGAAATTCATATTTCACAGCAGTGTACCAAATTTCAATTCGATACGGCTATTAGATTTGGAGATATTGGAAAAAAATATGTAGAATTTCGTGGTTTTAGTCTCGACATCTCTGTGTTTTCGGTATAACTTAAGAAATACTGATTCAATCGTGATGAAACTCGCGCTAATTCGAAGATGTTGAGGGACAAAATTGTGCGAAATTTCGTTAAGATCGTGCCATCAGACCCATTCGAAAAAAAAAATTTCCTTCAAATACATATTTAATATTCTGTGAACTTCCTATCATATTATCCTCATTAAATTCTGTATGAACCTTCGAACTGTTATTTTTCGATAAAGAACTGGATTTCAATTCTATCCAATCTGTATCTTTGGAAATATTGGGAAGATAAAATTTTGAATGGGTATATCTGGGTGGATTTTAGCCATTCACGAATTCGGCCTTCGTAATTAAGGTCCAGACCTTCTCTACAAATATCGAGTTTCTAAGTTGTTTCACTAGTTCTTTATATCATGAATGTAAACCTCCATGCATGCATGTTTTTTACACTAACACATCATAGAGGTTCGATCTGAATCCTTGTCTTTAAAATGAATCGAACAAATTCTTGCATGCATCGATGAACACCAGTTCCATATCTCAATTGCCTGAAAAATCAACCAACACCAATTTTACAAAAACCAATCAGTAGAAGTAATTAACCTGTGATAAGTAACTGCAGGATTATTAAGTTTGGCTTTTGAGACAAAAGAACAACCCATATACCGAGCGAGAAATCATTTTCAACCAGATTTCAAACCTAAGCTTCGAGTTATATGTCATAATAGTTTCAAAATACCCGCCCTTCGAAGTCGGCCATATTGGAATGGGTAAATCCACAAAGGATTCTCAAAACTGTACGACACTTTTCTAATGTTATGCCCCCTCCACTCTTTTCCTACCTCCATGAGAACATGAATCCTTTTATTGGGAACTTCTGAAAGATGCCAGCGCCCTAACGGATAAATTTGGAACCTGTCCAAGCTAGTAGTTTTATGTAAACAAACCTTAGAAATGTGGTGGAGAACGAATATTTATCAAGCAGAGCTTGAATATTCAAAGAAATTATTATAATTTTGTGTAAGATTTCTTGAGAAGGAGCTTTTTGTTTAGATCACGATATAAAATCGTACTTTGAATCGTTCCTGGAGGATAATTTCGGTGTTATTCTAGTGTATATTGCTTGGTGGATCAAAATGAACCAATATCTAAGTTTACTTGAATTTCTGGAAAAATAGGCACCTCAATAAGTAATTTGAGGACTCTTATTTATGTGAAGAAGTGCTGAATGCAGGCTATATTATGTGGTTAATCTAGAATCAGTCCAAATGATATGACTTGTTCTTTGTTTACAAACGAGTGAATCAATAAAATGAAAACAGATTTTCTGCTATGGTTCTTTTGCATGGTATTTCTAAGGAAAAGAAAACAGATAGACATATAATTGATTTCATTTTCATATTACAGCAGCTCAAGATGCACATACAAAATGAAACATGTCACAGCTGGTTCAACCTACCTATATATAGCAATGAAAAGTATTAATGTATTTATATGAATAACTTGAGCTATTATCAACTCTAACAGTTATCTTGTTTTTGTTAGGTTTTCAACCAAATCACTCTTTTAGAATATGATTTGGTGTAGTATGTAAATTAGGTAGCTGCAGAAGTGCTTGGTAGTTTCTCTGCAGCATTTTTCTTCAAAATTCTCATATTTTCATTTACACCTGAAAACATCATGACATGAAGTTGTTTCGAAATGAATACATTGTAGGTAATTTACTTTTATGAAAATAAACATCATCAGAGAAATGCAGTGAACATACTTTCATGTATTTCGTGACCTGTTTTCCAATCTTCAATTTCTAAAGCTAGGCCTTTCTTCTATCATTGAGTTCACTGCCAAATGCTGTTTCCAAATTAACTTTACCTTCATTTGGCTGTGGAAAAAAATGAACACTTGAGGCAGTAGATGATTCTTTCTTCTTTGACAATGAATAACATTGAGTTGAGGCACAAAACAATGGTCATTTCGGGAGGATGCCATTTCGAATTAATACAATCGAAAATTTTAATCGGAAAGAAAGGAATCGATTGATGAATATTACAAACACTTTCGGTATACCAAAATTTCAACTCGGAGAACAACACAAAAGCTCTAAAATGAACTCCAAAAGTAAGCAAAATACGTTAGAATAACAGGCACGCCAAAAAACTACTAGCTTGGAAGTGTTCGAATTTTTATCGCCACAGGGCGTGTCGCTCAGCAGTAGTTGCGAATAATGATTAACGTCTGTTTTACTACGCTGCTGCGCTGTCTACTGGAAATGATTTCGTGAGCCACTGCGGCTCCAGTAGGCCTCACATCTCGCTCAAGTTTGCCTCGCTGTGTCTATTTTCCCGCGAGCTGCTCATGAGCAGCTCTTCTCCCTTGTCTATACACGGCTTCAGATGGCACTTTGACAAGCAACGGCCCTACAATTCCAAATAATAAAATTCATAATTCTCCGAAAACACTACGACCAAATGTTCCAGTCAAATCTCCAGATATAAAATACTGACCTTTTTTCAATTTCCCCCTAACCGTATTCAATATTCAACTCACAAGGGAAGCAAGCAGGTTTCGTTCACTCACAAAGTGAGTCCTGTGTTATCGATGCGGGGGTTTAGTTTCAACACCAAACGTTTTCTTGACATCCTGCGGAGACGGCTGTTGGGGGCCGTGACTAGCGATTTAAACCTTGCATGAGATTCAGTTGTTGGTATCACGTTCGGATGTACACAGATATAGGATATTTCGCCCTCGGAAATCTGGCCAGAATTAGAGGCAGACGCTTCTAAAGGCATTTGTAACTGTTTGTATTGGAATGGAGATGTTTTTCTGACAAGGATCCGCCGCTTCACGGTTAAGAGAGCTTGGATTTGTACGTTTGTTAATTAAAAGTTGTTACGGTTTTCTTTGGTGTGTGTATGAGGTTGGATTTTAAATGTGTGTGGAGATACTGTAGTTGTCACTTTCAGATCTTTCTATTTGAGGATATTTCGGGACGATTTTGCATTATTGCTGAGACTTTCTCTAGGTTCTCAATCCCAATAACCGAATGGAAATTATCAAAAATCAAATGAAATTATTAGAAAAATACAGACTTTTCTGTAATACCTTTACATAATATCGTTCGATATTGATATCTTACTATATACTTTTATTGTCTTCAATTCTTATATCAACTGACATATAATGATTGAAGTAAAAGACTCGCGAAAACAGTAATATGATAAAAGGAAGGGTGTTTCGAATTGCGCGTTTTTTTTCGCGCATGTTCTAGGGGAACAGCGTGCTATAGTTTTGTCCAAATGTCTCTAATTTTGGCTGATTGAGCCGAAAATGGTCTCAATCGACTGGGTTGGACTCACTGATGACGAATCCGGTGTCAAAATCGATTCTGTCCGGCCGGCCGGCCGTTCGTCCGGCCGACGACACGATAACTGTCGAACGAAGTGAGCTAACAATTTGAAAATTTGGGTTATTACTGCAAATGCAAATTTGAACATAATTATTATGGGTTTGATTCATCATTTACCCAAATTACCTTCAGGAAGTATTTAAAATCAGGTTTCAAGATTGGGGTTTGGGATTTGTCATACATGCACGAAGTGACAACGTTATTTGGTAGAATTGCTCTTTCTGCTATAGAATAACGAAATATTTATTCCTATTCTGTGGTATACAAGCGTTCTTTGTCAATATAACCAAACAATTTCCGTTTGCGATTCGTCAGTAATATGACAGTATGACAGTCTGTGCTCTTCTTTTCTATTCCTTGGTCGTTGTCTTCTACTCTAACCAGATCGAAGTATAGCTATCTCTGTTTTCCTAAGCAAAGTAACACATTTGACGTCTATTTCTTTCCGAGAAAGCTGAATTCGACGTTGCCATATCGTGCACTCAAGACAAAGCCCTTTGAATGCAAATCCCCATTTTTAGTTTTCAGCTTTAGGTGATCAAACATTTTTTTAAAAATATAATATTGAAATTATATGTTTGAAATGTGATTTTCTAAAGGTTTTTCATGAAAATAACTGCATTTTCGTTTAAAGGAAAAACCCCCATTACCATGTTCCAATCTGATAGCTCGAACAGTTTCCGAGATATCGAGGAGATAACCTCACAAGTTCAAATGCGATCAACTCCGAAACCGTTTGACCGATTTGGCCCATTAACTATCTGAATCGTCGTAGGTTCAAGTTTCTAGCTCGTTCCTTTCGACAGTTATCGTATCTACGGACGGATGGCCGTCCGTACAGAATCGATTTTAACATTGGATTCGTCATTAGTGAGTCCGACCTAGTAGTTCTAGATCATTTCTGTAGAAAAATTCGAAAACTAAATACTTTTGAGTGAAATGATGGCACGCTGTTCCCCAGAGAAGATGCTCGCAAAAATTTGGGTTTTTCCTGAATTTGGGTTATTACTGTAAATGCAAATTTGAACATAATTATTATGGGTTTGATTGATGACTTTTCCAAATTACCTTCAGAAAGTATTCAAAATCAGGTTTCAAAATTGGGGTTTGGGATTTGTCATGCATACACGAAGTGACAACGTTGTTTAGTCAAATTGCTTTTTCTGCTATAGAATAAAGAAATATTTATTCCTTTTCTGTGGTACACACGTGTTCTTTGTCAATATAACCAAACAATTTCCGTTTGCGATTTGTCAGTAATATGACAGTATGACAGTCTATGCTCTTCTTTTTCTATTCCTTGGTCGTTGTCTTCTACTCTAACCAGATCGAAGTATAGCTATCTCTGTTTTCCTAAGCAAAGAAACACATTTGACGTCATTTTCTTTCCGAGAAAGCTGAATTCGACGTTGCCATATCGTGCACTCATGACAAATCCCTTTAAATGCAAAACCCCATTTTTATTTTTCAGTTTTAGGTGATCAAACATTTTTTTAAAAATAATATTGAAATTATATGTTTGAAATGTGATGTTCTGAAGGTTTTTCATGAAAATAACTGCATTTTCGTTCAAAGGAAAAACCCCCATTGGAAAAATGATGAAGGTTCTCTGTTTCCCAGAAAGAGCGATTAAATCTGTTCAAAAATTGAGATTCTGCACAATTCAGTTCCTGATAAATTCCGATGGATAAATCCAGGATTCAACCCCCAACACATTGTTTCGTTGAATTCCCTATTAACACTTCGTTTTAACCAGGAACACTATTAAATTCCTCTACGGAACCTTCTTATCCTTGTGGTTTCATTTTCAAGATGAACGCCTGCCTGTCTATCCTTTCCGTCTTCTGTTCCTCAACTATCCAAACTTTTACTCAAGTTCGGCCATTATGAGCATAGAAGAACGACTCTAATTGAAAGGTCTATGTTAGGAGTGAAATATGTTGCACGCTACATATATTCATAACTAAACCCCTCAGCTGTTGGAATATAAATGGTTGTATTTGAGTTACGTAATCCATCTCACATATTTGAACATGGACCAGTATTTAGTTCGCGGGTGCGTTTAATGCTTTACGTGGTGAGCTTCCATACAGTTGATGAAACAGCCTCGCACATTTATTCCATACGAAATACACTGAAAATTATACAGGGTGGTCCGCGAGTAACTATACAGGGTGATTCCGGAGGAGACCGTCAGATTTTGAGATAAGTTTACACTAGTCAAGACAGTCTCGAAACAATGTTTGGTTTATGGTTGGGGGTCTCTATTGAGAATATACAGGCTGATTTGTACGATTCGACCGATTTTACTTGCTTTGATAACTATGGTATGGCCCATTCGATTTTGATGAAATTTTCAGAGAAGTACAATATTGTTGAGCACATTCATTAATTCCTATTTTTCTTTAAATAAGCGGTTGTTATTGTGATAACTCCAGATTAATTGTGCAGGTTGAAAAACACCCTGAACATCACGATTCCAAAACTACGCTATCTATTTACGATTCTACTATAATGAGTCATCATTCGAGAGTTTCTAATTTTTTTGGTACACTTCGAGTTTTCCGAAAAAATTTCATCAAAAGGAGACAATGTCTAAATTTCGCTTCAATCGAATATACTTTCATTAATATCTTTGGTATAGCTTATCCAATTCTGATGAAATTTGCAGTGTAGAACAATCTGAATTAGTGCATTCACTAATTGCAACATTTTCTCAAAATGCAGGGTAGTAATTGTTATAATTTCAGAATTCCAGATCAATTGTGCAGTTGAAAAAAAACAGCCTGTACATTGATTTTCCAAAACTTTCTTATTCGTTTCAGATTATACAATACAATTATATAATACAATAACATGTCATTATTCCGAGGTTTTTAATTTCTTTGGCACACCACAAGTTTCACGAAAAAAAAATATTTGAAGAAGAGCATAATCGAAATTTGGTGCAAAAGCAGTGAGAATATTCTGCACCAGGTAGTAAAGCTGTATATTCCAAGGATACAAAGCAGTTCTTAAGTTCTAAAATATTCTCTTCAAATTCCAAATTCGTATTTAATTGCTCATATTCAGTAGGAAATCATTCATTTCAGAATATATTTCAAATTTGTAAAGAATATTTTAGAAGTGACGAACAACTATGTATCCTTTCCTACCTAGTGCGGAATACTCTCACTGCTTGTGAACCAAATTTCAATTATGCTCTTCTTCAAAAATGTTTTCTAGGAAAACCGGAAGGTGTGCCAAAGAAGTCAGAAACCTCTGAATACTGACATATTATTGTAGGATCTGAAACGAATAAGAAAGTGTTGGAAAAGCAATGTACAGGGTGTTTTTTTCAACTGCACAATTAATCTGAAATTCTGAAAGTATCACAATTACAACCCTGTATTTTGAGATATTGTAGCAAGTATTGAATGTACTCGTTCAGATTGTTCTACACTGCAAATTTCATCAAAATTGAGTGAGGCATACCAAAGTTTTTAATAAAAGTATCTATATTCGATTGGAGCGAAATTTCGACATTGTCTTTTTTTGAAAAAAATTTCTCGGAAAACCAGAAGTGTGCCAAAAAAATCAAGAATCTCATATAATGACTCATTATAGTAGAATCGTAAACAGATAGCGTAGTTCAGGAAACGCGATGTACAGGGTGTTTTTTCAACCTACACAATTAATCTGGAATTATCACAATAACAACCGCTTATTTCGAAAACAATTTCATTTTTATTGTATTTAAAAAAAATAATTAATGAATGAGCTCATCGATAATGTACTTCGCTGAAAATTTCATTGAAATCGAATGAACTATTCCCAAGTTATAAATAAAAGTAAAAACGGTCGAATCGTACAAATCACCCTATATATTTTCAATAGACACCCCCAACCATAAACCAAACATTATTTCGGGACTGTCTTGACTAGTGTAAACTTATTCCAAAATCTGACGGTATCCTCCGGAATCACCCTGTATATGGTTCAATGGTTTAAACAGTGCTCGTCAAAATTATGGAACAAATTCCATTTTCTGAGGAGAAAAATATTTGGCAACAAAATCCTGAAACAGGTCGATTTTTGTTTCACTTTTACCAAATTTATATGCATTTTCGAAGGATTTTTGTTGCACCCTGTGCCATTCCCATCAACCTTCTAAATATTTTGGGTAGCGAAAATAGATCATGTGGTACTTCTTTGACCAGTTCTTTGTATCTTCTTTACAGGAAATTTCAAGAAAAAACTTTTTTTTTGTAACTTTAAAGAGGTTTTCAGTATGTTGAAATCAAATTGACTCCTGAATGCATCCCTAGTCGTTAATCTGGTGGCAATGATGCAACCTCTTACTCCCCATCTATTTATTTCAACTTTACAATTAAAATTGCTATTTACAAACACAAATTTAGGTACAGTGAATCTCAGATCTGGGATTCGAAGGAGCACTTATCTTAATAGTAAGGATCCAGTGGTATGATCCTTCAAAATACAGGTATTATGCAGGTAGTCCAGTTCCAAGAAATTCCATCCAGAGCAAAGTCCAGAATTAAGATATTCCAGTAATAATTAGCTTCGGTATAAAGGTACTCCAGCCATAATCAGCTTCAGTACTAAGATAATCCAGTAATAATTGCCTCTAGTACTAAGATAATCCAGTTAAACTCTGGGTCCGGTAGTAGGGTATTCAAATGGGCGTTAGCCCCGGTAAAAAGATAATCCAGTAGTCGGTAGTCCCGGTGAAAAAATGGTTCAGTGGGCGTTAGCCCCGGTAAAAAGACTGCAAATTTCAAAACTATAAGATAGTGCTTGTAACACGTGATCTCATTTCCAGTGACTCTAGACGTTATTGAAATAATTTACAAGTTGATAAATATGAGATGAAATATCTGGAACTCAGGAATAAGAGCACGTTATTCGATAATAAGAATGAGACAAGAAATCAAATGCACAATATTATACAAAGGAAAATGTTAACCTGTGTAATCTGCATGGAATGAAATAAATCACAATCTGGCATTCACAAAAGCAAAAAATATTGGTCGGGATATACGTAGTACTTACCGCCTTTTGAATAGACCTCTTATAAGAAACAATAAAACTTCAAAATTACACGATGTTAATGGATTACGAGGTACGATAATTCGCTAAACTCTAGCAAGGTGATGAATCTTCAACTTTTACGCACCAAAAGGAAGAATTTTCTATCAGCTGGACCGAGTTTGAAAGGTCGCGCATGCGAAACACACACTCAACCGTCAAGGCGAAGAGCGTTCTTTAGCAATTGATCATATAATTGCAATACGGCGGTTTCTTGCGATTGGAATTGAAATTATTAGTATGACGTATTTTCGCGATAGAAACTGAAATCGACAGTGGAGCGTTCTGTAACGTTACAATGTGCACTTTGTCATGGCTCATTTACTTTGAGACGATGGTGATGGTACCTGATGAAATTTGTCACCGAATGAAAGTCGACCATTACAGTTTTGTTCATGCACAACTTTCAGTATGTAATTTATTCCAGGCAATAATTTTGATTTAGTAATTTTCCAAATATTGCAATCAATGACTATGAAGTGATTGAATATTGTGTACTTGATTTATTGGTTATCAATCGTTATCAAACGCCACCCCCCCTCCTAAAAAAGAACTATAGCCGCCCTTGTTCTCGGCTCTCTGACAAGGTAGTGAGTATTTAAATGTTATCAAACACTACCAGAAAACGTCGTTGAAATTCCACCCCTAAATGAATCTACGAGGTATTTTTTTTCGAATTGCACCCTTATATTTTACCAGTTCGAACGATTCCCCAGTGAGAAAAATACGTTTGAACAATATTTTATCATTTCATGAAAATACAACCTTAAAAAATTAAAATTATTGATTGTGGGACATTCACCATTTTTACGATTTACGTTGAAATGTTTTTGGTGTCCCAAAATATTCAATATATACAATAAAGAGAACGTTAACGCAAACAACAGATTGACAAAAATATAAGGGTGCAGTTAAAATTTTTCTTATACTGAGAAATCGTTTAGATTGAAAAGAATGTAAGACTCAACTCGAAAAAAATACCTGGGGGTTGTTTCTCAGGGGTGGTAAATACAAACGAAATTGTGACGGCGAATTCTGGCAGAATTTTTGAGGCCGTTTGATAGTGTATTATTCAACCAGCATATAATAATTGCTATCACGGAAAAAAAAGAACGTCAAATGTGTTACTTTGCTTAGGAAAACAGAGATAGCTATACTTCGATCTGGTTAAAGTAGAAGACAACGACCAAGGAATAGAAAAAGGAGAGCTCAGACTGTCATATTACTGACAAATCGCAAACGAAAATTGTTTGGTTATATTGACAAAGAACACGTGTGTACCCCAGAATAGGAATAAATATTTCATTATTTTATAGCAGAAAAAGCTATTCTTCTAAACACCGTTGTCACTTCGTGACAATTTTGGAATCTTATTTTGAATACTTTCGGAATGTAATTTGGGAAAATGATCAGACCCATGATAATTATGTTCAAATTTGCATTTGCAGTAATAACCCAAATTCAGGAAAAACCTCCATTGGCTGTTTGGAACATCTTGAACACACTGTATATACCTGCCCATTCTCCATTTCGCAACTACAAACCATCGACTGAAATAAATGAACATTACTCGCATACACTGGTCAAAGACTATGGAATCTGTATAGAGCAACGAATATTTGAGTATTCCACGCAACAATTATTCAAGTTTTTTCCAACATAAAGCTCCTGAAAAATTCACCCCTACTCCTCAGGCTACTTATTCACAAAAAACCTTCTCGCCAAAACAAAAAGCCCCCCAGATATCCTTCAGATTAATTCTTCCCAATTCCCTTATCCCCATCAACAAAAATCCCGGCAACACCACCCTTTGTCCTACGTTTTTTCGTCAACTAATACCAACCAATCTTTTTTTTTTTATTCCAGCTGAAAGAGTACGAACTGAACGAAGTGTTCCACCACGCGGAAGACGATCGAAAATACGACGTTGTCGAAGAGATGGTCCAGGATAATACGATAAACGTATTCGACGGAAACAAGGACTTCCAGATGGCAATCAGCGAGGAGAGGGAGGAACAGGAAAACCACATAAATTACAGACCGCTCGATAGAGTCAAGCCGTACGAAACCCTCACTTCTACGTTGTCGTCGACGCGCAGTTGGACCAACGACAGGACGCATAATTTGATGTAGGTTGATTGGGTTTGCCTAGCACCTATCTGTATTCGCTCGGATTTGAATGGTTTCCTAATTCTGGAGAACTTCAAGTATGCGTACACTATAAGTGCATTTCAGCATTATAAAGGGTGTTTCAAATTACGCGTTTTTGGCGCGCATGTTCTAGGGAAACAGCGTGTTATCGTTTTGTCCAAATGTCTGTAATTTTCCATGATTGAACCGAAAATGTTTTCGAACGAATAGGTTTGACTCACTGATGACGAATCCGATGTCAAAATCGATTCTGTCCGGCCGGCCGCCACCACGATGACAGGCGTACGGTGGATTCTATCGACTTGAAACGTTCAGGAAGGGTTGCATTTCAAAATTCGAAGGTTGAGTTCGTTAATGGGCCGAAAAGTTTCGGAGTTATAGCAATTTGAAATTTCGAGGTTTTTTTTCCTCATATCTCAGAAACGACTACAGCGATTGAATTGAAACTTGGCAGTTAGTTGAAGCGTAACGACGCGCAACTTCAAGTGGAATTTCTACGAAACTGTATGCTTACTAAATTTTTAAAAAAAAAATTTCAAAATTTTTTTCGAAACAAATTTTTTTTTCTGATACTATTGTTCATATTTGAGATTAATTTTGGTTATACTTTGAACTTCATATTTCACAGCAGTTCACTAAATTTCAATTCGATACTGCCATTAGTCTTGGAGATTTTGGGAAAAAATTTGTAGGATTTCGTGGTTTTCTTCTCGATATCATTGGTTTTTTTTGTATAAATCGAAAAATACTGATTCAATCGTGATGAAACTTCGCAGCTAGTTTGGAAATGTTGAAGGACAACATTGTGCAAAATTTCGTGATGATCGTCTCATCAGAACAATTTGAAAAAAAAAAATTTCAAATTAATTTTTTTCAAATATTCAAGTAAGGTCCAATAACACCACCTGACCCTAATGCACACCAAACAGTGACTCGTTAAGGATGCATAGATTTTCCTCACCCCAGATACCACAATTTTGTTCATTAACGAAGCCACCAAGTTGAAAATTTGCCTCATCGGAAAACATTAGTTTTCGAGAAAAATCAGCTGGCTGTTCATTGATGGAATTGACAAATCCTGTGTTATTTGAACCTCATATGCCTCCAGAGCTGAATCCTTGTTTAAAATACGCCCTTTTGTGGACCCACTGAGTCCAACTCGTTGTGAACGTCGTCTAATGGACATTCCAGGGTTTTCAGCAACACTTTCACGAATCACATCAATATTTTCTTGTGAACGATCGATACGGCTGCATTTTTCACTGTCTTGATCTTCCACCGAATCGGTCTCTTTTTTTAATAATAGTGCTTTGAGATGGACGATTATGTGAACCATCAAATTCACGTAATTATCTTAAAACACTTTTCATAGAACGCTGTTTTTCATAAAAAAATTCAACAATTTGAACGCGTTGTTGTATCGTGTACGAAGCAATTTTTGTGAATGTCATACATCACACTTCTTAAATGTCAAGATACCCAGACGAATTCAGTACGCCATCTATATTTTATTCATTCTTAAAAAAACGCGCAATTTGAAACACCCTTCATTTCGATCAATTATACTCTAATCACTTCACCAAGTTAGTTGGTAGGCCATAAAAAAGGAAGGTTGCAGTAATTTTCAATCATTAAAAATACGGATTTTCCGGTGATACCTGTACACAATATCTTTCGATATTGACGTGCTACAATACACTTTTATTACATTCAACGTACTACGTATGAAAGACAAATTTTATCATTTTATCAACTGACATACAACGATTGAGGTAAAAACCTCGAGGAAAGGGTAACTCAATGAAATACAGTTAAAAAATAATACAAGACAAGTATTTCATCTTCTATCTTTAGTTTAAAAATCCTCGTTAATGTCTATACTCCATTCACTTTTATAAAGTATCCCGCTTGGCCAAGACATTTTGACACATTTCATCGTGTTTTTTTGTAAATGTTAGGTTATAGTCATGTTCCTGTCAGATTACTACGCGACGTTGTCCTCTCTACATAGAGGTCGTAGTAATGACGTATTTATCAGAATGTATATTTACACAAATCTGATATTTTCGTCCAGAGATTCATACAGTAAAAATTTGCTCAGGAAAGTAAGATTGGCTGCAACAACATGTTTTGGTTCACATAAAATTTTGCGTTCATTCACCCTTCTGTATTTGTAACCTATTGATTTTATGGTTTTTTTAAAGTGAAGTCTGTCCTCCGTTATATTCCAAATGTTCCATTGCAAAAGTGAGTAGTGTATCAATCGAAAAGTATTCATTTTTCAAATTATAATTCCAAATTTGTCATTGAAGATGTTTAACGAACACATGAGGATTTTTGGTCAACAGACAGATAAAGAATAGCATTAAAACCTCCCTATTCTGTGGTCAACGTCAACGTGCGTTGGTTTCCTTACTTCCACGTGTTCAAATTCATTGTACTACCGATTTTTTATACCGCGACTGTTTCGATTTTGTTGTATTTATTCAGGCCCCTGACCGGAAATTAAATATTCCGATTATCTGGGCAACATTCAACCATTCTCTCTTGGGTAGGCAATAAACAGTATATTGTTCCTGTCATAACGTGAGTAAACAGCAACAAAGCCTCAACAGAATCCACCTTCGTCTTCTGAACTATTTCATTGAGAAAATCGACAAAAACGTACCAGTGAAATATTGATGTAACCACGAAGAACCATTATCACAGCTTAGGGTCGTGTGATAGTCATGTAGATAAAAGTGGTTTCTCTGAGACAGAAACGACGCTAACTCCCCTTCAAGTAGATATAAGAAGATAGAGGATGGCAGATTTAACATCTCTCTCATTGATCTACTTTCGGGGAAAATAGGATTGTCATCTTCTGGGGGTTGACAAATTTTGTGAGGATAAGGTGTGATCCATGTCTCTTCAGATAGAATATGTATATCCTAAGGATATACTATACGGATTTTGAACTGGATATTGGGTATACATGGTGCCAAATTGAAGAAGAGACAAGGTTTTTTCTAGTAGAAAAATGAGTAGTTTGATAGCAGCTGCATAATGAGGCAGAGCTCCATTTTGCTGTAGAAAAAATTGTCATTTTTGACGAACAGTAGGGGGTTAATCAATTCTCGTTGTAATTGGAGTTGTTCTCCTTCCAATATGGCACCCTGTTTTCCAGTGATGTTCGAAATCATCTATAGGACATTCATAGGATATCCTAAGAATATACAATCTCTACATATCATATCAGATCTTTTATATACAGGGTGTTTCATCATGAACTGGTCAAACATATATAGCCGCATAGATGACATTGGGAAAGTCATTTTTGCCTTATGACATATACCCCGTTTTCGAAGCATAAGCGAGATACAGGGTGGTCAATGTCAACTATGAGCAATTCTTATAACTGTGGTCATTTATGCGTGACCTTTGAAATAACGGTTTTTGGTCACATCTCAGTATTTTTTGGTGGTCTCTTCAGTTGTAGTGTAATATTCTGGAAAAAATATTTCATGGCGGAAAACCTACAAAGTTGGAATTTTTTGTTTTCGATTGCCAAATTGGATAGTATTATTTCAATGTGCTCAAATTTCTAAGATTTTCAGTGAAAAAATTTTTCCAAAATTCAAACTCAACTTTTTTTTCACGTCTTCAATGAAAAAAAAAATATCACCCAAAATTGTTGAAATCTTTCGAAGTTGAACGAACATTCATTCTGAACACTGGTGTGAAAACAGAATGAAAAAATATCCACTGGTTTTCATTTTATAGCCTTACAAAGATTTCGCTCGGAGTACTGAAATAATTCTTATTTAAGAAACTGGTGGCCCTATGGTGCCCAAAATTGTGCTAATGGGCCCCCAGAATGGCCTGGATAGAAATATGAATTTATAAAAAAAAATTTTTTTCAAAAAAACTTTGATGGGAATCGAACTCTCTCCAGTTACGGACGATAGTCCGAGTATAAATTGGATATTTTTTGATTATGAGGATGTCCGTTGCCAAGCAACGGTAGTTAATCGAATTTGATCCTATTTTCCGAATGCGGAGAGAGTTCGATTCCCACCGAAGTTTGTTAGAAAATGTTTTTTTTTCTTGATAAATTCATATTTCTATCCAGGTCATTCTGGAGGACTATTAGCATGAATTTGACAATCGTGGGGCCACCACTTTCTTAAATAAAAATTATTGAAGTAATTTGTTTTTTTGTAGACATGTAAAAAAAAAGTTGAGTTTGAATTCTGGAAAATTTTTTTTCGGAAAATCTTAGATAATTGAGTACATTGAAATAATGCTATCCAATTTGGCAATCGAAAACAAAAAATTTCAGCTTTGTAGGTTTTCCGCCATTTTGAAATATTTAATTCAGAATTCTACACAACAATTGAATTGACCACCAAAAAATACTAAGATGTGACCAAAAACCGTTATTTCAAAGGTCACGCATAAATCACCACAGTTATTAGAATATTGCACAAAGTTGACATAGAACACCCTGTATCTCGCTTATGCTTCGAAAACGGGGTATATCTCATAAGGCAAAAATGACTTTTCCAATTTCATCTATACGGCTAAATATGTTTGACCAGTTTATGATGAAACACCCTGTATACTGAAATCAATTCGAAGTCGAACTTGAAAATATTTTTTTGCGCGTTAGAAACGATATCTCTGATGGATAATTTTTGGTTCATCCTGTTTACTAATACAGACATACCCGGACATTGGCTGCCAATGCAACCAATAAAATTATTTGTATTCAACAGTAATTTTGTTTACTACTGAATAGGGTCTTCCATTTGTGGAAGAGCATGTTTTTAATAATTACAGTTAGGAACGAATTGAAAGGTTGACTTAGCTAAGTCAACAACACCTTGTCTAGTGTCTTTAGTTTATTTATCTTCTGTAACTTTTTGTTTATTTTTTTTCTTTTGCTAGAGATCCTGGTAAGCTTGTAACACCGTCGTCAGCCTCTGGATCGAACGTTGTTTCTTTGGGTAACAAAGATGCCATATTGAATGGAATCGCGCAATTTTACACCAATCCGAAAAAGAACGACAAACCAAGGCACAAGAAAAACCGAAGGACGAAGAAATATTATAAAAAATATCGTGAGTATTGCAATCCTGACTTTTGCGATTCATTACTTAGATTTCACCTCCAACTTCAGAAGAAAATAAAAAATATTCAAACTTCAACATTCCAACAGAAGTTGTGCAATCCATGAGATAAATTTCTGAATATTGTTTCCACTCTGTTTATACTCTGAAATCAAATTCAACCGAAGTGCGAATCAACACATTTGCTACCCAACAATTCAATTTCAGAATTATTACCCCAATTAATTTCTGTTTACCTTCACTTACATGAGAATACCCTGTTTTTCCCTCACTGTTTGAATCCCCCAATTGCAACTTAGTTCCTTATTATATAACTAATAGTAACTGTTATTTATCGGGCTTTGTTTCCACTGGAAAATCGTATACAGTTATAACAGAGCGCTCAATTTAGATATTAAGTTTTAACTCGAGTTAACTTCACGATTTCTCTATATTTATGCATTGCCAGAAATTTAAAAGGACATGATACTGAAACACCGAACTTCTTGACGACAACTGTACACCAGCAAGTTTTTGCAAAATTTGACGCAAACAACAAAACACGTGCGAAATCGAAAGATACTCAACATTTGCTATAGGACTTCTATAGCTAATACAGAGTATACATACCAAATATTAAATATTTAATGTTTGAAGCATACCATGGAGAGTAGGTTGCGGATGACCGAGTCCTAGAATAGGATTCTTAAATTGTACCAACATACTTCTAGTAGGCGCCATCTAGTGGACAATGTTTCAATGCAACAATACGCCAATATTCCCCAGAAGAAAACTTTGATCTATTTCTAGAAAACCTTTGCTACTGACCACAAGATGTCACTAGAGATAATGAATTTGAGGACTCAACGTTAATCGATTGAGGTCATTTGCATAGAGACACAGATTACAGCACAGGACTTAATGATCTGTGCATAGATACATAAACTGCATACATAATACCGCCATAGATTTCACAATTTCAGTATATTTATGCTTTGCCAGAAACGTGAAAGAACATAATACTGAAACACCAAAAGTTTTGACGACAATTGTACCATTGTTTAAGAAAGAAAAGGATGAAACATACTGTGTATTCTACAACACAGATATATTTTTTATTTATATGTAGCATAGACTATATGATGTAAGTAAAACATCAAGGTATGGACTAAAAACTCTATGTGTATGTTATTACCCATAGAATAACATAGGTATGGAGTCTGTGATCTACTATATACTTGATGGGGAACATGATTTTTTATTTACATCATGATGGGGAGACATGATATAACATGGTGTGATCATGTGCTCATTTGTGATCGTATTTACCAATGATGACGTCACTTTTTTCATTCAAATTCAAGGAAATATATGTTCTGTGCTGTGCTTCTGTGATCGTATTTATAAATGATAACGTCACCCTTTTTCATTCAAATTCAAGGAAATATATATTCTGTGCTTTGAATTTGAATGAAAAAAGTGATGTCATCATTGGTAAATACGATCACAGATGAGCAGATGAGAACACCATCATGATGGGGAGATATCATCTTGTCTGTCTCACAGAACCACTTTTCGTTCACAGTCACAGATAACCGTTCACAGTTCTAGAAGATAGGAAAGAATAATACCACAGATCTGTGATTATACCTCTACCAGATAATGAAATTATCAGCAAGGAATCTATATAAACACATTCATTTTAATATTATAGGAAAAAATATCAAACATGTTGATTATCAGAAATTACTTTCTTGTTATTATTGAATAATTTGCAACTTCCAGATAATTAATTCATTCAATTTTTGCAGGTCCCCCTAGAGATTGCAGAGTCAGTGACTGGTCAGAATGGAGTTCTTGCAGTAAGTCCTGTGGTATCGGTGAAATGACAAGAAGAAGGGAGGTGAAGAAACACGCAAAACGAGGTGGTAGATTGTGTCCGCCATTGGTGGAGACCAAGTGGTGTGGTTCGGCAAGATCCTGCAATAAACAGTACTTCGACTGGTAGAAGTGCGATCCAACAAAGTCAATTTAACGGACTATAACTACTTCGGGTTCGAACCCGGGTTCATGGAGTGAATTAAGACATCGTCTTTGTCTCAAGCATAGGCAGATGCGTAATTTTGAGTCCCATATCAGTTTCACTGGACATTGATGACTCACAATCAATTACATTGATGAATTGTCGTAACAGCACAACTGGGCTTTCCAAAATTCTAGTGCACTCAGTTGCAATCACAAAATTTTTGGATCAAACATGAGACATACTTAACTTACTTAACAGGCTTAATTAATTATAAAATAGTCATATACTATGAACGAACTGTCATCTTATGTTTTCTTCTATCTTCTTGACAGCAAGATTCAACAGAAATGTGCACAGTCCATTTCCCATGACGAGAAAGAAGGCAAATTTCAAATAAAAATTCCGTTGTCATTTCTCGCCCTCTACATGATTGAAGCAGAACTAACCACTATCTCAAATTCGTTACTCAAATGAAAAAAATGGAATCAGTAAAACCACCATTATGCAGAACTGTGAAATGAATAACTGAAACTTCTCAATTAGCCTACACCATTCTATGGTAATAGATTGACAGCCAAGCAACAGAAATATTTATATGAACCATAGACATATGATGAAAAAAAATTTTCACTATCCATTTTCTATAAAACAATGCATAAATCTATTATTTAAAAAACATGTTTTTTACATCATGCACGAAAATGCAGTTTCCAATTTTTAATATATTCAATTGAATATAACAAAAAGGTTGTGCTTGCGATGAAGACAAAGATAAAATGTTTGTTCTATGAACTCGGTATAAGTGTCCACTTCTTTGGTGCACTGTGCGGTATAAAGGCCACAGACTGACTCACATTCTAAAGTGGTGTTTTGTAAGGTTTTCGACTATTTTCTATGAAAGAATAAAATGGTTGTTTGAATATATTTTTTTTGTCGAACTTTTTATTATCTCAGAGTCTTGCTAATTCTTCAATTGTGACAGGCAATCTTTCGATAGATTACATAGAGTATTGGTCTTATATAGACCTCCTGTATATTGGGGGATTGATTATGTGTAAAGAGAACAATTCATCTCTGATAGAACTCCACAATAAATTATGTTCTGATCATCTTATATTACAAGATAACTGTCGATATCTGATGAGTTCTAATAAAAACTGTAAAACCACTTGGTTGTTTTATTATTTCCGTTACAAGATTGAAAATTTCAGAAGAGTACGCGAAAGAGGCACCTCTGCATAAACATTCAAAACGTCATTTTCTATAAGAGAACTAAATCTTTAATACTACCGTGAATATAATTAATTACTTCTGAAAAAAATGAGTTAGAGGCTCGATATTGCTGATTACATTCCTCAATAGTAAGTCCAACCTAATTACCTAATCTTTCAAAATTCTGCTCGTCATTGGTAAAAATTACGTTCTTATTTCTGTGAACGAATGTCCGAAAAAAGTATGCTGAAATGGATTTTATGATGCCTGCTATGAAAATGTATCTAGTTCATGAAATTTTTTTTTCTTTTTAATCCTTTTCTGAATTTAGGATTCACAAATAAACGGAAACTGCTTCATACTAAAAACAATAGAAATCGTTTCAACAATCGAGTGTTGTAACTTTTTGAGTACAGATGGAGTCACCATACGTTGGAGTTGTTCAAACTTTCTGTATTCTATACAGTATTCTGTTCAGCGTTCAGTTCTGAATAATTCCGCTAGATGTAACATGCTGTTCATCATGGAATTCACAGATTAAGACGTCGTAAGGGTTTCTATTTCCAACCTGATTTAAACATAAACTTATTTAAAATCATTTTTGTATTGCGACTGTGGATTTCATGGACGTTTGAAATCCACCTGATTATTCCGTAGTTAGGATGTCCATTCCAATTTCTGTTTTCCCATTATTTCTATAAATACAGACCGATCGAATTCAAATCAAGAGAATTGTAAATGGCCACGTCAATTTCAGATATTTTGAAACTTCCTCTATTTCTTCAAGAAAAACAAATGCCACAAAAAGGTTTTCATAAGGAACTCCATCATATCGTTGATTCATTTCATTGTATCCTTGTGTAAGGATTTGAGGATATGTATCATGTTATAAGGATATATTGATTATACAATGATTGTATACCTGTTCAGATACTTTTCACTTGGTTTAATGCTCTTTCACTGTTTTTTTTTGGCGCCCATGCTCTAGGGAACAGTGTTCTCCCGTTTTTCCAAATGTACCTATGTAATTTCTTCCCAAAAATAGTCTCAAACGACTGGGTTGGAACGGATTCGGAGTTAAAAGTCAGTTGAATTATCGAGTATATTTCCTCAATATCTCAGAAACTACTGGAGCTATCGGATTGAAAATGAGGATTTAGTTGAAACCTACCGACGTGCAATAGACGACTTCGGCCCAAGTTGCCAACCCACAATTTACTTAGCAAGTTTACTTTCACTGGGAAACGGGAGTTTCAGGACAAATTCGACATGATAAGGTTCGCATTATTTATAAATACCCGTAAAACATGCCTCGGCTCTTCAAACCAGATAATTCCTTCCAAATATAGGTTTTTGTTAAGATCGTCCCCGATTGGCTGAAATTTAAGTTGGGATTCCTGATTTCATGCAAACAGTGTCAATTTTCATAGGATACGTTCCGAAAATCAACTCTGTTGTTTCGGTTGCCGATTTTCCGCTCCGTAAATATAAAATATTCGGATGGTTCCTGGAACAAACGCGTGAAAAAAGTTATTTACGGAATCTGGTTGATGAAAATGCGGTCGATTTACTGTCACCAGAACGATTTCTATGGTAAATATCCATAGCATAGAACAATCTCTGTTTACTTTAGGTTTGTTCTGGTTCCGAGTTCAGATCTGTTCGGGACGGTTCTAGCATCATAGGCCAATAGTCTGTGGTTCTGAACTCGGAACCAAAACAAACCTAAAGTAAACATAGATTGTTCTATGCTATGGATATTTACCATAGAAAATCGGTCTGGTGACAGTAAATCGACCGCATTTTCATCAACCAGATTCCGTAAATAACTTTTTTCACGCGCTTGTTCCAGGAACCATCCGAATATTTCATATTTACGGAGCAGAAAATCGGCAAATGAAACAACAGAGTTGATTTTCGGAACGTATCCTATGAAAATTGACACTGTTTGCATTAAATCAGAGATCCCAACTTAAATTTCAGCCAATCGGGGACGACCTTAACAAAAACCTATATTTGGAAGGAATTATCTGGTTTGAAGAGCCGAGGCATGTTTTACGGATATTTATAAATAATGCGAACCTTATCATGTCGAATCTGTCCTGAAATTCCCGTTCCCCAGTGATAGTAAACTTGCTAAGTAAATTGTGGGTTGGCAACTTGGGCCGAAGTCATCTATTGCTTCAAAAATCGTAGCAATGAGTTTAATTTCCGGATATATTGGGGTAAATAAACTATGTCGCACTTCTTAGATTTCTCCCCGATATCATTTTTCTTTCGGGTGTAACTCAAAAGAAACTGATAATAAATTCCTGTGAAATTCGTGATGATCGGTCATTAGAACAATTCCGAAAAAATCACAATTTTTTTCAATTCTTATCATATTACGAAACATCTACATCAACCTTTGAGCACAATAATTTCCGGAGGAAACAACAAGGTCCTTTTCGTGAATGGGTAGAATCCGCACAATGATTCCGTAGAATATATGCACGAAATTCATAATTTTCCCAATATTTCCTGAAATGCAGATCGGATTGAAATCTAGTACTTGATTGACAAGGCTAGCTTGAAGGTTGATGCAGAATTTCATGAGGACCACATGAAAAGAAAATGCTTGTATTGCTCGATCATGAATAAAAAACCTCTAAAAGCACTGAAGTGAAGTCAGCTGCTTTTGCGCGCATGTTCACTTTTGGTGATATCCTTCGAACATGCGCGTAAAAGCTGCTGACTTCACGTCAGTACTTTTCTAGGTTTTTTGCGCGCATGTCCTAGGGGAACAGCGTGCTATCGTTTTGTCCAAATGTCCAAATGTCCATCGACTAGGTTGGACTCACTGATGACGAATCCCGTGTCAAAATCGATTCTGTCTGGCCGGCCGGCCGGCCGTAGACACGATAACTGTCGACAGAAGCAAGCTGGCAACTTGAAACTTTCAGAATAGAATGCCGCGGTTAAGTTCGTTAATGGGCCAAATCGGTCGAATAGTTTCGGAGTTATAGGCATTTGAAGTTTTGAAGTTATTTATTTTTTGTTTCAGAAACTATTTGAGCGCTTGGATTCAAACTTGGCATTTAGGTGGAGTATAACGACGCGCAACTTTGAGCCAAATTTCGTCAGGATCATATTTTCGGTGAATTTTAAAAATGATTTTTTTCGAAATTTTTTTCCGAAATATTTTTTTTTCCGGAAATCATTCATCATAAAAAAAAATTCCACTCACACTTTGAGCTTCATATTTCACAGCAATGTACCAAATTTCAGTTCGATTATAATTTTCGGAGATATCGGAAAAAAATATGTCAAATTTCGAGGTTTTCTTCTCGTATCGTTGATTTTTTCGGTATAACTCGAGAAATACTGATTCAGTCCTGATAAAACTTCACAGCTAGTTTTGAGATGATGAAAGACAACTTCATGCGGAATTTCGTGATAATCGTGTTATTAGAACAATTTGGAAAAAAAATGTCTATGATATTCTTATCATATCATCCTCATTAAATTCTGTATGAAACTTCGAATTGTTATTTTTCGTACTGGATTTCAATTCGATCTGATCTGTATTTTTGGAAATATTGAAAAAATAAAATTTTGATTGGGTGTATCTACGGAATCATTGGGTGGATTTTACCCATTCACGAATTCGGCCTTCGTAATTAGGGTCCAAACCTTCTCTACAAATATCGAGTTTCTAAGTTGTTTCTATCGGAAGTTATTGTGTTTACGCAGTCGGCCGTTAGGCTGACCGTAAACACAATAACTTCCGGAAGAAACGACTTAGAAACTCGATATTTGTAGAGTAGGTTTGGGGCTTAATTACGAAGATCGAATTCGTGAATTTGTAGAATCCGCCCAATGATTCCGTAGATATACCCATTCAAAATTTTATTTTTCCAATATTTCCAAAAATACAGATTAGATCGAATCGAAATCCAGTGATTTATCCAAAAAAAATTTCAAAAAGCACTGCCGTTAAGGCAGCAGCTTTTGCGTGCATGTTCAAATTCGTTGCTGAAGCGGTCATCTACATTGAACATGCGCGCAAAAGTTGCTGCCTTCACGACAGTGCTTTTTGAAATTTTTTTCGATAAAGTACTGGATTTCAATTCGATCTGATCTGTATTTTTGGAAATATTAGGAAAATAAAATTTGAATGAGTATTTTTACGGAATCATTACGAAGGTCCAATTTGTGAATGGGTGAAATCCACCCAATGATTTCGCAGATATACCCATGAAAATTTTTTTGTTTCCAATATTTTCGAAAATAATGATTAGATCGAATTGAAATCCAATACTTTATTGAAAAATGGCAGTTCGACGGTTCGTACAGAATTTAATGAGGATAATATGATCAGAAGATCACAGAAGATTCAATATTTGAAAAAAGAACTTCAATTTTTTTCAAAATGTTCCAATTACACGATCATCATGAAATTTCAGACAGAGTTGTCAATCAGCATTTTCAAACTAGCTGCCAAGTTTCATCATGATTCAATTAGTAATTTTCGAGTTATTCCGAAAAACACAAGGATATCCAGGAAAAAAACATGAAATTTGACATATATTTGTAGGATACCCCGAAAAGTTATGATCGGATCAAACTGAAATTTGGTACACTACTGCGAAATATAAAGCTCAAGGTCTGAGCAAAGTTTTTTTTTGCAAATTATGAACAATTTTCGAAAAAAACTTTTTCGAAAAAAATTTTGAGAGAAATTTTTTGAATATATTGACATTACGATCCCAAATTCTGCAAAAAGTGGCCCGTTGTCATACTCCAACAAACTGACAAGTTTCAATCCAATCGTATCAGTAGTTTCCGAGTTATCACGGAAATTACCACAAAATTTCACAGGGCTCTAACTCCGATACCTTCTTTGCATTTTGAAATGCAACCTATCCTAAAAGTTACAGGTCGATAGGATTCTCCGTACGCCCGAAATCGTGCATACAGACGGCCGGCCGGACAGAATCGATTTTGACAACGGATTCGTCATCAGTGAGTTCAACCTAGTCGTTTGAGACCATTTCGAAAATTACAGGCATTCGGACAAAATTATAGCACGCTTTTCCTCTAGAACATGCGCGCAAAAATGAATTAATTAAATTATTATTACTATTTGGGGATGGGAAACTTATTCACAGGTCTACCAAAAAATCCTTCACTGTTTGATTTCATTATGTACAACCTCTATATAATACGAATATATAATATAATTATTTAATTCATCAAATCAGCATACGCTATATTATAGAATATTTTTTAGTTGTATAATCCATAATTATGTATATAAATGAACGATATCAACACTACATAATCTGAAAGCCTCAAACTATAATATGCCTCATTCTACTTCTCTACGGTTATTGCGTATTTTATCAATTCAGTTTTTCAATTCAAAGATTCACAGGATGCACTCTCGTTCATTTCATTTCGCGTATCACTAAGAATCCGTTGTTGTTCCTTCAGGGCTGCCAATCGTTGATGTGTTAATTCTACATAGCGTTTTCTCCACTTGATCCGCCTATTTTGGAACCACACTTTCACCTAAAATAGAAATAACATATTTTAGTTTTAATCCAAAATTATAAATCAATTAACAATTAATGCCATAAGGCAAAAAACAAATTTCGCGAATATACAGGGTGAGTCTTTAAGGTGTACATTGATTTTAACCATAGATCCCTCTTAACAAATAAAACACTTTTTCATTTGCCATTTTTCCAGATTCGGCTCAGGTAAAAAGTTATAAGCATTTAAACATTTCTGAATGTGCTAATACACTCCTGCGCTTTGTTTGAAAGTTCACTACAGATATTTCTTACTGTGATTCCTTCTGGAGAATAGCCAATCCAAGGTTTGAAATTCAAAGAAACAAGATGGAGAGAACTCATTTAGTCACTTAATTCTTATGATTTGGTGGTTTTTGAGAAATTATCGCAAGAAAAACATTTCACTACACTGGACTTGAAACACTGATTTTCAATTTGATGTTCATGCAATATTCAATTTCATTCCACTATAAGATTATACACAATTCCATCCTTGCCCATTCTCATATTGAAAACTCCATAATTATACATTTTTCACGAAATTTATAAATGAATTATATGAAATCAATCAATTAACCTAAAAATATCATCTAGATTTATAATAAGATGTTATTCTATGTCTATGAATGTTACGGTTAGGTCTGTGGTATGATCATGAAATAGCATATACCTAATATTAGTTCTATGCGGAATAGATAAATATTTATGTGTATTCTATGGTCCGGATAAACATGAACCCAGCTCAATTTACTTCCTTTAGTAGATCAGGGGCGGATTCCTCAATATGAGGTAATTTTCCGAATTTTCATCCGATTTTATAACATTCAACGTTGAATATCTGCAAAACGGTGCGTTTTAGGTAAAATTATAAGGAATAATCAAGCGGTAGCTCAGTGGCTAGAGCGCAAGCCCTATGATCGTAAGGTCTGGGGTTCAAGCCCTTGGCCGGGAAATAACTTTTCCGGTTTTTAGGGGACCGTCCAACCATTCGCTGTTGGGTAAACAATTAACAGTGCTGTTCCTAACGTGGCGCGAGGAATTAGCAACAAAGCCTACACAGAACACACCCGGTATCCTAACTCGAACAAGCTCTAAGCTTCTGAGGGGTTTCGTTGAAGCCTAGGATAGTCGGAAAAAATACAAATACAAAAAAATACAAATACAAAAAAATACAAATACAAATACAAATACAATCAAGTATTTTAAAATGATTGAAGATTCTTTCAATGACATAAGATTATTCATGCTAATTTCGTATAGTTTTATGAATCGGTGAGTCTATAACTCGGAAACTCATTGAAGAAGGATGAAAGTCATTACTGAAGAATACGTGAAATAGTTGTGGAAAACTTCTCTCCAGAGTTCATCTCATTCGGAGTTACCATATCAAAGCTACAAAAGAAAAACTGATTTTTTTGCAAATTTAAACAGCCTGTATGTTTTTGCTGGAGCCGAATCTGAAGAAATGATAAATGAAAAATGTGTTTCATTTGATGAGAGAAATCTATGGTTGAAATTTATGTACATCTTAAAGACTCACCCTGTATATCCATTGAAAATTCATGTTCCCAGTTTCTCTAAAACTACGGATCGTATATATTCATTAATTATAGCGTGGATTTCACCCATTCACAAATTCGGCATTCATAATTCAATGCCCTAAAACTACACTAGATATAAAGTCTCCAAGTCGTTTCTTTCGGAAGACATAATGGTCCGACCGATTTTGTTCATCAACGCACCCAGCCGAGATACACAGTCCTCAAACCTAACCTGAAAATTTCAAGTCACTAGGTCCTTTCCTTCGAAAGTTAGATCACATAGAGTCGGACAGCCGGACAGAATTGAATTTTATCACGAATTCTTCTTCAGGGAGTACAACCTAATAGTTCGAGACCATTTTTGGATGAATATTGGGAAATAACATACATTTGCGCAAGACGAAACCCCAGAAAATGTGCGTAAAATCGCGAAATGAGGGAGTAAAGCCGAGTCAATACCTGGCTACAATTTTTAACAAGCCCGTAAGTGTTCCTGACGTCGGTTCATCATTGAATTATGTTCGAAGTTGAGCATCATTTATAACTGATGAATCCAGAGCCGGATCTAGGGCGTGGCGAGGGAGGCATTTGCCACGGGCGCCAACCAAGTAGAGGCACAAAATTATGATATTTTTTCTTGAAATTATGTTTTTTCACTTCCAGTCCATTCATATTTTAGAGCGGTGCTATAGTGCATGCACCTGTTGTACAATATGCGGCGGCAAGTAGTTACCAATAAATTAACAGATGAAAAATTCACACTTGTCGGTCACCCTACGATTCCCGATCCCGATTCGAACACAGAAGACCTCAATTAGCGGCAAGTTCAAAGGGAGTTTAATGGTTCGAGCTAGCGGCGGTAGCGGCTTGTCTAGGGTCGGTTTCTTGACAAAGAGATTCAGACCGTCCATATTATTCGCCGAATCTTTCATCAAACCGGCTTTGATAAGGGTAATGTATTTCGAAGACGTTTACGACCGATAGGCTTGATGAAATCACCCCAGTCTTATTAATACTACTTTTTTTCTCGCATGTGGGGTACTTCCATGCAGCGGCGCAGTTGATGGCATCTATAAGAAAAATAGAAACCAGGAACTTATCATTATATTTTATATAATGTGCAATACCGCAAATAACGTGATCGTGCAAGCGGGCCGGGAAATTATTCGTGCTGGAAAAAGTTTAAAAATTTCAATCAGGTATGTTAGAATAATTCAATTTTGAGTTTTAGATTTTTGCGCCCTCGGTCAAATTATCTGTCCGTGCACACGAGAGTCAATCATTTCCGAAATATATAACTTAGAGACTGCAAAATTTATAAGGTTATGTTTGGGTTGGGAATATGTCGGCGATATGATCGTTCGAATTTTATTTGCGAGATCCCAAATTATACCGATTCAATTAAAATTGCGTTGTACCATAACAACACGAGTTTTCATATGTATGAGAAGAAGTTAGAAAAAAAAATCGAAATGTTCACAAGAATACGATAAATTTATCGTATCTCTAGTATTTTATTAATCAGCTTCTTAGCTATGGGTACTACAGAAAGACGATCAAATATCGATCAAATGAATAGTATAATTCTAGAGTTTCACTGAAACATGAAACCTTTTTCTGTCCTCCTGACATTTGTCGAGCATTGAGACAATTCAGATATGAATATAAACGAGCGCGCGAAACATTCCGATTCGACGTCCATGCATTTTCAGAATCTTATATAATTTTAGGTTGATATAACCAACTGAAATGCCACCCAAGAAACTATCAGGATCGCAATCTCGGAAGATCAGGGATAAAAAATTATTAAAAAAAAAAAAATACTAGTAATATCTCAAAAGTTACTTTGAGAACGATGCGGGTATTGTGTCGACAAAAAGTGGTTCCACTAGCGAAGCCCATCATGTAGCGGAATTTCCTTCTACTTCTTCAAGTACCGAGCCTATCGTAAGAAAGTATTCCATTTCACATAATTCGGACAAGGAAAATTCTTTTGACGAGGAATCAGGACTCACTGAGGTTAAACCTGAACCAGTTGATTTTAATGACCCTACATCATGGCGAATTACAAAAAGTAACATTAAAATGTTCGTTATGACCTTTTTTGGCATGTGTGTTCTCTAATGTATTTCAGTTTTTCATTTACACTTTCAATTATTGTTTTTTTGAAGCTTTGACTGCTTATATCTCATTTTGAGAATAAATTATTCTATTCGCTTCCTTTTTGTTTTCTTCATACCTTTATTATCGTACCTTATGAGATACATGGGAGATTAAAGTAATTTCTATACACATATTGTTTGATATTCCTAAGAATCTAATGCTCGTTCTCAAAAGAATATAATAATAGTAAAATATCTTAGCAATAGAATAAATACTATCATTCATGAAAATTATGTAGTCATTGAAAAAAAAATATGAAAAAGGCGCATTTCGATAACTTGCCACGGGCGCTGAAATCCTAGAGCCGGCTCTGCATGAATTAAAGTATGAATGCAACTTGTTCCGATATTTTTCTGGGCACTCTGTTTCTACGTTGATGGCAATTTTTACCTGAGCTTCTGTGAGATGAAGGGCGTGTGCTAAATACAGTCTCTCTGGTCCTACCATATACTGTTGTCTTTCAAACTCAGCTTCTAGCCTTTCTAACTGTTCAGGAGTAAAAATGGTCCTTACACGTTTACTTCTATTCTTCTTTCTCGATATTGGCGGATTGTGTCTCTCTTTGTTTTGGTTCTCTGCAGACAGAAAAATGATAAACGTGAATGAAGGAAACAATATTCAGTACAGTTATCATATGTGGAATCTACAAAAATACAAATACAAAAATATCCAATTGCTTTTGAGTAAATCTAATATGTACAAACAATCATGGAAAATATTATCATACAACTATTTTACAGGATGAGGTACACGGAAAATATCATTCATTTAAACATAGAGGAAAAAAGTGTATACATTAGGATGCACAGAAGATAAGGTGAATTCAAAGATGCGCTTTCGTTTCGCCAATGTTGGGGAATTCGGTAGAATTCGTTTCTTCCACTGAAGGTGGCGCTATTCGGAAATTACGATTGGTCGTCAAGGCAACTGTCTGTCAGAACTGAATCAACATCACACAAAATATAAGGTAAAAATATCTAGATGAATGAATTTCTACCATGAATTATGTTTCGCATAACTTTCAGTGAAGTATATTCTAAGAATTCAATTTAATTTTTGGCTAATACACTATTTCACGATGTTTTACTATAATATAGTAAGCGAGGAGTGAAATTATTAGGTAAGCAATGTGAAATTATTTTACAGAATCTATTGATACATCGATACCATGCGATAGCTTGTTCGAATATATTCATATTTTTCCAGATTTTGCACATATACAACGGAATGTGGTCAAGCGGCGGGAAGTTAATGGAAGTTGATACAGAAAAAGCATCATCCTGACTTTAAGTCAGACTAAGAGCTATCAAGAGCTGGAGTTTCACAGAGAATAGAAACTCACTGAATAGGACATTTTATTAAACAAGTTCAATTTGAGTTCTTCCCCATTTAAATTCATAAGGTTCACAATTAGAAAGCAGGAGTATATTCAATGGTTTATTTTATTTAATCGGATTAGAAAACAAACCTCTTCTATAGTAGCACTTGATATTAGCATATAGTAGTAAATTTCAATCTCAAGTAAATGAAAATTGTCCAACAATTCATGTAGCTATATTCAATAAAGAACTAAGAAGAATAAAACACATTCAATGGTGAAAATAGTATGCATAATTATTGGGGGTTGATAACCTACTTATCTACACAATTCTTCGAAGCTAACATAAAAATATTTCACGCAGTCACCAATAATTAAATAAGAATCTAAGAAAACATAAATAAATTCGAAATGTCAATTGCCGAATTCCCATTAATAGTGTCATGCGTTCTGATTGGTCGATTGGTGGCGTTTGTGTCGGTGGCGAGAGTATGAAATACATCCGGTTTCCCCAGTTTGGTCTAAAGATTTAGTAGGAACACAAATGAAAATAAGAGCACCATTGTTCTGTGCATCCTATATACTATACATAAAGGAATTGAGCATACAGAACCTCTGAAGAACCCTTATACTGCTTACCAGCTAGTATCATCTCGTTCTTCAAACCAAGGATAGCAGCAATGGTAAATTTCTTATTGGAATAAGCTTGTTTCTTCTTGTACGGATCTTCTGCTAGGCCCATCGTATTCGAATTGTCATACCTTTGGTGTATTTCTTGCTGACGAAGACAGAGCAGTTCTGTTGTTGTGTTCATGACTTCTTCGGCATTACATTCTTGTGCCGCCTTGAGCCTATATGGATTAAATTCAAAGATTGCATTAGTAAATTCAAGGAATTGCAATTGCAAAAATCAAACGAAAAAGAAATTTAATTATTTAGTTGATATAGACGCAGCAAATTTAATTTCAAAATCTGAAGATATACCAGTCGACGAATAGATGAGAGAAGGTATGTAGTGTACATGTTGAAATTAATAACTTAATGGTGCTCAAGCGGATTTTTTTGAACTTGAGGTTTATTCAGGCTTTTGAAGGAACTGAACTTACATTTGGTTTTTTTCTCTTGATGATAACCAGTCCATGTCGAATTTGATGTCTCCAATGAAAAAAAAATGTTCCTCCAGAGGCAGTGCCACCAGAAAAATGAATCAACTGAAAGGAACATGGAGCTTCCAACTTGTTTGAGTGATAAAGGGCTGGATTTAAGAATACCTGAAAAAACATAATCGTTGGGAACTCGAATGTGGCTAAAGTTTGACATATTATCTTATGGGGCCTTATAAACGTTGAATTCAAAGTACCAATAGGTGATATTTTAGTTCCACATAGGTTTTGCAGATGATGAGCTGCTTTACCCCATCGAACTCAAGATGAAAGAGCAATGTCTTCTCATCTCTATGCTATACAACATCATCATTAATTGATCCACTCAATATATTATGTCATAAATGAAAATACTTCATCTATTTGAGTCAATTCTAAGTCATTCGCCACCAATGATCTGAAGTATATTCCACCTAGCTGAGTGGTCTTTCAGTTGCCACAATATGTTAAATCTACCAAATATTAAAACTAAGTGTCGCCATGGACACTGAAGTATAGCCACTTAACTTATTCCATCTTCAGGAAATCATGTCTCAGAATATTACAGGTTATTGTTCACTTGTGAACTGAATGGATAACTATACCTCACAACAAGAAGCATAAAAAGATCCAGAAGTTGGAGTTTTTTTGCTCAGTGGTATTCGATCAGAACAAAAATAGGATGAACTACTGAATAGTATAGATGATGTCTCTTTATATCCATATTTGAGGAGTCACATAAGGTTATGGGTAAAGAGCAGGTTGCAATTAACACTCGATGTCAAATTTCTCTCTTCTTTCTTCTTCCTGAGTAACTTCTCTGGAGTCAACTGTGAGCAACCGATCAGTAGTTCATTTGAGCATTTCGAAAGTTTAAATGGAATGGGCAGTTATAAAAGCTCCGGGATGGCTTGTTGAAGATAAATCTAAGGTCTGCACTATAGCGATCACATTGTCGATATATCTCCCCATCTCAACTTGATATCAAACTGTTCTTGAGTAACCTTTCTGGGTGCAAATCATAGTATTTTGTGAGAGGTTCTTTGGAGCATTTCGATCAATATGAATAGAATGAAAATGAGACTCATAGTTACATTGCTGAGTAAAAAATCTAAGGGTGACACTATTGTTTAATAGCCAGATTGTCTTTCAATATCTTCATGATATCGAACTAATACTGTTTTACTTATCTGACGTCATCTGAGCATTTCAATATAGATAGAATGGGCAATCACATAACCTCCAGAATATATTGTTGAGTTGAAATGTAATGGTCACTATATCCGACGAATTCAAATAGAATCGGCAGTCACATATCCTCCAGAATATACAGGGTGTTTCATCATGAACTGGTCAAACATATATAGCCCTATGAATGACATTCGGAAAGTCATTTTTGCCTTATGACATATACCCCGTTTTCGAAGCATAAGCGAGATACAGAGTCTTTAATGTCAACTTTGAGCAATATTCCGATAACGGTGGTGAGTTATGCGTGACCTTTTAAATAACGATTTTTAGTCAGATCTTGGTATTTTTTGGTGGTCAATCCAATTGTTGTGTAGAATTCGAGAAAAAATATTTCAAAATGGCGGAAAACCTACAAAGTTGGAATTTTTTGATTTTCGATTGCCAAAATGGATAGCATTATTTCAATGTACTCAATTTTCTAAGATTTTCCGTGAAAATTTTTCCAAAATTTAAACTCAACTTTTTTTTTACATGTCTACAGCGAAACAAAATTTTCACCCAAAATTGCTGAAATCTTTTGAGGTTGAACTTTTCTTCATTATGAACACTGGTGTGAAAACAGAATGAAAAAATATCTATTGGTTTTCATTTCATAGTCTTCCAAACATTACGCTCGGAATACTTGAATAATTTTTATTTGAGAAACTGGTGGCCCTACGGAGGCAAAAATTGTGCTAATGGGTCCCCAGAATGGCCCGCATAGAGATATGAAAATTTAAAAAAAAAACTTTGGTAGAAATCGAACTCTCCTCGCATTCGGAAAATAGGGTCAAATTCGATGTTATACCTTCGCTTGGTAACGGACGTCATTATAATCAGAATAAATCCAATTTATACGCGACTCTCAGTGAAGCGAGTTCGAATCCCATCGGAGTTTTTTTTCTTTAATTTTTTGTTTTGATGAATTCATATTTCTATCCGAGTCATTGTGTGGACCCATTAGCACAATTTTTACCTCCGTAGGGCCACCAGTTTCTCGAATAAAAATTATTTAAGAACTCCGAGTGGAATGTTTGGAAGGCTATAAAACGAAAACCAATGAATATTTTTCCATTCTGTTTTCACACCAATGTTCAGAATGAAGGAAAGTTCAACCTCAAAAGATATCAGTAATTTTGGGTGGACATTTTTTTTTCACTGTAGACATGTAAAAAAAAGTTGAGTTTGAATTTTGGGAGAAATTTTTCACGGAAAATCTTAGAAAATTGAGAACATTGAAATAATGCTATCATATTTGGCAATCGAAAACAAAAAATTTCAACTTTGTAGGTTTTCCGCCATTTTGAAATATTTTTTCCCGAATTCTACACAACAATTGAATTGACCACCAAAAAATACTGAGATGTGACCAAAAACCGTTATTTAAAAGGTCACGCATAACTCACCACAATTATCGGAATATTGCTCAAAGTTGACATTAAACACCCTGTATCTCGCTTATGCTTCGAAAACCGGGTCTATGTCATAAGGCAAAAATGACTTTCCCAATCTCATTCATACGGCTATATATGTTTGACCAGTTTATGATGAAACACCATGTAAGTGGTTCATTGGAGCACCAATGCAACCTCTAGGAAGCATTGCTGAGTTAGACTATAGGGGTCAAACTATAGTTCGAACGTCGAATTTATTTATCAATATCTCTCCAATGTCAAACCTTTTCTGTTATTTTTGGGAGTCAACAGAATTCGATTGATATAAATAAATAAAATGGCAGTCATATAACCTCCAGAATGCATTGTGGAGCTCGAATTTTAGGGTCACGCTATATAGTTCAAACTACGGAGTATCTCTCTGAGTAACTTTTCTGGAGTCAACAGTATTCCTGAAGTTGTTCATTGGAACAATTCCATGAATTTTAATAAAATGGGCAGTCATATAGAATCCAAATGCATCGTCGAGTTCAAATCTAGGGGTCATACTATAGTTCAAACGTAGAAGTGATTCTCTGAGTACCTTTTCTGAAGTAAACAGTATCATTTAGGTGATTCTTTGGAGCGTTTGGATGTATTCAAAAAGAATGGGCAGTCATATAGCCACCAGAAGGCATTATTGAGTGAAAATCTCATGATTACAACATTGTTTTGTAACGTTACAAAACGCTCCACTGTCGATTTCAGTTTCCATCGCGAAAATACGTCATACTATTAATTTCAATTCCGATCTCAAGCAAAAACGCCTTACTGAAATTATACGATCGGTCGCTAAAAAACGCACTTCGCTTTGACAGTTGAGTGTGTGTTTCGCATGCGCGACCCTAATTCGGTCTAGCCGATGGAAAGTTCTTTCTTTTGGCGTAAGAATTTGGAGAGTAAACACCTTGCTAGAGTTTAACGAATAAACGAACTTCGTAATCCATTAACATCGTGGAATTTTGAAGTTTTATTGTTTCTTATAAGACGTCTATTCAAAAGGCGGTAAGTACTACGTATATCCCGACCAATATTTTTGCTCTTGTGAATGCCAAATTGTGATTTCTGATTATTTTCATTCCATGCAGATTACACAGCTTAACATTTTCCTTTGTTTGATATTGTGCATTTGATTTCTTATCTCATTCTTATTATCGAATAACGTGCTCTTATTCCTGAGCTCTAGATATTTCATCTCATATTTATTAACTTGTAAATTGATTCAATAACGTCTAGAGTCGCTGGGAATGAGATCACGTGTTACAAGCACTATCTTATTGTTTTGAAATTTGCAGTCTTTGTACCGGGGCTACCGCCTACTGCTTCATCTTTGTACCGGGGCTACCGCTCACTTAAACATCTTTGTACCGGGGCTATCGCCCACTGAACCATCTTTGTACCGAGCTATCGACTGCTGGATTACCTTTTTACTGGGACTAATGCCCATTTAAACATCCTACTACCGGACCCAAGGTTTAACTGGATCATCTTAATACTAGAGGCAATCATTACTGGATTATCTGAATACTGGAGCTGATTATGACTGAAACACCTTTATACCGAAGCTAATTATTACTGGAACATCTTGATTCTGGACTTTATTCTGGATGGAATCTCTTGGAACTAGACTACCTGCATAATACCTGTATTTTGGGGGATCATACCACCGGATCCTTACTTTTAAGATAAGTGCTTCTTCGAATCGCGGATCTCAGATTCATTGTACCTAAATTTGTGTTTGTAAATAGCAATTTTAATTGTAAAGTTGAAATAAATAGATAGGGAGTAAGAGGTTGCATCATTACCACCAGATTAACGATTAGGGATACATTCAGGAGTTAATTTAATTTCAGTTTTAACGTCGAAGTGTTTCTCAATATTTCTTCAATCTCAAACTTATCCTCACTACCTTCCATGGAGTCAACAGTATTCAACCAGTGGTTCATTACAGCACCACTCAACACTTTAAAGTGTCCACCCCCTCTGCCCAAATCCCTAAATCCGACACTGATTAGGTCAGATCCTCATGCCGCCTATTACATTCATGAACCAATAAATCCCAAAACGGCACCCCGAAAAATTTTAATCAAATGAAATAATTTGACTGAGGCACAAAGGACACAATCTCTAAAGAATATTTGGCATGCCCGCGACTGTCATTTCGAGTACGAGCACGCTGTATCGCTCGCTGTTCGCTAGGGGTGGTTCAGGCGCGCGCGCGGCATAAGGGGAGATTGGCTAATTGCGCCTTTATTAAAAGTCGAGTGGGTCCCGTATTCAATAGCAGGCATACGCCGAATTCCAGCCTTACTTTCCTACAAATCTTATGTATCGGTTTGATACGTTTATTGCCTTTGTCATGACTGATGTTGTTTCATTAGGCGTCGGTAACTGGGGCCAGATATGGCTTTTTAAGCTCGGAAATTTATTTGATGTTTGTTTATGAGTTGCACTCGGAGTGGAGTAGTGGTGGAATATACAGGAGTTATGGAAATTGAGGGGAACAGAAGACAAGCTTCGGGACTTTTTCGATGGTTTTTAAAAGTTTGTGCAAGGCTCCACATCTATGTTAATTTCGAATTTGAGCCTTAAATGGTCTTCATCGTTTAATGATGAAAAATCCATGGTCAACTTCAATGGGGGTTTTTCCTGAATTTGGGTTATTACTGCAAATGCAAATTTGAACATAATTATTATGGGTTTGATTCATCATTTTCCCAAATTACCTTCAGAAAGTATTCAAAATCAGATTTCAAAATTGGGGTTTGGGATTTGCCAGGCATGCACGAAGTGACAACGGTGTTTAGTAGAATAGTTTTTTCTGCTATAGAATGATGAAATATTTATTCCTATTCTGTGGTACACACGTGTTCTTTGTCAATATAACCAAACAATTTCCGTTTGCGATTTTTCAGTAGTATGACAGTATGACAGTCTGTACTCTTCTTTTTCTATTCCTTGGTCGTTGTCTTCTACTCTAACCAGATCGAAGTATAGTTATCTCTGGTTTCCTAAGCAAAGTAACACATTAGACGTCCTTTTTTTTACCGAGAAAGCTGAATTCGACGTTGCCATATCGTGCACTCAAGACAAATCCCTTTAAATGCAAATCCTCATTTTTATTTTTCAGTTTTAGGTGATCAAACATTTTTTCAAAAATATAATATTGAAATAATATGTTTGAAATGTGATGTTCCAAAGGTTTTTCATGAAAATTACTGTATTTTCGCTTGAAGGAAAAACCCCCATTATGTCCGTCCGGACATCCCCCGTATGTGGGTAGCTTTCGAGGAAACACTCCTATTCAAAGCCTCGAAATTTTCAGGGATGATTTGGGTTCTAAATATCCCGGTTAAGTTTGTTGATGGGCAAAATCACCCGAATGGTTTGGGAGTTGATCTCTTTTTGAATTTCAGGTTATTTCTTTTATATCCCAAGAAATACTGATGCGAACAGATTCAAACTTGATAATTGGTTGTTGGATGCCGACCCAAGCACAAGAAAAGTTGCTTGAGGTTTTCATGGTTTGAAAATGTGAAATTTTTTTTTTAATTTTCCGTTGAAAATCATTTTTCCTCTAAAACTGTTTGTAAGAAGCCGATAATATAGTCAGTTTAAACTGTCATTTGATTTCTGAAGTTATAAAGATTGTTGAAAGTGTTTTTGCGCCCATGTTCTAGGGGAACAGCGCGCTATCGTTTCGTCCAAATGTCTGTCATTTTAGATGATTTAGCCGAAATTGGTCACAAACGACTAGGTTGGACTCACTGATGACGAATCCGGTGTCAAAATTCATTCTGTCCGGCCGACCGTGGATACGATAATTGTTTAACGAAGCCAGCTAGCGACCCGAAATTCGCAGGGTAGTTTGCGCATCGGAATTCCGCGATTTAGTTCGTCAATGGGCCAAATCGGGCGAATAGTTTCGGAGTTATATCCATTTGAAATGTTGAGGTTATTTCCCCCATGTTTCAGAAACTACCCGAGCGATTGGATTGAAACTTGACAGTTAGTTGAAACATCACTATGCTCAACTTTCAGCAAAATTTCGTTGAAATTTTATGATCACTAAAATAAGAAAAAAATTTCTCAAAATGTTTTTCGAAAAAATTTGTTTTTTCTGACACTATTTTTGCGCGCATGTTCTAGGGAAACAGCGTGCTATCGTTTTGTCCAAATGTCTGTTATTTCGGATGATTGAGCCGAAAATGGTCCCAATCGACTAGGTTGGACTCACTGATGACGAATCCGGTGACAAAATCGATTCTGTCCGGCCGACCGTAGACACGCTAACTGTCGACAGAAGCGAGCTAGCAACTTGAAACTTACAGGATAGGTTACGCATCAGATTGCCGCGGTTAAGTTAGTTAATAGGCCAAATCGGTCGAATAGTTTCGGAGTTATAGGACTTAAAAATTTGAAGTTGTTTATTTTTTATTTCGGAAACTACTTGAGCGCTTGGATTCAAACTTGGCAGTTGGGTGGAGTATAACGACGCGCAACTTTGAGCTGAATTTTGTCAAGATCATATTGTCGGTAAATTAAAAAAAAATTTTTTTTTGAAATTTCGATATGTCAAATTTCGAGGTTTTCTTCTCGATATCGTTGATTTTTTCGGTATAACTCGAGAAATACTGATTCAGTCCTGATATAACTTCACAGCTAGTTCTGAGATGCTAAAAGACAACTTTATGCGAAATTTCGTGATAATGGTGTCATTAGAACAATTTGACAAAAAAAATTTGAAGGCAATGAAATGTATATCGTAAGATATCAATATCGAAAGATATTATGTAAAGATATTACAGAAAAATCTGTATTTTTAATGATCGTGAAATATTAATTATTTCTTCAAATTGTTCTAATGACGATCATTACCAAATTTTGCACAAAATTGTGCATCAGCATTTCGATCCGCATTATTTCGGAAAAAGCAATGACACAGAGGAAAAAATCACAAACCTCAACAATTTTTTCCACAATATCCCCGAAAATTATAAATGGATCGAACTGAAATTTTGTTTTACTGTAGTGAAATATAGAGTTCAAAATCTGTGCAGAATCATATCCAAATCCGATGGATAGTTTCCGAAAAATTATTCAAAAAAATGGTTTTAAAATGTATTCAAATGACTATAGCTATGAAACTGGTCGATTTAGTCTAGCTAATAACCGCCCCATTTTGAAATGTAACCAATGCTGAATGTTTCAAGTTTGGACAGAATAAAAAAAACCTCAGTGGGTCCAACTTTGTTATTTGAGACTGATTTCAGCTCAAAGTTCAAAATTTACCGGCATTCGGACAAAACAATAGCACCTTGTTACCCAGAACAAAAATAAAACAATATGAAAAGTAGTCGCGTATGATGAAAACAATAGAAGAAATCGTTCCGTTGAAGAAATATCCAATAAAGGCAAGTCCATCACTGTAGTGATAATGACTAGAGTAAATTCGACATGTCTAACAAGCGATTAAAGAGGGTAGCACATTTAAAAGGGGAATGCTTCAATAAACGTCTAGTTGTTGCGATTATATATGACTCCCATAAGTGGATGATTTTTACGACCCTGTTATTGTTACCCCTCTGATTTATCTATTTTGCTGACAAATATTTCATAAATGTACGGCGAGATGATACATCTTTGTGTTTGATTGTGCTATCTGACCACGCTATATGAAGGGTGGTTTCAAATTGAAAATTTTTGTGGGATGATTCTCGTATTTTTAATACGTTTTTTTCTTGATGGATATAGCCATATATGTGGGTCGTTTCCAAATGAGTGTTACTCATTTTATTGTGCATGAAAAGTTTTATTTTTCGTAGATGCAAAATATTTATCATCCCCTGGGCGGAAAAGTATTGAATTCAATTAATTCTCTTTTACAAAACATACAAATTCTGGAAATTTTAGGAAAGCACTGACCCGATGTCGAGCTTTTTCGTGCTTGTCCAATTAGTAGATAAGCGCTACTCCCTCTGGTGGCTATCGGAGTAACCCGAGGTACAGACATTATCATCGAGAAGTTAAGAGAAATGTCGAGAAATTGAGAAAGTTTATGCATTTTTCTTGGCGTTTGTGTGATTTTACAAGTGTTTCCACTGAGAAAAAACAAACTCAAATGTCCCTGGCAACTTGTTACTCAAAATTGGCAAACCAATAAACAAGATTTATGAGATTCTGTTACCTGCATTTTACCGATGATGATCATTTTTATAGAGGCAAGCACGAATGCTCATGAAATATAAGATCACATTCATGAAGACAATTTTTTTCCAGGCCGCCTTCCAGAAATACAACCTAAATGTTTTAGTGATAGAACTGACCGATTGAAACATAAGTCTGAACAAGGAAATATCTGGTGATGAATATTTCGCTCGAAGTGCTTCTGCCGATGAACTCAAAGCTGTACAAGGCTTATTTATTAGAACTTTTTCAAGACCAATCGTATGAGTGTTGGAAGAATTTATTTGTCAATCCATAATAAAAAGATGAGCGCTACTCCCTCTAGTGGCTATCAAAATAACCCGATTATCAAAAATAAGTTAGAGAAAGGGTCAAGAACATAGAGATAGTTCATGCATTTGTTTTAGAGTTTGTGTGATTTAAAAAGTGTTTTCACTGGAAAAAAGCAAATTCAAATATCGATTCCGATAGATTTCCACAGCCCGGTGATAAATTTTGAGTTTGGGTAAAACAGCTTGGAAACTTTGAACTCCAAATTGGTAAAAACAAACAAACAAGATTTACGAAAGAATGTTACTTATATTTTACCGAAGATGATAATTTTTATAGAGGTAAGCATTGATGTCTTATAAAATAGGTATTATATTCAACCCGACAATTGTTTATAGGCCCCTAATCCAAGCAGAGAAAGTTAGTTAAGAGAAACTCTATGCCTTCCTGAAATCTTCCCTTTTGAACAGATCATAAGGGAAAAACGTAAATGTTCTAGTGATAGAACTGACCGATTGAGACAAAGTTGTATCAACAAATAAATATCTCTTGATGAATACTCTTCCCACAAAGTGCTTTTACCGAGGAAATCAAAGCTGCACAAGGTTTATTATTACTACAGCTTCTTCAAGGACAATCTTATGAGTGTTGAAAGGATTTTTTCGTGAACCCACAATGTGTAAGGCTTACGGTACCAGTAGACTTAGTTTTATGTTGATGAATTCAATTTATTCACGGGATATTGTGTAAATTGAGTCCTTCCCTATATAGATTAAAAATTTTTTTGACAATTATTCCAATGAGTAGGTTATACGTTATTATCTAATATAAACATTTGGAGCATTAGATTTGAGTGGATATGTGATCAATTTGGAAGAAAAAAGGTGGGAGATTTATTAGTTGTGAAATAAACATGCAACATAATATCACATGCATCTTTCTGAACACATAACCACTTCTGTTAACTTAAGAAGTCTTCGAATGAATTGCAATATCGAATGTTAATCAATCAAATGACTTTACAAGCAAACACTGCAGAACCTAGCTCCTATCTGACTATATGAGGTTCTCTAAGTGGCCACTGTAGCGTTGCATGATTAAATTTATACGCCAATCAAGGAAGTAGAACAATAAATATTCTGTTCAGATCGTACTGTCAGTTAATTTTGAATTTTCTTGGGACAATTCAACACATTTGAAAAAACTCCTTCTCATACCTATAGCATCATATTTCACAGCAGTGTACCAAATTTAAGTTAGACACGATTATGATTTCTGAAGATATTGAGAAAAATATGTGAAATTTCGTTTTTTTCTCGATATCGTTGATTTTACCGGAATCACTCGAAAAATACTGATTCAATCATGATAGAACTTGGCGACTAGTTCGAAAATACTGATGGACATCTCTGTACGAAATTTTGTGATGATCGTGTTATTAGAACAATTTGAAAATAAATTTCAATTCAATAATCTGCGATTTTTTTATCATATTATACTAATGAAGTTCTGTATCAATTCGATAAAATCTGTGTTTCGAATCTCAAGGGTAAAAAAACGCTGCAAATTTCACACAAGGGTTTATTACTTTCTCAGTTGAAGAACCCGATACCACTGATATCTTAAATGAAACTTTAAATATATTATTCATAACGCATTGGTGTTTCACAAACATAAAAACTCGATATGTGTTGAAAATTTAGTAATCAATCTTTTCATCAACTTTTAGATATATGATTCTGGATGTTAAGTTAACCGATTTTTCCACTGAGTTCCAATCTTAAAACCGAATGTGATGATTAATTTTCGGGATTATTGGAAATTTGCAACGTATTCACGCGCTTGTTCTAGGGAACAGCGCGTTATCATTTCTTCACGATGATTTTATTAAATAATAAACCAAAATCGGATGAAAATTATTATTCATAGAAATCACCCTGCGGGTTAAGATAATTTCGTCATGAAGCTCATTTATGTCTTGGATAAAACTTATACATTATATTATTCATAAATCATCGGTTCTTCACAACACAAGAACCAATTCCATGAAAAAATTCATTTGAAACATTTAAATCTCAATAAATACTCTTGTATAACTGAATAACACTTTTACATGCAGAATGCGAATTAAGTAGCGTAATTTACATAATAAAGATTTCCAAAAAATTCAGTTGATAGGGGGTTTTCATGAATTTAGGTTTGCGTAGTACAATTATTGTCAACATGTAGTTATCGGTTACTGGTTTCAATCGAAATCATACATACATGTCACAAGTTTTTCACTTTATTCCCGATATTTTATTAGATTTCTAGTTCGAAATGAACAATTATGGATCTATGGGAGATGATTCCCCAATAAAGGGGCCTGTAGCCTTCTTCGTTTATCTGAGGATCTGAAAATCATCGCTTGGAGGACTGAACCTGGTCGAAAGACCCTCTCGGTCATGAGCAAATGTAGGTGATATTATTTACTGCTTCCTTCTGGTTTTCTGTCCCTCTTTCTGTTTCAGATATTATGTCAAGATATTTTGTCGAAATGAATTCAAGATGACGAAAAAATTATTTTCAGATGAAAAAGATGATATCCATTTTCTATAAACAAATTACTACACTTATACGGGGAGACAGAATTTTTCCTGAGGTTTTTATCTGTGCTCTTGTATAATACGCTAATAAGTATGGTACCCTGTTTACATTTCCTCTGCTAACACTGTGATATATCTTAGAATGTAATGCTCGTTCTCAAAAGAATATATATAAATATATATCGAAATCCAATATTTTTCGTACTGAGACTTTGGAATAAGGATGAATATAAAAGAAAATGAGCATGTATATGATACAACAAATTGGAGGATTAATGCAAAAAGGTCAATAACAAACCGGAAATCTTATCAATTGTAGAGAATCTAATACTAAGAATAGGAGCCTTAGACTAGGGTAGGAGCCGATGATCCACCTGTTTTAGTTCTATGATTCAATTTGTGAAAGCTTCCATTTTTCCAGCCAGGTAAGAATTGTAATAAAAAATGAAATTGAACAGTTTAAGAGATTGATCGCCAATATCGCAGTATTCTGAATGAATATTCCGAAATGCAAGAGGCTTGATACGGCTGCTCGCATTTTAGAATTTTCTTCAGAAAACTTTGAATCCCGCTATAATATTTATTAGCCGATATTGGGGCACCATCTTGAGAATTGTTTTATTCCACTGTCAAACTTCTCACTTGTGGTAATCGCGACGATGAAAGTGTGATAAATATCGCTGAAGAATTTGCACATAAAGCTGGAAAAATAATAAACCTTTGTGTTAAATTTGCCGCGTTTTTCATCAGGGCTGAGGTATAAAATGTGGTAGCTTTTCGAATTGACACACTGTACATGAAATAAATGTTCACCGATCTCAAGCACGAAGATGTTAAATTCAGTCTTCACATGGACTTGTACGAGCCTCAAATTATCTCGAGAGTGCAACGATCCCTATATACCAAATAATTATATGCCAACATGATATTACAAAATCGAAAATAAGAAAAAAATTGGTACAGGAAAACCCATGATTATAATTTATCTTGTCTGCAAAACCAAATCGATTGGTTCGATGCCAGTCAACTGTATACGGGGGCAAACAAAAATTGTTTATTCCCGATGAACCCCATAAGAATTTTCAGAAATACATATTTTTGCAAGAAAATTGTTCTGAAGATTTTCACTTTATTGTCTGATACAGGAGTCAGATTTAAGCTCCGAAACGTCATAGTTTCATTCGTTAATCATGTGTGTTTTTTCGATATTCAATTAATTAATTGTTTTGTGTGTCATCCTGACATAATACATGTCACAAGTTTTTCAATTTATTACCAATATTTTATTAGATTTCTAGTTCAAAATAAACAATTATGGATCTATGGGAGATGATTCCCCAATAAAGGGGCCTGTAGCGTTCTTCGTAAACCTGAAGATCTGAAAGATCATCGCTTGGAGGACTGAACCTGGTCGAAAGACCCTTTCGGTCATGAGCAAATGTAGATGATATTATTTACTGGTTTTCTGTCCTTCTTTCTGTTTCAGATATTATGTCAAGATATTTTGTCAAAATGAATTCAAGATGACGCAAAAATTATTTTCCAATGAAAAAGATGCCATCCATCTTCTATAAACAAATTACTACACTTATACGGGGACACAGAATTTTTCCTGAAGTTTTTATCTGTGCTCTTGTAACATACGCAAAAATGTATGGTACCTCGTTTACATTTTCTCTGCTAACACTGTGATATATCAAAGAATGTAATGCTCGTTCTCAAAAGAATATATATATAGTAAAAATACAGATGTTTCTGTAATACCTTCACATAATATCTTTCGATAGTGATATCTAACGATATACATTCATTGTTTTCAACATACTACTTTTAAAAGACTAGATCACCAAAATCACCAAAAAAAATCTTTTTTCATCTACCATTTTCCCATTTTTGGCCCCGGTAAAAAGATACAGGTTGTTGAAATTTCTTTTGTAGCTTCGACATGTGCTGCGTTCGTTTATTGCATCCGAGAGGCGACAGATTTTTTGGGCACGTGACCACAGATTTTATGGATTTATCAGATTTCATCTGAAGTGAACTAACGACCCAGACGAAATGAGAATCACAGACCATAAATATTTGTTATCCTCCCATGTATCAATGACTGATGTCAAATCAAAATTTTTAATCATATATATTTTATTTTCTGTTTTATTAGAGCTGATTTGAGGAGAATATCAAATAATGATCGATCATGTTGAAGAGGAGAACGAATGAACAGTTCTGAAAAAAATTCAGGGACTTAGGTACTAAAAACAGGGCCCTTATTTGCAAAACAAGAGTTTAAAGATTCCTTCTAATGTTTCACAGTTATATGAATTCACCGATAATTGTTGAAATATTTATTTATTCATATACAAGTAGACAAAATTCAATGATAAGTGATATCCCCCTTGACATCAATAAAAATTTGGTTCTCAGAATCTTGTCTGAGTATTATAAAGTTACTTGGCCTCTGTGTGCCTCTTGGTGAAGAGAATTGTTGATTTATTATTAAGACCAGAATATTTCAGATGTTGAGCCTTTTGCCTAGGTTTAGTAACGGAATTCGGAACATAATTATTCTCGCCGGTTGGCATTTCTGATTTTTTTTTTAATTAACTAAGAACGGACAAACGTCAATAAAGCTAATTATATATATTCCCACTCAAAAAATTATAATACTTTTGTCCGAACTGTGCTAACGAACGGAAATTATTTTTGGGTAATTGATATCAACAAGATGTCAAATTTACTCCATCAAAAAACACCGATCTTGTCTATGATACCGACGAAAAAGATCGCCATCGACTGGCTCTGATTTTGTTTGACGATCGGTTGACATCTGTGGTCTCCTACATCTGGATGTAATAGACGACTTCGGCCCAAGTTGCCAACCCACAATTTTCTTCACAAATTTACGATCACTGGGGAACGGGAATTTCAGGACAAATTCGACATGATAAGATTCGCGTTATTTATAAATATCAATAAAAGATGCCTCGGCTCTTCGAACAATATAATTCCTTCCAAATATAGGGTTTTGTTAAGATCATCACTGATTGGCTGAAATTTAAGTTGGGATTCCTGATTTCATGTTAAAAGTGTCAAATTTATATAGGATATGTTCCGCCAATCAACTTGGTTATTTCGGTTGCCAGTTTTCCTTTCCGTAAATATGAAATATTCGGTTGGTTCCTGAAAAAAAGGTTAATTACGGAATTTGATTGATGAAAAAATGTTCATTCTGTCACTAGAACGACAGTCAATGTTCTATGGTAACAGATCCATAGCATAAAAAAATCTTTATTTACTTTATGATCCATAGAACATAGAAGAGACGACAATCAATTATTAGGTATGGTTTATGGATCATAAGGTAAATAAAGATTGTTCTATGCTATGGATATGTTACCATAAAACTTTGATTGTCGTTCTGGTGCATAGGCTTAATATGTCTATGTTCTGGTGACAGAAATATTGCTTTTTCATCAATCAAATTCCGTAATTAACCTTTTTTTTAGGAACCAACCGTATATTTCATATATACAGAACGGAAAACCGGCAACCGAAATAACCAAGTTGATTTGCGGAATATATCCTCCATAAACTTGACACTATTTACATGAAATCAGGAATCCCAACTTGAATTTATTCAGCCTAACAAAAACCTATATTTGGAAGGAATTATCTTATATGAGGAGCCGAGGCATCTTTTACGGATATTTATGAATAACGCGAACCTTATCATGTCGAATTTGTTCTGAAATTCCCGTTCCCCAGTGATAGTAAATTTGTGAAGAAAATTGTGGGTTGGGAACTTGGGCCGAAGTCGACTCAGGAGCAATCTGAGCAGTCTGATGTGAAAAACGAACGCCCCTATGGTTCCTCCGAATGAAATGAAGTTCTCTATGAATATGACTCGTATTCTACAGTGATCAATATCATCTAACTTCAAACAGTTTTTTGGTTATGGACTGATTCATAAGACTGAGAAATTAGCATGAATAATGCAGATACAGTTTACTTTAAGTCATTATAAGAATCCTCAACTGTGATAAAATACTTAATATTCCTTATTTCTTCTCCACAAAAAAATCGTTTTCGAGATATACAACGTTGAATGTTATAAAATCTGATGAAAATTCGAGAAATTTCCTCATTGTCGCGGATCCGGCCCTAAGCTGGTGAAGACGTACTCTCACCTTTACCCGGAACATAGAATACACAGAAATATTTATCTATTTCGCATAGACAAAATATTAGGTCTTCGCTATTTCGTGATCAGACCACATCATAGTTCATGTCTATGGACCAGGCTTTCCATAGAATTCTAGAGTTCAATTAATATTTTTAGGTTGGTTCAGGGATTTCTTATGATTCATTTATAAATTTGATGAAAATTAGAATAATTATGGAATTTTCATTATAAGAATGGGCAAGATTGAAATTGTGTAGAATCACATGATGGAAACAACTGGATATTGCACGAATTTCAATGTTTCAATGGCCAAGTGTAGTGAGAAATTTTTGCATAAAAATTACGCAAAAAGTAACAAATCGTGAGAATTAATTAAGTGAGTAAATGAGTTTTCTAATCATATTTTTTTTGAATTTCAAGTAATGGATTGATTATCCTGCAAAACGAATCATCGTGAGTGATATTTGTGTTGAAACGGCCGACTGCGTAAACACAATAACTTCCGAAAGAAACAACTTAGAAACTCGATATTTGTAGAGAAGGCTTGGACCTTAATTACAAAGGCCGAATTCGTGACCCATTCAAAATTTTATTTTTCCAATATTTTCAAAAATACAGATCAGATCGAATTGAAATCCAGTACTTCATCGAAAAATTACAGTTCGAAGGTTCATAGAGAATTTAATGAGGATGATATAATAAGAAAATCACAGAATTTTTTTTTTCAAATTGTTCTAATGCCACGATTATCACGAAATTTTGCATGAAAATGTCTTGCAGTATCTTCAAACTATTTGCGAAGTTTTATTAGGATTGAATCTGTATTTCTTGAGTTATACCGCAAAAAACAACGATATCGAGAAGAAAACCTCGAAATTTTATATATTTTTTCCAATATCTCCAGAACTTATTTTCGTATCGATTTGAATATGGAGCTCAGAGTTCGAGTGGAATTTATTTTGGATATGATGAACGGAAAAAAATTTTTTTGTGAAAAAATTTTGAAGAAAAATATTTTTAACCGGACAGAATCGATTATGACACCGGATTCGTCATCAGTGAGTCAGTCCAATCTAGTCGTTTGAGAACATTTTCGGATCAATCATCGAAAATAACCGAGATTTGGACAAAACGATAGCACGCTTTTCCCTTGAAACATGCAAGCAAAAAGTGCTTTATCTGATGATAGGAATCTATGGTTAAAATTAATGTACAACTCACCCTGTATAATGATTGAAGTAAAAGACTTTGTATTCACAAACACCTTGGTCCCCATTCTTGAACCGGGGAAATGAGAAAATAAGCGTGCCGACGCTGTTGTCGAGGAAACTCGGTTCATTTTTGGTGGAACGATAGAGAACGTTCATACCATCATATTCAAGAATAGGATCTCTGATTACAAACGGACTAGGCTAACTTAGCACCTCTGGCAAACTTGTCAAATGCAAATATTTATGCATAGAACAATTTCGACAGCAGGTTCTAAGTCATCTTCTTCCTTTGATTCGACCTCGATGAAACCTGGCAGCTAGTTTGAAAATGCTGATAGTCAACTCTGTACAAAATTTCGTGATGATTATGTAATGAGAACAATTTGAAAAAAAATATGAAATGTTTGTTCTCAAATATTTTATTCTGCGATTTTCTGATCATATTATTTCCATGAGTTCCTGTATGAACCTCTGGAAGAAACAACTAAAAACTCCATATTTTTAGAGTAGGTTTGGAGCTTAATAACGAAAGTATAAATGTTGAATGGGTAAAATCCGCCCAATGATTCCACAGATATCCAATCCGAAATGTTATTTTTCCAATATTTCCAAAATTGCCAATTAGATCGACTTGAAATCCAGCACACCATAAAAAAATTATAGCTCGAAGGTTAATACATGATTTCATGAGGATAATATGATTAGGAGATCTATAGAAGTGCGTTTGGTTGGGTTAATACGTTGAAAGATGACCGCTTCGGCAACGGAATTTTTCCGGAAGATCTCGAAAAACAAAGATTCAATGAGAATGTATAATAACTTAATAACAGGTTTCAAAATGACGATAAACAACATTTTTCAGAATTTCGTGATGATCGTGTATTTAGAACAATTTGAAGAAACCTAGAAAACCACTGACGTGAAGTCAGCAGCTTTTGCACGCATGTTCAAATTCATTGCAAAAGCGGTGCTGCTGTAGAATTGAATAAAACTTGGTAAGAAGTAAATGCCTGTAAAAACTTAGTGCAGAATTCCGTGATGATCAAGCCATTTGAACAATTTGAAAAACCTAGAAAAGTACTGACGTGATGTCAGCACATGTTCAAATTCGTTACCAAAGTGGTCACCATTTCACGTATTTAATATGCGCGCAAAAGCTACTGACCTCACGTCAGAGCTTCTCTAGAATTTTTCTCATGACCCTCGTATATCCAGCAGACACGACTCATCTCGGCTAATTCGCGAAATTGGATTCTGGAATCACGACCCCGTTGCCACCATAGGCATTCCAGCTTCATTCCACCGTAATGATGAGGGCTTCAATCGACTGAAAATCCCCAGGACACGCCCAGGGACCCGCCTACAACCCCGCAGGATAACTTTATGGCCGAAAAATATTCATCGCGGACCCGGGAGCATTCCTTGTAAATGTGACGGCAATTCCGAGGTACTATTTTATGGCCCCGCCGCAAAATGTACTGTGATTGAAGTGACATGGATGGAAAATTCGAGAGCAGTGTGAATAATGCTGTAAGATGGTCTGCATCAGATTTCCGACGTTTCAGAAGGGTATTTCTCCATCATCAGGGCTCGACAACAGATGGAAGTTACAATCATTAAAAATTAATATTTTTATGTAATGCCTCTATCTGATATCTTTCAATATTTATATCTTACGACTTAAGATATACTTTCATTGTTTTCAACGTATTACGAATGAATGACAAATTTAATTATTAGACCAACTGACATTTAATGATCGCAGTTAAAGACTTGAAACAACGGTAACATAATAAAATACGATACGAAAATAATACTAGACATAAGGCGGGTTTCACAAAACTTTGATTGCCCGATCAAGGGTTTGATTGTCAGTCAACAGTAAATTCTGTGCTCCATTTCAGTTCATTTTCAACCCAACCATCGAATGCAAACTTTAATCAACGAGTTGATCTGACGTCGAAAGTTTTGTGAAACTGACGGATAGTGTTTCATCTTTTATCATTCGATTTAGAATCATCGGATCAGTAGCATTTATTGTATTTTATTTATGAAAAACGCGTCGAATGCGAATATTTGTGCATAGAACAATTTTGACAGCAGGTTCTACGCATGATGTAAGTAAAACATGGTATGCTCATCTGCTCATCTATGATCGTATTTACCAATGATGACGTCACTTTTTTCATTCAAATTCAAAGCACAGAATATATATTTTCTTGTATTTTAATCTTTCTGACGTCACTTTTTTTCAGATGAGCACACCATGTTTTTTACATCATGGTTCTACGCATGATGTAAGTAAAACATTGTGTGCTCATCTGTCATCTGTGATCGTATTTACCAATGATAACGTCACTTTTTCATTCAAATTCGAAGCACAGAATATAGATTCCCTTATATTTTCGACTAGCTGAAGTCACTTTATTTTTAGATGAGCACACAATGCTTTTTACATCATGGTTCTACGTCATCTTCTTCCTTTGATAAATAAAATGCAGTAAATTACTTTTTCAAAAACATTTGAACTTCAAAAATTATATGACATCAGAGGATAATGGACTCTATAAAATGATCTGCTTTATTTTTAAAAATTATGATGTGAGATGGAAGTTATATACTCAATAACAAGTTGCCGAATCGCCAATTGTAAAGACAGTAATTTCCGACAGAAACAACTAAGAAACTCGACATTGGTATATTAGATTTGTAACCTAACGGCCGATAGTAAACACAATAATTTCCGAAAGAAACAACTTGGAAACTCGATATTTGTAGAGAAGGTTCGAACCTTAATTACGAAGGCCGAATTCGTGAATGGGTGAAATCTACCTAATGATTCCGCATATATATCCATTCAAAATACTCTTTTCTCAATATTTTCAATATTTCCGAAAATAAAGATTAAATCGAATTGAGTCCAGTACTTTATCAAAAATGACAGTTTGAAGGTTCATTCAGAATTTAATGAAGATAATATGATGAGAAGCATCATAAAATATTGAATATTTGAAAAAAAATTGTTATGATGACACGAACATCACTAAATTTTGCACAATGTTGTCCTTCGGCATCTCTAAACTAGCTGCAGGATATCATCAGGATTTAATCAGCATTTTTTGAGTTATACCGAAAAAAACAACGATATCCTGAAGAAAATCACGAAATTCTACATATTTTTTTCCAATATCTCCAAAGCTAATAGCCGTATCTGATTGAAATTTGGTACACTACTGTGAAATATGAAGGTAAAAATATAACTGAAATTTTTCTTGAATATGAACAATAGTTCCAGAAAAATAAATTTGAAAAAAAATTTGAAAAATTTCAATATGATCCGATATTAACTTTTGGAAATATAAGTGAAATAATTTGTGAAATTTTCATGTAATTTGAAATGTTTACGTTATTTATTCAATATTCCAAGAAGTGCTCGAAGAGGTGACTGCCTCTGCAAATAAAATAAACAAGCGAATTTTGTGAGAATCTCAGTTTTGGGAATTGAAAAAAATATAATTTTCCAATTTTTTTTTATTTTTTTTCTTTAGATTTATACGAAATTCAGCGACCTTGAAATCAACGTTTTCAATTGTGGCAGCAAATTTGAGCTCGATTCGATTTCTATTTTCGGAAATATCAGGAAGAAATATGTAAAATTTCGCTTCTTCAACGAAAGTCTCCTTAAGTCACGTCAGTGTTCTTCTAGAACTTTTTGGAGGAGAGCAATTAGTCAAATTCATCCTTTTTGAATTGCAAGCCTTTTTAAATAGTAGTCAGTGATAAAGTAGATCAGACAAATTAAGTTGTTCTTGACGAAAAAACCAATATTACTCTTCCACAGTGATCACCACAAAACACCAAATGAAATAACTCAAAACCTTCAAAAAAACGTCAAAACATTTATTGACAGCAGACTCAGTTGGTTGGGGAATAAGAAACGGTCCTAATACATTTTTAAATGCACCTCACTAAACTAAGATGAATGAGAAATGTCTTACAAATAGAATATCGAGTTTCACTGAAAGTTTTTTATTAATCTCGGTTGAAGCTGGTAAAAAAGCATTTCTCCTGTCATAGGCCTAGCAGCTCCGATAGCCAATACTTAAAATTCCCCAATCCAATTTTCCAAAAAAACATAAACATTTCTTTGGATAATTTAACGATCCTCTAATGTTTAGTGTAGGATTCTTATTGGGGATGGAGGATCCATAAAACTAGAACTCTTTTCGTTCTTAAGCCGACGTTTCGCTTCATTTAAAAGCTTTCTCAGGGCACAGGAAATATACAAAAACAAACAGAAATAATAATAGACCACAAGTCACAATGGAACGATGTACAGTGAAAACTAACGAACAATTAACAAGTTGGCATTAAAAGAACTAATAAATAAAGTGAAAATTAAAAGCGTAGAGCAAGAGATCGGCTTCAACAATAGATTTTTCCCTCTTTTTTGCGCGCATGTTCTAGGGGAACAGCGTGCTATCGTTTTGTCCAAATGTCTGTAATTTTGGATTATTGAGCCGATAATGGTCTCAATCGACAAGGTTGGACTCACCGATGACGAATCCGGTGTCAAAATCGATTCTGTCCGGCCTGCCGTCCGTCCGGCCGAGGACACGATAACTGTCGTCAGAAGCAAGCTAGGAAATTGAAACTTTCAAGGTAGGTCGCGCATCAGAATGCCGCGGTTAGGTTCGGTAATGGGCCAAAGCGATCGAATATTTTCGGAGTTATAGGCACTTGAAATTTTGAAGTTTTTTATTTTTTATTTCAGAAACTACTGGAGCGATTGGATTCAACCTTGGCAGTTAGGTGGAGTACAACGACGAGCAACTTTGAGCCAAATTTCGACAGGATCATATTGTCAGTAAATTCAAAAAAATTTTTTTTTCGAAATTTTTTTCCAAAAAATTTTTTTTGTCGGAAACCATTCATCATATCCAAAAAATTTCCTTTCACACTTTGAGCTTCATATTTCACAGTAGTGTACCAAATTTCGGTTCGATACGATCATAAGTTTTGGAGATATCGGGAAAAAATATGTCAAACTTCGAGGTTTTCTTCTCGATATCGTTGTTTTTTTCGGTATAACTCGAGAAATACTGATTCAGTCCTGATGAAACTTCGCAGCTAGTTTGAAGATACTGGAAGACAACTTGATGCAAAATTTTGTGATAATCGTGTTATTAGAACAATTTGAAAAAAAAAATTCTGTGATTTTCTTGTCATATCATCCTCATTAAATTCTGTATGAACCTCCGAACTGTAATTTTTCGATGAAGTACTGGATTTCAATTCGATCTGATATGTAATCCTGGAAATATTGGAGAAATTAAATTTTGAATGGGTATATCTGCGGAATCATTGGGTGGATTTTACCCATTCACGAATTCGGCCTTCGTAACTAAGGTCCAAACCTTCTCTACAAATATCGAGTTTCTAAGTTTTTTTCGGAAGTTATTGTGTTTACGCAGTTGGCCGTTAGGCTGACATTAAACACAATATCTTCCGGAAGAAACGACTTAGAAACTCGATATTTGTAGAGTAGGTTTGGGCTTAATTACGAAGGTTGAATTCGTGAATGGGTGAAATCCGGCTAATGATTCCGTATATATATCCATTCAGAATTTTATTTTTTCAATATTTCCAAAAATACAGAATAGTCGAATTTAAATCCAGTAATTTATCAAAAAAAAATTTCAAAAAGCACTGCCGTGAAGGCACCAGCTGTTGCGTGCATGTTCAAATTCGTTGCTGAAGCGGTCATCTACATTGAACATGCGCGCAAAAGCTGCTGCTTCACTGCAGTGCTTTTTGAAATTTTCATGAATAAGTTATATTTTTATTAGATATATGATAGCAAGAGGAAATATAAACATAAATATAGATGACCACGTACATACCAAAGCTATAAGGTTTACCTCGGTAAACAAAATAAACTCTGCAACGCAAACATAAGGAAGAACAGAACGTAAAATGCACAGCGTCTTTAAGTTTCACTTAATTCATTAGTTCTTTTAATGCCAACTTGTTAATTGTTCGTTTGTTTTCACTGTACATCTTTTCATTGTGACTTGTGGTCTATTATTATTTCTGTTTATTTTTGTATATTGCCAGTGCCCTGAGAAAGCTTTCAAAGAAACCGAAACGTCGGCTTAAGAACGAAAAGAGTTCTCGTTTTATTGATCCTTCGTTCCTAATAAGAAACCTACATTAAACATTAGAGGATCGTTAAATTATCTCAAGAAATGTTTATGTTTTTTTGGAACCTAACAAAAATAGGAAACAGCGTCTTTAATTTTCACTTAATTTATTAGTTCTTTTGATGCCACCTTGTTAATTGTTCGTTCGTTTTCACTGTACATCTTTTCATTGTGACTTGTAGTCTATTATTATTTCTGTTTGTTTTTGTTTATATTCCCAGTGCCCTGAGGAAGCTTTTGAATGAAGCGAAACGTCGGCTTAAGAACGAAAAGAGTTCTCCTTTTATTGATCCTTTATTCCCAATAAGAAACCTACATATACATTTCTACCCAAAAACTCAACCACCCCAACCACAAACAACACAACAACCTTACCTCATCATGTCACCAAAACTTGCAACCACATGATTAACCAAGAACTAATAAGTCAACGCACAAAAGAAGACGAAGAAGTCTTCACTAACTAGCTCGACGCCGAACTGATAGAGCTATATTACAGGATTATAATAGCCCCAAATTCACGTAGGTTTATAATTATCCCCCAACGTATTTCTCTCCCCTGTGAAAAGCTCCGGAGACTGAATTTTCCGCCATACGAATAGCGGGGGTGGTTTCCCTTATGCCACACCCTCCACCCTCGAAAAACGAAGTGAACGCTCCAATGAGGGAGGGAGAAGAGACTTCAATCTTCCCGGTTGCACCCCCTGATGGCGATCCCACCTCGGATGAAAATCAATTCCAAAGGGAGAGATGAAGGAGTACTCTTTGTTTGGGGAAATATCTCCTAAAACCTCAGTAGGAATACCTGGATGCGTTGGTTGGAAAACTCGTTTGCTCTTTTGATTAGAATGGATAACGAAACATTATTTTGGATGGATTGGGATGTTTGGCTGTTGAAGGAAAATCGATGGAGGTTGGAGTGAAGGCAACTACAATGAGCTAGAGGAAAACCTGAGGAAATGGTATGATATACAGGTGATTTGTATGAATTGAAGGTGATTTAAGTATAATTTTTTAGGTTATTTCTAGATATACACTCCCGCATCTGAACAAGAACTATCAAAAATTGAATAAATAATTATTTATAGAAAACACCCTCGTGGATTGCAGGATTTGAATTATTTGACAAGAGCAGTTTCTCAGAAAAATGTTTGATAACGAACAATTTTGGAACAATGCCAATGATCAACATCATTAGACAATATCGAGAATATTCGCCGAATTTTATTCTTTTGATTGTTTTACTTTTTGGGAATCATGCCAAATTGACAATTTCAAAAAAACCACTCCAAGCCGCAAGGGCGTTTTCCATGAAAAATTGTATTTAATTTTTAATAGTTCTGTTTCAGATATTGGGAGTGAAAACCCAGAAAAAACCTAAAAAAATCTAGAAAAGCACTGCCGTGAAGGCAGCAGCTTTTGCGCGCATGTTCAATGTAGATGACCGCTTCTGCAACGAAATTGAACTAGCGCGCGAAAGCTGTTGCCTTCACGGCAGTGCTTCTCTAGGTTTTTTTCGATAAATTACTGGATTTCAATTCGATCTAATCTGTATTTTTGAAAATATTGGAAAAATAAAATTTTGAATAGGTATATCTACGGAATCATTAGGCGGATTTCACCCATTCACGAATTCGACCTTCGTAATTAAGCCCCAAACCTTCTCTAAAAATCTCGAGTTTCTGAGTCGTTTCTTCCGGAAGTTATTGTGTTTACGGTCGGACTAACGGCCGACTGCGTAAACACAATAACTTCCGAAAGAAACAACTTGGAAACTCGATATTTGTACAGAAGGTTTGTACCTTAATAACGAAGGCCGAATTCGTGAATGGGTGAAATCCACCCAATGATTCCGCAGATATACCCATTCAAAATTTTATTTTCCCAATATTTCCAGAAATACAGATAGATCGAATTGAAATCCAGTACTTCATCGAAAAATTACACTTCGAAGGTTCATACAGAATTGAATGAGGATGATATGATAAGAAAATCACAGAATTTTTTTTTTCAAATTGTTTTAATGACAAGATCGTCACGAAATTTTGCATGAAGTTGTCTTTTAGAATCTTCAAACTAGCTACGAAGTTTTATCAGGATTGAATCAGTATTTCTCGAGAAATACCGAAAAAAGCGACGATATCGAGAAAAAAACCTCGAAATTTGACATATTTTTTCACGATATCTCCGAAACTTATAATCGTATCAAACTGAAATCAGGTACACTGCTGTGAAATATGAAGCTCGAAGTCGAAGTGGAATTTTTTCCTGGATATGATGAACGATTTTCGAAAAAAAAATGTCTTGGAAAAAGTTTTGAAAAAAAATTTTTTCAGGATTTACTGACAGTATGATCCTGCCAAAATTTGGCCCAAAGTTGCGCGTCATTATACTCCACATAATTGCCAAGTTTGAATCCAATGGCTCTCGTGATTTCTGAAATAAAAAATAAATAACTTTAAAATTTCAAGTGTCTATAACTCCAAAACTATTCGACCGATTGGGCCCATTAATGAACTCAATCGTGGCATTCCAATGCGCGACCTACCCTGAAAGTTTCAAGTTGTTATCTCACTCCGTTCGACAGTTATCGTGTCCACGGCCGGCCGGCCGGAAAGGATCGATTTTGACACCGGATTCGTCATCAGTGAGTCCAATCTAGGTGTTGTAGGCCAATATCGGGAAAAAAATTCGAGAATTACAGACATTTGGACAAAACGATAGTACGCTGTTCCCCTAGAACATGCGCGTAAAAATTATACGAAATACTCCTAAAAAGCTTTAATCAATATCACAGCAACACGGGTTCACTTGATACGGAAGTTTTCTATTTCTACTTCTCTTGGTTTATTATTTGATGAAATCAAACAATAAACCTTAGTTAACGACCAAATAAAGGTACTCCCCCTGAAAATTTCACAATTTACATTTCGAAATATGTAGATTTGAATGAACCTATTGAAAAAATCCGTCCGTTCGCCGTCCGTTCTCTGAGGCTTTTCTCTGAAAGTACTGAACTGAAAACCGCGAAACTTGGTAGAATAATCCGATGTCGTTCAATTCTGATCCCACAAGCTTTTCAGCAGGCTCAGTGTACCCTAAGAGCTCGAAATTTGGAGTTGAAGGGGAAAAAAATTATTTCCCGAAAACTCACCACTGAATTTTCATGAAACTCTGAAAGTTGATTACTGTTGCATAACTCAACCTGAAAATTTTCACCCGATTAATTTCCGACTAGTGGTCCCTGAGTTATAAAGAAAAACGCTGCAAATTTCCAATAATCCCGAAAATGAATCATCGCATTCGGTTCTAAGATTGGAATTCAGTGGAATAATCGGTGAACTTTCCATCCACAATCATATATCCACCTAAAAGTAGATGAGAAAATTGATTACCAAATTTTCAACACATATCGAGGAATTTGTAACGGATTCGTTTATTATTTTATAAACACAATGTACAAATGCCCCATCGATATTCTTGACAATTTCATGAAAGTTAGTAGTTCGAATTGAATACTTTTGGGTTTTCTCCCCCAATATCTGAAACATAACTACTAAAAATCGGATAAAATTATTATTTATTGAAATCACCCTACGGATTACGGGATTTAAGATTCAATTTATTCATGAAGCTCATTTATATCTTGAATAAAACTTATATATTATTCATAAATCATTGGTTCTTCACAACACAAACACCAATTCCATGAAAAAATCCATTTGAAACATTGAAATCTCAATAAATACTCTTGTATAACTGAATAACACTTTTACATGCAGAATGCGAATTAAGTAGCGTAATTCAAAATAATGAAGATTTCCGCAACACTCGGTTGATCGGAGGTTTCATCAATTTTGTTTTGAGAAGTGCAATTATCGTCAACAGGTGGATATCTGTTACAGGTTTCAATCGAAATCCAATATTTGCCATGCTGAGAGTTTGAAATAAGGGTGAATATAAAAGATAATGAGCATGTATTTGAGAAAACAAATTGGAGGATACATGCAAAAAGTCAATAACAAACCGGAAATCTCATCAATTGTAGAGAATCTAATACCAAGAGCAGAAGCTTTATACTAACATGGGAGCCGATGAGCCACCTGTTTTAGTTCTATGATTCAATTTTGGAAAGCTTCAATTTTTTCAGCCAGGTAGGAATGGAGATAATTTAAGAGATTTCCGCTAATATCGCAGTTCTCTGAATGAATATTCCGAAATACAAGAGGTTTGATACCGCTGCTCGCATTTCAGAATTTTTTTCAGAAGAACTTTGAATCCTGCTATAATATTTACTAGCCGATATTGGCGGACAATCTTAAAAATTGTTTTATTCCACTGTCAAACTTTCTACTTGTGGTACTCGCGACGATGAAAGTGTGATGAATATCGCTAAAGAATTTGCACATTAAGCTGGAAAAATAATGAACCTTTGTGTAAAATTCGTAGCGTATTCTAATCGTTCTGATCGATCATGAAGAAATTCCTCACAAGTTTGTGCATCAGCTTTCGCAAATTTGTTATCAAGTTTTAATATGTTCAGATCAATCGCGTGAAAACATAAAAATATCCTCAGTACCCGACTCAAAACTTTAATATTATGCTGGTCAAGACCTAACAATGCGAGAAGAACGTAAACAAAAGGTCAAGATTTATTATTATTCTCTCATTGAAATCATAAACAATCAGTAACATAGTAACATAATAGTTTCACATATAATTAAACGAAAGGGATACTGACTAACAAGCGCGTAAAAAGCAAAACAAAGACCATGAACAGTAATGCTTCCGCATTAAATAATAATAACTCATTCAGGATTGATTTCTCTGTTTGCTCTTCAAGGGTAAAGGTTACCAGATTCCCAGGTAAAAGACTCGGTAATCTCATCTCAACGTACCGATTTTTACAGGACATCTTTCATTAGCAGCGATAAAATCTCCTAGAAGTCATTGTTCATGACTTAGTAGTTCTAATTTGTAAAAATCGTAACGTTCATTTCACTTCCAAGGTCTTGAAGATCAGGAAACCAATAAGGATTTTGCTTTGATCGTGAATAAAATAAACTTTCGTTCGTAAACATGAAAAAATTAAGTCACAAATAGATTGGATGATGTAATTTATAAAATAAAGGATGGAAGATGAAACGGAATGGGTTCTTGATGTTGCTGAGTTAGTTTGTTGGTGTTGAATAATCATACCTCCATTGATTAGCTAATAATCCCTAATATATCCTTGGTAGCAGAAGTTTTCAACGAACTGATATGTTTTTTCAAAATCAAGGATTATAAATCTCACCTCTTTTCTGGTTTGCATGGTTGAAAGAGATCCCAAAAAAATTGAGGGAACGGCACACATCATAGAGAAAATTCTCTTCTTTAAAATGAATCGAACAAATTCTTGCATGGACCGATGGACACCAGTTCTTCATTTCCTGTAAAATCAACCAAAACTAATTTATATCTCGTATTTCTTTTGATATCGTCCGGAAGACGTGGCCGGGATAAGTTTCGCCGTCACTTCAGAACTTTTTTTTGAAAATCTCTGCATCCATTTTATTTTAAATTATTCAAAAACAAAAAACCAACTGCCCGGCAAGAGAATTAATAAAAAAAATCTTTGTTACTGTTAGCAACCGATTCAAAGCCTACTACATTATCACCCTATACAGGGTCTTTCACGAGGAACCTCACCCATATTTATACGGGAAACTACTGAACGTATTTTCATGAAATTCAGCACTTATAAGTATTTCACGATGCTGATGAAATCTAAAATATTTTCAAGGCATGAGCACCTCCGGTTTTTCCGGAAATGACGTCAACTTCCGTTTTTCGAATTAGAACACCATTTTTTTATTGCAGAAATAGATTCCTTAGAAAATTCCAATTTATTTTGATGTAACATTTTTCAGTTTTGGTTGGAAAATTCTCTCTGAGCGGGAAAATTCGAAAACAAAATCGAAAATAGAGCTCCGCTGAAACAAGAATAACTTCGAGGTTTTTGGATGGAAAATTTTCATTTCTGGGATTTTTCAAGATGTAAGATTGATGTATCCACTTTGAAAATCGAAATCGCGATTCATGATACAGGGGGTGAAAAAATCGCTTTCAAAGTTAGGGATGACAAAATCGTGAAAAATCAATTTTTTCAAATTAGAACCCCATTTTTTTATAGCAGATATTGAATCTACGTTAAAAAATAATGTGAGTGTATGCATCACACCCTTGCCCTAAAGTGGATATTTTCTGAGTTATTCACAAAAAACTGTTTTTCGTCTTGAATTTTCAGCTATTTCTTTTCCCTTCACGCCAAAAAGATGACATTTTCAGGAACTGTTACTTAAACCATGTTTTGGATTTTACTACCCTAATATGCAAGAGAAAAAAGTTACAGGTTGTTCCTAAATAGATGGCGAATTTGGATTCGAATTTGTATCGGAAACCTCTTTATTTCAACTAATCGGCCATCGGTTTTCTCTCCAGTGATAAATAAATAATTCCTTATGAACCATATGCAAAAACTTACCATGTTTTACATTATTTTTTTTTAATGATAGATATCATTAATTACATCTACCAAATTCCTCTTTATTCAGTAGCATTTTGTGTTTACTATTAATTTGGTGATAATTCGTATTGAGTTATAAAATCGATCACTATGCCTAATTTTACCAATGAAGGTTATTTAAATCTCATTCTACTTCATGGAGAATTTAATAAAGTTGTAGATAGAACGATTCGACTGTTCATTGAGAGGTTTCCTGACCGACCCAGACCAACGAGAGATACCATTAACAGAACCATGACAAACTTGAGAAATGTCGGATCTTTCGTTAAGAAAACTACACACAGAGAAAAAAGTGTAGTAGAAGATGAGAACAACGAAATTACAGCTCTTGCATATTTTCGTGTGAATCCTCAAAATTCTCTCAAAGATGCCGAGATTGATCTGGGATTATCTCAATCGAGTGTTTGGAGAATATTAAAAAAACATAAAATGCACCCATATAAATTCAATAGGGTACAGCATTTGAAGGAAACTGATTTCGTCAGGAGAACAGAGTTTTGCGAAGCTATGATGATTCGATTTCAAGAGAATGAAAACTTTTTGGACTGTATAATTTGGACAGATGAATCTAAATTCACAAAGAATGGTTCTTTCAATAGGCATAACAGTCATTATTGGGATGAAGAGAACAACCACCACTTCAGACAATGGAACTTTCAAGAGACCTGGAGTTCCAATGTTTTTGCGCCATCAAAAATAATGCAATTCTCGATGTTCACATTTATGATGGGACTTTAACTGGTAAGATAGAACACTACACATGTTTGCATTATTTAAAGAATGTTCTTCCTTAGGAGATAGATATTCTGACATATTGACTCAAATAATTGAGCCGCTAGTACAGAACCATAATGACTTATGGTATCAACAAGATGGCGCGCCTCCACACAATTCACTCAATGTGTCAAATATCCTCTACAGGCTATTTGAAGATCGATGGTTGGCGAACAATGGTCCACATCTTTGGCCACCACGTTCTCCCGATTTAACTCCTTTAGACTATTATGTTTGGGGTAGGATAAAAAATATTGTCTACTCAACTCCCCTGACTGATAAAGAGGACTGCATAGAACGAGTCAGAAATGCGTTCAGGTTTGTTTAGATTTTTAGATTCATAGTTTTGAAACTCAATTTGGTTTTAAACACTTTTGCAGATCTCTTCCTCCCGATGAAATAAGAAGAGCAACGCACGAAGCATTCCTGAGGCGTATAAATAAATATCTAGAAATTAACGGTCAAAACTTTGAGCATCTTCTCTAGTTATAACTGCGAGAGTTTGCCATGGTTCTCCTAATAGTAACTTGAAGTCAATTTCAAGAAGGGGTGAAAAATCTACAGCATGGTTCAAATAACAGTTCCTGAAAATTTCATCTTTTTGGCGTGAAGGGAAAAGAAATAGCTGAAAATTCAAGACGAAAAACAGTTTTTTGTGAATAACTCAGAAAATATCCATTTTAGGGCAAGGGTGTGATGCATACACTCACATTATTTTTTAACGTAGATTCAATATCTGCCATAAAAAAATGGGGTTCTAATTTGAAAAAATTGATTTTTCACGATTTTGTCATCCCTAACTTTGAAAGCGATTTTTTCACCCCCTGTATCATGAATCGCGATTTAGATTTTTAAAGTGGATACATCAATCTTACATCTTGAAAAATCCCAAAAATGAAAATTTTCCATCCAAAAACCTCGAAGTTATTCTTGTTTCAGCGGAGCTCTATTTTCGATTTTTTTTTCGAATTTTCCCGCTCAGAGAGAATTTTCCAACCAAAACTGAAAAATGTTACATCAAAATAAATTGAAATTTTCTAAGGAATCTATTTCTGCAATAAAAAAATGGTGTTCTAATTTGAAAAACGGAAGTTGACGTCATTTCCGGAAAAACCGGAGGTGCTCATGCCTTGGAAATATTTTAGATTTCATCAGCATCGTGAAATACTTATAAGTGCTAAATTTCATGAAAATACGTTCAGTAGTTTCCCGTATAAATATGGGTGAGGTTCCTCGTGAAAGACCCTGTATTGATGGATGGTTTTACATCATGTATATTGAAACATTACTGGCACCTTCAAACTACCTGAATAGACAGTTCAGTTTTTGTACCAAAAATTTGAATGTATGAAAAAAAATTTATGTATGAAATAAAAAGTTTTACGATACACGGCCCTGAAATGTCATTAAAATACTCGTCTAGAAATTCCAGACTCGGCTCCTTCGTCGCACCGTCCGTGAACTTCTAAACTCGTACATTAATGAGCCATTTCCAGGCCTTGTAACCGAAATTACTATTGAATAATTCTGTATGTCTTTCCAATACAAAATGTATTTTTCTAACGTGTCCGCTATTCTAACGTATTCTGATCACTTTTAGAGTTCATTTTCGAGCTTCTTGAACTTTTGGTGTACTGGAAGTGCTTGTAATATCATTGTATAAATATTTATACAATGGTAATATTCGATTCCTTGCTTTTTGCGCGCATGTTCTGGGGAACAGCGTGCTATCATTTTGCACAAATGTCTGTAATTTTAGAATTTTGAGCCGAAAATGATCTCAAATGACTAGGTTGGACTCACTGATGACCAATCCGGTGTCAAAAACGATTCTGTCCAGCCGGCCGTTTGTCCGTAGGCACTATTACGGTCATACGGAGAATCCTATCGACCTGAAACTTTCAGAGTAGCTTGCTTTTCAAAATACGACGGTAAAGGTCAATAATGGGCAAAATCTGTCAAATAGTTTCGGAGTTAGAGCGTTTTATATTTTTGACGTTATTTTGGCGATATTTCGGAAACTACTGAAACGATTGGATCGAAACTTGGCACTTAGTTGGAGTATAGCAACGCGCAACTTTTCGCGAAATTTTGTTGGGATCATAGTAGCAGTAAATTAAAAAAAATTGTTTTCAAAATTTTCTTCGACAAAAAATTTTTTTTGGCGAACTGAGCTTCATATTTCACAGCAGTGTACCAAATTTCAATTTGATACGGCTATTAGTTTTGGAGATTTTCGATAAACTTTGGAACATTTCGTGGTTTACTTCCCGATATCGTTGTTTTTTTTTCGGTATGACTCAAGAAATACTGATTCCATCATGATGAAACTTTGCGGCTAGCTTGAAGATGCTTGTAGACAACTCTGTGCAAAATTTCATGATGAAGATTCATGAAGATTTTCGTGAGGACCATATGAAAAAAGATCGCGAAATCTTTCCATCGAGGAGTTAACCTGGCGGGATCAATACGTGAATAGGTGACCGCTTTAGCAAGAAATTATGACGAGCCCCTAAAATCTCTTGATCTCTTGTCGGTGCTTTCCCAAGAATTCGTCTCAAATATGAACTCACTCCTTTCAGATTCTTTTCAACCGATCAATACATTCTAACCAATCAATTATCCTGATGAAAATAGAATAATGTTCATTCGTCTTCCTTTCCTAACGGTTCCTTCTAAAACTATCTAATGAATGGATAAATATAACGGTACCTGTCTTGCAGTAAACTCTTCTATTTCTCAATATCTTCATTCAGTATAGAAATCAGCCATGAAAACACATTTCTTTCTCAAATTACTGGGATTTTGGATGACTTTAACGTTTGAAACTTCGGCTTCGAACAGGGTGAAACGTCTAGTATGGCCACCTGGTGGGGATAAAATACAGGTGAGTGTTTTCTCTTTCATTCAACAGTTTCTAAATCTCCCCGAATATAATAGAGTCAAAGATTCCTCTAGTTCCTTAGCAACTTTGTGTTAGTGATCAGAGGAACAAAATGAAAAATATTAACAGTTATGGATATAAAATAGCTTAACTACTGACATCACCAATTACAAAGAAATAAAAAAAGAAGTATAGATCCACAGCGATTTAACAATTCACAACAAAAAATAATCAGAATATATACAGCAGAGAACTCTTTGAACAGTACAGAAGCTAAACTCTTCAGAAGTGGTAGAAGTATTTGTTAAATATATAAAAAGCGAAAAAACTAGTCTACTTCTTGTTTATGTTAGCTTTTGTTCGGTTTGTAGAGTTTTTGCTATATATATTTCGATTTTTTTAATTTCATATCGTAGTGTTGTTGTGTTTCTTGTTTGCTTCTTTGTGATTTGTCAATGTCAATACATACTTATGCGACTTACTACATGCATCTGAATTCTTTCCGGCTCAATGTCAGTATAAATCTAGCAGAACAATTTTTGATATATAAAAACGGAGGTGCTGGGTTAACTTCCTTCCAAAATCTTTTTTCTTTGAAAAATCAGCAAAATTTTCGTGGACAAATCAACGGCACAAATAATTTTATGGATATCACACAAGTTTTGGCATATATATTTTTATTGCGAGAAAGCGAAAGTACTAGTCTACCTTAAGTTTTACTTTCGCGGTTTCTCGAGAAACCCGACGATTTTTTGTGAAAATATTGACGACACAAGTCAGCACAAATGTAGCACAAATTTTTCCACTCCATTTCAAGAAAAAATTTTTCATTTATGATTTCTTGGAATATGAGAGGGACTCTCAGAAAAATTCTAACGGCACAACTCAGTTTATGTACAGCACAATCTATTTCAGCCATTGAAACCCAGTTTTCGAAAAGAGCTGGGCTGGCCTATTTCGGATATTTTGTGGAATATGTTGTTACTCTTCGCCAACAAAAAGAGAACTAAGATACAGTAACTTAGATACTTAGTATCTACGTTACTGTGACGTTACGTTACTAAGATACTTTTTCCTGACAGCTAACTTTTTTGATATGAATTCTGAAAATTCTTTCAGATGATCGCTGGAGTTGGTATTCCTGTAGATTTAGAGGAGGAAAAACTTATTTTTGGCATGGTTTATAAGGCTTCCTATCCGTTACCGAACAATATCACCCAACTGCAGTACAGCAATACAATTTATCAGAGGAGTGAAAGGTCGATAGAGTCTTCACATAGAAATATCATAGAATATTTGGAAAGGTAAATTTATGTTTCTGAATGGTTATAATGGCGTTAATTCATCTACGGCACATACATGGCGTCTTTAAATATTATGTCTGTTGATTCTTCTTGTTTCTTCTTCAATGCACTTGCAGTTCTCATAGTATTGAGATAAAATTCTTCGAATAAATGAGTAAATAGTACATATAGTAGTCACAAGACCTTGAAAGTAATTTTTCTGGACGATTTCAACAAAACAAAGTAATTGTACAGCATACAATAAGTCAATATTCAAAAACGGTAGACAAGTTTGTATTTCATCATACAGGGTGAGTCTTTAAGTTGTACATTAATTTTGACCATGGATTCCATGGTCATCGAATAAAACACTTTTTTAATTCGCCATTTTTCCAGATTCGGCTCCGGTGAAAAGATACAGGCTTTCTAAATCCCAAAAAAAAATCAGTTTTTTTCTTGAAGCTTCTATATGGTAACTCCGAATAAGATGAATTTTGGTGTGAAGTAATCACTTCCATCCTACTTCAAACAGTTTCCGAGTTAGACTCGCCGATTCATAAAATTATACGGAATGTGTGAAGAATGCAGATACATTTTTATCTTATCTGATCATAAGAATCTTCGATCATTTTGAAATATTTGATTATTCTGTATAATTTCTCCTTAAGCGCACTGTTTTGCAGGTATTCAACGTTGAATATTATAAAATCGGATGAAAATTCGAAAAATTTCCTTATATTCATGGATCCGTCCCTGATCTAGTTAAGGAATTAAATTAAGCTGGATTCACGTTCATGCGGACCATAGCATACACAGAAATATTCATCTATTTCACCTAGAACTAATATTAGGTATATGCATAGATGTAACATTAAGTTATCATTTCTATGGGTATATGGCATTTCATGACCACACCACAGACATAGTCCTTGTCTATGGACTAGACTTCCTATAACCATAACATTCTAGAGAACCTTTTTAGGTTAGTTGATTGATTTCATAAAATTCATTTATAAATTTCGTGAACAAAGTATAATTATGGAGTTTTCAATATGAGAATGGGCGAGGATGGAATTGTGAATAATTTTATAGTGGAATGAAATTGGGTATTGCATGAACATGAAGATCAGTGTTTCAAGTCCAGTGTAGTGAAATGTTTTCCTTGCGATAATATGTAATTCCTCACATTGGATTGGTTATTCTGCAAAAGAGATCACCGTAAGGGATATCTGTGGTGAACTTGCAAACAAAGTGCAGGAGTGTATTAGCACATTGAGAAATATTTGAATGCTTATAAGTTTTTACCTGAGCCGAATCTGGAAAAATGGCAAATGAAAAAAGGGTTTTATTTGATGAAAGGAATCTATGGTTAAAATTAATGTACAACTTACCCTGTATGTCAATTTTCGGAAATATTGGGAATATTATGACAAATTTATCATTTCTACATTTCCCAAATAACGCCCGAGCTCGCTTCAATGTTTTTCTAGATTTGTTTTTATTCCTTTATATTCATTATTTCAGTAATGATAACAGTTTTCTTTTTTTTAGTTTTCTGTATGTGCAGAACCAATACAGTAAGGAATGTGTTTTGAGGACTATATGCGAGGCAGCTGTACCAAATTTTGATGAAAGAGGTGGATTCATGAATGAAATATTGAACATCATATTCGGGTAAGTACATGATGAAAGATGCAAAAAACCTGTGAAAACACACAGATTCGATGTTGAACTATCGAAAAAGTTATATCCATCATACAATTGTGAAGTTATATTTTTCTTTCAAAAGGACTTCAATCTAGCTTGTGGACTGATTTGTCTTGAGTAGAATAGTAAATGAAAATTATATTCATTATTTCAGGTCAATGGGGGACACTCTGAAGCACCATGATGATGAAACTTACCTAGAAGCATTGAATGTGGGCATAGAAAATCCTGCTGAATGCAGAATGCGATATTCCAAATGCAAAACTAGCCTGTTTAGTGTCATTTCTAAAGAACACAATTCATTATGAACTCAGATTCAGTTTCAGCGAAAACTACTATTTAAATATAGAATTAACTGAATATGCATGAACAATATACAGCACTTGAAATTCTGTGATGAGTTATAAAGTAAAAATGTAGTACTATTGCATCCGTGCTGAATGCAAGATGGGATATCCCAAATGCAAAACTAGCCTATTAAGTGTCATTTCTAAAGAACACAATTCATAATGATACTAGATTCAATTTCGATGTTAACTCACTAACAACTCTCTAAATATAAAATTAATTCAATTTAAATGAATACAGCACTCGAATTCTTTGATGAAGTATAAAATAAATACATCGCACCTATACAAAGGAATAAATAATTCAAAAAAATATACATAGTTTTTCCAAAAAATTAATTGATTATTAATTATTATTTCTGATCTCTGGTGAATGAATGCATAATTGTCGATTTGCCAAAATGGGTCTAAATTGTTTCCGTTGGCCTTCAGGGCTAATTTAAATTGACCCGGAATTCCCTATGACAATCAAAATTCGAACCTGCATTGTATTCCACAGACATGGGAACAAAAGAACTTCAATCCAGCTTGCGAACTGATTTGTCTTGAGTAGAATTATAAATGAAAATTAAATTCATTATTCCAGGTCAATGGGAGACACTCTGAAGCACCATGATGATGAGACTTACCTAGAAGCATTGAGTGTAGGCATAGAAAATCTTGCTGAATGCAGAATGCGATATTCCAAATGCAAAACCAGCCTATTTAGTATCATTTCTAAAGAACCCAATTCATTATGAACTCAGATTCAATTTCAGTGAAAACTATTATTTAAATATAGAATTAACTGAATATGAACCATCTACATCACTTAGAATTCTGTGATGAGTTATAAAATAGAAATGCAGTACTATTGCACCCATATTGAAGGCAAGATGGGATATCCCAAATGCAAAACAAACCTATTAAGTGGAATTTCTAAAGAACACAAGTCATGAGGATCTCAGATTCCATTTCAATGTTAACTCACTAACTACATTCTGAATATAAAATTATTTCAATGAAAATGAATGTAGCACTGTAATTCTGTGATGAAGTATAAAATAAAATAGCAGAGATATCGCACCCATAGTCATATAAATAATTTGAAAAAATATAGATAGTTTTTCCGAAAAATCAATTGATAATTAATAATTATTTCTGATTTCTTGTGAATGAATGCATAATTGTCGACTTGCCAAACTGGGCCTAAATTGCTTCCGGTGGCCTTCAGGGCTAATTCAAATTGACCCGGAATTCCCTATGACAATCAAAATTCGAACCTCCATTGTTTTCTACGAAGATGGGAGCCTATACTTCTTCAAATTCCAAGTTCACAGTGTCATCGTCACAATTGTCTGGAATTAAATGCTATATTATTATTGGGTAATTGATACCGCAACAATTACGGAATAAGCTTCATCGGAATAGTCCTTCAGGTAAATTGCTTTCTGGAGAATTCTCACAGTAGGTAAGTCACCTGTTGATATTTTTCCCAATTCTGAGAAGGCATTAAGTGAACGTTAATTAAAAACTGGATCACTTCAGGCAGTATAAAACAAAACAACATGGTGTATGTTTATTCGGACTTCGGAGGGTTTTCTTATATTTAAATGAATGGAATGTGAAGAAGACAGAATGATTAAGCAATAAATTCGATTCACTCTTATAAGATCAGTCGGTAGGCTATGGAATTATGACAAATTTCACGTTGTATATTTAAAAATGTAAGAAAAGAATTGGCATGGGGACTGCAGATTTTACGCTTTCGTCGAAAGGCAAGATTTGGTATATTTTTCCCAATATTTTCGGCAGGAGGAATTGAATCATGCTGAAATTTAACGAACTGGTGTTCAATAGTAGCCTCAAGATATGTGCCAAATTTCATAAAAATCTGATGGGAAGTTTCTATAAAACAATGTTTTCGTACAAAAATTTCGAAAATTTCTGAAAAATTATTTTCGAATTTCTGCAATTAGAATTCTCTCAAACTTTTTCACAGAATTACCTGTCAGTTTTTTTCAACCAACTACAAAGTTTCTATCTGATTTCGTTCGTCTCTTCTCGAGATATTGAAATACCCTCGAGAATTCCAATGGTTATAACTCCGAAACTATACAGCCGATTTCGTTCATTGACGAACCTTATTGAGATATTTAAGATAGCAACCTACTTTGAAAATTCCAATACTTTAGGTCCTATTCTCCGAAAGTTAGAGCAGCTAAGAACGGAGGGCGGTAGGATAAAATTGAATTCGATATCGTATTCTTCATCAGTGAGATATAGTCGTTTGGAACCATTTTCAGCAAGAAATTCGAAAAAAACCGACATTTGCGATAACGATAACTCACTGCTGCCCAATTTGAAACATAATAGTTTGTAGATTTTTCCTGGGTTTTCACTCTCAACATCTGAAGCACTAGTTGAAACTAAATAAAAGTTATTTTCAATGGAAAATGCCCTTGCGGATTGCTGGATTGAACTGTTCGAAGGCCTACCAAACCATTTTAGTGAATATACAGGGTGTTTCATCATAAACTGGTCAAACATATATACCCGTATAGATGACATTGAGAAAGTCATTTCTGCCTCATGACATATACCCCGTTTTCGAAGCATAAGCGAGATACGGGGTTTAATGTCAACTTTGAGCAATATTCTGATAACTGTGGTGACCTTTGAAATAACGGTTTTTGGTCATATCTTAGTATTTTTCAGTGCTCAATTCAATTGTTTTGTAGAATTCGGGAAAAAATATTTCAAAATGGCGGAAAACCTACAAAGTTGGAATTTTTTGTTTTCGATTGCCAAACTGGATATCATTATTTCATGTATTATGTACTCAATTTTCTGAGATTTTCCGTGAATACATTTTTCCAAAATTCAAACACAACTTTTATTTTTATGTCTACAGTGAACAAAAAATTTCACCCAAAATTGTTGAAATCTTTCGAGGTAGAACTTACCTTCATTCTGAACACTGGTGTGAAAACATTGGTGTTCATTTTATAGCCTTCCAAACGGAGTATTTAAATAATTTTTATTCGATAAACTGGTGACCTTACGGAGAGCAAAATTGTGCTAATGGGTCCCCAGAATGACCCGGATAGAATTATGAATTTATCAAAAAAAAAATTTTTTTCAAAAAAACTTCGATGGGTTCGAACTTGCTCCACTTACGGACAATAGGGCCGCGTATGAGTTGAATTTATTCTGATTATAATGACGTCCGTTACCAAGCAACGGTAGTTAATCGAATTTGACCCTATTTTCCGAATGCGGGGAGAGTTCGATTCCTACCAAAGTTTTTTTGAAAAAAATTTTTTTTTTATGAATTCATATTTCTATTCGAGTCATTCTGAGGACCCATTAGCACAATTTTGGCCTCCGTAGGGCCACTAGGTTCTCGAATGAAAATTATTCAAGTACTCCGAGCGGAATGTTTGGAAGGCTCTAAAATGAAAACCAATGGATATTTCTATACTATACTAATTGAATAAGGTGACGCTGGGTCGAAAAAGTCGTCCCACATATCAGCGATCTCCTTCGTAGCCGTTAGAGTTAGGAGGAAGCGGTAAATTCACATAGATAGATGAAATATCACCCTACCTTCCATTGAAAAAAACGATATCTCAATCGAATTGCTAATATTTTAAAAAAAATCCAGAATATGGTGAAATTTCAACACAAATTCAGATATATTCGACCAATCGGATAACTGCATTTTATGGGCGGGGCCTGAGATACGACCAAACTTCACGGTCATAGGTCAGTACTAGTTTTTCATTCTAATTTCACACCCAGTGTTCAGAATGAAGGTAAGTTAAACCTCGATAGATTACAACAATTTTGGGTGAATTTTTTTTTCACTGTAGACATGTAAAAAAAAGTTGAGTTTGAATTTTGGAAAAATATTTTCACGGAAAATCTTAGAAAATCGTGTACGTTGAAATGATGCTATCCAAATTGGCAAGCGAAAACAAAAAATTTCAACTTTGTAGGTTTTCCGCTATGTTGAAACTATTTTTCCCGATTTCTAAAATACAATTGAATTGAGCACTAAAAAATACCAAGATGTGACCAAAACTCGTTATTCCAAATAACACGCATAACTCACCACAGTTATTAGAATATTTCTCAAAGTTGACATCAAACACCCTGTATCTCGCTTATGCTTCGAAAACGGGGTATATGTCATAAGGCAAAAAGGACTTTCCCAATGTCGTCTATACGGCTATATATGTTTGACCAGTTTTTATGATGAAACACCCTGTATAGAAGGAGTATAGACTTCTTTGATTCAAGTTCAATTCAGAGTTACCTCACATATTTCTAGGGGAAATAGGTTTTTATATTTTGCCTCAATGTCTGTGGTTTTCGAATTTGGTCCCAAAAATGGTCTTAAACGGCAAAGTTGTACTAGCTGATGAAAGATCCGTGGTGAAATCCAATTTTGTACATGCCTGAATTTTCCAGGTGAATTCCAAAATCTTCCCAATGGTTTGACCAACGAATTTTAGCTCGATCGAATATGAATACTTGGAATTCTCGGGAAAACAATATTTTCAATAGTTAAATCTGCAAAATTATTGGGTGGATTTTACCCATTCACGGACTCAACCTTCGTTATTTAGCCCCAGACCTGCTTTACATCATCGAGTCCCTACGTTTTTCTCTCGGAAGCTACTGTGTTTGTCATTGGCCGTAATGCAGTGATATTTATGATAACAATGGGGTGCCCTCTGATTTTAAGCGGAAATGGACTATTTGTGCCAGAAACGCAGATATCTTCATATATTGTGAAGGCACAAAGGGGGCAAACAATACTTTCAGTTTTCAGTTGAAGTTATACAAAATAAGCATCAATGAATTATGTTAAATTATACAGAACCTTTATAGGCACCGTAAAATTAATAGATCGACTTCTTATTTCCATAGATTTAAACGTAAACGAAGTTGGATGTTAAACTGAGACGTAATTTCAACGGAGGTCACAACAGATGACTTAACACGAATAATGTCTTCTGTTTTTTCTGGAATACCCAGAAAACAGTAAGACGTACTTATCGGATTTCTTCTAGATTAAGCTGCACCATTTGAACTTTTGAAAGTCATGACTATAATTACTTCTCAATATGTCAGCAAATTTTGGATGTTGTGCCAAAAATATTCACTGGTGAAATTCACTGTTCAAATTCAATACTTTCCAAATATTTGAGTTCGTTTGTGGCCAAAATCTGCCCAACATTTCAGAGTTTTAGCACTGAAATCTATTTTTGATATTATTCAAAAAACATTGATCAGTTTGAAAATCTGGTGAATAGTTTTGAAGTATCGATTCTGAGAGTGACGCAAAATTTCTAAACTACTGAAAAGATATCATAAAATTTCCGTTGATCATTAGTGAATAAAATGGTTTAAATTCTACTATACAAGTGAAAAATCTCGAAGAACCTTAATCTTTTATTATTATTACCTCAAATTAATTCCACAAATTTCACAGAAAATAACTCTGTTGAAAAAAATGAACACTTATTAAAATTTTTGTGTAATTATCCATCCACGGGTTTCTCATTCTTACTAAGTGTTCTCAGTAAATAATCATCGTTTTTTCCATTGGTTTCCTCGTAACGTAAATTGCAACATTCTGACTGAATATAAAAAATCGGTGACATCATTGATATCATACATAGAGCACATAATTTGTCTGAAGATGTTATTGCCTAATTATTCCATAGATCGTAACAATACACTCCTTTCAACCGTGACCGGTAAGCCGAAATATTTTTATTGCTATTTGTACCATTCGAACAAGAATTTTGCAAGGTGAAAAATATTTATTTGTATGTTTTTTCTGGGTTTTCGATCCTAATATCTGAAAAAGAAATGGAGAGAATTGGATTAAATTATTATTTCTATAAAATTTCCAGATTCAAGCAATTCGTTAAGAGTAGTCTCTTGAAAAAATTTCGCTTAATGAACAATGTCATAATAGAGTAACTTATTATCAACGAACTGATACTCCTTCAGACAATAAAGAACAAACTTTCACAACTAATTTCTCGCATTTTTGAAAACCACAGCAACGCAGATCCACTTGATATAAAAATTGTACAATTCCACTCATTTTCTTGGAAATTCAGCCAAATATGGCTACCGTTTCTAAGGAATAATGGTCACCATTCAGCAAAATATAATAGGACTCTATAATCATGAATTTAAGAGTCCATTAGGCAACATTTTTTCTTCTGAAAAAGATTGATTGAAAATTAAATGAAAATTACTATTTATGAAATTGTCCCTAACAATTGCAGGATTTTTAAATATTTGTATTGTATTCTTTAAAAATAATTTTGCAAATTCCGCTTAAAGGTTGATTCTCACTATACGCTCCGTAACCTTCCAGAATCCATTCCGTAAGATTTACGTCAAAATTCAGTAGGGAAAATGTCATGTTTACGGAACGTAAACGGAACGTATAGTGTGCATACATGATTTCATTTACACCTTATAATATTTCACGGGAAGGATACTGGAAGGTTGCGGAACGTTTAGTGAGAATCAGCCTTAAGGTTGATTCAAGAATTGACCCCCTGGTTAACCATTTAAATCGTTCCCACCCATTTTACGCTTTTTCGAACTACCCGATTTTGCAGCAGTTCGAACTCCTTTCACAGTTCTAGAACGGTTCGGAATCGATTCTGGAAATAACCAAAACAGGATAAGCCGACTCCTGAACCTGTTCTGAAATGGAAAAAACAAAATCGCAATCGCGCATGCTCGAACCGTTCCAGAACAGTTCAGAACTCGCAGCCAAAACCAACCTCAGTAACTCTGTCGGATAGAGAACCTCCAACTTTTTCAGATCGAAAATGAAATTTAAAGGAAATCTAGAATCTTCCATAGAATCACAAGACAATAAGTCCTTGCCGACTACCGTGTAAATTCGAATTCACGGTAGCGTGTAATCGATTAGTCCTGGTCTCGAACGGAAAAAGATAACATTCTAAAATTGCTCTTCTAATTTGCTCACAGGATCTACCTGTGCATCTATCTACAAACGTACCACATAATTGTTATTGCACAAGTATGACATGGCGATTAAATTGTGCCATTATACTGAATAACCTCACGTGATTTGGATCTGTGTTAATGTCATGGTTTAATCTGATGGTTCTTGGTTGGTTTAAGAGGAGAATTATAACGCTATGAAGGGGTTTGGTGGATTTTTCATGATTCGAAAAGTTGAATGCTCGTCTAAGAATATACAGGGTGTTTCACTATAAACTGGACAAACATATACAGGGTGTCTACTTTAAAAAGTCCAAAACTTCAAGTCAAGATTCTGCATGTGATTTCCAACAAAAAAGTCATATAACACGAAATATTGACGTTAATTCTTCAATTCAACATTTTGTGTCACAATCCAGTTATCCTTGTAGCGTCATCAAATTTGATCACATTTCTCGAAAGAGCATGGATTTGGCTGTAACACAAAATTCCTTACTACGGGCGTGGTAAGCAGATTAACATAGAAGTTCTTAGGTTTATAGATGAAAAATTAATAATTACGATCATGTTTTCTCTTCAGCAAAAACTTCCCCATTTAGTAATCTAAATGATCTATCAATTTTTGTACCAGGTCATAATAGCAGCAATGTTTGGGACGAACTGAATGAATATTTCGGAGGACAATGGATTGGAAGGTACGGTCCAGAAAAATGGCCACCAAGGAGCCGTGATCTTACCCCTTTGGATTTTTGAGTCAGGAACACATTAAAAGAAAAAGTTCATCAAATAAGCGTTCAAACTAGAGATGATCTGACAAATCGAATCAAATTGTGTTGTGCAGAAATGGGTCAGAAACGTTCTGAACTACACAGGGTTGTAGATTCAGTTAGAAAAAATGTGTGAAATGTATTGAACAAGGCGGCAGCCATTTTGAACATTTGCTATTAGTTTATAGTTTAATTATTTATAGAGGGTTTTTAGCATTTTGTCCTCTCTCGTCACTTCTATCTTATAGTATTTATTAATAAAATTTAGTTCATTCGTTTGACTCGACAGATTAATAAACAGTTCTGCTGAGAGTAACTTCAATATTCAACCAGAAAAACAACTGATTCAATCATTAAGAGCATCAAAACGGATGAAAATCACGTTTGAATAATTTCTTATTTTTCGTTGTTATCATGTTAGCCATGATATTGAGGCTGAAAAGAAACAGCTAGTAAAAAAGTTAAAACATGATCGTAATTATTCATTTTTGCGCGCATGATTGAGCCGAAAATGGTCTCAATCGACTGGGTTGGACTCACTGATGACGAATCTGGTGTCGAAATCGATTCTGTTTGGCCGGCCGTCCGTCCGGCCGTACCACGCTAACTGTCGACAGAAGTGAGCTAGCAACTTGAAACTTTCAGGATAGGTTGCGCATCAGAATGCCGCGGTTAAGTTCGTTAATGGGCCAAATCAGTCGAATAGTTTCGAAGTTATAGGCACTTGAAATTTTGAAGTTATTTATTTTTTATTTCGGAAACTACTTAAGCGATTGGGTTGGGTGGAGTAAAACGACGCGCAACTTTGAGCCAAATTTTGTCAGGATCATATTGTCAGTATATTCAAAAAAAAAAATTTTTTTTTCGGAAACCATTCATCATATACGAAAAATAATTCCACTCACACTTTGAGCTTCATATTTCACAGCACCAAATTTCAGTTCGATACGATCATAAGTTTTGGAGATATCGGGAAAAAAATGTCAAATTTCTAGGTTTTCTTCTCGATATCGTTATTTTTTTCGGTATAACTCGAGAAATACTGATTCAGTCGTCATAAAACTTCGCAGCTAGTTTGAAGATGCTGAAATACAACTTTATGCGAAATTCCGTGATCATCGTGTCATTAGAACAATTTGAAAAAAAAAATTTCTGTGATTTTCTTGTCATATTATCCTCATTAAATTCTGTATGAACCTTCGGACTGTAATTTTTCGATGAAGTACTAGATTTCAATTCGGTCTGATCTGTATTTATGGAAATATTGGAAAAATAAAATTTCGAATGGGTATATCTGCGGAATCATTGGGTGGATTTTACCCATTCACGAATTCGGCCTTCGTAATTAAGGTCCAAAAATTCTCTACAAATATCGAGTTTCTAAGTTGTTTCTTTCGGAAGTTAGTGTGTTTACGCAGTCGGCCGTTAGGCTGACCGTAAACACAATAACTTCCGGAAGAAACGACTTAGAAACTCGATATTTGTAGAGTAGGTTTGGGGCTTAATTACGAAGGTCGAATTCGTGAATGGGTTAAATCCGCCCAATGATTCCGTAGATATACCCAATCAAAATTTTATTTTTCCAATATTTCCAAAAATACTGATTTGATCGAATTCAAATCCAGTAATTTATCAGTAGAAAATTTCAAAAAGCACTGCCGTGAAGGCAGCAGCTTTTGCGTGCATGTTCAAATTCGTTGCTCAAGCGGTCATCTACATTGAACATGCGCGCAAAAGTTTCTGCCTTCACGGCAGTGCTTTTTGAAATTTTTCATCTATAAACCTACTGGAAAGATATCAATGATAATTTTCTCCTAAGAACTTTTATGTTAATCTGCTTACCACGCCCACAGTGAGGAATTTTTTGACGCAAAAAAATTCTTGTGTTACAGTCAATTTCATGCTCTTTCGAGATATGTGATCAAATTTGATGAGGCTACAAGGATAACTGGAGTGTGATTGATTTCTTAGAAAAAATTGTGTGATATTTCGTGAAAACACAAAATGTTCAATTGAAGAATTACCGTCAATATTTAGAACATGCGGTATATGACTTTAATTTATTGAAAATCACCTGAAAAATCACTCTTTGAAGTTTCGGACTTTTTAAAGTAGACACCCTGTATAACAGTGTTCATGACATTGGGAAAGTCATTTTGCCTTATGACGTATGCCCCGTTTTCGGAGCATAAGCGAGATACAGGGTGTTTAATGCAAACTTAGAGCAATATTCTGATAACTGTGGTCAATCCAATTGTGGTGTAGAATTCTAGAAAAAAGATTTCAAAATGGCGGAAAACCTACTCAGTTCGAATTTTTATTTCTCTTTGCCAAATTGGATAACTTGGGAACGGAAAGAACTAACGACTCGAATAGACGACTTCGGCCCAAGTTGCCAACCCACAATTTACTTAGCAAGTTTACTTTCACTGGGGAACGGGAATTTCAAGACAAGTTCGACATGATAAGGTTCGCGTTATTTATAAATACCCGTAAAACATGCCTCGGCTCTTCAAACCAGATAATTCCTTCCAAATATACGTTTTTGTTAAGATCGTCCCCGATTGGCTGAAATTTAAGTTGGGATTCCTGATTTCATGCAAACAGTGTCAATTTTCATAGGATACGTTCCGAAAATCAACTCTGTTGTTTCGGTTGCCGATTTTCCGCTCCGTAAATATGAAATATTCGGATGGTTCCTGGAACAAGCGCGTGAAAAATGTCATTTACGGAATCTGGTTGATGAAAATGCGGTAGATTTACTGTCACCAGAATGATTTTCTATGGTAAATAATCATAGCATAGAACAATCTATGTTTACTTTACAGACTATTGGTCTATGCTAGAACCGTCCCGAACAGATCTGAACTCGGAACCAAAACAAACCTAAAGTAAACATAGATTGTTCTATGCTATGGATATTTACCATAGAAAATCGTTCTGGTGACAGTAAATCGACCGCATTTTCATCAACCAGATTCCGTAAAAAACCTTTTTCACGCGCTTCTTCCAGGAACCATCCGAATATTTCATATTTACGGAACGGAAATCGGCAACCGAAACAACAGAGTTGATTTTCGGAACGTATCCTATGAAAATTGACACTGTTTGCATGAAATCAGGAATCCCAACTTAAATTTCGGCCAATCGGGGACGATCTTAACAAAAACCTATATTTGGAAGGAATTATCTGGTTTGAAGAACCGAGGCATGTTTTACGGATATTTATAAATAATGCGAACCTTATCATGTCGAATTTGTCCTGAAATTCCCGTTCCCCAGTGAATATACGATTATAATATTTGAAGAAATTGGATATGTCAAATTTCGTGGTTGTTCCCTCGGTATTGTTGTTTTTTCCGGAATAACTGAAAAAATACTGATTTAATCATGATGCTACTTAGTAACTAGTTCGTAAATGCTAATGAACAACTTTGTGTAGAATTTTGTGATGATCGTGTCATCATAACTTTTGAAAAAAAACTTAAATTTTTTTTCTATGTTTTTCTTCCGCTTATATTACCTCTTTCCTAGGAAAAGATATAATAAATATGTTTTAAATTCGAAAACAAAATACCAAAAAGCTTGAATTTCTTGTGACCTATCAGAACATGAATTTTTTAATTCGACATTCATAAAACTTTGTCACTATGAGAAAATTTTGTCGTCAAGGAAATGACCTTCGTTTCAGATGTAAATATAAGCAGAGGTGCTTGTGAAATGAACGAAGATTATGGTAATGATCGAATTAAAATGCATGGACATGAGGAAATCGATTATTGGTCCAGATTTCGTGAATATTTTAAATCATCAGTAACTGAATACGAATTTGTGAAGAGGACGCATGTGAATTCAAGTGCATCTGTGTTTTTGTGTTTACTTGTGCGAGAGAAACAACTTAAAGAATCGATATTCGTAGTTGTAGAGTTGGTTCGGAGCTTATTCGTGAAGGTCAAATTAATGAATGGGAGAAATCCTTCCGATGATTCCGTAAATTCTTATTCAAAATTTTGGTTACGCAATTTTTCGGAGAGAACTTATTGAGATTGAGTTAAAATCTAGTGCTTTGTTCGTGAATTGAAGTCCCTAATGCAAAATGCTAAATGTCAACGGAATGTAGCAAACCATTTTTGAAATATTGAGAGTATTTAATGTTTTTTCCATCAATTTGATTTCAACAACTAGAAAAGTTTCAGTTCGATCGAGTTATTGACAGAACAATATTCCTTGTCGTTGCAACTTGAGAACCATAAGGTTTTTTCGTTGTACCTACATGAACTACACTAATTACACTAAGTCCACTGATTCTGTTCGGTGTGTTTTGTTGTAAACTTGTACTCTGTTCGTTGCAGAAATATTGGGAGTCAGTGTAGTCACAGATTACGTGTGCATTGCATAGGGTGAGGTCATCTTCTGTGGTGGTTATGCGTAAATATAATTCATAATCATAGACATCTGTGGTGGTCTCTGGTTCCTGGTTGGACGTGTTTTGTTCTCTATGTGTGGTTATTTCTGGACGAAATAAATTTTCATCATATCGTTATTTGAAATGGAATTTTGTCCGTGATGACTTTAGAGAAACTTTACGACAAATCTACATCACCTCGAAGTGGTAGCGAAAAAAAAAGAAGCACAGAATTTGGTCATCTTGGGTTTGCGTAAAATCATTTATCATATCTTCTTATTCTGTGAGAATCATAGAACATATTGAACTACACTAAATCCACTCATTCTGTTATCTGTGACTACACTCAGCAGCACTGAGAATAGACGAATTCGGCCCAAGTTGCCAACCCACAATTTTCTTAACAAACTTACTATCACTGGGGAACGTGAATTTCAGGACAAATTCGACATGATATGGTTCGCGTTATTTATAAATATCCGTAAAAGATGCCTCGGCTCCTCAAACAAGATAATTCCTTCCAAATATAGGTTTTTGTTAAGATCATCTCTGATTGGCTGAAATTTGAGTTGGGATTCCTGATTCCATGTTAACAGTGTCAAATTTATATAGGATATGTTCCACGAATCAACTTGGATATTTCGGTTGCCGGTTTTCCATTCCGTAAATATGAAATATTCGGTTTGTCCCTAAAAAAAAGTTAATTACGCAATTTGATTGATGAAAAAACGTTTCTTTCTGTCACCAGAACGATAGTCAATGTTCTATGGTACTATATCCATAGCATAGAACAATCTTTATTTACTTTATGATCCATAGGACATAGAAGAGACAACAATCAACAATGGAAAAATTCCTAGGTATGGTCTATGGATCATAAGGTTAATAAAGATTGTTCTATGCTAAAGATATGTTACCATAAAACATTGATTGTCGTTCTGGTGCATATACTTAATATGTCTATGTTCTGGTGACAGAAAGATTGCTTTTTCATCAATCGAATTCCGTAATGAACTTTTTTTTTAGGAACCAATCGAATATTTCATATTTACAGAACGGAAAACCGACAACCGAAGTAACCAAGTTGATTTGCGGAACATATCCTTTATAAACTTGACACTATTAACAAGAAATCAGGAATCCCAACTCCAATTTCAGCCTAACAATAACCTATATTTGGAAGGATTTATCTTGTTTGAAGAGCCGAGGGGTCTTTTACGGATATTCATAAATAACGCGAACCTTATCATGTCGAATTTGTCCTGAAATTCCCGTTCCCCAGTTATAGTAAATTTGTGAAGAAAATTGTGGGTTGGCAACTTGGGCCGAAGTCGTCTATTGGAAGTCAGTGAAGTTGGTGTAGTTAGTGTAATTCATGCAGGTACAAGGAACAAACCTTTCGGGTGGACTTCGCGAACTTGGTAGGAAAATTCTCTTAGTACCCCTTAAATTTGTTATTCTGAAGTGAAGAATATATCTGAAGATTTTAACAACAAATTCAGTAATATTGTGTGAGAAACTGTATAGCATGGCATCTGGAATTTCTGTTTTTGCGCGCATGTTCTAGGGGAACAGCGTGCTATAGTTTTGTACAAATGTCTGTAATTTTCGAATTTTGAGTCGAAAATGGACTCAAACGACGAGGTTGGATAACGAATCCAGTGTCAAAATCGATTCTGTCCGGCTGGTCGTCCGTACGCTCGATCACCGGCGTATAGAGGAATCTATCGACTTGAAATTTGGTTGCATTTCGAAATGTGAAGGTTAAGTTTGTTAATGGGCAAAGTCGACAAATTATTTCGGAGTTACAGCCATTTGAAGTTTTGGGGTTATTTCCATGATATTTCGAGAATTACTGAAGCGATTGAATGGGGGTTTTTCCTGAATGTGGGTTATTACTGCAAATGCAAATTTGAACATAATTATTATGGGTTTGATTCATCATTTTCCCAAATTACCTTCAGAAAGTATTTAAAATAAGATTTCAAAATTGGGGTTTGGGATTTGCCAGGCATGCCCGAAGTGACAACGGTGTTTAGTAGAATAGCTTTTTCTACTATGGAATAATGAAATATTTATTCCTCTTCTGTGGTACACACGTGTTCTCTGTCAATATAACCAAACAATTCCCGTTTGCGATTTGTCAGTAATATGACAGTTTGACAGTCTGTGCTCTTTTTTTTCTATTCCTTGGTCGTTGTCTTCTACTCTAACCAGATCGAAGTATAGCAAAGTAACACATTTGACGTCTTTTTTTCCGAGAAAGCTGAATTCGACGTTGCCATATCGTGCACTTATGACAAATCCCTTTAAATGCAAATCCCCATTTTTATTTTTCAGTTTCAGGTGATTAAACATTTTTTTAAAAATATAATATTGAAATTATATGTCTGAAATGTGACGTTCTAAGGGTTTTTCATGAAAATTACTGCATTTTCGTTTAAAGGAAAAACTCTCATTTAAACTTGCCAGTTAGTTCGCCGTAAGGACTTGCAATATTTCCGGAATTTTGTTGAGATCTTGTTGTCAGTATATTTTGAAAAATTTTTCGAATTCATTTACCAAATTTCGTTGAAATTCGGCACAGAGCTTGAATTTAGTATTTCATATCAGTTCTTCAAATATCAATCTGATATTTATTTCCGGAGATATTAGGAACAAATTATGTCAAATTTCGTTGTTATTTGAAATGTTGAGAATATTTACTCAATTTCTCTATAACTATTGACGCGATCAGACTGAAACTCGAGATGTACCTTCAAGTCAGTATTCAAAAACAGTGTTTTGAATTTCAGTTCCAGGCAATATTCAATTTCGAAGATATTGAAAGATTGAGGTTATTTCCTTAATATCTCAAGAAGAAAAACGCGATCAGATTTAAACTTGAGGAATACCAACGCTGACTCAATCCAAAATTTGGTAGATAATTGTAAAAAAATATTTGTAAATTTCTGTTGAAAAGTTGTTTTACCAGAACATTTTCATCAAAAACCTCAAGTCAGTATATTACAACAGTGTTTCATGGTTCAGTTCGATCCCATATTCATCTTCGGGGTGTCAAATTTCTTGGTTATTTCAACTCAAAAACCACTGAAACAATGAAATTTCGAATGGATATTTATGTTCGGAATCATTAGATGATTTCACCATTTCAAGAATTCGGTATTGTTATTGAATAGGTTCAACAAATACCCAGTCTCTAAATGGATTTTCATTGGTTTCCTGCGTCGTTTGACATTTGTCATACGTTGGAGGTAAAACAACCTCACTTACCCGCTTTGTTTATGTTATGAAGTACAGCATTTTCAACAATTTCAGGATAAATTCACAATTTAAAATGATTTATATTAATAGAATTGGTGAATTACTAGGCCCAGTTATTGTGTCTTTGTGGAATGCAACATGAATACACCGAGAGACGAAGGAATCCGATTTTTCAGATATATTATAGTGTAGGACTTTATATTTGAATATTTGCATTTTTGACTCATTCCCCTAAATTTTATCTGGTATTGGAAGAAATAGAATTAACTATCCCAGAGAAGGCAAACATCCTATATTCACGCCATAAGTTGAGAAAAATGTTCTGACAAAGTAACAAACTATGGTAGAGTTTGTTGGAGATATTTCCACACTGGTGAAGAAATTATGTTAGACTATCTATTTAATTTGTTCTGTTTAATAAGTTGAATCATGATGAGATAATTATGCTAAGAATATTTCGTGTTTGTTATACACATTTCAAGAATTATATCTTCTCGACACTATGATAGCTGGCGTTATGATGGACAAACCCCTCCTGATTTGTTACCACTCACATCTCTATACGATATATAAAGCCAATCAAGGTAATTCGTTATGAGATAGATTTGATAGGTTTCTCAAAATATTGCATGTATTTTATAATAATAATGAACCAGATAACTTTCTCTGTTCTCAACCGAACATGTACCGATGTAGCTCTACTACCCAAGGATTGAAATTCTACATTTTGTTGTTTGTAATATATTTCGAATTGACCTTATTTTCAATTGAAGATCATGAAAGCCTTAATGTTGCATCTGCATAATAAAAAACATTTTATATGGATAGTTAAGCATTTTTTGAGGATGAATCGAAATCGGTGTTCAAGGAAAAAATTTTATTGAATTATTTTATTTGTAACATATATATAGTATAATAAATATAAAATTGAAGATAATGATAGCACTGACATAGCAACTGCAGACCAATATTGTAGTAATTTGATAATTTGCAACATATAACGTTATTTAAAATAGTACTGAGAAGTTCTCTGGAACCCATGTTTTTTCCATTCCATACATTTGTTGGATTTCATCCTGCTGTTTACTATCAGGAATAAATGAGCCAAACATTTTACTGTTTCATTTTCAATAGTTATACCTATAATAAATGCTATCTCTGATGTTGATACTCTAAGCTTTAGAAGACAAGAATAAATACAACAATTTTCATTTATATCGTTTTGAATGATTATCATCTTAGATTGAATATCAGTTAATCAGATCCATTATCACGAAATTTCTCTTGAAAAATAAATAAAATCACTAAAATCTCCAAATAATCCCTCTTCGCCAATATAAACAAAGAAATGTATTCCTTCGTCTCTCGGTGTATTTATGTTGCATTTCACAACGACACAATAACTTGGCCTAGTAATTCACCAATTCTATTAATATAAATCATTTTAACTTGTGATTTTATTCTGAAATTGTTGAAAATGCTGTACTTCATAACATAAACAAAGCGGGAAAGTGAGGTTGTTTTGCCTCCAACGTATGACAAATGTCAAACGACGCACGAAACCAATTCTACAGCTGACAGTTAACCATAATAACATCAGAAAAAAATCACTTCGAGATTCGATATTTTTTTAGCAAGTTTGGGGGTCAATTGAGAAGGTCTTTTTCTTGAGAACTTGGAATTATGTCGTAGATATGTTCATTCGAAATTTTTTTTTTCCAATAATACCAATAATGCAGATGTGATCGAATCGAAATTTTGCACTTGAAAAATGACGGGGTGAAGGTTTATGCAAAATATCTCGAGGAAATGGCTTCGAATGTGAACAAGCGCGTAACACCCCCTAACCTCACGTTACTGCTTTTCTAGGTTTTTTGCATTTTTTCTGATTTCGCGTGGAGGCCGAGATATCATCAATGTACAATATGTAACATTCTGTTAGCAAAGTCAAAATGATTGAATAAAAAGCAGACGGCTGGAGCTCAAATTGCACTTCTTCGATATTTCGCAGTAGGATGTGCTTAAAAATCAATTAGAGTTTCAGTCACAAACATTTCGCAAAGCGTCGAAGAACTATATGTATAATTAGAGACTGATTCGCATCTGTTATTAACATCAATTTCTTCGATACACCTAATTTCTTACCATAGCTACTATTTTCTTGGTGAAACTTAATACAGATATTCATTCAACAAAAAATTATGTTTTAATCGAGGGAAGTACTAGTAGTATGTCACGATTTTCATCGAAAAACACCTAAGGAAATAGGTCAACCAAGATGCGTCACTGAGTCGGAGAAAAATTTCCTACAAACACATCAGTATGTAAGATCACGTTCATCCTATACTGATTGGATCAATGTAATACGTGTAGGTTACATTGCTCAATGAATGTTATCTCATTCGAATTTTTCTAAGAATATATCGAGGCTTTTGACGCATTTGAGTTGTAATTTCAATCCTCTATAGGGCGTATCACGTTTCGTCCTGATTCAATCCTTTAGGGCTGGTTAGGATAGCTCAGCTTGTGCACAGAATTGACTTAAGAGCCCTATGCTCTCTACTGGAAGAAACAAAAATATTTCAGAACGAAAGAACAGACTGAGGACAAAAGTTTATTGCTAGACCATACCTGCAGAGAATACATTGTGTGGACCTATTTGACATATTTTGTTTCCGAAAAGCGGTCCAGTTATTGTTGAAATAAAGCACATATTAAAAACTCTATATTCTTGAATATTTGCAATAGAAGGTCTCCCAGAGTTTTGTATTTGAAAACACCAATAGAAAATAATCTGGTACGTCAGATACTATTAAGTCGCCTGGTTTGAAATTCTTACGACGAATTCGTATGATAACGTGAACAAAAATAAATAATTATTCATTCAAAATATTTTTTTGAGTATTGAAAAAAATACATTTTGCATTATTCCGATATTAATAAATATGCAACATTTTTTCTAGAAACTGCCATTGACAAATAGTTTGAATCCCGCAACCTCCAAGGGTGTTTCATATAAATAATAATTTTATTTGATATTATTAGATCGATAAATAATAGTCTTCGACATCGAGCTGTCAGTAAATATGTAAAAAAAAATTTTTTCAAACTTTTTTTCGAAGAAATTTTTTTCCCTGAAAGTAATCATTACATTTGCGACAAATTTCAGTAGTACCTTCACCATCACATTTCACAGCAGTGTACCAAATTTCAGCTCGATACGATCATAATTTCGAAAGATATTGTGGAAAAATATGTCAAATTTCGTGTTTTTTCTTGATTCCATTGTTTTTTTCGGAATAACTGAAAAACTACTATTTCAATCATGATGAAATTATGCAGCTGGTTTGAAAATGCTGATGGACAACTTAATGCAATATTTCGTGATGATCATGAGACGAAAAATTCGAAAAAATTTTTTTTCCAAATATTCAATATTGGCCACTTAGGGTACATTCCTACAGAGAGTAATTTTGCTCATTATTCTGTAGAAATGGATCCTATTTGGCTGAATCTACATAAAAAAGAGGTTGAATTAAGAAACTATCGAACCAAATGAATCTATGTTGCAAAATGTCAATTCGACAAAAGTCTCAACTCAAAACAAAATATCGAAAGAAAATAATTCTAAAAATTTTCTCTTTTGTCTGATAAAAGAGTCAGATTTGTACCCTGAAACGTCACAGTTCGCTTTCTTTATCGTTTGTATTGTTCCTCTTTTATTCATTGGGCAATCTGTTCTCCACGAAACTACCCTTAACAAATAGTCTAATTCTGAAATTCACAAGGGCGTTTTCCACGAAGAAACAATTTTATTTAATTTTTAATAGTTCTGTTTCAGATATTCGGAGTGAAAATCCAAAAAACACCGTAAATATGATTGAATATTTATTCGGCGTAATAAATTGTATGAACTTAAAAAAGTGACCATAGCATGCTAAACGTGCACAGAGAGAAATATACAATGGTAATACTGGGAAAGTATCGATATCGACACCTGGTATTCTATGCACCCAGGGCAAGTGTAAGGTTGATGGTAAGGGTAAGGGTAAGGGTAAAGGTAAGGGTAAGGGTAAAGGTATGGGTAAGTGTAAGGGTAAGGGTAAGGTGTAATGAGGTTAAGAAAAGCCATCTGAGGTCACAAGTGTCCAAGACTTGAACAGATAAAGTAGAATGGACATTAGTGCTTTTCTTGATTATCTTTTGTTCTCATTTCATTTCTTTTGTTGTCGATTGGTGAATGAACAACAACAAACTATTGAGTAACTCCAATCCTAATGCTCAAGATATTCCGTTGGGTGTGCGCTAATTGACCCAGGCAATTTTTTTCGATGTGATGTTAGCAAATAATTGCAAACAATAATCTGGACGTGTTCATTATAACCAATGTCTTTCAATTATTATAAACGATAATGGTGGTCTTAGATCGCTATTCAGACGACATTCGAGCTTCATATTTGCGATGAGAAATGTTACGGATCTTCAAGGCCAAGTTAATAGCATAATTCGATACTATCAAGAGTATGATGCGCTATTATTTGGACGTGGATGGAATGGCAAACCTAAAATACTTTCCAAGAAGCGATTTGAAGATTGCCGTAGACACTGAGCTCAGAAAAATACGAGAACAATTGATAAATAATATATGTTTATCTTTGGGATGAATAATCTCGTTTTTTCACATGTTCAGAGTCCAAAAACTGAATTGAAGAACTCAAATATACAATTCTTGAAAATTCATTAGAATTTGAACAACAACTGGCTGTGTTGAAAAATGTCATATAATTCAATGCAAATCTTTGCCTTCATGGTCCATCACTCTCATATCATGTATGGTGGTCTCTTAATTGACAAGCTCCTGCAACACGAATTTCTAAGAAATGCAATATCTAGTTTTGGAACTACATAGATATGGACTGAATGCGAAGATCCATGAAATTTTGTATTGATATGTCGATTAAAGCTTATTTTTGCAGGATTTTGCATCACTTTAGGTTTTTTCTGGGTTTTCACTCTCAATTACTGAAACAGAAATATCTAAAATCAAATAAAAATTATTTTCTTTTTTAAATGAAGAAAGTGATTCGATCGTTCTGTACAAATGGACTCTATTCGGCTGAATTTACTCAAAAAGAGGTAGAATTTAAAGACTCTCAAACCAAGTGAATCTGTGCTGCTGTGATTTCATAAAATGTCAATTTGACAAAAATCTCGAAACAAAAAATCGAAAGAAAATAATTCTAAAAATGTTCTGGTTTGTCTGATGGAAGAGTTAGATTTGTACTCTGAAACTTCACAGTTCGCTTTGTTCATTTTTTATATTATATCATTCCTGTATTGTACATTATGAAATCTGTTGTTCAAGAAACTGCCCTTGACAAATAGTTCTATCCTGCAATCCGCAAGGGTTTTCTCTATGATTAAACAATTTTTATTCAATTTTCTCTAGATTTCGGGAGTTGAAAAAAAAAATTAGCCTTGGTATCTCAGCCTTCATGCAAAACCGGAAAAAATGTGTAAGTGCAGTGAAATTGCTGTTGTTTATTGAAGTCCCTCCTTTTCATAAAAGGAATAAAATTTCGTGTTTTCCTTCGATGCAGGTTGATATCTCGATATCAAACCCGAAAACAAGAAAAGAAGATGATATGAACGAGTAAATGTTTTATTATTCATTAAATTAATTCACAATCCACCTCAAAAAAGAATCGAACACCTAATGAATTGCCTCGAAACCATCGTCAAATTTATATATTGGACAACTTTTTATTATTAACTAAGGGTTCTATTGTTTCTTCTTCTTCTCTGCATTCGCACCTTGGACTTTCGATTGAATTCGATTCAAAATGCACCGAATTTTCCTAGGAAGATTAAAACCATGAACTTTTTCTGATGGATCACTGATCAAATCTTTGTTGAAAACATTACACGAATTCCATTCCAAACGCCAAATTTCTCTGTCACTTTTATTGAAATGAAGCAAATCTAGTGAAACCTTGCTTCAAAGTTAATTCGATTTCCTTTCAATAATGCTATAACCTTGACCCATTCTGATAGTTCTTCCGGAAATAAAATAAGAGAACACTTACGAAGAGTTGCAATGAAATCTGAAAATGATGAAATGTTTTTACTACTAGTAGTAATTTCTTAGAATACGAGCTAATCCTACATGTGGAAAAAAAAGAACTTCCAGATTCCATGATGAAAATTTTTCCACAATATTACTGAATCTGTTTTTGCATTCTTCAGTTGTTTTCTCTACTTCAGAACAATGAAAGAAGAAGTAACACTAAAAAAAGAGGGAAAGTGTATGGCAGTTTCGAAGGAGCCATCGAAGTACTTTCAAAACAAGGTGTCAATCAACCCCTTCCTATTTAAGATCTTACCGGTTGCTGTACTCACACTCACGGAATTGATACAAATTGATTGAATCCAACCATATTAAATCTCCTCTCAAAACCAACGTTTATGTCTTTCTGTATTTTCTCTGATATTGTATGAGGGCCGAGATATCAAGTGTGAATCCATTTGAAATGGACTGACTGTGTGCTGAAAATGTTAATATAATAATAGAAACAGAAGTTCTCATGTCAATCGAATTTAGCCAAGTTAAAATAAAAGGTGTTTCAAATGGCGCGGTTCTTTTTAAGAATGAATGAAATATATGCTACTTTTTTTTTGACGATTTGGGTAGCCCATAGAGCTGCCCCCGCGCATGAATTTTGTTAACAAATTTCATGCGCGAGGGGAGCTCCGAGCTACCCAAATCGTCAAAAAGAAAGCAGCAATAGATGGCGCACTAAATTCGTCTGGGTATTTTGACATTTAAGAAGTGTGATGTATGACATTTATGAAAATGGCTTCGTACACGATACAAAAACGCGTTCAAACTGTTGAATTATTTTATGAAAATCTGCGTTCTGTTTTAAGAAAATTACGTGAATTTTATGGTTTACATAATCGTCCATCTCAAAGCACTTTTGGTTGAATTTCTAAAAAATTTCAGGAGACCGGTTCGGTGGAAGATCAAAAAAGTGAACAGTACAGTCGTAGCGATCGAAATATTAATTTGGTTCGTAAAAGTGTTGCTGGAGACTCCGGAATGTCAATAAGACGACGTTCAAAACAAGTTGGACTTAGTGAGTCCACAAAATGGCGTATTTTATACAAGGATTCAGCTCTGAAGGCATAAAAGGCTTAAATAACACAGGAAATAAAGCCATTAAATCATTTAAAACGTCGTTCATTTGTCAATTTCATCAATGAAAAACCAGCTGATTTTTCTCAAAAAATTCATGTTTTCCGATGCGGCACATTTTCAACTTGGTAGCTTTGTTAATAAAGCAAATTGTCGTATCTGGGGTGAGGAAAATCCAAGAATCATTCATGAGGAACCCATTCATCCTAAACGAGTCACTATTTGGTGTGCTTTATGGTCAGGTGGTGTATATGAACCTTACTTCTTTGAAAATGCAGGTGAAGCTGTAAGAGCGTCCGCACACGGGTCGATCCGATGCGCTCGACGCGTTTCCAGCCTCGTTTCTTTATGCGGTTTCCTAGCAATTCAAGCTAACGCCGCACACGGGTTGCACGATTCACGCGTCGGGCATCCGCACACGGGTCGATCCGATGTACTCGACGCGATCCAGTCTCGACTCTCGAATCGGCTTCCCAAGCAATTCAAGGTGGCACCGTACACGGCTCGTTTCGAAACGTACGTTTGAGTTCCGTTCGCATGCCTCGTTTCACGCGACTGGCATGGAAGCAGAAAGTTCGAGAGGTTCGTACGTCGCTAGCTTTCCGATCTAACGAAACGATACAAATATGATTTTTTATTATTTTCAACATGATTTTGAGGCTTAATGCCTTGGAATTGATCATATAAATACATGTAATGATTGAATCTTTCTATTGATTGCCCCATTTCGTCCTCACGCAAGGAAAATACTATGTGGGACAATACTGACTCCATAATTAAAATTGTGAATTCTTATTATCTTTACCTCTTCGAATGAATTGAACTCTCGTCTCGGCACAAAAAAATAAATATATAATATTTTAACCAATGAAAACTACAGAAAATCACGGCGATTGTATGTGCTTGGACCAGTTCGTAAAAAAATCGAAAATTATTATCCGAAATAACAATGATACGTCATTTTGTGAATATAACTAGCCAATTCGCTAATTATGCCTTCTTTATTGAACTCCAAACCTGTTCTGCAGTTACAAAGTCCCTGAGTAGATTATTTCGGTGGTTATTGTGTTTATGATCGGTGGTTTGGCCAGCCGTAATCACAATCATTTCCGAAAGGAGCTTTTTTGAGACCCCATAATAATTATATATAATATAATATTATGAAGTAGGTTTCGGGCTTGTTAATTACGAAGGCCGGATTCGTAAAGTGGTTGAAACCATCCTAATGATTCGTAGACATGCCCATTTAAATTTTATTTTCACAATATTTCCAAAACTAAAGATCGGATCGAATTAAAATATAGTATTCGATTGAAAAATGACAAATTGAAGGTTCATACAAAATTTCGTGTGAACCATTAGAAAAGAAGAACGCCAAATCTTTCCATTAGAAAGTGAAGTTACAATTGGCAGGGTCAACGTAAATAAGTTACCACTTTGTTCAGGAATTTGAGCTATCGCGTAACAGTTCCTGACCTCTCGTTTGTGCTTTTCTAGATTATTTTTGGAACAACCTGTATATCTCATTCGAAAATCAAACCACTGTGGAGCCATACGGAACACAAAGGAAGATAAATCATCAAAATGGATATATAAACAGGAGAATAGTTCTAATTGATATTTTGAGATATCCTGTATATCTCATTCTGAAATTAGCCCACCCTGAAGCCATACTGAATGCAAACCAAGGGATATCATCAAAATATATCCATAAACAGCAGAATTGTGGAAATTGACTTCTTGATACACCCTGTGTATTTTGCCTTAAATATCATGCCGTAGGTAGGAAATTTCCTACCAATTCATTCAATAGAAAGTTGGTGATGCCAACGAATGAAGCAATTATGCTGTTTTATGTCTCTTAGGACACCCCTGTATATTTTTTTCTGGAGAGGGACCACCTCGTTGTCATACTGAACCCAACGCAAAATAAAATGATCGAAATCAGCCCCTGAGCAAAATAATTATTAAACTTTAATAAATAATTTTCTACGAATTGACAACCTTCTTTTGACGCCCTGATTTTGAAATCGGCACTATCTATGGTCAATTTTGAATGAACTCGGAACTTATGACGTACGAACTTGCCGACGTCGCACTGTTCGAGTCGTCCACAACGCGTCGAGCACATCGCGTCGACCCGTGTGCGGACGCTCTAACTGTCAAAGGTGATCGATACCGTTGGATGATATTCGAATTTTTGTGGCCTGAATTAATGAATATTGATCTAGAGGACATTTGGTTTCCACAGGATGACGCTACGACTCACTTTGCACATGACACAATTGATTTATTGAGACAAAATTTCCAGGACAAATAATCTCCAGAAACGGTGATGTCACCAAGATCATGTGATTCGACAACGATGGACTATTTTCTTTGGGGCTTATGCGAATAGCCAGGTCTATAAGAATAATCCACAACCGACTCCTGAACTAAACGATGGGAATTATCCATGTGATAGGTGAGATAGAGCCTCAATTATGTCAAAATGTCATTGAAAATGATTACAAAAGAGTGGTCGTCTGTTGAGCTGCAAGAGGATACCATTTGACAGATATTATTTTTCGTGTATAAATCTCATAACTGATACTTCAATTACCAATCAAAAGTTTTTGAAAATGAATGCAAATTATGTGTTCTATTCATTCTCAAAAAAATCTAGAAAAGCACTGCCGTGAGGGCAGCAGCTTTTGCGCGGATGTTCAATGGAGATGACCGCTTTGGCAACGAATTTGAACATGCGCGTAAAAAAGGCGCAGTTTGAAACACCCTTTAGAATCTTTCATTCAGAGGTTGAGATAAGGACGACAAGAACAGTCAGAAACTGTGGATTCTGGCATGGCAATCACAGTCAAACTTCACATTACTGTTTTGAGCTGAAAAAATCAAAAATATCACTGATACTGTTCTGTGTTAACAGACCCAGTCTGTTAAGATTAATTCACGATATAAGTTCTTATAATGATTTCACCTGTCACCAAATTGTTGGGAAAACTATTCTTGACGGGAATGAACTGAGTTGAATTAACAGAATCATTGAATGGGCTACGGAAATCCTTATTCCAGACATATCAATTATATCTTGAGTCATTTTAATTTGCTACATTATACATATATTCCATAATAATGAGTAATTATTAACTGTTACGACATGTGATGTTTGAAACCACAGTGATTTTCATTGTGAAAATTATGGATCTGCTAATGATAAGTTCTGTGTGAGAATTTATTCGAATCGTTCAGACCATATCCGAATGAAAGATGTCTGGAAATCTATGAACATTTTTCCTTCACAGTTTGAGAAGCTTTATCTTACACTTAGAAAAATGATTTTGAGTAATGTATCAAAATACTAACTTAAATATATGACTAAAATTATGAAGAAAAATATACACTAATAAAATTTAATTGATAAAAAAAAATCAACGCAAATAGGGAGCGGCGATGTCTAATATTTTGCAACAGGCGCCATAGTACCAAGATACGGCCCTGATCTTGCAGAAATATTCGAAGTTTTATTACCCCAGTATTTCCGATTGCTTATAGGAAGCCTCACAAACTAGTTGCGTACAGATCAATGATTCATAGGACTTTTTGAATTCCCTTAGGCACCATCGTCAAAAGAAGGAAATTGAAAACCATTATTTAAATAGCAAAACATAATGATTTCCAAGAAAGACTATAACTGCCCTCATAAATAAAGAAAAAAAAAACAATTTGCCAAACAAATCTACCGCAGCTTGAACATAGATAAGAAAATAAAAATATTGCGAAACTATATTATATAATGAAACAACTTGAGTTATTTAAAAAAATAACATAAAAAACCACCATTCAAAATATGAAGTAATTTTTGAATACTAAAGTAAGAACAACAAATTCGATAATGCAGGAAATTGTAGAGATTGAGTTGTGAAGAATGCGTCTATGTAGGCTGAACAGGTAGAACCCTCCCACACTTGAAAATTTTTGAAAAAAAAAAAATTTGCCACTTTTTTATATTCAAGAATTTTCGGAAAAACAAAACTGAAATGCAGTGAAAATAGAAAAATAACTAACATTGCGCATTCTTATTGAAGAATTAAGTACATCCCAAAAAAAAATGTGGCTGTGTTGCCGAGCCTTAATTTACCAACACGTGGTAATGTTTCCTCTTAACATTGAGTAAAGTGTCCATAATGTGGATACTTTTAGATCTTTCTTAACCTCAAAAATGCGAGCAGGACTTTCTCATTAATATGTTTCATCTTCTTCTCATCACGCCAAATTATAAATTTTGCGTAAGCCAAATCGTAAACTGCTTTTGACTTTTTGGGAATGACTGATGAAAGAGCATAACCTGCTGCCTCTTCAACATCGCTTGGCAGCTCTCCAGAATTTGAATCACACATTTTGTGAAAATCAAGAAAAACCGTGCGTTCTGGCTCATTTATCTACAAAATGTCCAACTGACATGGAGTGATACCATTCAAGATACTTGATTTATGTTTTCACAATTTTTGCGCACATGTTCTGGGGAACAGCGTGCTATCGTTTCGTCCAAATGTCTATAATTTTCGAATTTTTCCCCGAAAATGGTCTGAAACGACTTGGTTGGACTCACTGATAACGGATCCGGTATCGAAATCGATTCGGACCGCCCAGCCAGCCGGCCGTCCTTCCGGCCGAGGATACGATAACTCTCGAAAGAAGCGAGCTAGTGACTTGAAACTTTCAGATTGAGTCACACATTAGAATGCGCCGGTTGAGTTCGTTAATGGGACAAATCGGTTGAATGGTTTCGTTGGAAATTTTGAGATTAATTTCTTGATATTTCACTACTCATGAGATTGAATTGAAACTTGACAGTTAGTTATATCATTGAATCCGACAACAACTTCTGCTCGTACCTTGAACATCGTGTTTTACAGCAGTGTATCAAATTTCATTTTGATACGATTATAATTTCTGGAAATATTGGGAAGAAATATAAAAAATTTCCTGGTTTTCTTCTCGATATCGTTGTTTTTTCCGATATAACTAAAAAATACGGATTCAATCGAAATGAAACTTGTTAGATAGTTTGGAAATGCTGATGGGCAGCTTTGTGCAAAATTTTGTGATGATCGTGTCGTTAGAACAATTTCAAAAAAAGTTTTTTTTCTTTTGAATATTCAATATTTTGTGATCTTCTGATCATATTATTCTCATGAAATTCTGTATGAACCTTCGAAATGTAATTTTTCGATAAAATATCGTGTTTCAATTTGATTGCTTTCGCGGAACTCTCTGCATTCGTTCCGCAAAAAAATTTCTCACGCGTTACACAAAATTAGGTATATCTTAACTGAATTCATAAATAGCTATTTTTTCCAAACTTGGCTCACTGTAAAACTTTCAACGAAAGATAGAGATAGAAAAAAAAATTTACTTCATTCAAAAGTAGCAATGTCTCAATTTTCAATCCGATATCCTGAAAAATTATTTTTTTGGGTGTACCTGATTCCTGTTACACCCGGTATATGAACCCCATAGTCCTACAAACAAAAGGTCCCTGCACATATGTCTCAAAGATATCTGAATCCATTTCTGCAGCACTTGTAAACAATAAATTATCGTCTACTCACCAGACAACTCATTGTCTACAACCAGGAAATGAAATCTAACTAGACGAAGAGAGACAATAGATCACAAGATGCCAGCGGTCAGTTCAACCTATTCCGTGAATGTTAACAACAAATAATACATTATTCATTCATAATGTTGCATGGTTAACACGGCACGTCGTTATAAAATAATTTTATCGCATTGTTTACAACCCAAGTCCAAGGTGATGCATAGCATCTTCTTCAGATGGTAGTTTCAGTGATTAGTAACAATTAGCATGAAGATTTTTTGAGATGAAGATCGAAATGGACTGTGTTTGTATTTGACCTCTGATTTTTTGCGTGGGAATTAGATATGCTGACCAGTTCTTGGAATGTTTTGGAGTGAAAATTATACATTCATTTAGAGTTCGGTAGGAGCTCAAGCTCAAGTTGTTAATGGTTGGAGAAATCCACCAGTGATTCAGGTTAAATAGATATAAAGTGCGAGTCAAAATTATGGAACAAATTCATTTCCTCAGAAGAAAATATTTGGCAGCAAAATCCTGAAACAGGTCAATTTTTGTTTCACTTTCATCAAATTTCGATGTATTTTTGAAGGATTTTGTTGCACCCTGTGCCATCCCCATCAACCCTCTGAATTTCTTGAATAGGGAAAGTAGGTCATGTGGTACTTTTTTGGCAAGGTCTTTGTATCTTCTTTACAGGCGTGCAGAAATTTTCGAGAAAAAATTTTTTTTTTGAAAAATTAGTTCAAAGAGGTTTTCATTATGTGCACTTTGTCATGGCTCATTTACTTTGAGACGATGGTACCTGATGAAATTTGTCACCGAATGAAAGTCGGCCATTACAGTTTTGTTGATGCACAACTTTCAACCCCCTCACGTGAACAAATTTTTTTTCTCCATTAAAGGGTTCGTAGGGGTTGAAAGTTGTGCATGAACAAAACTGTAATGATCGACTTTCATTCCTTGACAAATTTCATCAGGTACCATCGTCTCAAAGTAAATGAGCCATGACAAAATGCACTTACTGTAAACCTCTTTGAACAAACTAATTTTTCCAAAAAAAAACAAATTTTCTTGAAAATTTCTACACGTCTGTAAAGAAGATATAAAGACCTTCCCAAAAAAGTACCACATGACCTACTTTCTCTATTCAAAAAATTAGAATTTAGAAGGTTGATGGGGCACAGGGTGTAACAAAAATCCTTCAAAATTTTATATAAATTTGGTAAAAGTGAAACAAAAATTGACCTGTTTCAGGATTTGTTGCCAAATATTTTCCTTCTGAGAAAATGAATTTGTTCCATAATTTTGGCACGCACTGTATAACATGAGTGAATCAAATGGGTATGTTCGTGATTGAATACTCTCTTGAAGAAAATTGATATTTTTTCTCGGAGATAATTCTTGTGTAAAATTAGTTTCCGGGGGAATTTATGAACAGGATCATGTGAAATTCGGAGAGAAAAACTTCTCCTAATCCTTGAAAAAATCCTAAAGAAGAACAAAAAAATCATCATGCATGAACAACATAATTTATTGAATGTTATTCCGTATATATACAGGGTCTTTCAGAAAAAATCGAAAGAAATTCAATGTAAAAGCAGTTTTCAGAAACAAAAAAAAATTTGAATTCTATGCTGACTTGAACTAAATCAATAAACGAAAAAAATTGTGTTTAAAATATTCCCCATATTTTCGAAAGATATATACAATAGAAATATTACGATCGTTAGATATCAGAAAACAAGAACACAAAAACAACCGGAAGAATAGAGACATAAAAAAATATTTGATTGGAATAATACAGAGCTACAGACGGCGAAGCAGATTTTTATCTAAAAAAAAATGGAGGATCCTCCTTTATTTCACAGGTGAATGGAGAAACTTATTTTGTCCAATTTTTCATAGAAATTGATTTTATTCGCCTGAATTTACTAAAAAAAGGAGTGAAATTGAAAAATTCCAAGTTAACCGGTGTTGCTTTGATTTTCTAAAATGTCAACTTGATAAGAGTTCTTGAAATAATTCTGAAGGTTCTCTATTCATTGTTTGATGAAGGAGTCAGATATACAGGGTGAGTCTTTAAGTGTTGTGTTAATTTTAACCATAGATTCCTCTCATCAAATAAAACTCTTTTTTCATTTATCATTTTTCCAGATTCGGCCCCAGCAAAAAGATATAGACTATTTAAATTTCCAAAAAAAATGAGTTTTTCTTTTGTAGCTTTGATATGCTAAATCCGAATGAGATGAATTTTGGTGTGAAGTGTTTATAACTATGACACATATTCTTCAGTGATCACTTTTATTCTACTTCAAACAGTTTCCGAGTTACAGACTCGCCGATTCATAAAACTATACGAAATTAGCATGAAGAATGCAGCTAAAGTGTATCTTATATCATCATAAGAATCTTCAATCATTTTAAAATATTTTATTATTTTTTACGATTTCTCCTTAAACGCAACGTTTTGCAGATATTCAACGTTGAATATTATAAAATCGGATAAAAATTCGGAAAATTTCCTTATAATTTATTGATTCGCCCTTGATCTAGTAAAGGAAGTAAATTAAGCTAGGTTCACGTTTATCCGGACCATAGAATACACATAAATATTCATATATTTCGTATAGAACTAATATTAGGTATATGCATAGATACAACATTAAGTTATAATTTCTATGGGTGTATGCTATTTTGTGACCACGCTACAGACAAAGTCCCTATCTATGGACTAGACTTCCCATGAACCTAATATTCTAGAGAATTTTTCAAGATAAGCTGATTGATTTCATATAATTCATTTATAAATTTCGTGAAAAAAGTATAATTATGGAGTTCTCAATATGAAAATGGGCGAGTATGAAATTGTGTATAATCTTATAGTGGAATGAAATTGGATATTACATGAACATCATGTTTCGAGTCCAGTGTAGTAAAATGTTTTCCTTGTGATAATATCGCAAAAAGCACCAAATCATAAGAATTAAGTGGGTAAATGAGTTTCCTGTATCTCGTTTCTTTGAATTTCAAACCTTGTATCGGATAATAGATATATGTGGTAAACTTGGTAACAAAGCGCAGGAGTGTATTAGCACATTGAGAAATATTTAAATGCTCATAATTATTTACCTGAGCCGAGTCTGCAAAAATAGCAAATGAAAAAAGTGTTTCATTTGAAGAGAGAAATCTATGGTTAAAATTAATGTACAACTTAAAGACTCACCATGTAGACTCTGAGACTTCACAGTTCAGTTGGTTGAGGGCCTAATTACGAAGATCAAATCCTCGAATGGGTAAAATCCGCCCAAAGATTCCGTAGATATACCCATTCAAAAAAAGTCAGCAGCTTTTGCGCGCATGCTCAAAGGATGTCAACAAGAGTGAACATGGGCGCAAAAGCTGTTGACTTCACGTCAGTGCTTTTCTAGTGTTCAATTCCCATCTTCTTAGTTTTTTCTCATTTTGAACCAACCTGTAGATAAAATTGTTTTGAAACAACTCACTGTAGCTCTGTTAGTTGATGAAACAAATCTACGGTATCGTTAATTTAATATCAAGAAAAGGTAACATGCAACTCCTCCTTGTCAATTTTACATTCAAAGCATCATCTCTAAACCCAACAAAATCCTGACATCATTGTATTCATATCAACTTAACGAAAATTATCAATCAAACCAATCCGAATCAATTTTTCCTATAGGAGCCAGATCCCCGCTAAACAAACGTGATTGGATAAACACACAAAGCCGATATAATTGAATTATAACAATTATATCTTCGGATACCCAGATTTCGAGTCATGGTCGAAATCCCTGTATCTCACTTACGCAACCAGATAATCGTCCTAATCTCCTGAAAAGATAATATACGATCTATTCCAATTAAAAAATTAATCATGCGGAATCTAATGTAGGTTGAAAATTACGTTTGCATTTTGTTCTATGTTCTTAGAGTATCGAAGTCCGATTATGATGTGTTTATTAGAGATTAACCTATTAAATTCGTGTAACCAGAACGGATATCGTTGGATTGGGGTTTCATGATGAAAGTTCAATGTTTGGCCTTGAAACGTTGCAATCTATGATAGTCTACGGTGAGAAAATGATGTGATCGATTTCTGATTTTTGCGCGCATGTTCTAGGGGAGCAGCGTGCTTATCGATTTGTCCAAATGTCTGTAATTTTGGATGATCGAGCCGAAAATGGTCTCAATCGACTAGGTTGGACTCACTGATGACGAATCCAGTGCCAAAATCGATTCTGTCCGGCCGGCCGGCCGTGGACACGATAACTGTCGACAGAAGCAAGCTAGCAACTTGAAACTTTCAGGATAGGTTGCGCATGAGAATGCCGCGGTTAAATTCGTTAATGGGCCAAATCGGTCGAATAGTTTCGGAGTTATAGGCACTTGAACTTTTAAAGTTATTTATTTTTTATTTCAGAAACTACTTGAGCGGTTGGATTCAAACTTGGCAGATGGGTGGGGTATAACGACGCTCAACTTTGAGCCAAATTTCGTCAGGATCATCTTGTCAGTAAATTGAAAAAAAAATTTTTCGAAATTTTTTTCCAAAAAAATTTTTTTTCCGGAAACCATTCATCATAAAAAAAAATTCCACTCACACTTTGAGCTTCATATTTCACAGCAGTGTACCAAATTTCAGTTCGATACGATCATTAGTTTTGGAGATATCGGGAAAAAATATGTCAAATTTCGAGGTTTTCTTCTCGATATCGTTGTTTTTTTCGGTATAACTCGAGAAATTCTGATTCAGTCCTGATAAAACTTCGCAGCTAGTTTGAAGATGCTGAAAGACAACTTTATGCAAAATTCCGTGATAATCATGTCATTAAAACAATTTGAAAAAAAAATATCTGTGGTTTTCTTATCATATCATCCTCATTAAATTCTGTTAAACCTTCGGACTGTAATTTTTCGGTGAAGTACTAGATTTCAATTCGATCTGATCTGTATTCTTGGAAATATTGGAAAAACGAAATTTTGAATGGGTATATCTGCGGAATCATTGGGTGGATTTTACCCATTCACGAATTCGGCCTAAGTAATTAAGGTCCAAACCTTCTCTACAAATATCGAGTTTCTAAGTTGTTTCTTTTGGAAGTTATTTTGTTTACGCAGTCGGCCGTTAGGCCGTCGCTAGCTTGTTCTTCTGGAAAGTTACCGTAGACACTAAATTTGAGATCGAATTCTTCTGAGGGTTTTCCTCGATGTCAAGGATAATCGAAAAATACAAAAAAAAATTAGTGAGTCAAACCTAGTCGTTCAATCAGTTTTCAGCGAAAAATTCGAATATCGCGTTGTTCCCCAGAACAACTCAGAGTGTTAATATTGCAATCGGATAAACTACGAAGGATGAATCTCTAATGGGAAAATCCACACGAAGTTTTCGAAGATATATGCTCATTCGAGATTTTGTTTTTCTATTATTCCCGGTAATTTTGCAAAATTGCAGGTCCAATTGAATTGAAATCTAGTATATCTTTGAAATGTAGTGCAAAATTCTTGTGGAATTCGACTGATGAATTCCTACATTTTTCCAGGTTCTAGTGATACGATTCTTACCAAATTTTGCATGAGTCGCTATTTTTCACTCCACTTAGTCGATTCGATCAGATAAATATTTCTACATTTCTCGAGGAAGTCAATAATACATGGCTATAATATCAAACATAGCATGTATATATCTCATACATTCAGAAACAAATTGTTTCGTTCTGTTGAAGAATTTAAAATATTGTACCGTTCCTCGGACTAGCCCAGAATACTTGGTATGATAATTTGCATTTAGAGCTACACAAAATACTTGTGTAGTATTATGAATCCTAGCTGCATTGGATTACCTCAAGAATTTCGATGAGATTCAGAAATATCCAACGTGGAATATAAGGAGGTATAATTGAATTTTTCGAAACAACCGAAGACTCTTTAATTGACTTGATTGAGAAAAACTTCATTTGTTATAGTCTTGCTGCTAGTGTTTATAGTTCAAGAAATATTCGAATTTATAACTAGAAAACCATTGCAAGAAAAAAATGAATCTATTATAGAAAAGTAACAAAATTATTTTGCTCAGAATTACTATGTCAAAGCAATGAAAATGAGCTATATTTCAAACATAACCATAGCGTGAGGGATATCTTCGATGGAAACTGATCCTATAATTCAAATACTCTTAATTTTAGTTATACAGGGTGAGTCTTTGACCTTGCAGAATATTTTAACAGAAGATTCCTGATGCCAAAAAAAACCCTTTTTTCTCTTACCATTTTTTCCGATTCGGCTTGGTTCGTAAGATACAGACTGTTGAAAATCCATAAAAAAATTTAATTTTCGATTATAACTCGCGAACGATCTCACCGAATGAGATGATTTTTGGAATATAGTTTTTTATTGATACGATGAATGTTCCTGGATTACAAAATTTCATCCACATCCTTCAGTTTCTTTAATATGACCATAACATTTCATAAAAATACCAGAAGTTCAAAGAATCCAAATTTAAAAAATAATTTGAAAGCTATTCAACGAATTTTTGACCATTTTGGAAAGTAAAAGTATTCCTTATTTTTTTTCGTATGATGCGTCGTTTTCGAGTAATATGAAATTCAAAAATAAAAAATATCTGTGAAATTCCGAGAATTGGGTACTTTGGCTGATTGCAACTCTGTTCAAAAAATTCACAGAATTCAATTTTTCCGCGTTGCCACGTCTAAAAGTTGAGAATGGAATCATAGATTTATAGTTCAGTTCAGAATCATAGACTATACGAGTGTATACATAGAATAAGCATATTGTGTGTTGTTTGATTTCGAAGAGTTCTTTCTTTCTGTTCGTCAATTTGGCAACGTTTGTACGTTCATAGATAAATTAGGTACATCTGTTTTATTTATTTATGAAAATGATAGTTTGAATGGGTTATGTCTGAATCTGATAATTCTTGGAGAAAATGAAATAAACAAAGAAAATTAATGATTACAAATTGAAGATGAATCTCAAAGCTAATATGAGTGATAGCTAGATGAATTCCTCATTATCGAAAATGAAACCAAGAGAAGAATATTCAACTTTTATCGCCCACGAAATTTGGAATACCTAACTTGTTTGTTGCACTATAAATACAACTTTTTTCACCAACTGGAATGTAAAAAGTAAGTTGATGCTTGTTTTCATAACAGAGTTGCTTATTTCGAAGATTTGAATGGTATATCTTAGGCTTTGAAAAACTTCAGTGTTCAGGTTTCCAGGGGCGGCTAGCCTATTATGAAAATTTATAATGCCTATATCTTTTTATCTAGGCCGAATCGGAAAAAATGGTAGAGGACAAATGTGTTCCTTTCAGCTTCAAGAATCTTTTGTTGAAATATTCTGCAAGGTCAAAGACTCACCCTGTATACAGCAGGGCTATACAGACTCATGGTACACCAATATCCATATAAACTATCCTTTCCTCTGTTTCTTCAGTTAGGTACATTTCTGAAAACTGGGCCTGAAATGGACCCTTGGAGAACGCAGTTTGAGTGAGGCAAAGAACCATATACCAACTCATATAATGGTTTTCACTTGATCTTCTCAATGCAAAGGCTGATGACGAAGAAATAATCTTTTTAACCCGTATTAATGAACTACTGAGTTACATTGTGCTTTTTACGAGTTCTTCAGCTACAACAAATTTCAATCAATTTTCCCTTGAATGCTTAGAAATCATGTGAAATTAGGGAATCAAGGTTTAAATAACAGTCACATATTTTGAAGGTTAGATCCCAGAATGGAACCTTCAGGCACACCGATTGGAATTTATGCAGCGAAGAAAAAATTGATACGTCAAATTATCAGGTGGTGTCACCTAGTTCTTCTGAAAGCAAAGGTTGATGTCGTCGAGATTTATCTCAAGAAAAATAATAACTATCCTGCAATACTCAAAAATAATCTAGTGATCTGCATAGCCGCTTAAATGATTATGTGAAACTTAGGGAATGAACCTATAAATCAAAGTTAAACCTATATTTAAAAAATACTGCCTCAAAATAGACCCTTGGGACACTCCAATTATAATCAGTTTCAGTGAGGCAAAAAACGATATGCGAAGTCATTAGCCGATACAAATTAAACATCTCTCCAAGAGGTGAAACATGAGGAATAAATCTATAAAAAAATTCATATATGCTTGAAACAGGGTCCCAGAATAAAACTTAGGGGGACCCCCATCGTTGTAATTTTCAGCGAAGCAAAACTTGATTTGTCAAATTATTGAGTGGTTCCGCCTGGTTCTTTTGAAAGGAAAAGTAAATATCAAGTAAACATATCTCAAAAAAAAATGATTACTTTCTTACAACGATAATCTACTAGTATATTTATACATGGGGTTTCCCTCGTATTCATCAATCGATATGAATCAATCGTCTTACCAAAGGGGTCGTTTACAGGCCAACTTGAGGAATCAACCTATGAACCAAAGTTTTATATGTTGAGATTTGGGCCTCAAAATGGACCCTTGTGGCACACCAATCGTTATCAGTTTCAGTGAAGCAAAAAACGATATGCCGAATCATGGAATGGTTTCCCCTCGATCTTCCGAAAGCTCACGTTAGTATCGAAGAGATATATTTCTAGAAAAAATATTTACTGCCTTAAAACAGGTGACAATGATTTAGTTATTTACTTAGAGCTTTCTACGTTTTTCATGTCATGTCTACGTTTTCATGTAGAAGTTTGTGATAACGCCACACTGAGTAATGATGTGAAACTCAAGGAATCAACGTTAAAATTAAAATCATATCTGTTGAAAATTTTATCCAAAAACGGACCCTTGAGGCAGACCAATCGTAATCAGTTTCAGTGATACAAGTAACTATGTGGCAAATCATGGAATGGTTTCCCTCGATTTTCTGGCAAAGTTAGTATCGCAGAGATATATCTCTAGAAAAAGTATTTATTTTCCTGAAACACGTAACAATAATTTAGTTATCTACTTTCTCAGTTTTATGTCGCCCAAAAGGTCGTTTGTAACGCTCCACTGAATAATTATGTGAAACTCAAAGAATCAGCGTTAAAATTTCGATCAAAAATAAAAAAAAAGACAAGAAGAAAAAGATATCTGTTGAAAATTTGGCCCAAAAACGGACCCTTGAGGTATACCAATTGTTATCAGTTTCAGTGATGCAAAAAACTATATGCGAAATCATGGAATGGTTTACCCCCGATCTTCTGAAAGCAGAAGGAAATATAGTATCGATTTAACTCAACAATAAATAATTATATTTATATATATATATTCTTTTGAGATGAGCAGTACATTTTTTTTATATCAAACAATTTGTGTCATAACAGTATTAGCAGAGGAAATGTTAACGGGGTAACATACATTTTTACGTATGATACAAGAGCACAGATAAAAACCTCAGCAAAAACTCTGTCTCCCCGTATAAGTGTAATGAAATTGTTATTTTTTATTGAAGGGCTTCTTTTCCATCGACAAAATTTCTTCTTTCCTATGCGATGCAGGTTGAAATCTTGGAATCATACCTGAAAACAAAAAAGAAGACGAAAAAAAACTAATATGAACTAGTAAATGATTTAGTTCTCATTAAATTAATTTGAAGTTCACGATCCATCTCAAAAAAGAATCGGACACCGAATGAATTGCCTCGAAACCATCGTCAAATTTATATATTGGACAAGTATTAACTAAATGTTCTATTGTTTCCTCTTCTTCTCCGCACTCGCACCTTGGACTTTCGACCGAATTCCATTTGAAGAGGAAACTATTACAGCGACCATGACCGGTTCTAAGTCGATTCAAAATGCACCAAATTTTCCTAGGAAGATTGAAACCATGAACTTTTTCTGAAGGATCGCTGATCAAACATTTGTTGAAAACATTACACGAATTCCATTCCGAACGCCAAATTTCTTTGTCACTTTTATTGGTGTAAAGAAAATCGTTGATCCATAAAGGTTTACGAGATTTCAATCTAGCAATTTTAGAATCCGGAATATAAGACATGATTGGGAATACATTCGGAAAGGAACGATATTTATCCCAAGACTTTATCACTGCAACCTGTCTACGAATATGGGGCGGTACAATATTTGAGACAACTGGTAACCACTGTAAAGGTGTAGATCTTATGGTCCCACTAATGATTCTCATAGCAACATTACGCTGTACATCTATTTTACTTACATGAGCGCTATTAAACCAAACCGAACAACAATATTCAGCAGCAGAAAAAACCAAAGCCAAAGCTGCGGTACGAAGAGTTGTAGGGTCAGCCCCCCATGAAGAACCAGCTAGTTTTTGAAGAATATTATTCCTAGATTTCAACTTCATGCGTAAGTTTTCCAAATGAGCCTTGAAATTTAAAGAAGTATCTAATTTCACTCCAAGATATTCAGGTGTGAAATTATGTTTCAGAACGGCATCATTAAAAGTAACATTCAAAGTTTTAAACTTCTGTTGATTATTCAAATGAAAACAAAAGACTTCTGTTTTATTAGAATTTGGACATAAACACCACTCAGCAAAATAATTCTTCAAAATTTCTAAATCAGTATTAAGAGTGTTTTCAATGACTTTGAGATCAGAGTGAGGAAAAGCCAGAGCAATATCATCTGCATAGATGAATTTCTCCGAAGAAGTTGCTGGAATATCACATAAATATAAATTAAATAGAAGGGGAGCTAAAACTGATCCTTGTGGGAGTCCATTATTCAAGGTTTTGAACCTACTACTAACATCATCAACAAAAACACGCAGTCTTCTGTCAGATAACATATTTTCGATCAATCGAATTACTTTTCCACATTTCAGAAATTTATGAAGTTTGAATATTAAACCATCTTTCCACACCGCATCGTAAGCTGCTGAAAGATCCACAAATACAGCCCCGTTTTCAACTTTTTATTGAATCCTGATTCAATGAAAGTAGTGAGACTAACAACTTGATCAGAACAATTCCTATTCTTCCTAAAACCACCTTGACAATTTTGCAGAATATCTTCAACAGATGATTCTACCCTGAATAAAATAAATCTCTCTAAAATTTTGAAAGGTACACTCAATAAACGTATAGGTCTATAACTACTTGGGTCCGATGAATTTTTCCCAGATTTTAGAATTGCTATTACTAATAAATGATTAATTTCCTACAGCACGTACCAATAATCTAGTTCTTTAGATAGAGCTTCCTACGTCTTCATCCTCCGATACAAATGAATCATCTCGCGAAAAAGATCGCTATCAACTCGACCAAATAACAATACTGCCAACCCGTTTCTTGGAGGAACTGCCTCCTTTTTCCGGATTAATCTGAACCTCTTCCCCCCAGAGGAACGACAGGTATATCGAATTTTTCTCGGCATCATCTCCATCGAACGATTTTATTTAATCCGTACTGTTGGCTCAGGCCAGCTTACTTCTGGCCGACATTTCGCTTGTGGCGGACGAGATTTTTTTGGTTCGAGAAACTTGGTGCGGATCGAGGTGGTATCAAATCGGAGTCGGGAGTAGTTTGCACACCTGTGTTTCTGGCCGTGATATCAGCAGGCTAGCGGAGAAGGTTAGGAGAGATTATTGCGGATTTTTTTCTGATTTGTGGATTTGGATTTTTCACGGAATGTCGAAGGACGCGAAAGGTGAGTTTGATGACAAATGAATGATGAGATTGGATGATGACATAGGGAATGAAACCATGACCTAAAATTTTTATTTGGTTTTCGTCATGTTATGAAAATTTTCAGAGATTTCTAAAAAAAAATTTTTAAGGAACGAAGAAAGGTGGTAGATCGCCTCGTTGATTTTTGAACTGTAAATGAAATACTGAAACAAAATATTAGAACAATAATTTATCATTCACTGATATTCTTTGCATCCAACGAAAGTTCTGAAAACAATATTTTTTCAGTCCAATAACGGTTTGTCTTTCTAAGTAGGAAAAATTATTTTCAAAACGTGCACCACTGGCGAAGAATACGAATTAATTAAAGAGTAGGTACCCACTGTTTTTGTGTTGACTCGTTTCAAAATAAATTCTCTAAAACACTTTTTTTTCTGGGGATTGATTGAATTACGTGAATGTATGGTTCAAAAAAAAATTATAGAAGTGTAAAAGTTTTCATTCAAATTCGATGAGAAAAATGGAAAATATGATGTGAATGAATTTCATCTCAACTCTGTAAACAAATTGGGTTTCGCATGTTCGAACAAAGATTTCATTTGAGAAAAATTCGAATATAGGGTCCAGAATGGTTCAATTTCAGTCACTTGGTCGAATTAAATTACTTAATCAATATTGAATGCAGAAATATTCTGATTGAGCAAAATCATTGTTTCAGGGGCAAAAATTTGCCTATCAAATTTTTTTCAATACCTCAAATTGCGAAAAATGAGATTGGATGATGATATAGAGAATGATACGATGACCTGATATTTTATTTGGTTTTCGTCAAGTTATGAAAATTTTCAGAGATTCTTAAAATGATTTTTTTTAAGAACGAAGAAAGCTTGGAGATAGTCTCGTTGGTTTTCGAACAATAAACGATGTTTGAGTTCATTGAAATTAAAATACTGGAATAAAACAGTGGAAAATTTATTTATGATTTACTAATAGTTTTTGCATCCAACGAAAGTTCTGAAAACAATATTTTCTTAGACCAGTAACGGTATGTCTCTCTATGTAAACAAAATTGTTTTCAATACGTGCTTCACAAGCGAGAAAAAAATACGAATTAATCAGAATTGAATTGTTTTGTGTTGATTCGTTTTGAAATAAATTCTTAAAAACACTGTTTTTTCTGGAAAAAGTTTGATTGAATTACGTGAATGTATGGTTCAAAAACAAATCATAGAAGTATAAAAGTTTTCGTTCAAATTCGATTAGAAAAAAATATGACGAGAATGAACTACATATCGGTTCTGTAAACAAATAGGGTTTTCGTATGTTCGAACAAAGATGTCATTTCAGAAAAATTCGAATATGGAGGTAAATTGGTTTAATTTTCCTCACTGGGTCGAATTAAATTACTTCATCAATATTGAATGCAGAAATATCCTGAATGAGCAGAATCAATGTTTCAGGGGCGCAAATTTGCCTATCAAATTTTTTTCAATAATTCAAAAAAATTCAGAAGTCAGGTTTAAAGTAACCACCCGATGATCATATACATGAATTAATTCAGATCCATCTGAAAATTCATTTCCAGGCTGGTCCAGTTTTCAAAAAGGAAAAATAAGAAAAATAGGAAATATCACAAGAACATAATTTGAAAAATTCGTGGGAATTTGGTTTGAAAAAACAAATTCATCAATCGTGGACAAACAGAAAGATATCTTCTGATGGAGTATTTCAGGTTTTATTTTTCAATAGAGTAAATGTATTCAAAATTATTATTTTTGTTGTTCCAGTGGCGTCAATACTGGTCAGTTAATCGATATTTATTACTACGGGTCTGTGTTGGCAAATTAGAAATAATTTCAAATAATTCATTAATTTCATATAAAAAGGAAATTTTCGATTCTTTACAGACTCTCCTTCTCGAGCTGAAAACTCATAAAATAATTGCGCCAATGGTTTTCTTGAAGTGAATTTTTTCATTCAAATTCATATTGATGTTCGAAAAGAAAATTTTTGAGGTTTCTGCACGGCGCCTTTATGCGCGCATGTTCTAGGGAAACAGCGTGCTATCGTTTTGTCCAAATGTCTGTAATTTTCGATTATTGAACCGAAAATGGTCTCAAACTAGGTTGGACTCACTGATGACGAATCCGGTCGGCCGTGGACACGATAACTATCGAACGGAGCCAGCTAGCGACTCAAAACTTGCGGGGTAGTTCGCGCATCGCAATACCGCGGTTAGGTTTCGTCAATGGGGCAAATCAGCCAAATTGTTTAGGAGTTAAAGACATTTGAAATATTGAGGTTATTTCCCTCATATTTCAGAAACTACTAGAGCAATTGAATTGAAACTTGGCAGTTAGTTGAAGCATAACGACGCGCAACCCTGAACAAAACTTCCCAGAAATCTTATGGTCACTCAATTCTAAAAAAATTTTTTTGAAAATTTTTTCCGAAAGAAATTTTTTTTCTGGAACCATTGTTCAAATTCGAGAACAATTCCCGTTATACCTTGAGCTCCATATTTTATAGAATTGTCCAAATTTCAATTCGATACGGCTGTTAGTTTCGAAGATATTGGGAAAAAATATGTAGAATTTCCTGGTTTTCTTCTCGATATCGATTTTATTTTCGATATTAACTCAAGAAATACTGATTCCACTGTGATGAAACTTCGCAGCTAGTTTGAAGATGTTGAGAGACAACATTCTGCAAAATTTCTTGAAGATCGTGTCATTAGAAAAATTTCGAATTTTTTCAAATATTCAATATTCTGTGATCTTCTCATCCTGTTATCTTCATTAAATTCTGTATGAACCATGATGTGAGTAAAACATGGTGTGCTCATCTGCTCATCTGTTATCGTATTTACTAATGATGACGTCACTTTTTCATTCAAATTCGAAGCACAGAATATATATTTCCATGTATTTTGATCTTGCTGACGTCCCTTTTTTTTCAGATGAGCACACCATGTTTTTACATCATGGTATGAACCTTCAAATTGTCATTTTTCGATGAAGTACTGGATTTCAATTCGATCTGATCTGTATTTTCGGAAATATTGGGAAAATAAAATTTTGAATGGGAAATATCGGAATCATTGGGTGGATTTTACCCATTCACGAACTCGGCCTTCGCATGTAAGGTCTAAACATTCTCTACAAATATCGAGTTTCTAAGCTGTTCCTTTCTGAAGTTATTGTGTTTACGGTCCGTCAGTACTGAAAAAGTTTTTCAATATTTATTATCAATTATGCATATAAAAGTTGAAATAGTGCATTGTGGCACAGGAAATCAACCCATCAGCTGAAGGGGTTTCCGGAAACTGATCGGGTAACTTATAGGGGTACCTCAAATGAGAGATTTTGAACGCCTTTTCTGTCGAATTTAGCTAACCCGATTTAGTTATCGAGTAGTTCTCTAAAACCCCATAAGAAAGTTCGAAAGTTATAGAGATCCAGAATTTTCGTATTCTCCGGGAAACAGCCTGTATCTACGAAACGAAGAGTAAACAGAACCTTTCAAATCAGTAAAATGGCCACCTTACTTCTATAGTTTGAGATATGCGTCACCAATATCCCCGTATTTTTTTTTGTTGAATCGAATGCGAATCCAGTTTTTCATTGATTTGAGATCTACTAATGAGAAAATAGAGTTTCCACCCAGAGAAAGCTGAAAGTGAATTGCACTCCATATTTACCCATAAAAGTGATTGCTATTATCATGCTTTCTTTCCTATAAAGGTAACCATGTGGTTGACCATGAAATGATAGTACTTCGAATCTCATCAATTCGAAGATAAATCCGTTATAATAAATGCATGAAAATGTCGATTGCGGAAAAATTATCGTCTATTGTTCTTGCAATCTACGTCCTTTATGGAAACGGAAAAAGTCTCATTAGTGATTTGGAATTTTCATTTTGATGGTTGAGAAGTTTCCTTTTCAACTAATCGATATATAGTGTGTCGAGTTGAAAAGGAAAGTAGGTTGAAAGGTTTTTTATCAAACCTTTGAGCATGATGACACTAACCCATAGAATCCTAAATGGGTGGGGGTTCATTGACACTTCGTTTTGAATGTGGGTCTATGGTCTTTTAAAATATTCCGACCTTAAACAAAATAACGGAAGAAAAAACTCAGAAACTCGATATTTGAAGAGTAGGCTTGGACTTCAATTACGAAGGCCAAATTCGTGAATGGGTAAAATCCACCCAATGATTCCGCAGATATACCCATTCAAAATTTTATTTTTCCAATATTTCCAAAAATACAGTTTAGATCGAATTGGATTCCAGTATTTCATCGAAAAATGGCAGTTTGAAGGTGTATACAGAATTTAATGAGGATTATATGATGGGAAGATTACAGAATATTGAATATTCGAAATCAAAATTTGAAATATTTTTTCGAATTCTTCTAATGGAACGATCATCACGAAATTCTGCACAATGTTGGACATCAGCATTTCCGAACTAGCTGCCTAGTTTCGCCCTGATTGAATTGGTGTTTTTTGAGTTATTCAGGAAAACACAAATATATCGAGAAAAAAATCACAAAAATTTACATATTTTTTTCTAATATCTCCAGAAATTTCGGCCATATTGAAATTCAATTTTATACACAGCTGTGAAATATGATGTTCAAGGTACGAGCAGAAGTTATTTCCGGATTCAATGAATAGTTTCCGAAAAAAAAATTTTTTTCGAAAGAATGTCGAAAATGATTTTTTCGAAATTTACTGACAGTGTGATCTCGACAAAATTCTGTGGAAAGTTGTGCGTTGTTATGCTCCAACTAACTGTCAAGTTTTAATTCAATCGCATGAGTAGTTACTGAAATATGACGAAAATAATCTGAAATTTTAAATGACGAATTCCGAATTTATTCGACCGATTAGTCCCATTAACGAACTTAACTGCCGCATTCGAATGAGTGACCTAATCTGAAAGTTTCAAGTCGCCAGCTTGCTTCTTTCGACAGTTATCGTTTCGTCGGCCGGCCGGCTGGACAGAATCGATTTTGAGACCGGATTCGTCATCAGTGAGTCCAACCTAGACGTTTGAGGCCATCGAAAATCACAGATATTGAAGGTCAAGTAAATAGTATTGTGAATAACCTTTGGAACAAGGTATCTGGTTGCGCGGGATCAATATCTGAATTGGTGGTCGTTCTGGCATTGTATTTGAGCAAGCCAATTTCCTGCAAAGTTCTCTTATTCTCGCTTCAGAAAATGTTAATTTTTCAATTATTTTCCGTCATCCTCATAATTATAATGACGGAGTTAATTCTTATATTTTATTCGTTTGTGTGGGACAACTAATCTTGGTAACTACTGAATCGATTTTCAAAATTATTCCATTGGAATATTTTATTTCGATAAAAGTTTGCATCCAGCATAAGATCTAATTCTTCGAAAATTTTGAGCAAAGCCGCGCTGGTAACGTTCGATGTAGGTGTTAAAAAAACAATTCGTTGAAAGGATATTGAAAGTAATAATCGCAAATATTATCCAGTTAAGGAAACTAATTATTCATTGTTTTCCTACATGTAGTTAGCTGCCTCTGACAGAGGAAATAAGATATGAGAACTATAAATAAAAAATCCAATTAAAATTGTAACATAAAACTGCAAATATTGCAATTCGTTCTGGAGGATATAATTAGAGCTATTTCTTATTTAACGACAATTTTCGCATTGATTACTGATTGGATTTGCTATACGAAAGCAATATCAAATTTTATTATCTTGAGGAATTTTCTTATTAAAACGAGATGATATTTACTCTTAGAAATGAAATGTTTTCACATTAATAATAATGCAAAGTAACAGTGGTAATTTCGGTACAATATGCAGATCCAATCAATAGTTGAAAGTAAATTTAAGTATCGATTGAAACATTTTTTGGGAGGAGCTTGCATTTCCTGGAAAATTTTTAGTGGTGGTTTTCTTCTCTACTTTGAAAGTATTTTGTCTGAATTAATCATCATCCTATTTATAGTTTTTCCCGGATGTCCATTCTTTTCAAGAATTTTTTTGAGATCTTCGATAAATTAAGGCAAACGAATGAAAAAAATAAAAATAAATTAATTCGTGGGCGGGGGGGCTAATCAACATGAAGCCCTCCCCATCTAAATGTAATTATGCCAAAATCATCATGAGATCGCCTCGAGATGAAATTTCGGAATAAGAAAGCTGAAAACTCATTAAAAATTGGGGATCACTGAAATAAGATTAACATAAGACTTCAAGCATATCAAAACACTTGCTCGACATGTGTCCTCAGCAACTCATCTGAATTAAAACCTACTGATGAATTCCGACTACATCAGAAATATTGTTCATTCTACGAAATCCAATGCTACACATGTGGGATAATTATCCACGATTTCCTGTTGTCTCCGTTTTTAAATTTTGTATCTTGCGGGATCATCAACCTGAGAAAAAAACGCAAAGAAAAACCAATGTTGAAAACAATTCTAAATATACTTTTATGATGCAGAAAAGTACAGCGACATTGCCAATTGATTCCGAGTATTCTTATTCCATACATCTGGCACAAACACTACACCAATTCTGAAAATTATTAAATGTCCAGGGGGACAAATTTATGAAGTCGCAATTTTTGTGGTTGTCGAAATGAAGTCTGTCCTTCAATATCGAAAAAGTATACTGATGCGATCAATCTGAAGCTACTAAATCAGTTGAAAAATACAAATATGCACCTTTTCGTCAGGAAATTAAAAAAAAATGTATGAAATTTCCTTGATATTTATATTGATTATATTACGATGAAACTTGGCGCAGACCTTGAAAGCTGTTAACATCATTGCTTCAAATATTATTGGGAACAATGGTTGGCTGTTTACAGAAAACCTATCTGAAAAAAGGTTTTCGAAGGGATTTGACATTTTTTTTTGTTTTTTCCCAATATCTTCAAAAATACTGAAGCCATTTGACTGAAACTTCGTTACTGGTTGTAGAATATCAACGCAAAATCTGAGACGAAGTTTGAGAGGGGGATATCAGCGATAAATTATAAAAAAATTGTTTTCAAAAATTTTTCGGCGTTTTCTTGAAAAGCATTTTTTTTCCAGAAAATTGTCCACCAGGATCCAATGAATTCTGGCTCAGTTCTTGAAGGCAGAACTTAATATTAGCGCTCCGAATTTTAAGTTCGATACTATATTCATTTTTGAAGATGTGGGAAAAAAATGTGTAAAATTTCCTAGGTATTTGAGATGTAGAGATTATTTACTAAGTATCTCTGAAGAAACTGAAGCTTACGTAATTGAACTCCACTGTTAGATGGAAAATACCGACAAATAACTCGATGCAAAATTTTTCAGAGGTAGAAAATTTAAAAAAAAATGCTGTTCGGAAATTTTGATAGATTTTGTTGAAGAATATGTTCAGCTTGCAATGGAATTCGGCACAATCCTTGACGTTACTATTCAGCAACAATTTTTAAGTTTTCAATTTTATACGGTATTCATCTCGGACAAATTAGGAAAAAAATTTATTGAATTTCATACTCATTTCGTTAGTATCATCATGATTCTCGAAATAACTAAAAATTCTCATCCGATCATGATAAAATTGGTAATTGTTTGTAAAATGCCGATGTACAAACGTTCGCGATATTTCATAATTGTGTCATTAGAACTAAAAGAAAAATTTAAAATTTTGCTCGAATATTTCATATTTTTCGGTCTTCTAATCAAATGACCCTCAAGAAATTCTGCATGAAATTTTCACTTTCAATCAAGTACTGGATCTAAATTCGATCTGATCTGTATTTTTGGAAATTTTGGAAAACAAAATTATGAATGGATATAAATGGTGAAACATTGGTTGGTTTTGAAGTCTCTAGGTTAGTTCTTTCGGTAGTTATTATTGTAGTTTGAGATCAGCAACTAAGCCAATATATCCATCTGGATATAAAGCTTCGTTTGGCGAGGTCAATACGTGAAAAGGTGACAGCTTTGTCAACGAAGTCGAACCAAGGCGTAAAATTTCCTGACCTCACGTCAGTGCTTTTCCAGAAATTTCGTTCCCTAAAACAAGCGAGCAAGTACCAACATATACTTTCGAATTTCATTGTCCTATGTCCTAACTGAAGGGTTTTCGAATAAGAGGTGTTATTTTGATATTCAAAGGAAAATGCCATTTTTCAATATAAATGATCGGATGTTTGTTTCATTATAAAGAAGAAGCTATGCCGTTAATAGTAGAAAATAAGATCAGGCAAATGACCACCACGATCACGCTTACAGGACCATATCCTTTAAATGAAATTTTCCATAAACAAATCGCAAAGTGGCTGCCCTATGTCCTCGATAGCCTCACGAATTCCATCTTTGAGGTCTTGAATTGACGCTGACGTCTTGTTGAAAGTAAACGTTGTCCAGATCAATACCATCCAATTCCGGCCATAAAACATCATTAATCATATCTCGATAGCGTAATCCATTCACCGTAACTGTTGCTCCTGCCTCATTTTGGAAAAAGTAAGGTCTAATGACTTCCCCGAACCATAAACCGCACCAAACAGTCACACGTTGAGGATAGAGAGGCTTTTCAACAATAACTCTCGGGTTTTCCGAGCCCCAGATGCGACAATTTTGCTTGTTGACGAAGCCACCGAGGTGGAAATGGGCCTCATCACTCAAGATGATTTTTCGATGGAATTCCGGATCATTTTCATGCATTTCAACGACCCAATCAGCAAAGACACGAAGTTATTGATGATCGGCCGGCTTGAGTTCTTGTGTTAACTGAACTTCATAAGCCTTAAGACCCAAATCTTTATGCAAAATAAGGTGTAATGACGTTTTTGGAATGCCTAATTCCAAAGAACGACGAGGAATGGACAAAGCTGGGTTTTCTTCAACACTTTCGGCTACAGCAGCAATATTCTCGGCTGTTCTTGAGCGACGTGCACGGATTTTATTCTTCACATCACTATACTTGTCCTAACAGCTCCAATTTTTCCACCAATTTCTTTATTGCTGTCCGACAAGGTGCTTCACGACGACCCAAAAATGTTCGAGTTTCACGAACCGTCTGCTAAATTTTCACTATTTTCATAGTGAATTTTAATAATTTCACTGCGTTGTTGAAGCGTGTATCGTTCCATTTTTATTAATGGCGTAGATTCTACTTGTCAAATAACAAAAAATTATAGCTTCAAAAGTGACATCTACCGAAATAGCGGGCTATTCAAAATATCACCTCTTATTAGAAAACCCTTCATCTCAATTGTTTATAAATGATGATATTTGACTTCGAAAGCAGTGATTTAATTATCTTGAATTTATATTCTAGCTACCTACGATCTACCTGATGTTTACTCTGAGATAAAAATAGTTGAAACAATAAATCTGGTTGTTTGTGATAGAACATGAGTAGTACCAACGCAACCACCTTGTTCTCATTAATTAATACTATTTGCAATTTGATAACATCACTTGTGATATGTGTTGAAAGCACTTAAAAGTACTCATTCTTGAGAACAACATGTTGTTAACAATTAAAAAGTCTTTTCAATTTTATCTTTGTTATTGTTCTTCACAATGCAAAAGTTCTATTGATTTTTTAATCGAGTTCTTTTATGGTTTTTCAATGGTTATGGGTGACTTTATCCGGTTCCTTTAGTGTTATTTGCATTCATTTCTAGACCTACATAGGAAGAGTGTTGTGAATTTTGTTGTGCTGTGTTCAATTCTGATTTGAAGTAACAAAAAATGTCTCCCAAATTAGAGACCAGAAAGGAAGAGTTTTGTATTAACGATTTTGAAGGTATGAGAATAAGTGAATAGAGAAAGATATTAATAACAAATTTTGAATTCTTTAAAAAATCAATACTTATACCTGGGGTTTAGCCACTAACTGAGCTACCGTTTTCGCACGCATGTTCCAAGGAACATCATGCTATGTCCAATATCAGTGATTTTCGGAATGCAATATCGTCTTGACACACAGCTTCCAGAATTGCTTGGTTCGTAAATAAAAAAAAGAAATTGTTCTTGGAGAGATTTTTTTTTAGGAACTGATCTAAAGATTTTCAAGAGACTTCGCACAGACCTTGACCATATATTTCAAAACTGTTTGCCGAAATTCAGTTGGACTCGATTATAATTCCCGGAGAATAAGAAAAAAAAATTATAAAATTTCGTTTTTCTTCCTGGGTTTGGTTGTTATTCCCGAAATAACTCGAAAAATACTGATCCAATCATGATGAAACTTGTTGACTAGTTGAAAAATACTGATGCACATCTTTGTGCGGAATTTCGTGATTATCGGTGCCATTTCAACAAATTGAAAAATAAAATTAGAATCTTTTTTTTGATATTCTAGATTCTGCGATTTCCTTATCATATGAATCATGAAATTCCTTATAAATTTTAGAGCTGTCATTTTCCGAAAAAAATAGGATATAAAATTTTTAGTGGGTGTATCTGCGGAGTTATTGGGTGGATTTTTCCCACTTGCTATTCCGACCTTTTTAATAAAGGTCTCAAGGTTCGAATCTACTCCACAAATATCATGTTTTTAAGTTATTTCTCTCCGATTTTATCCACCCATTAATTTTGTAAATAAACCCATTCAAAATTTGTTTTCCCAAAATTTTCGAAAAAATAGTTCGTATCGAATTGAAATGCAGTACTCGATTGGATAATAACAGGTTGAAGGTTCAAGGGAAATTCCGTGAGGATAATATGATTGGGGGATTGCTAATTTTTTTTTATCAGGAAGTAAAGCGGCGTTCAAGATGAACGCTTTGGCAACGAACATGAACATATTCAAAAAGCTTTTGACTTCAGGTCAGTACCTAGAATTTCTCGGAGTTATTGTGATTCAGGAAATATGTTATGTAAGTGAAATTCATTCTTCGATTTGAAGTTCTTGAAGAATTCGAGCTGAATTTCACATACAAATTACAAGTGTTGAGAAAATGTTCTCTATACTGATTAAATCCTTATAATATTTCGGATGAGTAAACTTCAAACTGATTTTGAACGCAATCAGATCGGCTTCTTCAGAGTTATCGAGAAAAAAACTTCAGATACCAATAAGACCGAAATGATTAGACAGATCTAGCTATACAGGGTGAGTCTCTAAGTTGTACATTAATTTCTACCAAATATTCCTCCCATAAAATAAAACACTTTTTCATTTGCCATATTTCCAGATTCGGCTCAGGCAAGAAGTTATAAGCATTCAAATATTTCTCAATGTGCTAATACATTCCTGCGCTTTGTTTGCAAGTTCACCACAGATATCGATTATGGTGATCTCTTTTGGAGAATAACCAATCCAAGGTTTGAAATTCAAAGAAACAAGATTGGGAAAACTCATTTACTCACTTAATTCTTATGAGTTGGTGCTTTTTGTGATATTATCGCAAGGAAAATATTTCACTATACTGGACTTCCATTCACCGTAACTCTTGCTCCAGCCTCATTTTCGAAAAAGTAAGGTCCAATGACTCCGCCGGACCATAAACCGCACCAAACAGTCACACGTTGAGGGGTGTGGATAATTTGCTGACCAAAATATAATCCTCTAAATCACGACCTTAAAGAATATTTAATGGAACCAAACTCTAAAACTGAGTTGTATACATTGAGATGTTCGTGCCACCACATTCAAATTTCAAATCCACCCCAAATTGGGGGTAGTTTATTCTTGTAATTTTTCAAAATAATTTGCTGATCGGAGGTTTCCAGTTGAGATATTTTATCGAAACGCTATACTATGATCGAATATAGCATACTTTTTGTGCCACCGTAAAAAAAATTCAGATCCGCCCCCGGTAAAGGGTAGTTTATTCTTGTGATTTTTCAGAAATCCTTGCTGATCGGAAATTTCCCGTAAAAATATTTTATTGAAACGATGTATTATGACTTACCGTAGCATAATCTCTGTGCCACCATAAAAAACATTCAGATCAACCCCCTACTAAGGGTAGTTTATTCTTGTGATTTTTCGGAAATCGTTGCTGATCGATAATTTCTATTGGAGATATTTCATTGAAACAAAGTAAAATAATTGCAAATCGGATACCCTCTGTGCCACCATACAAAAATTTCAGGTCCGACTCGTTTAAGGGTAGTTTATCCCAGTGTTGAATCTAGACAATTTGCTCCGGGGGGGTATATGAACATCTAGGGGGTGGAGGGGGGGGTGGGTCAAAAATTTTGTAATCAGGGAAAGTCTTTTGCTCAGGGGGTGTATCGGCCACGCTTAGGGAGGGTATGACCCTCCCGTGCCCTCCCCTGGATTCAACACTGGTTTATCCTCGTGATTTCTCGGAATACTTTGCTGACCGAAAATTTTCAGTGGAGATATTTTATTGAAACAACGTATTATGACTAAACGTAGCATACGCTTGGTGCCACCGTAAAATCTGCCCCTGTTTAAGGGTAGTTTATTCCTGTGATTTTTCAGGAATCCTTGCTGATCGTAAATTTCCCGTGGAGATATTTGATTGAAACGATGTATTATGACTAACCGTAGCATATTCTAGCATATTTCATATAATGCGTTGTTTCAATAGAATATCTATACGGGAAATTTGCGATCAGCAAGGATTCCTGAAAAATCACAGGAATAAACTACCCTTGGACAGGGGCGGATCTGAATTTTCATTACGGTGGCACCAAGCGCATGCTACGTTTAGTCATAATACGTTATTTCAATAAAATATCTCCACTGAAAATTTTCGGTCAGCAAAGTATTCCGAGAAATTACGAGGATAAACTACCCTTAAACGAGTCGGACCTGAAATTTTTGTATGGTGGCACAGAGGGTATCCAATTCGCAATCATTTCACTTTGTTTCAATGAAATATCTCCACTAGAAAATATCGATCAGCAAGGATTTCCGAAAAATCAAAGGAATAAACTACCCTTAATAGGGGGTTGATCTGAATGTTTTTTATGGTGGCACAAAGATTATGCTACGGTTAGTCATAATACATCGTTTCAATAAAATATTTCTACGGGAAATTTCCGATCAGCAAGGATTTCTGAAAAATCACAAGAATAAACTACCCTTTACCGGGGGCGGATCTGAATGTTTTTTATGGTGGCACAAAGAGTATGCTACGGTTAGTCATAATACGTTGTTTCAATAGAATATCCATACGGAAAATTTCCGATCAGCAAGGATTCCTGAAAAATCACAAGAATAAACTACCCTCAAACTGGGGCGGATCCGAATTTTTTTTATGGTGGCACAAAAATTATGCTATATTCAATCATAATGTAGCGTTTCAATAAAATATCTCGACTGGAAACCTTCGGTCAGCAAATTATTTTGAAAAATTACAAGAATAAACTACCCCCAAATTGGGGTGGATTTTAATTTTGAATATGGTGGCAAGAAGGTGATCCTCGATAGATCTTAGGTTTGCATTATGAGTCTCATATTCTCACTAGAAGTCTGAAATTGACGGTATAATTCTATTTCAGTCAGCAAAGTATTTTTACCCCACGTTGAGGATAGAGGGGCTTTTCAACAATAACTCTCGGGTTTTCCGAGCCCCAGATGCGACAATTTTGCTTGTTGACGAAGCCTCAGAGGTGGAAATGGGCCTCATCACTCAAGATGATTTTTCGAAGGAATTCCGGATGATTTTCATGCATTTCAACGACCCATTCAGCAAAGGCACGACGTTGTTGATGATAGGCCGGCTTGAGTTCTTGTGTTAACTGAACTTTATAAGCCTTAAGACCAAAATATTCAAGCAAAATATGGTGTAATGACGTTTGTGGAATGCCTAATTCCAAATAACGACGAGGAATGGTCAAACCTGGGTTTTCTTCAACACTTTCGGCTACAGCAGCAATATTCTCGGCTGTTCTTGAGCGACGTGCACGGGTTTTATTCTTCACATCACTAACTTGTCCCAACAGCTCGAATTTTTCTACCAATTTCTTTATTGCGGTCCGACAAGATGCTTCACGACGACCCAAAAATGTTTTACGAACCGTCTCTGCCAAATTTTCACCATTTTTATACTGAATTTTAATAATTCCAATGCGTTATTGAAGCGTGTATCGTTCAATTTTTATAAATGGCGTAGTTTCTACTTGTCAAATGTCAAAAAATGACAGCTTCAAAAGTGACATCTACCGAAATAGCGGGCTATTCAAAATAACTCCTCTCATTGGAAAACTCTTTGTGATACTTTCAACCATGAATTTCCCATTTTATTCAAGTTGATATAGTCATCAAAATCCATGAAAGGTTGTCTGAACATTCAGCAATTCGTTCTTTTGAACCCATCTCCAAAATTATATACCATTCGAATATCCGATTTCAACCTAAAATCAAGGGAAATTGCTATGATCAGTAAATGCCTTCACATTCATGACAGTAATTGGCTATTCTTCTGCTTCAGGCCAAGACTGATAACATCCTAATTCATTTGATGATATCAAACACAAACCGTCTAATAATGTGATCATTATTTATGGGTTTATTTGCCAATTACTTCAACGTTTCGTCCTTCAACAGTAACTGAGATGATGCACGTGATGATGGTTGGTTTTATTCCCGGGAATGCGTTGAAAATTTATTGTTAGAAGAATATGGTTTATTAGATTTTGGGAACGTCTTGGTGTATCTGGGAATGAGATGACAGAGGAATTTATGATTGATTAGATGCGGACTATATTTATCAGAGTTATTCTTCAAGCGTGCCGCAGTTCGTTTTCATTTGGACTCTCATTTTCCTAGACGAAGACGTCTTTCAAAGATTGCTTAGGATTGGATGAATTGATTGAATTAAATCATGTTTTCTGTCATAGTGTGCACATGCTTTAGTATCTCTCGATAGAAAAAAATTCAGAGACTCTCATGGTAAGAATCTTTCATCCATGACCAATTCAAGTTAGTGAATGGGCTTAATCCACTCAGTAATTCCGGAAATATCACATCATGAATAAGTATATACACATGAGACATAGATATACGGAGGATAATTTTTGTAACGAAGAAATATAGTTACATATTGCAATATGGGTATGAACAATACTGCAGAATCTTTTAATTGCATATCAATGCTTTCTACAAATTTTCACTAGTAATACCACTAGAGGTAAAAAAATTTCCAGATTTAATTTGACCTCGTGTGGTATTCGGTAAGAAAATTCCACACCAAATGTGTTTATTTCCAACCACATATATTTTCGTCTTCATCAAGTACTTGCAAAACATAGAAGTTTCGTCGACTTGATTATTTAGTTACCATGGCAACTCAGTGAAACTCTAAGCTAGAAATTATTTCTATTTTGAATTGGTCAAAAACAGAACGACGTCGAAAATGTCTCGCTTAGGTCAAGAAAGTAAAGGAAATATTTGTCAGAATATTAAGCAGTTGACACCCGCCAATACTAGGAAAACGAAGGCAAGTGGATGGAAGCACTTTATAAACTTTTGCGCAGAAAAAACGTATGATTTCGACAGAGCGGATATATCTGTGGAAGAACTGGAGCTTATACTGGAAGACTATGCCTTCGACATGCGAAAAAAGAACTCCGAAGACATCAAGGCGAGTGTTATCAAAGTTCTATGGAACTCTACAGCTGAGCATATTTTTTCGAAAGGTATAATCGCAAATTCAATACATTCTCTGACATAGAATTTGTCAACGTAAGAGCGGCAAAAAATACCAAGCGTCGGAAGCTACAAATAGATCCAATCAAGACAAAGGCAAATTCATCCACACGATCACCATGGACGAATTGAGAAAATATTCTGTCATTATAAACGTCAAAAAAATTTTCAATATAATTCGCTGTTGGGTACCCACGAGGAAAAAAATTCCACTAAAATTCATCCGTTGCGATGGTGATCTGTCAGAAATACACGTTCTGATTGGTTTAAAATCACATGTGTGGAATTTTCTGAGAAATGCATGGTTTAAAGCTAAATCTTTCTGAAAAAGAAATGTAAAAACGTGTATCAGAGTATTAACAGAGAAACCATACATTTTGAGTACAAGATACGCATGGATGAAAACATCAACAAAAATATTTCCTGTATGAATGAAATCATAAAGAATTCTAAAAAAAAATTTGGTAAAATACTGACGTGAAGTCGTCAGCATTTTGAAATTGTTTTGATGACATGATACCCTTTTAATTTCGTACAATAAGGTGCAATTACCCACTAGTTACCAAGATCATTAGAAAATTTTCCAACTTCCCAAAAACAATTAATTTTGAAAATTTTCATCTGTTTTCAATAGGAAATCTCACAGACCTGAAGTCAGTGTTGAACAACGGTGTTTAATTTCAATTTGATATTCAATATCTATTTAATTAATTTATTTTTTATTTAATTTGATATTCAATATTTATCTTCGGGGTTATTGAGAAAAATTATGTCCAATTCTTTGGTTCTTTCCTCGTAATCGCTCTTATTTATGGACGAGCTCAAAAATTAGGGATCCGATCATAATGAAACCAGTTGGAAACTGCTGATGTGCAAATATGAGCGAAATTTCGTAATGATCGTTTCATAAGAAAAATTAAGTAAGAAAAATATTTTCAAAAAATTTATATTTTGCGATCTATTAATCAAATGGTCCTCACGAAATTCTTCATGAGCGTTCGAATTCTTTTTTTCAGTCAATTATCAAGATCAATGCGATCCGATCTTGATTTTTGGAATAGGTATATCTGGGGAATCATTGGGTGGATCATAGCAATTCGCGAATTCAGCTATCGAAATAAAACTCAACGTGCTCAACAATTATCTATAATAATAAACGCGTTACAGGCAACACCGCCGAAACCGCAGGAGATCAAGAAAAACTTTTGCCAAGAAAGGGTTAGTTTCGTGAGAATTTTTCGGATATTTCCGGAGAGACTTGGCGTGATATCTGAACGTGATTAGAAAGAGGAAGATTCGAATTTTCCCGTCCAGTTGATCTTTCATCGCGGAAAAATCGGGAGATACTTTTAAAAAATTCCCGAAAATATCGATATTTCCCGAAGGTGCAAAACCACAGGAAAGAATTTGGCCGCTGGGTTCAAGCTAGGTGAAGTTTTTTGGTACGAACAGAAAGTTGAAGGACGAAATTGTGGTGTAACCGGCCCCTTTTTTCGATTATCACTTTCGTATTCTTGCAGGAATTATGGAAAAAAGTGACATTTCGCCATTTCATATTTTTCTGTGGACTCGGCCGAGATCGCCTATCTCCGCTGCCTTCGGGCTCGGTTTGGAGGTAGAATCCACTACTGTAGCGATGAATGGCAACATCGAACTGCGATTTTGTGCCGTTTTTCGTGAAAACTTGTACAAAGGTGGCTCTGTAGTTCGGAGACGATCGGGTATTTCGTCAATATTTACCAGCCGATCCGGCGTTATGTCAATTGTCATTAACAACAATTCTAATTCGCCGTCAAAATAGCATCCCATGTGGAAGCTACATTGAAATTGACGAAAATAGATAGATAGATAGATATCTTTATTTCATAGCATGTAAATCAACATAAAAGAAAGAGTGTCAAGCAACAACATTTAGCACAAATAATCAGACAAAGAATATGGCTCCAATTCAATAACAAGTTCTCTTACTTTTCTCTTATAAATTCTTAAATTATTTAAAATCTTCATACTATCAGGTAATCTATTATAAATCTTGATGCCTTTCAGATAATAACAGTTTATGTATTGGGTAATGAAAACTCAATGATCTAAGAGGGTAATCATTCCTACTTGTCTAGTGTATCGGCATATTCTTTCAGTTATTGTGTTGACAATCCATGGTTAGACCGGTAGCAAACAAATAAACTTCTAAGAGAAATGACTTAGGGACTCGATATTTGTAGAGAGGGAGCGGGGCCTTATTATGAAGGTTGAATTCGTGAATGGGTAAATCTGCCCAATGATTTCGTAGATAAACCCATTTACAATTTTATTTTTCCAATATCCCCGAAAGAACAGATCAGATCGAATTCAAATCTAGTAATTGATGGAAAAACAATAGCTTGTAGGTTCACTGATTTGCTGCTCAAATACGATGGCCCCGATCGTGAATGGGTAAAATCCGTCAAATGAGTCAAAGATATACACATTCAAATATTTCCAAAAATACGGATCGGATCGAATTTAAATCTATCACTCGATTGGGAAATGATAGCTTGGAGGTTCATGCAGAATTTCGTAGGACTATAAGAAAAGAAATCTCCAAACCAGTCCATTACAAAGTAAAACCGCGTTTGGAGGGATCAATAAGCAGGTGACTCCTTTGAGAAAGAATTTAAATAAGCGCGTTGAAGCTCCTGACCTCATGTCAGTGTTTTCTAGATTTTTTTTGGAGAATTATTATATTATTTTTTTGTTGTAGCTGGTGGCGAGAGCATACTAGGCATCTCAGAAATCACAGAAAACAAGATGCTTTGGAGGATGCTGGTAGCTGAACTGATAGGAACATTGCTGTTGGTTTTCATTGGATGTGGTTCTATCATAACATTGAATGGAGGCGATATCAATATTGTACAGATTGGTCTCACTTTTGGTTTGACGATAGGTACAATAGTCCAAGTGAGTATATTTTTAGTTTGAAGGAAATACTGTTGATCACGCTGATGGCTCAATGAGAAATGTTTTAAATTTCCAACCAACGTCGAAATTATGGAACAAATTCATTTTCTCAGAAGAAAAATATTTTGTGATTAAATCCTGAAACAAGTCAATTTTGTTTCACTTTTACTAAATGTGTATGCATTTTTGAAGGGTTTTTGTTGTACCCTGTGCCATCCCCATCAACCCTCTAAATTTTTTGAATAGGGAGAGTAGGTCATGTGGTACTTTTTTGGCAAGGTCCTTGTATCTTCTTCGAAGGCGTGCAGAAATTTTCAAAAAAAATTTTTTTTTTGAAAAATTTGTTAGTTCAAAGAAGTTTTCAGTATGTGCACTTTGTCATGGCTCATTTACTTTCAGATGATGGTACCTGATGAAATTTGTCACCGAATGAAAGTCGACCATTACTCCAACCCCTTTCAACACCCTCACGTGAAAATTTTTTTCTCCATTAAAGGGTTCGTAGGGGTTGAGAGTTATGCATGAACAAAACTGTAATGGTCGACTTCCATTCGGTGACAAATTTCATCAGGTACCATCGTCTCGAAGTAAATGAGCCATGACAAAGTGCACATACTGAAAACCTCTTTGAACTAACTAGTTACCCAAAGAAAATTTTTTCTTTGAAATTTCAGCACGCCTGTGAAGAAAATACAAAGACCTTGCCAAAAAAATACCACATAACCCACTTTCCCTATTCAAAAATTTTAGAAGGTTGATGGGGTTGGCACAGGGTGCAACAAAAATCCTTCAAAAATGCATATAAAGTTGGTAAAAATGAAACAAAAATTGACCTGTTTCAAGATTTTGTTGCCAAATATTTTTCTTCTGAGAAAATGAATTTGTTCCATAATTTCAACGCGCACTGTATAACTTCCCCTCCTAAATATTCTAACGTATAAATCGACTTGAACGATGAAAAGTATAACTTCAGGATTAGTGTCAGCACTCACCTTAAAAGGAACATACAAGGTGTAATATACATAATAATTCTTCGATTTATTCGACCTAAGGAGATGGTACTTGTTCCTTGCGAAATCAGGCGTACCAATGACATGGTATTACGCTTTGAAAGGAGCCGATATTAATCTATGTAAAATATATCGATTTTAATGTCAATTTATTATCTAGAATTCTTCATTCCAAGTGCTCGCGTAATAAAATATTTCGCTGTTCGGTCGACACAAATGTTACTCATTGTTTTGGTATGATGTCGAACAATTTGTCAGATAATGTGCAATATATAATTTTGCTGAGACTTTTCATGGGGAATTGGCGTCTAAATTTCAGATTGCAGCGCTACGGTGGCCAGTTTAAGAACCTGAGGTAGAGGGATAGTAGCTAGGTTTTCTAGTGTATGCTTGTATATTTGACTGATTAACATTCGATTTCACAATTCCTTCAAAGATTTTTTCAATTAACAGAAGTGAGTCTGTGTATACATATTTCATTTTTATAAAAGAGTTATGTATCATCTTTTCTAAATCAGAGTAGCAATGCTTCAATTACTGTTAGAAGTATTTTGGTATCAACTTATTTCAACTCTAAATGGCAATGATTAATTTCAAATTATTTGGAGTATCTTGAAGGCCCAGGTAAAATTTATAGTAAAATTCCAGAAATATTCATCTCTTGAATTCACATTCAAAAATTGAATGATGACAATCCTGTTCGAGAATAATCAGCCTGTATCAGCCTAAGTCGAGTTCACCCAAGAAATAAATGGAAGAAAAGACCCAAATAGAAATGAATTATGACTGGTTCATATTAAGATCTGATAATCATTTCAAATACCATCAAGTATTTCATTAATGTTCAGTAGTTATTTGTTTAGCTTATTAAAATATCAACTCATTATCCTAAGCAAACTAGTCTATTTGTTTTTTGTGGTGTTGCCTGCGGAAATACTTATCTTATTGCAAGCGTCAGTATTTACTTTGACACTGTTCTCATTTGAGCACCAATCCATTAGGGTATGTTGTAATATTGGCTATCTCATTATTGGTGCACACTTCTTCAGAATTTCTTCATCGCATTGAAAATGTTCATTTGTTATGGAGAGTTTTATTTATTTTTGTACTTGCATAATTTTCAATACCTACTTTTATAGATTTTGTGTATTTTCGAGATAACTAGTTCATTTTCAGATTGACAGATATCAGAAACGTCAAAATTTTGAAAACACAAAAAAACAGTGCGTGTTAAAATTATGGAACGAATTCTTTTTCTCAGAAGAAAAATATTTGGCAACAAAATCCTGAAACAGGTCAATTTTCTTTCAACTTTTTACCAAATTTTTATGCGTTTTTCAAGGATTTTTGTTGCACCCTGTGCCATCCCCATCAACCCATTAAATTTTTTGAATAGGTCATGTGGTACTGTTTTTTTCAAGGTCTTTGTTTCTTCTTTACAGGCGTGCCGAAATTCAGTTAGTTCAAAGAGGTTTTCAGTATGTGCACTTTGTCATGGCTCATTCACTTTACAGTTTTGTTCATGCACAACTTTCAACCCCTACGAACCCTCTAATGAAAAAAAACAAAATTCACGTGAGGGGGTTGAAAGTTGTGCATGAACAAAATTGTAGTGGTCGACTTTCATTCGGTCACAAATTTCATCAGGTACCATCGTCTCAAAGAAAATGAGCCATGACAAAGTGCACATACTGAAAACCTCTTTGAACTAACTAATTTTTTCAAAAAAAAAATTTTTTTTCTTCAAAATTTCTGCAGGCCTGTAAAGAAGATACAAAGACCTTGCCAAAAAAGTACCATATGACCTTCTTTCCCGATTCAAAATATTTAGAGGGTTGATGGGGATGGCACAGGGTGCAACAAAAATCCTTCAAAAGTGCTTATAAATTTGGTAAAAATGAAACAAAATTGACCTGTTTCAGGATTTTGTTGCCAAATATTTTTCTTTTGAGAAAATGAATTTGTTCCATAATTTTGACGCGTACTGTATTTTGAATTTCGAGATAAAGGGTGGGTGTATCTTCAGAAAATTTTATAGCATTTGTCTAGAGGCTTTTCTGTTGTTTTACTCGCATTTTTAAGGAAACAGCGTGCTATCGTTCTGTCCAATTATCTATAATTTTCGCATTGTTCTTGAAAATGATCTCAAACAACTCATTGATAAAGAATCAGATGTTAATATCAATTCAGTCAAGCTGTCCGTCAGTTGCCAATCTGTGTTTTTGAAAAAATTGGGAAAATTAAATTTTGAATGGGGATATCTATGGAATCATTGGAGAATTTCATCCATTCTCGAATTCGACCTTCGTGATCAACCCCCTTACCTTCTCTAAAAATATCGATTCATTGTGAACACAATATCTTTCGAAAATAAAAATCTTGCACTAGGTGGTGAATTCATGGACTGCTGTTTCTTGTAAAATTTCGTGAGGATCATATAATTAGAAGAACGTCCAGTAGCGTTAGGGGGAATGATTATCTGTATTAGTAACCGCACTATCTATCAATTAAGGGTAAATTTGATTGAATGCTTAAAACTCCTGACTTCAAGTCAGGGCTCGTGAGCTCATTTTCAAGATGAGTCACTATTGTCCTTTCTACAATAATATGTTCGGTATACAGGTTTGCAAAAGACAGTTGGTAAAATTCGAAACTCAGCGTTCATCTAACGAGGGTCAGAATGAAATGGACCAGTGGAGGAATTAAAATCTCAGCGCGATGTCATATCGAATTAACGACTGTTCTCTTGCGATGATCGAAGGAAGCGCTTGGCCTGCCAGAAGCATAGACAAGATATGGCCAGTAGGCACTATCTCTCCAAACATTAGTTACGTTGGACCACATTGGTTAAAAATAAAGTAGATTACTAGTGAATCGAAATGTTCAGTATGAAAGAAAAAATTCAAATCATAAAATGGTATTTTGGGGGTCAATCAATTCAAGAGAGAATAACTTTCGTTTTTAAGTTCCTTACTTCCGTAGTATTTATTTTATTTTCGAACTGGTTATGAAGAAAAAGAACCTAGGTACCCATTTTCACAGATTTGAAATTATTTGAGTCATTCATTGTGGTAAATAAATTCTTCTTATACAGTGGAATTCAATTCTCGTATTCATTTTCAACCGATATAGACTTTTCCCGTCTGGGGAGCTACTGCCTACTGGCTAACTGGTTAGTGCCAAACGCTTCTTTCGATCGCGTATAATGGACTGTAGCCCCCACCACGCATTTTTTACCTGCCATTGCAAGATTATCAGTCGTTTATTCGATATGTCATCGCACTGTGATTTTTCTTCTTCCACTGGTCCAATCTATTCTGACCCTCGTTAGCTTAACACTGGGTTTCGCATCTTAGCGACTGTCGTTTCCAAAACTGTTTGTTGAACATAAATGAAGAGTTTGTCGGCTACCTAAATTAACATATCATTTGGATAATTCTTACTCAATACCATATGAAAGATGAAATGATACCACATCATAAACCCTGATATTAATGGGAGAATGGATACTGAAGTTTTTAAGAAGAGAGTATTGAAGTGAATCTCGAACCTTGTGGAATACTAAAGAGTATTATCAGTAATTAAGCAATCGATCATCACAACAAGAGACCGAAACAATAAATGAATAAACTTCTAAATTACTCCTCCAGGAAATGAATTTTTTGATCTGGCCGTTTATTCTAACCATTGTCAATTATTATAAATACTTGTTAATGAACTTATCACCTTCAACTTTTGTTTAGATTTCGAGAGATGTCGTCCTTATTCTTTTCAACAATTCTTGTTGTCCGAGTTCAGGGTGACAGAATTTCATTTAATTGTTTTGATGAAGGTAAAACATCATATTTCATTTCCTGCTTCCTGTACAAGCCTGCCACAGTGTTAGCTGAAATATATACCATTCTATTATTTTCAGTAATTAACCATAAGCATTCTCACGAAGAATAAGCCAACATTTCTGCATAGTTCTGAAAGCAATTGTATACATGGTGTCCAACTATTAATAGGACTATATTTTCGTACATGTTCAGAATCTCGAAATAAGACGAAAACAACTACCTATGGAGGTATTTCAGAGAATGCTCCGTAGAAGGGTTACTTTGCTTCAACGATAACGACCTGATGAGAGATTCAAGTATCCTTATTCTTTCAAAGTGGGACGAAGATGAACAATAGTATATTGTTTAGTGTTAAGTTAGAAAATCCTAACATTCTTGTGCTGAGTCCAGGCGCAAGCCGAGACTTGGCAACACACAGACTTCAGGACTGTGGCTCTTCCTACGACGTCTAGGGTTCCACAGAAATTAATGAATTTTGAAAAAAATACGAATTGGGTATTTTATTCATAAATGAATCGTGCTTTGAAATGCGTAATAAAATTGGTTGCGTTGCATGGAAACGTATTAATGTTTAATAGACGACTTCGGTTCAAGTTGCCAACCCACAATTTTCTTCAGAAATTACCATCACTGAGGAAGGAAAATTTCAGAACGAATTCGACATGATAAGGTTCGCTTTATTCATAAACATCCGTAAACGGTGGCTCGGCTCCTCAAACCAGATAATTCCTTCCAAATATAGATTTTTGTTAAGATCATCTCCGATTGGCTGAAATTTAAGTTGGGATTCCTGATTTCATGTCGATAGTGTCAAGTTTACATAGGATAGGATATGTTCCGTAAATCAACTTGGTTATTTCGGTTGCCGGTTTTCTGTTCCGTAAATATGAATTATTCGGTTGGTTCCTGAGAAATAGGTTAATAACGGAATTTGATTGATGAAAAACCAATTTTTCTGCAACCGAACGACAGTCAATGTTCTATGGTAACATATACATGGCATAGAACAATCTATATTTACCTTATGATCCATAGACATAGACCATACTTAACAATTTTTTCATAGGTGATTGTTGTTTCCTTCATGTTCTATGGATCATAAAGTGAATAATGATTGTTCTATGCTATGAATATGTTACCATAGAACATTGACTGTCGTCCTAGTGACAGAAAGATCACTTTTTCATCAATCAAATTCCGTTTTTAATCTTTTTTTCAGGAACCAACCATGATGTTAAAAACATGGTGTGCTCATCTAAAAAATGAGTGACGTCGACAAGATTAAAATACAAACGGTTGTACATTATGTGCTCTGAATTTGCATGTTAATTCAAAGCACAGAATATAAGACCCTTTGTATTTTAATCTTGCTGACGTCATTCATTTTTCAGATGAGCACACCATGCTTTTTACATCATGGAACCAACCGAATATTTCATATTCACGGAACAGAAAACAGGCAACCGAAATATCCAAGTTGATTTGCGGAACATATCCAATATAAACATGACACTATTAACATGGAATCAGGAATCCCAACTTAAATTTCAGCCAATCAGGGATGATCTTAACAAAAACCTATATTCGGAAGGTAATATCCTGTTTGAGGAGCCAAGACATCTTTTACGGATATTCATAAATAACGCGAACCTTATCATGTAGAATTTGTTTTGAAATTCCAGTTCCCCGGTAATAGTAAATTTGTGAAGAAAATTGTGGGTTGGCAACTTGGGTGAAGTCATCTATTCGATCAAATCGATAAATGAAAGAACATGCACTCAAATGCTTCTGGCTCCGGTGAGCCTAACGTCCGACTGCGTAAACACAATAACTTCCGAAAGAAACAACTTAGAAACTCGATATTTGTAGTGAAGGTTTGGACCTTAATTACGAAGGCCGAATTCGTGAATGGGTAAAATCCACCCAATGATTCCGCAGATATATCCATTCAAAATTTTATTTTTCCAATATTTCCAAAAATACAGATCAGATCGAATTGAAATCCAGTACTTCATCGAAAAATTACAGTTCGAAGGTTCATACAGGATTTGATGAGAATGTTATGATAGGAAAATCACAGAAATATTTTTTTTCAAATTGTTCTAATAACACGATTATCACGAAATTTTGCATAAAGTTGTCTTTCAGCATCTCTAAACTAGCTGCGAAGTTTTATCAGGACTGAATCAGTATTTCTTGAGTTATACCGAAAAAAACAACGATATCGAGAAGAAAACCTCGAAATTTGACATATTTTTTCCCGATATCTCCAAAACTTATGATCGTATCGTACACTGCTGTGAAATATGAAGCTCAAAGTGTGAGTGGAATTTTTTTTGGTATGATTAATGGTTTCCGGAAAAAAAAAATTTTGGAAAAAAATTTCGAAACAAATTTTTTTTCAAATTTGCTGATAATATGATCCTGACAAAATTTCGCTCAAAGTTGCGCGTCGTTATACTTCACCTAACTGCCAAGTTTGAATCCAATCGCTCAAGTAGCTTCTGAAATGAAGAATAAATAACTTCAAAATTTCAAGTGGCTATAACTCTGAAACTGTTCGACCGATTTGGCCCATTGACGAACTCAACCGCGGCATTCCAATGCGCGACCTACCCTGAAAGTTTCAAGTTGCTAGCTCACTTCGTTCGACAGTTATCATGTCTTCGGCCGATTTTGACACCAGATTCGTCATCAGTGAGTCCAACCTAGTCGATTGAGACTATTTTCGGCTCAATCATCCAAAATAACAGACATTTGGACAAAACGATAGCACGCTGTTCCCCTAGCAGAACATGCGTGCAAAAATACTGCTTTGTTCATAATCAATACAGCTATTCCTTATTCTTCAGACCCAGACATTTCCCCAAGAAAATTTCAACACACAGAAAAAGTGTTAATGATCCATGCTAATTATAAAATAACCAGTCTTGCGGTGTTGAAAGAATGTGGTGCCCGCAAGTCTACCACATGCAAACTGGTAGGTAATAGGGACTCACACTTGATCCACGACATGAATAGCAAGATCTCCTCGAATACAACTCTACAAATAAAACTAACCTGGTCATTCATATCGGTGTTCGATATGAATGAATAGGAACGATTATATAATGATATGAAATCACGTTTGGTTTGTGGCAACAAAATCTTTGTTTCTTGGTGTGGCTGTGTGGTCTGACCTTCCATTCAAGTTTTTGGGGCCCCTTGGTTGGATTATAACTGATTTTAGTGAATCACAGCTGGGAGTTCCGAACACTTGTGAAATTTAGATAATGAGGTGATTCCTTAGTTGATCTGGTTTTTTTGAACGTGGGTCTGATACTTCATCTGTAATCTTTTTGCAGATGATTTGAAGAATTTGGTGGACTATTTGGTTGCCTAGACGAACCAATTCTCATCTAATAACTTTCATTGAAAAATACAGATTTCTCTGTGAAATTTTTACATAATATCTTTCGATATTGAAACCTTACAATACACTTTTGTGGTCATTCACGTACTCTCATTTGAAGTTGAAAAGTAATAGAGATTATACCTATTCAACTTCATTGAAACTACACACATTCACAATTTTCTTCACAAATTCACTATTACTGGGGAACGGGAATTTCAGGACAAATTCGACATGATATAGTTCGCGTTGTTTATGAATATTCGTAAAAGATGCCTCGGCTCCTCAAACAAGATAATTCCTTCCAAATATAGGGTTTTGTTAAGATCATCTCTGATTGGCTGAAATTTAAGTTGGGATTCCTGATTTCATGTTAATAGTATCAAATTTATTTAGGATATGGTCCGCAAATCAACTTGGTTATTTCGGTTGCCACTTTTCCATTCCGTAAACATGAAATATTCGGTTGTTTCCTGAAAAAGGTTGATTACGGAATTTGATTGATGAAAAAACGTTCTTTCTGTCACTAGAACGATATTCAATGTTCTATGGTAACATATCCATGGCATAGAACAATCTTTATTTACTTTATGATCCATAGAACATAGAAGAGACAACAATCAACAATGGAAAAATTACTAGGTATGGTCTATGGGTCATAAGATAAATAGAGATTCTTCTATGCTATGGATATGTTACCATAAAACATTGATTGTCGTTATGGTGCATAGACTCAATATGTCCATGTTCTAGTGACAGAAAGATTGCTTTTTCATCAATCAAATTCCATAATCAACTTTTTTTTTCAGGAACCGAAATAACCAAGTTGATTGGCGGAACGTATCCTTTATAAATAACGCGAACCTTATCATGTCGAATTTATCCTGAAATTCCTGTTCTCCAATGATAGTAAATTTGCGAAGAAAATTGTGGGTTGGCAACTTGGCCGAAGTCGTCTATTGAGACTGAACACATTCAAATCGGGAATAATCAATTTCATATTGGTACCAAATTCGTTGTTTTCTTGATTGGAGATTTATAAGCTTCTTTAATTTGAACTATATATACTCCTGATATTTCGTTGGCATTTTCCTTTTGCTTTTTTACCCACCTCAGGGCGGTTGACTTTTTCAAGTCCTTTTCTATCGCCGTTTTCTTCCTGGACTGCAATTCTCTGCTTTTCAATTGATTCTGACTCTTCCTTGTCAAAAAGGGATATAATTCCGAATTAAACTCTGGTTTGCACTAATTGAATACTCTCCTTCGACATTAAAGTGTTAATTTTATGGAGTAATCAAAAAATCCGATTCAAAGAGCAACGAATGTTGTACCCATATGAAACTGATTATCGCCCATTTGAAATATATATATTTCCAATTAGGAGTAATCATTTTCACATGTTTACTAATTTGAAATATACAGGGTGAGTCTTTAAGTTGTACATTGATTTTAACCATAGATTCCTCTCATCAAATAAAATACTTTTTTCATTTTCCATTTTTACAGATTCGGCTCAGGTAAAAAGTTATAAGCATTTAAACACTTCTGAATGTTCCAATACACTCCTGCGCTTTGTTTGCAAATTCGCCACATCTATCTCTTACGGTGATTTCTTCTGGAGAATAACTAATCCAAGGATTTGAAATTCAAAGAAACAAGATTGAGAGAACTGATTTACTCACTTAATTCTTATGATTTGGCGCTTTTTGCGATATTATCGCAAGGAGAACATTTCACTACACTGGACTTGAAACACTGATCTTCAACTTGATGTTCATGCAATATCCGATTTCATTTCACTATAAGATCATACACAATTCCATCTTCGCCCATTCTCATATTGAAAACTCCATAATTATACTTTTTTCACGAAATTTATAAATGAATTATATGAAATCAATCAATCAACCTAAAAGTATTCCCTAGACTTATAATAACATGTTATTCTATGTCTATGAATGTTATGGTTAGGTCTGTGGTATTATCACGAAATACATATACCTAAATTAGTTCTATGCAAAATAGATGAATATTAATATGTATTCTATGGTCTGGATAAACGTGAACCCAGCTCAATTAACTTCCTCAACCAGATCAGGGGTGGATTCATAAATATAAGGTAAATTTTCGAGTTTTTATCAGATTTTATAATATTCAACGTTGAATATCTGCAAAACGGTGCGTTTCGGGAGAAATTAAAAAGAATAATTAAGTATTTTAAAATGATTGAAAATTCTTATAATGATATGAGATGAACTTTATCTGCATTTTTCATGCTTGTTTCGTATAGTTTTATGAAATGGCGAGTCTATAACTCGGTAACTGTTTGAAGTGATGAAAGCGATCACTGAAGAATATGTGTAATAGATATAGAAAAATTCTCACCAAAGTTCATCTCATTCGGAATTACCATATCAAAGTTACAAAAAAAAACTGATTTTTTTGGAAATTAAACATCCTGTATCTTTTTGCTGGAGCCGAATCTAAAAAAATGATGAACGAAAAAAGTGGTTTATTTTATGAGAGGAATCTATGGTAAAAATTAATGTACAACTTAAAGACTCACCCTGTATATTTCCAATTGGAAATAATCATTTTCATATGGGTACAACATTCGTTGCTCTTTGAATTGAATTTTTGATTACTTTATAAAGTTAACACTTGAATGTACAAGGAGAGTATTTAATCAGTGCAAACTAGAGTTGAATTCGAAATTATATACCTCATTGAAAAGGAAGAGTCGGAATCAATTGAAAAGCAGATAATGGCAGTCCATGAAGACATCGGCGATTGGGAAGGACTTGCGAAATTTTGAGTATCAAGAAATCAGCGCCCAAAGGTGGCCAAAAACTCCAATTCACACAGGAACGAATGTTGTATCAATATGAAATTGACTATTCCGAATTTGAATGTGTTTATTCTCCATTTGATTTTGTTTAGTACCAATTTGTATATGTTTATTCCCAATTTGAATGTGTTTAGTCTCAATTTGAAGTTGAAAAGGTATAGACTAGAACGTCCCTCCTTTTGAAATGGTCCAATCGTGAAAAACTCTCTAAAAACGATTCAAATCATTTTTGTTTTTATCTAGGGTCGAAAGGTTAAGTGCTAGGCATATTCATGATGAAAAATAAACTTATGTTACTGTTAATAGAATTGAACAGTTACTTTAAATAGTTGTTGTTCGAAATTGTTGGTCCGGTTCCAGAAGCACTAATGTTTTAATGGAAAACTCCTCACAGTATTACAAATGGAAATGCACAGAAAACAATACATTCATAATAAGATTGGAAAAACAACTCATATGTGAAATATTCGGTAAATACATCGTGCGGAATCATTGTATTCTATAAAGAACCAGATAAGCGCGCTGACGTGAAGTCAGCAGCTTTTGCGCGCATGTTGAAATTCGGTCTGATGACACGATCATCACGAAATTATGCACAAAGTTGTCCATCAGCATTTTCGAACTAGGTACCAAGTTTCAATATAATTGAATGAGCATTTTTTGAGTTATTCCGAGAAAAACAATGATATCAAGGAAACAACCACGAAATTTTATATATTTTTCCCCAATATCTCCCAATATAAAATAACCGTATCGAATTGAAATTTAGTGCACTACCGCAAAATATGATGCTCAATATCTACGCTTAATTTTTCGCAAATATGATGAACAGCTTCCGGAAAAAAAAATTCTGAAAAAATTTTTTTCTATTTTTACTGACAGTATGATCTCAACGAGATTTCGCGGAAAGTTGCGCGTCGTTATACTTCAACTGAGTGACAAGTTTCGATCTAATCATTCGAGTAGTTCCAGAATTATCACGGATATAACCTAAAAATTTCAAAAGGCTCTAACTTCGAAACCGTTTGGCCGATTTTGCCTATTAACGAACTCAACCTCATTCTAAAATGGAACCTAACCTGAAAGTTTCAGAATTATCATGGCTCATTTACTTTGAGATGATGGTACCTGATGAAATTTGTCACCGAATTAAAGTCGACCATTACAGTTTTGTTCATGCAAAACTTTCAATCCCTCTCAACCCCCTAACGTGAAAAATTTATTTTTTCTCCATTAAAGGGTTCGTAGGTGTTGAAAGTTGAGCATGAACAAAACTGTAATGGTCGACTTTCATTCGGTAACATATTTCATCAGGTACCATCGTCTCAAAGTAAATGAGCCACGACAAAGTGCACATACTTAAAACCTCTTTGAACTAACTAATTTTTCAAAAAAAAATATTTTTTTTGAAAAGTTCTGCATGCCTGTGAAGAAGATACAAAGATCTTGCCAAAATAGTACTACATGATCCACTTTCCTAATTCAAAAAATTTAGAGGGTTGATGGGGATAGCACAAGGTGCAACAAAAATCCTTCAAAAATGCATATAAATTTGATAAAAGTGAAACAAAAATGGACCTGTTTCAGGATTTTGTTGCCAAATATTTTTCTTCTGAGAAAATGAATTTGTTCCATAATTTTCACGCGCACTGTATATACCATCATGTATATTTCAACTTGCATCAAAGACTTCATGAGCTCTCGGACTACAAGCGAAATAACTGATATCCAACTACCAATTGTAATCAACTGAGCACAACAGGATGTGTTTCATTGAACCCTGTTATTTCAGATAAAATTAGATAACCAACTCATATCTAGATCTTCCTGAGCATATTATCAGTTTGCGAATAGCGATATGCAATTTAACATCAGAAATCATCTAATCAAGAGGAGTTAATAACAGTGAATCGCTATTTCTATGTGTGCTATTCTCAGAATTCGATTCTCAATCCAATACGAAACATATTGAAACGTATTGGGTTCGTTCGGATTGAAGGCTACTTTCTGAATTTCAAATGCAAGTCATTCAAACAGAACTCCGAGATAGATTGTATATCATTTTCTTGGATGGAAAAAAATTTGAATCATACGAATTCTCTTCTTGAGTTGGTAAAGTAAGATGATTTTGATGTTGCATAGTAATTCAGTGATGCCATAACGGACTCTAGAAAAAGTAGTTTGAAGAAACGATTTTACGCGCTTGTTCTGGGGAATGATGTATGTTATCTACGATTCCGTTGAAATTTTACTCAAATATAATCGATAGCAAAAACTCGAAGACTCGGTTTCAGTCTAAACAGACATGTATTCTTTGAATTTTCCGATGAATAAGATATGTAGAATATTCCCTTGCATCGACCGTTCACGACTTCTACTGGTGAATAGTCGAAGCATTTACTGGATCCTACAGTCACATTACGCGGGACAGCGGCGTCTTTCCCGTAGCGCATGTGCAGTTTATCGAAATCGTCACTATTTAACAAAAGTCTTCAAAATTTCAACTTGATCGGATATTCGTCTTGGGAGATATTGAAGTCAATAATTAAAAACTTTTCAACTCGATCAGATATTCATTTTATTTAATGAAACATATTGACCTGAAAGATATTTTCTTTCATTTCGCGCTTGTTCTAGGGATCAAAAGAGTTAAAGTTTTGCTAAGTGTCTGTAATTTTCAAGTTTCGAGCCAAACATGGTCTTTGTGGATTAAAAAACCTAGAAAAGCGCTGCCGTGAGGTAGGAGCTTTTAAGCGCTTGTTCCGTTGCCAAAGCGGTCATCTCTACAAGTATAGACCCTGCCAAACGCAGATTTTTTTCATATGGTCCTCACAAAATTCTACATGAACCTCAAGCTATAATTTTCGATCGAGTACTAGATTGCAATTCGATCCAAAATTTTGAATGGGTTTAACTATCTGAAGAATAATTGACAAGATACTGCCCAGCATGGGTTTAGACCTGGTCGCTCAACACAAACGGCCGCTGTTACTTTTGTTAATTTTGTATACGAATGTCTCGATAATGGTTTGTGTGTTGCGGGTATGTTTTTTGATCTGTCTAGGGCATTCAACAGTTTGTCCCTTCAGTTCATACTTGACAAATGCTACAATCTGGGGTTTCGGGGCGTATTTTTGGACTGGGTCCGCAGCTATCTGGAAGGTAGAGTCATGTGTGTAAAAGTTCAAGATTTTGTATCAACCGAGCACGAATCAAATCTGGGTGTACAACAAGGGTCCGTTCTTGGACCCCTTCTATTTCTGATTTTCATTAACGATCTTCCTGTTAACTTACGTAGGATGCTCGTTAGTTTGTTAACCGTTCGAAATCTGACGAATATTATGAGAAGATTTTTATTGGGTTTATTCGCTGATGATGCCTCGGTAGCGGTTGCGGCTCCATCGTTGGATGAGCTACGAACTTTATGTGAGACACTCTTGGGGTGCTTTGTGGAATGGTGTCAAGAGAATAATTTAATTATCAATGTTGGAAAAACTGAGTGTGTACATTTTTCAGTTAGGCAGGATGATCGTGAATTCGTTATTCGTTACCTAGATATTGCCGTCCGGTCTAAGGAAAGTACCAAGTTTCTTGGCATCAGTCTGGATAGTGGTTTGAGGTGGTGTACACATGTCGAGATGTTGTGCAGGAAATTGAACAGTTCATATTATGCCATAAATACGATAAGAAAATCTGTTCCCTTAGATTCCCTAATTAACATCTATTATAGCTTGGTTTTTAGTCATTTAAACTATAATATTCTACTCTGGGGAAACTCTTCGGATGCTGGTAGAGCTTTTATTTCGCAAAAACGAATTTTACGCATGATATTTGGTATACCTCCGCGGTCCACATGTAGACCTGTTTTTATAGAAAATAGCATTCTTACATTGTCCTCTATTTACATATTGCGATGTCTTATATATGTGAAAGAGAATGAAGGAGGCGTGGCAAAGCTGTCTAGTTTTCATAACTACAACACAAGAAGTGGGAGAACTTTAAACATCCCCAAACACAAAACAACCAAGTTTGAGAAGTCTCCCATGTATCAGTGTATCAAACTGTACAACCACTTGCCTCGTGTCATTCAGTCTCTGAATTGTAATTCCTTCAAGAAAGCTGTTAAAAAATTATTGTTAAAAAAATGTTATTACTCATTTGATGATTATCTATGCGATGTATTGACGGATTGTTGATTTCTATTGTCTATTTTCTCATTTTTGTTTGACTTGTCCCATACAAATACTTGTCAGAGGGGATCAATAAATTATTATTATTATTATTATTATCAATCCATTCAAGCATTCGACCTTCTCAATTAAACTGAAAACCTACTCTACAAATATATTCCCTATGTCGATTCTTCTTAAAGTTAATGTGTTCACGGCCAGCCTAACCACTGATAGTGAACAAAATAACTTCCGGAAGAATCTACTGAGTAGCTTGATAATTGTACAGTGAGTTTGAAGTTTGATTACGAAGTCCAAATTGGCGAATTTGTAAAAACTAGCGAATTATTCCGCAGATATACCCTTTCAAAATTTCAGTTTCTCGATATTTCCAAAAACATAGATCGAATCGCCCCTCAATGAAAAATGCCACCTTGAACTGTCAGCCAAAAAGGGTCTGCAGAACAATGAGGAAAAAAATTAAAGAGTCCTGCTGCATTTTGTTAAATGATGATAGTTATTTTGCTCATTGTTTTGAAGACCCTTTTTGGCTGAAACGTGGCAATTCGATCTATGTTTTTGGAAATTTCGGGAAACTGAAATTTTGAAAGGGTATATCTGCGGAATCATTCAATAGTTTTTACTAATTCAACAATTCGCCCTCCGCAATTAAACTCCAAACTTACTCCACAATTATCAAGCTACTGAGTAGATTCTTCCGGAAAGTATTTCGTTCACTCTCAGTGGTTAGGCCGGCACGATTTCAACAAAAATTGCGAAAAGATGCACGTTCTTAAGCTCCAACTAAGTGCCAAGTTTCAATCCAATCGCTTCAATACTTCTCGAAATATTAGAGAAATAACCGCAATATTTCAAATATCCGAAACAATTCTGCCGATTTCTCCCATTAACGAACTCAAGCGCGGCATTCTGATGCGCAACCTAGCCTTAGAGCGGGTTTCACAAAGCTCTGATTAACTTGATTGTTTGATCAAGACAATTCTATGTTCAATTTCAGTTCATTTTTAGCAAAACCACAGAATATCAACGCGTTCATCAGAGGATTAAGCTTTGTGAAACCCACAGTTTAAGTTTCAAATCGCTGACTCGCTCTGTTCGCCAGTTATCGTGTCCTCGACCGGGCAGCCGGCCGAGCAGAATCGATTTTGACACCGGATTCGCCGAGTCCAACCTAGTTCTTTGAGAACACTTTCTGAAAAAAATCGAAAATCACAGATATTTGGACAAAACGATAACACGCTGATTCGCAGAACATGCGCGCAAAATAATATTGTTTGAGGTTTACCGGACACCCTGTATAGGCTAGATGAGTACCCGATTGAGTGTCTTTCTGACCTACTAAGGTGAAATAGAAAAATTTGTGAATTATAACCACAGACCAACAAGACAAATCACTTCATCGTTTCCGGGAATCGCGTCTTTCCGACCTTGAAAAATACAACAGACATAACCACACTTTCTCCTCCCTCAAATTAGCTGTCAAATTAAATGCTTGACTTTGGAATATCTAAAATCTAAATGTACAAACGGATTTGTCGGGATCCAGGAATCACAAGATTAAAATCAGACTAAGATTTTTCGAGGAAACCACTTGAAAAGCAAATTTCCAATACCAAAGCGAGTGTTTTCTCACATCTTGAACTCCTATAGAAGAACTCGGTTGGAGTAAATAAAAATTTTGGAAAAATGTCATGGAAAACCAGTTTACCTTAATCAGAGAATCTTTGTAGTGACACTAATAGGTCTCTAGGAAAACTCCCCAAATCTTCTGGGAGTTTGGGTGTGTTCTATTAAATTGCAAACCTTTTTCTAATATGTGTGAATACAATCGAACTAATGTGTAAGAAATGAAGAAACTTTAAAAATCTATAAACAAGAAATAGATTTCCTTTAAAAACTACATTGTCTTATCTTTCCCATAACACTATCAATTATTACTAATATAAATATTTTATTCGTTAAGTTTTCAGTAACTAAATTGTAGTATGTATTACATGTTTACGTCTGCCAAACTGTTTCAGACACTGGTTTTCACATAAGTTAAGTCGGCAAATTGCCTCACTATTTTATCAATAAAGAATATATACAACAGTAACTCATTAAAAGGGGTATTTTTTTGGCGAAAACTTGTTCTTTGAAATCAATTTATCAAGCAAACAGAAACATACTATTGTATTAAATGGAAAATGTATAGGTTGTGATACTTTCACATCGAATGAGATTCATTTCAATATAAAATCAAACTATGAATAGACCAACTTTGTTCGATTCCAATCCTTGTGGTTGGGCACTCATATACAATTTTATTAGACATCCCATCGTTTTAACTGAATAAAGGAGGTTGTAATTCTTTTACTTCAGTTGCGATTCCTTTATATTATATAAAATAAACATTATGAATGAGTCCACCTAAGTTCGATTCCAATTCTTGTTGTACAATTAAAGCATATAATGAGGACTGTCATCATAAAATAGAACCTCAGAGATGACTAAACAATTGATTTTATTGTAAAAACTGTTTGGATTATATTCTGAAATGGAACAGATACGAAATGATTCATCAAATAAATAGGACAAAAATTAATTTCAGTTTGTTTACATGCTTATAACCTCTTCAAGCGAGTCCAAAAGCGGCGAGTGTGACGTAATCCTATTCCTGCAATCTGATTGGCACCCTAAAGCACCCCAAACGCCTGCTAAAATTCTGATTAGCTCGATTCAGGGTCATATCTGCGTTGACATAGATTTCCTAAGTAAATGACGCGAGTGGTTCATCTGGTTAGTCTGTGGTATAACTCCTCTTGTTTTAAGTCTCCAATGCTCATTATTTGGAAATAATAAACCAAAATAGAATTCAATTAGCGTCACAACAGGAACATTTCATTATTAAATAATGGCTGACACACCTCCCAACTAAAAGTTCAATTAATGTCGAACAAAACCAATAAATCTGCCCGAGTACAATGACAACCTATAACGTAACAAACTAAAACCTTTAAGTATCAAATATGCAGCGCTCGAAATCGAATTATTAATAGATATTTTATAATGCATTCAATCGCTGATTACTGTCGAACGTCGATTGGATTCGAATCTTGAATAATAGATTCGATTTATGACTCTTTGTAATGTTGAATGATACACCTGAAAGATATACATCCACCTGATGAATGACTAATTTTGTTTCTTTTGCTCTTGAGGTTGAGGTGCTGATTAGATCATAGTAAATGGATGCCAATTCTTGGGTTGATGAAATATTAGGTGTTGTTCATGGTTTATTGCATGGAATTGTGAGTGTTGATGCTGAAAGCTTGTAGAAAGGATGATTGTAGGGAAATACCTAGATCATTTGTTAACGTTCATGTCTCATTCTTCGACATTACAGAAATACTCTCGAACGGAAGGAGCTAGAGATCACGTACCATAGAGCGGTGTTAATCAGAGCCGGTTCTAGAATTTTAGTCCCTGTGGCGAATTGTCAAATTCTCATGAATATTATGATTACGCGCAAAAAACGAGATATCAATTCAATTAGTTACATCTAGCTTATTGAAATTTGAAAACTCCTTTCCAAAAATAATTTTTCCTGAATCTGGAATATTACTGCAAATGCAAATTTGAACATAATTATTATGGGTTTGATTCATCAGTTTCCCAAATTACCTTCAGAAAGTATTCAAAATCAGATTTCAAAATTGGGGTTTGTGATTTGCCAGGCATGCACCAAGTGACAACGGTGTTTAGTAGAATTGCTTTTTCTGCTATTGGCGTCTGAATTTAAGATTGCAGCGCCACGGTGGCCAGTTTTAGAACTTTACATACAGACATAGATTTTGTTTTGATAGTCGATTTTGTACTGAACGTTAGTGTTTGGTTTTGTAATTTTTGATTTCACGATTTATTCAAAGACTTTTTTATTAGACTTTTATAGTTGACGAGAATATTACTGAGAGTACATATACCATTCTTATTAAGTAGCTATATATCATCCTTCAATCTAATTGATTGTTGCAACTCAAAAATTACGGGGATATCTCCAAGGTTAGACAGTATTTCAATATTATTCATTCTCAGATCCAAATGGCAAGATTGACTTTGGTGGATTTCTTAGGCTGTCTTAAAAGTTGAAAAACAGATAGTATTGTAAAACATACTTTTTGAAATAATACACAAATACTCATAAGTAAACTAAATAGTCAATATATTGTGAATAAAATGAATACATATTCACATTCAATTAATGGTACTTCTACCGTAAGCCTTATTCATTATGGATTGACAAATAAATTTTCCAACACTCATATGATTGGTCTTGAAAAAGCCTTGTACAACTTTGCTTCCATCGGCAAAAGCACTTTGAGCGAACAGTATTCATAACCAGATATTTCCTTTGTGAGACTCTTTTTTTTCAATAGTCAGTTCTATCACTAGAACATTCACGTTGTTCCTTAATGATCAGTTCAACAGGCAGATTTCTGGAAGGCATAGCATTCCTCTCAAGTAAATTTCTCTGCTTGGATTATGGGCCTGGAAAAAAATTGTCTTCATGAATGTGATCTAGTATTTCATGAGCAATTCGTGCTTACCTTTATAAAAATGATCATCATCGGTAAAATGCATGTAACAGACTCTCATAAATCTTGTTTGTAGGTTTTTATCGATTCTTCAACATTTTCAGGCACGACTTCTTGAAGGAAGTTTCTTTCACCCTAACTCCAAATTTTTTACCGGGCTGTAGAAATCTATGAGAAGGGACATTTGAGTTTGCTTTTCCTCAGTAAAAGCACTTGTAAAATCACACAAACACCAAGAAAAATCCATTAACTTTCTCATTTTCTCAACATTTCTTTTAACTTGTCAATGATAATGTCTGTACTTCGGGTTACTCGGATAGCCTCCAGAGGGAGTAGCGCTTTTCTTCATTCGCTAATAGAATAACGAAATATTTATTCCTATTCTGTGGTACACACGTGTTCTTTGTCAATATAACCAAACAATTACCGTTTGCGATTTGTCAGTTATATGACGGTATGACAGACTGTGCTCTTCTTTTCTATTCTTTGGTCGTTGTCTTCTACTCAACCAGATGGAAGTATAGCTATCTCTGTTGTTCTAAATAAAGTAACACATTTGACATCCTTTTCTTTCCGAGAAAGCTGAATTCGACGTTGCCATATCGTGCACTCATGACGAATCCCTTTAAATGCAGATCCCCATTTTATTTTTCAGTTTTATGTGATCAAACATTTTTTTAAAAAATATAGTATTGAAATTATATGTTTGAAATGTGATGTTCTGAAGGTTTTTCATGAAAATAACTGCATTTTCGTTTAAAGGAAAAACCCCCATTCCAGGCCAGATTGGATAACTGAATCGCACATAATAAAGGGTGTTTCAAATTGCGCAAATTTCAAATAAATAAATCACATAACTCTCATTCATTTTCAGAAACTTTTTATTAGTAGTAATTGAAGTATCAGTTATGACATTCATATAAGAAAAATAATGTCTGTCAAACGGCCTCAGCTTGCAGCTCCACAGACGTCCACTCTTTTGCTAAAATTTTCAATGACAGTTTGACATAATTGAGGCTCTATCTCACTAATGACACGAATTATTTCATCCTTCAAATCAGGAATCGATTGTGGATTCTTATAGACCTGGCTTTGCACATAACATATTAGTTCCTGTGTTATTTGAACCTAACATGCCTTCAGAGCTTAATCCTTGTGTGAAATACGCCATGTTGTGGACCCACTAAGTCCAACTTGTTGCGAACGTCGTCTAATGGACATTCCAGGATTTTCAGCAACACTTTCACGAACCAAATCAATAGTTTCTTGTGAACGACCGCTACGACTATATTTTTTACTTTTTGATCTTCCACCGAACCGGTCTCTTGAAATTTGTTAATAATTTGACCAAAAGTACTTCGAGATGAACGATTATGTAAACCATAAAATTCACGTAATTTTCTAAAAACACTCTTCACAGAACGCTGATTTCCATAAAATAATTCAACAATTTGACAGCGTTGTTGTATCGCGTACGAAGCCATTTTTATAAATGTCATAACATCACACTTCTTAAATGTCAAAATACCCAGACGAACTCAGTGCGCCATCTATATTTCATTTATTCTTAAAGAAAACCGCGCAATTTGAAACACCCTTTATATAATATATAATAGGTTCTCATTTTTGAAGGTATGCGATTTAATTTGTGATGCACTTCCTGCTGCATTGAATCACCCCAGATGCGAGAAAAGATAACTATTCAGACATAGGTTCATCTAGCCCCTCAACCCCGGTGGTAAACGTCTTCGTCATTTTCGATCACTCAACGGAACCCAGGTAGTGAATCGAGAATCGTAGGGCTGCCAACAGAAGTAAGAATATTATCTGGGATTTTGTTTGATAATATATTACTACTTATTTCCCCGAAGTACAAAACAGGTTTATCCACCATAGCAATGCTCTGAAATATGTATAATACTTGAAGTGAAAAAGTCAGTATTTTCAAGAATTTTTTAGGATTTTTCATTAAAGAATTGAATTTTAGTTCCATCTGACCTGTTTTTTTTGGATTTTTGGCAAAATTAACTTTTGAATGAGGATGTCTGCAACATAAATTCGTGAATTCGGCCTTCGTGATCAAATTCAAACTTACAATGCAACAAACCCCCCTTAGGTGATTTTCTGATTTTATTACCACTATGAAACTCTATATAAACCTGCGAGCTGTCATTTTTTGATAAAGTTATGGATTTCAATTCGATCTAATCTTTATTTTGGAAATATTGAGAACATACAATTTTGAATATGTATATCCACAGAATCATTGGTCGGATTTCGCTCATTCACTAATTCGACCTTCGTAATGAGGCCCTAAACTTAGAAACTCGATATTTGTAAAGAAGATTTAGACCTCAATCACGAAAACCGAATTCGTGAATGGTTAAAATCCACCCAATGATTCCGCAGATATACCCATTCAATTTTTTTTCCAACGTTACAGATAAGATCGAAATGAAATCCTGTACTACAATGAAAATTACAGCTCGAAGGTTCATACAGAATTTCGTGTGGATAATATGATGAGAAGATTACATAATTATGAATATTTGAAAAAAAAATTTAAATTTTTTCACATTGTTCTGATGACATCAAGTTGTCCATCAGCATTTATGAATTAGCTGCAGAGTTTCATCATGATTGAGTTACTATTTTTAGAGTTATTCCGAAAAAAAATAGTGATATCGAGAAAAAAACACGAAATTTTACATATTTTTGCCCAATATCTCCAGAAATTATGGTCGTATCAGAATGAAATTTAGTGCATTGCTGTGAAATATGCAGTCCAAGGTATGAGCAGGAATTTATTCCGACTTTAATGAACAATTTCCGAGAAAAAATATTTTTCGAAAAAAATTTGGAAATTTTTTTTCTCTTTCCCAGAACATGGGCGCAAAAATACTCTGCTGGATACTGTTTCAACTTTTGAAATGAAATGACAAGAAAATTGAATAAAATTTCAACTCTTTTTCATACCACCGAAAACGAAGCAAGTACAATGAACTATTCACGAAATGGAATTCCAGTAGAATGGTTTCGTAGATATCTTATCAAAATATGCGTACCAGGACACAAACATTATATCTTAACTCTAGATCTTATCGCCTGCAATAAGACATAATACTTGAGTACTAAATCATAGCGTATGTACACGTTCAACGGATTAGGTCAAGTTGCTCAATAAATAGGTGTTAAATCTGCGGTTATTTCAATTTCAGGAGGGAGCGGCTCAACAAATCCACTTCTAAAGTGGAATGAATCGAGATTGAATTCTTGAAATTTTGAGTTTGAGTAACAAGAACGATTTGGTTTTACATGGTGGATCTGCTGAAGTCTGAAATGCTGTCCAATCTACCGTATTATCATCAAAATTTCAAATTGCGCGATGAAAATTTGGTCCTTCGAGCAGGATAAACAGATTATGAGATGTCGTCAAATTGACCGAATAATCTTCAGAGTCCGAACTTGACTGCAAAAAATATTTGGTCCTACGTGCCGGATTGAAAGAATTTGCGTTGTTGTCGAATCGATCGAATTATCCTGATAGTCATGAAAACTATTCATACTTTAAGAATTTAAATTGTGCAAATGCAGGAATATATCGACGACGTTTGCAGTTACTCTTACATTCTAATAGGGATGGAATTGCCAAACCTCATCATCTCATTTCCCAATTTTTCGAATGGCGTTTCATTGATCTGGAGCGATCAAAATGTGAAGTCTTGCCATATGGGTGATCGAACAATTTGACGTTCTAAGTTAATCGGAGCGTTATATATGGTAAAGGTATATTTTGATCGGAAGTCTTTACACTGTATAAGGAGATAAGTGTCTCAAAATTACATAACGATGACTGGGTTCGAGACGTGCGTGAAATACAGAAGAATTAACGGTTCAGAAGTGTCAAAACAGGGGCGTAGTTGAGGCAGTTTAAGAGGAAGGATGGAGAACTGAATGGAGTGGTCCCATGCTAGTTCGGGAGAACAAGAAACAGAATATTTTCCGAAATATCTCTGATTTTATGGGAAACGTTGGATAGAAAACTGAAATCCTGAAATTTTTTTATTTTTTTAAAAAAATTTTAATTCCAGAAACTCTCCATCGATTTCAAATGAAGTTTCGCGTGAATCCTCAAGCTTAAATTCAGAAAACAACCACTGTATCCATGCCCAATTGAAATTGTAGTGTTGGGAATATTGGTGAAATAATATTTGAAATTTTGATTTACTCTCAATATATCTATAGAAAGGAACTGATGCGATTAGATTGAAACTTGGATATAACTCGTTAGATGCCGACAAGAAAGCACGAAGAATTCTGAGTCTTTTTCCGTAAAAAAATATAATCAATTTTCTCGGAGATTTTGAAAATTTAGTTTAATTTTTTCATTCCGAAAACTATTAATCACATCTTACTGAAATTCCATCCAATTGGCACTCAAGAACGGTGTTTTAAATCAAATTTTTATTGGATGACCGTTTTCAGAAATAAAGGGTTTTCCATTAAGAGGTGTTATTTTGAATAGCCCGCTATTTCGGTAGATGTCACTTTTGAACAGTCATTTTTTGACATTTGATAAGTAAAAACTACGCCATTAATGAAAATGGGACGATACACGTTTCAACAACGCATTGAAATTATTAAAATTCACTATAAAATGGTGAAAATTTGGCAGAGACGGTTCGTAAAACTCGAACATTTTTGGGTCGTCGTGAAGCACCTTGTCGGACCGCAATAAAGAAATAGGTGGAAAAATTCGAGCTGTTGGGACAAGTTAGTGATGTGAAGAATAAAACCCGTGCATTCCACGAACGTCATTACACCGTATTTTGCTTAAAGATTTGGGTCTCAAGGCTTATAAGGTTCAGTTAACACAAGAACTCAAGCCGGCCGATCATCAACAACGTCGTGTCTTTGCTAATTGGGTCGTTGAAATGCATGAAATTGATCCGGCATTCCATCGAAAAATCATCTTGAGTGATGAGGCCCATTTCCACCTCGGTGGCTTCGTCAACAAGCAAAATTGTCGCATCTGGGGCTCGGAAAACCCGAGAGTTATTGTTGAAAAGCCTCTTTATCCTCAACGTGTGACTGACTGGTGCTGTTTATGGTCCGGCGGAGTCATTGAACCTTACTTTATCGAAAATGAGGCTGGAGCAACAGTTACGGTGAATGGATTGCGCTATCGGGAAATGATTAATGATTTCTCATGGCCGGAATTGGATGGTATTGATCTGGACAAAGTTTACTTTCAACAAGACGGCGCTACGTGCCACACAAGCAACGAAACCATCGTTCTTTTGCGGTAAAACTTTCCGGACTTCTTCTTTTGGGGCCACGAGAAAGAGAAGGTACGCCAATAGCCCAGCGTCGATTCAAGACTTCAGAGATGGAATTCGTGAGTCTATCGAGGACATAGGGCAGCCACTTTGCGATTTGGTTATGGAAAATTTCATTAGAAGGATATGGTCCTGTAAGCGTGGTCATGGTGGTCATTTGCCTGATTTTATTTTCCACTATTAACGGCCTAGCTTCTTCTTTATAATGAAATAAACATGCGATCAATTATATTGAAAAATGGCATTTACTTTGAATATCAAAATAACACCTCTTATTGGAAAACCCTGTTATATTTTGATTGAAGAATTTTATCCACTCAAGAATTCGAACTTCACTATGAAGCTACAAACCTACTCCAAAAATTGGGTGGATTTTACCCACTCACGGGTTCGGCCATAATTGAGCTCCAAATTCGAATTGAAAAGAAATTCGATACCTCAGAAAAGTTTTCTTAGATTTTACTGCAATTTTTTAGTGACAAATTTTCAAGTGGTATATTCACGTAATCCATAAGCATATTCGCTTCGAAATTTCCACAAATATGGACCAAACGAGTTGAAATCTAGTACTTGGTTGTTCAAAAAAGACTTGAAAGTACATGCGAAATAATGTCAAAGGACAAAGTTCACTTTTCGAAATTGCTATGTTTTTTTATTCGTGAAGAATAAACCATTTGAACTTCTTATAAACAAAGGCGAATGTACCCAAGTTAAGTCCGTACCTGTTTTATTAATAACCATTCACAATCGAAGTGAATGGGATTGAACATTGATTTTTCTAGGTTATCCATAGATGTAGGTCTATATCAATCACATTTCATACAATAATGTTTTCTATATTGTCTATAATCGAAAAAACCCGGCAAGGAAAAATTACCTACCCATAATTTATCGGAAGAAACAATGATAGTATCTGTCTTCGAAAAAATTTAATAATGTAGGATGGTACTTGAAATGATCATTGCAATGAAGAACCTTGCATTGGAATACGAAATTGAATTTATTCGAGAGAATTGACCTAAAATTAGTTGAGGTGCACCTATAAAAGACATCGTCATGTATGATGCGAAATATTACCTAATACATGGAAAGAACTGAGAATCAAAATGATTCGAAGTGTAGAAAAGCTGTGTATATACAGGGTGAGGCTTCAAGTTGAACATAAATTAAGCATAGATTCCACTCATCAAATGAAACACTTTTTTTATTTATCATTTCTTCAGAATCGGCTCCAGCGAAAAGATACAGGCTGTTTGAATTCCAAAAAAAAAATCAGTTCTTCTTTTGTAGCTTTGATATGGTAACTCCGAATGAGATGAATTTTGGTGTGAAGTTTTCTATAACTATGACACATATTTTTAAGTAATCACTTTTATCCTACTACAAACAGTTTCCGAGTTATAGACTCGACGATTCATAAAACTATACGGAATTAGCATGAAGAATGCAGATGAAGTTTATCTTATGTCATTATGAGAATCTTCGATCATTTTGAAATACTTGACTATCCCTTATAATTTCTCCTTAAACGCACCGTTTGGCAGATATTCAACGTTGAATATTATAAAATCGGATAAAAATTCGAGAAATCATCTCATATTCATGGATCCGCCCCTGACCTACCAAAGGAAGTGAATTAAGCTGGGTTCACGTTTATCCGGACCATAGAATACTCATAAATATTCATCTATTTCGCATAGAACTAAATTTAGGTATATGCTATTTCGTGATCATACCACAGACCTAACCATTACATTCATAGACATAGAATAACATGTTATTATTGTAAGTCTAACATTCTAGAGTATATTTTTAGGTTAATTGATTGACTTCGTATAGTTCATTTATAAATTTCGTGAAAAAAAGTATAATTATGGAGTTTTCAATATGAGAATGGGCGAGGATGGAATTGTGTGTAATCTTATAGTGGAATGAAATTGGATATTGCATGAACATCAAGTTGAGGATCAATGTTTCAAGTCCAGTGTAGTGAAATGTTTTCCTTGCGATAATATCGCAAAAAGCACCAAATCATAAGAACTAAGTGAGTTAACGAGTTTTCTCAATCTTGTTTCTTTGCATTTCAAACCTTGGATTGGTTATTCTCCAGAAGAAATCACCGTAAGAGATATCTGATATCTGTGGTGAACTTGCAAACAAAGGGCAGAAGTGTATTAGCACATTGAGAAATATTTGAATGCTTATATCTTTTTACCTGAGCCGAATCTGGAAAAATGAAAAAGTGTTTTATTTGATGAGAGGAATCAATGGTTAAATGTACTACTTAAAGAATCACCCTGTATAGTTATGGTTTCGCTCATGAAACCAAAACAAAATTTGAGGAAAGAAATGACCTTCAACATGAGTAGTGTTGCCAGGAGTGAGATTTTTATGATAACTACTTATACAATTTTGAAAGTCTCTACTAGGTTATTTAGTCAATTGGAACGTTGGAAGTGATTTTGAATTTTTCCATCGTCGTGGGAATCTGAATCCCTTTAATTTTCAGTAAAATAAATCTGAGTAAATATAATTGATCGAAGGTTTATTTTTATCAACCAAAATTGTGACTTCTTCAAACGATTTGACAACAGGGAGTCGATGTTTGTGATTATTGAAGGCGTGTATATATGAATACCACAGTATTCAAAAGCAGCAATTTCAAAATAATTCTCAGAGCCGTTGCCAAATGCCAATGCCAATTTCAACTCTCAAGCTCAACATAATCATCACCCTTGGAAACTAAAAATTCCTAAGGTAGTGTTGAAAAAGCAGAGATAAAGTATCAGGAAGTGCTGTGTAGCATTAAATTCTGCGTTTTCTGAGAGTAACCCTGATAATTTGGAATCAATAATTTATCACAAGCTATCCAACATTTTCGACGTTTGTGGGTGAGAACTCAGTGTATCGTTCACATAGATTCCCAAGAATTTTGTGAATGGAGTTAGTTCTTTTAAGGTGACCCAGGTTTTGTGTTACTACTACATATTCATACTCGAGTATTTCAAGTTGTGCAACAAGGTATTCAAATGTCTTCTGTAGACCTATTTTTTGAGAATTTCCAAAAGTAAGGAATTGCATAGGTTTGTCTGTTCGTTTAGAAGTTTTACTGCAGGGTTTTGCGAGTACTTTTATTTGTTTTTCGAATGAACTATCACAAAGTAACAGACTACTCGATTCATTATTTTTCAGTAAAATTTCAACACTCGATTCTTGATTTCCGTACAAGAAAATAGCATAACTGAATCTTCCAACCATGTTTATATATGTGAAATATTTCTGGTGTTAACAGAGAAAATGTTTCTTCAACATTCGCCAGGTCTTTGGAGTTATTGAATTCACATTATATTTTCTCAAATTCATTATTTTCCTGAAGTAAATCCACATTTTGAAAAATACGTAATAACTACGTGCTCTATGTAGAGAGGCCCACGTTGCGTAGTTATCTAACAGGAAAATGACTATAACCGAACATTTTCAAAATATACACGGTGAAATGTGTCAGAATGTCATGGCCAACAGGGATAGTTTATAAAAGTGAATGGAGTATATATTGAAATTTCATTAAGTGATATAAATAAGTATACATGTTGTATTTATATTATATGTTACGGATACCATTTACCAGATAATGTTGAAGTTTTCTAGTTTTAAGAAAGAGATCAAAAAATTTTTTTTGGAAAAGTGTTTTTAAAGTAGGAATGAATATTTCGAAGAAATAATAAAGTGAAAGTAGGTGGTTTCGTCTATCTTTGTATTGTATTGATTCTGAAATGTTTTGTATACTTGCTGTTGTTTTTCTGAATTTTTTTTCTCTTCTCTTTCATTCATTTTATAGTTGACTTTGGAAAATAATCGGATGTTTTGACTCTTCCTATATATGTAAAATGTCTTTAAGGATGCAATAAAATTATTATTATTATTACTGTGAATGCATTTTACAGAATCGATTGTGAAATTCAGGTTTTCATAGTGTAGTGCAGTTACACTCTTTTTGACAATAATTGGACCTTATTTCGGACCCATTTATCATCGGTCCTATTACACCTATTTATGGCTTTAAATTGATCTGTGAATTTGAGTTCGAATCTGCCGATATAAACTGCCGATGTCCTCTTAATTAACTCTCACACAGAAAAGAAGAATCCACTTGCTATCACTTGCTTCCATTGCTAATAAATTCAATTACCATTTTTTCATACATTTCTCTTATCCCATTTAATAACCGTCCAATCCTCCAAGTCGGTAGATAATTAGACGTACCAAACATAATTTTAATTGAATTTACGCGGAGTTGAATCAGATAAATCGAATATCTCCACATGTGACCGATTTGGTAAAGTTGAAGGCTTAGAAAACTCTCTAGGTGAATGTATGACCATCGAAAGCAGATGAATGGGTCACCTCACCACAATCCAGGTGCGGTGCTTACGGTTCGTGTCACGCCAAAGAAAATAGTTCTATTCGAAGAAAATGGGGGTTTTTCCTGAATTTGGGTTATTACTGCAAATGCAAATTTTACATGATTATTATGGGTTTGATTCATCATTTTTCCAAATAACCTTCAGAAAGTATTCGAAATCAGATTTCAACATTGGGGTTTGGGATTTGTCAGGCATGCACGAAGTGGCAACGATGTTTAGAAGAATAGCTTTTTCTGCTATAGAATAATGAAATATTTATTCCTATTCTGTGGCACACACGTGTTCTTTGTCAATATAACCCAACAATTTCCGTTTGCGATTCGTCAGTAATATGACATTATGACAGTCTGTGCTCTTCTTTTTCTATTCCTTGGTCGTTGTCTTCTACTCTTACCAGATCGAAGTATAGCTATCTCTATTTTCCTAAGCAAAGTAGCACATTTGACGTCCTTTTCTTTCCGAGAAAGCTGAATTCGACGTTGCCATATCGTGCACTCATGACAAATCCCTTTAAATGCAAATCCCCATTTTTATTTTTCAGTTTTAGGTGATCAAATATTTCTTTAAAAATGTTATATTGAAATTTGATGTTCTGAAGGTTTTTCATGAAAATAACTGCATTTTCGTTTAAAGGAAAAACCCCCATTTTAGTTATGATGGTCGCGTTTAGAATTTTCGATTTGGGGTCGGTTTTTTGGATGAATCTCAGAGATAACAGGGTTCGCAAAAAGAGGGGTTGCACATATCATCGATCTTGTACTCTACATTGGTGAGACGCACTATATTCGATTGATGAAAACAGCACTATTTGATACAATATTCAAATTGTTGAAAGATCCCTTTAGGCTTAATTCAATCGAGAATAAGTCTTAAATTAGTGCTTGTTCATAAGCTTTGAAGTGTTTTGTTATTTCGAATATTAGAACTTACTTCTTCTGCAGATTTAAAGAGGATAAATCATGTAAACATTTTTGCCGCTTTAAATATCTGAATATGCATCGAAAAAACCAAATACACATTTTCCGGAAAATATATTGTAACTTACAGAGAAACTGCAACACCCAGAAAATTTAAATTTTTTTTCGTAAAACATAGATATTATAGCAAGGAGTAAATGTTCGAAATATGGAGAAAAAAATCGTGAAGGTTTTTTATGTGAACATTTTTTGTTATTCAAATATTGTAGTCGTTTCTTGCAAATTTTTTTTCAATTTCACAACAAACCAGCTGTTCGAGATCCAAAGTCGATGTTTAGTTGTGGTTCAAATGCCTAGAGCACGTGTACGCGTAATTTATCGCCAGCTAAGTGAATTTGAAAGAGGTCGAATTATTGGTCTACAGGAGGCGGGGTTGTCAATTCGAGAAATCGCTAACCGTACGAACAGAATTCCAACTACTGTTATGAGATGTGATTAAGCGTGGTTCGAAAATGCCCAAAATCGAAAAAGAGTAGACACCGGACGTCGAAGGGGCATAAATGAAGTTCAAGATCGACGTCTATGACTTATGGCCATCAGAGACCGATTTGCGACAACTCGATCTTCGGCTGATGAGTGGTTAGGAGAACCAGGCCATCCTGTAAATGTCCGAACGGTTTACCGCCGTATAAGGTCTTTTGGACTGCAGCATTATCAACCCCATCTTGTGTTACCTCTTACAGTTGAGCATCGCCGGCAACGATTACAGTGGTACTGAGAACGACATCATTGGAATGTGGTATGGCATCAGGTCGTCCTTTCTGATGAATCTCGATTCTCCTTGGGTGCACGTGATTGCCGAAGAAAGGTTAGACGACGTCGGGGAGAAAGACGTGACAGTCATTTTGATGTTGAGCGTCATGAATACCGGACAGGAGGCGTTATGGTATGAGGTGATATTGCAAATGCAAGTAGGTCACCTAGGTAGTTTTTTTCGAGTTGACATGATCGGCTGGAGAAGCCAATATTTCAGCAAGATAATGCTCGACCTCATGTTGCCAGAGTTAGTTTGAACGTTTTTGAAGCGACGCATGTGAATCTTTTGCCATGGCTGCCCAGATCCCTCAATTTTTCGCCGGTAGAGCATGTTCTGGACATCATGGGTAGAAGGCTTGGAAATTTGCCCCAGCTCCCACGGACTTTGGCGGCTCCGAGACATGAAGTACAGGTAGCTTGGGATATTATCCCTCAATAAGGAATAGACCATCTTCTTGCATCGATGCCAAGACGTTTTTGGGAGTGTATAGGTAACCGAGGTGGACAAATACATTATAAACAAATTCAATCAAAAAATTGTTAACCCTTCTATTTTTTCTCCAAATTTGAATCATCTACTCATTGTTATACTATCTATGTTTTACCAAGAAAAAATTAAAATTTGAACAGGTCCTTCTGGGCATTGCAGTTTCTTTGTCAGTTAGTATATAGTTCAGTTTTAAATGCAAATCTACTCAATTTAAATGTACCTAAAACAATCGACCTAATGATTGATTTGGCTTACCTCAATTAGAAACATTCGGAGGATAACAAAATTGAAATCATTAAAGCCTACCTGTTTATTATAGTGGAAAAAGGTGGAAAATGTGAAGTCTTGACATCATTCCTCAAATGAGGGTGTTTCCTGAATTTGAGTTATTACTGTGAATGAAAAGTTGAACATAATTATTATGGGTTTGATTCATCATTTTCCCAAATTACCTTCAGAAAGTATTCAAAATCAGATTTCAAAATTGGGGTTTGGGATTTTCCATGCATGCACGAAGTGACAACGGTGTACCTAGTAGAATAGCTTTTTCTGCTATAGAATATAATGAAATATTCATTCCTATTCTGTGTTACACACGTGTTCCTCGTCAATATGACCAAACAATTTCCGTTTACGATTTGTCAGTAACATGACAGTATGACAGTCTGTGGTCTTCTATTTCTATTCCTTGGTCGCTGTCTTTTACTCTAACCAGATCGAAGTATAGCTATCTCTGTTTTCCTAAGCAAAGTAAAACATTTGACGTCATTTTTTTTCCGAGAAAGCTGAATTCGACGTTGCCATATCGTCCACTCAAAACAAATCCCTTCAAATGCAAATCCCCATTTTTATTTTTCAGTTTTTGGTGATGAAACATTTTTTTTAAAAAATAATATTGAAATTATATGTTTGAAATGTGATGTTCTAAAGGTTTTTCATGAAAGTTACTGCATTTTCGTTTAAAGGAAAAACCCCCATTCCACTACTTGTATGACAGGAAACCTCTTAATTTGCCTCAATTGTAATGAAACCAGCGCAATAAGGTCAGGATGTCAATATTGGAAAGAATCTTAATTTATTTCGATTACTGTTAGGAATTGAGGTTGAATGTTAAATGAATAAACAGAAGGTTGATTGATATTTTCATTTTACAGACGATATGCCACCTAAGTGGAGGACATCTCAATCCGGCAGTCACACTAAGTTTTTTCATCACTGGAGAAGTTAAATTAATCAAAGCAATCCTCTACATTGTAGTACAATGTATTGGAGCAGCATGTGGTTCCGCTATATTGAAGGTAAGTGATCATCTTCTTATGCAGAATCGAAAAATCTTCCGGTTATAGCACAGGTAACTTGAAAGTTTCGCCTTGTCTCCTTCCTCATGCTCATTGCAAGAATCATTAGTTGAGTCAGCTTCAATTGAAAGATTTGATTACTGGTACTAGTTTCTTATTTCACTCATATCCTGAACATCTCGATAATTTGTATTGCAATCATGTTAATTTCATATTATTAATTATAATTTCTTGTTAGTAATTATCAGTGCGCAAAGGTGAAAATTCCATACGTTCTTTAATTTTCACCTATCATTTATCGAACAGAATATAAAACATAATCTCTAATCGTAGATCTGATGAGATGTGGATCAATCTGATTAAGAAATGGATATGGAACATTTTGAAAACCTTTGAAAGCACTGATGTGAAGTCAGCAGCTTTTATAGATTTTTTTTCGATGAAGTACCGGATTCCAATGCGATCTAATCTGTATTTTGGAAATATCGGGAAAATAAAATTTCTAATGTAGGCTGCCCGAGAACACAATAACTTCCGAAACAAACAACTTAGAAACTCGAAACTCGATATTTGTAGAGTAGGTTTGGACCCTAATTAAGAAGGCCAAATTCGTGAATGCTTTAAATCCACCCAATCGTTCCGCAAGTATACCCATTCAAATTTTTATTTTCCTTATATTTCCAAAATTACAGATGAGATCGAAATGAAATTCAGTACTTTATCGAAAAATTACAGTTCAAAGGTTCATGCAGAATTTCAAGAGGATAATGTGATCAGAAGATCGCAGAATATTGACTATTTGCACATAGTTGTTCATCGGCATTTTCAAACTAGCTGCCAAGTTTCATTATGCTTGAATCAGTAATTTCGAGTTCTTTCGACATAAAACAAAGGTATCGAGGAAAAAAACCCGAAATTCGACATATTTTTTCCAAATATCTCCAAAAATTATGATCGCATCGAACTGAAATTCAGGACACTACTGTGAAATCTGAAGCTTAAGGCCTGAGCAGAATTTTTTCCGATAAGAATGAACAGTTTTCGAAAAAGAAAAATTCTGAAAATTTTTTTCGGGAATAATTTTGAAATTTTTTTTTTATTTACTGACTTCACGATCTCAATAAAATTCTGCAAAAAGTTGGGTATTGTTATACTTCAAATAACTGCTAAGTTTCAATCCAATCGTTTCAGTGGTTCCCAAGTTATCACGGAAATAACCTCAAAATTTCAAAGGGCTCTAACTCCGAGACTTCTTGACCGATTTCGACCATCAACAAACGAGAGTCGATGTTAGCTCATCAACGCGAGCATTCCAAGTGAGCTAAGCATCAAGATGTCAGCCCAGAAACTTCACAGTGTTGGTGTTGTCTCTACAGTTTCCCCATCTCAGGCTCAGGATTAGAGATTGTGTCTTACTTTCGTTTATGCTTAGACCATCGGCCAAGAGCCACTCGAAAGTCCCTGCTAGAGTAACTCGCTCCAACTCATGCAACTTTTCAATACCCTCTGCCCCAATCTCAACAGTTGTGTCATCAGTAAATTGTTCAAACTTTACTTCAGGAACATAATCAGGTGGATTGTTAGTATAAACTATAAATAAAGCGGGTCCAAAATGGGAGCCTTGTGTAACTCCAACGCACTGATGCACAGGTAAAATTCTAAGATGAGCTCTTAACGATGCAATTTCAAATTTTGTACTTGAGGTGTCGAGTGATAAGTAAACCATAAATTTACCACTTCACATAATTGCATTTCATTTATTATCTTAGCGGACTTCTTGATGACTCAATTCCAAGCAGGTCACACTGCTTCACATTTTACGACGAAAAAACAAAAATCGTGACGACTTTATCATAAACATTGCTTTCTTCTTGTTTTTCGCAATTTGCCCAACCTATACCAACCCACTCTGTCATCTTCAACAAGTCAACGTTCCCCTCACAGACTATCAAACAATGTAACAGTACATTATTCAAGATTTACATAAAACAACACCTCGTTGTTGTTTTGTCGGTCGCAAATTGCATTATCTATCTCTGATCTTGTATCTGGAACTACGAGAAAAATCCTTGAAAACGATGTTAAAATGATCGAATGTCGCCTAAGAAGAATAATTATACCCTACCTTTGCCATTGTCCGTGATAAAGATTTTTTGACATTCGGTTTGAAAGTTCAAGGATGTCAATTTTCTATTGCATAAGTCGTAGTTAATGAATATAATGGAGATAACTTATCGACAGGCAAAGTACACACGTGTTCGGAGGTTTCTGAACATAAGGAATTAATCATTGAAATAATACAAATTTTTTGTCATTCAAGAAGTAGCACGTTCTTGGATAATGAAATAGGGTAACATTCTGTTCACTTGAGGTAAAAATTATGGTAAGTCAGTAACTTATTGATATTTCTTCTTTAATCTTTCTTCAATATGAAGTTCTGCTTACATATTCAGATCATGTGACATCAGTAGGTCTCATTATTTCTGATACACAGAGTGTCTACTTCAACAAGTCCAAAACTTCAAGGCCAGATTCTACATGTGATTTCCAACAAAAAAATGTCGTACAAGACGGTAGTTATTTTTAACATTTGCTTTGAGTTAATTGTTCAATTATTCATAGCGAGTTTTTTCAGCATTTCTTTTTTATAATATGTATTCATAGAATTTAGTTCATTCGTTTGAATCGACAGACAAATTTACAGCTCTAGTGAGAGTTTTCCCAATATTCAATCAGAAAAAACAACTGATTCGATCATTAAGAGCTTCAAAATGGAAGAAAATCGAGTTTGAATGATATCTAATTTTTCGTTTTTATCATGTTGGCCATTTCATTGAGGCTAAAATGAAACAGCTAGTACAAAAGTTGATATGTCATTCGGAAGATCACTCAATGGGGAAGTTTTTGCTGAAGAGAATACATCTTCGTAATTATTAATTTTTCATCGATAATCCTATTGGAAAAATATGATTGATAATGTCCACCTAGTAATTTTTATGTTCATCTGCAATCAAAAATTTTTTGACACAAAAAAAATCTCCTGTTACAGCAGGATAAAGGGTTTTCCAAGAAGAGGTTTTATTTTGAATAGCCCGCTATTTCGGTAGATGTCACCTTTGAAGCTGATATTCTTTGACATTTGACAAGTAGAAACTACGCCATTAATAAAAATGGAACGATACACGCTTCAACAACGCATTGAAGTTATTAAAATTCACTATAAAAATGGTGAAATTTTGGCGGGGACAGTTCGTAAAACTCGAACATTTTTTGGTCGTCGTGAAGCCCCTTGCCGTACCGCAATAAAGAAATTGGCGGAAAAATTCGAGCTGTTGGGACAACTTAGAGATGTGAAGTATAAAACCCATGCACGACGCTCAAGAACAGCCGAGAATATTGCTGCTGTAGCCGAAAGTGTTGAAGAAAACCCAGGTTTGTCCATTCCTCGTCGTTCTTTGGAATCAGGCATTCCACAAACGTCATTACACCGTATTTTGCATAGAGATTTGGGTCTTAAGGCTTAAAAAGTTCAGTTAACACAAGAACTCAAGCCGGCCGATCATCAACAACGTCGTGTCTTTGCTGATTGGGTCGTTGAAATGCATAAAAATGATCTGGAATTCCATCGAAAAATCATCTTCAGTGATGAGGCCCATTTCCACCTCGGTGGCTTCGTCATCAAGCAAAATTGTCGCATCTGGGGCTCGGAAAACCCGAGAGTTATTGTTGAAAAGCCTCTCTCTCCTCAACGTGTGACTGTTTGGTGCGGTTTATGGTCCGGCGGAGTCATTGGACCTTACTTTTTCGAAAATGAGGCTGGAGCAACAGTTACGATGAATGGATTGCGCTATCGATAGATGATTAATGATATTTTTATGGCCGGAATTGGATGGTACTGATCTGGACAACGTTTACTTTCAATAAGAAGGCGCTACGTGACACACAAGCAACGAAACCATTGATATTTTGCGAGAAAAGTTTCCGGACCGTGTTGTCTCTCGAAGAGGTGATCACAATTGGCCACCGAGATCTTGTGATTTAACACCTTGCGACTTCTTCCTTTGGGGCCACGTGAAAGAGAAGGTCTACGCCAATAGCCCAGCGTCGATTCAAGACCTCAAAGAAGGAATTCGTGAGGCTATCGAGGACATAGGGCAGCCACTTTGCGATTTGGTTATGGAAAATTTCATTAAAAGGTTATGGTCCTGTAAGCGTTGTCGTGGTGGTCATTTGCCTGATATTATTTTCCTCTATTAACGGCATAGCTTCTTCTTTATAACGAAATAAACATCCGATCATTTATATTGAAAAATGGCATTTTTCTTCGAATATCAAAATAACACCTCTTATTGGAAAACCCTTTATAATGTGATGAAATTTGATGAAGCTGCAAGGATAACTGGAGTGTGATTGAATTTCATAAAAAAATTGAGATATTCCGTAAAAACAAAATGTTGAATTTAAGAATTACCGTCGTCAATATTTCGATCATGTGTTGAAATACCCTTTTTTTGTTGGAAATCACATGTTGAATCTTGCCTTGAAGATTTGTACTTTTTATAGTAGACACCCTGTAAACAACATAACACTGAGAGGTATTAAACTGCATGGCGGACAATACCAGTCACAAGGTTGTGAATATCCGTCAAACTGTGTTCAGGCATTAGCAGAATATAATATCGGTAGGTTAATGTAATACAGAAAACTGAATTATTTAAGTGGAGGTCACATATACGCGATCACGATCACGATGGCGTTCACAATGACGATGGTGACCAGATAATTCCATTCAACCAGAGCAGCAGCATACAATTTAAGCGATTTGTCTGCGACCTAGAAGCGTTCAGACGCGATATTGAGCGATCGCATGAAGTTATGCAAAAATAAGGCAGTTTCTATGGAGATTTTGACATACACTTTCGTAAAAGTTTGCGATTTGATCGCGTATATTTGTTTCGGACAGAAAGTGATCGCCATCGTGCACGCCATCTGGAATGTCCTGGCGTTCGTGATTGCGTATATGTGTCCTTCAAATTAATGATGATTTTAATAGCCTTGGCCTTGTGTTATACTTTATAACCTATACAAAGCATTTTTTTAAGGACTCTCGAAAACTTGGAAGTCTCGAATCGAGATCGAGAAAAACATCGAGACGAGAGTTTCCCAACCAGCAAAGTTGTCATATAATTCTGATGATTCTCGACTTTTTCATTTTATAAGTATTATATTGAACTCTCTAGAATGTCAATTCATTATATTGATGCTAAATAAATTTCAATCTGTTGTGGACATCTCGAGTATTTTATAAATTTATCACGAAAACGTTTATAAAGTCGAATTATAAAATATCTTATAAAACTGTTTCTATACTATTTCTTAAGGGATCTATAACTAACTTATAAAACATAAATATTTATACAATTGAATTGTTTTTTAGTGGCTTTATAACATTTTCCTACGATATTCCTGCCTTCAGTATAAATTCATTAAAAAATGTTTCAAATTTACTCTGTATGAAGTTACATTATAGTTTTATAAAATAACTTTCACCAACAGTATGCTTTTATAAGAAAATTTATTTTTTCGTGATCGCAAATTTTATAGTATTGTATTCCATGACGATAATCGAATATGAAATGCATTTTGATTTAATATTCGATATCTTCAAAATCTATGAATAAAATTGAAAATTATTCGCGATTTCGTTGGACATGTCCACTTACTTAATGGAGAAAAAAAAAATCTAACCCCACTTTTCCTGTAATAGCTGCGTTTGTTATTATTATTTTAGTTTCCATGACGATAATGAAATATTATCTGAATCGCATTTTGAGTAAGGTTATATCGAAATAATGAACATCTTAAAAGATTTCATGAAAATGTATATCTGAAATTGAAAGTTATAGGTATTTGATTTCGTCGAGCATGTCCACTCACTAGTGTTGAGAAAAAAATATGAGGGGTGGTACTTCTAATCAATCTAACCACACTTTTCCTACAACAGTTGGGTTCGTCATCAATAATTTATATTAATGCCGTGACGATAATAAAATATTATCTGTATCGAATTTTGAGTGAGGTTACGACGAAAGAATCAACATGTTTGAAGTTTTCGTGAAAATCTTTTAATGGAATTGGAACTCAATCTTGATTTTGTAAGACATATCCATTCTCTGGAGTTTGGGAAATATATGAAAATGTCAGAGCGTGCTTCTGATTCTAACCACACTTTTTCTATATCAAATCAGCTGCGTTTTTCGTCAAAGCGAAATTGAGAAATATGTCACAGAGGTTATAGCTCCGATTTGGGGACCCTGTGTATGTTTCCATTAGTCACTTAGGCGATAGTCTTAAATATGTTTCATAGCAGTTGTATAGTAGCTAAATTATTACAGAAAGCTTTATAAAGACAAAAAACCATTTTATAAGATGACGCCATTAAAGATGGCAGTATTTATGATGATAAAAAATGACGAATTCTGAAAGAACTGAAATTTGCATCCGTGGTGATATTTGAATCACCTAAGAAAAAAATTGGCTTGATAATGATGTTTCGCAAACATTGGTTCATATTTCGATGAAAAAAAAATTTAAGACCCACGAAGCATTTTAATGTTTTGTTCATTTATTTATGGAAAACGTTCGAAAATAGGAAGCGCGTTTATGATATACTAATATTATGCTTTATTCCACAATGAAATTTAATTCGCATCAATATTTTCGTTCCCCATTTCGGGAACTATGACTCTTAGTGCATTAACGTATAAATAAAATGGTTTCTGCTAAAGAGTAAAGATGGGCGACGTTCAATATTTTCCCATCGACTGTCATATTCCGAATTGTTTCTTGCAATTGAAAGAAATAATTAAAAAGTATTTCGATTTCTTAAATAACATTCCAGATTATTCTTTTATTACAGACCAGGCATGTGAAAAACCTTATGAAGTTCCTATAAAACCGTTTTTAAGCTGCTTTATATTTTTCTTTCACTTTCACGAGAGGCTTTAAAAAATCTCGAGGGTCGCAAAATTATTTTTTAAAATGTGCCAATTTTGTATTTATAGTTGTTTAAACGCATTAGAAACATTTCCGAGGAGACAAATATTATATGAGCATTTGGCTGAAAACGTTTCTGCAACAGTTATAAAATAGAAAATTGCTAGTTGGATTCTTTTTAGTTCTCATCTCGATGATCGAGAAGAGACGGGAAACTGCCTTTGAGACGAGTTTTCTCGTCTCGATGAAACCCCAAATGTGCGTGTACCATAACCTAAAAGTTTCCATCCAAGTCAGAGTAACAGATATACCCGACGAATATAACTTCTCTGGCGACATTGACCCTGATGATCGTTGATGTGAAACTCTTTTCCGGTTGAATGGAACCAAGCAAGATTCTCCGCAAACATTTCCGCATTTTAATGAGTTGAGTGTTCGAATGGCGCCTTGTTTGTACGCGAGTTGTTGAGATAGAAAACGTGACCTGAGCTTTATTAATTCTTTGATTGATTCTTGTTGGTGCTAATTGTCTACATGTTAGTTTTAGCGCGAAAGGAAATTTGACGCATATGAAAAATTCAAATTGAACCCTTTTTGAATTTTAGTTACTTTACACTTTTCAGCAGGGTCGACACTCTTTGAAGAACAGTGAGCTATTCACATCTACTGAGAAGCGATACGCCCTCTGGCGATAGAAATTCGAATCCTTCCAAGCTAGTAGTTTTTCGACGTGCCCGTTGTTCTTACGTGTTTTGCTTACTTTCAGAGTTCATTTTCGAACTTTTGTGTTTTCTCAGAGTTGAAATTTTGGTATACTAAAAGTGTAATATTCATTAATGGATTAGTTTCTTTCCGATCAAAATTTTCGATTGTATTAACGAAATGGCATCCTCCCGGAATGACTATTGTTGTATGCCTCAATTTAATGTTACTCACGGTCAAAGGAGAAAGGATCATCTGTAGCCTTAGGTTTTCATATTTTCTAAAGCCAAATGAAAGTAAAGTTAATTTGAAAACAGCATTTGGCAGGCAACTCGTTGATAGCAAAAAGGAAAGGATTTTGAAATTGAAGATAGGAAAACAGGTCAGGAATTACATGAAAGTATGTTCACTGCATTTCTCTGAAAATTATTAATTTCATAAAGGTTGAATGAGATGTTTTTAGGTGTTAACGAAAATTACAGAATTTCCATGAAAAATGTCGTTCCTTCAGAAAAAACCTACCGAGCCCTTCTGCAAGCTAACTACTTCACATACTTCACAAAATCATATTAAGAAAGAGTGATATGATTGAAAAACTGACGAAAACTAGATATATAATCCATTCACTTTTATAAACTATCCCGGTTGACCATGACATTCTGAGACATTTCACCGTGTATGTTTTGAAAATGTTAGGATATAGTAATTTTCCTGTAAGATAACAACACATTGTTTTCCTCTCTACATAGAGGTCGTAGTAATTACGTATTTTTCAAAATGTCAATTTACTCTGGGAAAATAATGAATTTGATAAAATACTATGTGAATTCAATAATTCAATAAGACCTGGCGAATGAAGAAGAAACCTTTTTCTCTGTTAATACTGGAAATATTTCACGTATATAAACATGGTAAGAAGATTCAGTTATGCTATTTGGAGTAGTTCGTTACTTTGTGATAGTTCATTCGAAAACAAAAATAAACGTACTCAAATAACCCTACAGTAAAACTTCTAAACGAACAGACAAACCTATGGAGTTCCCTACTTAACGAAATTCTTAGGAAATCTACAAAAGACATTTAAATACCCTGTTGCACAACTTGAAATACTCCAGTATGAAAATGTAGAAGTACTACAAAACCTGTGTCACCTTAAAAGAACTAACTCTATTCATACAAAGTTCTCGGGAATCTATGTCAAAGATACACTGGGTTTCACTCAAATGCATCGAAAATGTTGGATAGCTTGTGATAAATTATTGACTCCAAATTATCAGGGTGACTATCAGAAAAAGCAGATTCTAATTCTACATAGCACTTCCTGATACTTTGTCTCTGCTTCTTCAAAACAACCTTCGGCATTTTTAGTTTCCAAGCGTGAAGATTATGTTGAGATTGAGAGTAGAAATTGGCATTGGCATTTGGCAACGTCGTTGAGAATTATTTTGACATTGCCGATATTTCACGAGTGCCAACCCGCATCAGTTTTAGGTGAATAAACTTGATAGACCTAAATCATGGCCAACCAGGATAGTTTATAAGAGTGAAAGGATTATACTGTTATAGTTGATAAGTTATTCATATGAATTCATTAATATTTTTCAATTGTATACGGAAATTTTGGTTGAACCAGCTGCGACATTTTTCATTCTGCTTGTAATGCTGCTATGATACGAGAATAAAATTATTTATCTGTCTATCTGTTCCCTTTTTATTTGCAATGCGACGCAAAACGAACGAGTGCAGGAAAGCTGTCATTTCATTTTAGTGGTTCACTTGTTTGTAAACAAACAGAACATTAGTCATATAATTCGAACTGATTCTTGATTTTCCAAATAATTACTATGGCCTGAATTCAGCACTTTTTCACATTAATGAGAGTCCTTGATTCACTTATTGAGGCGCCTATTTTTCCAGAAATCACTATTTTACATCGTCACCTGAACGAAAAGTTCCTACCCAAGAAATCTGACACAAAATTATAATAATTTCTTTAAATATTATAGCCCTACTCACTAAATATTCGTTTTTCACCACATAACCTACAATAGAGTCAAAATCGAGGTCAAAATGGGCAACTTCATACTCTATGATTGATGGAAATTGTCAATGTCACGAGAAACGTCAAAATTTTCAATTGATCTATGCATAGAGTGTATAATATTCATTTTACACGCCTATTATCCGCACGGGCTTGATTAATAACTGTCATTCTCTTTGAACGATAGCCATCGAAATATATATTCAACCACTTTGGCAACGAATTCATTTATACATGCGCGCCAGAGCCGCGCAGTGCGTTTTTAGGATTAGTTAATACCTTAATGAATTCCACAGAAAATATAATAGCCTGTGAAATTTTTCGTGTTTATAGCCATCTTTTGAGCTTCATAGTAGAACCTTCGAAACTGCCACGGGCTTTGTAGTAAGAAATGTACAGGGTTACCAAAACTTCTCATCGACTCTTAAAAGTGCTCGAACGTCAATATTTTCAGATGGCAAATTCTGTTTTATGAGTCTGAATTGTACGCATGTGCATGAGCTTTTAATATCTACAATGTTTCTTCCAGGCAATCACCCCATCTGACAAACAGGGCAATTTGGGCATCACGAATATAAACTCGAATTTGGACCCAATTCAGGGATTCATAGTTGAAGCAATCCTCACCTTCCTGTTGATCACTGTTATCCATGGAGTTTGCGATTCGAGGAGGAAGGATGTTAAAGGATCTGCTCCTTTAGCCATTGGATTGGCTATCGTGGCTTGTCATTTGGCAGGGGTGAGTTGTCAGCCTTTACACTAATGAACGAATGAAAAACCTATTATCGGAGTATGATTTATCGATTAAAAAATATTTTGGGAGGGTTTCGTATTATTTTCCAGGTTTATGTTATGGTCATGTTTGTTATATTACCAAGTACTTCCGAAAAATAAGGAAAAGTGTGGAATAGTTTCAATAAAATTGTTGTAATGAATGTAATTAAAATCATGAAAAGTTTTTTAATATAAGCATATACTAGAATACCAGCGAATCCCACGAGGTAGAAGAAATTGAACTGTCAGATGCCAAAATGAACCTTTTCCGCAAATCACTAGAAAATTTCGACATTCCAGACAAAATTTCTAGAAGTAAAAGTGAAGATTTCCCAACTGTTCGTAAATATTCATTTCCTTACTGGAAATTATATTTCCTTACAGTTGTTAGTGTTCTACATAAATGATTGAAAACACGTTGTTTATAAGGATTTAATTTATATTATAATGGGGGGTTTTCCTGAATTTGGGTTATTACTGCAAATGCAAATTTGAACATAATTATTATGGGTTTGATTCATCATTTTCCCAAATAACCTTCAGAAAGTATTCAAAATCAGGTTTCAAACATGGGATTTGGAATTTGCCAGGCATGCACGAAGTGACAACGGTTTTTAGTAGAATAGCTTTTTCTGCTATAGAATAATGAAATATTTATTCCTATTCTGTGGCACACGCGTGTTCTTTGTCAATATAACCAAACAATTTTCGTTTGCGATTCGTCAGTAATATGGCGGTATGACAGTCTGTGCTCTTCTTTTTCTATTCCTTGGTCGTTGTCTTCGACTCTTACTAGATCGAAGTATAGCTATCTCTGTTTTCCTACGCAAAGTAACACATTTGACGTCCTTTTCTTTCCGAGAAAGCTGAATTCGACGTTGCCATATCGTGCACTCAAGACAAATCCCTTTAAATGCAAATCCCCATTTTATTTTTCAGTTTAAGGTGATGAAACATTTTTTTAAAAATATAATATTGAAATTATATGTTTGAAATGTGATGTTCTCAAGGTTTTTCATGAAAATTATTGCATTTTCGTTTGAAGGAAAAACCCCTATTCTAATGAAGCAGTATAACCTGCCTCAACCAGCTCTTGAGGCGTATCAGAAATGGAAAACTCATCCTCACTCAACCCCCCTCCTCATTTAAGATTTAAGGAGTTGTTTCAAATTGTTGGAACCTACCGTGAAAATTGTCCCCCACGAATTTACTACTATTTGCATTTTTCTTATTTTGTACAAGGCTGACATATTGAGGTGGCACCTTCTCAAATTAACACACTGTATATAAATAAAACATTTTTTCATATTTTCAGATTCAATTCACCGGATCCAGTTTGAACCCTGCTAGGAGTTTTGGACCAGCAGTTATCATGAATTTGTGGTCGAATCACTGGGTGAGTAAATCATTGAATTATGGGAGCAAATTATATTCAAACTATCAGACCAGTGCTGAAGCCTTAGAAAATGGTGAAAAGTAAAAAAAATAATAGAAGAAACAAATCTACTGTAAAAGGGGGAGTAAATATAAAAATGAAAGGAAAAAAATCTTAGGTTGGGAAGTGGAAGGGAAAACTATTTAAGGGTAAAACCAAGTTTCTGGTTTTTATTTTTGTCTTTCACAAAAAAAATTGTTCACAGGATTTGGTGAAAAATTCCTTTTTATGTTCCAAACACAATCTGGTTTTTCTGGTTCAAAGTATTTATTTATTCACCTTATTTCGACTTTATATCGAAAAAGCACCCTAACTTTCAATCTTGGTGGGCCTTTTGTTCGTTGAAATTTCTATTCTAATTTCTATATTCTGATGGTAAAAAATAACCATTACTCTGGTAAATTTCCTTACGAATGCAAAAATAATACCATGATTATTAAGAACCCAATAAATAAATACAATTATTATTTAATAAAGACATCTACAATTTTTTGGGAAAGTTGCAAATTTTTTTTTGAATTTATTGCGTAAATGCCTATCTATTGCTTTTTCGAAATAGTTTATATACCCGAGAGGCCCACGGAAAATTTTAAGCTATCAAAACGTATTATATTTCATAGAGAACTGGTGGAGGGGCTAGATGGGTCTGGGCCTCACTACTCGTTATTTTCTAAAAAAAATCACAATATTAGTATATATTTTTTCATAACCATCAGAAACAAGAGATTCCAACAAAAAAAAAGCCACCAACTTTTTCCAAGAAGTAGATATTTTCACGTGGAAATTTTCGATTGAAAGTTAAGTTGCTTTTTCGATATTCGTTCAAAATAAGGCGACCAAATGAATCAAACAACGAGATTATGTGAAAAAAGTGTAAATACGAAAGTTGTAGATCTTTTTATTACCCCCAACTTTGCTGTTTGACTTATTTCTTCACTTGTAGTTTTGCCGGAAATCGAGTTAAACCGTGTTTCACCCTTAAACACCCACCCCCTTTCCCCTTCCTTACCACAGATCGCCATTCAGCATAATAAACTAAAGGTGCACTTACAAATTTCTAGTGTACAAGATTTTCGATGAAGGCCATCGAATTCGTTCGAAACAAGGAGTCACCCAACACCCCTTCTTATTTAAGATTTTAGGATAGGGTTGTTACAAATTGTTTGAACCTACCGTGAACATTTTCCCCTAGGAGTTTACTACTCTTTGCATTATTTCTTATTTTGCACAGGGCTGACAAATTCAGGTGACACCCTTTCAAATTAACACACTGTATAAAAAAAATGTAAATGTGAAATGTTATGATACAAGGATATCAGTTTGGTTTATTATGTTATTTTTTCTGTTCTGTTTTTGTGTAACACTTTTCTGAGAATACCTATACCCCATTCACTTTTATAAACTATCACGGTTGGCCATGACATTCTGACACATTTCACCGTGTATATTTGGAAAATTTTAAGTTATAGTCATTTTCCTGTCAGATAACTACACAACGTTGTCCTCTCTACATATAGAGGTCGTAGTATATACGTATTTCTCAAAATGTTTATTTACTTTGGGAAAATATTATGTGAATTCAATAATTCCAAAGACCTGGCGAATGTTGAAGAAACTCTTTTCTCTGTTAATACTGGAAATATTTCACGTATATAAACATGGTTAGAAGATTCGGTTATGCTATTTTCTTGTACGGAAATCAAGAATCGAGTATTGAAATTTTACTGAAAAATAATGGATAGAGTAGTCCGATATTTTGTGATAGTCCATTCGAAAAAAAAAATAAAAGTACTCGAATAACCCGGCAGTAAAACTTCTAAAAAAACAAACGGACCTATGAAATTACCTGCTCCTCGAAATTCTCAAGAATTCTTCAAATACGTTGTTGTACAACTTGAAATACTCCAGTATGAAAATATTGAATAGCTTGTGATAAATTATGGATTCCAAATTATCAGGGACACTATCAGAAAAAGCAGATTTCAATTCTACACTAGCACTACCTGATACTCTGTCTCTGCTTCTTCAACACCACCTTCGGCATTTTAAGTTTCCAAGCGTGATGATTATGTTGAGATTGAGAGTAGAAATTGGTATTGGCATTTGGCAACGTCACTGAGAATTATTTTGACACTGACGATATTTCATGAGTGCCAACCTGCGTCAGTTTTGAGTGAAAAACTTGATAGACCTAAATCATGGCCAACTGGGATAGTTTATTAAAGTGAATGGAGTATACTGATATTTTTTGGTGTGATTGTCAATCTTCTTATTGAATAATTTCAGATATACTGGGCCGGACCAATCGTTGGAGCGTTGATAGCTGGACTCATCTACAAATTCGTTTTCAAATACAGAAAAGGAGAAAGTGATTCTTACGATTTCTAGAACTGATTCAAACAGTATTTATCGTTGTACCAAACATGTCCTTTTTGGAATCTAACGCTCATCTCATACATATTCCATTGTAGTGAAAATTAACAATTTGTACAAATTTTATATATTATAAAGTTAATTATCTGTGGTTACTTCCTAGTATTTAGTTGTATGTGTTTATTTCAATGTTTATTTAATGTCAGTGAATAAAAACTAGTTTGTATAGTTTTTGATTATTTCTTTCGTTATTGAGATCAAAACCTTCATTGATTCATTCATCTCCTCTTTAATTTGCCCGTATTTAACCGTGTACACAGATCAAAGTAACACGTTTTTATTGCTAACTCCCCAATCATATCCAACTATTGAAAATTCTTATTTTGAGACAAACAAACATATACCCTCACCCCAGACATACACAACATCCATAACCACGCCGGGATTCGAACCAAGTACCTAAGGCATCCCAGACAATCTCCCAATCCCCTAGGTTACCGAGGTAGTCAAAGCCTTCATTATACAATAGCAAATCATGAGAGACTGACATTGTTGTCATATTTAGGACTTATTTTCTACTGATCATTACCCCAAAGATGAAAGTTAAGGAGACACTGAGTAAAAAAATCATCAATATCATGAAATTACCACAGTCAATGTTTTAAAGTTCATTCAAGTACGCAAAGGTCTTGGGTTCTTATGAATGAATTTTATAGTCAGACCACCATTTAAGTTGTGCCAGATATCACCAGTGATGTGCCTAGGGTAGCGTGGGGATACAGTAGCGACGTTTCTATAGAAAATAGTCGAATTTGCTGACTAGCAAAGGCATCTGAGAGGTTTCCTAGAAATTTAGGGGTGATTCTATAGCTGGACAAATATTCTGCAGTAATCATTTTCACCCTACTTCAAACGGTTTCCTAGATATAAACTCGCCGATTCATAAATCTATAAGAAATAAACAAGAATATTGCAGATAAAGTGGAAGAAAGCCACGCTTGTGACGCAGTAATCTAAGGGTGACCCATTTTAACTTAGGCAGCCAAATAACTCGAAAAATAAGCACACTACGAAAAAATGTTTAGAATCAAAATTTCGTCATTTCGAGGGGGACGTACAATGACGTTAAAATGAGCCCCCCCACCCTTCCCCCTGGGCGGTGAGGGGGGGCAAGTTTGAAATCTTAAATAGGAACCCCTATTTTTTATTGCATATTCGGAATCTTTGGCTAAAAACACATACAATTTGTCTGAAACATTTTTCTCGATTCATGATAGATGGCGCTGTAATCGACGAAATTCAATTTCTTCGATTTCTCTTACTGAGAACCCATGCTTACGATTCTGCAATAAATTAACAATAAAAATACCACGTTTTCATTGTTAATACTCGAAATTAGTCTTAAAACAAACTTCTCATTATTTTTTATTACTCATTAATTACTTCTCAAGAAACTGCATATCGACTACTTCTGTAGGCGTATAATTTGCCATTTTACCAAAATTTTATCAGAGTACAAATGTTAAAAAATACATAAACACTTGTAACAATGATGTGGTATTTTTATTGTTAATTTATTGCAGAGTCGTAAGCATGGGTTCTCAGTAAGAGAAATCGAAGAAATTGAATTTCGTCGATTACAGCGCCATCTATCATGAATCGAGAAAAATGTTTCAGACAAATTGTATGTGTTTTTAGCCAAAGATTCCGAATATGCAATAAAAAATAGGGGTTCCTATTTAAGATTTCAAACTTGCCCCCCCTCACCGCCCAAGGGGAAGGGTGGGGGGGCTCATTTTAACGTCATTGTACGTCCCCCTCGAAATGACGAAATTTTGATTCTAAACATTTTTTCGTAGTGTGCTTATTTTTCGAGTTATTTGGCTGCCTAAGTTAAAATGGGTCACCCGGTATACATTTCAAGCAAAAATCTACTATAGGGAGCAGAAATATGAAAATTAACAGTGGCACCATCTCAATGAGCAGCAAACAACTCGAACAGCTTTCTGCTTCGCGTATAAAGATTCCTATATCACAGCTGTAGATTCCTACCATGTACGTGTACATAGTAGGAATCTACACATGGGATATAGGAATCTTTATGCGCAAAGCAGAAAGCTGTTTAAGTACGCAGAATATGTCAAATTGAAGCGACATCTATTGGATGACATAATTAGTTAGCTGCAAAGTCAACAGGTGGCGATACTTATATCTACATTTTTGACCATAATACATTGAAAACCACCGAGTGTTTACTACAATATACAGAATATTTGAAGAATCTTGGAGATACCTACCGTGAAGAAATCGTGGGATTTCTTCAATACTCTATTTGTATGTATTTAACATTTTTTCAGGCTAATTGTGCCAGTTAGAAAATATCGAGTCAAATATGGGTAGTTCAAAGGTTCATCATTAACGAAAATACAGAACGGAATGGATTGGAATTTAATAAATCCCCTCTCAATTGAAGATTTCAGAGGATGTTGCCATCACTCTCACAGGGTTGATACAAATTGGTTGGAACAAACTTCTTACGTTGAATTCAATGACAATAATTGATTTTTTTTTCTGCAAAGTGATATTTTATAAGCCATCGTTATGAAAATATTTATTTCAAATGGGACCCCCAGTATATTTTCACATATTTCGATAGAGCTTAAAATGCCCATTTCAAAAATATCAAAATGAAACTTGGTTGGAAGACGAACAGTGTCGATAAGAAGAATTATTCATGAGAAAATTCGAAAGAAAATGAAATTTTTTTTTGAAAATTTTTATTTTTCATTGAAATTTCACTGGAATTTCCAAGTCACCATTTCGCAATGTGAACAAGCGCGTAAAAGCTGCTGACTTCACGTCAGTGCTTTTCTAGATTTTCAAATGAATATTTTCAGAAAACACCTCTTGTAACTATGTAGCAGTGATAGCTATGGAGAAGCGGTTTTCTCCAATGACTTCCCATTAAAAACTTTCTAATTTGTCCGACCCTGTATATGCTATGAGAGTAATTACAATCTCGTTTCAAGGAACAAGGGTTTTGCTGTTGATTCATCTCACATTCGACCTTCAAATTCAAGTGATTCAAGTGATACAAACAAAATTAAATTAGTTCCTCAAAACCCTTCCGAATGCATTTAATTAAGCATAGAAATCAATATTCAGAAATTTATAATTACATTTTCGACCATCATTAACTAATGAGTTTTTTCAATGAAAACAGGTTGTATATATGATAAAATTCAAAATCAGGGGAAATTGTTATTTATGGGCATCATCAGTTTTAACTGATTGAAAGATCGTCTACGATGAATCGAAAATTTGAATTGAGTGTCTTCAAGAGTGATCGTGAAAAAATACTCACTGTTAACGGTAAAACTGAAGAAGATATGATAGAATATTTATCGATTCTGAGAGAATGGATGAAAAAATTACCACATATTCCGTCTGACTTGCTGCAAGGTAATTTAAAGTTATTCCATTTCATCTCATGTCAAACAATAAACTTAGATGCTCGATATTTGGGAGTTTTGGGAGTAGGCGTGGACCTCAATGTCGGAGGCCGAATTCGTGAATGGGTGAAATTCACCTGGTGATTCCGCAGGAAATACTCATGATAAACATTGTTTTTTTTTAATTGTTCTGATAACTGTAACATCACGAATGCTTGAAATTAGAATTCTTGAACTGATTGCCAAGATTCGTTCAGATTGAATCGGTATTTTTGTTATAGTTCAGGAGAAAAACATTGATGCCGAGGAAAAAACCACTAAATTTGATATTTTAAGCGCTTGTTTTAGGAACAGGTGTTCGTTTCTTCACAATTTCTGTAATTTTCGAATTTTGAGCTAAAAATGGTCCCAAAAGATTGAATTGGACAACCTGAAGAAAGAATCCGTGGTCAAAATCAATTCTGTCCGTCCGTCCGTCCTGCCGACCGTATGTGCTCTAGCTCTGGAAGGAAGGAAACTTTAGGTCAATTTCGAGTCGCTAAAGCGACTCGAAATTATTAGATTGAGTTTTTACTCTAAATATCGGTTGAGTTCGTTAATGAGTGAAATTAGTCGAATAGTTTCGGAGTTGGGCCCATTTGAAATTTTGAGTTTAATACCTCTATATCTCATGAAGTACTGAATCGTTCAGATTGAAACTTTGTCAACCGTTTTGAAATACCAACGCACAACTCAGTGAAGATTTTCGTGTGGATCCAATTGTTCATTCGAAAATTTCTCGAATTTTGAATGAACATTTTTTTCCTCCGAGAATATTTATTTTATTTCAACGAAATTTGGCACAAATCTTGAAGTCAGTATGGTTCAAATTCCAATTCAATCTGATATTTACATTCGGACATACCGTATAAGAAAATAAAATACAAATTTTGTTGTCATTTGGAATTTTAACGTTATTTCCGCAATATCTCAAGAAGCACAAATGCAATCAGATCTAAACTTCGTGATGAATTGGAGAATATTATTGCTCAACTAGGTGCACAATTTCGCGTTGATCTAATAGTTAGAATTTGAATAATCGCGTGAAAGCTACTGACCTCACTTCGGTGCTTTTTTGCGCGCATGTTCTAGGGGAACAGCGTGCTATCGTTTTGTCCAAATGTCTGTAATTTTGGATGATTGAGCCGAAAATGGTCTCAATCGACTAGGTTGGACTCACTGATGACGAATCCGGTGTCAAAATCGATTCTGTCCGGCCGGCCGGCCGGCCGGCCGGTTGGCCGTCCGTAGACACGATAACTGTCGAACGAAGCGAGCTAGCGACTTGAAACTTTCAGGGTAGGTTGCGCATTGGAATGCCGCGGTTAAGTTCGTTAATGGGCCAAATCGATCGAATAGTTTCGGATTTATAGGCATTTGAAGTTTTGAAGTTATTTATTTTTTATTTCAGAAACTACTTGAGCGATTGGATTCAAACTTGGCAGTTTGGTGGAGTATAACGACGCGCAACTTTGAGCCAAATTTCGTCAAGATCATTTTGTCAATAAATTTAAAAAAAAATTTTTTTCGAAATTTTTTTACAAAAAAATTTTTTTTTCGGGAACCATTCATCATATCCAAAAAAAATTATACTCACACTTTGACCTTCTAATTTCACAGCAGTGTACTAAATTTCAGCTCGATACGATCATAAGTTTTGGAGATATCGGGAAAAAATATGTCAAATTTCGAGGTTTTCTTCTCGATATCGTTGATTTTTTTGGTATTACTCGAGAAATACTGATTCAGTCCTGATTAAACTTCACAGCTAGTTTTAAGATGCTGAAAGACAACTTTGTGCAAAATTTCGTGATAATCGGGTTATTAGAACAATTTGAAAAAAAAAATTTATATGATTTTTCATCATATCATCCTCATTAAATTCTGTATGAAACTTCGAACTGTTATTTTCGATGAAGTACTGGATTTCAATTCGATCTGGTCTGTATTTTTGGAAATTTTGGAAAAAATAAAATTTTGATTGGGTATATCTACGGAATCATTGGGTGGATTTTACCCATTCACGAATTCGGCCTTCGTAATTAAGGTCCAAACCTTCTCTACAAATATCGAGTTTCTAAGTTGTTTCTTTCGGAAGTTATTGTGTTTACGCAGTCGGCCGTTAGGCTGACCGTGAACACAATAACTTCCGGAAGAAACGACTTAGAAACTCGATATTTGTAGAGTAGGTTTGGGGCATAATTACGAAGGCCGAATTCGTGAATGGGTAAAATCCACCCAATGATTCCGTAGATATACCCAATCAAAATTTTATTTTTTCAATGTTTCCAAAAATACAGATCAGATCGAATTGAAATTCAGTACTTCATCGAAAATAACAGTTCGAAGTTTCATACAGAATTTAATGAGGATGATATGATGAGAAAATCATATAAATTTTTTTTTTCAAATTGTTCTAATAACACGATTATCACGAAATTTTGCATAAAGTTGTCTTTTAGCATCTTAAAACTAGCTGTGAAGTTTAATCAGGACTGAATCAGTATTTCTCGAGTAATACCGAAAAAATCAACGATATCGAGAAGAAAACCTCGAAATTTGACATATTTTTTCCCGATATCTCCAGAACTTATGATCGTATCGAACTGAAATTTGGTACGCGCGCACGTTCAAATTCGTTGCTGAAGCGGTCATCTACATTGAACATGCGCGCAAAAGTTGCTGCCTTCACGGCAGTGCTTTTTGAAATTTTTATTTTTTTTCTGGATATCTCTGAACATGATGATCGTGTCGAACTGAAATTCTATACACTGCTGTGAATTATGAGGTACAAGGTCTGAGCAAAACTTTTTTCAGATATAATGAGATACTCCCGACAAAAAAAATAGTCGAAGAAAATTTCGAAAAAAAATATTTTTCACATTTACTAACTATTCAAACAATCTAAAGGAATTTTGGCAAAAAAATGCACGAACTTATGCTTCAACTAATCGCTTATTCAGGTAGCTCTTGAAATATAAGGAAATAACCTCAAAATTTCGAAAGGTTATAACTCCGGAATAATTTGGCTGATTTCACCTATTAATGAACTCAACCGTCGCATTTTGAAATTCGTCTTCAGTTAGTCCAACCTAGCCGGTCGAGAAAATTTTGGAGAAAACAATTTAAAATCAACAGGAAATGTGACAAAACGGCAGCACGCTGTTTTCCAGAACATGTGCGCAAAAATAACGGTAGAATCTGAGAGATAGATTTCGAGATATTAAATGGAAAAAAATTCCATAGTTTATACTCCCGAGTATGGAATTCAAAGATGAGGGTTTGCTTGTCAATCATTTTAATTTTACTTTTGCATACATTTTTTGGCCAGCCACAATGAATTTTTTATATTCTCAACCACGACTACACTTATCCTTTGTCCGCAGATGACTTTTTAGAAATTTGTCTCATCAAAAATAAATTCTTGCTGGAAAAAACAAAGAACAAAATAGAATATTATTGCAAATTCAAAGCATCTGAACATTACCAATATTTATTCGAAACATATCCCAGTCCATCGAAAGAAAACAGGTAAGTTTTTTGAGAGTCTCCTATCCACAGTGCTCTCCAACAGTTTATATACAAGCACATTGTTCGTCTCTTTTTCCATATACAGATATTCTCAAACATATAAGGGTGGGTTTGAAAATTTAAACCAAAAGAACAAAGAGCAAGAGCTAGAATAAAACGAAATCATGTTTTCAGCGTTAACACATTACAATGAACGTAAGCGTTTTCGGTAAGTGAACGTAAAATTCACGTCATTTTCACGGTTTTCACTATGAAGATAACAGAAAGATGTCATTTTCTTACTTCATCTTGTCTATGTTTCGTTCTTACCGTCAAAATATGTCCAACTTCATTTTATTTTAGAACATGTTTGCTAATTTTTTATAGAATTGGGATAAGGCGTTCATTGTATTACATTCATATTTCTACCTAGAATTCACTTAGGATTTTCTTAGGTTCCGAAGGAACTTGAAGCTTGCTTATGTTGGGATATAGGAAGTGCTCTGCTCCGACCATGTCATTGTGATCATACGCCACCTCAGGAGTATTCAAATAGTGCACAAAATACGTTTAATACGGCAACCTCACAAAAATTAATCTGTATACTCCATTCACTTTTATAAACTATCCCGGTTGGCCATGACATTCTGACACATTTCACACACTCAAAAAAAGGCTACCAACTTTTTCCAAGATGTAGATATTTTCGCGTGGAAATTTTCGATTGAAAGTTAGGTTGCTTTTTCGAAATTCATTCAAAATAAGGCGACCAAATGAATCAAACAACGAGATTATCTGAAAAAAGTGTAAATACAAAAGTTGTAGATCTTTTTATTACCCCCAACTTTGGTGTTTAACTTATTTCTTTACTTGTAGTTTTGCCGGAAATCGAGATAAACCGTGTTTCACCCTTAAACACTCACCCCCTTTCCGCTTCCTTACCTCAGATCGCCATTCAGCATAATAAACTAAAGAAGCACTTACTAAAATTTCTAGTGTACAACATTTTTGATGAAGGCCATCGATCTCCTTCGAAACAAGGAGTCACTCAACACCCCTTCTCATTTAGGATAGGGTTGTTATAAATTGTTTGAACCTACCGTAAACATTTTCCCCTAGGAGTTTACTACTCTTTGCATTATTTCTTGTTTTGCACAGGGGTGAGAAATTGCGGTGGCACCCTTTCAAATTGACACACTGTATAAAAAAATGTAAATGTGAAATGTTATGATACAAGGATACCAGTTTAGTTTATTATGTTATTTTTTCTAAGTGTTACACTTTTCGTAAAATTTACTGAGATTTTCCTGAGAATACTATACCCCATTAACTTTCATAAACTATCCCGGTTGGCCATAACATTCTGACCCATTTCACCGTGTATATTTTGAAAATGTTAGGTTAAAGTCATTTTCCTGCCAGAAAACTACACAATGTTGTCCTGTCTACACAGACGTCGTAGTAATTACGTACTTTTCTAAATGTGAATTTATTTTGCGGAAATATTATGTGCATTCAATAATTCCGAAGACCTGGCAAATATTGAAAAAAAGTTTTTCTCTGTGAACAATGAGAATATTTCACGTATATGAAAATGGTTGGAAAATTCAGTTATGCTATTTCCTTGTACGGAAATCAAAAATCGAGTGTTGAAATTTTACTGAAAAATAATGGATAAAGTAGTTCGTTACTTTATGATAGTTCATTCGGAAAAAAAAATAAAAGTACTCGAATACAGTAAAACTTCTACACGAACAGACAAACCTATGGAATTCCCTACTTTTCGAAATTCTCAAGAAATGAGTCTACAGAAGACATTTAAATACCTTGTTGCGCAACTTGAAATACTCCAGTATGAAAATGTAGAAGTACAACAAAACCTGTGTCACCTTAAAAGAACTTACTCTATTTATACAAAGTTCTTGGGAATCCTTTGTCAAAGATACACTGGGTTTATACTCTCATATGTAGAAAATGTTGGATAGCTTGTGATGAATTATTGATTCCAAATTATCGGGGTTACTATCAGAAAAAGCAGATTTCAGTTCTACATAGCACTTCCTGATACTTTGTCTCTGGTTCTTCAAAACTATTATACTTTCGGCATTTTTAGTTTCCAATATTTTTGTTCTGTGGTGATGATTATGTTGAGTTTGATTGAAGAAATTGGCATTGGCATTTGGCAACGTCGCTGTTATTATTTTGACATGGCCGATATTTCACGAGTGCCAACCTGCATCAGTTTTAAGTAAAAAAACTTCATAGATGTAAATCATGGCCAACCGGGATAGTTTATAAAAGTGAATGGAGTATATGTGTGCTTGTGTATAAAACAGTTTTTGAGCAGTCCCTTTTGTTTACAATAATTATTCATTGGAAGATTGAATCCGTAACATTATAATAATTTTCTAGTTTTTATGTCGCACATCCTCAGCTCACTGAAGATTTATATAGAGTAAACATTGGAATAATCAAAGATGAAAAAGAATATCATCATTTGGAAGAAGCCAGGAATATTTTGATACAGCGAGAAATATCCTCACATTGTGACTACAATAACGGAGAGATATTCATAGGCGACTACTCTAGATGTTCTGTACTTTTTATGAGCAAATTTAGAATAAACATAGGAGCAGATGTTACCAAACTTTTCTTTGTGAGTTCTTTGAAATTATTTTATACAAGTGTGTATTATTTCACAGTTCAGTGTCTGATGAAAATCAAAATGGATTCCCGTAATATTTCCATGTACGGAATAATGCACTGTAGATAATGTAATCTAATTTTCTTTCGAGTACGAAACTAATATTAGCAGTATTGTTATTGGTAACATGTAGCTTTTACTCAGTTCTACTGGTTGTTCTTGGGTATAGTTAACTATGAAAGTTGATTCGAGAAAACACACCACGTAGATTATATTGAAGGAAGAACCATCATCAGATGAAGCAAGCATAGACCTCTAATAAAGGGTTTTCCAAAAAGAGGTGTTATTTTGACATTTGACATGTAGAAACTACGCCATTAATAAAAAATTTCAAAAAGCACTGCCGTGAAGGCAGCAACTTTTGCGCGCATGTTCAATGTAGATGACCGCTTCAGCAACGAATTTGAACGTGCGCGCAAAAGCTGCTGCCTTCACGGCAGTGCTTTTTGAAATTTTTTTTTCTGATAAATTACTGGATTTCAATTCGATCTGATCTGTATTTTTGGAAATATTGGAAAAATAAAATTTTGATTGGGTATATCTACGAAATCATTGGGTGGATTTCACCCATTCACGAATTCGACCTTCGTAATTAAGCCCCAAACCTACTCTACAAATATCGAGTTTCTAAGTCGTTTCTTCCGGAAGTTATTGTGTTTACGGTCAGCCTTACGGCCGACTGCGTTAACACAATAACTTCCGAAAGAAACAACTTAGAAACTCGATATTTGTAGAGAAGGTTTGGACCTTAATTACGAAGGCCGAATTCGTGAATGGGTAAAATCCACCCAATAATTCCGTAGATATACCCAATCAAAATTTTATTTTTCCAATATTTCCAAAAAAACAGACCAGATCGAATTGAAATCCAGTACTTCATCGAAAATATCAGTTCGAAGTTTCATACAGAATTTAATGAGGATGATATGATGAGAAAATCATAGAAATTTTTTTTTTCAAATTGTTCTAATAACACGATTATCACGAAATTTTGCATAAAGTTGTCTTTCAGCATCTTAAAACTAGCTGTGAAGTTTAATCAGGACTGAATCAGTATTTTTCGAGTTATACCGAAAAAAATCAACGATATCGAGAAGAAAACCTCGAAATTTGACAATTTTTTTCCCGATATCTCCAAAACTTATGATCGTATCGAACTGAAATTTGGTACACTGCTGCTGTGAAATTGAAAGGTCAAAGTGTGTGTATAATTTTTTTCGGATATGATGAATGGTTTCCGAAAAAAAAATTTTTGTGGAAAAAAATTTCGAAAAAATTTTTTTTTAAAAATTACTGATGATATGATCCTGACGAAATTTGGCTCAAAGTTGCGCGTCGTTGTACTCCACCTAAATGCCAAGTTTGATTCCAATCGCTCAGGTAGTTTCTGAAATAAAAATAAATAACTTCAAAACTTCAAATGCCTATAACTCCGAGACTATTCGATAGATTTGGCCCATTAACGAACTTAACCGCGGCATTCCGATGCGCAACCTATGCTGAAAGTTTCAAGTTGCTAGCTTGCTTCTGTCAACAGTTATCGTGTCTACGGCCGGCCAACCGGTCGGCCGGACAGAATCAATTTTGACACCGGATTCTTCATCAGTGAGTCCAACCTAGTCGATTGAGACCATTTTCGGCTCAATCATCCAAAATTACAGACATTTGGACAAAACGATAGCACGCTGTTCCCCTAGAACATGCGCGCAAAAATGAAACGATACACGCTTCAATAACGCATTGAAATATTTAAAATTCACTATAAAATGGTGAAAATTTGGCAGAGACGGTTCGTAAAACTAAAACATTTTTGGGTCGTCGTGAAGCACCTTGTCGGACCGCAATGAAGAAATTGGTGGAAAAATTCGAGCTGTTGGGACAGTTAGTGATGTGAAGAATAAAACCCGTGCACGTCGCTCAAGAACAGCCGAGAATAATACTGCTGTAGCCGAAAGTGTTGAAGAAAACCCAGGTTTGTCCATTCCTCGTCGTTCTTTGGAACAAGGCATTCCACAAACGTCATTACACCGTATTTTGCATAAAGATTCGGGTCTTAAGGCTCATAAAGTTCAGTTAACACAAGAACTCAAGCAGGCCGATGATCAACAACGTCGTGTCTTTGCTGATTGGGTCGTTGAAATGCATGAAAATGATCCGGAATTCCATCGAAAAATCATCTTGAGTGATGAGGCCCATTTCCACCTCGGTGGCTTCGTCAACAAGCAAAATTGTCGCATCAGGGGCTCGGAAAACCCAAGAGTTATTGTTGAAAAGCCTCTCTATCCTCAACGTGTGACTGTTTGGTGCGGTTTATGGTCCAGCGGAGTCATTGGCCTTACTTTTTCGAAAATAAGGCTGGAGCAACAGTTACGGTGAATGGATTGCGCTATCGAGAGATGAACAATGATTTTTTATGGTCGGAATTGGATGGTATTGATCTGGACATCGTTTACTTTCAACAAAACGGCGCTACGTGCCACACAAGACACATTGATCTCTTGCGGGAAAAGTTTCCGGACCGCGTTGTCTCTCGAAGAGATGATCACAATTGGCCACCGAGATCTTGTGATTTAACACCTTGAAAGAGAAGGTCTACGCCAATAGCCCAGAGTCGATTTTAGACCTCAAAGATGGAATTCGTGATATGGTCGTGTAAGCGTGGTCGTGGTGGTTATTTGCCTGATGTTATTTTCCTCTATAAACGGCATAGCTTCTTCTTCATAATGAAATAAACATCCGATGATTTATATTGAAAAATGGCATTTTTCTTTGAATATCAAAATAACACCTCTCATTGGAAAACCCTTTATAACATGGACGGAGCTTCACGTCACTTTTAGACTGAATCGACTGAAACGTACATGTAGGAGAGAACGAATAAGCGTTTCCTAGGGATAAAAAAGATGGTGCTAGAAAAGGCTCGGAATCTTAAAAAATAAGAGGGAGAAAGTAGAGACTATTTTGAAGGGTTCAAAAGAGGACGGAGCTAGAATAGATAAGCCTCTTCTAGCTCCATCTCTATCTTATGTACGTTTCAATCCTCTCTCTCTCTCTCTCTCTCTAATGCTCCGTCCATGGCTCCATGGTATTTAAGGTCTGTTGGAGCAAGTTGTGTGGCTTCCAATTCATCAGATGTTTTATTGGTTGGAGTTATCGGTACACAACTAGCTCGATGACCCAAAGGTAACGTCATGTTGACGCTTTTGTTTTATCATTTTTGGTTCAAGATATCTGAACTTTTAGAATTATCTATTGAAAGGTACGGTATAGGGTGTGGCAATTTGAAAAAAATCAGAAGGAGTGCAAAAAGAGGTGAAATTTCGGTTCGTAAGTTGGCTTTTGTATGGTTGGTCCCAATCAATTTGTACCAATCCTATGATTCCCTTTTTCGAGATTGACTTACGCTTCACCTTTTTTGTTAGTCCTTCCACAAAATAGAACAAAGAATGTAATGATGACGATACTATTAAGAATTGCAATGAAACATGACAATGATGAAAAATTATTTTTCAATAGGCTAAATTCCTACGAAACAAACGAAGCACACGTATGGAAAAAACAACAGAACTTCAGGATGACAATTTTTTCACGAGGTTATTGAATTTGTTGAGACATTTTCTTGTTATTTTCTTCACAGTTCCAGAAAAAATAATTGAAGAATTCCTAACAAAAAAGGTGAAGTGTACGGCATTTTTGAAAAGCCCATCGGTTCACCTCAACTCTCCTTTTCATTTTCAGATGTGAGGGGTTGCTATCATCACTTCCACAGGATTAACCCAAATCGATTGAAACCAATCGTATAAAATGTCCAACTATCGAACAAAACTTTAACTCTTTTGCATTTTTTTGTGCGCATCTTCCGGGGGAACAGCGTGCTAACGTTTCGTCCTCCCGAATTTTGAGCCGAAAATGGTCTCAAACGAATAGGTTGGACTCACTGATGACGAATCCGGTGTCAAAATCGATTCTGTCCAGCCGGCGAGCCATACGGAAGATTTTATCGACTTGAAAATTTCAGAGTTGGTCGAAACGCGAAAGTTAAATGCGTTAACGGGAAAAATCGGTCGAACGATTTCGGAGCTATTTGAAATTTTGAGGTTATTTTCCTGATACTTGGAGAAATACGGAGGCGATCGAATTGAAACTTGTAGTTTGATTGGAGCATAAGGATATATAACTTTTTGCAGAATTTTCTTGAGGTCATTTTTTTTTCGAAAAAAATTTTTTCTCGGAAACTGTATGTAACATTCACAAAAAATTTCAGTCGTAGCTTGAACAATATATTTTACATCAGTGTATCGAATTTCAGTTCGATACGATCATAAGTTTTGAAGATATTGTAAAAAAATATTTCCAATTTTGTGGTTTTTTCTCGATATGGTTTTTTTCGAAATACCTCGAAAAGTACTCATTCAATCACGATGAAATTTGGCAGCTAGTTTGAAAATGCTGATGGACAACATTGTGCGAAATTTCGTGATGATCGCGCCATTAGAACAATTCGAAAAAAGTCTGAATATTCGGACGAAACGTTGACCACTAAATAAATTTGTTGAACATTGAGACTTGTCCTCATTCCCGTGAGATTTCCTTTTTCATTGTCTATTAAGGACGTGATTATTACTTTGAAAAATTTCAAATTTCGTTTTTCAAATATTCAATATTCTGTGATCTTCTGATCAAATATCCTCATGAATTTCTGTATGAACCATCGAACTGTCATTTTTCGATAGAGTACTGGGTTTCAATTCGATCAAATCTTTATTTTTTCCCGATATTTCCAAAAATACAGATTAGATCGAATAGAAGACTTCGGCCGAAGTTGCCAACCCACAATTTTCTTCACAAATTTACTATAACTGGGGAACGGTAATTTCAGGACAAATTCGACATGATAAGGTTTGCGTTATTTATAAATATTCGTGAGAGATGCCTCGGCTCCTCGCACAAGATAATTCCCTCCGAATATATGGTTTTTAGATCATCTCTGATTGGCTGAAATTTAAGTTTGGATTCCTGATTTTATGTTAATAGTGTCAAATTTATATAGTATATGTTCCGCAAATCAACTTGGTTATTTCGGTTGCCAGTTTCCCATTTCAAAAATATGAAATATTCGGTTGATTCCTGAAAAAAAGGTTAATTACGGAATTTGATTAATGAAACAACGTTCTTTGCTACAGTCGAATGTTCTATGGAGACATATCCTTAGCATAGAACAATCTTTATTCACTCTATGATTCATAGAACATAGAAGAGACAACAATCAACAATGGAAAAATTAATAGATATGGTTTATGGATCATAAGGTGAATAAAGATTGTTCTATGCTATGGATATGTTACCATGAAACATTGATTGTCGTTTTGGTCACAGAAATATTGCTTTTTCATCAATCAAATTCCATAATCAAGCTTTTTTTTCAGGAACCAACCGAATATTTCATATTCACGTAATGGAAAACCGGCAACCGAAATAACCAAGTTTATTTACGGAACATATCCTTTATAAATTTGACACTATTAACATGAAATCAGAAATCCCAACTTGAATTTCAGCCTAACAAAAACCTATATTTGAAATGAATGATCTTGTTTGAGAAGCTGAGACATCGTTTACGGATATTTATAAATAACGCGAACCTTATCATGTCGAATTTGTCCTGGAATCCGCGTTCCCCAGTGATAGTAAATTTGAGAAGAAAGTTGTGGGTTGACAACTTGGGAAGTCGTCTATTGAAATCTAGAAGTTCATCGAAAAAACTTTTACGTAAAAGCTGGTGACTTCACGTCAGTGCTTTTCTAGGTTTTTCTGATTTTACATAGGTACGAGACGAGATAATGACGGGGGGTTGATTTTCAAACTGACACTCTGTATAGTATCAAATGGTGGTAGTGTTAATATAGTAACACCTTGATTGCACCCACTCATGATTTTCGTCAGGCGAATTTCGGTGGAATGGTTGATTCCTATCAACATTTAGTCCGTTAAGGTTCATAATTTTAATTATTTTATTTTTAGGAAGGATATTCTGCAAGAATCAAGGAGGTTCACATTATAAGTAAGAGTGCAAAAGTTATTGTATCCTTGTTTGCGAAACTAATACCGGCTAAAATGAATTCAAGGGTAAGAATAAACAAAAAAAAATATGAATTCCATTTTTCCATAATCCTCATATCTGTAGTTCATCTTCCACGAAGACTATGCATCTTTGAGACAAGCTATCCCTGCAAAATACTTGCCACGTGAATTTGGTGGAGATTGGAAAAGCTATGATGAAATCCTAAGTGAGAAATACATTTAAGTCATCATTTCTAGTGTTGAATTATTCTCAATTTTTCCAGAGGACTGGGATAAAATATATGAGGAAGAACGCGATCTAGTTCAGAGTTTCATCAATACCAAAGCCAGAGAAGAACTAAGACAGGGAGATTCATACATAGATGAGATGAAAGGTACCTTTAAAAAACTTGGAATTGACTGATCCAATGTATTAAATTAGAATCTATATTCCTTGTTCAATTAATTCTCTGGGGGAAAATGAAATTATGTTCAATTTCAAAACTTGGGATCATTTTCAGGAAGAAATTGTAATTGGAACTCAAATATAAATCAAAAATGAATATCTCTCATCATTCCTATCTTATTCAATTAATATAGTTTTTTCTTGGTTTCAAGGATATTCAGTGAACTGTTTGGAATCAATTAAAATATTATTGACATGCAAATTATTAGGAGAGAACATTCGAGCAGTTGGAATATATTGAACGATATTGACGAGACATTTTATTTGTAATGCACTCCAATGTAGTCTACCAAACACAAATCTGTAGTCGAAACTTGGCACTTTCCCTTAATTCGGAAGATATATGGGCCGTATAACTTCAAAACTGTTTTCTTTTATATCGAGTTTCCGAGTTGTGTCATTTCGAAATTACTGTATTCACCAGTATATTCCGCAGATACGTGTATATCAATTCAAAATTGTATTTTCCCAATATTTCTGAGAATACAGATCAAATTGAATTGAAATCCACAATTTATTGGTTAAAATGGCAGCTCGAAGACTAAAGCAAACTTTTTTGAGACCACATTTTCAGAAGATGATTTGAAAAAACTCTTGTTTGAAAATATACTCCAAGTTTTGCACAAGTTTATGCATGAATATTTGCCGGCTAGTTACCAAGTTTCAGTATCTCCTGAAATTTGAAATACTGTTGTTAAATATTGACATCGAGCTATATGACAAATTTCATTGAAATCTGATGAAATTTCAGGAAAAAAAATGTTTTCAACAACAATTTCAAAAATTTTCCGAATTTTGTTATCTACCTAACGATGAAGTTGGTATACTGAAACCAATGACTAGTTTCAATAGAATCGCATTGGTATACAGAGTGTAACAGCCAAATGGAATAAATTCGATAACTAATAAATGAAGGGGTGTTAGGAAAAACGCTCGGACACGTCGATTTGTGATTTTAAATGCGCATAGTTTTCAAGAAAATAAAATTATATAGGGTGTTCCATGCGACCGTGGCCAATACCAACTTTCTTATTTTAAATGTAACCCCCTGTATATTATTTATTTTTTGGATTCTTCAGAAAATTCTAGACATAATTCATGTACAATGTCCTATACCTATCTTCAACTTTTTCGGAAATATTAAGTGTTTTCAAAAATGTTGAGTAACGTTAGAAGACAATTCTACACCAGATTAGCATGTTGCCAAGACGTTCGCGGCGAGCATTTTGCACATTTCCTACATTGACATTAAGGTTTTTGTTTGTTTTTTTTTTATTTATTAGGAAATAATCAGTATTACTTATCAGATTTTAAGTATAATTTACCGAATTTGTGAAATAAAATAATTTTTATTTAAAACGTTGATTTTTGCACTAAATCTTAAAACACTTAATATTTCCGAAATAGTTAAAGATAGGTATAGGAGATTGTGCATGAGTTGTATCTAGAATTCTCTGAAGAATCCAAAAAATAAATAATATACAGGGGGTTGCATTTGGAATAAGAAAGTTGGTATTGGCCACGGTCACATGGGACACCCTATATAATATTATTTTCTTGAAAAATATGCGCATTTAAAATTACAAATCGACGTGTCCGAGAGTTTTTTCCAGCACGCCCTCATTTATTCGTTATCGAATTTATTCCATTTGGCTGTTACACTCTGTATATTCAGACACTGAGAAAATATCCTTAAAATCTCAAATTCGTATTACTCCGGAACCGTTTCGTGGATTCCAATGATTTGCGAAATTCACCGTCGTACTTCGATACGCAACTTGCCCTTCAACTTTTACGTCGCTATCTCTTTCTGTTCGGAAGTGATCATGGCATTGGCCTAACGGCTCATCGTAAACACAATAACTCCCGAAAGAAACAATTAGATGGAATTGATATCCAGTACTTTCTCGAATAATGAGAGCTTGAAGGTTCATGCGGAATTTCTGGAGGATAATATAATCAGATTATCGCAGAATATTGAATATTTGGAAGGAAAAATTCGAATTTTTTTTTCGAAAATATTCTGATAGCATGATCATCACGAAATTCTGCACAAAATTGTATTTCAGCATTTGCTGAACTGGCCGTCGAGTTCAATTGTTACTAGATTAGCAATTTTCGAGTTATCCCAGAAAAAACAACGATATCAAAAAAAAACCCACTAAATTTGACATATTTTTTCTCAACATCTGCAAAGATTGTTATCGTATCAAACTGGAATTTGGTACAGTACTGTTAAATATGGAGCTCAAGGTATAAGCTGATTTTTTTTTAAATATGATGAAATATTTTTGAAAAACAAGTCTTTTCGAAATTTTTTGACAGTGCGTTGTGAACAAGATTCTGTTGAAAGTTGCGTGTCTTTATGCTCCAACTTACTGCCAAGTTTCAATCCAGTTGCTGTCATAGTTCCTGAAATAACAGAAAAATTATCTCAAAAGTTCAAATGACTCCAACTCCGAAATCTGTTGGCCGATTCGGCACATTAACGAAAAAACGCCACATTCTGATGTGTGACCTATCTTGAGAGTTTCAAATCGCTAGCTTGCTCTGTTCGACAGCTGTCGTGCCGGCCAGACAGAACCGATTTTGTAAACGGATTCGTCATCAGTGGGTCCAACCTAGACATTTGAGACCATCGAAATTGAGAAATTTAAAATAACAGACACCTTCGCGAAACGATAGCAATCTGTTTTCTAGCACGAAAAACCTAGGACACTTCATTCTAGGAACAAAGGCTTTACGCGCTTGTTTCTATTGATTTCAGTGCATATTCAACCTTCAAATTTTCCTGATTCAAGCGAGATGAGTGAAATAGACGACTTCGGCCCAAGTTGTCAACCCACAATTTTCTTCACAAATTTTCTATCACTGGGGAACGGGAATTTCAGGACAAATTTGACACGATAAGGTTCGCCTCATTTATAAATATCCGTAAAAGATGCCTCGGCCCCTCAAACAAGATAATTCCTTCCAAATATAGGTTTTTGATAAGATCATCTCTGATTGGCTGGAATTTAAGTTGGGATTCCTGATTTCATGTTAATAGTGTCAAATTTATGTAGGATATGTTCCGCAAATCAACTTGGTTATTTCGGTTGCCCATTTTCCACTCCGTAAATATGAAATATTCAGTTGGTTCCTGAGAAAAAGGTTAATTGCGGAATATGATAGATGAAAAAACATTCTTCTTGGCACCCGAACGACATTCAATGTTCTATGGTGACATATCCATAGCATAGAACAATCTTTATTGACTTTATGATCTATAGATCATAGAAGAGCCAACAATCAACAATGGAAAAATTACTAGGTATGTTCTATGGATCATGAGGGTAAATAAAGATTATTCTATGCTATGGATATGTTACCATAAAACATAGATTGTCGTTCTGGTGCATAGACTTAAGATGTCTATGTTCTGGTGACAGAAAGATTGCAGTTTCATCAATCAAATTCCGTAATTAACCTTTTTTCCAGGAACTAACCGAACATTTCATATTTACAGAACGGAAAACCGGCAACCCAAATAACCAAGTTGATTTGCGGAACATATCCTTTATAAACTTGGCACTATTAACATGAAATCAGGTATCCCAACTTAAATTTCAGCTCAACAAAAACCTATATTTGGAAGGAATTATCTTATTTGACGAGCCGAGACATCTTTTACGGATATTTATAAATAACGCGAACCTTATCATGTCGAATTTGTCCTGAAATTCCCGTTTCCCAGTGATAGTAAGTTTGTGAAGAAAATTGTGGGTAGGCAACTTGGGCCGAAGTCGTCTATTGAATCTGATTTCCTCCAACCCGAATGCAATTATTCATTCAACATAACTTTCCGTACGTAAACACAAAATAATTAAATCTGTGACTTTCATGATTGACAGCGAAGATTATCTATTTTCATTAAAACTTGTTATGGTACTACTTAATGAAACCACTCTTGAAATCTCAGAAAATTATCATTTGGGTGTCAGTATCAGTTGGAACAATCTTCCACGATGACTAAAAGATTGCAACTGAGTGATTTCAAGAGTGCCCGTAGACAAATACTCAATGTAAACGGTAAAACTGAAGAAGATATGGTAGAGTATTTATCGATTATAAGAGAATGGATGAAAAAATTGCCACACATTCCATCTGATTTGCTGAAAGGTAATTTAGTTACTCTGTTCCATGTAATTGTTATTTTATCACTTTCCAATTACGTCAACTACTACTAAGCTATTTCAAACGTTCACAGATAACTTTCTAGAGATTTGCTTCATTAAAAATAAATTCTTGATGGAAAAAACGAAGAAGAAAATAGACTATTATTGCACATTCAAAGCGTCAGAACGTTACCAATATCTATTCGAGACATATCCTAGTCCATCGAAAGATAACATGTAAGTAACACTGAATAATTTCGATATCAATATATAGGAACTCTATGGTGCTTCATAATGTAACAACAGTTCTCATGGTATCGGGTTCGAATCTCGCTCTGGTCTTGAATGTGAAAAATTGTTCGATGTGGCAGGTGTGAGTTTTAATGATTATTAAGATTATTTGTCCACATATGCACAGTAAAGATAGAATATGAATGAATAAACACATCATACAATGAGTCAATAAAAGTGATTATCAGCTTTTACTTTTATTATTCCTGCCTTCCGAATTAAATGAACATATAATTTTAAATTTCAAGGCACATTATTCATATTTTTAGTGAAACACATCATCAAGGCTTGCACGGAGGTAACTATTTCAGTTCTGAAAAAGTTCATATGAGAAACTGTACCTTAATGTCTTTAATGTTTGGGTAAAGTAAAAATTTAAATACAAATATTAAGATCCTCATAAAAGTAATTATTTCTTCATGAAATGATTCAAGTTTTTTCGTAAATTTTTGGAGCTACGCTGAATATTTTTGCAGTTCAGAGGTGGATAAAGATAATCAAAAAATGATATATTCATCAACCCAATATCGATAATGATACGTCAAGAGAATTTGTGAGTCCCGAAATAATTTTTACACCGATTTCAAACAATTTGAATTTTAAAATTATCTGTTTTTGAAACCCTTCTGATATATTCGTTTGATAACATGAACAGCTATAAATAAGAACTTCATCATTTTAGTTTCATTTCAACTCTTGCAATTACAGCTATCCCATTCTTTTATCATTTGTGAGTGCTAACATTGAGTGAATTATATTCAAGAAAGCCCAATCGTATTTTATTCGAAACAAGTTATCACTCAGCCCCCTTTTCATTTAAGATTTACGGGGTTGCTCTCATCACGCTCGAAGGGTCGATATAAATCAATTGAAACCATCCGTATAAAATGTCGCACCACGAACCTAAGTTAACTTTTCTTTGCATTTCTTTTAATTAGCATGAGTACTCAAATTTCTTAGCTTTCGCAAACGGTTTGTGGCTTCAGCAGAGGTGAATCAATTCAGTTGTTTGCATAATATACTGGTCCACAAGAGTTAGGGATATCGTATTCAATCGTTTTCAAAAGTATGTAATCTTCGAGAAAATCGCTGTAAAATCATTTAAAACTCAATAACAACTTGAATCGATCCAATAAAAATCAGTATGAGACATTTCGTCAATTTGGTCGCCTTTTTTCTGAAGTTTAGTTCTTTGCATATGGTTCATGAAGGTTCTTATTTTGAAATGAAGTCAGTTTATCAACGGCTTCGATTGTGAACGAGTTTTCTGAAAATGCCAAGACGTAAATTAACAAACGCTGAGGCTAATAGGGCTATCGGAATGCTACAGGGTGGCCTAACTCAGGTTGTTGTAGCGGAAAGGCTCCAAGTCAGCCAAAGTGTGATATCTCGACTTTGGAATAGGTTCAGGGAGACAGGTTTCGTGTTGGAAAGACCAAAGCTTGGTGGGCGACGAAAAACTACACCTGCTCAGGATCGTTTCATCACCGTTTCGGCGAGAAGAAACCCTATATCCACGTGTAGAATGCTACGGAATACTCTTCAAAATGCAGATGGGGTCCAAGTTTCCATCGAAACCATTAGACGATGTTTGAGAGAGGTAAATCTAGGCTCTAGATTCCATTAAGAGGAATTCCATTAACACGTGAGCATAAGCGTCAAAGACTGGAATGGGTAAGGCAACATATCAATTGGAACGATCAATTGCGTAGTGTCCTTTTCACTGATGAATCCAGATATGGACGATTTTCAGATTCTCGAAGAATAAGGGTATGGACAATCCCACGCATACCCCGTAATCGTCGCTATGTCCAAGAAGTCCATCCATTCCGAGGGGGTAGTGTTATGGTATGGGCCGGGATATGTTTCAACGGGCGCACAGATCTACACATTTGTCCTGGGAATATGACTGCCTTACACTATAGGGAGCATGTCATTGACAATGTTGTGTCAAATTTTCACGCTTATATTGGTGAAACTTTTCAATTTCTAGACGATAACGCTAGACCGCACCGTGCAGCCATAGTTGAGAATGCGCGCGGGGAGCTTGGTATTCCACATTTACCAATACCTCCGCACTCACCAGATTTGAATTGCATAGAACATGCATGGGATATGCTCCAAAAAAGATTAGATAATCATCAACCTACCCCAGAATCCTTAAATGATCTGAGAGAGCTTCTGCCCCGTTTATGGAACCAAATTCCTCAAGAAATGTTCAACAACCTCGTGTGTAGTATGCAAAGATGTCAAGCTGTTATTGATGCCCGTGGAGGCCATACATTGTATTGATAGTCCTAAAATGCTTGAATTCTCTGGAAATAATATTTCGTTATTTTACTCGATTTTTCTTAACCACCCTGTATACGCTGCAGACCTACAGGCTAAAATTAATTTGCAACTTGAAATCATATAAATATGAATTTTCATCACAAAAATCTTATTTTAACTATATTTTTTTGGAATTTAAGTCAATATCCCTAACTCATGTGAAGCAGTTTATTTAGCAAGAGCAAGTATGTAGTTATGCTACAGTATTCCATCTGACAGGTGATAAGTATCTAGATTCCTATTCTACGGTTTATCCAAGGTAAGTTGGTCTGGCGATCAGTAATAACTGTTAAGCAGGTGTAACCATTCTCCTTGAACGCCGCTTCTTCGGTGTAGATCTTTTGGTTGATTAGATTAGCTCTGATTAAGGTGGAATGTTTATTGACTTATCGACAGATATTCGTCCTTGTGGTTTGTAAGTGTACTAATTTATCCACAGATTTTATGTTGCCAATCCTCAACTTACTGAAGATTTCTACAGAGTTCATATAGGAATAGTCAGAGATGAGAAGGAATATCATCATATGGTTGAAGCCCGAAATATGTTGATACAGCGAGATGTATTCTCACATTGTGACTACAGCAACGGGGATATACTCATATGCGACTATTCAAAATGTTCTGTTCTTTTGATGAGCAAATATAGGGTGAACATCGCGGCTGATGGCATACAACTTTTATTTGTGAGTACTCCGAAATTATATCATATGTTTATTTGATTCTTTCGGTTTCTACTTGACAGAGATTCATTCCGAATTTGAAAAATGAACGAAATTCAATTTCCGCTAATTTAATCTGTTTTCACAACAGTTGTTTCGTCCTGCCATGCTTATTCACGCGACGTCGTGATAGTGATGTATTACATATTTTGCTCCATTCACTTTCATAAACTATCCCGGTTCGCCATGACATTCTGACACATTTCACCGTGTATATTTGGAAAATGTTAGGTTATAGTCATTTTCCTGTCAAATAACTACACAACGTTGTCCTCTCCACATAGAGGTCATAAAAATTGCGTATTTATCAAAATATTTATCAACACAAATCTGGGATTTTCATCCAACGATTTATACTGTGAAAGTTTGCGCAGGAAAGTAATTTTGGCAGCAACAACATGTTTTGTAAACATGAAATTTTGCGTTCATTTACCCTTTCGTATTTGCAACCCGTTCATTTTATAATTTTAAAAAGTGATGTCCGTCCTCCCTTATATTCAAAATGTTCCTTTGCAAAAGTGAGTAGTGTATCAATCGAAAAGTTTTCATTTTTCAAATTTTAATTCCAAATCTGTCGTTGCAGATCTTTTTTCGAAATGAAGTCTTCAGTCAGCGTCTTTTTGGGTACACCAATAGAAGGAAATTCTTTATCGTCTCCGTCAGTTGAAATCTTCTTTATTGTAGTGATGTGCAGCTAAAAATAAATATATATTCATATAAAATATAATTCCTTAGTTTTCACTCACCTACGTCGAAAATGTTGGATAGCTTGTGATTAATTATTGATTCCATATGATCAGGGCTACTATCAGAAAAACCAGATTTCAATTCTACAGAGCACTTCCTGATACTTTGTCTCTGCTTCTTCAAAACTACCTTCAGCATTTTTAGTTTCCAAGCGTGATGATTATATTGAGATCGAGAGTTGAAATTGACATCGGCATTCGGCAAGGTCGCTGAGAATTATTTATACATTGCCGATATTTCACGAGTGCCAACCTGCGTTAGTTTTAAGTGAAAAAACTTGATAGAACTAAATCATGGCCAACCGGGATAGTTTATAGAAGTGAATAGAATATACTGAAAAATCACAGATACAAGGAGCAACTTGATGAGACAACTGATTCCATTGTTTATGCTTATTAGGTCCATAATATTGAATTTTTTCATTATAGGATGGGTATTCTGCAAGAATCAAGCAAATTCATATTATAAATAAAAGTGCAAAAGTTATCATATCGTTCTTCACGAAAATGTTGCCAGATAAAATTAATTCAAGGGTGAGCATTCAACAGAGATAAAGATCTTATCTCATTATGTTTCTGTCCGTAGTTAATCTTCCACGAAGACTACGAATCGTTGAGACAAGCTGTCCCAGCAAAATACTTACCAAGTGATTTCGGAGGAGAATGGAAGAGCTATGATGAAATCTTAAGTGAGAATACACATAAATTATAAATTCATATATTGAAATTTCTAAATTTTCCAGAGGACTGGGATAGAATATATGAGGAAGAACGCGATATCGTTGAGAGTTTCATCAATACGAAAGCCAGAGAAGAACTCAGGCAGAAAGATTTATACACAGATGAAATGAAAGGCTCCTTCAAAAAACTTGGAATTGACTGACCGAATGCATTCGATATTTTTATTATTCAGTTAATTTTTTCAGTCAAAAGCAAGGTGAAAAAGGAATGAAATTCCATTTCGAAAAACCAAAAATTCCTTGTGGAGCATTGTAGTTGCAAATTTTGAATATAAATCAGGAATTAATAAGTCTATTATTTCCAAGAATACTCAAAGAGCTTTTCGATCAGATCCAATATAACGGGAAAAAATGTAAAGGCCACGTTGGTTTTTTTCGAATATTTTTTTGCCAATGATTGGAAAAAATAAGAATGCGCTATGTTGCCACTTTTCTGTTTTCAAGAATATTTGGGAAAATAAACTTAAATGGAGTGGAAAATGGAAAAGTAAATAACATAGCGTATTCTCACAAAAGAATTTGATTCACTGTGGAAAAAATTTTTCAAAAATAATCACTGGAGCATGCAATTCTTCACCCCGTTTTCTCCCACTAACATCGAGATTCATACAATTTCACGCATTCGAGTATTTCACGTTACTATTGGCATCGTTGCAGACAGCATACAGTGGAAGCGCGTCTGTACTTTAGATCTTCATGGGATTTTATGTCTCTTGAATGTAGCTGTGTTGCCAGAATTCATGCAGCCGCAGTTCACCACCGCATTTCTATAGAAACCCATAAACTTGACGCAACTTGCTAAAGTTTGCTCTTAGGAGAGAATGTTCGAACAGTTGAATATTATAAATTTCATAAAGCAAGGAAATCCAATTGAACGGTTGAAGGACTGGGCAGATGAAACATACAGTGCGCGTAAAAATTATGGAACAAATTCATTTTCTCAGAAGAAAAATATTTGGCAACACAATCCTGAAAAAGGTAAATCTTTGTTTCACTTTTACCGAGCTTTTATGCATTTTTAAAGGATTTTTGTTGCACCCTGCATCCCCATCAACCCTCTTAATTTTCTGGATAGAAAAAGTAGGTCATACTTCCTCACGTGTGCAGAAATTTTGAAGAAAAAAATTTTTTTTTGAAAAATCAGTTACTTCAAAGAGGTTTTCAGTATGTGCACTTTGTTTTGGCTCATTTACTTTGAGACGATGGAACTGATGAAATTTGTCACCGAATGAAAGTCGACCATTACAGTTTTGTTCATGCACAACTTTCAACCCCTAAGAACCCTTCAATGGAGAAAAAATGGAGGGGGTTGAGAGTTGTTCATGAACAAAACTGTAATGGTCGACTTTCATTCGGTGACAAATTTCATCAGGTACCATCGTCTCAAAGTAAACGAGCCATGACAAAGTGCCCATACTGAAAACCTCTTTGTTCTAACTAATTTTTCAAAAAAAAAAAAAAATTTTCTTGGAAATTTCTGCACGCCTGTGAAGAAGATACAGAGACCTTGCCAAAAAAGTACAACATGACCTACTTTTTATATTCAAAAAGTTTAGAGGGTTGATGGGGATGGCACAGGGTGCACAAAAATCCTTCAAAAATGCATATAAATTTAGTAAAAGTGAAACAAAAATGGACCTGTTCAGGATTTTGTTGCCAATGTTGTGATATGGTATGATATTCAGTGAACGAGTAAAACATCGAATGATCTGATTATTTGGTCACAATGTGGTGATACAAACCAATTTCAGGAAAAACAAGACAGGGTGATTGAAATCAATTCACTTTAGGTCTAAATCATTTCACTCAAGCGATATCGGTTATAAAAGACCTGAACTGTAACCAAAATTTTGCGGTCTTGAACCTGCCCTGAAGTAGTTTTTTATGAACGGTTCATCAAATGAATCAAATGAGAAAACTGAAAACGTAAGCTGTAACTTTGAGGTGAAAGACCCCCCATGAGTAGTAGTATATTTGAGGGATGTGATTACAATGGTGAACAGTGAAGGACAACGGAACTGCCAATTTACCTCTGATGGACATTATTTCACATAAGTCATTTTGCCAAATATGTCTGTTATTTTCGAATTTTGAGTAGAATATGGTTTATTCAATATCATGGTTGGCTTACTGATTAGAAATCCGAGGTTAAGTTCAATTCTGTGCGGCTGACAGTAACTACCTAGAAAGCCTTTCAAACTAAAACATATACTCATTCCACACTGCTGAAAAAATAAGAAACTTAGGTAATAAAAACGAGTCCTGTTTGATGTCACATATATCTTAAGGTGGCATTTGAATAATTGATAATTGAAGTCAAAAGATAGGTTCAAATGAAAATCTGTATTATATGCTTAGGTTAAATTTATATTCACAATTTCATTAAAAAATGGGCTTCGAAGCAATAATATTAACACTAATGCAAAGACTAACTGATGAAGAATACATTACTTAAAGTATTTACGAAAAGGATGTATAAATTTTTCGAACACACTCCAATCCATTTCAATAACGTTGCTGATTGGAATATCATTAACTAGTAGTAAAGTCTGACTAAGTTTATTTTATATTTAACAAGATAATACTTTATTTTCATAGTGGAACCTCAGCATCGTTGTCGAAATTCTCCGGATTGTATATACAATATATCTTAGATTTGATAGATTTTCACTTTTCATATTTTTATATACAGACGCCATGTAAAAAACATTAAATTTATTCTACTGACAAGGAGACTGCTCAGAAGGGAATGAAATGATAAATTATTTTATTTCATGTCAGCTCATAAACATGAGTGCTAACAGACTATATGTCGATATCGAACTAAAATGATGGAGAATCAGAAACAAATTGTAATAAGTAGGGGGCATAGAAGGTTAAAAAACTTCATTGATATTTTTATTTTTGAGTGGAACTTTTCGTAATGTAATTTGATGATTTTATCTCGAGTATGTTCACTAACTTCCCAAGAAACTAGACTTCGCAGGAAGATCTCTGAGAGGTCCTGATCAGACGAACTCTTGAAGTGATCACAAATAAAACATGAAATGGAAAATTTCATTGAAAATATATCACAGATGTATCAAAATGTGAAGTAAAAATTTTAATAGGGAGTTCCTAAAGACATCCTCAATGTAACCAAAATGGGATATTCCTATTGCAAGCTCCCGAAGACTTCGCAGACGTGACCAGAATGAGACATTTTTATGAGTACCTTGTGTCTTTACGAATGTCACCAGGAATTTTTGGCTGCAATTTCGAAGTGGAATTTCAATGAAAATGAAATAATTTCTGAGTTGATATACCTATATCCAATGAAGAAGAAAATGAAAGTCGCACTAAAATTTCAATAAGAAATTAAAAACTTCGGAACGTATCTACCAAGTGTAAGGTAACAAGAAATCACATGGCGAACTACCAAGTATTTGAGACATTTTTGAACTCTTGGCTGAGCCAGCAAATTCCACACAGACGTCGCTGTAGTGCGCAGTTTGAGAATTTTTAAAGCTGTGGTAGAGTCAGGACCTCTTCGAAAGTATCTTTCTGGTGGACATTTGAAAGAGATCTAGAGCACTCTGAGACCTCTCTGGGAAGTTGTTACAGTAGGTACTATTAATGTTACGGAAAGATATCGCCGAGATATCTTTTAAACCTATCCGTGTAACATGGGATGTAGATGATAAAATCAACAAGAAGTAGATGCAGTCTCCTTATAGCAAAATTTTAAATCTCTTGGCATCTTGGGAACATCTTGGGATAAATATAAAAAGGCAAAGTGTCAACAGACACATTTTTCAATATTCAGAGGACGATGCTTTTGCTTACCAAGCTAAACTACACTACAAAAAGATGAATAATGTTATAGACCCGCTTTTTTTCAGTTGGCAGAGATACTGGTAATATATTTGAATAGGATTTAGTACTGCCGGGTAAGAACATATGAAAAAAGTTTCACGGTATATGGTGAAAAAATTGGTAGGTAGATCTGCATATTTCTATACTGTACAGCGCTCAATTCTATGAAATTTTCTTCGAGCACCATGGTTATATTAAATCAAGACAATGCGATTTTTTCCGACGTTTATGTGTAATCAAAAAATCTTGTTGATATAATTTTAATCAGACAATTCCGGCAGCATCTCTCTGCATTTTATTTTTTTTTTCGATTTTGATCTCAAATCAATCTTTCCAACTTTTCTCAAAATTAGTTTAAACATTCGAAATTATTTCGGAAATTGAATTGATCGTGCCAAAACGGAAGCAGATTGGGAGTTCAGCCTCAATTTTGGAAAAATGATGAGTAAATCATTCAAATACGAACTTATACAGTCTCCACGCTCATTATTTGCCAGAACATTTCCATATCGTGAAATACATACATTTTTTCAATTTCCAATGAGATTCTCAATTTTTACTTTCAATTTCAGTCTCTCCATGAGTAAAAAAGAACTGATCACTTCGATATACGAATAGGTAAACGTAATTGAAGGTTTTTCAACGAATAAAATGGTTTTGAAATAATATTAGTTGGTCTATAGGTTTAGACATTTTAAGTGATTTTCCTCCACACATCTAGTGCTTATCACAGAAATAATGCAGTTTCAGTAAAAACCAGGCATTCTTCTTCTGTTGTTGATCGCAAAAACCACTAAAAATTATTCGGTTATCAGGCTCATATTAGAACATTTTTCGAAGGGCCCTCCCCAGTGATGCCTGATCGTTACAATGTACCGATATTAACTAATATTACATTAAGAACAACTCAACAATTTGATATCTATTCTTGTAACAAGTATTTTTCGTAAATTTAGTGATTAAAGCACTTCAGGGAAGAATTATAATTATTTTACCAGAATCAAATTTTTGGTATAAATTACATTTAGGTTTCAAATTTCAAAATTACCATATATACAGATTTGAAAGATTAGGGGGCGTTGAAAGCAGAAATCAGCAAATAATTACATACATTTCCTATTCTCCATAGTATAAATAAGAAATCATTTGAATAATGGACTGTTTTTCCGATTCAGCGAAGACAATGTTCATTCAAGTTGAAAACACGAAAAAGGTATGCAAAATTTGAATTCGTGTCAGATAACAACCTAATTTTTCCAAAAACACTCTGTTTTGCAATTGCAGGGAACTTTATCTGAAAAAATCGAAGACAATTAGTAGGAACAGTATCAAATATTAAAGATATCAAGAGAAATGAAGAAAAATGAAAATAACAATGAATTGTAAATTTTTGGTTGTACTTGTGAATCTGATTATCTAGAAAACATTTATTTGAGCCTATAATTTTATGTGAAAAATTATTGATTCTCCATAAAGACAACAAATAAATTTCAAGAGTATTATACAACAATTGGAACCGAAAAATTCGAGAATGTTCGATCGAATAAGAAAAAATCGGTTGTTAAAGACGACAAAAATATATTATCGAATGTGAATCTATCGATCTAAATCTGATATTTCTGCTCCCAAAACCGTCCTATTGAATTCACTATATTTTATGTACATGTATACGAATTTTTTTAACTCCCACATCACTTCACGACGTTGATGAAACTTCTTGTTTTTTTTTATCGATAAAAATGAATGTTATTGGCAGTAGTTATGAGTTATGGAATGTCACACGAAGCGTCACATACACACACACATACGGATACACGACGTTATATTTCAATTCCTGGTCGGTGGTTTAACTCCTAAAGGTTAGGCCCGCTGCTAGCACCAATCGTCATCGTCAGAGTCGGAATGACGCGTCCTGTTTGGCTTCGGTTTGTAACCGTTTGGTACCGGACTTGGCAACATGCGGCCCCCTCTGCCTAAAGCCACTCCTGCAAAAATCATACTATCAACTTGGCAATGAATATTTTCTGCGATTTCTAAGAAAAGCTTGCTGAGATTCGAATATCATTTATTGTTGTCCGATTGGCGAATGAAGATGAGCGCTACTCCCTCTGGTGGCTATCAGAGAAAGCCGAGATAGACAGATAATCATTGACGAGTTGGAAGAAATGTAAGGAAAATGAGAAATATTATTTATTTTTCTTGGCGTTTGTGTGATACTACAAGTGTTTTTTACTGAGAAAAAGCAATTTCATATGTCCCTTTCCATATATTTCCACAGCCCGGTGAAAAAATTCGGGTTTGGGTTAAAGGAACTTCCTTTGAGTAGTCGGGCCTGAAAGTGTTGAAGAACCGATAAAACTTTGGCAACTTGTTACTCAAAATTGGTAAACCAACAAACAAGATTTATGGGAGTCTGTTACTTGCATTAACAGATGATGATCATTTTTATAGAGGTAAGCACGAATTACTCATGAAATATTAGATCACATTCATGAAGACAATTGTTTTCCAGTTCCCTAATCCAAACGGGGAAAGTTACTTAAGAGGAATGCTTTGCTTTCCAGAAATCTTCCTGTTGGATCGATCATAAAGGAACAAGGTAAATATTTTAGTGGTACAACTGACCGATTGAAACAAAGGAGATTCAACAAGAAAATATCTGGTGATGAATACTCTCGCTCAAAGTGCTTCTTTCGATGATATCGAATCTCTACAAGGCTTATTGCAGCTTCTTCAAGACCAATCTATTGTGTGTTGAAACCCACAATGAATAAGGCTTGCGGTATGAGTTAGCATTAATTTTATGTGAATATATTCATTGTATTCACAATATATTGTGTAAATTGAGTCCTTTCCTATGTTTTCGAACTTTTTGAGCAGTAGATCTGAGGGGGGTATTTGATCAATTATCAAATTGGGTAAGTAAAGAGGTTGAAAGTTTGTTATTTTTACGAATAACATGCAACATAATATCATATGCATCCTCCTGAACACTTCTTGCTTCTGTGACTTCAAGAGACTCCAAATAATTTGAATTTGATCTTGCCATTTAGAGTTGAAATGAGTTGATACTAAAATACTTCCAACAGTAACTCTGGCATTGCTACTGTGAATTAGAATGGATGTTACTTAACTATTACATAAAAATGAAATATGTATACACAGAATCACTTCTGTTACTGAAAGAGTCTTTGAACAAATTTTAAAATCGAATTTTAATCAATCAAATATACAAGCATACACTGAAAACCTAGCTTCTATCTGTCTATCTGAGGTTTTCAAACTGGACACCGTGGTGCTGCAATCATAAATTCAGACGCCACTTGGCGGTTCAAATAGTAAACACATGTCAAAGATGCATAGAATATTACGTAACCTGAGATTAACAGTCTTGAGAGTACTTTTCTAGACAGGACGCATGTTCTCTCGAATCACATGCCATCTAGCAAAGTAGTAATCAATAGAAAGTGTTCATTTGTGACGAGTAAGTCTCGAGACTCATTTGTCACAGATGGATAGTTCCCGTAATTCAGGTTGACAGCTGTTTCACGTGAAAGGAAGATCAACTCTTTCAGATCTGGGTAGTCTTTTAACTAGTGACGGACAACACAAAACTTTGGCTGAGAATACATTGCAAATAGGAACACTATTTATCCAAATTCACTGTCAATATTCAATGCTTCAGACAGAGCCGGATCTAGGATTTCAGCGCCCGTGGCAAGTTATCGAAATGCGCCCTTTTCAAATTTTTTTTTCAATGACTACATAGTTTTCAGGAATGATAGTATTTATTCTATTCCTAAGATATTTTACTATTATTATATTCTTTTGAGAACGAGCACTAGATTCTTAGGTATATCAAACAATATGTGTATAGGTCATAACGAACATTTTAATGTTACTTTTTGTAATTCGCCATGATGTAGGGTCATTAAAATCAACTGGTTCAGGTTTAACCTCAGTAACTCCGAATTATCCGAAATGGAATACTTTCTTACGAAAGGCTCGGTACTTGAAGAGGTAGAAGGAAATTCCGCTACATGATGGGCTTCGCTAGTGGAACCACTTTTTGTCGACACAATACCCGCATCGTTCTTAAAGTAACTTGAGATATTACTAGTATTTTTTTTAGGTCTAATAATTTTAATCCCTGATCTTCCGAGATTGCGATCCTGATAGTTTCTTGGGCGGCATTTCAGTTGGTTATATTAACCTAAAATTATATAAGATTCTGAAAATGCATGGACGTCGAATCGGAATGTTTTGCGCGCTCGTTTATATTCATATCTGTCTAATTGTCCCAATGCTCGACAAATGTCAGGAGGACAGAAAAAGGTTTCATCTTTCAGTGAAACTCAAGAATCATACTATTCATTTGATCGACATTTGATCCTCTTTCTGTAGTACCCATAGCTAAGAAGCTGATTAATAAAATACTAGAGATACGATAAATTTATCGTATTCTTCTCAACATTTTGATGAACTTCTTCTTATACATATGAAAACTCGTGTAATTATGGTACAACGCAATTTTAATTGAATCGGTATACTTTGGGATCTCGCAAATAAAATTCGAACGATAATATCGCCGACATATTCCCAACCCAAACATAACCTTATACATTTTGCAGTCTCTAAGTTATATCTTTCGAAAATGATTGACTCTCGTGTGCGCGGTAAGAATATAATTTGACCGAGCGCGCAAAAATCCTCAACTCAAAATTGAATTATTCAAACATACCTGATTGAAATTTTTAAACTTTTTCCAGCACGAATAATTTCCCGGCCCGCTTGCACGATCACGTTATTTGCGGTATTGCACATAATATAAAATATAATGATAAGTTCCTATTTTTCTTATTGATGCCAGCAACTGCGCCGCCGCATGTAAGTACCCCGCATGCGAGAAAAAAAGTCGTATTAATGAGACTGGGGTGTTTTCATCAAGCCTATCGGTCGTAAATGTCTTCGAAATACATTACCCCTATCAAAGCCGGTGTGACGAACGATTAGGCGAATAATGTGGATGGTCTGAATCTCTTTGTCATGCCGTCAAAAAACCGACCCTAGACGGAGCGCTACCACCGCTAGCTCGAACCATTGAACTCCCTCTGAACTTGCTCCTAATTGAGGTCTTCAGTGTTCGAATAACAAACATCTGGACGCGATCGACAATCGTAGGGCGACCGAGAAGTGTAAATTTATCATCTGTTAATTTATTGGTCACTACTTGTCGCCGCATATTGTACAACAGGTGCATGCACTATAGCACCGCTCTGAAATATGAATGGACTTTGAAGTGAAAAAACATCACTTCAAGAAAAAAAAAATAATTTTGCGCCCTTAGTTGGTTTGCGCCCGTGGCAAATGCCTCCCTCGCCACGCCCTAGATCCGGCTCTGGCTTCAGATTGAGAGGAAAAGAATCAGTCCTTTAAGGGCTCATTTATTATTTCCATATATATGTTTATAAGTTTTCCGTAAGGATATTATCTCGAAATTGCTTATGCTAAACACATGTTTTCATATGGAATATTTGGTTTGATAATTTCCCAATTAAAGAAAATGCATAATTATTGAGTCCTTATCTGATTAAACCTTGTTCCTCTGGTTTATACTCTGCCCTGGCACGAGAATGATGATTATTAATCATTTGAAACAAGAAAAACATGTTCCACCTGCAAATCGTACCCAAACAACTAATAAAATTTAATTGGCAAAATTACGATCCAATGAAAAACTTTCAAAATTGATGTGGAAATTGATAGGAATCTCAATATTCTTGACATAGGTATATCATTATTGACGGGAAAAATGACTAATTAACATGAAATTGCTCGCTTCAAGAACTTGATACTCATTTAATATGTCTGTTTTTTGTTACTGTCTGTATACATTTGCATGCTATAAGGCAATGAGAACTCATCCAATGATTCCGCAGACTATTCTTCCATTTCTTATAGACATTTTTTTGAGCAAATGTAGAACTCTCATGATCCGTATCTAATGAAATGAAAAAATCCTGGAAAAACACTGACGTAAGGTCAGGCAGATCTGGATCTAGGATCTGAACGCCTCGGTGGCAAATTGTCAAAGTGCGCTCTTATTCTGAGTCTAAATGATACGATTGTGCCTATGATAAGCGTCGAGCGCTCAAAAATTCTCATGAATATTATGACTAGGCGCACAAAAATAGCTGTTATCCACAGTTGCCCAAATATGCGTTTTTTCATAATAAAATGAGTTTTTCTTTTTTAAATTCATGCGATATAAACTGTAATGTACCTCACGCTGCAAATAATTAACTCATATGCGAGAACAGATAAGTCCCATCTGCAGATGAGAGTGGGGTCTATCTAGCCCCTCGGTCTCGGTTGTGAAGGTATTCGTATCGAAATCTTCAAGCGAATCTCAGATAGGGTAGCAGACAAGTGTAAAAACTATCATCTGGGATTTTGTTTGGAAACTACTTGTCGCCTCGGAGTGTACAACAGGCTCCTGCACCACAGCACCGCTATGAAATCTGGTCAATTCCCGAAAAAAATTTTTTCGAAGTGTTTACAAAATTCTGCTTGAAATAATGTGTGGGTATTCTATAATTAGCAGTTCTGGTGGTTTTTGAACTAATACTCGCCTTGCTCGAAACTCAGTGGAGCCTGTGAACCCTCCTTATATGTAGAAGACGGATTTGATATAGCTGTAGGTACAGTCTCCCTGTCTCTGTACATCTCACGATCGTGGGGGTAGTTGTGATGCATATTATGCGGTGTCGCATGCGCAGACTGCGTTTGCATCTGTGGCAACTGGAAAAACAACAATAAAAAGTATGGAATAAACTACCAATAGCTACGCATGAAGACAAAATAATTCACAAGAGATAAAACTGAAGAGAATAAAAAGGACGAATAAACTGAATGCAGTTCAAAAAGTTCAGCAATGAAATAATGTAATGTCAAGGAATATACAGGGTGAGTCTTCGAGTTGTACATTAATGTTAGATGTTGATGATTCTAATCGTATAAAACATTTTTTATTTCCCATTTTTCCAGATTCGGCTCCGGTAAAAAGTTATAAGCATTGAAATATTTCTCATTGTGTTAATACACACCTGCACTATGTTTGCAAGTTCAACACAGATGTCTCTACCAGGTATATGTATGGCAGAATCACCAATCCATTGCAAAATTTTGACGAATACAGTGGGCGTTAAAATTATGGAACAAATTCATTTCCTCAGAAGAAAAATATTTGGTAACAAAATCCTGAAACAGGTCAATTTTTGTTTCACTTTTACTTAATTTTCACACATTTTTGTTGCACCCTGTGCTATCCCCATCAACCCTCTAAATTTTTTGGATATGGAAAGTGGGTCATGTGGTACTTTTTTGGCAAGGTCTTTGTATCTTTTTCAGAGGCGTGCAGAAATTTTCAAGAAAAAAATTTTTTTTTCGAAAAATTAGTTAGTTCAAAGAGGTTTTCAGTATGTGCACTTAGGGCCGGTATTATAAAACTTAATTTTAACTTTAACTGGCAGTTTTGTCCTATCACAACTGTCGAAACTGTCAGTTACAGTTAAAGTTAAGTTTTATAATACCGGCCCTAAGTCATAGCTCATTAACTTTGAGACGATGGTACCTGATAAAATTTGTCACCGAATGAAAGTCGGCCATCACAGTTTTGTTCATGCACCACTTTCAACCACTACGAACCCTTTAATGGAGAAAAAAAAATCTTCACGTGAGGGGGGTTGAAAGTTGAACATGAACAAAACTGTAATGGTTGACTTTCATTCGATGACAAATTTCATCAGGTACCATCGTCCCGAAGTAAATGAGCCATGACAAAGTGCACATACTGAAGACCTCTTTGAACTAACTAATTTTTTCTTGGAAATTTTTGCATGCCTGTAAAGAAGATACAAAGACCTTGCCAAAAAAGTACCATATGACCTACTTTCCCTATTCAAAAAATTTAGAGGGTTGGTGGGGATGGCACAGGGTGCAACAAAAATTCTTCAAAAATGCATATGAATTTGGTTAACTGAAACAAAATTGACCCGTTTCAGGATTTTGTTGCCAAATATTTTTCTTCTGAGAAAATGAATTTGTTCCAAAATTTTGACGCGCACTGTATTGTGGAAATAAACAAAAGGGAACCATATGATTGAGACCAATGTCCTAGACTTAGACTCACCCTGTATATTGAAAATAAGTGACACTTAAATTGTCTCTAGGAGCGATAGGACAGTGCCAAAAATTTTATATTTGACTACGCAATTTTCTGTCCAACTTACATTTACATGCGTTGGACTTGGGTTCAACTTGGAGAAGTTGGTCCCTGGTGGAAGATGCAAAGTTGACGGCTTACAAGGAGTTGGTGGCAGCCTTCTGCCATGTCCTCTTCTGACACCCAGTACAGGATAACTGTGCTGCATGCTTCCGTGGTGAGCAGCAGACTGCTGCATCGGAATACCTACCACAGCACCGGCTGTAATTTTTTCTAATATTTTTAGTTGCTTTGTAAGGCAACATCTATGTGTTTCAGTTCAAGTATAACTTGGTATCAACCTGATTTGAGCAAGCTCCTCAAGAAAGGCCAGAGTAAAAACAAAGATGAGGAGAAGTTCAGATTGTGAGGAATACAATCTTTTGAAGGAATTCATCTTGAAATTTAACCACCAGATGTAGATCCCATAATGGGAGGAGAAGTATGAAAATAGGAAGGACAAATTATTTGTTTTATAATTGTCCCAAGAGACCAACGATCAAAGTGCATCAATCTAAACAGTGGAGCATTCTGCAAGCGAACGAAAAATTCAGGGAGTATATCAAGAAGAAATTATTTACCCAAAATACAGAATTCAGGTGTGAGCTTGATGCTTTACGATGTAAATACGACCACAGATGAGCACACCATGTTTTGCTCACATCATGCATAGAACATTGACTGTCGTTCTGGTGACAGATTGCTTTTTCATCAATCCAATTCCGTAATTGACCTTTTTTTCAGGAACCAACTGATTATTTCATATTTACGGAACAGAAAACCGGCAACCGAAATAACTAAGTTGATTTGCGGAACATATCCTATGTAAACTTGAAACTATCGACATGAAATCATGAATCGGAGATGATCTTAACAAAACTATATTTAGAAGGAATTATCTTGTTTTAGGAGCCGAGGTCTGGTTATTTATAAATAAAGAGAATTTTATCTTGTCGAATTTGTTCTGAAATTCCCCTTCCCTAGTGATAGTAATTTTGGATGCAATTTGTAGGTTGGCAACTTGGACCGAAGTCGTCTATTGAAAGTGATGAATCAATCACTGATTAAAGATACTCGAAATGCTGGAAAAGAGTCATATAGAGAGAATTATATTGTATGTTGAATCTTGACTAGGCAGTCACCTTTCTGGTGGACTAATAGAGCAATTCCAGCTGACGTCACAACATGGCCGATGGGGGGACAGCCTGTCAAACGTTGAAAGTAAAACAACACAACCTCACTTTCCCGTTTTGTTTATGTTATGAAGTACAGCATTTTCAACAATTTCAGGATGAATTCACAAGTTAAAATGATTCATATTAATAGAATTGGTGGATTACTAGGCCAAGTTAGTGTGTCGTTGTGAAATTCAACATAAATACACCGAGAGACGAAGGAATACATTCCCTTTGTTTACATTGGCGAAGAGCGATTATTTGGAGATTTTAGTGATTTTACAAGTGAAATTTCGTGATAATGGATCTGATTAACTGATATTCAATCTCAGATGATAATCATTCAAAACGATATAAATGAAAATTGCAGTATTTATTCTTGTCTTTTAAAGCCTAGAGTATCAACATCAGAGATAGCATTCATTATAGGTATAACTATTGAAACTGAAACAGTAAAATGTTTGGCTCATTTATTCCTGAAAATAAACAGCAGAATAAAATCCAACAAATGTATGGAATGGAAAAAACATGGGTTCCAGAGAACTTCTCAGTACTATTTCAAATAACGTTATATGTTGCAAATTATCAAATAACTACAATATTGGTCTGCAGTTGCTATGTCAGTGCTATCATAATATTCAATCATATATTTATTATACTACATATATGTTACAAATAAAATAATTCATATGAAATTTTTTCCTTGAACACCGATTTCGATTCATCCTCAAAGAATGCTTTACTATCCATATAAAATGTTTTTTATTATGCAGATGCAACGTTAAGGCCATCATAATCTTTAATTGACAATAAGTTCAATTCGAAACATATTACAAACAACAAAATGTAGAAGTTCCATCCTTGGGTAGTCGAGCCACGTCGGAATATGTTCGGTTGAGAACAGAGGAAGTTATCTGGTTCATTATTATTTGTAATACATACAATTTATACAACATATAGAGATGTTAGTGGTAAACAATCAGGATGGGTTTGTCCATCATAACGCCAGCTATCGTAGGTTGATATCATTCTTGAAATGTGTATAATAAACACGAAATATTCTTATCATGGTTATCTCATCATGATTTAACTTATTAAACAGAACAAATTGAATAGATAGTCTTAACATAATTCATTCACCAGTGTGGAAACGTCTCCAACGAACCATAGTTTGTTACTTTGTCAGAACAGTTTTTTCAATTTATGGCGAGAATATAGTATGATTGACTTCTCTGGGATAGTTCACATAGTATTCTGTTTCTTCCAATACCAGATAAAATGTAGGGGAATGGGTCAAAAATGCAAATATTCAAATATAAAGTCTAAACATCGGATTCTTTCGTCTCTCGGTGTATTTATGTTGTATTTCACAACGAAACAATAACTTGGCCTAGTTATTCACCAATTCTATTAATATAAATCATTTTAACTTGTGAAGTTATCCTGAAATTGTTGAAAATATTGTACTTCATAACCTAAACAAATCGGGAAAGTGAGGTTGTGTGGTTTTACTTTCAACGTTTGACAGGCTGTCCCCCCATCAGCTGATTCATCTCGATGAACCATAGATAGCTGGAATTGCTCTATTGTGATGAAGAACTCAGTTAATCAGGGGAAAAGGTGGAATTGAAATGCATCCATAATATGATGAAGATCTGAATGGAAATTTTTTTTCAAATCTGTAGACCTATCTGCAATATCCTCAGAAACATTTCAATCATTTCTATGAGAAAGAATAAGACAAAAAGGCCACAACCATGTTGCAGATACCTGGTCGAAATCTGACTATTATCCAACTATTAGAAAAGTAGATGGAACTTCGAGTAATGTGTTCCAGAGATTTGTGTTGGATATGTTTGAAGAAGCTCAGGTTTACATGCCTCATGCGGTCGTTGATTCTACCAGGTATATATGTCCATATCAAATTTCGAATGAGGTTAGTCAAATTTTCCTTGAACTTCCTACAAAGCAGGAAAACATATTGATTTCCTCAGAAATCCATGAGTAAATTGAGTTCATGGGAAAACTTGAGCTCTGGTCGTGGCCACCGATTTTCCTCACCTTACGAGTAGAAATTACCGTTCTGTACTAGATATCAGTGTGAAATATGTACATATATACTCTCTAGTACTCATGCTGAAAAGAAGTATGAATAAAATCAAATACGGGGTAAAGATACAAGCTGATCCTCGACACATTCAGGTTCATCAATATCACCAATGCTCTATGTCTACTTTTGTCATCGAAAATTGGATGGAATGTACCATGGTTGTAGTTCTTGTTTGTAATATGACAGTGGTAGGGTGATGTGCAAAATGAGGCAACTGACAAATGTGCAGCGGTCTGTGAAACTACCAAAACGCTAGTCTCCTTCATTACATACCTCTAGTTCCATTTCCGTGGGAATAAACGCACCAACCTATACAAAGTTCAAACGAATTTAGCATACAGATAATAATTTGTTCGTTGGTCTGATGAAACGGACAATTTCATGTGGATAAATTATGCATACAGTGCGCGTCATAATTATGGAACAAATTCATTTCCTCAGAAGGAAAACATTTGGCAACAAAATCCTGAAACAGGTCAATTTTTGTTTCACTTTTACCAAATTAATGCATTTTTGAAGTATTTTTGTTGCACCCTGTGCCATTGCCATCAACCCTTTTAATTTTTTGTACAGAGAAAGTGGGTCATCTGGTACTTCTTTGGCAAGGTCTTTGTATCTTCTTCACGGGGGTGCAGGAATTTTAGAGGAAAAAAATTTTTATTTCAAAAATTTGTTACTTCAGAGAATTGTGCACTTTGTCATGGCTCATTTACTTTGAGACTATGGTACCTGATGAAATTTGTCACCAAATGAAAGTCGACCATTACAGTTGTGCATGAACAAAACTGTAATGGTCGACTTTCATTCGGTGACGAATTTCATCAGGTACCATCGTAACGAAGTAAATGAGCCTAAACAAATTGCACATGCTGAAAACCTTTTTGAAGTAACTGATTTTTCAAAAAAAAAATTTTTTTCTTGAGAATTTCTGCACGCCTGTAGAGAAGATACAAAAACCTTGCCAAAAAAGTAACATGTGACCTACTGTCCCAATTCGATAAATTTAGAGGGTTGATGGGGGTGGCACAGGGTTCAACAAAAATACTTCAAAAATGCATAAATTTGGTAAAAGTGAAACAAAAATTGACCTGTTTCAGGATTTTGTTGCCAAATATTTTTCTTCTGTGAGAATGAATTTGTTCCATAATTTTGACGTGCACTGTATATAGTCATGAGATTTTTATCTGATATTTTTCCAAGTTGCTGAGGGTTTTCCTAAATTCTTATGTTTATCTGTTTGTTGAGTAATCACATGAAAGTTAGGGAGACTGTTTCGTTTGTTTGTCATAAAATATCCATGATTCCAACAAAACATAGACTCATTTATTCAACAAATCTGAAACCATTCACTGCCTTTTTCAAATTCGCTCTATACAAACAGAAAATACTTGAAGGAATACCACAGGAGAGTTAATTTTCATTGCTATCATCAAATTAGGAAATAAGAGACATTACGTCGAAGTGAAATCGTCCTAAGTGACCCATTAAACGAGCGCAAAATATCTGTTCAAAAACTCCGTTATTTTGAATCAATGATTTCCAGTTCAAACTTGCAATTATAATATTTTTTCGCCTACCCTTTCAGTGCTGCCGTAGGAAGTTATAGTACCTATTCGCAACTACTGTTAAGCGATACGCCCTCTGGCGATAGAAGTTCTAACACTTCCAAGCTAGTAGTTTTTCGACGTGCCCGTTATTCTAACGTATTTTTTTACTTTGGAGTTCATTTTCGAGCTTTTGTAATGTTCTCCGAGTTGAAATTTTGGTATACCGAAAGTGTTCGTAATATTCATCAATCGATTCATTTTTTTCCGATTGTATTAATTCGAAATGGCATCCTCCCGAAATGACTATTGTTGTGTACCTCAACTCAATTTTATTTATGGTCAAAGAAGAAAGGATCATCTACTGTCTCAAGTTTTCATTTTTACAAAGCCAAATGAAAGTAAAGTTAATTTGGAAACAGCATTTGGCAGGAAACTCAATGATAGAAGAAAGGCTTGGATTTTGAAATTGAAGATTGGAAAACAGTTCACTAAATACATGAAAGTATATGTTCTCTGCATTTCTCTGAAGATGTTTATTTTCATAAAGGTAAATTTCAATGTATTCATTTCGAAACAACTTCATGTCCAGATATTTAAGGTGTAAATGAAAATAAAGGAATTTTGATGAATAATGCTGATCCTGCAGAGAAACTACCGAGCACTTCTGCAGCTACCTACTCCACACGCTACACAAAATAATATTCAAAGAGAGTGATCTAAACTGATTATACTGTTATAATGGATAAAAGCTTAAGTTATTCATATGAATACATCGATATTATTCATTTCTATATAGGTAGGCTGAAACAGCTGAGGCATTTTTCATTTTGTATAGGAATCTTAGCTGCTGTGATAGGAAAATAGAATCAATTATATATCCATCTGTTTCTTTTCTTTAGAAATACGATGCAAATGAACTAAAGCAGAAAAGCTGTTTTTTTCATTTAATTGATTCACTCGTTTGTAAACAAAGAGAACGAGTCATATCATTTAGACTGATTCTAGATTCACCACATAATATGGCTTGCAATCAGCACTTCTTCACATTGATAAGGGTCCTTGAATCACTTATTGAGGTGCATTTAATTCCAGAAATTCAAGTAAACTTAGATATTGGTTCATTTTGATCCACCAAGCAACAAACACTAGAATAACATCGAAATTATCCTCCAGGAACGATTTGAAGCACGATTTTATAACGTCATCCAAAAGAAAAGTCCCTTATCGAAAAATCTTAAACAAAATTATGATAATGTCTTTAAATATTCTAGCTCTGCTTAATAAATATTCTTTCTCCACTACATTTCTACGGTTTGTTCACACAAAACTACTAGCTTGGACAGGTTCCAAATGTATCCGTTAGGGCGCTGGCACCTCCGCAGAAGTTCCCAATGGCATAGTCAATTTGGACTTGGGATTTTTCTTCAGGTAGTCGAACCTAACTGTTCGAGACCATCAGTGGCACAAAATCAAAAAATTACGGACATTTGTGCAAAATGATAACCCTATTTTTTCCCCAAACGATTCCCCGCAGTCATAAGAGTGTCCAGTTGAAAAGTGAACTGTATGGTAACACATAGAGCTTTGGCAATATGCATGAAACGACCATCAAGACATCGAACAACCCCTCCCTCTTCTCCTTCACCTCCTCCCGATTCCTCCAATCTCCTTCACACCTCCTAAACTTACCTATGGTAGGCGGTCCGTATCCCGCGTGCGGCAGCGGGTGCGACGGGCTCGGAGATCTCGACCTCTGGCACATGCTGGGGTTGCCGTATGCCCGTCGCGACGACCTCGACGCCTCCCTGTAACGCACCGGGTTGTTGTAGCGGTGCGTTGGCGAGGGTGACCTCGCCGGGCTGGTGGAAGCAGACCACGAGCCTAGAGCAGATAATTCTTCAACAAAATTTTTGGAAAATTCCATCCAGATAGCTACTTGTGGTGACCAACGGAAAAATAACTAAGTATACATAGGGCTGTCGTCCACTGGACGCGATTTTGAAAGGCACCATATGAGCGGAAACAGACAATCATGCGCGACAGATCCAAATGAACAGAACGCTAAATAGTCTCGTTCAATGGCAGCAAATTAAGATGAGCCATCGGATCTCGATCAGTTTGAATTTCAACGTTCATATGGAGAAGTATTCGACGGAACAAGAGATGTTAGTAAACGAAATCTTCGTTGGAGTTAGTGTTTAATTGTTGTTGAAATTGAAATTGATCAGATTGACAGGCGAGAGTGACAAACTGACAAGACAGACCCGAATGAATTGCATATGGTGGTGTACTCGTTCAGAAAACTCAAACTGGCGTGGATAGCGAGCTTCGCAATCGGGCACCCATCAGTTGTATTTGTCGCACCTGCACGGCGGAACACGAGACGTTGTGAGTGAACGAGATATTCAGGTTGATTCTGTTCGCAAATTTCGACTTGGGAATTCAGGTTGATGCAATCAGGTCGATTCTGTTTGCAAATAGCAATATTTCTAGGAAAAAGATATTGCTATTATAACAAGATTCAAATTGTTGGTATTCTGATCAACGATTTTGAGCAATATGATCTGTCACTTTGACAAGAATCTTGCTATCCATATTGCTATCTTGCAACCTCAAAATAGTACTTGCTATATTAAATTCAAAAATGTCTACTTGTTAAAGGCTATTGATACAACAATTAAATACAGATTTTTCTGTATTATCTTTACATAATAATATCTTTCGATATTGATTTGATATCTTACGCTATACTTTTATGTCTTCGACGTACTACGTCTTCAATGACAAAATTATTATATCAACTGGCATATAATGATCAAAGTAAAAAACTTCAGAAAAGGGTAAAAAAAAATGAAATACAACCTAAAAACAATACTGGACACAGTCTGTGGCATTATTGTTTCTATGCACAATTCTAACAAGCATGCGTATGGACTCAAATCTGGTTATTTCCGTTGAAGTGAAGTGTACGTGGGAAACACGTGGTGAGTTTTTGATATATAATATAGAATAAATGCTACTGATGATTCTAAATCGAAAGATAGAAGATGAAACACTGTGTCTAGTATTGTTTTTAGGTTGTATTTAATTTTTTTACCCTTTTCTAAAGTTTTCACTTCGATCATTATATGCCAGTTGATATAATAATTTTGTCATTGAAGACGTAGTACGTCGAAGACATAAAAGTATATCGTAAGATATCAAATCAATATCGAAAGATATTATTATGTGAAGGTAATACAGAATATTCTGTATTTAATTGTAGTACTTGCTATGCTTGATAACAAGATAAGTTAGAAAGGAAATCTTACAGAAATCCATTTTTTTCAGTATTAGTTTTTTCAAGAATTCGAAAATATTGAAAATAGTGAAGTATGTGCAAATAGAATTTCGTTTAAGGTTCTCTAGAATCTTAAATTTAAAGGAAAATTCTTTGACTAAAGTACTGGCATAGTAAGCAACAGCTGATCTGAAATGATAATTCTAATGATCTCAACAACAGCCATCCCTTTGAATTGCCAACAGAAAAGTTCATCGAACTTCGAATCATTGACGCCTGCATAAAATTGCTGAATTTGGTTTCTGGAAACCAATATTTTATTGGTATCCAGGAAATTGGTCAATTTTACTTTAATTGGTTTTTCTGTTTCGTAACATTTTTGAATAAGTCGATGTTCACATGAATAAAAAAAATATATGCTTATGGGAATGTGTTCAAGGTTCTCTAAAATATTCAATTTCGTGGAAAATTCTTAGTCTAAAATACAGGCATAGTAGACAACAGCTGAGATGATTATTCTGGTCATCTCAACAACTGCAATTTCTTTGAGGTACCAACGAAAAAGTTTATCGAATTTCGAATTATTTACGCCTGAATAAAATTGCTGCATTTGATTTCTGGTAACCAATATTGTAGTAGTATCCAGGAAATTAGTTATTGATCAATTTGGCTCTTTTTGTTTCCAAACATTTTTTATGTTGATGTTTACATGAATGATGAAAGCCGTAGATAGAGGTTATGTATACGAAATCATAAAAAAAATTACGAAGTAGGGTTATTTTCTTCTTCCTTGTAGCTCAAAAGTCACAAAATACAGTGTTGTCGGCTCTAAAATCATCGATTATGGAAGTCCATGATAGCACTAGTGTTATGACAAAATTCATAACAAACATCGCTATAACACTCGGAACAGAATACGTAACAACATGGCCATATTGCTATAAATTAGAAATATAGCAATATGACTAGAATAACAAGGTTCATAGTAATACGCTAACAGAATCGACCTGATTGATTGAAGCTCGTTGTTTATTTTTGTTGAATTTGAGATGGATCAGATCGGAAGGTTTATGGGTGTTGTTTCATTTCCTTACGTAAAAATAAAATCCAGACTATACCTAAAGAAGGTATAATTTCCTCCCTGAAATCGGATTATTAGGCAATAGTCGACTCTATAGCATTGAAAATATATTCAATCCATCGTGAAACCTTAAAATTATACACCATTGTTTTGGCTTTCCAACAGAATCCTTAATAGTCACGTGTGATCACATGTCTGCGTCAGTTATCGACAAATGTCAGAAAAATAAGTGTTTTGCGATTATCTTGGTTTCTATAGCCTTGATTTTCCTGAAAACTATGATTTAATTGTTCTGCAACTCAATTGATTCCGAAAAGATAACTCGTACGTTCAAGTGTTTTCGAGTCATACATAAGAGTAAGGCTTGAACGGCGGCCAAGTCATTATCATATGGTAAATGATCTGGAAATTACTTGTTGATATTTCTTTCAATGTTAGGAAACTCATAGATTTCGAGTCAATAGACGACTTCGGCCCAAGTTGTCAACCCACAATTTTCTTCACAAATTTACTATCACTGGGGAACGGAAATTTCAGGACAAATTCGACATGATAAGGTTCGCGTTATTTAAAAATATCCGTAAAAGATGTCTCGGCTCCTAAAAAAAGATGATTCATTCCAAATATAGGTTTTTGTTAGGCTGAAATTTAAGTTGAATTTCCTGATTTCATGTTAATAGTGTCAGGTCTATAAAGGATATGTTCCGCAAATGAACTTAGTTATTTCGGTTGCCGGTTTTCCGTTCTGTAAACATGAAATATTAGGTTAGTTCCTGAAAAAAAGGTTAATTACGGAATTTGATTCGTGAAAAAAAAATCTTTCTGTCACCAGAACATAGACATATTAAGTCTATGCACCAGAACGACAATCAATGTTTTATGGTAACATATCCATAGCATAGAACAATCTTTATTTTTCTTATGATCCATAGACCATACCTAGTAATTTTTCTATGGATCATAAAGAAAACAATGATTTTTCTATGCTATGGATATGTTACCATAGAACATTGAGCGTCGTTCTGGTAACAAAAAAAACGTTTTTTCGTCAATCAAATTCAGTGATTAACCTTATTTTCAGGGACCAACCGAATATTTCATAATTACGGAATGGAAAACTGGCAACCGAAATAACCAAGTTGATTTGCGGAACATATCCTTTATAAATTTGACACCATTTACATGAAATCAGGAATCTTAACTTAAATTTCAGCCAATCAGAGAAGATCTCAACAAAACCCTATATTCGGAAGGAGTTATCTTGTTTGAGGAGCCGAGGCATCTTTCACGGATATTTATAAATAACGTGAACCTTATCATGTTGAATTTGGCCTGAAATTTCCGTTCCCCAGTGATAGTAAATTTGTAAAGAAAATTGTGGGTTGGCAACTTGGGCCGAAGTCGTCTATTTCTAATTGCATTAATGACATAATGACATTCTGAAGGTGACTTTCCATGGATAAAACGCAAATCTTCCATGGTTTCCATATTAAAAATAATCTGATCTCTTTTTGGGGGTCATTCTAGAGAATATAATTTTATAACCTACAAATCAACTCCAAATAAGGACATGAAACTCACCTCTCATAAATCGCCTGTTCGAATGCGATCGTTGATGTTCATGTTTCACTATTTCTACTACATTTGATACAGTATCCGAGAATCCAATATCGTGGTGTAGATGTGACGGGTACCTCCGCCTTGGAGATGGACTCCTTTGGTTTGTTGGAGAGTTGCCTCTACTGCAAAATCCGAATAAAACATTGGTACTCTCCCAACACGAAGATAACAGAATTATTCGGTACAAGAACTGAGCCATGAAGAACACCGGAAAAGTGCATGCTTTGTTAATATGTCTTACCGAAGGCTAGGCGATCTCCTGTGGTTATTACCATAGTTCGAGGATGGATGAAGATGCTGTTGGTCCGCCATGCTATCACAGGATGGTCTCCTCGATCCCAGTACTTCTTGAAGCTCCGCCAACGCCTGAAATGTGACATTTCGTTCCAAAAGACAGTTCGACTTGGAACTCTGTCTATTTGGACTGTATTTTTGTTCTATTTGTTTTCTCAAGTAATGAAATGACTAGGTGAAAGTAAATTCCATTCATAACAGTTCCTGTTAAAACATGCAAGAACCATGCATAACTTTTCAGACAAATAGTTTTAAAGATATGCAATAACAGATTAAAAGTTCTAGGTTATATTCACTAAGGTTTACACGAGAGAAAATACTTGATTGGTATCACCAATATTGATTCTATAAGGAATTTGTCCTCAATTGGTGAAAATGTTAGGGTATACCACATGGTTCTGTTTCGGGATCATTATTATTCTGTTGAGTCTAGAAGGAGTCTTTTGATGTCCGAAATCTTTAAGTACTTTCTCTCGTGCAAATATATTTTCTTCTTCTAAGAAGTAACGATACAGATGTGCTCTAAAGAAGAAATCCAAAGAGAAGTAATTCTACTCCATGAATACCAAATAGTGGATAATCGAAAATTTCCTTATGTGGATTCTAGTTGCTTAATTTTTTCTAGTCGAGGCAAAACCGATCACTTACATTGAGCCAGTACCTTCCTCATGATGATTTAATTTTTTCCCAATGTTTTTCGAAGGTGTCTGTTGTAGTATTTTATCATTATAATTTTTTAATTTAGTTCCAGGTAGTGAATTTTACTAGCTGGGATCTTTCAAAAATCAATACAAAGAATGCTTCTTATCTAATCCTTATAATTTTTGATACACAGTCCGCGTCAAAATTATGGAACGAATTAATTTTCTCAGAAGAAAAATATTTGACAACATAATCTTGAAACAGTTCAATTTTTGTTTCACTTTTACCGAATTTTTATGCATTTTTGAAGGATTTTTGTTGCACCCTGTGCCACCCCCGTGTGGTACTTTTTTGGCAAGGTCTTCGTATCTTCTTCACAGGCGTGCAAAGTTTTCAAGAAAAATATTTTTTTTCGAAAAATTAGTTACCTCAAAAGGTTTTCAGAATAAGCACTTTGTCATGGCTCATTTACTTTGAGACGATGGTACCTGATAAAATTTGTCACCGAATGAAAGTCGACCATTACAGTTTTGTTCATGCACAACTTTCAACCCCTATGAACCCATTAATGGAGAAAAAAATTTCTCACGTGAGGGGGTTGAAAGTTGTGCATGAAAAAAACTGTAATGGTCGACTTTCATTCGGTGATAAATTTCATCAGGTACCATCGTCTCAAAGTGAATGAGTCATGACAAAGTGCACATACTGAAAACCTCTTTGAATTGATTAATTTTTCGGAAAAAAATTGTTTTTTTTTTCTTGAAAATTTCTGCACGCCTGTAAAGAAGATACAAAGACCTTGCCAAAAAAGTACCACGTGACCAACTTTTCCTATTCAAAAAATTTGGAGGGTTGATGGGGATGGCACAGGGTGCAACAAATATCCTCCAAAAATGCAAAAAATTTGGTAAAAGTGAAACAAAATTGACCTGTTTCAGAATTTTTTTGCCAAATATTTTTCTTCTGGGAAAATTAATTTGTTCCAGGATTTTGACGCGCACTGTATAAATATGAACTATATTCCTGAATGGTAAAATTTTTTACCCTACTTTTTTTGCTATACTGTGAATTCCATACAAAGTGTGCCAAAAGATGTATGTCAAATCACAAAAACCAAGTTTTGATATATGACATGGTATATAATTCAAGGGCAAAAATTGTTTATAAAGCAAAAATGAATTCCTCTGATAAAAACTGACGTTTTCTCTCCTGCCATTTACACACTGTAGAACTTGCTATAACTTCAATCAATTCATCGAATAATTGATTAAATTTTTTATCGATTTGAATTGAGTGTGTTCTAATCTTGGTATTTGTGTTTTTGTTAGCTTTTTCATTTCGCAAATGTTTGTATTAAGTTCTGGCAAGGCAACATCTCGGTGCAGTGAATTTCAATACGAGATTAGAGATAATTAAAAACATTGAATGTTCTGACCCTATTCAACTATCATTTTCCATTCTTTCATTTCACCCTAAAACAGTTGAAAGTGCCAGCTACTTCCGCATACCCACTAAAAGACACAACACTCAAACAGAGCTAGGAGACTATTTCAAAGAGTGGGTATATCTAATTTTTGATTCTATTGCTGATAACAGCTAATAATACCTTCGCTATGATTCAGGACTAAGTCTAACACCTTTATCTTGATCTGTAAAGAATGCCTTGACAATTAAAACTTTTGTATGACTCCTAATAACCTAAGATTGGGTCTAATTCTATGGAATACCACCTATAGGACTGTTATTTTCACCTTTTTGCTCCTGAAACAAAGAGAGTCAATTAGAGATCGATCACAATTGGAAGAAGAAGAATTTCTGGGATGGTGCTAGCAGTTAGTTCATGGAGATCCATAATGAGCTAATGAAATAAAAGATGTTCAAACTCTTACAATCTACAATAAATCAATTCTGGTTTCAGATTATCGTTTTGACGATCCCAGGTAGCAGAATGAAGATCTGTGATTAATCCGTCATTTTTTGTTCACTACGTTTCTGACCAATCTATGACATAGGAAAAACGTTGCATCACGATTCAATATCTTTTAGCGTTCTAATGTGGTATACAGTTTCTGGATATCTCAGCCTCCATGAAAATTCAGAAATAATGCAAAAATAAAACTTTGGTTCGTAATGAGACATTTTATAGGGTTAGTTCTAATCAATTTGTATCAACTGTCAGGATGACAGTAACCTCAAAATCCCAGATGCGGAAGATGGTTGGGTGAAACCTTGGTTCAAGGATATTCGATTTCTTTTTCAAAAATGCCATAAACTGATAAACTTGACTTTTGTCGTTAGACTTTCGAAAACTGAAATGACCAGTGATATAGTTGATAGTTGGTTAAGGGTTACATTCCACTGCGACCTCAAGGTTTATTGTGCCCCTCGCCAGTTAACTCCAATATCTGTTAGAGCTTCAGAAGGCTAGGTTCCCATTCCTCCTATAGTTCTCCGGTTCAAGACATTCTTTTTGCAGGCTTGCAATGGCAAGGCATTCTGTATTCAGGTGAACAGGAGTTTCTTCCTCTTCCCCACAGAATCTACACTCGTCAGTTCTTTAGGCAACAGTATCCTGTGAGGAAGCCGATGAAGAGGCGTAACTTGTTCTTGCTGAGATCCAAATACTTTTTGGACCTTGTAATTTCGAAGTTCCGAAGGAACTTCTTGGAATGATCCATTCCTGGATGATTCCTCCAGAGTACTCCTCTTCCATTTTCTTTCTTCTCCAAAAACTCTATATTAAAGGTGCATTTGCGTATACCACAGGAGGGTTCTGGGCCACTAGGTGGGATTTGTGCTCCATTTCTGGCTAGTGTGTTGTCCCCTTCATTTCCTTTTATACCTGAGTGGAATAGTTCTGATAGCAAAAGTTGAAACATGACATGAAAATTATGAAAAATATTTCAACTTATAGGTTCAATAACAACATTCCCAAGAATACCAGTGAAACCTACGTGTGGATAAAGACCGGGACTAGAACAAGATGCCATGATACATTTTTGCCACAATATTACTGAATTCGTGTGGCATTCTTCAGTTATTTTTTTCATTCTTCAGTTTATTAAATTGAAGGAATACCAACAAAAAAGGTCGAGAGTACAGGTATTTTTTTAAATGCCATCGAATTAACTTAAAAACAAGGTATCACCCAACCCTCAATGGGTTTTTTTGAGAAGGCCATAGAATATCATTCTGAACAAAGGGTCACTGAACCTTTTTTTCCAGTTGAGATTTCAGGAGTTTCTGTCATTATGCTCACATGATTGATTGAAAGCCATTGGAACTAATCGTATAAATGTACCCATACCACGAGAGGAGAGTCAGCCCAAGGAAATCCAATGTTGCCAAATGTACGCATAGAGATGAATACTTAACTCATAATTGAAAACCGACCAAAAATCGAACACCGTCCATAAAATAGAGTATGGTTAAGTTTAATTTTGTTGTCTGGTTAGGTTAGGTTAGTTTAATTTAGGACAGTGTCAGTTTGAATTAGAAACGAAAGTTTGGCGCGTTAACTGACCTAACCAAATTTCCGCTTCTGATTCAAACTGGCACTGTCATAAATTAAACTAACCTAACCTAACCAGACAACAAAATTAAACCTAACCTTACTCTATTTTAGGACGGTGTTCGATTTTTGATCGGTTATCAAATATGAGTTAAGTATTCATATCTCTATGCGTACATTTGGCAAAATTGGATTTCCTTGGGCTGACTATCCTCTCGTACCCGTACAAACCGAAGTTTACCTCTACTTGCATCTGTTTTGATTTTGCATGGGGACCGAGCTATCAAAAGTGATTCATTTTCAAGTTGACACACTGTATATTATTGGTAAATGGAATAATGAAAACTTCATCTTTAAAATTTCAGAAAAGCTTCAAGAGATTTTTATGATCAATCATGACATTGATTTAACGTCCCTCAGATGTGACATTCATACGTTATTCTAAAGGCTTTTAGACGACACTCTGCTGTCTGGTATCGAAGTTGGACAACACTGAAAAACCAGAAGAAAACTAATACCTCATTATATCTAGATTTATGTTGCAAAATTGAAGATTAAGAGCAAAAAATACCACGTGGTGCTAAATTACGGTTAGGCAACACAGCCACATTCAAGGTTCATTAAACGTCCTTAATATCTAAGGTCAGGCACCTGGACACGGTCTTTTATTTTCCCGTGAATTCTTCAATATAAAAAAGTGGCAACATTGCGCCTTCCCGTATAACAATTCGTTATCGATAAGTTAAAGGTAGAATATCTGAAGGTCCGGTACGATAACGAGATATCATTATCAAAACCAGCAACAAAACGTTATCAAAAACCTCTACCCCTTAGATAGAGATCAAATAACGATAAACTATATTTTTGCGCTAAAGACTCATTACCGACAAACGGTAACGTTTGGCTGCAGAAATTCTTTATCAAGCAGATGCGTATTTTTGGAGTACGTAACTTTGAAGTAAAGAAAATCGATATCGATTCATAAACAATAATCTATATCTGACATTTATAAAAACTACACGGTTGAAAATGGGAACGGAAAACAAATTTAAAAGCTTTTCTTATATTTATGCTTTTTATTGTTCAGGTAGCTCAATTTCTAAGTTCTCTTGAATTCTACCTCCCATCACCATTATATTGAACTAACGTTCAAATTTTTGTTCCTTACTTGGATTCGAACCTGCATCAACCCCACCCCTCTTCGGTTTGTCCTGTGCTTTAACCAACTCATCCAGTCACCTTGTTGTTAAGACATCAAAAGTGCGTTCAATCATTGTTGCAATGGATACAATTAAAAAAAGGACTCGACATAACTGTCGAACCGAGAGTGAAAATTCACGATTTAATCTTAGAAAAGACTACCGAAGGCATAAAAAATAATGTTCCCTCCAGTGATGGTGGAACCATTGTATAAAGACATGTTGTCTTTATACAATGGTGGAACTAGCTCTGATGCAGCTCTGAAATACGAGTCATCACAAGTGCCATCAGACATCTCTGAAAGACCTGATTTGAAGCTTGAATTGAGAAGATGGTACATTACAGAGAATATTAAAGTTACAAGTTTATCAAAATTATTGAGAATTCTTGTTAACACTGAGGATGAATCGAAATCGGTGTTCAAGGGAAAATTTTCATATGAATTATTTTATTTGTAACATATATTTAGTATAATAAATATATAATTGAATATTATGATAGATCTGACATAGCAACTGCAGACCAATATTGTAGTCATTTGATAATTTGCAACATAGCAAGATATTTGAAATAGTACTGAGAAGTTCTCTGGAACCCATGTTTTTTCCATTCCATACATTTGTTGGATTTCATTCTGCTGTTTATTTTCAGGAATAAATGAGCCAAACATTTTACTGTTTCATTTTCAATAGTTATACCTATAATAAATGCCATCTTTGATGTGGATTCTCTAGGCTTCAGAAGACAAGAATAAATACTGCAATTTTCATTTATATCGTTTCGAATGATTATCATCTGAGATTGAATATCAGTTAATCAGATCCATTATCACATAATTTCACTTGTAAAATGAATAGGATCACTAAAATCTCCAAATAATCGCTCTTCGCCAATGTAAACAAAGCGAATGTATTCCTTGGTCTCTCGGTGTATTTATGTTGCATTTCACAATGACACAATAACTTGGCCTCACGGGCCTAGTAATTCACCAATTCTATGAATATAAATCATTTTAACTTGTGAATTTATTCTGAAATTGTTGAAAATGCTGTATTTCATAACATAAACAAAGCGGAAAAGTGAGGTTGTTTTACCTCCAACGTATGACAAATGTCAAACGACGCACGAAACCAATAGACCTACCATAGATAGGAAAACATGCATCATGTTTTTGTTACATCATGACCTAAGGTAAATTATTATCTTTCTGTTGAAAAATTATCTATTTTGTATCGATTTATCGTGAATTTTCTATAAAGAATTTATTTATAGGATAATATTGAACAAGCAAAGCTTTTTGATATAGGAATAATTCCGAAAATCATTATATATTCTTTACCTAGGTATATAAAATAATCGTTAGCGATTTTCTCAACTGAATTCGTTGCGAATAGTTATCGACTCTCGTTACAGATATTGTGTGTAGGATCTTTACCAAGCCTTTGTCGAATTTATATACAAGGAATCACTTCACAGATAATCTTTAAAGTTTGGTGTAGATTCGATAAAGTTGTTCTTTAGCTTTAAAGGAAGTTATTCAGTCGTCACAATCGGATAACGAAATATTCGGATGATAACGAATTGTTATACGGGGTATCAAGACTCTTCTCAACCATTTGTACCAAAACTATGGTTTCCAGAAGTCATCCAGTTTTAATCGTGGTATTGTCTGCTCTTAATATAATTATCTGAAGTAGGTAACTTTTAGCGCAGTTCGCAAAATTTATGAAGAAAATGGAAATAATGCCATCTATTATTTCATTAGTATAGGTACTAAATATCTCATTACATAGCTTTCTCAGTTACCTTATACCTCTAAACTTTCAATTTACCTTAGGGATCGGGTCCTCTTCGTATTTCTTCGAGCAAGTGTGGCAAGAGAGCTTTCTTCTTGGACATGGGCGTCAGAATGTTCCTGGCCCCCCATGAGAGGGGCCCCCTCCAAACTCACTGATCCGGTACGGCTGCCTCCCAAATGCCCAGCCATGTCCAAAAGGCAGTCAAAAAAGGACGCTTTCTGTCATCCAACAAACGTATACTTAAGCGATTTACCAATCCATAACTTTCTCAATCTCAAAACCCTTTTTACACTCAATACTTTTCAATCAAGCTATTATACATTGTTGAGAACCTACATTTCGACTGTTCGCTATCTTCATTACTCGGAAACACTATGTTTTATCCCATTTAGTGTCCAAAGTTTATTAAAAAGTAGAAAATCTATCAAAAATGCATGCAGAATTTGTGTTAAGCTACAGCTAAACTAAGTCCCAAGAATTCCTTAAAATCAGCTAAATTTCAAAATACCAATGTTGACAAATGAACTGTCATGATATAGAAAACTGTAGAATTCATATCTTCCGTTAATTGAACAATTGGTTTGTTCAAATTCCAAGCTTGCATAAATGCAGAATTTTATATATTTTGGACAATTTTTTTTAGATTTTCATCTTAATAATGGCTCTTAAAAATGAATCAAGAAAAAACTACTATCTCATAGTTCAGAAAATCAATCAATTCTCATCCGACTACTATTGTTTAAATAAAATATGGGCTCTAGAATAATGCCGTGAGGAATCCCATGAACTGAAAATATGAAAGGTGTCAGTTCAATATGCTGATGCCCTTTCATCGTTCGAATTTCAAACAGGTCATATTTAATTCATAAATCAAAACAGTTTTCTGAATCATGTAACTAACCAACAAGTGCATGCAACTAAAACTTATTTTGAATGCAGAGATTTTTATCGCTTGAACTGAAATCCCCCATTATTCGATAAACAAAAAGGAAGTTAAACAAAGAATTCTTCGAAAAACGAAGGTTTTCACTGAAAGTGTTGCATTTTCCCCCTCGAATAACAATTAAACATGCAAAACCCTGTAAGTCCAGTAGAGATAAATCTTAAAGCCTACATAAGTGTCGCAAGAAATTCAAAAAGGGAAAAAGAGTTTGTTGAAGGCATTGAATTATAGAAAATCGATAAAAAGTGAAAAATTGTGCTAACTATGGCTAGAATGACTTGTTCAAGAATATTTCGATGTGAAATAGACGAAACTTTGAAAAAATCGAACTTGCATCAACGAAAAACTGTTGCGATCAACTGCAACAAGTGCATTAAAAACAGGCAGAAGTACTAACAAGAAAATCACAAAATAATCTACAGCAGGACTGTCTATGAATGAAAATCTGTTTGAGTGGTCATTCTAGAGAAAAAACTAAGTTTGAAATTATCATACTACCGCGTGATTTGTTGTTGGACTATTCCCAAATCCCTGAAATACAAATGCAAAATCAGGCACTAGTTCAGTCGTCAGAATCTGATACCGAAATCATGCTACCATCTGTCACTTGATTAAACTGTCATGAACATTGTTCCACCTTTGCAAATCAGTCTAAAATCTGAGAACAATTTTATCCTCAAATATTTCTAATTCAGTAGAGGATTTTATTAATCATAAAAAATTTCAAAAAGCACTGCCGTGAAGGCAGCAGCTTTTGCGCGCATGTTCAATGTCGATGACCGCTTCAGCCATGAATTTGAACATGGACGCAGAAGCTGCTGCCTTCACGGCGGTGCTTTTTGGAATTTTTTTCAATAAATTACTGGATTTCAATTCGATCTAATCTGTATTTTTGGAAATATTGGAAAAATAAAATTTTGAATGGGTATATCTGCGGAATCATTTACGCAGTCAGCCTAACGGCCGACTGCGTAAACACAATAACTTCCGAAAGAAACAACTTAGAAACTCGATATTTGTAGAGCAGGTTTGGACCTTAATTACGAAGGCCGAATTCGTGAATGGGTAAAATCCACCCAATGATTCCGCAGATATACCCATTCAAAATTTTATTTTTCCAATATTTCCAAAAATACAGATCAGATCGAATTGAAATCCAGTACTTCATCGAAAAATTACAGTTCGAAGGTTCATAGAGAATCTAATGAGGATGATAAGAAAATCACAGAAATTTTTTTTTCAAATTGTTCTAATGACACGATTATCACGAAATTTTGCATAAAGTTGTCTTTCATCATCTTCAAACTAGCTGCGAAGTTTTATCAGGTTTGAATCAGTATTCTCCGAGTTATACCGAAAAAAACATCGATATCGAGAAGAAAACCTCGAAATTTGACATATTTTTCCCGATATCTCCGAAACTTATGATCGTATCGAACTGAAATTTTGTACACTGCTGTGAAATATGAAGCTCAAAGTGCGAGTGGAATTTTTTTCGGATTCGATGAATGGTTTCAATTTACTGACAGAATGATCCTGACAAAATTTGGCTCAAAGTTGCGCGTCGTTATACTCCACCTAACTGCCAGTTTCTGAAATAAAAAATAAATAACTTCCAAATTTCAAATGCCTATAATTCCGGAACTATTCGACCGATTTGGCCCATTAACGAACTTAACCGCGGCATTCCGATGCGCGACCTACCCTGAAAGTTTCAAGTTGCTAGCTTGCTTCTGTCGACAGTTATCGTGTCCACGGCCGGACGGACAGCCGGCCGGCCGGTCAGACAGCCGGCCGGCCGGACAGAATCGATTTTGACAAAACTGCCCTCACCCAACATACACACAGAGAGAGACATAGATTTGATTTCGAACATGTAACAATCCTAGAAAAAGAACAGAATTACTTCAGACGTCTTCTGGGCGAAATGATATATATAAGAAGGAATGATACAGTGAATTACAGAGAGGATTCAAACAACTTAAGTATGGTTTACGATTATATCATTTCCAAAATGAACATTCCAAACGGATAGCTACTCCGGATTTGTTTACATGTTAGTTTTGTGATTGTGATCGGATTGATATTCCACCTGTAGGCTACCTCGGTAGCCTAGTTGGCCGAATAGGTGGACTAGGATGCTGAAAGTACCGGGTTCGAATCCCGGCGAGGTCATGGATGTTGTAAAGTGTCTAGGTGGTGGTGATTTGTACAGAATCTTAAACCAATGATATGTTGAATGTGTCGATGGTTCGAAATGGCCAAGCACAGTAAAGAGATAGAAAAAAAAAAAATTCCACCTCTACAATATGTTCATATTCTATATTTGCTGGTCGAGATATAATGAGTAGAATAAGACCATATATGAACATATGTGTAATCGCAATGTATCTAATGTCATCTTGTTTGTTATTGTTATTCCGTCGACTGTCACGCATGTGAGCTGATATATTTACTCTTTCTAACCATTTTAATTTTGTATGTTTTAATGATTGTATGATGAGGTAATAATGTTAAATGTTATATGTTTTGTCTATAGTTAGTAAAAACAATTTTTTAGCCTTGAGAAAGGAACAAGCCGTTCCGAAACGTTGGCAAAATCATAGTTAATTGTCTGCATTTTATGTCCAAATTCCTACGATATATTGTTTATAATTAAGAAGATTACCAGAATTGCTCGAAATCACACCCGTTGGCTGAAATGAATTACAAACACGTCTGGATCATGATCCTATGAACGTTGTTCATAATATGTAACATAATCACAAGGACAAATATCCGTCGATAAATCAACAAACATTCCCCCTTGATCAGAGCTAATCATCCAATCAACCAAAACACCTACACCGAAGAAGCGGATCCAAGTAGAATGACTACAGCTGTTTCACAATTGTTATTGATCGTCAGGTCAACTTAACTTGGATAAACCGCAGAGAGTTCTCTCGATACTTGTTGCCTTTCAGAAGGACCACTGCAGTATACAACATACAGCGCGCCATCTGTCAGGAGCATCTTTACATATTATTGCTGGAGCTCTGTATTTTTAATTTGCTCTGTTGCGGTTTCAATTCTAGCGATCAACTCTCCTACAGTGTCAACAAGAGTTTCATAGACAATGGTCTTCATGTGACCCCATAAAATATAATCATTAGTAACTGTGTTAGTTGTCATACTGCTTTAATTTAATTTTTGATCATAAAATGCCAGTTTTCTCAGAAAGGGTTAACTTAACAGCAACGAACTGGGCGTAATTTTTTATGTAAACACATTGGCTCATCAGAATTTGCTGTACAAATGCAAATGTATTCTTTGGTGTGATAGTTGGAGGGTAAAACCTTTATGCAAATTCAAATATCAGGATATTTTCCTTTTTCAACTCACTAACGTACCTGAGTCATTTTCTGGATGCTCACATCTTCAATTGTGGAAGACTAAATTACTGATTATAAACGATTGTGACTGAGATGGTAGCATTTTCTTCAGATATCTCTTACGTATTTTGTGTCAAAGTGCCTTTACATCAAACTGATGAGTCTTTGTGTAGGAAGGAACAGCTATTGGGTAAAGTGAGAGTGATACAACTACAGCTAACGTTTCTTTACATGTATCTAAACATCTGAGATCACTAGCTATATTGTTTCCCATCTCAAGAACTCTGCTGATACAAGATATGTGTGATTTCGGAAAATAATCATAACGTGGATGTTCGAGACGGAAAATGTTCAAATTGAGAACAACATCTGAATCATTGACAATTCTCAATTTTTTTGAGTCTTCAGCCTAGTTAAGATATCGTTGAACTGAACAGCAGAGGCTGATAATTTTTTTCAGATCATGTACACGAGATGAAATAATTCATTGAAGAAATTTCCTAATGAGAAAGGGGCCAAAACGTTGATATTCAACGAAAATTTATATGAAAAGGAAAGTAAAAAAACTTTTATAGAAACCCGCCCTCATAGATATTTTGACTACTACTCCATAAAATCCATTTTGACTATTACTAATAAAATCTATTAGATGAATGGATAAAGAAGAAGATGAAAAAGAACGAAAAATATGACGAACTCCTCAATGAGAATGGGCAATTTGACAACTTCACAGTGTTGCCATATCTCAAAACTTATCACAATTGTCGTGTCTACCCTATCCCATCAAACGGTTCGTTCGTTTCCGCAGTAAAATTTCAGAAATAAAATAGCATCGTATCCCAAGCATAATCATTCCGTTGGCAAAAAACTCATAAAATAAATCATTTTTCTGAGTGTAACACTTCATACAACCTGAGATAACCACAAGAACGAATATCTATCGATGAATCAACAACTATGTCACCTTGATCAAAGATAATCATCCAAATAGCCAACATCTACTCCGAAGAAGCGACGTCCTAGGAGTATGGTTATTACCGATCTTCAGACCACCTTGCCTTAGTAAACTGCAGAATGAGACTTGAGATACTTATCACCGGTTAGGTGGAACACTGCAGTTGAACTTCATACAGCACGCCATCTCTTAGGAGCATCTTGCAAATCCTTACCGTCGAGTGCAGAATTCTTTGATCGACATAAATGACGTTCATCCTATTGTCGTATCAGTTCGCTGCATCTGCAATATTGCAGTTAGAATCATTGGTCACGACTTGGAAACTCGGTTCATGTGTTTTCCCAAAAGACGATGACGTCCAAAATCTAACAAAGTCAGGAATGGGTACATAGAGAAAAAAAAACTTCCGTATGATAGGACAATAGGACGAACGCCTTGCACATCGATCAAAGTTTCCGAACTCGAAAATTACGATTTGCAAGATGCTCATAAGAGATGGCGCGCCATGTGCAGTTATACTGCAGTGTTCCATGTAACAAGTAATAAGTATCTGGAGTCTTATTCTGCGGTTTATTAAGGTAAGGTGAACTGAAGATCGGCAATAACCGTGATACTGCCGTAACCATATTCCTTGGACACCCCTTCTTCGGTGTAGATATTTTGGATGATTGGATGATTAGCTAGATCAAGTTGGAATATTTCTGGATTTATCCACACATATTCGTCCTTGAGGTTATGCTAGTTTATCAGTACTGAAGCTTTTCCAGGTTTCAATAAATTCGAGTAAAATTTGCTCGCATCTCCACTCAGTAATAAAAGACCGAGCACTTTAAAAAAAATCTTTCGAAAAGAAGATATCACACATATCATTATGCCAGACTTTCGCTCTCGAATAGTGGGAAACACTGTACCTAATTGAAGGAGGGGGGTGAGAACACATAGCAGTCACATCGAACAAACGTTCTTGTCGGCCACATGATTCTGTGTAAATCTGTAAAACTCTCAATGTTAAGGTATAACATGTATACATTTATGTGTGCTTTGTATGTTCCGTGGTGATTTTCCCGAATCGAACATACCGGTAATCCAGTAGGCTCCTCCTGGCCAAAACGGGTGCTTCTCCAACTCTCCAAGATCAGGAGACCTCCATATAATTTACCCACCGACATTTTTCCGTTGTTGAGTTGGTCGCTTGGAGGAACCAGGAGGTCGACCATGTTCTTGGCTTGAAGGGGCCATATTGTTTTTATGGTTTCCTTGAGTTCCATGTCGGCCTGATCCATTTCTTCCGCTGAAAATTTATCAGTTTGAGGACAAGATAGCATTTGCTTGAACCTAACCAATAAACGGAAAAGCAACTCACAAACTGGTCAAAAATATTTCCGGTGTTTTTGGAAACTTCTAAAAAAATCACCACCAATGTAAGAAAACGTGAACATGCATAAGAAAATCAAAGGAATGACGGGTCAAAAAAAAAATTTTCGAAAGATAATCACTAAAGCCTGCAGAGAGACACCCTGCTTTCTCCTATCAACGCCGAAATGTTTCCGAATTCTAATATTTCTCGCGGCTATTGGAAACATTGAAGCATGCAGACCGTGAGTAGGTGCTTGATCTTGTGATATTAAAGAAGTTGAATGCAACTTGAATGTGACTGTGTTGCCCAAATGCGCGAAGCCGTGATTCAACAGCACATGGTAGTGTTTGCTCTTAAAGTTCTATTGCTTATCATTCAATTAATTAGATATAGAAAGAAGTGATAACAAGCTAGGATTCATAAAGAGCATGGATAAAAAAGAGACACTGTTTGGATTAAATATTTATGCAGAGATGTCTGGACTTAAATCAAGATGTATACTTTTGTTTCAAAGACTTTGAGGAAACGTGTGACAGACGCAACACGCAAAACTGATAGCAAACCTTTACTGGAAACAAACAGCTAAAGTAAGACTATATGACAGCCTCTCTGAAAATATGGAAATACGGCGTGGTGTTCGACAAGGGTGTATTTTGGCTCCTCTTTTTTCCAATGTTTACAGTGAGATAGTCTTTGAGTAAGCTCGTGCGGAGGAAGATGAAGGTGTAAAAATGAACGGTCAACGATTTAACAATTTTAGATATGCCGAAGATACAGTAGTGAAAACAGTAGACAGCATTGATGATCTGCAGAATCTGTTGCAAAGAATAAATGACTCTTGTAGATGATATAGATTCAATATGAATTTGAGGAAGAAAAGTATAAAGTTATCACAAAACAACAAAATATTGACGTAAACTTAACAACTGAAAGCACTCCAATTGTGAGAGTACAACATCAAAAATATTTAGGCACAAAAATAAATGAAACTGAACTGAAGCTGGAAGGTAACAAGAAATGTACGCCATAATTGAGATAGCCAGAAAATCTGATATTTAACTCAACATTGAGGACAGGAATGATTCGATGCAAGGTATGTATATTCAACTCTGTTGTATGGTGTCTAAGCATGAACACCTAAAAAAGACCGCAATAAACAAACTGGTCGCTTTTGAAAAATGGTGCTATCTTCGCATATTGCGGATTTCGTTAGTCAACAGGATTACAAATGTCGAAGTGTTGCGTCGTATGAAAAGAGGAGAGATTTATTAAACGCTAAAGAAAAAAATACCACAAACTTTTGCACACATTATTGGAGGTTCAAAATATATATTACTGCAGAATATTCTGGAGGAAAACTTGAGGGGAGGCGTTCTCAGGGTAAAAGAAGAACTTCATGGTTGAGAAACCTCAGAGAATGGTTCTCAATGACGCCCAATGAACTGTTTCGTGCAGCTGCAAAAAAAGTGGGTATACCTATGTTGATAGTCAAGAGATGGTATACGAAAAAGAAGAGAAATTTTAAGGCCATACATAGATCTCAAATGTAAGATCATGTATGTTCAATCATCGGAAAAAACTTGATAGAGAGACCTGATCATTTCAAAAGATGAATCAAGGAATAAACTTCTGTTGTACTAAATAGAGAAAATAATTTTGCCCACTGTTCAATATGAATGATGTAGGGTAGATCTGGATTTCTTAGATTTCCAACAATGTCGAATTAACAGGGAAGTTCAATGACCTAATGGGTGGAATCACAGGATATTGAGGTTTCCTTGAAAAGGATTATCTGTTACACAATTGGCGCCCAAGGAAAGGCCAACTGTGTTACAGTGAAATCGGATGATCAAGGTATTATCAATCTGAGATATCTATATCGATACGATATAGTGAAAACTATAACTTTGGTATACATTACACATATACATTCTGTCAATTTTAGAGCCTCAATATTTCGGCCCCCTGCTGAATCAGACAAAATATAAATAAAGATGAACTTCGAACCAGAGTCCACCTCTTTTTGCATTTTTTCTGATATCTCAGCTTCCATATAAACTCAAAAAAAGTTAAACTGTGGTTTCAAACAAACTCGCTGTATATGAAAAATTTTTTCTTACCTGGACGCATTTTTATCGCCAAATTCTCCCTGATGAGAGCGAAAAGGGTCGTTGTAAAGTTAACTCTTCCTTCATCATCAACGGGCATGTTCATTCGTATGAGTTTCTTGTAAGCTAATCTATTGGGACACTTATTTCCGAAACCCAAAGGGGGATCCATGTTTTTCAGCATGTCGTACATTTCTGTGTAGTGAATTTTGCCACTGAAATACAAAGGAAGATATATGGCAACATAAATAACTATGTGTCCTAAGAATGAAATAAAATAATATTAGGGCGTCTTTGAGATTGAATCTTTTTCTCAACAATATATGAAACACACTTAACACTTTTAGTGAGGTCTTTCAAACACTTAGAAAACATCAACCTCAGACCAGTTTTGCTGTTCATATAACTCGTCGGCATGAGGAACTAAAGCAGCGCCATCTAGCCAGGATTCCACCCTTCAAAATGCAGGGACATTGAACAACGTTTGTTACATGATTCTTCAATCGATGTTTATTTTTCCGTGTGCTCTTGTACCTTAATGATAGATCGGAAGCTTATGATACATGTTTCGTGAAATGTTCGATTTACATGATAGTATATACAGGGTTAGTCTTTGAGTTTTATATTGATTTCAACCATAGATTCCTCTCTTCAAATGAAACATTTTTCTCATTTATCATTTTTCCAGATGCGGGTTCAGCACAAAAATACAGGCTGTTTGAATTTTCAAAAAAACAGTTTTTCTTTTGTAGCTTTGATATGGTAACTCCGAATGACATGAATTTTGATGTGAGGTTTTCTATAACTATGACACGTATTCTTCAGTAATCACTTTCATCCTACTTCAAAAAGTTTCCGATTTATAGACTCGCCGGTTCATGGAACTATACGAAAGTAGCATGAAGAATGCGGATAAAGTTCATCTCATGTCATCATTAGAATCTTCATTTATTTTAAAATATTTTATTATTCCTTATAATTCCTCCTTAAATGCACCGTTTTGCAGATATTAAACGTTGAATATCATAAAATCGGATGAAATTCGAAAAATTTCTTTATATTTATGAATCCGCCCTGATCTAGTAAATGAAGTGAATTAAGCTGGGTTCACGTTCATCAGGACCATAGAATACAAAGAAATATTCATATATTTCGCATAGAACTAATATTAGGTATATGCATAGACATAACATTAAAGTAATAATTTCTATGGGTATATGCTATTTTGTGACCACACCACAGACATAGTAACTGTCTATGGACTAGACATTCTATATATTTTCAAACTTACGTAGCATTCGGATCGTATTCCGCCCAAATCCTAACGAATTCATCCAAATGATGAGCACCCAGTATGGAAGAATCCCTCGTGAGATAATCAAAGTTATCCATGATGACGGCAACGAAAAGATTCAACATCTGAAAAAGAAAAAATGTACACAAGTTCACCTTTAATTGAGAAAACAGAAGATGAGTTCAATTTCAAGAGAAGACTATGTAAAAAAAGAGCATTAAATGACTAGATCTAATTTTTAGACGAAGGGGTTGAATTTCAGACTTACCAGAAATGAGCAGAAAAATATAAAGGACACAAAGTAGGCGTAGGCCAAGTTTGAACCACAACTGTGGGGATCAGGTTTGTTCGCATTTGGATCACATTCTTTATTTTTCACGCAAGATAACATGATACTGGGCCAAGCTTCACCAGTTGCACACCTGAAATAATCAAATTAATCAGCAAATTGAAACGACTTAAATCTTTATCGAAATTCGATTCAAAATAACAAAAACAAAAATTATTTTATATATGATAATCGAACAAACCGGAATAGAAATTTTATTAGCATTTTATTACATGCAAAAATATTTTTGTGAAGAAATCATGTCATACAGGATGGTCCAAGTAGTGACGTCAATAATTTTTTTAGATACCTCACACGTGGGGGTGTCCAAAAATACCCCATATATGTTTTTGCAGTTTTCGAGTTTTAATTTTTTTGCGTTTTTTCAATTCATTATGCCAGCGAGGTTTCACAAACTCATTTCTTTTTAAATAGGAGGTATTTTGCTGATTTTTTTTGTACCATGATATCTATCCCTGAATGTTGTTTTACTCAAAAAAATAACTCAGCTTCCAGAAATAACTCAAAAAAGGCTTGAAAGTTGGAACTTCAGTTTTCAGTAGAATTCATTCAAACATTTTAACTTCAATTCAAAAATAAAAGTATATTTTCAAATTAAAGGTGAATATTTGGTTAATCTTACTGGGATAAGTTCTAACTTTCAAGCTTTTTCTGAGTAACTTTGAGTGATTTCAGGAAGCTGAGTTATAATTATTATTAAAACAACATTCAGGGCGATCGTGTCACAGAAAAATCTGCAAAATTCCTCTCACATAAAACTATATGAATTTTTGAAAACTTGCTAGCACAATGAATTAAAAAATCACAAAAATTATCTACCTTGGAAACTACAAAAAATCGCGTAACATACATGGGGTATTTTTGGATACCCCCAGGTGTGAGGAAACAAGAAAAAAATTTGACGTCACTACTTGGATCACCCTGTATATTATTGAATTTGAAATATCGTTTGGAGATGTATTCATTTCAAGTTAGTTAATTACCTGAATAGTAACATCAGGCCTTGAACGAAATTCCTGAAATTATTATGCCGATTTATATCTTCCCCTGGCATTTCTTTTATGTTTCCGAAAACCTGGAAAAAATTGAGATAAAATTGATTCTACATACCTTTTAAACATAGAGTAAGTGAAAATAACCTGAATTCTGCGTGTATTCAAATACGAAGAATTTTTATGAAGTTGTTGATTTTTTTATTCATTATTTAAATTAAGATATGAATTGGAGGTACAAACGAAAAGGGAAGGTTTCTCGGGGAATTTTAAGGAAAACAATCCAATTCAGATGGGATAGCACCTCTTGTTTCCGAGATACAGGGTGTTAAAGGTTTTTTTTCTCATAGTATATGCATTCCACAAGATATTCAACTGAAATTGGTCATATAAAGCGCGTCAATATTATGAATCAACTTAATTTTCTCAGGAGAAAAATATTCGGCAACATAATCCTGGAACAGGTCAATTTTTGTTTCACTTTTATCGAATTTTTATGCATTTGTGAAGGATTTTTGTTGCACCCTGTGCCATCCCCTTCAACCCTCTAAACTTCTTGAATGGGGAAAGTAGGTCATGTGGTTTTTTTTTTGGCAAAGTCTTTGTATCTTCTTGACAGGCGTGCAGAAATTTTCAAGAAAAACTTTTTTTTCAGAAATCAGCTAGTTCAAAGAGGCTGAAAACCTGTGTGCACCTTGTTATGGCTCATTAACTTCGAGACGATGGTACCTAATGAAATTTGTCACCGAATGAAAGTCGACCATTACAGGGATGTTCATGCACAACTGTCAACCCCTTTCAACCCCCTCACGTGAAATTTTTTTTTCTCCGTTAAAGGGTTCGTAGGGGTTGAAAGTTGTGCATAAACAAAACTGTAATGGTCGACTTTCATTCGGTTACGAATTTCATTAGGTACCATCGTCTCAAAGTAAATGAACCATGACAAAGTGCACATACTGAAAACCTCTTTGAACTAACAAATTTTTCAAAAAAAAAATTTTTCTTGGAAATTTTTGCACGCCTGTAAAGAAGATACAGAGACCTTGCCTGAAAAGTACCACATGACCCACTTTCCCTATTCAAAAAATTCAAAGTGTTGATAGGGATGGCACAGGGTGCAACAAAAATCCTTCAAAAATGCATAAAAGTTTGGTAAAAGTGAAACAAAAATTGACTTGTTTCAGGATGTTGTTGCCAAATATTTTTCTCCTGAGGAAATGAATTTGTTCCATAATTTTGACGCGCACTTTATATTACATTTCAGAGTTCACACGATGTGACTTGCCAATTTCGATTGCAAATTTACAGGGTGATATTTTTTCTGGAACACTGTGCACTGACATCCCCCAGAATTTTTTTCGGTGAGTCACTGTAAGTTCGAAAAATTTTTATAAGGAGCTTTATTATTACACTATACCTCAAAAACCCTCTGTAATTTCGTTGTATCTGATTCCGAATTCGAGGAAAAAATTTCGAATTTTCATGAAATCCAGTTGGTGAGCTACTGTGTATTATCAGTTTTTATGGATATTTTCTGATCTGTAGAAAAAATTCAAGATTCTATAAACTCGTAAAATCATCTTGTTCAGGGCAGATACTACGAAAAAAAACTTGAAGAAATTTCGAACTTTAACACTCTGTATCTCGAAAGCGAAACGTTTGCAGTCCCATGCTCATGGACTTTTTTCCTCCAGTTTGTGCGAAGAATCTCCTCTCTTTGTTTGTACCTGCAATTTGGAAACACCTGTACAGGGTGATTTATTAAGGTATCTCGGAAACCGTTCAACCTATGACTTCCGGAAAAAAAATCTAATGACAAACTCGGCCCCTAGAAAATGATTAAAAATAATTTCAAGTTCGTAGTTCCCCACTAGAGGGCGCAATCTATCACTTGTAAAATATAATCTCATTTTTTACGAAATATTGTCCAGCTAACAGTGGTAAAGAATAATAAAATAAGAATCTACTCTTTCTATTCAACAACTTTTGTTTCAGTAATTTTTCTATATATCCTATTTTTAAGTGATGGGATGGATAAACTTTTCTTCACGAAAAAAACATTCTTACTCCTGTATGGGTGAACCGATTTTCACGTAATTAGATTTCATTCGAAGGTCATCAAAAGCAGATCACAGAAACATATGAACACAATATACCTGGTGATCCAATTGAAAACTACAGACTGTTTTATGTCACTTCGCCCTATTTGTGCGTTTTACTAGAAAATTTCAAATGCAATGCTATGATTCTAACCAAATGAGAATGAGTCAAGCATTATCACCTACCGACTTTTTAAAATCGCAGACAGATATCATTGGTCGTTTCGGAGTTATTGACATTTTTGTGAATTTTGATCTATGTTGATCCTTTCTGTGAGCTTGAATAAACAAGGAAGTGACTTTATGCATTATGACAACGCAGCAAAATACTCAACACACATGAAATAACAATGATGCGATAAAATAAAACAAAAATGAGCAACAACGGAAATATTTGAACAGAAAAACAACACTTACACCTAATCAATTGAAATATTTAAAATGTCTACCATTATTTTCTACACATAAATTTAGTCTTTCTTTCGTCGAGTTGAGACTGGCCACAATTTCAGTATGAGAAGAAGCTGCCTGTCGAAATCTATTTTGAATATCATCACTTGTAGTGGGAGGTGTTCGGAAAACTAAGTCTTTATTCTCCCCCAAAAATAAAAATCTAATACTGTGAGGTCCGGTTATCTTTCTGGCCATGGAAAAATACTCCCTCGTCCAATATACCTCTTTGAGAAGACGTTTTATGAATATTCCCTAAGATTAGCAGCATAATGCGCCGGGCAACCATCTTGTTGATACCACATATTTAACCTGCTTTGAATAGCAATATTTTCTAAAAGAATTGGAAGATCTTCCGTTAAAGTTTCAAGCACCTTTGTCTTGTTAATAAGCCGAAACTTTTATGATATTATCCTCATTACGGCTTCTAAGTTTTCCATTTTTTCTTCCAAGATATTGAACCTTACCAGTTTCTCGCACTCTTCGTGTCAATCTTTTGGAATGACGACGTCTTTCAGGATATCGTATCGTGTATTACCTCTCAGCTACTGCATTTTCTAAACATTCAAAATGAACATTGAGCATATCATATGCTTCTTCGTTTGAATAATGGGGCATTATAAAATAGTGGTTTGCAATCGTCCTAAAAAACTTTTACAGCTATAGATACCGAAAATGAACAGTATCGCCAAATCTAATTACGTGAAAATCGGTTCACCCATACAGGAGTAAGAATGTTTTTTTCGTGAAGAAAAGTTTATCCATCCCATCACTAAAAATAGAAAATATAGAAAAATTACTGAAACAAAAGTTGTTGAATAGAAAGAGTAGATTCTTATTTTATTATTCTTTACCACTGTCAGCTGGAGAATATTTCGTACAAAATGGGATTATATTTTACAAGTGATAGATTGCGCCCTCTAGTGGGGAACTACGAACTTGAAAATATTTTTAATCATTTTCTAGGGGCCGAGTTTGTCATTAGATTTTTTTCCGGAAGTCATAGGATAAACGGTTTCCGAGATACGGCCGGTGACCAAGCTTAATGAATATATGTACAGGGTGATTCATTAAGGGTGGCCACCGGCCGTATCTCGGAAACCGTTCATCGCATAACTTCCGGAAAAAAATTCTAATTACAAAATCGGCCCCTAGAAAATGATTAAAAATATTTTCAAGTTCGTAGTTCCCCACTAGAGGGCGCAATCTATCACTTGTAAAATATAATCTCATTTTTTACGAAATATTCTCCAGCTAATAGTGGTAGGGAATAATAAAATAAGAAAATACTCTTCCTATTCAACAACTTTAATTTGAGTAATTTTTCCATATTTCCTTTTTTTTAGTGATGGGATGAAAAAACTTTTCTTCACAAAAAAAACACTCGTACTTCTGTATGCGTGAACCGATTTTCACGTAATTTGATTTTATTCAAAGGCCATTAAAAGCAGATCACAGAAAAGTATGACAACAATATACCGGGTGATCCAATTAAAAACTACAGGCTGTTTTATGTCACTTCTCCCTATTTGCGCGTTTTACTGAAGAATTTCAAATGCAATGCTATGATTCTAACCGACTGAGAATAAGCTGAGCATTATCACCTATCGACTTGTTAAAACCGCAGACAGATACCTCCAGTCATTCCGAAGATATTAATATTTTTGTGAATTTTGATATGTGTTGTTCAACTCTGTGAGCTTGAAACAACAAGAAAGTGACTTTAGTCGTCATGACAACGCAGAAAAATTCTAAACACACATGAAATAACAATAATACGATAAAATGAAACAAAAATAAGCAACAACGAAAATATTTGAACAAAAAAGAACCCTCATACATAATTATTTCAAATATTCAAAATGTCTACCATTTTTTTCTATACATAAATTAAGTCTTTCTTTAGTTGATACTTGTCACAGTTTCAGCTGCCTGTCGAAATCTTTTTTTTATATCCTCACTTGTAGCTGGGGGTGTTCGGAAAACTAATTCTTCATTCTCCCCCAAAAATAAAATCTAATACTGTGAGGTCGAGTGATCTTACTGGAAAAATACTCTCTCGTCCAATCCACCTCTTTGAGAAGACGGTATCTTATTCCCTAACATTAGCAGCATAATGCGCCGGGCAACCATCTTGTTGATACCGCATATCTAACCTGATTTGAATAGCAATATCTTCTAAAAAATTTCGAAAATTTTCCGTTAAAATTTCAAGCACCTTTGTCCCGTTAAGATACTATCGAAGAAAAATGGTCCGAAAACTGTTCCATCAAAAATTCCGCACCACACGTAAACACTCCAGCGATTCTGATTATTGACATATCTTTGCCAATATGGATAGTTAGATGATCAGTAGTGGAGGTTGTGAAAATTTACTTTACCATAGCTGGAAAAAGTAGCCTCGTCAGTCCATAATATTCTATGAAGGACGTTAGGTTCGCCGTTAAGCATTCGTTTAAACCAATTGCAAAAGTCCTGTCGTCTCTTTCAATTCTTGGTGCAAGACAACATGATACGGATGCAGTTTATGGTCCTTTAGTATCCTCTGAACTAGCGAATAATTCGATCCCAAATCACTTGCAATTTTTCGGATGCTTAAATGTTATTCAGCATGAACATAAGCCAAAACTTTTATGATATTATCCTCATTACGGCTTCGACGTTTTCCATTTGTTCTTCCAACATATTGAACCTTCCAAGCTTGTCGCAGTCTTCGTGTCAATATTTTGAATACTTTTCTGGAATGACGACGTCTTTCAGGATATCGTATCGGGTATTCCCTTTCAGCTACTGCATTTTCTAAATATTCAGCATGAACATTAAGCATATCATATGCTTCTCCGTTTGAATAATGAGGCCTCATAAACTAGTAGTTTGCAATCGACCTAAATAAATTTTACAGCTATAGAAACCGAGAATAAACAGTAACGCCAAAGCTTACTGGATCTAGATCAGCTTGTTTTGTGAGTGACATACATTTTTGATAAGTTTTTTTTTTCATTTGATTGTTTAGATGATGAATTAACTCAATTCCTCCTGAATTTCACAGGGTTGATCAACACTTATCGAAATCTGCAAAAATGTTAATATCTTCGGAATGACCGGAGATATCTGTCTGCGGTTTTAACAAGTCAATAGGTGATAATGCTTAGCTTATTCTCAGTCGGTTAGAATTATAGCATTGCATTTGAAATTCTCCAGTAAAACGCGCAAATAGGGTGAAGTGACATAAAACAGCCTGTAGTTTTTAATTGGATCACCCGGTATATTGTTGTCATATTTTTCTGTGATCTGCTTTTAATGGCCTTCGAATAAAATTAAATTACATGAAAATCGGTTCACGCATACAGAAGTGAGAGTGTTTTTTTTGTGAAGAAAAGTTTTTCCATCCCATCACTAAAAAAAAGGAAATATAGAAAAATTACTCAAACAAAAGTTGTTGAATAGGAAGAGTATTTTCTTATTTTATCATTCTTTACCACTGTTAGCTGGACAATATTTCGTAAAAAATGAGATTATATTTTACAAGTGATAGATTGCGCCCTCTAGTGGGGAACTACGAACTTGAAAATATTTTTAATCATTTTCTAGGGGCCGAGTTTGTCATTAGATTTTTTTCCGGAAGTCATAGGATAAACGGTTTCCGAGATACGGCCGGTGACCAAGCTTAATGAATATATGTATATAACTAAAAATCCAGCCAAGTAATGCTTTAAGACAGACTTTTTCAGTGTACTCTGAGAAGGTCGCCATTAAAAAGGTTTCAATACTGTACATCGATTGGACCTTATCCGATTAATTTGACCCAACCATCAAACCTACCTGCATCCCGATTATAGCATAAATGAAGAACAACATCGCTATTAGAAGACAAACATAAGGAAGAGCTTTGAAACTTTGGACGAAAGTCCAAAGCAATATTCTTATAGTATATCCCTGTCGTAGAAGTTTTATCAGACGTGCCGCACGAAATAACCTCAAAAACCCAACGTTGATGGAGTTTTCCTGAAAAAGAAATCAAAAAAAACTCATAAACATATGTACACAAAAGAATTGGCTTTCTCTATCACAAAAGCGAAAGAGGTACACTAACGGTTTTTACATTCTGGCAATAGTTAGATAGAAGTTGGAACTATTCTATTTTCTATAATCTATTTATGTTATATTTGTCCATTAAGAGTGTTCCTTATATTTGTGTTGTTTTGAGTGTGTCTCGGTGTTTTTCTATACTCACCAACTTGGGCTACATCTTATCTATCTCTGATTCTACATGCTTCTACCACTCACAGCAGATGACATAAGTGATATTTCAGAGAAAAACTTTTAAATTGCATCAGAAATAATCTTTTCACACTCAGTTTGCTTTAGACATATAAACAAATATAACAATAATTTCGATATTTACATAAAAATTCTGACAAAAACAAAAATTCTCAAATATCATCATATGTACCTGCATATATTTCACGATCTTGGTAAATATGTCCATTTCAGGTGCTTTACTTGGGTTAAGTAACTACAAGTGAAAGAATAAAATTAGACACGACACCAGGAGCGGTGTAATTAACTAAACTCCTCTATTTCTACCATGCCGATCAAAAGCTACCATTCTACTTTACTTACTCACTAAATGGTACTGTCAACTGAAATTGCCATATGGGAACTCTAAACTAAATTTGCTTCTACTACAAGTTATAGATATTGGTTAGATTTTTTTTTGTGATTACTAGATGCGAATGCTTCTGATTCAATCGAAACTCGGATTCGAAATGAAACGAAAAATTTGGCACCACGGGACATGGAATTTCTACGAGAGTGATTTCCTCTGTATGATGACAGAATGTCTTGAATATGATGACCTAGTAATGAGTAGTTGAACTCGCCAATATGGATCTTTGTGAGAGAACTCCCCATAGAACTCATCTTATTATAATATACAGGGTGAGTCTTTGACCTTGCAGAATATTTTAACAGAAGATTCTTGAAGCTGAAAGAAACACATTTGTCCTCTACCACTTTGTCCGATTCGGCCTAGATAAAAAGATATAGGCATTATAAATATTCATAATAGGCTAGCCGCCCCTGGAAACCTGAACACTGAAGTTTTTCCAAGCCTAAGATATACCATTCAAATCTTCGAAATAAGCAACTCTGTTATGGAAACAAACGTCAACTTACTGTTTGCATTCCAGTTGCTGAAAAAAGTTGTATTTATAATACAATAAACAAGTTGGGTATTCCAAATTTCGTGGGCGATAAAAGTTGAATATTCTTCTCTTGGTTTCATTTTCGATAATGAGGAATTCATATAGCTATCACTCATATTAGCTTTGAGATTCATCTTCAATTTGTAATTATTAATTTTCTTTGTTTATTTCATTTTCTCCGAGAATTATCAGATTCAGACATAATCCATTAAACTTTCATTTTCATAAATAAATAAATCAGATATACCTAATTTATCTATGAACGCACAAACGTTGCCAAATTGACGAACAGAAAGAAAGAACTCTTCGAAATCAAACAACACACAATATGCTAATTTTATGTATACACTTGTATAGTCTATGATTCTGAACTGAACTATAAATCTGTGACTCCGTGGTTTTGAGGTTATGTCATGGTGGTTTTCTTCCACCATGGGTTGTTATGTTATGAAAGCGCATTTGAAGAATACCTCAAAATAAAAACTATCAGAGTTCTGTACATAATTTCAAGAATTTTGGGTCAGCAGAAAGATTGCATTCAAACCTGTAAGAATCCCCATTATCATGGAAAAGTGAGAAGTTAATCAATTATACTACACGAATTAGCTCGAAATTGAAAAGGAACCGAATCACCACTGTATAACACAGATATAGTTTTGGGATAGAAGCCTATTCTGGAGAAACTTCTAATATCCAATTAACAATGGACATAACTTAACCGTAAATTTACTTATACATAAAATGTAAGAATTAAACAACAGAAATCATAAGGAATAATAATAGAACTGCATTCGACTTATGGAAGTCAACAGCAAAGTTGAACCTATTGTGAAGATTTTGGTACTTATGAATTTTGTAGCATGTATGAATTTTACGCACGAGTTGCGGGATTCTTACGGTTACGTCCATTGTGAATTGGCCAAATTCGGCTACTCCGCTTACAAATCATTACAAATAAAAATGCTAGGATTCCATTCTCAACTTTTAGACGTGGCATCGCGGAAAAATTTAATTCTGTGAATTTTTTGAACAGAGTTGCATTCAGCCAAAGTACCCAATTCTCGGAATTTCACAGATATTTTTTATTTTTGAATTTCAGATTACTCGAAAACGGCGCATCATACGAAAAAAAAATAAGGAATACTTTCACTTCCAAAATGGTCAAAAATTCGTTGAATAGCATTCAAATTATTTTTAAAAGTTGGATTCTATGAATTTCTGGAATTTTCATGAAATGTTATGGTCATATTAAAAAAACTGGAGGATGTGGATGAAATTTTGTAATCCAGGAATATTCATCGTTTCAATAAAAAACTATATTCCAAAACTCATCTCATTCAATGAGATCGTTCGCGAGATATAATCGAAAATTGTTTTTTTTTATGGATTTTCAACAGTCTGTATCTTACGGACTAAGCCGAATCGGAAAAAATGGTAAGGTAAAAAAGTGTTTTTTTTGGCTTCAGGAATCTTCTGTTAAAATATTCTGCAAGGTCAAAGACTCACCCTGTATATATTATATATTATCTTATTGAGCAGTTTGGGAGTTTATGTTTAAGATGTCTTCAGGTTATCTCTGAGAAAATCCCTGGTGGGAGACAAAAACATGAAAAATATACGTTTTCCGTTGAAATACTCGAAAATACATAGATCTGTTCATTCTGGCCTGTTGACAGATGTTTCCTGGTTTTCCAAATTGTAAATCAGACTCTTTAGAGGCTTCGATGATTCAAAATGCATAAGAGGGAAACTTTCAGAGGAATATATGAAGAACTGAAGAAAGTAATTTCGTAACAGGTGTTATAATAAACACAATCAGGGACATAATGTAGCACCTGCTACGAGAAACATAAATTCCCTTGAGTTTGGAGATCTGCCATGAAAATATGGTAGATGTAGGCAGAGCCGGATCTTGGACGGGTCAAAGCAGGCATTTACAATGGGCGCAAGCTAACTTCGAACAAAAATTTCGAATTTCCCTGAAAGTTATACTTTTTTCTTCCAGTACTACACATAGTACATAAGTAGTACTTTGGTGATTGAACCTGTTGGACAATGTAGGCGACAAATAGTAACCAAACAGAATACCAGATCATAATTTTTACACTTGTAGGTCGCCCTTCAATTCTCGATCCACTATCTGGGATGCGCTCCAAGATTTGTATTTGTATTTCCGAATATCCTACGCTCCAACAAAACCCCTCAGAAGCTTAAAGCTTTTGCGAGTTAGGATACCGGGTGTGTTCTGTGTAGGCTTTGTTACTTATTCCTTGCGCCACGATAGGATTATAAATTACGATGACGATCATAATCTAGGCCGAGGGGCTAGATGAAAATACTTCTCTATTATCGCCCCTGGGGTAATTCTATGCAGCAGAAAGTGCACCATAATATGTATCGCATCAGTTAAAAAAATGGGAACTCATTATATATTATGTGCAATACAGTTATCGTCCAAGTGGGCCTGGAAAATATTCGTGCTGTTAAGGAGCCATTTTTCTACGCCAATTCATAATACTCATGAGAATTTTGCCTACTTGACGCTCATCAAGGGCGCATCTTGACAAGATACCACAGGCGCTAAAATCTCAGATCCGGCTCTAAATCTAGGCATTTCACAAGTGGTAAAAACACTCAATTATGGAAAAAAAAAATTGCAAAATAACCCTACCAATACATCAGCAAGTTTTCGACACTTTCAACTTGAAGATTTAAACATTTAAATTACATATTTTGAAGTGTAAATGAACGTTGCTGTTCTTCATGAATGAACAGGTTTTACTAACCCATATTTACGATAAATATTGATTCCACAAAAAAGGAGATCCAAACAAGGATAAAAAGATTTCTCCACCATCACTCTCGTAGTAAAGAAGCTTTCGAATAACTCGAATATTTCACCCAATCTTTGCAATCTATCAGAAGCACCCAATTTGACAAAATGATTATTACTCTATGTATCAAACGTACCCTCTCTTTTGCTATGGCTTTGGCCCTCTCCTTGAATGGAAAACAATGTTTTAGTACATAAAAAAAGATGTTGAATGCACAAAACAGTTGATCGAATGCATTTCAGTGCGATGAGTGCATCAAAACAGTTATGCTTACACAATTTGTTTTATCCCACAGAGGTAACAGAGACATTTTTGTGTTTGTGTGAGATGTAGTTCAGTTTAAGAATTTTTTCGGTAAAACAAAATGAGGTAACTTACTCCGAACTCCACAACCATAGCGTCTACTATACTTCCAATGACCGTCACGAAGTCAAAGGTATTCCATGGATCCTTGAAGAAGTTCTGGGGAAAAAATAAGGTTATTTTCTGTAATTCTCTTTTTGCCTAATGATTCGTCAAGAAGCAACCTTTGGAACTTAAAAGAGATCTTCATGCTCCAGCTGATTTTTGGCTAATAGCATGGCTGTTGAATGAATTCCTGAAAAGCGAGCATACCAAGGTATGGCCTGCACAGTTCCCAGATCTAAGTCCGATGGAAAATCGGAGGGAACAGCAGCATATCAGACCATGATCGACATATACGAGTTGAGAGTAACTAATACATACTTAGACAAAGTATACAGGGTGATTCCGGAGGAGACCGTCAGATTTTGGGATAAGTTTACACTAGTTAAGACAGTCTGTGAACACTGTTTTGTTTATGGTTGGAGGTCTCTGTTGAAAATATACAGGGTGATTTGTCCGATTCGACCGATTTTACTTTTATTGAACTTTGGTATGGTTTATTCGATTTCAATGAAATTTTCAGCGTAGTACAATAGTGTTGAACACATTCATTGATTTCAATTTTTTTTTTCAAAATAAGCGGTTGTTATTGTGATAAATCCAGATTAATTGTGCAGGTTGAAAAAACACCCTGTATTGCATTTCCAAAACTTTCTTATTCGTTGTAGATTCTACAATAATATGTCATCATCCAGAGGTTTTTCATTTTTTTGGCACACCTCCGGGTTTCCTAGAAAACATTTTTGAAGAAGAGCATTATCGGAATTTGGCTCACAGGCAGTGACAGTATTCCGCACTAGGTAGGAAACTGTATCGTCCAAGAATGCAAAGTTGTTCGTCACTTCTAAAATATTCTTTTCAAATTCGAAATATATACTGAATTGAATGATTTCATAGAAAATATTAGCAATTAAATATGAATTTGGAATTTGAAAAGAATATTTTAGAACTTAAAAACTGCTTTGCATTCTTGGACAATACAGCTTTCCTACCTAGTGCGGAATACTCTCACTGCTTGCGAGCCAAATTTCGATCATGCTCTTCTTCAAAAATGTTTTCTAGGAAAACCAGAGGTGTGCTAAAGAAATTGAAAACCTCTGAATGATGACATATTATTGTAGAATCTGAAACGAATAAGAAACGTTTGGAAAAGCAATGTGCAGGGTGTTTTTTTTACTGCACAATCAATCTGAAATTCTAAAATTATCACCATTACAACCCTGTATTTTGAGAGACTTTTGCGATGATTGAATTTACTCGTTCGTTCAGATTGTTCTACACTGCAAATTTCATCAAAATTGAATGATCCATACCAAAGTTATCAATGAAAGTAGAATCGATTGGGGCAAAATTTCGACATTGCCTTTTTTTGATGGAATTTTCTCAGAAAACTAGAAGTGTGCTAAAAAAATTAGAAACTCTCAAATAATGGCTCATTAAAATAGATTCGTAAACAGATAGCATAGTTTTGGAAATGCGATGTACAGGGTGTTTTTTCAACCGGCACATTTAACCTGTTATTATTACTATAACAACCACTCATTTTGAAAAAACTTTGAAATTAATGAATGTCCTCATCAATATTTTACTTCGCTGAAAATTGCTCTAAAATCGAATAAGCCATACCAAAGTTATCAATAAAAGTAAAATCAGTCGAATCACCCTGTATATTCTCAATAGACCCCCCATGAACCAAACATTGTTTCGAGACTGTCTTGACTAGTGTAAACTTATCCTAAAATTTGACGGTCTCCTCCGGAATCACCCTGTATATGCTATACTCAATTGGTTAATTTTTCATTTTTAGTGTCCATCAAGGTATGAAATTAAGGTATCTGAGAAGTTATATTAATTGAATTTGTTTGAGTTTGATTATTCTGATGTGAAATGGAGCAGCTAGATTAACAACAAAGTTATCTCTTCGAATTTCCAGAGTGATTCCCCAACGTGATTGTTTACTCTTATATACCAAATTTGAAGATACTTCAAAGTCAACTTTCACTAACTAGCTTTCGAGATATTTTCAGATGGTTATGTTTATAGATAGTGATAGTTCAATAACTATGTTATTCACAGAGTGAGATAGATTGTTTTCAAATTGATACTAACGAATCTAAAAGGATTATGGTATCAACGTTTCTATAATGTAGGTATCCAAACTATGGAGAGGTTAAGGCATTTGGTATGGAATGAACATGCCATCTAAAATCTACTGAAGTGTACTAAGACCTACTGAAAATCAGAAGGTGAATAGAAGAGGATAAAATCTCAATTATGAATCAGTTTGGTACTAAACTAATGAATATACAAGATGGAATGGTTTGGGATTTTCAGTCCATTGAATGAACATGATGAAGAAAGAAGATTGGAATGTTGGGAAATCTTGAGTTGTAACTTCTTCATTATGTTTAAACAGCAGGACGTTCGAAGAATTTGGATTCAACAGGATGTAGAAATCAACGAAGTCTTAAGTTATTATGTACATAATTATAATATTACTGCCTACTGTTAAGTTGGTAAAATACTGCTACGTACATTCAAAAGGAGTGTATTTTGCTCCCCGTAATATAGAAATTCAGCAAAGATGAATGGAGAATTGATTAAATCATTATGGGACATAAAACAGTCTACTGTTTGACTGTTAAGTAAAATTGAATTGCATTGTTATCTAATAGAATTTTGATAATAATCTGTGCACTATTTATTGGAGAATTCCAAAAAAAATAAATTCGGTGCTGTGGAATAATTTCATGATCATTTCTGTAGAGACTGAAAATTTTGCGAAAAAATCACCACTTAAAAGTGCACATCAACACGTTCCCTTTTCATGGAAAACCTCAGGAACTAATCCAAAAATGTAATCTTTCCGTATTTATCCTCACTTCAGGAACACCCTCTATAGTGAAGTCATCTTTATTTTCTACAGGACACCTTATGAAAACACAATTTTCATTTGGCAACATACTCGATCCCATTAGCTCCAGAACTTTGAAAATGCAATTATTTGAAGTTTGTTTTATTTCATGTTTGAGAGGAGTTGTAAACTAATGAAATTAAGTTTGATTAGATGTGAAGCGCACGCCATCTCTCAGTCAACACTTAAGTCAGGCGCGCTCTACTGCATCCCTTGTCTCATAGGTACCCTATAATTCCAGCATGCAACACCTGGTTGCATCGATCACCGTACAGGGGGCGTAAGCGCTGCGCCTATACCTATTACATTCTCTCAAGATCTTATTATCCTCGTTCTTTCCGCATGAATAGTGTCCATTCATGTAGGCGTGAAATGAGGTTAAAGGCACTCCGTAAACTATCAAGAAGCTTCAGATGTTTTGAGGCAATGAATTGCTCGATGACGTTTGAAATATATGTCAGGATAGTTTTTTCTCATTCATCTTTGCCTCCTTCATGTCAAATCTCAATGAAGTAATATTAGTGAAAAAAAATCTATTTACCTTTATTCCAAAGGCGATGAGCTTGAGTACCGTTTCACATAAGAAGAAGAAGGTAAAAATAATGTTCATGGCCGCCAATATGTTCGACATCATGGGCGGTGACTCGTGATACTACAACAACTCACATATGTAGCTCTAATCTACAAGCTTTACTTGCCTACCTGAACTTATTGAAATGCAAGAAGAAAAGTCGGCAGGACCGTCACCAAAAGAAACTGAGTATATGGAAAAAATATTTCACAGCTGAGTTGAAAAAAAATTGGATATTAGTAGTTTTAATTCAAAAAAATTCAGGGCCTTTCAAGCGCTATTCCCCCCGCCCATAAACACTGAAAATCTACTCGAGAGTTTCTAGTCTTTGATTTTTTTGTTACATATCACAGATCGGTCTCCGAGTCAGGTACTGATTCTTCCAACCGATGCTTGATATACTTCTTCCCACAATCTTTTGAGCATATGATCCTGATGAGAAAAATATTTGGCAACAAAATCCTGAAACAGGTCAATTTTTGTTTCACTTTTACTGAATTTATGCATTTTTGAAGGATTTTTGTTGCACCCTGTGCCATCACCATCAAACCTCTGAATTTTTTTAATAGGGAAATTAGGTTATGTGGTACTTTTTTGGCAGGGTCTTTGTATCTTCTTTTCAGGCGTGCAGAAATTTTCAAGAAAAACCTTTTTTTTGAAAAATCAGTTAGTTCAAAGAGGTTTCCGATTTGTGCACTTTGTTATGGCTCATTTACTTTGGGAGGATAGAACCTGATGAAATTTGTCACCGAAGGAAAGTCGACCATTACAGTTTTGTTCATGCACAACTTTCAACCCCTTTCAACCCCCTCACGTGAAAAACATTTTTTTCTCCATTAAAGAGTTCGTAGGGATTGAAAGTTGTGCAGAAAAAAAACTGTAATGGTCGGCTTTCATTCGGTGACAAATTTCATGAGGTACCATCGTCTCAAAGTAAATTAGCCAGGACAAAGTGCACATACTGAAAACCTCTTCGAAGTAACTAATTTTTCAAAAAAAAAAATTTTTTCTTGAAAATTTCTACACGTCTGTGAAGAAGATACAAAGACCTTGCCAAAACAGTACCACATGACCCACTTTCCTTATTCAAAAAATTTAGAAGGTTGATGGGGATGGCACAGGGTGCAACGAAAATCCTTCAAAAATGCATAAAATTTGGTGAAAATTAAACGAAAATTTCAGTTTCAGGATTTTGTTGCCGAATATTTTTTTTCTGAGAAGATGAATTTGTTCCATGATTTTGACGCGCACTGTTTAAAATCTTCCAAGAACTAAATCGGTCGAAAGACATGGCCAGACACCACTTAAAACAAAAATTTTATATTTTGTTTCGAAAAAATGGCATAAGCTTATTTTCACTCAAAAGTTGTGAAATATTCTTTCCAATCAACACCACTCCATTGAATGCGAGCACTTCGGAAGTGATTTCCTCCATTGAAGAATGTCGTAGTGTTCAATTCAAAAAATACGGCAGATCTCATATCTGCTTTGTGTTGCAAACTTTTTTTTCTGCTGTGTATCGGTTAGAGTGTTCTAGTGTGATGCAGTTCATGCATTAACGAACAGCCATGCAACACATGAAGCCACGTGATCACATACAAGCTGGGTTAGGAAATGATTGGAGTAGGAGGAAGATTTAGGATTAACATGATCTGGGAATAAACATCTAAAGGTATATACTCCAATTTGAAATCGATTACCATGAAAAAAATTTGCATTTTTGATTGGGAGTATTTTCGATATTTAGGATGTTTTTATGGAGCTATTGATGTCTATATAATTCATATAAATATTATACATCTCAGGGTGAAGTTCCGAGCACATTTTCTCAAATAGCACTAGCTCGAAAGCTCATTTTCATTACGAAATATAACTTCATTCACAGAAGAAGTAAATTAAAAAATTACCCCCTCGATTCGGAAATTTTTCGAAATACTAGACTTGGTTGGAGAAGCATGCTAGATTTTGCTCTTTACCTTTATCCAGAACCATCAAAATTTCACCCAGAATTATTATCGTTTTCAAAATAGAGTTCTCCCCGATTTACAACTCATTCTATACATTTTTCTGTGAATTCTCGTAACATTATGTCGATTGGATTCGTTGAAGATTTTTTACAAAATATTTGATAATCATTCAACCAAACACCTCAGTTTTCTGCAGGAGTTTTTTACTCAATCCATTCAAAAAGAAAACTCCATCGCTAAACAAAAACACGCCTTCATCTTAAACTAATAAGCTTACCCTAACGCCAAAGGCTAAAATCTTGAGGATGCATTCCACTGTGAACATGGCTGTAAAGCCCCAGTTGAGGTACTTAAGTGTATTGGTGTAGAGATCGTCTTGCTTGTCAAACTGTTAACACACAATACGTGTCCATACTGTCCGCATTATAAAGCTACACCTAAACGCTAATTCAAATTGGCTCAAACTGTCACCAAAAAAAAGTTTCTAGTCGAAGCAGTATTTTTTTCCAAACAAAGTGTACTAGGAAAATTAATTGAGTGTAGTTTGAGCCAATTTGTATCTGGGTTAATTAAACCTAGTTAACACCGATTCTGCAACCATATTTCATCACTCTGTATGCAGGTGAAGTTCAAATAGTCATTGGAAGAAAACAAGATTTTAAAACTGTCTTCTCTTCATTCTTGATACGACGAAGGTTTTACAACATATAAAATAAAATGAATAAATACATTGTGAGCGATTAGGACTTGATACCTCAGAGGTTTCTGTACTCAATTCTAACTGTATACATCTCTTTCGACTGAATTATATCTTAGAAAATGAATCTTATTGAAAATATTTAGATATGTGGGCTTAACTATATCTTATGAGCTTTATGAAGAAGCATTCATCTATTTTATGAAATATAAAAGTGCGTTTAGTTTCAAATTAGGGTATGAAGGTATAGCACTACGAACTCTTTTGATATATCTTGAATATTTTCAGGAAAAGTGGAATATTACTGCATATTGGGTAAAGAAATTCTCATACATTAAAACCACCAATCAGGTCAATTCTGTTTGCACATTGCTATGAACCTTGCTATTCTAGTCAAATTGCTATCTTTCTAATTTATAGCAATATGGTTTTGATATCACGTATTCTGTTCCGAGTGTTATAGCAATTTTTGTTATGAATTTCGTCATAACAATATTGCTATCATGGACTTTCATAATCGGTGATTTTAGAGCTGATAACACTGTATTTTGTGACTTCAGAGCTACAAGGAAGAACGAAATTACCCTACTTCGAGAGTTTTTTTTATGATTCCGCATACATAACCTATATCTACGGCTTTCATGAGATATGTAAACATCGACATAAAAGTTGTTAGGAAATGAAAAGAGTCAAATCGACCTATAACCAATTTCCTGGATATAATATATCCATAATATAATAGAATATTGGTTACCAGAAATCAAATGCAGTAATTTCATTCAGGCGTTAATAATTCGAAATTCAATAAACTTTTTTGTGAGCACCTCAAAGGGATTGCTGTTGTTGAGATGATTAGAATAATCATCTCAGCTGTTGTCTTCTATGCCTGTATTTTAGTCTAAGAATTTTCCTTGAAATTAAATATTCAAGAGAACCTTGAACACATTTCCATAAGCATATACATTTTTTTTTATTCATGTAAACATCAACTCATTCAAAAATGTAAGGAAACAGGAAAATCAATTAAAGTCAAATTGATCAATTTCCTGGATACCAATAGAATTTTAGTTTCCAGAAATCAAATGCAGAAAGTGTATGCAGGCGTTAATGATTCGAAATTCGATGAACTTTTATGTTGGCAATTCAGGGGATGGCTGTTTTTGAGACCATAAGAATAATCATCTCAGATGTTGCTTACTAGGACGGTATTTTAGTCTAAGAATTTTCCTTAAAATTAAATATTGTAGAGAACCCCAAACAAATTTCTATTAGTACATTTTCCCTATATTCAATAATTTCGAATTTCGAATAATACTGAAACAAATGGATCTCTGTAGATTCCCTTTCTAACCCATTTCGTTTTCGAGCATAGCAAGTACTATTTTGAGGTTGCTAAGATAGCAATGTTGATAGCAAGATTCTTGTTGAAGTGACAGATCATATTGCTCGAAATCGTTGATCAGAATACCAATAATTCCAATCTTGTTATGATAGCAATATTTTTTTCCAAGCAATATTGCTATTTGCAAACAGAATCGACCTGAATATTTCCCTGCAAAATCCGGTTGAAATATTAAGAGAAGTTTTTCTAGGATCTCCAGAATAATGATTCAGAAATATCGCAGGAGCGCTCCTAGAAATATTCTACGGACATTTCTTAGAATATTCTCCATCCTATTCGTGGAATATTTCTAAAACACCCAATAATATTTCTAAGACTGTTCTCAGAACTATTATATATTCTGAGAAACATTCTGGGGATATCCTGAAAAGTATTCTAAGAACCGTGAGGGATATTTTCTTACCACTATACAATATTGAAGAAATATCTACACCCAAAAAAATCTGAAGAGTAATTTCGAATTCGATATATATTCTGACATCAATTAATGACATCTTTATCTCTTCGATATCGATTTGAAGATTCCAAGTCCTCATCGCAGATCATAGCAGTAAACTTATTCATGATTATGAGAAGTATACACTAGCTCTACACGTGATTTGTGAAAAGAATGATGTAATATGTAGCAGGTAAGTCTATAGAGACGTCTATGAAAGGGTTAAGGGGGCCACTGATCAACATCTAAATCTACAAGAAGTGTGTGTTGTAATTGTGCACTGCAGCCAGAGCAATGCGGGAATTTTCTCATGTACTTCAATTCCTGCTAAACCAATGTTTTTACACATAATTACATCCACAAGGGTGCAGCGCAAATTATCCAAATTCGAAGAACAACACATAAACATGAAAAACATGCTGAGTATAAGTTATTTTAGAGCTTTTCTGATATACTTTGAGGTGGTCACTGAAATGAACTTTCAAATGTTGTGATTTTTGCTACTTTCAAGATGTCATAGCTGATGTATTTTATCTTGGACCGAAACGAGTCTAAAGACTGCAATATAAACATTATATTAAAGCAGCATTTCAAAATGAATGTTACTTTCCGTTTACATTTTATTCGATTTCCTTCATTTCACAATTGTTTTATAGAGTCATTAAAGTTGTATTATTTACATCCACAGTACAATTATCGATTTCGTTGTTGTATTTTCATGAAATAAATAACAAGAATATTCCTTTATATTCCTTAACAAGTTCTGAAATGTTTTAATGTGTTAGTTATAAATCTTGTGAGATTTTTCGTACTGTTCTGAAGTATATACAAATAGCGAATAACACAACAAAATATTATTGAAAAGCACAAAAATAGAGCTCTATTATTCAGAAATTCAGGAGTATTGAAAAAAAAATGTGTTTTTCTTTTTACATATATAAAATGAGTACATAACAAAATTGAAATAAATAAATACATATGAAAGCACATTTCAGTTTCATATTTGTCAACTTCTGCATGCTGTTATATTGTGTCGGAAAATATTTTTGATGATGAATTTGGTTTTTCGAAACTTAATTTGGACGATGTTTTGAAAGCAAAATTTCCAGATCAAATTTAAAAATATGAATCTACCTTAAAACTCAAAGGTTTAAGGGGTGAGCTTCAATATTACGTTACAGTCTTCGAGGCCATATCCGACAAGATGTTGACAGTTCAATGACATTCATACAGTGCACATTGTATTGCTGTCTGGCATTCACTGTGTTATGGGATATGTGAAAATAAAAGGGATATGGCATCTCTTTAGTCCTGTTTTTGTGCTGATATTGTACGAGATATACTTCATTCATTTTATGGAGTCAGTGGGTAAGCCATGCAAATTTTACATATTCAATTCTGTATAGATTCAATGTCTAAATACGCGACATTCAAATTCCTACTACTTTCCTAAGGCAATCATCTTTGTAAATAAACTAAACCATAGAGTTTTCGTACCGACGAATCATTTTGGCAATGACGTTTATTCAAGGGTGTCAACCTGAGTCAGTTCTAGTGTCAAAAACTTGACAGAGCTATTCTATGGCCTACCAATCGACTTAATAAAAGTGAAGGGAGTATATGTGATTGGTTGATGGTTTTGGTGATGGAATATCAGCAATCAAATCCCTCAACTAATAATGTGAATTTATCGAAAAATATCACTTTTGTATGCCTTTATTGTGACCTTGAGCCTAGCGGTATTTTACTGAAAAATATTAGAGTTGGTGTGATATTTTGTGATATTCTGACCGCACCAACCTTTTGAGATTTTGCTTGGAATTCAACATAATATGGAATTTCAAAAGAATATGAAATAATATAATAATGAATTTCATAAAAATTTTCAATGTTTCTAAAGAACGAAACCAGCATAAAAACAAGACATTTTTTAATGCCAATCCCAACCTCAAATTATCCTTCTACTTTGGTGCTCTTCTATAGGCTGCCGACTTTTTTTTTTAAATTAAGTTGTCATCAGTGTGCATTCGTAACATAAATTCTTATGGTATATAAATACCTATAGAAACATACCTTCATCATCAGCAACAACGTGTTGAATACGATAAGAAGCATTATGAAATACTCGAAAGGCGTAGACACGACAACTCTCCAAATTTTGTATTTGATACTATTCCGTTTATTTGGCATGTACCTCTCCAAAGGCCTGGCTTGTATTGTAAAATCTATACAAGATTTCTGGGGAATAGAAAAAATAGATATATCAGGATCGTTGATAGAAGGCTTGAAAGCTGCGTTTATGCCAATACAACATAATCGTAATGTAGAGTATTCATGGTATTGGTTTTCATGCGAAAATAAAAAAAAATGAATCTAAGTCCTAGTTGGGGGACTGTAGTGCTCCTAGTTTAAAGTTTATAGTTTGGTAAAAAGTTACATTCCACTGCGAGCTCAAGATATTTTCAGGTTAGGTTTAGACCTCAATCATGAAGCGGAATTCGTAAATGGGTGAAATTCAGCCGTTCAAAATTTTATTTTTCCAATAATTCAAAAATTACAGATTGAACCGAAATGAAATCATAATCAGATCCAACTGACATTTAATATTCTGTTGTGAAAAATGAAGAGTTCAATATCTGCTGCTGAATTTCTTCGATATCTGATGAAGATTTCAGAAAAAAAATTCAACAAGGAATATTTCGAAAAGATACATTTCAATTTACTAATCATAGATTCCAACAAAATTTCAAGAGCTACTGCTTGTTGGGACACTCCCTCTATCTACCAAGTTTCAATCAGATCGTTCCCTGAGACATTGAGGAAACAACCTCAAATGATTATAACTTCGAATCCATTTGGCTGATTTTGCCCATTAACGGAATTAACCTTCACAATCCAATGCGCGACCAATGTTGGAAGTTCCAAATTGTTAGCCCGTTTTGTTCAATAGTTATCGTGCCCTTGAATGAACAGAATAGATTTTGATAAGTCCAACCTTTGCCGTTCGAGATCATTTCCAGGAAATAATTCAGAAGTTAATGACATTCTGACCAAACAATAACAGACGCTGTTCGTTAGAACATGCGCGTAACAACATTAATGACTGCAGTCCAAGCTTAATTGAGTTAATCATGCCAAATGTTTTCGAATACATATGTAAAATGTTCCCAACTGCTCGGTACTGAAATGCTAAAGTACCTTTATTTTTTTGTTTAAAGCTTATTTTGCGAAGATTTTGCATAATTTATTCCATGTTGTTTCGGGATAAACACAGCTTCATGAAATTTAAATGAAATAAATACTCACTTGATTTTTATCTATTTCACCACTTTGAAGTTCCACTTCACCCTGTTCTTGAAACGTAATAATTATCAAGGCTACGAATATATTTACAAAAAAGAATGGAAACACTATGAAATATACAATGTAGAAAATGGACATCTCTATTCGGTAGTTCTGTATTGGGCCTTGGTCAACGTATGTAGCCGCCATCGAGTTCTGTAGCACCCTGAAAATATTGAGAAATAGTATAATATATTATTATATTTATGTTGAATAAATGTTATTATTCAGTGAACGATTATCCCAATTATGATGTAGTCATTATCTTTTTTTATCATTTTCTTTGTTTTGTTTGAATGACTTATCCTATACGTTTATTTGTCTCAGAGGATCAATAAAATTATTATTATTATTATTCAATGGTATGTTCGTTTTACATATACATGACCTACTCAAACTACACTAACACCACTGATACTGTTCTGTGTGTTTTGTTGGGGACTTGTACTCTGTTCGTTGCGGAAATGTTCGGAGTTAGTGTGGTCACAGATAACGACTGCATTGCATAGAGTGAAGTTATCCTCTGTGATGATTACGCATAAATATAATTCAAAATCATAGACATCTGTTGTTGTCTCTGGTTCCTGGAATCGATTTCTGGTTTATTATTTGATGAAATCCAATAATAAAGCTTAGTGATCGATCAAAAAAAAATTGACACCCCTTGAAAAATTTCACGGTTTACATTTTCTAAGAAAAAAAAGTGAAAATTTTTCACAAAGGTTTATTATTTTCCCAGCTTAATGAGCAAATTCTTCAGCAATATTTATCACACTTCCATCGTGTTAGTACCACAAGTGAGAAGTTTGACAATGGAATGAAACAAATTTCAAGATTGTCTGCCAATGTCGGCAAGTAAATATCATTCAATGTTTTTCTGAAGAAAATTCTGAAATGCGAGCAGCCGTATCAAGCCTCTTGCATTTGGGAATATTCATTCAGAAAACTGCGATATTGGCGAACAATCTCTTAAACTGAATAATTTCATTTCTTATTTCAATTCCTACCCGACTGGGAACACTGAAGCTTTTCAAAATTGAATCATACAACTAAAACAGGTGGATCATCGGCTCCTATCTTAGTCTATGGCTCCTGCTCTTAGTATTATATTATCTACAATTGATGAGATTTCCGGTTTGATATTGATTTTTTTGCATATATCCTCCAATTTGTTTTATGATATACATCTTTTATATGCATCCTTATTTCAAAGTCTCAGCACGAAAAATATTGGATTTCGATTGAAACCAGTAACGGATATCCACATGTTGACGGTAATGGGGGTTTTTCCTGAATTTAGGTTATTACTGCAAATGCAAATTTGAATTTGATTATGGGTTTGATTCATCATTTCCCCAAATTGCCTTCAGAAAGTTTTCAGAATCAGATTTCAAAATTGGGGTTTGGGATTTGCCAGGAATGCACGAAGTGACGACGGTGTTTAGTAGAATAGCTGTTTCTGCTATAGAATAATGAAATATTTATTCCTATTCTGTGGTACACAAGTGTTCTTTGTCAATATAATCAAATAATTTCCGTTTGCGATTTGTCAGTAAAATGACAGTATGACAGTCTTCTACTCTAACCAGATCGAAATATCTGTGTTTTCCTAAGCGAAGTGACACATTTGACATCCTTTTCTTTCCGAGAAAGCTGAATTCGACGTTGTCATATCGTGCAATCAGGACAAGTCCCTTTGAATGCAAATCCCCATTTTATTTTTCAGTTTTAGGTGATCAAACATTTTTCAAAAAATACAATATTGAAATTATATGTTTGAAATGTGATGTTCTAAAGGTTTTTCATGAAAATAACTGCCTTTTCGTTTAAAAGAAAAACCCCTATTGAACTACGCAAACCAAAATTGATGAAAACCTCCGATCAACCGAATTTTTTCGAAACGCTTCCTACTCAATTCGCATTCTGCATGTAAAAGTGTTATTCAGTTATACAAGAGTATTTATTGTGATTTCAATGTTTCAAATGATATTTTTCATGGAATTAGTTTTTGTGTTGTGGAAAACCAATAATTTATGAATAATATATAAGTTTTATTCAAGACATTTATGAGCTTCATGATAAAAATTGATCTCGAATCCCGTAATCCGCAGGGTGATTTCTATAAATTATAATTTCTATCCGATTTTCGGTACTTATGTTTCAGATATTGGTAGAGAATACAGAATTGAACTAATTACGAAGTGCCAATATGATTGCATGATCTCCTTGAGATATTGCAGAAATAACATTAAAATCGCAAAAAACAACGAAATTTGGTTCCTTATATCTCAAAAAGTGATTCTCGGATCAAATTGAAGTTTGGAACATTGTTGTTAAATAGTGACCTGAAAATGTGCCAGATTCCGTTGAATTCTCATCAATATTCGCGGAAAAAAATTCAACAAAAATTTAGAAAATTCCGAATAAATATATTTTTGAATTTTCCGATGACTTCATTCACACGAAATTTTGCAGTGAGTTGCGCACTCGTATTTCAAAACTTAATACAAGTTTCAATCTGATCGAATAAGTTCTTCATGAGATATCGAGAAATCAAACTCAAAATTCCAAACGGGCGTTACTCCGAAACTATTCGACCGATTGAGTATTAAACACAATTAATTTGTTCAATACTCAATGGTACTAACGAACTTAACCGGGATATTTGAACATCCAACGCAATCTGTCTGTTTCAAGTCACTAGGTACTTCGGAAGTTAGAACACATACGGACGCACAGAATTGAATTTGACCGAGGATTCTTTTTCAGGGTGTTCAACCCAAACCTTTGAGACCATTTTCTACTCGAAATTCGAAAATAACAGACATCGTGACGAAAATATAACACGCTGTTCTCCAAACACGCGCGTAAAATCCAGGCCACCCCATTCAGACAGGCTTTCAACAATTGTCCCAACAGAATTACACAGACCTATTCAAGGGCAGGTAAAAATTATGAGAAGGGGTGGTTTAGAAACGGTTAGAATGTCTACTTACTGCGGCCATCCTTCCCCAGTTTGTACTGCGAATAGGGTCAACATGGCCAGGGGTACGTTATCGTAGTAAAAGCTTTGCGGACCCCAGACCCTTTGTTCGACCCTTGGTACTTCACTGTCTTCGTCGAAAACGAAATAGTTTCCCCTGAAAATAAATTGTTCGAATTTATAGAAAAGGTTTAAGCCATACATTATGTGGATGTCCTTTTATTGCTTGAAATTTTTATGGGTTCTGAAGAAAAACCCATCAAAAACTTCCGGAAAACAATAAGTTATACCAGTGAAGAGTTAAACACAGACTTCGAACAAAATCGAACGACGGGTTGCCCTCGTAAACAAAACAAAAATAATAATGAATCCTTAAATTCTGTCGGGATATTTCACAGATTTGATTCGCCAGTAACATGTCTTTTTCATATAATATTCGATGAATTCGATCGTGAAAGTTATGTTCCTGCACTAGGTAGTAAAGCTGTATATTCCAAGGATGCAAAGCAGTTCCTAAGTTCTTCCATATTCTTTCCAAATTCCAAATTCATATTTAGGTGCTCATATTCTGTATGAAATCATTCAATTCAGAATATATTTCAAATTTGAGAAAAATATGCGACGAACAAATTTGCATCTTTGGACAATGCAGCTTTCCTACCTAGTGCGGAATATTCTCACTACTTTTGAGCCAAATTTCGATTATGCTCTTCTTCCAAAATGTTTTCTAGGAAAACTCGAGGTGTGCCAAAGAAATTAAAACCGCTGAATAATGACATATTATTGAAGAATCTGAAAGGAATGAAAGTTTTGGAAAAGCAATGAATAGGGTGTTTTTTTTTCAACTGCACAATTAATCTGAACTTCTGAAATTATCACAATCACAACCCTTATTTTGGGAGATTGATGCGATTATTGAATGTACTCATTCAGATTGTCCTACACTGCAAATTTCATCAAAATTGGATGAGCCATACCAAAGTTATCAATGGAAGTATAATCGATTGGAGCGAAATTTCGAAATTATATTTTTTTGAAAAAATTTTCTCGGAAAACTAAAAGTGTGCCAAAAAAATTAGAAACTCTCAAATAATGACTTATCATAGAAGAATCGTGAACAGATAGAGTAGTTTAGGAAACGCGATGTACAGGGTGTTCGATCTGCACAATTGATCTGGATTCATCACAATAGCAACCGCTTATTTTGAGAAAAACTTTAAAATTAATGAATGTGCTCATCAATATTATACGTCGCTGAAAATTTCATTAAAATCGAATGAGCTATACAAAAGTTATCAATAAAAGTAAAATCGGTCGTATTCTCAATAGAGACCCCCAACCATAAACCAAACATTGTTTCGAGACTGTCTTGACTAGTGTGAACTTAACCCAAAATCTGACGGTCTCCTCCGGAATCAAACTGTATATGCTTCATTATTGTATCGATAAAAAATATATAAATGTCGTTCATTAACATTTTTCAACTCTAAACCGGTTTGCCTAATTTGGTCAATCAAAACCTTGATAGGCAAATATCTCTACGCAACTAAACCTGAAAATTTCAAGTTGCTAGCACATTCCATTCTAAAGTTATCGTGACCAGACACAGAGGGCTGGCTGGTCAGAATCTATTTCAGCATCGGATTCTTTATCAGCGCTTGTTCAAGACCATTTTCGAGAAAAAATTAAGAAATTTCAGACATTTGGGCGAACTGATAGCATGCTGTTTTCAAGGGCATGTGGGCAAAAAGACCGTATAGATTTTGAACGAGGTCAGTGGAAATCGTCTATATTACATTATGAGAAATTGGAAATGGTTTCATGGAGAAGAAAGAGCTCCAGTAGTAATAAATAACATTGTGAAACAGCTGTAGTCATTCTACTTGGATCCGCTTCTTCGGTGTAGGTGTTTTGGTTGATTGGGTGATAAGCTCTGATCAAGGGGGAATATTTGTTGATTTATCGACGGATATTCGTCCTTGTGGTTATGTTATTATGAGAAATGTTTCATATTTAGACAAAAACCTATATAACTGAAGAAATACAAGACAACAAATGAAACATAAGAACAAACTAATTATATTCAAATACACAAATCGTTACTTACTGGCACGTGGCTTCAGTTATCTTGCTCTTATCGGTGCAGTAGAAAAACTTCCCATTGAACAACTGAACAGCAATCACAGCAAATATAAACTGAAATAATATATACACTATGAGGATATTTATCACATTTTTTAATGAGTTCACTAAGCAGTCGAAGACCGCTTTCAATTTGGGCACTCTTTTAATTGTTTTTAAAGGTCTCAGTACTCGAAGCACTCGCAACGATTTCATGGTTGCTAGATTCGCCGAAGCCGCACTCTTTTCCGAATATCTGAAACAGAAAAAGAAATTTAAGAAATCCAGGCTCACAAGAAATGCAAGGATGTGAGTTGAACCACCTTTTTATCAAACCTAAATTGATTAGTACATGTCCGAACGAAAGTTACGCCTATGGAAAATCTAATAACTGACATCCTAAATTCGAACAAAATATATCTATGTACTCTATTTTTCGATGGTTCAAGAATGACAGAATGACTTCAGGGGAATTACTAGCCCTAAAACACGAGGCGGCAGTCGATAGAGATTTGTCAACTAGAAAGGTGCCTGTTACATTTCAACTTAGTTATCTTTGTTTATCGACACCATTTTGAACGCTGTTATATACTAACTGGCAAAAAAAATGCAACACCCAGAAGGAGCTGCTCAAATTTAAATTTTTTTTTTGGTAAAACATAGATAGTATGGCAAGGAATAAATGATTAAAATTTGGAGGAAAAAACCCGAAGGGTTTACAATTTTTTTTAATTAAATTTCTTAATAATGTGTTTGTCCACCGCGGTTATCTATACACTCCCCAACACGTCTTGGCATTGATGCAAGAAGATGATCTACTTCTTCTTGAAGGATATTATCTCAATCTAGATGTACTTCATGTCTCAGAGCCGTGCCAAAGTCCGTGGGGCCTGGGGTAAATTTCTAAGCCTTCTACCCAGGGTGTCCCAAACATGCTCTATGGGCGATAGATCGGGGGATATGGGCGGCCGTGGCAAAAGATTCACACATGTCGCTTCAAGAAAGTTCAAACTAATCATAATCTTGCTGAATATTGGATTCTGAAGCCGGTTAAGGTAAGGGAGAACATATGGCTCCACTATTTCTTGAAGGTAACGCAGCGCTGTCATGTTACCTCGAATGAAGACTAAAGGTGATCTACTTGCATGTGCAATAGCACTCCATACCATAACGCCCACTGTCCAGTGTACATAACGCTCAACATCAGAATGAGCATGTGCACCCAAGGAGAATCGAGATTCATCAGAAAAGACTACCTGATGCCCAACTTCGCCTTCCGTGAACCAATAATTCGACCTCTTTCAAATTCACTTAAATCCGAGTGTTATAGCAATGTTTGTTATCATGGACTTCCATAATCGATGATTTTAGAGCTGACAACATTGTATTTTGTGACTTTAGAGCTACAAGGAAGAAGAAAATAACCCTACTTCGTGAGTTTTTTTATGATTTCGCATACATAACCTCTATCTACTGCTTTCAGTAAACACCGACATGAAAAATGTTAGAAAACGAAAAGAGTCAAATTGACCAATAATCAATTTCCTGGATATCAATAGAATATTAGTTGCCAGAAATCAAATGCAGCAATTTTATTCAGGCGTTGATAATTCGAAATTCAATAAACTTTTTCTTTGGCACCTCAAAGGGATTGCTGTTGTTGAGATGATTAGAATAATCATCTCAACTGTTTTCTACTATGCCTGTATATTAGTCTAAGAATTTTCCTTGAAATGAAATATTCTAAAGAACCTTGAACACATTTACATAAGCATATAATTTTTTTTATTCATATAAACCAATTAAAGTCAAATCGACCAATTTCCTGGATACCATAGAATATTGATTCCCAGAAATCAAATGCAGCAATTTTATGCAGGCGTTAATGATTCGAAATTCGATGAAATTTTCTGTTGGCAATTCAAAGGGATGTTGTTGAGATCATTAGAATAATCATCTTAGTTCTTGCTTACTATGCCGGTATTTTACTCCAAGAATTTTCCTTAAAATATAATATTCAAGAGAACCTTGAACACATTTCTAATAGCACATACTTCCCTATGTTCAATATTTTCGAATTCTTGGAAGAAATGATACTGAAACAAATGGATCTCTGTAAGATTCCCTTTTCAACCTATCTTGTTATTAAGCATAGCAATTACTATTTTGAGGTTACTAAGATAGCAATATTGATAGCAAGATTCTTGTTGAAACGACAGATCATATTGGTCAGAATCGTTGATCAGAATACCGATAATTCCAATCTTGTTATGATAGCAATATCTTCTCCCTAGCAATATTGCTACTTACGAACAGAATCGACCTGATTATATTGAAATAGAATGAGAAAAACATTGAAATATGATCATTCCGAAAAACTCCCAGAAGAAGATAAGTATATATACTCACATCACGTCGAATACTATCGATCCGAGAGCGCAGATCACGACTACCGCGTCCATAATGTTCCAGAACTCGCGCAGGTAGGAGCCTGGATGCAGGATGATCCCAAGATCGATGATCTTGAGGAACATTTCGACGGCAAAGACGCCAGTGAAGGCGTAATCGAACTGATCGAGTATGTGGTTACGGAAGGATTCCTCGTTGATAGGATCCTCCGCTGCCAGGGCCATGGAACTGAGGCAGATGACGATCATGATGAAAAAATCGAAGTAGCGGAGGTTCACCACCCAATGGGCCCCTCTTCTTATACTGAAAAGGAAGATATATATTTGTAGTTGTTGAGGGCACCGCAAAGTGCTCCTAAGCACGAGACTTCTCCTGCGCACTGCTAGTGCTTCCATGTTCTGCAAGCATATCGGGCACTTTTTGGTGAGTGATAACTATAACATTGGTAGTTGTTGAGCGGAATCCATATCGATGTCAAATATCTCCAACAAAGTTTATTATTTAGAAAGCGACAAAATCACGGATATGAAGTCGAGTTTGAGCGGGCTTATCTGAATACATAGTCAAAGTGGTTATCCATCTAGCGGTGTTCAGGTACACTCTAGTGTCTGTGAGGGTTTGCGGTGCTCGAAAGCACTTCAGTGCCCTTACTCACTTTGTGGTGCTGGAAAGCATTTTTTAGCTCACTAAGGAGTGAGCTTTCGAAGCACTAAGCACTCTTCCCATATATTGCTCGCAAACATAGTGCTTGGAAGCACAAAAGTGCTCAGATTACTTAAATCAGCATCAAGCTCAGTGTTTCGGACAGCTCTGATATTATAAAGGGTATTCCAATAAGAGGTGTTATTTTGAATAGCCCGCTATTTCGATAGATGTCACTTTTAAAACTGTAATTTTTTGACATTTGACAAGTATAAACTACGCCATTAATAAAAATAGAACGATACACACTTCAACAACGCATTGAAATTATTAAAATTCACTATAAAAATTTGGCAGAGACGATTCGTAAATCTCGAACATTTTTAGGTCGTCGTGAAGCACCTTGTCGGACCGCAATAAAGAAATTGGTGGAAAAATTCGAGCTGTTGGGACAAGTTAGTTATGTGAAGAATGAAAGCCGTGCACGTCGCTCAAGAACAGCCGAGAATATTGCTGCTGTAGCCGAAAGTGTTGAAGAAAACCCAGGTTTGTCCATTCCTCGTCGTTCTTTGGAATTAGGCATTCCACAAACGTCATTACACCGTATTTTGCATAAAGATTTGGTTCTTAAGACTTATAAAGTTCAGTTAACACAAGAACTCAAGCCGGCCGATCATCAACAACGTCGTGTCTTTGCTGATTGGGTCATTGAAATGCATGAAAATGATCCGGAATTCCATCGAAAAATCATCTTGAGTGATGAGGCCCATTTCCACCTCGGTGGCTTCGTCAACAAGCAAAATTGTCGCATCTGGGGCTCGGAAAACCCGAAAGTTATTGTTGAAAAGCCTCTCTATCCTCAACGTGCGACTGTTTGGTGCGGTTTATAATCCGGCGGAGTCATTGGACATTACTTTTTCGAAAATGAGGCTGGATCAACAGTAACGGTGAATGGATTGAGCTATCGAGAGATGATTAATGATTTTTTATGGCCGGAATTGGATGGTATTGATCTGGACAACGTTTACTTTCAACAAGACGGTGCTACGAGCCACACAAGCAACGAAACTATTGATCTTTTGCGGGAAAAGTTTCCGGACCGTGTTATCTCCCAAAGAAGTGATCACAATTGGCCACCGAGATCTTGTGATGTAACACCTTGCGACTTCTTCCTGTGGGGCCACATGAAAGAGAAGATCTACGCCAATAGCCCAGCGTCGATTCAAGACCTCAAAGATGGAATTCGTGAGGTTATCGAGGACATAGGGCAGCCACTTTGCGATTTGGTTATGGAAAATTTCATTAAAAGGATATGGTCCTGTAAGCGTGGTCGTGGTGGTCATTTGCCTGATGTTATTTTCCAATATTAATGGCATAGCTTCTTCTTTAAAATGAAATAAACATCCGATCATTTGTATTGAAAAATGGTATTTTTCTTTGAATATCAAAATAACACCTCTTATTGGAAAACCTTGTATTTAAAGCTCATTTCTTCCAAATGGTTTATTGACTTATTACTTCGAATAACAATATCCAATAGGAACTTCATGCACTTTCCGCTGATCATCTCTACAGTTGTATAATAATGAAATAAAATAAAACTTACGAATTAGTGGGGGACAATATGAACATGCTTGAGTATGGCAGCATAGGTTTGGGACCAATAATTTCTTGTTCTTCTTCCGGAGGTTTCTCCTCTTTCTTCTTTTTCCTCCTCACTGGACTCGAAGCAACGTCTATCCTCTGGTTGGAACCTACTTGAAATATAAGGAATAAATAAAATAAATATTTCCTCAACCCAATAAAACACTTTCAAAGAATATACCCACCATCGCCTTGCAGTGCCTCCATCTCTTTTTCCAGTTCTTGAGCTTGCTTTTCCTTGTTCTCCTCCGCTTGTTCTTCCTCAGCAGCTGTTAACTCCTGAGCATTGGCCAAGTTGTCAACGGCGATAGCCAAGAACACGTTCAGTAGAGTGTAGTTGCCGAATAACATAAGGACTATGAAATATAGAGAATATATCATTCCTCCATTGTGAGGTCCTCCTAGAGCAACTATGCCGTGGTACATTACTTCGTTCCAATCTTCACCAGTGAGGATCTAGAAGAAATAGTTGATTATATACCCAATCCTATATGTTTCAAAACCATCACTTACCTGAAACACTGTAAGCAACGCTATCGCGAAGGTGTTGAAGTTCGTCGGTGGCGTTCCCTCCTCAAAATTGAACTCTCCTCCAAACAGCTGCATACCCAAAAGGGCGAAGATGAGTATGAACAAGAAGAGAAGGAACAACAGGGAGATGATGGACCTCATCGAGTTGAGCAACGAGATCACGAGATTGCGCAGGGATGACCAGTATTTGGTCACCTTGAATATCCTCAGCAGCCTCAAGGCTCGTAGCACCGACAACCCGAATGAGCCTCCCTTGACCTCTGACCATATGACCTCGAATATAGAGCCGGATATAACTACGCAGTCGAAACGGTTGAAGGCAGATTCGAAATATATTCTTGGTCCAAGGGCGTATATCTTGACGAACATCTCTGTTAAAAACAAACCAAGAAAAACGTATTCGGCGATATCTGAAACAAAAGTATCTGGATAAGCAGTTCATCAAGGAAAACCTCAAAACAAGACAATTACAGTTAGCTGTATTGGTTTGATATGCTTTGTCGAAAGACAACCAACATTGCACCCTAGATTAGATTAGATTATAGGAGAAGCTATAAGGCCTTGCATACGTCGCAAACAGCGTGTATCAATTCAAGAGACCACAATGTTGTAGCATTGTATAAAGACAACATAGTAGGACAACCTCCCTGCTAATATCGTTACCCGAAAAAGATACTCGAACTAGATGGCGTCACCGTCGAAAGATACTCGACGTCAATAAGGTCGAAAATCGCATGCTATAGTATCACAGGGCCGGCAGATTAGAGATTCTGAGAATCCTAGTTTTCGGGTAGGCAATAGCCATTTGATATAACGAGTTTAGGCTTTAGTCCGTTTCTTTTCCGTCGCTTACTGTGAACTACTTATCGTTAATACGATTTTGAAGTTTATGGGCAATATTTTGTAGATTTTGAGGTTCGAACAAGAGGAAATATTTCTAATCACCTCTAAAATAAAAATTTTAGAATTTTGGATTTTGGGTAGGCAAATACCATTCGATTGAACGAATTTGTATTAAGTCCATTTCTTTTCCATCGCGCACTGTGAATGAACTTCGTATCGTTAATATGATTTTGAAGATTATGGGCAAAATTTTGTAAGTTTCGAAGATTGAAAAATATTTTATTTTTCGCTAATCACCATTGGAATGAAAATTCTAGGCAAGTGCTGACGTGAGGTCAGGAAATTTTCCTCATCTAAAATTTTATTTTATTTTTTCGAAAATATACAGATTTAATTGAAATCGAGTAGGTAGTTGACTGAAAAATGACAGCCAGAAAGTTCATAAGAGATTTCGTGATATTCATTATATTATGATAGAAAGATGAATATATGATAAGTATTTGAAAAAAAAAATTTTTACGCGTTGGTTCTAGGGAACATCAGCGCGTTATTGTTTTCTTAAAATGTCTGTAATTTTCGAAGTTCAAGCCGAAAATGGTCTAAACTACTCTGAACGATTAGGTTGGACTCTCTGGAGAAGAATCGGTGGTCAAATTCAATTCTGTCCTGCCGGCCGTCCGTCCGTATCTACTGTAACTTATTTCCAAGGAAACGACTGAGCGACTTGAAATTCTCGAATTTTGTTTGTAGTCCAAATATCTCGATTTAATTCGATTATAGGTGAAATCAGCCAGGCGGTTTCGGAGTTATGCCCATTCTAAATTTTGGAGTTTTTACGGGCTTGTTCTAGGAAACAGCACGTTATCATTTCGTTACGATGTCTGTAATTTTAGAATTGTTTTCTTCAATATCTCGGAACGTACTGATACCAGCTTGAATCTCCGAAAATAGTTGAGGAATACTAACTTGCAACTTGGTGCAGAATGTTATGGGTATCCACAGGCTAGGAAATTAAAAAAAAAATCTGATTTTTGTTCGAAAATACCGGATTTTCGGAGAGTGAATCAGATTAAAATGAAATTTGGCACATACCAATTTTCAGTTCGATCCGTGATTTATTTTCAGGAATGTCAAATTACGTGGCTATTTGAAATTTTAACATAATTTCTTGAAATCTCTGTATGAACTGACGCTAATCAAGTTAAAACTTCATAATGAGTTCGAAAATACCGACGTGTAGAAAATGAAAAAAAAATTGTTCTTCGGAGAATTTTCCATATGTTTGTTGCAACAAACTGTTCTTTTGAAAAACATTCATTCGGCTGCGATAGATTTTGCCACAGACCTTGAGGTGTTCAAAATTTCAGTTTGATTGGATATTTATAGTCGGAGCTATAAGGAAAAAATATTTCAAATATTTTGCTGATGCTGATGCGCAAACTTGGGCAAAATTTCTTGATGATCGTTTCATCAGAACAATTCACGGGAAGGAATAATTCCAAAATTTTGTTTTCAAGTATTATATATTTTGCGATCATATTAGATGGTCCTCACGAAATTCTGAGCCACCTAAACGCTGTCTTTTTGCGCGCATGTTCTAGGGGAACACCGTGCTATCGTTTTATCCAAATGTGTGTAATTCTCAATGATTGGCCCGAAAATAGTCTCCAGACTGTACTCACTGATTACGAATCCGGTGTCAAAATCGATTCTGTCCGGCCGGCCGTAGACACGATAACTATCGAACGGAGCCAGCTAGCAACTCGAAACTTGCAGGGTAGTTTGCGCATCGGAATGCCGCGGTTAAGTTCGTTGATGGGCCAAATCGGCCGAATAGTTTCGGAGTTATAGCCCTTTGAAATTTTGAGGTTATTTCCCCCATATTTCAGAAACTACTGGAGCGATTGGATTGGAACTTGGCAGTTAGTTAAAGCATAACAACGCGCAACTTTCAGCAGAATTTCGTTGAAATAATTTACTCAATTCAAAAATTTTATTGAAAAAAAATTTTTTTTTCTGGAACTTTTGTTCATATTCGAGAACAATTTCAGTCATACCTTGAACTTCATATTTCACAGCAGTGTACCAAATTTCAGTTCGATACGATCATAATTTTTGTAGATATTGGAAAAAAATATGTCGATTTTCGTGGTTTTCTTCTCGATATCGTTGTTTTTTTCGGTATAACTCAAGAAATACTTATTCTATCGTGATAAAACTTCGCAACTAGTTTGAAGATGCTGGAAGACAAACTTTTGCAGGATTTCGTGATGATCATATCATTAGAACAATTTAAAAAAAAATTTCAAATGATTTTTCTGTTCGTATATTCAATATTCTGTGATCTTCTTATCATATTATCCTGATTAAATTTTGAATGAACCTTCGAACTGTAATTTTTCGATAACGTACTAGATTTCAATTCGATCTGATCTGTTTTTTTGGGAAATATTGGGAAAATAAAATTTTGAATGGGTATAACTGCGGAATCATTGGGTGGATTTTACCCATTCACGAATTCGGCGCGCCTTCGTTATTGAGGTCCAAACCTTATCTACAAATATCGAGTTTCTAAGTTGTTTCTTCCGGAAGTTTTTGTGTTTACGGTTGGCCGTTAGGCATAGAAATTCGATATTTGTAGAGAAGGTTTGGGGCTTAATTAGGAAGGTCGAAAACGTGAATGGGCCAAATCCGCCCAATGATTCCGTAGATGTACCCATTCAATTTTTTTTTTGCAATATTTCCAAAAATACCGATTAGATCGAATTGAAATCCAGTACTTTAGCAAAAAAATTTCAAAAAGCACAGCCGTGAAGGCAGCAACTTTTGCGCGCATGTCCAATGTAGGTGACCGCTTCAGCAACGAATTTGAACGTGCGCGCAAAAGCTGCTGCCTTCACGGCAGTGCTTTCTGAAATTTTTTTCTGATAAATTACTGGATTTCAATTCGATCTGATCTGTATTTTTGGAAATATTGGAAAAATAAAATTTTGATTGGGTATACCTACGGAATCATCGGGTGGATTTTACCCATTCACGAATTCGACCTTCGTAATTAAGCCCCAAACCTACTCTACTCTTCCGAAAGAAACAACTTAGAAACTTGATATTTGTAGAGAAGGTTTGGACCTTAATTACGAAGGCCGAATTCGTGAATGGGTAAAATCCACCCAATGATTCCGTAGATATACCAAATCAAAATTTTATTTTTTCAATATTTCCAAAAATACAGATCAGATCGAATTGAAATCCAGTACTCCATCGAAAGTAACAGTTCGAAGTTTCATACAGAATTTAATGAGGATGATATGATGAGAAAATCATAGAAATTTTTTTTTTCAAATTGTTCTAATAACACGATTATCACGAAATTTTGCATAAAGTTGTCTTTCAGCATCATAAAACTAGCTGTGAAGTTTAATCAGGACTGAATCAGTATTTCTCGAGTTATACCGAAAAAATCAACGATATCGAGAAGAAAACCTCGAAATTTGACATATTTTTTCCCCATATCTCCAAAACTTATGATCGTATCGAACTGAAATTTGGTACACTGCTGTGAAATTAGAAGGTCAAAGTGTGAGTATAATTTTTTTTGGATATGATGAATGGTTTCCGAAAAAAAAATTTTTTTGGAAAAAAATTTCGAAAAAAATTTTTTTTCAAAATTACTGACAATATGATCCTGACGAAATTTGGGCGTCGTTGTACTCCACCTAACTGCCAAGTTTGAATCCAATCGCTATGGTAGTTTCTGAAATAAAAAATAAATAACTTCAAAACTTCAAATGCCTATAACTCCGAAACTATTCGATCGATTTGGCCCATTAACGAACTTAACCGCGGCATTCCGATGCGCAACCTATGCTGAAAGTTTCAAGTTGCTAGCTTGCTTCTGTCGACAGTTATAGTGTCTACGGCCGGCCAACCGGCCGGCCGGCCGGCCGGACAGAATCAATTTTGACACCGGATTCGTCATCAGTGAGTCCAACCTAGTCGATTGAGACCATTTTCGGCTCAATCATCCAAAATTACAGACATTTGGACAAAACGATAGCACGCTGTTCCCCTAGAACATGCGCGCAAAAACCTAGAAAAGCACTGCCGGTAAGGCAGCAGCTTTTGCGCGCTTTTCCAAAATCTTCACCAAAGCGGGCATCTCCATTGAACATGCGCGCTAAAGCTGCTACCTTCACGGCAGTGCTTTTCTAGGTTTTTTCAATCAAGAACTTGATGTCGATTCGAGCCAATCTGTATATCGGAAATATTGGGAAAAAAAAATTCAGTTGATATATCAGCGGAATCATCGGGTGGATGTTCCCAATTCGCCAATTTTTTCTTCGTAATTGAACTCCTGACAACCTCTAAGTAAATTCTATCGGTAGTTATTGCGTTTACGATCGGTGTTTAGCAAAGCCTTAAACACAAAATTTTGAGTTCCGATTTTTATTTATAGATAAGAGTAAGCTTAGAGGTTAATTACGAAGCAGAATCCATGCGAATGGGTAAAATCCACCTTATGTTCATTCTTATTCAAACATTCTTATTCAAATTATTATTTTCTCAATATTTCCTGAAGTACACAGATCGGATCGAATTGAAATCTAGTATCGGATTGAAAAATGATAGCTTGAAGGTACATGAAGAATTTTGTGTGGAATAGATGAAAAGAATAACGTCAAATCTTTCCGTCAGTAAGTGAAAAATCTTGAAAATTTCAATAATTTCTTTGGAATTTGGTTTAAACCTCTAAATTAATATTCGACCACAGCGTCGGCTTGTTCCGATATATATTTTCGGGATATTGGACAAAAATTATTCCTATTGAACAAGCGCCTGAAAGCTTGGTCTGACGACAAGATCCTCACGAAATTTCGCATAATTTAACGCATTTGCCGTTTGATTATGATAAGATCAGTTTTTTTTGAGTATATTCTGGAAATAAACAACAATAACGAGGAATATGAAAAAATTTTCTTGATTATCTCCGAAAATGGGAAACACCAAATTTCAATAAAATCATTGAAATTTTCAAGATTTTTTTCACCTATTCAAAATGATCGAAAAATAGCGATGCCACGATGTCGTATTCATTCCAATAAATATTATGTGACAAAGTTTCATTTATACGTGAAAGACTTCAATGAAAAATTCACCATGTGAACCATTCCGAATCAATAATTCCAAGAAAAATTGGACCGAAAAGAAATTCAGAGCGATTGCTGTTATAACAAAGAAGGATGGAAGGGCTTTTTCTATTTACATTTACTAGGCTTAAATAATAAATAAACCCGTTTTAAGTACGTGCACGTAGCTCAGCGCCCCTGTTTGTCAGATCCCCGGGAATCAGAGAATTATCCGTCTGACTTGAACAAAGATCTGATCTTTCCACAATGACCTAACTTAGGTAAAATAAGTGGACCGAAGTTCCAAAACACTTCCGAAACACCTTACCCAGCAGGTATTGGACGCATGATATTTCTAATGGGGATGATTGAGGAAATCTAGAATATCTATTAAAAAATTTGCAGTTTCGATCTGCTAAGAGAGAATTAGTGTTATTTCTGTTTGATGTGGAAAGAACAAGCCATAGAGAATATAAGGCACCATTTTTCTGTTTTCATTTTCGACACATTTATCATCGATAAATTAATTGTTTCGGAAAGGCCGAACTCAAGAAGTTATAAAAGAAAATCGATAAAATCACTAAAAGGTACAATACGAATACTTGAAAATATTAGAAAATATTTAAATAATTGCTTGCACGAATGTATCCCATACCCACTATCCGTACAGAACATATCCTCAAGCCGTCCCTGGAATTTCTAATGCTTTTCATATGAATTTATAACGAGGGCGCCTCTGTACGGGCTCTTATTTCAGAGATTTCAAATATTTTCGCTAGATGTCGCTTGAAAACGTATGAATTCGTTTTTCCATAGGGTTGTCCTACTATGTTGTCTTTATACAATGGTTGTAGCCTAGAGGTCTTTTCTTCGCCGCGGCACGTTATGTCAATGATTAGGTACATCCACTATAGAGCGCTCGACCAGGGGCGCTATTTTCGAGTCATCCGAATAACTTTCGCATGCGAAAGTGAGGTCTAGATTTGGCCAAATGCGACAGTTTGGCAACGTGTGTTTTTCCTTAGAATTTGTATTTGTAGGCAATCCTAATTACATGCCCTAAGGAGACATGACATACAAACGAAAACACAGTGGATACTTTTTAATGTTTCTGATGGATTTTACAGTTTTAAATTGTTTTTATGGGCACTTCTTCTGATTTAATGATTATTTCTGGACAACTTTGCTGCGACTACCGTGCACCGAAACTTATCAGTCAGCTTCTCCCGGAAATAAAGAGGATTAATAGTGTTGGTTTATTCAGGAAACTTGTCAATAGAGTGGATAATTTCTTACGGAAGAACAAGACTGCATGTTTATATCAATCAGAAGGATAGATGAGGTGGGATTGATGAAGGGAGTTTATGATTTTGTGTTTTGGTAGATTGTGATATTTTTTTTTGTTGAGTTTTACCAATCAGTAGAAGATATACGATGACATCACATTTTTTCTGGGTTTGGTTGTTCTTTTTTGTACTGTACGTTTTCCTTTACTCCATACTGTACTCCATGTATCTACTAGACTGTAATTAATTCGGTGAATAAATATTATTATTATTATTATTCTTGTGAACTAATACTAGTGACGGAGTGAATATCTGAAAGTTAATGTTCAAAAGACGATGTGGATTGAAGCCTTCTTAAACAATGATTGAAGGTAAGATATACAGAGTGTAACAGCCAAATGGAATAAATTCGATAACGAATAAATGAGGGTGTGTTAGGAAAAACGCTCGGACACGTCGATTTGTAATTTTAAATGCGCATAGTTTTCAAGAAAATAAAATTATATAGGGTGTTCCATGCGACCGTGGCCTATACCAACTTTCTTATTTCAAATGTAACCCCCCGTATATTATTTATTTTTTGGATTCTTCAGAAAATTCTAGACATAATTCATGTACAATGTCCTATACCTATTTTCAACTTTTTCGGAAATATTAAGTGTTTTCAGAAATGTTGAGTAACGTTAGGAGACAATTCTACGCCAGATTAGCATGTTGCCATGACGTTCGCGGCGAGCATTTTGAACATTTCCTACATTGACATTAATGTTTTTTTTTTAATTATTAAGAAATAATCAGTATTACTTATTAGGTTTTAAGTGTAATGTACCGAATTTGTGAAATAAAATAATTTTTTTTATTCAAAACGTTGATTTTTGAACTAAATCTGAAAACACTTAATATTTCCGAAATAGTTCAAGATAGTTATAGGACATTGTGCATGAATTGTGTCTAGAATTCTCTGAAGAATCCAAAAAATAAATAATATACAGGGGGTTGCATTTGAAATAAGAAAGTTGGTATTGGCCACGGTCACATGGAACACCCTATATAATATTATTTTCTTGAAAAATATGCGCATTTAAAATTACAAATCGACGTGTCCGAGCGTTTTTCCCAACACGCCCTCATTTATTCGTTATCGAAATTATTCCATTTGGCTGTTACACTCTGTATATTATATTGTACCCAAATTCTATTTGTAATATTCATCATTAGTTCTGTTTTAGGTATCAAATGGATATATGGTCACTTGAATGTCTGAAATCAATTACTCAGTGCTTCAGAGGAATTGAATTATGCTGTGAATATACCACATACTACATGCTCAAAAACTGTTAGTAATTCATATGTATAGAATATAAGTAACAAAACAAAACAAATGGAGCATATACAATATGGAGTGTTTTATTTACAAATTCATGGTTGAAAGGATGTAGGTATTTTCTGAATACTGAACAAGGAAAGTATTCTAAATACCAAATTTGAACTGTATTCTTGATGATCACAACAGAAGTTGCATGTATAGTTAAATTGAACTCAAATGGAAATTTTATAGGTACTCAGTTCATCAGAAATCCACTTAAACTAGATTAATTAGTCTCAGTCTGTGCTCATTTGCAGGAGAATTTTAATTTTGTTCAAATTGGGGTTTTCTCAAAAATGAATAAATTTTTTTCGGTTAAAATATAGTTGATTAATATTATACAGGGAATAATTTTTGCAGAAAAATCATAATGGCACTGCAACAAAATGATATTGTTGAACGTGTTCTATATAAATAATCAAGTTTTGGTGGATTGAACTGAAAACTTTGGTGGATTAAACTGAAAACTAATGATTTTCCACCTTCCCTACGCTCACAAAAATTAATTTTCCATATACAAACGCAAATTTCTCTGAAATAGTTTTTGAATGTTTCACCATCAAATGAGGGTACATATTAACATTGTACAAATATACAATGATATTAGCATATTTGTTAATGAATTTAGGTTCCATAAAGGGTGAAAAAACTTGATTGGGATTATTTTAATATCTACCTCGTTCTCGCTTTTTCTACTTTTCAGAATCCAAGAAAATCCTATATATAGCGCCGAAAATGTGAAAAATTAAAAGGGTAGCTAATCATAAATCAAAAAAAGTTTTTTCTGGATCAACTATTCCATCCGGGAAGAAAGTTTTTTTGAATAAAATTTGACATTCTTTATTGAGTATGGATAAAATACTTTTCAACTGCGGGAAGTGAATAGCTTTGCTCTATGGATTAATACACGGTTCTTGAAATAGAGAAAAAAAATTTGCTGTGCACATAATTTCTACATATTAGTGAATCCGCATGCGGATTTGAATCCACCTGCCTCGATCCATCCGATGTATTTCAGTCGAAAACGAAGCTATGCATATGAGTCATTTTTGTACCGTGCAAAGTAATCAGCTCAACTAAAAATTAAGGCATTTTATCATTTCCCCCCTTTTTTGTGGTCATTTGGCTTTTTCATATCCAAAAGTTATTTTAGAGTTCAGAATAATAATTGAAACATTCAAAATTATAATGAAAAAGGTGTTTTCATGAATAAATATTGCCCAAGCACACCGTGAGACGAAATGAATTCGGATGAGCTCGAAAATGGCGCCCCAGGTCGGCGCCCAGGTTTTGGTTGACTGTAAATGTGTTTACTAGATGTGTTGTGATTTCATAACCTGTGATTTTGGCCTGTCACCGGAGTGACCTGTTTTAAATCCTCAAAATTTGACGCGATTTTTAGTCACAGGGCCAATCGACGGAGCGGGAGCGGAGTGATTCAGTCACAGTCAGTATTCTTTCAGGGACTCTGAGGAAGAGCCGTTCGCGGACTGCTTTTACTCATTAACCATTCTTCGTTGTTGAACTCGAGGTCTCTGATAATAACTGATTTTGTGGGGTTTTTAATTGAACAGATGGCCCTGGTTTATCGTTAAGTTTATCAAAAATGTACACATTTGTTTGCGATTCACAATTATAGCTATATTATCAATTTCATTTCATAGATTGCAATGATGTTCTTCCTTGTGTCATGTAAGTATGTTATCGAACTGGAGCTCTTCAACTGCCACGAAATTTTTCTCCCTTTGTTTGATGTAGGACGTTAGCGTCTTGTGGGTGGCGCTGTGAAATTTTATACTTAGGGCAAGTCATCCAACATGTACTAAGTATCTAGAATACTCTTTGCATTACCAAGGTGAGTCGGTCTGATGATCTCTAAGACCTGTAAAACTGCAGGAACCGATTTTCTTGGATATCGCTTCTTCAGTGCAGGGGCAGGGGGATATTTCTTGATTTATGGACAGGTATTCGTCCTTGTGTCATGTAAGTGTTCATATCGTTATTCATTTGTGTATAGATTTGTAACGCTCACAAATATAACATAACTATACTCACAAAGAAAATCCGTCAAAAACTGCGGCTGTCCATGGTACTCTATAGCAACACATATGGTGTTGAAGAAGACTAAAACGATGACGAACCAGTAAAAACTTTGTGATTTTACCAGACGTCTTATCCCAAATCTGAACCTCTTCTCCGCTCTCCAGAATCTTGCGCAGCCACTCTGTCCCTGTACTCTGGATTTGAGGTAGGAGGACTTCCCAAAACCTGTCAACAATTCTAATTTCAAAATGTGGCAAGAAAACTACATAGGCGAAAGCTCGTTGCGATCGAAAAATTTTTGCTATTTCTGCTCGAACATAAGTGTCATGATTCGTGGATAATTATGAGAGAATAGAAATTATTCCTCATCGATTTTGAAATTAGTTGTTAGTGATTTTTGATGGCCACATAATAGTTCGAATACAGCAAAAATTCTCGCACAAAATCTAAGCAAAATGTTGATGATTTTTACAATATGTGCATATGAAGAGGTGCGTTAATCCAACCACAAGCGGAGTTTGTTTTTTCAAGCTTGTTTAATCTATTTAAAATTCATATAAGAATTTTCATTCAAGGGTTTGAATTTTTCAAGTTTAGTGAACTGCTTTGATTCTGTTTTCAAAATCACTACAAATTGATTGATGGAAATAAACATTCAGAAATTAGAATTAGTCTCAAATAAAAGTAGTATATTATACAGGGTGAGTCTTTGACCTTGCAGAATATTTTAACAGAAGATTCCTGAAACTGAAAGAAACACATTTGTCCTCTACCATTTTTTCCGATTCGACCTAGATAAAAAGTTATAGGCATTATAAATTTTCATAATAGGCTAGCCGCCCCTGGAAACCTGAACACTGAAGTTTTTCCAAGCCTAAGATATACCATTCAAATCTTCGAAATAAGCAACTCTGTTATGAAAACAAGCGTCAACTTACTTTTTACATTCCAGTTGGTGAAAAAAGTTGTATTTATAGTACAATAAACAAGTTAGGTGTTCCAAATTTCGTGGGCGATAAAAGTTGAATATTCTTCTCTTGGTTTCATTTTTGATAATGGGGAATTCATCTAGCTATCACTTATATCAGCTTTGAGATTCATCTTCAATTTGTAATTATTAATTTTCTTTGTTTATTTCATTTTCTCCAAGAATTATCAGATTCAGACATAACCCATTCAAACTTTCATTTTCATAAATAAATAAAACAGATGTACTCATTTATCTATGAACGTACAAACGTTGCCAGATTGACGAACAGAAAGAAAGAACTCTTCGAAATCAAACAACACACAATATGCTAATTCTATTTATACACTTGTATAGTCTATGATTCTGAACTGAACTATAAATCTGTGGCTCAGTGGTTTTAAGGTTATGTCATGGTAATTTTCTTCCACCATGGGTTGTTATGTTATGAAAGCGCATTTGAAGAATACCTCAAAATAAATACTATCACAGTTCTGTACGTAATTTCAAGAAATATGGGTCAGCAGAAAGATTGCATTCAAATCAGTAAGAATCCCCATTATCATGGAAAAGTGAGAAGTTGATCAATTATACTACACAAATTAGCTCGAAATTGAGAAGGAAGCTTCTTGAATGGCGAGTGGTGTGGAAATTTGCTTGAACATTAGGAGTATTTAAATTGTAGAAGTTGAGGTGAGCTTATTCATATTACTCCACTTTCGAACTAACAGCCAATTTACAATGGACATAACTTAACCGTTAATTTACTTATACATAAAATGTAAGAATTAAACAACAGAAATCATAAGGAATAAGAATAGAACTGCATTCGACTTATGGTCAGAGTCAAAAGCAAAGTTGAACCTATTGTGAAGATTTTGGTACTTATGAATTTTGTAGATTCCTCTTTGATTTTTACGCACGAGTTGCGGGATTCTTACGGTTACGTACATTGTGAATTGGCCAAAGTCGGCTACTCCGCTTACAAATCATTCCAAATAAAAAATGCTAGGATTCCATTCTCGACTCTTAGACGTGGCAACGCGGAAAAATTGAATTCCTTGAATTTTTTGAACAGAGTTGCATTCAGCCAAAGTACCCAATTCTCGGAATTTCACAGATATTTTTTATTTTTGAATTTCAGATTACTCGAAAATGGCGCATCATACGAAAAAAAATAAAGAATACTTTTACTTTCCAAAATGGTCAAAAATTCGTTGAATAGCATTCAAATTATTTTTAAAAGTTGTATTCTTTGAATTTCTGGTATTTTTATGAAATGTTATGGTCATATCAAAGAAACTGGAGAATGTGGATGAAATTTTGTAATCCAGGAACATTCATCGTATCAATAAAAAACTATATTCCAAAAATCATCTCATTCGATGAGATCGTTCGCGAGATATAATCGAAAATAAATTTTTTTTATTGGTTTTCAACAGTCTGTATCTTACGAACCAAGCCGAATCGGAAAAAATGGTAAGGAAAAAATGTGTTTCTTTTGGCTTCAGGAATCTTCTGTTAAAATATTCTGCAAGGTCAAAGACTCACCCTGTATAGAGTGATTCAATTCTATCAGCTTTCATTTATTGATATTTATTATTATTTTACTTCATTCTATTTCATGTCAGAAATACGTGGTAGACAGTTTATGTAATCTTTAGGAATCGTTGTTACAAGTCAGAAAATATACTCAACGAGTAATAATGAATTTATTCAACAAAGCCAATTTACTGGATTTTATGATAATTCTGAGTTTTCTGAGGATTTCAGAGACATCATTTCTCGACATCGGGGTCAGATACAATGAGATTACAAGAGGTCGTGAATTGAGTATAACAAGAAAGCTTCCTTTCGAAATTTTTCAAAACTAACTGTGGCAAACAAAAAAAATTCTGTAGGATAACGAGGCATAGTGTTCTGGAGAAAATATAACCCTGTAGATGTGCAATCGAAATTGTGTGAACTCGAAAATGTGATATCAATTCCAAATCAAATTTAAATATTTTTTGTAATGCATATACTGTAAGAAAAATAATTGAAAAAAATAAAACTTCAACGCCCTGTATCTCGAAATGTAGAAAAACTATGTTTTTTTATGTTGAATGACTTCGCTAAAAGAATTATTCCAGAAAAATTTTTGTCTCCCTCATATCCTTTTCAAAACCAAAAGGTATTTTTCCTGAACTTGATCACCATGTATTTCCTTCATTGAACGGAACAAAGCAATGTTACGTTCACATGTTCCCAAAAAAAAACTATATAGGAAATATAATTATGTTATTTGCCCACACAGAATTGAATTCCATCCTTCGTATCTTTACAAAATTCAAACCCTCACAACACAGAAGACATTAAAGAAAGAACTTCAGATAAAAGTTTCTTTCCAATTTTTCTTCAGACACATCGGCAAAGTAGCATCTACAGCGGAAAATCTCTAAAACATTCTAATAAAATTACACAACTTTTTTTCCAGTTATTTCTGCATACCTTTGAGTTCTTTCTTTGACTCTGTAAGAAATACTGTGGATTAAAAGATATTATAATCAGTGATGGATCTTTCGAAAGCTATCAGAAATAATTCTTTGAGAAAAATTAATTCATCTATTTCTGTTCAACCGTACGAAGTCTTATAACGAAGATGGCTTTCTTTTCGTTTTTAGAGCAATATATATTAGGTTCATTGGACGTCTTGAGCAACTCGAAACATAAATCCGCATACAAACACGCGAACAGAGCTGCTCGTGAGCAGCTCGCGGAAAAATAGACAAAGCGAGGCAACCTTCAGCGAGAAAAACCTAATAAACACAATAATAATATTGAAAATACAATATTGCACACTATTGTATCGAACCAACAATTCAATATTGTGCAATATTGCACACTATTGAATTGAACCAACAATTCAATATTGTGCAATATTGTAATTTCAATTTCAATGTTGTGTTTGTTTCCATGCAGTAATTTTGTGTTTTGAATATTCATACGGTTTTTGTTTTATGTCGAGGTTTGTGTTAGCGATTGCAGACTTGAAAAGATCCAGAAATTCCTCAAACTGAAATATGGAATTTTACGCCGGATCATATGACATTCTTCTTCATAAAGCTAAGTGCTGAATTTCAAATTGGTCAAATAAGGGTGTTATTTTGAATAGCCCGCTATTTCGGTAGATGTTACTTTTGAAGCTGTCATTTTTTGACATTTGACAAGTAGGAACTACGCCATTAATAAAAATAGAACGATACACGCTTCAACAACGTATTGAAATTATTAAAATTCACTATAAAAATTGTGAAAATTTGGCAGAGAAGGTTCGTAAAACTAGAACATTTTTGGGTCGTCATGAAGCACCTTGTCGGACCGCAATAAAGAAATTGGGGGAAAAATTCGATCTGGGGGGACAAGTTAGTGATGTAAAGAATAAAACCCGTGCACGTCGCTCAAGAACAGCCGAGAATATTGCTGCTGTAGCCGAAAGTGTTGAAGAAAACCCAGGTTTGTCCATTCCCCGTCGTTCACTGGAATTGGGCATTCCACAAACGTCATTACACCGTATTTTGCATAAAGATTTGGGTCTTAAGGCTCACAAAGTTCAGTTAACATAAGAACTCAAGCCGGCCGATGATCAACAACGTCGTGTCTTTGCTGATTGGGTCATTGAAATGCATGAAAATGATCCGGAATTCCATCGAAAAATCATCTTGAGTGATGAGGCCCATTTCCACCTCGGTGGCTTCGTCAACAAGCAAAATTGTCGCATCGGGGGCTCGGAAAACCCAAGAGTTATTGTTGAAAAGCCTCTCTATCCTCAACGTGTGACTGTTTGGTGCGGTTTATGGTCCGGCGGAGTCATTGGGCCTTACTTTTTCGAAAATGAGGCTGGAGCAGCAGTTACGGTGAATGGATTGCGCTATCGAGAGATGATTAATGATTTTTTATGGTCAGAATTGGATGGTATTGATCAACGTATTGGACAACGTTTACTTTCAACAAGACGGCGCTACGTGTCACACAAGCAACGAAACCATTGATCTCTTGCGGGAAAAGTTTCCGGACCGTGTTATCTCGAGAAGAGGTGATCACAATTGGCCACCGAGATCTTGTGATTTAACACCTTGCGACTTCTTCCTTTGGGGCCACGTGAAAGAGGAGGACTACGCCAATAGCCCAGCGTCGATTCAAGACCTCAAAGATGGAATTCGTGAGGCTGTCGAGGAAAATTTCATTAAAAGGATATGGTCCTGTAAGCGTGGTCATGGTGGTGATTCGCCTGATGTTATTTTCCACTATTAACGGCATAGCTTCTTCTTTCTAATGAAATAAACATCCGATCATTTATGTTGAAAAATGGCGTTTTTCTTTGAATATCGAAATAACACCTCTTATTGGAAAACCCTTTATGTATTATTTCCTCATTGACAATACTTAATTATGATAAAGAAAATTTCGAAGGTACAACGGCGAAAGGAACAGCATAAAGACAAGACATTTGTAGAGTGAATTTAAAGTTTGGAGTCAAATTCCAGGGTGAAATTAACCCAATGATCTATATAATATTTAATTCCTCTATATTCGAATGGAAATTTTTTTCGGCTTCAATGATTTCAGAACACTCTAGGTGCCACATCAGGCACGAAAACAGCAGATCCAACTCTACTTATACCAGATATATTTCCCAAACAACTTTCGTGCGTCTCGGTAATATGAGATAAAATGACGAACATGACCTAAAACTCTCATTAACAATAACAATTCTAATCGTGTTCATATCTCGAACAATAAAGAACCTTTAAATTCATGCACATTCCTGAACTTCAATCAATTCGAATCTAAATGAACGAACAAGTGAAAGGGCTGTGCAATATTTCAAGAACGACAATCGAAATGTGTTAATTAAAGACAAAATGGATGAATGAATTCCTCACCATCGTCCCCTATATCTTCTTCTTGTTCTTCTTCTTCGGTGTCTGTGCTCTTACTTTTTCCGATCTTTTTCAGTTTTCTCTTTTTGGCTGCTCTTCTCCTGGCTTCCATTATGTGCAATTTTTCCTCTTCGGTTGTACGTTCTTCGGCTAGTATTACCTCCTCTGGAAATTTGTAATTTAATGAAAATGAGTCTATTCTTTTTTCATTTTGGAATGCTACAACCCTTAGCTTTCCTCCAAAATTATATATTGAACTAAGTAGTCGCTGAGTTACCAACTGACAGATTAAATGTGACAATTGACAGATCAGATCTGTCAAGTAAGGAATAGACGACTTCGGCTAAAGTTGTCAACCCACAATCTTCTTCACAAATTTACTATCACTAGGAAACGGGAATTTCAGGACCAATTCGACATGATGAGGTTCGCGTTATTTATAAATATCCGTGAAAGATGCCGCGGCTCCTCAAACGTGATAATTCCTTCCGAATATAGGGTTTTGTTAAGATCATCTGTGATTGGCTGAAATTTGAGTTGGGATTCCTGATTTCGTGTTGATAGTGTCAAATTTATATAGGATATGTTCCGCAAATCAACTTGGTTATTTCGGTTGCCGGGTTTCCATTCATATGAAATATTCGGTTGGTTTCTTAAAAAAAGGTTAATTACGGAATTTGATTGATAAAAAGCAATCTTTCTGTCACCAGAACGACAGTCAATGTTCTGTGCATGATGTAAGCAAGACATGGTTCTGCGTTTGATGTAAGTAAAACATGTTTTTTACATCATGGTTCTTTGGTAACATATCCATGGCATAGAACAATGCATGATGTTTTACTTACATCATGGATCAATCCATGATGTTAATTAGCCTTTTTTCAGGAACCAACCGAATATTTCATATTTACGGAACGAAAAACAGGCAACCGAAATAACCAAGTGGATTTGCGGAACATATCCAATATAAACATGACACTATTAACATGAAATCAGGAATCCCAACTTGAAAATCAGTCACTCCAGAGATGATCTCAACAAAAACCTATATTTAGAAGGAATTATCTTGTTTGAGGAGTCGCAGCATCTTTTACGGATATTCATAAATGATGCGAACCTTATCATGTAGGATTTGTTCTGAAATTTCCGTTCCCCAGAGATAGTAGATTCGTGAAGAAAATTTTGGGTTGGCAACTCGGGTCGAAGTCGTCTATTGAATCTATGAATTTACAGAATAATCTAATTGACATATTCAATATGTCAATTTGAATTTGTCAACTGATTGTTCATTTTGAACAGTGACACTTATATGCCTTTGTATCTGCAAATTTGCTGGAATTCATGACTTCAAATGAATCTACTTAATGAAAGTAATCATTATAATCATTTAATCGTACATATTCTTCTGTAATGCCTCCACATAACTTCTTCCGAATATCCTACGATGTACTTTATTGTTATCTAAATGAAATGCTGTTGAAAACCACTTTCAAATATATCATTATAACTTTAAGGATTAAGAGACAATTGGTAAAGACTCTATGAGGCTTTTTTTCCATTTCGATTATTAAACTCAAACAAGTCTACTTGATAAAGTTTATCAATATCAATATGATCATTGAAAAATCAAGATTTGTCTGTCATACCTGTATTGAAACTCTGTATTATTCAAAAATTATATAAATATCCTACAAGTCTATTCGCTTGAATGTTATATTTGTGATGAAACGAAAGTTTATAGAGTCATTATCAACTAACATCTAATTTGCGAAGTTATTGAGAGTCTTGAAAGTTGTTTTCTGAAGAATTTCATTTATCATAGAGAGAAGAAGGTGTAGAACGAATGGGACATTATTCTATGCAGAAGCGAGCTTATTGATATATAAAGTAAAATGAATGCTTCTGATAATTCTGAATCGAAAGACAGAAAATGAAACACTGTGTCTGTTATTTTTTCGTGTTGATATTCTCGAAATTTTGGCTTCACTTCTTAGACTCCAGTTGATATAATTTTTGATTTCGTCATACAAAAAGAAGTACGTTCGAGGATAATAAAGAATGTTTTGAGATATATCGAATATATATTTGAGATATATGTAAGGGTATTAGAAAAAAATCTGTGTTGCTGGAATTCAATGTTTCGAGGCATTTTCCTACGGCTTCCAAGCAATAACTACTTACCAGCTTTGCAAATCCACTGTACGTAACCGTAAAGTTCCCTCTCAAGCTCTTTCTGGCGTCTCAATTTGAGAAACTCCTGTCTATTCTCTACTTTTTCTCTCTCCTTCGCGAATTCACTATGAGAAAAAAGCAAATATACCTTTAGCAACTACAATCTAGCAAGCTTTCACGAATATCTTATGTCATTTGACAATTATGTGAGAACACTTGTTTTAAATAATTCGTATCTTATGCTCAATACAATATGACGCTTGAAGAACAAAATTTTCTTCCAGGAATTCCTCTGAGGAATAAGAATTTGTCTGAACTACAAGCGAGCACGAATATCAGCAATATTTCTACTACAGATGGCAAAATTCAAATAGTAAAATTTCCTTGAATCCCCTCGCCCTACTTCTAGCGATACGTCAAATTTTTTTTTAATCTATTCAATTTTCACCTGCTCTAGTAATCCATCTCAAATATTTCCCCAAACTGTCAACGATTGTTGCTCTTGTTCTATCTCGGAAAAACTTTGTTCGTCGTTCTACTCTCAAACGTTCGTTGGAAAACTCACTGTCAAAAATTTTGGTGAATAGAAAACATGCGTTCGACTTTACAAATACGAAAATTAAAATACTTACCCACTGAGGACACCAAGAACTAGATTCAACATAAAAAATGAACCCAAGACGATTAGCGGAACAAAGTACATCCAGTTGCACATACTACCGACAGCATCATTCATCTGTAAAAAAATCAAGAAGGGTAATAGGGTTCCGATACAGGTGAACATTATAACAGAGGGGTGTACCAAAGTTACTATTCTAGGATAGGGTCACTTCTGTTAAATTTGAAGACTCCTTTTCAAGCGAGCATGATTGTTATTATTGGGAAGAAAGAGCTCCTGTGATTATAAACTAACATAAACACAAGGACGAATATCTGTCGTTAAGTCTACACTTGAAGGTTAAGATCCGTAAGATGCCCCTGGGAGATGATGCTGTATGTTGTTAAGACTGCAGCATTCCATCGAACAGGTCAAAAGTATCTAGAGTTCTATATGCAGTTTCCAAAGTATGGCGATCTGATAATCGGAAACAACCAGCAAACTGTAGTAACCGAATTATTTGGAGATCGTTTCTTCGGTGTAAATGTTTTGGTTGATTGGATAATTAACTCTGAAGAAAGTTGAATATCTGTTGACTTATCGAAAGATAATCCTCCTTGTCTTAATGTTAGTTGGTTATTACCGGCGCTCTTTCTCCTCGAAGAAACAATTTCTTTCTTTGAATTGCTGGACGTGATACAGTCTTGTGGAAAACCACATGAACCGAGTGTTTCCACATCGTGATGCTTACTAAACAAACTGCAATATCGCAGATACTAAGATCTAAAACGACAAGTGGATGATCGTCATGCACATAGATCAAAGTATTCTACACTCGAAGGTTAGGATTCGTAATATGCTCCTGTGAGATGGCGCTGTAAGCTGTTAATACTGTAGGATTCCGTCGTACAGGTCATAAGTATCAACAGTTCTATCTGCGGTCCTAAAATCGGATTTACGGTGTAAATTTTCTGATTGATTTCATGATTAGCTCTGATCACGGTTGAATTTTAATGACTTATCGACAGATATTCGTCCCTGTGGTTTTTTAGATTATTATTCTTATTATTTTTGTTCTATCAGATGGTTGATCCTTGGTTGGATTTGTGATTATTATTGGATGTAGCTTGTTTCATAGGATCAATTTTATGGGGAAACCTCATACAGGAATCAATAGGTTTGTTCGTTGTACCTGCATGAACTATACTATCTACACCAACTCCACTGACTTTCAATTCTCAGTGCAGCTAAGTGTAGTCACAGATAACTGAATGAGTGGTCTTAGTGTAGTTCAATCTGTTCTATGATTCTTACAGAATAAAAATATATGATAGATGATTTTATGCAAACCCAAGATGACAGAATTCTATGCTTCTCGTGTTTTCGCTACCACTTCGAAGTGATGTAGATTCGTCGTGAAGTTTTTCTGAAGTCGTCACGGACAAAAATTCCATTTCAAATAACGATATGATGAAAATTAATTACGTCCAAAACTAACCACACATAGAGAACAAAACACGTTCAACCAGAAACAACCACAGATGTCTATGATATGAATTATATTTTCGCATAACCATCACAGAATATAACCTCACTCTATGCACTGCACACGTAATCTGTGACTACACTGACTCTCAATATTTCCTAAACGAACAGAGTGCAAGTTTTCAACAAAACACACTGAACAGAATCAGTGGAGTTAGTGTAATTAGTGTAGTTCATGTAGGTACAACCACAGACCTATAAAACTATATGGACATGGCTCAAAGAGAGAGAAAGCGGGCCGACAAAGATGGAACTAGGGCGGGCCAAACCATCATAGAATACGGCAAAAATAAGACAGATCAGTTTGAAGCCATAGACTGTAATTATAAGTTAATGTTTGAAATACATTTTTTTTCAAAAGTTTTGCAAGTCGAAGTATTTCAAAGCAGATTTTTTGTTATTCCATTCTGAATTAGAATATAAAGACTGTAAAGAATTTATAATTCCCATTTTTTTTGTGTTTTCGTGAGCGTTTTGAATAGAATTTGATTTCCTTCATTTTAAACCGGGTTCATTGGTTAATAATGGTAAATTTGTGTTGTGCCATTAATTGTACGAGGAGATATAAAATGAAAGTAAAATACAATAATTTGGAAAGGGAGTTAAAAAATCAAATGAATGTATAATTGCTATGAATCCGAGCGCAGAAATGAATTTCGCACAGGTTTCTTCACTATTTTGTGCATTATAATCGTTCGAGACCATCTAACGCACAAAATTCAAAAGATGCGTTCACGCGTGCTGAGCGACTTTCAAGGCAATTTGATTCGGCTTCCTCGCAAGTTTGGACGGTGTTGAGTGGCTCGCGTACTGTTCAAAACACCGTATATACTTGTGAGGCAGCTCAAAGCTCAATTAAATTGCCCCGGAAGCCGCTCAGCTCGCGTGTCTGTACTCTGATAAGAAAAAAATCATTTGGAACTGGGAATATCGTCCTGAAACAAGCGACCAAGGAGAATTCATAATATATTGTTATTGATTAATCATTTCGAATACTCATATCGGAGTTATGTTCACATTCATCACCAATTTTCGAAACTTTAATGTAATCTAATATACCAAGAAGAAGTCATTTCCCGGAGATTCCCTAAGTAAATGCTTGATTTTATCTCTAGATAGGCGTCATATTGTGCAAGTGAGATCATCCTTCATCTCACTCTCCATGCGCTATAGAATAACGGATATTGGTATCGTGTATGTGTCTATGGTCTTCCCGATCCGGGTCCACCTCTCTCTCGGACCTCTCACTTGCTTCATTATCCCCATTCGACTCTTCGGAAATGAATTCTTACGCCGTGTCCAGAGAGTTTAATATGTCTATGGGTACAACGAACAAATCTAATATTATGCAGCTTACCTGATATAAAATGTTCGTCCATCCTTCCATGGTAATACACTGAAAAACAGTAAGCATGGCATAACCAATGTTGTCGAAAGACGTAATGCCGTGGTTTGGACCCTGCCACCTCTCAAGACAAACGGAGTTTCCATCTCGGCACCAGTTACTGCCCTGATTTAGTGCTAGTGTTTCGTTATCTGTATTGCAAGGCACCTCGATTTCGCCCTCTTTCACTATTTGATCTGAAAACACAGAAGTTGAAGGCGAAAATCCAAACGATACAGTTGAATGGTTTGATTGAAAACTTGGTTCGGTAATATCAGATTCGAAAAAGCATTCCCTTGACGGATGAGAGAATAAGGAAGGCTTCATGTGGAGTCCCCAACAATAAAAAAATAAAACATCGCAAAATAAAGAAGAGTTCAATGTGCCAATACGATTTGTTTTCAAACTAGGAACCAGGAGCAGGTACGGTAAGTATAGGGTATGAAGAACTTTTCAAAAATGTATCCATACTTCATTTCCATTCAGTTAATTCCCAAACTTCAATACAAAAGCTGGAGAGAAGTGAGGCTATGGATATTAGACTATCGACTTTTTCGATAGTTCAGAATGATAGCCTTATTTTTTTCAGTTCAAATATTTTTTCAACTGGGACTCAGAATCTCCAGTCAAGTGAGGCTACTTGAGGCTCGGCTCACATCAATCAAATTTACTCTAATTTGTCTCTGTGAATGGCAATGAGAAAAATAGTTATTCTCATTTAAATGAAATGAATAGTAAATAAACTCACTTCCCGAGAACTTTTTCCATTTATGAACTACGATTGTTTCATAACACTGTGGCTCAATCATCACAAATTATGTGTGAGGAAACAACTAACGTTCATAAATAAAAAAAAATTTGAAAATTGAGTTCATAAACAACTCATTGAAAAATTATTTTTCGTCAAGTGAAGACCGACTCCCTCAAATGCATGAAATGATTTTAGTTGCATGTAGGGACAACTAATTGAACTATAATTGAGTGATGTTTATTCTGTAATAATTCAAAGGTTGAACTCGTGGATTGCCCTTGTTTAACAAAACAACTAACGACCTATATTAGTTGCACTCAACTTCGCTGTAGGAGCTCACAAAAAATCAAGTTGTGGCTGTATGGAGCTGAAACTAGGACTGAGAATCTGGCAGGGATTATACACCTGTTAAGACAGGTAGAACAAAACAGAGTTGCCAAATAAAGGGTGTTTCTTCAGAGGCATAGAACTTCAAGTTGGCAACACTGTTTCAACTGGCTGTCGTTCAGTCATCTGTCAAGTGATTCGTGTTTGGTTTGCTCTGAAATTTCAACATGAATAGACTGACGCCTGAACAACGCTTTCAAATTGTGCAAATTTATTTTGAAAATAATGGTTCTGATCGAAATACGTATCGCACCATACGTTCATTTCACGCTCAACATAATCTTCCATCAGAACAATTAATTCGACTAACTATGGACCGTTTTCGCAACACGTTCCCTCTAACTGATAATACGCATTCACAAAGACGTCGGACAGTGAGAACAGAAGAAGGCATTGCTGCTGTCATTGGTCCCTACTTGTTTGAAGACGTTGCTGGCCAGAACGTTACAGTCAATGGTGACCGCCATGATTACTGACTTTTTCGTTCCTCAATTGGACAGTCATGATGTGTACCAGCTGTGGTTTCAACAAGACGGCGCAACATGTCACACAGCTCGTTCCACAATATATATGCTGAAGGGAACGTTTGATAACCGCATAATTTCAAGTTCCGGGCCAATGAATTGGCCTCCAAGATCGTGTGATTTAACGCCGCTAGACTCTCTTCTGTGGGGATATCTCAAGTCGCTAGTCTACGCCGATAAGCCCGAAACGATCGATCACTTGGAGGACAAAATTTGCCGCGTCATGCTAGAAATTATATTCAAATTATGATGCCAAGAGATTATCTTTTGTATAATCTTTGGTTTTCTTCCATTTCAAAGTTCTATACCTCTAAAAAAACACCCCTTATTGTGATCAGTCTTGTAAGTCTGCCTACATACCTAATATGTTTGAACAGAATCGCGTGTTTTTTTCTAGTATCTGAAGTCTTTTACTATTCGATAAATCTGAAATAATTTGCGTTTAAACTTGTAGTTGATTCAATATAAACTATGATGCACATACTGCTGAATTAAATTATCCCTGATGCGAGAAAAGTTGTGTCGTGAAAGTCTGCGTAATTTATAATCGTAGGACGGCCGACAAGTGTGAAAATGTATACCTGGGGATTTTTTGTGGTAGCCACTGGTCACAAAACGTTGCAACAGGTTCATGCAACACAGTATCGCTCTGAAATATGAATAAAGCTTGAAGTGAAAAGGTCATAATTTTCCAATGAAAAATCCATAATGTTTCGCCCCAAAGTTAACTTGCAAACGTGGCGAACGCCTCCTTCGCCACGCCCAAGATCCGGTACTGCCATTAGGCCGCCCGGGCGGTTTCTGTGGACAGTATCTTTCATTGAATTTTCAACAGTTTTCCAACCGATTTTGGGAGTCAGAAACCAGTGAAAAACACCTTGAGAATATGCCAGATCCTCACAAAATATTTTCTAGTCAATGAATCCCTTTTCATTAGGATATCTCTCAGTCCATTCAGAGCAACTGTTTGAAAAGTTTTAAAAAAAATCGATTCTTCTGAATTCAACGATTTGTATCTTTTTACAATTAAGAAAAAAGGAAACAATAAATAAATATCAGACGAGAAACAATAACTATAGTTGAATGAAATGTATTTGATCACTCAACAAAATCTATCCCAGCATCTCAAGTAGTTCCATGAACTCAGATCGTGTAAAGCTCAAGGACTCACCCTCTTTAAGAAATAAATACACTGTGTCCGTAAAGTATGGGACAAATTCATTTTCAGCTAAACAGGTCATTTAAAGAAATAATCCTGAAACACGTCGATTTTTGATTTTAATTTACTGTATTTTAAAATAATAATCTAATATACAGGGTGAATTACGTTCGAGTAATGACGTCACCGTCATTTTTTTTAAGGAACACCCCCATTTTGTCTCAATATTCGGATTACTCTAGCTGAGCTGATTCCAAAAATGTATCACATGTTGATTCCAATTGGTACAGGGTGGACAAAAATACAATAGTTTTGTGTGTGCTCATAAAGTAAAGCGTAACATTCTTTATTAGGTAAATTAACAATATTATCAAAAATACTCATTGTCTAGCGGCAATTGGTTTAAATGTAACACCCCGTAGTTTGCTACATGTTTAGAGTAATAAAAATGAGCTGTTTCCAAACATGTTTGGTACTTGTGGTCTAGCAGACAGAATATGAAAGAAATTATTTCTTATCTAACTATAAAAACATGGTCGTCTAGTTTTTCGTGAAATGTCATTATTTGTTTAGTAATTTATTAATGTTCAGTGACAGTTTAGTACTACAATATTTTTGGTATTCGTGAATATTCGAATGATTGCTTAGATTTAACTATTGTATTTTTGTCCACCCTGTACCAATTGGAATCAACATGTGATACATTTCTGGAATCAGCTCAGCTAGAGTAATTCGAATATTGAGACAAAGTGGGGGTGTTTCATTAAAAAAAATGACGGTGACGTCATTACTCGAACGTAATTCACCCTGTATATTAGATTGTTATTTTAAAATGCGGTAAATTAAAATCAAAAATCGACGTGTTTCAGGATTATTTCTTAAAATTACCTGTTTAGCTAAAAATGAATTTGTTTCATACTTACGGACACAGTGTATGCAAAAACCATCATTTTTACCCGAACCAAGTAATTCATCAAACCCTATTTCATCCCCTTTCAGCTTACCTATATCGTAAAGACTATAACAAGTCCTATGAAGGGCGCCTGAATAAAACTCCAGACCTATAATAGCGAATATCACAATCGCAAATAAAACCAACAATCCTATCTGAAGTAACGGTGCCATTGCCTTGATGATAGACTTCAAAACTACTTGCAAACCTAAAGCAGAGAATACTGTCAGTATACCATATCCTCCGAGTAGAAGGTGCCATTGCAAAACTTACATTTGCTGAAATTTTAAAAGTCAAGATCAAATAATGCTTTGAAAAAGTCGATGAAATTAGGAAGAATTGAAATAAAAGAACAGAAGAAACAGAAAAGAAAATCCACCAGCTCACTTGATTCAATGTGGAAATACAAATTTATATTCTAGGTTCAATATGAACTGAAAAATAAAAAGCTCTTAGGCTATAATAAAAATATTGAATTCATAACACTAAGGATGAGAACCTTTGATTTTTGAATACAATATTTTCATGAAAAGAGCGTGATTGCGTATAACAGATGGAAAATAAGTCAAACTAGATGCATGACTAAATTACTCAAAGAATAAAAATTAATTTTGCTAGTTTTTCAAAAAAAAACATAACGGCGTTGACTGATGTGATTAAAATATTCAATAAAATATTCGGAATTCGCAAATCTTAGCAAAGATTTGAAAAACCTTCATAAGGTCACTAGTGTGAAAATATTAAACTAAATATTTTCAAACACATCTTGAAAGCAATCAGAACTTAAATAAAATGTCACATAATGCTTATCCAGTAGAATACTGAAGTATTTCTCACCTTAATTATGTTTTTTAATTCATGTTAAAAGAAGATGAGCACAACATTTTTCCTGATTCAGTGATAAAATATACATTTTGAATATTCTTACAAGCTTTTATTTTTCACAAATTCAAAGAGAATGATAACGAGTTACAAAAATGCATTTTCTTATTCAATAAATCACGAACAAACATACTCATCTGTTCAAAATTGCAAATATAAGCTTCACAACAACTATAATTAAAAGAGGTGAATTAAAGAGTAAAATCTAGAAGAATGACAACAGAGAAATCAGTATGATAGTCAAAGGAAGATAAGCTGTTTAAAAGTCAAGCAGACATCTAGTTCTAGCCCAAAACTCATATACTTGCATTTGGGTGGTGCTGAATGAATCTTTTAATGAATAGTTATTATTTTGTGAATTACATTAGCAATTTTTTCAGATTCTAGGGATTTCATGGCTCGGTTCAATATGAATTCAACTGTATTTATCAGTTTAGTTTCAGTTTAGAGGCATTCCAATTTAGTGAGATTTATGTTCTGAAGTTTGAAGCATCCAGCACGAATTTTATTTTTTGAATTTTATATTTTTTCCCTTATTTTTCAATTTACTTTTTCGAATTTTTATTTTTCTAATCTTATTTTTAGTTTTTCTGAGGATTTTATGATTCGGTTCAATTTGAATTCAACTGTATTTATCAGTTAAGTTTCAGTTTAGAGGCGTTACAATTTAGTGAGATTTATGTTCTGAAGTTTGAAGCATCCAGCACGAATAGATTTATTCCTGCGAATGTTGACTAGACAGGGCTATAACAACCTCTTCTATTTTTTGAATTTTATATTTTTTATCTCTTATTTTTCAATTTTACTTTTTCGAATTTTTATTTTTCTAATCTTATTTTTTGTGTTTCTAAGGATTTTATGACTCGGTTCAATTTGAATTCAACTGTATTTATTAGTTCAGTTTCAGTTGAGAGGCATTACAATTTAGTGAGAATTATGTTCTGATGTTTGAAGCATCCAGCAAGAATAGACTTATTCCTGCAGATGTTGACTAGATAGGGCTATAACAACCTCTTTAATTTTTTTAATTTAATATTTTTAAATTTTTTTTTTTTCAATTTCACTTTTTCGAATTTTTATTTTTCTAATCTTATTTTTTGTTCTTCTTAGGATTTCATAACTTGGTTCAATTTGAATTCAACTGTATTTTTCAGTTAAGTTTCAGTTTAGAGGCATTACAATTCAGTGAGATTTATGTTCTGTTTGAAGCATCCAGCACGAATAGAGATATTCCTGCGGATGTTGACTAGACAGGGCTATAATAACCTCTTTTTATTTTTTGAATTTCTTATATTTTTGATCTCTTATTTTTCGAATTTTCATTTTTCTCATTTCATTTCATGTTTTTCTAACATCCATGTTCTCCGATTGAATTGAGTTTATGCAGTTACGGCTATTTTCCTACTGTTTTCTATGGTATTGCTAAGTACTATCTGGTCATAAGAAAAGATTCATTCAACCTGTTGGAAGGAAATTTCTACGATCCATCTACTTACTAGGGATGCCAGAGACTAGCTTGAGAGGTCTTAGCACTCGAATTGCCCGCAACGTACGCAGGTCCATAATGTCCTCCTCCTGAGGTAACAATGATAAAAACCTGCAAAATACTAGCCTCTAGCGACTCATCTACTTCAAAATACAATCTAATACTAAGTTAATCGATAGAGAAGTGTGAGCTAAGTCGATTGGTAAACTCTAAGAAAATGCGACCTGAAAAAATACACCACGCAAAAAAATCAATAAAAAGGATAAAACTATGTGCAACTTTCTGGAGCACAATATTCGAAATCGTCTCAAATAAAAATTTTCTACTTGTACTGTACATGATGATTATTGGTTTACTTGATTTCGATTTGGGAATACAGCTACCATCTCGAGAAGTTTATTGAAGTAATGATAACATGGATTTCATTATTGTTTCATTTCATTTGAATATTTCATTTAGTTATAGACAACTCATTCAATTTTCACAATGCCTTATGGTTTTTTGATCACTAAAACATCACACAAACCTATGCATAAAAAATGACACCAGGAAATACTTTGTGAACAAATATGTTCGTTGAATCCAAATATTACAGTTAGTTTTAGTTATTGCCTAGCAATTGACTTGTGTCCAGTCGTAGTTAAGCTTGATGAAATGTCATGAAATATGCAAACAAACTTGTTTTAGTTCGCATAGAGAAGCAAATTCAAGGCGGCCTTCAGTAAGGAAGCCTCAAGGAGCAACTATAAATACTAGTTAAACTAGTTAAATATGAACAACCAGCAGATATGACCTGAGCATGGGACCGAATGTCACTCGACAATCGAAGGTTATATCTCCTATACTCCGTACCACTCGTTGTTAAGTCAAAGGAAACGGTGATAAGGTTATGTTTATATTCCGATTTGAAATTTCCCGATATCTTACATTCAGTTCATTTCTTGAATGTTTGCTTGAGAACATGGTCGAAATGGCGAATAGAACTCACACAAATTTTGCAGACGCTCCAGAAAACTTAAGGTTTGTTCGTTTTACCTACATGAACTACACTAATTACACTACCTCCACTGATACTGTTCGGTGAGTTTTGTTGTAAACTTCCACTCTGTTCGTTGCGGAAATATTGGCAGTCAGTGTAGTCACAGATGACGTATGCAATGCATAGAGTGACGTTATCTGATGGTTATGCGTAAATATAATTCATAATCATACACATCTGTGGTTGGCTCTGGATCCTGGTTGGATAAGTTTTGTTCTCTATGTGTGGTTATTTTTGGATGAAATTAATTTTCATCATATCGTTATTTAAAATAGAATTTTTGTCCGTGACGATTTTAGAAAAACTTTACGACAAATCTAAATCACCTCGAAGTGGTAGCGAAAACACGAGAAGCATAGAATTCTATCATCGTGGGATATATTCGTATTCTGTGAGAATCATAGAACAGATTGATCCACTCATTCAGTTATCTGTGACTGCACTGTGAATTAGAAGTCAGTGGAGTTGGTGTAGTTAGTGTAGTTCACGCAGGCACAACGAATAAATCTTTAGAAAATCGACATAAACATATGACAATTGTCATACTCTTCAATTCTTGATCGATATTCAAGAATCGGCCCCCTGGTATCTCGCCACGAAGAAGTGGGTACAATAGCAGAAAGACTTCAACTCCTTTCCAGACAAAATTATCCGGTAGAAGGTTTGTTGTTTTCAAAACATCATTGGACCTATTTTGCTTTCAGAAATAACATAATAACATAAATCCAATATTTCAGAGGGTAATGCCACCTCAGACACACTGGTAATATTGGGTACACCAAAAAATGATTAATTTTTTTTTTTGAAGGACTGAACTCCTATTCTTTCATGGAAAACTGACATGAAATCATTTTAGTATCAGTCAACGCTTAAGGCGAGCTTGCGTTTGCGCCTGTATTCGATAGATTCTCTCAATATCTCATGACCCTAATCATCTCCGACAATATGGCACACTCTTTTTTGGTCTACTCAAGTGTATCTATCCACTCACGCATTCACTAAATGGCTCAATTCAGTGCATTTCCTAACAAGTTCTTTTAGACTAAGACAGGACGAAACATGATGCCTACAAAGAGGCTGAATCTACAAAGCAATCTATCCACAAAAGGCTTCATTAAGAATGCACCCCAGTCAGCTTAAGAAAGATGACACAAATTGTCCATTGCCACGTTTCATTATTACCAATAAATCCATCCGATAATGATGATTAGAAATAAATTCATGACTCAGAACAAAGAAATGCTTCAGTGTCGTACATACTCAGATAAAAAAATCCAAGTTCAATCAGATCTAACCTACACAAAGTAGAAAAATCATGTGGACTCAATTATTAATTTTCATCAGAGAAATTGTACTAAAAAAAACGTCTCTCTCCCTGTATCTCTTCAACGAAATCCTAATCTAAACGAGAGATGGCGCTCAAGAGTTCTACATAACAAACAGACATGAAAAATTGAAATGATACGTGTCCGAACGACGAGTAAACACGGTCGTAAATAATTCACTGTGTCATTTCGATAGGAACCTGAATAAATTTTGACATAGAGAGGAAACTAGAATGGTATTTCGGCTATCGCTGATTATAACATGTCCACCCTTATCTTTTCCACAAAAAGGTGAATATCGATTCTGATTGAATGGAAATAAAAAAAATATCCAATGAAACATTTCTCATGTATATCTGTTTTTATTTTATACCGATAACAATCCCAGAAAACTAAAATTGGCTTATGATTCAAATTCTGAAATGAGTCATTATGAGCTTAATTTGTCAAGGTTGAATAGGTTGCATTGTTATATTGAATAAAAAAACATACTCGAACAAAATTCAGAAATCATACTCCAACCGTATAAATACCAACCGTTTGAAAATTTGAACGCTATTTGAGAAATAAATACAATCATGAAAAAAGAAAGATTTTTTTGTAATACCTTCACATTAAATCTTTCAATATTGATATTTTACGATATTGCTCTTATTATCTTCAACGCACTACGTATGAATGTCAAATTTAATTATTTTATCACCTGACATACAATAATTGAAGAGAAAACAGTACATAATGAAATATGCAAAAATGATACTTAACACAGTGTTTCATATTCCATTTTTCGATTTAGAATCCTCAAAAGCATCTATTCTATATTATAGGTCAATGAAATCCCAACTTTGATACGAAAAGAAACCTTCAAATTTGAGACTAAACGAAAAAAGCCACAGGAAGTCGAAGGAAAGAATCAAAATTCATTCTGAAAACCGCAGTTAAATTCGTGGTGATCTCGTCATAATATTCCGAGCTATCCACAATTTTTTTGGAGTTGACCTCTGCGCCCTCTTTTGGTTAAACCTGGACGGCCGCCTGCGAGGTCACACTTAAGCTGAGAAAGGAGAGTTTCAGAACATCGCAAAGAAAGTACTTCATAACAAACCTCATGTTTTCCATTCGGTACTCTTAACCTTTATGGGTTCATTTTCGGTGATTTAAAAGAATAGCTATGATGCCTGGTTTCGTCGCGAGTGAGTGTTATTTTTACTATATTCAGGTTTCGGTATATTTTTGTATTTCTTGAATGTATTCTTCGTTAGTTTATAGGCTTGGTCTCAATTCTCTGCCTCATAAAATAATAATGATAATAATAAAAAAGTAAAGATTGAACATGATCAGTAAAGAAAATTCCTTTCTTCTCCTACTGACTCTTCATCCAGTTCTCGTATTATCTGACTGATTTTAATGAATGAAATCAGAAATCAGGGATATATGATATTGCAGAAAATATTTCTTCATTTTTGACTTGCAAAAACTCTCACAGAAGGGTGCAGAAGACACTGTAAAAACCAAAACTCTACTTCGAACTTGAGGTACTGCTTCACCAGATACCTCCAGAACTACTAGAGGGATTTGATGAAATCTCAATTTCAATACGAAAAGAATCTCTCAAATTTTAAATGGGGACTAAACGAAAAAACCGCGAGGTGCTTTGTAATCACGTGACAGGAAGTGGAAGGAGAGAATCAAAATTCATTCTGAAAAACGCAGTTAAATTCGTGGTGATCTCACCATTACCTTCCGAGCTATCCACAATTTTTTTTTTAGTTGACCTCAGCAGCCTCTTTAGGTTGAACCTAGACGGCCGTCTGCTAGGTCACACTTAAGACACCTTGAAAAGAATCTTAGAAACCTTGAAAAGAATCGTTAAACTTTGAAATGGAGACTAAACAAAAAACTGCGATGTGCTTTTGGAATCACGTGACAGGAGATGTAATGAGATAATCAAAATTCATTCTGAAAAACGCAATTTTTTTGGAGTCGACTTCAGCGGCCTCTTTAGGATGAATCTGGCCGTCTGCGAGGTCACACTTAAGCTGAGAAGGAGAGTTTCAGAACATCGCAAAGACAGTACATTTTCTCTGATTTAAAAGAATTGCCATGATGCCTGGTTTCGTCTCGAGTGAATGCTTCTTTTACTATATTTGAGTTTCGGTGTATTTTTGCATTTTTTGTATGTATTCTTCGTTAGTTTATAGGCTTGGCCTCGATTCTCTGCCTCATAAAATAATAATGATAGTAATAAAATAGAAAAGATTGAACATGATCAGTAAAGAAAATTCTTTCTTTTCTCCTACTGAGTTTTCATCCAGTTCTCGTAGTAGCTGACTGATTTTAATAAATAAAATCAAGAATTCCTGAACAAGAGGGATAATTTTGGTTATCCCTGGATTTCACGTAATAACTGAAACTAATATTGCATATTCTTTGTTGGTATTTATATAATGTTCCAACAGTGTTCTCGACTACATCTATATACTACGTAGTAGCTGACTGATTTTAATAAATAAAATCAAAAATCAAGGATATATGATATTGCACAAAATATTTCTTCATTTTTGACTTGCAAAAACTCTCACAGAATGGTGCAGAAGACACTGTAAAAACCAAAACTCTACTTCGAACTTGAGGTACTGCTTCACCAGATACCTCCAGAACTACTAGAGGGATTTGATGAAATCTCAATTTCAATACGAAAAGAATCTCTCAAATTTTAAATGGGGACTAAACGAAAAAACCGCGAGGTGCTTTGTAATCACGTGACAGGAAGTGGAAGGAGAGAATCAAAATTCATTCTGAAAAACGCAGTTAAATTCGTGGTGATCTCACCATTACCTTCCGAGCTATCCACAATTTTTTTTTAGTTGACCTCAGCAGCCTCTTTAGGTTGAACCTAGACGGCCGTCTGCGAGGTCACACTTAAGACACCTTGAAAAGAATCTTAGAAACCTTGAAAAGAATCGTTAAACTTTGAAATGGAGACTAAACAAAAAAATGCGATGTGCTTTTGGAATCACGTGACAGGAGATGTGAGGAGATAATCAAAATTCATTCTGAAAAACGCAATTTTTTTGGAGTCGACCTCAGCGGCCTCTTTAGGATGAACCTGGCCGTCTGCGAGGTCACACTAAAGCTGAGGAAGGAGAGTTTCAGAACATCGCAAAGACAGTACATATTCTCTGATTTAAAATTGCTATGATGCCTGGTTTCGTCTCGAGTGAATGCTTCTTTTACTATATTTGAGAGTCGATGTATTTTTGCATTTTTTGTATGTATTCTTCGTTAGATTATAGGCTTGGCCTCGATTCTCTGCCTCATAAAATAATAATGAAAATAATAAAAAAGGAAAGATTGAACATGATCAGTAAAGGAAATTCTTTCTTTTCTCCTACTGAGTTTTCATCCAGTTCTCGTAGTAGCTGACTGATTTTAATAAATAAAATCAAGAATTCCTGAACAAGAGGGATAATTTTGGTTATCCCTGGATTTCACGTACCTAATAACTGAAACTAATATTGCATATTCTTTGTTGGTATTTATATAATGTTCCAACAGTGTTCTCGACTACATCTAAATACTACGTAAACTTCTCGATTTTCATTCCCAAAACGAAATATCATGCACCCTTCAGTACCTCCAATAAATTCCAAACACAAAATAAAAAAATAAAACACACATTTAAAAACGAAAGAACTAATAATCATATTATCTCATCAAAATCAACAAATCCAAAAATCGCTTATTCTCATTGTTAGAGTGACACATAGCTGTGTGTTAAGTGGCTAAGTTCTTCTATTCTACTACTGTTTTAAACTAAAAACTGAAATGTTAAACTATGAGGTCTAGTCGTCTACACTTAGCGGTCCGCAACTAGACATTAAAATGACGACTCCGGCCCTTACTTGGTATCCTGGACACCAGCTTGAGGGGCCTTAGCACGCGAAATGATCTGAGCATCCGCAAATCGACATCGACGTTAGCTTCAGCGAATATTGTCATTGACCTAGGCAAGATTAACACAATGATGTTTACGATTTTGGTACTGCTGCTTACGGTGTAACCTGAAAATCACTTTACTACCGCAAAGCGACATGTTTTATCTTGCTACTGACTAAATGGTTGCGTGCGTCGTTTGACATTTGTCATACGTTGGAGGTAAAACAACCTCACTTTCCCGCTTTGTTTATGTTATGAAATACAGCATTTTCAACAATTTCAGGATAAATTCACAAGTTAAAATGATTTATATTAATAGAATTGGTGAATTACTAGGCCAAGTTATTGTTTCGTTGTGACATGCAACATAAATACACCGAGAGACTAAGGAATACATTCGCTTAGTTTACATTGGCGAAGAGCGATTATTTGGAGATTTTAGTGAATTTATTAATTTTACAAGTGAAATTTTGTGGTAATGGATCTGATCAACTGATATTCAATCTCAGTGTTGTGAATTCTCCGCCGAAGTCCTACGCACCGTTAGGATCTGGCGTCTAGGAGGTTCGAAAGTTTTCAAAATCAAACTGAACGGTTAAAGAAAACACACTTTAACTCGATTCCTAGTTGTAAAATGAATATACTAGACTAGTGCCGATACGAAATAATCTGTCGTGTGAAAATATGAACAAAAACGTAAAAAACCTATTCTAAAAATTTGAGCCGAGCCTCGGCGTTTTCGACCTTAAGCTTATCGTTTCGAATTCCGATCCCGACTGACTTTTGTCAGAAATTTTCCAATATCCCCAAAGATAAATCTTACATGCCTAAATATGTCTTATTAACAACTGTCCTGTCACGGTCGCCAAATGTTGTGAATTCCCCGCCGGAGTCCTACGCACCGTTAGGATTTGGCGACCGTGACAGGACTGTTGTTAAAAAGACAATATAGTGGTGCGTTACGAATAAGAAAAATCGTGAAATTCGGTCGAACAACGTAAAGCAGCCCCACGGAAAACTTTAGTGTGTTTGCGAGTTCAGTTTCTCGGTTGAGTATTTACGAAAGGGTAAAAATGAGCGTTCTCGAAATCACTAAGAAGAATAGAAAGGTACTTCGTATGTGCTTTACCAAATCAGCTAATGACTTAGCCGGACATATTAAACAAGTTCCTTTGGACTTAAGTGATGTGGAAATCTCATGGTAGTGTTTCAAGCCCAAATGGGACAGTTTAAATGTTTGTGAAGGTGAAGTCTACAGTTTAATGTTTGAAGACGAAGCTACGGAGGAACACCTGATGGAAGAAATGGAGCAGCGCGAAGTCTACATGAGGCGATTCACAGGTCTGAGATTGAAAGTGGAAAAGCTCATAGAGAAACCTTTGAAGGTGCGCTCGGAAAGTTGTTGTTCGGGTAGGCTAGAGCCAAACCAAGGTAGGAGAAAATTTATATTACCCCAAATTAAATTCAAACAATATGACGGCAGCATCAAGGATTGGCTAGGATTCTGGTCACAGTTCAAAAAAATTCATTTGGATGAAGAGATTGATAACTGTGATAAGATTGAATACCTTACGCAGGCCACTGTTCCTAGGAGTCAGGATCGGAATTCGAAACGATAAGCTTAAGGTCGAAAACGCCGAGGCTCGGCTCGAATATTTTAAATATGTTTTTTACGTTTTTGTTCATATTTTCACACGATCGATTATTTCGTATCGGCACTAGTCTAGTATATTCATTTTACAACTAGGAATCGAATTAAAGTGTGTTTTTCCTTTAACCGTTTAGTTTGATTTTGAAAACTTTCGAACCTCCTAGACGCCAGATCCTAACGGTGCGTAGGACTTAGGTATCGACATAATTTATTATAGGTATTACTATTGAAAATTAAACAGTAAAATGTTTGGCTTATTAATTCCTGAAGATAAACAGCAGAATGAAATCCAACAAATGCATGGAATGGAAAAAACATGGGTTCCAGAGAACTTCTCAGTACTATTTCAAATAACGTTCCATGTTGCAAATGATCAAATTACTACAATATTGTTCTACAGTTGCTGTGTCAGTGCTATCATAATCTTCAATTATATATTTATTATACTAAATATATGTTACAAATAAAATAATTCATATGAAATTTTTTCCTTGAACACCGATTTCGATTCATCCCCAAAAAATTCTTTACTATCCATATAAAATGCTTTTTTATTATGCAGATGCAACATTAGGGCTTTCATAATCTTTAATAATTGACAATAAGGTCAATTCGAAACATATTACAAACAACAAAATGTAGAAGTTCCATCCTTGAGTAGTCGAGCCACATCGGAACGTGTTCGGTTGAGAACAGAGAAAGTTATCTGGTTCATTATTATTATAAAATGCATGCAATATTTTGACAAATCTATCACATAACGAATTGCCATTATATATCATATGGAGATGCGAGTGGTGACCATTCAGGATGGGTTTGTCATTCATAACGCCAGCTATTGTAGTGTCGAGAAGATATAATTCTTGAAATGTGTATAACAAACACGAAATATTCTTATCATACTTATCTCATAATGAGTCAACTTATTAAACAGAACAAATTAAATAGAGTCTAATATAATTCCTTAACCAGTGTGGAAATGCCTCCAACAAACTCTACTATAGTTTGTTACTTTGTCAGAACAGTTTTTTCAATTTATGGCGTGGATATGGGATGTTTGCCTTCTCTGGGATAGTTCACATAGTATTCTATTTCTTCCGATACCAGATAAAACTTAGGGGAATGGGTCAAGAATGCAAATATTCAAATATAAAGTCTACACTACAATATATGTGAAAAATCGGATTCCTTTGTCTCTCGGTGTATTTATGCTGTATTTCACAACGAAACAATAACTAGGCCTAGTTATTCACCAATTCAATTAATATAAATCATTTTAACTTGTGAATTTATCCTAAAATTGTCGAAAATCCTGTACTTCATAACATAAACAAAGCGGGTAAATGAGGTTGTTTTACCTCCAACGTATGACAAATGTCAATCGACGCACGAAACCAATCCCTCAAATATGCCACATGTTTGCTTCATTCCTCTTGTTGGTTAATTATTCGATAAAATCAAATAATAAACCTAAGTAATCGACCGACAAAATAACACAACCTCCCTTGAAAATTACACAGTTTTCATCTTGAAGTATGTAGATTTGAATGAACTAATAAAAAAAAATCCGTCCGTCCGCCGTCCGTTGTCCAGGGTATTTCTCTGAAAGTACTGAACCGAAATCCGTGAAACTTGATAGTAAAATCGCGTGTCGCTCAGGATTGATTCTTCAAGATTTTCAGCAGGATCAGTTCACCCTAAGGGCTCGAAATCGGGGGTTGGAGGGAAAAAGTTATTCCTCAAAAACTAACCACCGAATTTCCATGAAATTCTGAACGTTGTTTACTATTGCATAACTCAACCTAAAAATTTTCACCTGGATGATTTCCGACCATCTCCCATTTCTCCGAGTTATAAAGAAAATTGCTGCAAATTTTCAATAATCTCGAAAATGAATAATCGCATTCGGTTCTTAGATTGGAATTCAATGGAATAACCGGTTGACTTTTCATCCAGAATCATATATCTAAAAGTAGATGAAAAAGATTGATTACCAAATTTTCAACACATATCGAGAAATTTTCAACGGATTTCGTTTATTATTTTCCAAGCACAATATGCAAATGCCCCATCGATATTCTTGACAATTTCATAATCGTAAGTACTTCAAATTAAATATTTTTGGGTTTTGTCTCCCAATTTCTGAAACATCTGAAAATCGGATGAAACTATTATTTATAGAAATTATCTTGTGGATTACGTAATTTAAGATTTAATTTCTTCATGAAGCTCCATTATATCCTGAATAAAACTTATATTTTATTCATAAATCATTGGTTTTTTACAACACAAGAACCAATTCCATGAAAAAATTCATTTGAAACATTGGAATATCAATAAATACTTTTGTATAACTGAATAATTCTTTTACATGCAGGATGAGAATTAAGTAGCGTGATTCAAACTGATGAAGATTTCCAAAAAATTCGGTTGATCGAAGGTTTTCATTAATTTTGCTTGCGTAGTACAATTATCATCAACATGTGGATATCCGTTACTGGTTTCAATCGAAATCCAATATTTTTCGTACTGAGACTTTGAAATAAGGGTGAATATAAAAGATAATGAGCATGTATATGATAAAACAAATTGGAGATCATACTCAAAAAAAATCAATAACAAAACCGGACATCTCATCAATTGTAGATAATATAATACTAAGAGTAGGAGCCGATGTTTTAGTTCTATGATCCAATTTTGCAAAGCTCGAATTCTTCCACCCAGGTAGAAATTGAAATAAAAAATTAAATTGAACATTTTAAAAAATTGCTCACCAATATCGCTGTTTTCTGAACTGATATTCCGGAATGCGAGAGGCCTGATACGGCTGCTCGCATTTCAGAATTTTCTTCAGAAGAACTTTGAATCCCGCTATAATATTTACTAGCCGATATTGGCGGACAATCTTGAAAATTGTTTTGTTACACTTCTCACTTGTGGTACTCGCGACGATCAAAATGTGTTAAATATTGCTGAAGAATTTGCACATTAAGCTTGGAAAATGATAAACCTTTGGTAACCTTTTGGTTCATGGTAGGTTTTATGAATAGACAGATAGATATGAAGTTTTCACAAAGTGTCAATGAAAACATGAAATGAAACAGTGGAAGTTCAAAGAACCCAGAAAGAAACAAAACCGAGGAATGAAGCACAGATGTCGTCGATAATTTATATGGATGATTCTCCATCAGGGATAATCAATATTAAATTCAATGTTTATAAAACATGCCTCTTTCTCTCACTCTAATTCTAAAGAAAGTCGAATACACTCACCCTGTGATCACTACAAAGAAATCCATGATGTTCCAAATGTTCCTAAGGTACGATCCTCTATGCAAAACAAAACCTAAGGCCAAAATTTTCAGTGATGCTTCAACGCAAAATATTCCTAAAAAGTAAACTTCAACTGCCTCCTGAAATTGAAAAACAATAATTAAGAGTAAAATTCCCTGCTCACACTAAACAATTAGTACAAAACAGAAAGAGATGATCACTTGGAGTATATCTAAGTTTAGCAGAGATATTATTACAATTTCATGCGTACATCATGACAGAAATTGAATTCCCCACAAAAATCTAGTGAGTGTTCTTCTGTAGCGAAATCCCTTTTCGTGAACTCGAAATTTTTATCAGCCTAAATAGTTTAGTTTATAGTTTGGTAAGGGGTTACATTCAACTGCGACCTTAAGGTATATTATGCCCCCTCCGTCAAAGCTGTTTTCGCATTGTGCTACCTAGAGCTCGCCCTCTAGCTCTAGAGCTCTAATATATTCTAATACTTGTGAGGGCTTCAAGGAGGCTAAGTTCTTATTCCTCCTATAATTCTCTTGTCCAAGATATTTCTTGCACATGCTCACAATGGCGAGGCATTCTGTGATCAGGTGAATAGGAGTTTTCCCCTATTCCCCACAGAATCTGCACTCGTCAGTTTCTGATGAGCCCATTCTCATCACGTGCTTCCTCAGGCGACAGAGTCCTGTGAGGAAACCAGTGAAGAGCCGTCACTTTTTCATACTGAGATCCAAATGATTTTTGGACCTTCCAATTTCAAAGTTCCGAAGGAACTTCTTAGAGTGTTCCATTCCTGGAGAATTCCTCCAGAGTGCTCCTCTCTCATTTTCTTCCTTCTCCAAAAACTCCTTCTTATAGGTGTATTTGCCTATACCACAGAAATGTTCTGGGCCAGTAGGTAGCGTTTGTGCTCCCTTTCTGGCTAGTGTTAGCCTCTTCATTTCCTTTGATTTCTGAGTGCCCAGGAACTCAGACTAAGGAGACCTTGTTGTTCTTGCCTACTTCATTGAGTTTCCTTCGGTACTCCCATATCAGCTTTGAGTCGATGACATAGGAGTTCAGTGCTTTGATAGCAGCCCGACTATCAGAATGGATCACTATGTCACACCCTTGATAGTTTCTTTCCACGTTTATGTCTATGCATCTTTCGATTGCAATTATTTCTGCCTGAAAAACACTCGAGTAGGAGCCTAGCGATAGTGTACACTTGGTTCCAGGACCGTATACTCCAGCGCCGGCCTGCATCGTGCTTTGAAGTTTTGGGTAGTGTTTTCCTTTTCCCATTCTTTCCTTTTACATAGTATTGAGTTAAAGTTCTTCTCGGTGCTTACTTTTTCAATCATAACAAAACGCTGATGAGATGTACTTGTTCAGAGAGGACCAAGTCAGGGTGGGCAAAATTCGTCTAGAGGGATCTCGAGAACTATAGCACCTAGAAGAAAACTGATAACACATTCTCGAGCTCCTTTTTCCTGACTAATCCGAATCTGAAAACAGATCCAGCTTATCGTTCATAGAACTTGAGTCATGAGCAAAAATTGAGAAAATGTCATTTTCAATAATGCTGAATAACTCGCTTGTTCGAACTCGTATTCGAAATCTGTTAATACATTCTACAGGCACTTTCTTGGGAGTAATTCAAATATAATATGACTGAATTCTTCAATCCAGCCATTTGCGAGAAATGAGAAGCATTTTGGATTTTTCAAATGTAAACTTTTAATCCAGCCATTTGCGAGAAATGAGAAGGATTTTGGATTTTTCAAATGTAAACTAAAGTCGAAAGTTCTCTTTTCTTGAATTCGAAAATGTATCATATGTCGCTATTTACATGAATATAACATGAGAAAAAGTCCAATACTTTTTTCCCGCTTTTCTATTCACTGTTGAATTATTATAAGTAGGCTGGCGTTACCATAGCGACCATTGAATATGCATTATATATATTATTATATATGTCGTTCTGGATATTTCTCGAAATAAAATTCCCTTGCAACTCGGCTTTTTTCATTCGCTTGAATATAGCATACCAACATATCGAATTTTTCGTAATTTGGATTATTTCGGGCCATTAGGGATGATAAACAGGTTTGCTATTGCTAATCTTAAGAACTATGACAAATTAACCATAGAAATATTTATTCAGCAATCGCTGATTCCAATCATGGAGGCGCAAGTTCACACAAAGATACTGCATATTCAATCGTCGCTATGGTAACGTCAGCCTGTTCATAATTCAACAGTGAACAGAAGAGCAAGAAAAAAGTATTGAATTTTTTCTCATGTAATATTCATGTAAATAGCAACATATGATACATTTTTGAAATCAGCAAAACAAGCAAGACGAGAGAACTTTCGACTACAGTTTACATTTGAAATATTCAAAATCCTTTTCATTTCTCGAAAATGGCCGGATTAAAAAATTCAGTCATATTATATTTGAATTACTCCTAAAAAAGTGCCTGTAGAATGTATCAACAGATTTCGAATACGAGTTAAAACAAGCGAGTTATTCAGCATTATTGAAAATGACAATTTCTCAGTTTTCGCTCATAACTCAAGTTCTATGCGCGATAAGCTGGATCTGTTTTCAGATTAGGATTAGTCAGGAAAAAAGAGCTCGAGAATGTGTTATCAGTTTTCTTCTAGCTGCTATAGTTCTCGAGATCCCTTCAGTAGACAACAGTGGCCTACATTTGCTCATAAGGAAAATTCATGGAAATCGATTCCTGCATTTCATCACTACATATTAGGGAAACAACTCAAAATTGTTATGATTACTTACCAATCTTTGCGCCAGATTCGTTTTATCTGATCTTGGTAAGTGTTCCTCAAGGGCTAGTACTACGCAGTTCGCAATGATTGTCGAAAGCACAGCATACTCGAATGGAGTAAAGAATGTTAAGGAAAACTCTATTGAAATAGAATATAAATCATATGAGAAACATGAAAAATATCCTTGACAAAAACAATTATCATAAGTATCGACCTGCTTACTTAAAGTTTAGGCAGACGGAAGTATTCTTCAAAAATGTGAAGGTGAAAAAATTCATCATAAAATGATAAGGTACAAAAATAATATAATTTTTTTCAATAATTTCGCCTTACGCCATCCATGCAAAATAGAGATTACTGTAGGATTTCTATAATTTAAAACAAAAATCGGAAGGTCTGTCTTTTGAAATCATATTCCAATACCCTGCTTCTTTTTAAATATATATTATATTCTTTTGAGAATGGGCAGTACATTTTTATATCAACTAATATATGTTATCACCGTATTGGCAGAGGAAATGTCAACGGTTGCAGGTTGATATCTCGAAAATCACAGCTGTAAACAAGAAAAGAAGACGAAAAAAACAATATGACCTTGTAAATGTTCTATTAGTCATCAAATCGATTTGAAGTTCACGATCCATCTCAAAAAAGAATCAGACACCGGATGAATAGCTTCGAAACACTCGTAAATTTAAATATTGGACAACTATTGACTGAATGTTCTATTGTTTCTTCTTCATCTCCGCATTCGCACCTTGGACCTTCGACCAAATTCTATTTGAAGAGGAAACTATTACAGCGACCATGACCGGTTTCACGTCGATGTACCAAAATGTACCAAATTTTCCTAGGAAGATTAAAATCATCTTGAATTTTAGAATCCGGAATATAAGACATGATTATGAAAAAATTCGTAAAAGAACGATATTTATCCCAAGACTTTATCACTGCAACCTGTCTACAAATATGGGGCGGTAAAATATTTGAAAAGAACTGGTAACAACAATAAAGGTGTAGACCTTATGGTCCCACTAATGATTCTCATGGCATCATTAAGCATGATTACGAATGAAAAGAAAAAGTGGTGTTGTTTTCACACAGAATCCTGTTATACAAAACACAACAATGAATGATTCGCGATGCAGAAAGAGATTACAAGCCTCACAACGTAATCAATTTATAATTACCCAGAATAAAATATACCAGCATAATTTCTGATCTTGAATGATGATAAATGGACAAAAACCTCATAATTCCCCAATACATGATAATATCGATACACGCTACAATTATAAATAATTGAAGTCCACCCAGGGTGGATTCCGCAGAGGGGTTAAGAGGGTAATGAACAGTGCCAGAGTCTTAAGAGGCTGGAGTAAATTAGACACTCTCTGTCCCATCAAATGCCGAAGATTTTCAATGGGATCAAAGCTTTCCTTCAGCTTTTTGAAATAAGTCCAAAGCTCCTCGTGCAATATGGGGACGTGCGTTGTCTTGCTGAAATGTCTGGATGGCCAATTAAATAAGGCAGTAGAGTGTCATGTAGGATATCGTCAGCATAACGTCCAGCTATCGTATTTCCTCGAATATATGAAACTGCCTCTCGATAGCAAATGCATCATCATGTCACTCTCCAGTGCTCCGTCTTACCTTTCTACCACTATCGTGCATACTAAGACACAATGTCGATTCCTCCCCGACTACAACTTAATGCTATTCTACCCCCACTGTCCCAGCCGTCCAAAGCCTCCAATAAGGCGATATTTCGTATGTTTAGTAACATTAAACCTTCTCCGTCGAACAATTGATCACCGCTAGCGCTCACACTGTCTCCGGTAAATTCTCCCAAGACTTTATTTATTTATTTATTTATTTATTTACACAGGAACACAAACAGGAGAAAGTCCCAGAGACAGTGTTCACTAAATTACAAATAAAACCTCAATCAATTACATTAATTCCACTATAAACTAAACTAAACAAGAAAAAATTACAGAAGATACAACATTAAAATCCACACACTGTTGATCTCAGACGTTCTAGCACGCTTTTTAGTGACCAGCTCAACGGCTGTCCGCTCATGAAATCTCAAAACGGTCTAATTTGGCGCATGTCCTGACGAGTTCACCCAAAATTAGCCGGGACGAAACGTGAAACACTCCCAAAGAGGATGAAGCTTACGCGACCACTTTCAAACAGAGTTATCAAGAATATAATATCGCCTTTGGAACTTTATGATGGGTTTTCCATCCTATGGGAATCATCGGCCATGTGAAAAAAATCAAAGTACAAGAATAACCCTGCAGTAAAACTTCTGAACGAACAGACAAACATGTGGAATTCCCAACTTTTCGAAATTCCCAAGAAATAAGTCTGCAGAAGACATTCGAATACCTTGTTGCACAACTTGAAATACTCCAGTATGAAAATGAACTAGTACTACAAATCCTGTGTCACCTTAAAATAACTAATTCAATTTACAAAGTTCTTGGGAATCTATGTGAACGATGCACTGGGTTTTCACTCACGTCGTGATAGCTTCTGATAAATTATTGATTCTAAATTTTCAGCGTTACTATCAGGAAAAGCAGATTTCAATTCTACATAGCACTTCCTGATACTTTGTCTCTGCTTCTTCAAAACTACCGTCGGCATTTTTAGTTTCCAAGCATGATGATTATGTAGAGATTGAGAGTAGAAATTGGCATTGGCATTTGGCATCTTCTCTGAGAATTATTTTGACATTGCCGATGTTTCACGAGTGCCAACCTGCGTCAGTTTTAAGTGAAAAAACTTGATAGACCAAAATCATGGCCAACCGGTATAGTTTGAAAGAGTGAATGGAGTATAGGAGAAACATTTCGTTTCTGTTTGTTTACATATTTATAACCTCTTTAAGCAAGTCAAAAAGTGGCGGGAGTATCATGGCCCTATACAGTGCGCATCAAAATTATGGAACAAATTCATTTTCTCAGGAGAAAAATGTTTGACAACAAAATCCTGAAACAGATCAATTTTTTTTCACTTCTACCAAATTTTTATGCATTTTGAAGGATTTTTGTTGCACCCTGTGCCATCCCCATCAATCCTCTAAATATTTTGAATAGGGAAAGAGGGTCATGTGGTACTTTTTTGGCAAGGTCTTTGTATCTTCTTTACAGGCGTGCAGAAATTTTCAAGTAAAACATTTCTTTTTTTTTGAAAAATTAGTTAGTTCAAAGAAGTTTTCAGTATGTGCACTTTATCATGGCTCATTTTGTTTTAGACGATGAAAGTCGACAATTACAGTTTTGTTCATGCAGAACTGTGATGGTCGACCTTCATTCGGTGACAAATTTCATCAGGTACCATCGTCCCAAAGTACATGACCCATGACAAAGTGCACATACTGAAAGCCCCTTCGAACTAACTAATTTTTCCAAAAAAAAATTTTTTCTTGAAAATTTCTGCACGCCTATAAAGAAGATACAAAAACCTTGCCAAAAAAGTACCACATACCCACTTTCCCTATTAAAAAAATTTAGAAGGTTGATGGAGATAGCACAAGGTGCAACAAAAATACTTCAAGAATTCATACAAATTTGGTAAAAGTGAAACAAAAATTGACTTGTTCCAGGATTTCACTGCTAAATATTATTCTTCTGAGGAAATGAATTTCTGCCATAATTTTGACGCGCACTGTATATCTGAAATCTGATTGGCACCACAAATAGCAAGTGAAATATCCAAAAGCTCGATTCACGGTCAAACATGCACCGGCCAAAGATTTCCTAAGTAAATGACACGAGAGGTCCATCTTGTTGTTCTGTGCTCATACCGTCTTCAACCAACATTTCCTCGGATTTCTCCTGCGAGATATTGCCTGCCAATTGTCCAACCTTATCGATTACCTCCGTCCCTCCTAAAAGGATTCCTGGGTTCTGGAAACCCGATTCCGTAGCTCCTCAAGGGTAGTGATTCCGACTTATAAGCATATTTCTGAGAGCACTACAAATTTTCCTTTCCCGACACTCTTTCAAGTCTAATTGGTAATCGATAAAGATTAATGGCTTTGAAGCGTAGTGGTGTCGTGAGACTTGACCTGATTTAATTGCAGCTAATATAAGGGGTAGTTTTGAAGTGATACGCAGTTAGTTGGCGGGAATTTAGTGATAAAGGGGGTTGCTTGAGAACGAGGTCGGTTGTAAACACGCATATAAGGGTGAATTGAATGAGCCCGATTTATGTTCTGAAATATTACGGACGAACACGTCAATTTTGTATATTTAGGGTTTGAATTTCCAATTTTGTTGTCTGTTTTTCACTCCTGAATATCAGTTGGCACCATTTTCGTTGTGGATACTACAGAAGGGGATTTTTGAAGTATTTGAGTCAAATATTCTTTAGACGTTTGGTTTTTGAATTTCTGATTTGGTGTCCAGAACATAAATCTGCTGTCGAAATTCAGCAGTTCGTCCTAGTTAGGAAGATATTGGTCCCTAATATCCCAAATTTTCAGGCAATTTTTTCTCAATCATCCTCGAAACTTTGTAAAATTTATGGCTGAGTTTTTGACCATCTAAAATGTGTCCGGGTTAGTAGTGAAATGGCTTGAGGGTTGATTTCTCTGGTCGATTTCATAAAAAAAAAATTTCAGAAAGCACTGACGTGAAGGCGGCAGCTTTTTCGCGCATGTTCAATGTAGATGACCGCTTCAGCAACGAATTTGAACATGCACGCAAAAGCTGCTGCCTTCACGGCAGTGCTTTTGAATTTTTTTTTTGATAAATTACTGGATTTCGATTCGATCTAATCTGTAATTTTGGAAATATTGGAAAAATAAAATTTTGAATGGGTATATCTGCGGAATCATTGGGTGGATTTTACCCATTCACGAATTCGACCTTCGACCCCAAACCTACTCTACAAATATCGAGTTTCTAAGTCGTTTCTTCCGGAGGTTATTGTGTTTACGGTCAGCCTAACGGCAGACTGCGTGAACACAATAACCTCCGAAAGAAACAACTTAGAAACTCGATATTTGTAAAGAAGGTTTGGACCTTAATTACGAAGGTCGAATTCGTGAATGGGTAAAATCCACCCAATGATTCCGCAGATATACCCATTCAAAATTTTATTTTTCCAATATTTCCAAAAATACAGATCAGATGGAATTGAAATCCAGTACTTCATTGAAAAATTACAGTTCGAAGGTTCATACAGAATTTAATGAGGATGATATGATAAGAAAATCACAGAAATTTTTTTTTCAAATTGTTCTAATGACACGATAATCACGAAATTTTGCATAAAGTTGTCTTTCAGCATCTTCAAACTAGCTGCAAAGTTTAATCAGGACTGAACCAGTATTTCCCGAGTTATACCGAAAAAAACATTGATATCGAGAAGAAAACCTCGAAATTTGACATATTTTTTCCCGATATCTCCAGAATTTATAATCGTATCGAACTGAAATTCGGTACACTGCTGTGAATTATAAAGCTCAAAGTGTGAGTGGAATTTTTTTTTGAGTATAATGAATGGTTTCCGAAAAAAAAAATTTTTTGGGAAAAAATTTCGAAAAAATTTTTTTTTCAAAGTTACTGACAATATGATGCTGACAAAATTTGGCTCATAGTTGCGCGCCGTTATACTCCACCTAACTGCCAAATTTGAATCTAATCGCTCAAGTGGTTTTTGAAATAAAAAATAAATAACTTCAAAATTTCAAGTACCTATATCTCCGAAACTATTCGACCGATTTGGCCCATTAAAGGACTCAACCGCGACATCCTGATGCGCGACCTACCCTGAAAGTTTAAAGTTGCTAGCTTGCTTCTGTCGACAGTTATCGTGTCCACGGCTGGCCGGACAGAATCGATTTTGACACCGGATTCGTCATCAGTTAGTCCAACCTAGTATTGGGGAAATTAAATTTTGGATGGGTATATCAACGGAATCATTGGGCGGATTTTACCTATTCATGAATTCGACCTTCGTTATTAAGCCCCAAACCTACTCTACAAATATCGAATTTTAAATCGTCATCTTATTGTGTTCACGTTTAGCTGTTAGTACCAAAGGAACATCTTAGAAACTAAATATTTGTAATAAAGATTTGGACCTCAATAAAGAGGGCTAAATTTGTGGATGGGTAAAATCCACCCAATGAATCCGTAGATGTGCTCATTCAAAATTTCAATTTCCCAATATTACTCAAAATACAAATTAGATTGAATTGAAATTCAATATTTGTCGAGGAATCACAGCTTAAATGTACATACAGAATTTCGTGAACATTATATGATCAGAAGATTGCAGATTTTCAAATATATAGTTTATTCCTGAGATATGATTTGAAATGTTCGTTCTCGAATTGTTTTAATGCCGCAATCACCACGAAATTCAGCAAAAAGTTGTTCACAAGCCTCCTCAACCCGGTGACCAAGTTTCATCATGACTGAATTAGTATATTTTGAGTTATCCTGGAGAACTTAACAATACCTAGGAAAAAAATACGAAATTTGACATTTTCCTTCCCAATATCTTCGAAAATTCGATACATTTGGCATTAGCGAATGCGTGGAAAAATATCATCTTGAAGATTCTTCTGAGATTGCTGTGAAATCTAGCACATTGTTCCTGATGAATCCTTCGAACGGAAATGAAACTTGATGGGTTATTGTTGGGGTGTGAATTCGAGCAAGCTGCTGACTTCAAGTAAGTGTTAGTCTAGATGGTTCATTCTCAAAACTGAAAACCGTCCTGAGAAAGAGCCTGTACGGAAAATTGTGCGGAAGAGTTCAATTCCAGACAAAATAATCCCCGATATAAGATCATTTGTTAAAATAATTCAACAGACCTCTGCATGTTAATGTTTAGGAAGCGGACGAAGTAGGTCTTGTTCATTCCAATGAATGATACTTATATACTTCGTCTTGTGAGCTTTCGTGAGTCAATATTGATATATCTGAAAGAGGAAGTTGATCTTGATGACACAACTACAGCTTTATGAATCAACACACACACATACAAAAAAATGATATAGTCGGTGAACCAATAAATACTTCATCTTCATCTAAACTAACCACACCATCACCCAAAAAAGTTTTCTGCAGATCAGATGCCGAGAGTTCGCAAGATTCTCCTAAGATGGCGCCACTGACAAGTGTGCTGCCATCTTTCGGGTACTAGTACTTAAAACTCTTTCTGGATCGTACAGGGTGAGTCGCGTTGATGATAATGTAAGCCAATGATTCTGAAGTAAACCAATCTTCTGGCACATGCTCCTCATGAGTAATTATTGTTGTCGGCGGTGTGGTTAGGTTAGAAGGTATAATATTTGTGGATTCGTCGATGACTATTTCGTCCTTGTGTTCATGATTATTGCTACTACTTCTAGTACAACTACAACCAAAATTGTTTGAAAAGGATATGGCCACTCGATGATGAAGCGAGTATATCTACGGATAATGTTCTGGTCAGATAGAATGAATAACGAGCTGGGCCCCTGCCCTCCCGCCGCCCTGGCGCCACCCATTTTATCAGCTGCGCCCGCCCCCGCCTGCTTCGCAACCGCCTGCTGTGCCGCTGCCTCCTGCGCTGCGGCCAACCTGAAAATAAAGGAGACAATATTAGACTTCTGAGGAACACCAAAAAATTTAAAGTTTATATAGGAATAGTAAACAGGTATACCTGCACATTTCTCTGAAAATAAAGGGGACAATATTAGACTTCTGTGGAACACCGTCAACGAATTGCGAGTTCATACAGGTTCCGGCAAAGGATTCAGACGTTTTTGAAACGGCTCGTACATTACAGGACAACTGAACTGAGGAGCCCATAACTCATATCAATATTTGAAAATTTGGACGAAAAATGTCGAAGTTTTCGACTTATTGAGTTCATCACAAGTAGGAAATAGCACGTACCCGTTAATTTTGTTCTTGAGGACAAATCTCCTAACATAAATCCATCATATCATTTCATCTCTCTGCGAGGCTAACCGACTGGAAAGAGAAGATGGTTCGTATGCTCAAATTGAGCATGTTGAGCAAATTGAGCAGCTGAAATTATGTGAATTTTACTAAAACTATCGCCTCACAATCTGGAGAATTTCGTGGGTAATTCAGCCATATTTGTCGACAGTTTTTCGGCGTAATTCTACCAGAGAGTTTGATTCTGTGGCATAAGTTTTCAATTTTGAGTGGCCCCAAGAAAAGTAGTCTAGAAGAGAAAGATCTGGTGATCTGGCTGGCAATTTAGGGGTTACCGCTCAGAGGGATAAAAGATGAAAATATATGATGCTGGATTTCATTCAGATATACGAACGATTTTCGAAAATCTTGATTCTTTTCAATGTGTGCCATTTCGAAATTTTGCCAGCCCACTTAAGTTTAGGGAGGAAATGTCGGAGCAGGTAATTTTATTCGGAGGAGGATATCTTTGGAGCAAAATTATAAACCAAAAACTCCTCAACCCGAGGTGTCTGGGTTGAATAAATTCTAAATAGGAAACAGAGGATGAACTATAGCTCAATTGAAAAATAATTTGTCCCTTTACATGAATAATACAGTTTGCAAATTTTATTGAGTCTTTGATGTAGATGCAGGGTGTTCATACTGAGTGTACTCAAATGAGGTTGCTAGAAATGATTTCCACTTCAACAGTCAAACAATTATACAGTCTGTTCTCAAATGTTCGTCTCATATTGGCAAAATTTTCGCGGGAAATACAAAAAAAATTGACTTGCTTCGGCATTTTCTCTCGAAACATCCATGTCGTGACATAATTGTCTTGGAAAATTTTCGAATTGACATCCTGTATAATCACCGCATATACTCCATTCACTTTTATAGACTATCCAGGTTGGCCATGACATTCTGACACATTTCAACGTGTATATCTTTAAAATGTTAGGTTATAGTCATTTTTCTGTCAGATAACAACGCAACGTTGCCCTCTCTACATGTAGAGGTAGAAGTTAGTACTTATTTTCGAAAATGTGAATTTACTTTGGTAAAATAATGAATTTGAGAAAATATTATGTGAATTCTATAATTCCAAAGACCTGGCGAATGTTGAAGAAACTTTTTCCTCTGTTAACACTGAAAATATTTAACGAATGTGAACATGGTTGGAAGTTTTAGTTATGCTATTTTCTTGTTCGAAAATCGAGTGTTTGAATTTCACTGAAAAATGATGGATAGAGTAATCCGTTACTTTGTGATAATTCATTCGAAAAAGAATGAATGTACTGGAATAACCTATCAGTAAAACTTCTAAACGAACCGACAAACCTGAGGAATTCCCTACTTTCATAAATTCTCAAAGAATAAGTCTACAGAAGACATTTGAATCCCTTGTTGCACAACTTGAAATACACCAGTATGAAAATGTAGTAGTACTACAAAACCCGTGTCACCTTAAAAGAACTCACTCAATTCACAGTTTTTGGGAATCCATGTGAACCATACACGGGGTTTTCACTCACGTCGGAAAAGTTGGATAGCTTGTGATAGATTATTGATTTCAAATTATCAGGGTTACTACCAGAAAAAGCAGACTTCAATTCTACATAGCACTTCCTGATACTTTGCCTCTGCTTCTTCAAAACTACCTTCGGCATTTTTAGTTTCCAAGCGTGATGATTATGTTGAGATTGATAACAGACATTGGCATTGGCATTTGGCAACGGCACTGAGAAACATTTTGACATTGTCGATATTTCACGGGTGCCAACCTGCATCAGTTTTAAGAAAAGAAATTTGATAGACCTAAATCATGGCCAACCGGGATAGTTTATGAATGGAATGGAGTATATGAACCGTGTTCGAAACAATATGCGCCCTATGACTCAAGATACCTAATCTGTTTCGGTGCAGGTACATTTTAGTAGATATCATAAAAAGATGTGCGTTGAGACATTAAACAATTTCTACCGAATATTATATGATTATCCATTCTACGTAAAATAGTATGTCTTTGGGGCCGATGCCCATTAAATAGCAATGTTCGATCAAATGGAAACCTATGACAATCCGGCAACCTCATGGATGCTGAATGGACATCGACGTATATTATCTGAAATTTTTCCTCATTCTTCAAGCATTCATTGAACACAATTCGAATAATATATTGATATCGACTGAATTCTTTCGGAATTATTTGAAATAACGATATTCCTTGCAGCAGTAACTATTTCCATTGTCATTTTATTCATATTAATTCTGAGGAATTCAAATTGAACATATCTTCCGACTGAAACTACCATCATTACGGAAGATTATTTCGAATAACCTCTACACAAATCGGATCAATTCTTCGATTATAGTTATCAAGTCCATTTCCAAGTGGAACAATTTCATTGAAGTCCCTATACCAACACTTTATGAATTCCTCGATTTCAAAAATCACTCAGAGGACATTTAAAATGTAGGAACTTCCTTCTGATATCTTTAGGTCCCTTAGGTTCATCTTTAGCATATCATCATTCTTCAATACATACATAGTCAACAGGAATACCATCAATGTTTGATATTAAAAGTTTAATATTTTCTTATACTGGGTGAAACTTTAAGTTGAACATTATTTTTAAACCTAGATTTTACTCATCAAATGAAAAACTTTTTGATTTACTATTTTCCTGATGTGGCCCCGGTAAAAAGATATAGGCTGCTGAAATTTCCAATGAAAATCAGCCTATTTCTTGTAGCTTCGAGATGGTTCCTCGAAATGAAATGAATTTTGGTGTGAAGTTCTCTATGATTATGGCTCGTATTCTATACTTCATTCATTTTATAAACTATCCCGGTTGGCCATGATTTAAGTCTTTCAAGTTTTTTACTTAAAACCGACGCAGGTTCGTACTCGTGAAATATCGGTTATGTCAAAATAATTCTCAGCGACGTGGCCAAATGCCAATGTCAATTTCTACTCTCAACCCCAACATAATCATCACGCTTGGAAACTTGAAATTCCGAAGGCAGTTTTAAAGAAGCAGAGACAAAATATCAGGAAGTGCTATGTAGAATTAAAACCTGCTTTTTCTGATAGTAAACCTGATAATTTGGAATCATTAATTTATCACAAGCTATCAAACACTTTGGTTCTTTTAAGGTGACACAGGTTTTGTTGTACTACTACATTTTCATAATGTAGTATTTCCACCTGTGCAACAAGCTATTTAAATGTCTTCTGGAGACTTATTTCTTGAGAATTTCGAGAAGTAGGGAATTCCATAGGTTTGTCTGTTCGTTTAGAAGTTTTACTGCAGAGAGGGTTATTCGATTACTATAGTTTTTTTTAATGAACTATCACAAAGTAACGGACTACTATATCCATTATTTTTCAGTAAAATTTCAACACTCGATTCTTGGTTTCTCGATTGAAAATAGCATAACTGAATCTTCCATCCATGTTTATATCCGTGAAATATTTCCAGTGTTAACAGAGAAGAAAGTTTCTTCGACATTCGCCAGGTCTTTGGAATTATTGAATTCACATAATATTTTCTCAAATTCAATATTTTCCCAAAGTAAATTCACATTTCGAAAAAAACAATTACTGCGACCTCTATGTACAGAGGACAACGTTGTGAAGTTATCTGACAGGAAATGACTTTAACCTAACATTTTCAAAATATACACGGTGGAGTGTGGCAGAATGACATGGCCGACCGGGATAGTTTGTAATAGTGAATGGAGTATACAGTGATCAATATCATCTAACTTCAAACGGTTTTCTGGTTAGAAACTCCCTGATTTATAAAACTATAAGAAATTAGCATGAATAATGCAGATAAAGTTTACCTTAGGTCATATTAAGAATCCTCAATCATTTTAGAATACTCAATTATTCCTTGTTAGTTAGAGTTAGAGCCTTTTGAAGTTTTGAGGTTATTTCTGGAAATATTGAATCGAAACTTGGCAGTAAGTTGGAGTATAACGACGCGCAACGCGAGATTTTGTTGAGATCATATAGTCAGTAAATTAAAAAAAAATGTTTCAAAAATTTTTTCGAAAAAAAAAGTTTCTTCGGAAACCGTTCATCATATTTGGCAGCCTTTGAGCTCCATATTTCACAGCAGTGTTCCTAATTTCGGTCCGATGCGATCATAATTTCCGAAGGTATTTACAAAAATATGTCAAACTTGGTAGTTTTTTTCTTGGTATCGTTCTTTTTTGCGCACATGTTCCGGGATAATTTTAAAAAAAACCTAGAAAAGCACCGACGTGAAGTAAGCAGCTTTTGCGCGCATGTTCAAAGGATAACACCAAAAGGGAACATGCGCCCAAAAGCTGCTCTCTTCACGTCAGTGCTTTCCTAGGTTTTTGTAGATATCAGAACGGTAAGGCTAATTTACTGCATTTTCAACTTGACCTAGGTATTCATGCTTCAAAACTGCTCTGAAAATTTTGAGTCTCTAAGTTACTCCCCCGCAAAGTTATCGTGTTCTCGTGAAACATTTGCAAAGGAATAACCCAAACATTTCTGAGAATCAGTCGCTTCAACCCAAAGTTCAATCCCTCAAATATATACCTAACTCACCGGAAAGTAGAAAACCTAGATACCAACATTTTTCACTCGGGTATACAATGCCACTATACGTTATGTACACTACTTCCGTCAACACAAGGCAGAAATCTGTCGGAAATATCGGCGACACCACTCTCAGTGGTCACTTCAAAACGCATACGCGTTCTACACTAAACCTTCGATATGCCCCGGACATTATTATCGCAATTAAAAGGAGGTGTATAACAGATTTTTATATGCTCATTCATTATGATTAGTGGAAATAACACAGAGCTAATATGACTTCATTGCGTTCAGAGAATTGGCAATGAAACTGGGATGAAAATCGCAGTTTCCCCGACCCTGATGAGTGACATTGGGATTTGGGGGTGATAAGGGAGTTGCTTTGGATATTGCAACGCTAATCTTCTGTCTGAGGGTCAAGGCCCACTGGGATCGAATGAAGAGAATATTTTTTGCGCGCATGTTCTACGGAAATATATTGCTATCGTTTAGTCCAAATGTGTGTAATTGTCGAATTCTTTCACGAAAATGGTTTCACACTCCTAACTTGAACCCACTGAGGACGAAGTCGGTATCGAAATTGATTCTGTCCGGCCGGCCATCCGTATGCACGATTAGAAGCGTACTGAGGATTCTATCAGTTTGAAAATTTCAGGGTTTGTTCCATTTTGAAATGTGAAGATATCGTTTGTTAATGCGCAATATCGGTCAAATCGTTTCGGAGTTATGGTCATTTGAAATTTTGAGGCCTAACGGCCGGACCTTAAACACAATAACTTCCGAAAGAAACAACTTAGAAACTCGATATTTGTAGAGAAGGTTTGGACCTCAATTACAAAAGCTGAATTCGTGATTCGGTAAAATCCACCCAATGATTCCGCCGATATACCCATTCAAAATTTTTTTTTCCCAATATTTCCAAAAATACAGATGAGATCGAATTGAAATCTAGTATTTCATCGAGAAATGACAGTTTGAAGGTCCATACAGAATTGAATGAGGATAATATGATGAGAAGATCACAGAATATTGAATATTTGAAAAAAAAATTTTCGGAATTTTTTTTCAGATTGTTCTAATGACACAATCATCACGAAATTTTGCACAATTTTGTCCTTCAGCATCTCTTAACTAGTTGGGAAGTTTCATCACGATTGAAGCAGTATTTCTTGAGTTATACCGACAAAAATAACGATATGTTGAAGGAAACCACGAAATTCTACATATTTTTTCCCAATATCTCCAAAACTAATAGCCGTATGAAAGGGAAATTTAGTACACTGTTGTGAAATATGAAGCTCAAGATAAAACTGAGTTTTTCTTCGAATATGAACAAAAGTTTCAGAAAAAAAAATTATTTTCGAAAAAAATTTCGAACATTTTTTTTTTCTAATTGAGTGATCGTACGATTTCAACGAAATTTTGCTCGGAGTTGCGCGTCGTTATGCTCCAATGAACTGTCAAATTTCAATCCAATCGCTTCAGTAGTTTTTGAAATATGAGGGAAATAACCTCATAATTTCAAACGGCCATAACTCCGAAACTATTGGTCCGATTTGGCCCATTAACGAACTTAAGCGCGGCATTCTGATGCGCGATCTACCCTACAAGCTTCGTTCGATAGTAATCTTGTCCACGACTGGCCGGACGGCTGGACGGCCGGACAGAATCGATTACGACACCGGATTCGTCATCAGTGAGTCCAATCTAGTCGTTTGAGACCATTTTCGGCTCAATCTTAGAAAATTACAGACATTTGGACAAAACTATAGCACGCTGTTCCCCTAGAACATGCACGCAAAAACCTAGAAGAGCAATTATTTGAAGTCAGCAGTTTTTGCGTGCATTTTCAAAGGAGATGACCGAAAATGAAAATATAAAACGGCCGAATTTCGAACCAATCGTTCGAAAAGTTCCAGAAACATCAGAAAATTATCCTTTAAATTTCGAATGACTTTAACTTACTCAACCGCAACATACCCTGAAAGCTTCTAACCCATAAGATCCTCCGTACGCCTGTAATCATGCCTACAGCCAGACGGATTCGATTTTGACACCAGATTCGTTACGAGTGAATCCAATCCAGTCAGGAAAAAATCGAAAATAACATACATTTCGACAAAACGATAGCATGGTATTCCTCAGAACATATACGAAAAATTTCCGAATGAAAATTTTTTTAAATTTTCCAACTTCCAGACCCACACGAAATTTTTTCTGAGTTGCGCGTTGATATTCCAAAACAGAATTTCGTATTGATCATGATCAGAAGACAGCAAACTGTTTCAATCAGGAAATCAAGCTACGCCGGGCGCGTTTGACACCTGGATGGGTGATCGCAAATTCGACCGACCTGGCAAAGCCCCAGAATATTCTTGAGTTTCCCCATCGTTTTAATTGTACTCCAGCTAATCATTTCATAATTTCCGCAGAGGTTTCCGCTTGAAATCCGGGACAACGACCTACAAAGATGAATGGCCCTTGTGCGACGCCGCCCCTGACTCTTTACGTAGGCACATCCGAGCATCATCATGCGAAATAGCAGCGACTATAAAATCAGTATAAAATCGGCCCGAAATGAATTATTCCTTTGGAAAGAGCCTGCTGGCAAGATTGTTGACCAGACATGGGCGGCGTCGACTGGTCCGTAGGCGCCTCCCGTCGTTCAGACGACGGACGCCCAGGCTCTTCCAAAGGACGCACTGCAGGGACGGACTTGGCTCGAAATGGAGGTGAGGGTTTTTGAGGGTCGATACTGGTTGAGTGGGTTTGATCCGTTGGATTTTTTGAATGTTGAAAATGTGAAAGAATAGAGGAAGAATATTGTTTTTTGAGTAGTGACAAACTAGTGAATTCCATAAGTTGTTCTTGACGAAAAACAAACTTCTTGGACCGATCAACTGAGATGTCAGTGCAGAAAATCTGGTAGAAGACATTGGTATTAGAGTCATCGATCAGTATCCTTACTTGAATTATCAGCTTCATTTATCTCACAGCATTTTACCAAAGTCGAAATGTAGATTTTTTTAGTTTAGGCTGGTGCTATACTTTAGTAATGGGGGTTTTTCTTTGAACGAAAATGCAGTAATTTTCATGAGAAACCTTCAGAAAATCATATTTCAAACATATAATTTCAATATTATTATTTTAAAAAAATGTTTGATCACCTAAAACTGAAGAATAAAAATGGGGATTTGCATTTAAAGGGATTTGTCCTGAGTGCACGATATGGCAACGTCGAATTCAGCTTTCTCGGGAAGAAAAGGACGTCAAATGTGTTATTCTGCTCAGGAAAACAGAGATAGCTATATTTCGATCTGGTTAGAGTAGAAGACAACTACCAAGGAATAGAAAAAGAAGAGCACAGACTGTCATATTACTGACAAATCGCAAACGGAAATTGTTTGGTTATATTGAGAAAGAATACGTGTGTACCATAGAATAGGAATAAATATTTCATTATTCTATAGCAGAAGAAGCTATTCTACTAAACACCGTTGTCACTTCGTGCATGCCTGGCAAATCCCAAACCCCAATTTTGAAATCTGATTTTGAATACTTTCTGAAGGTAATTTGAGAAAATGATGAATCAAACCCATAATAATTATGTTCAAATTTGCATTTGCAGTAATAACCCAAATTCAGGAAACACCCCCATTGAATAACAGACCAGGGTCGATAATTTTTCAGACCAAAATAAATAATTATAGAATGAAACCCTCTGACAACCGAGAGAAATAACAAAGATAAAAGAAAGGAAAAATAATTAATACGTGATGTGAGGTCGTGAATTGGAAGCAGGTGAGTGTTTAAGGGTGAAACACGTTTTATTTCGATTTTCAGAAAAACGACAAGTCCTTATGGAAAAAAAATTACCTAGCAAAGTTGTAGGTAATGAAAAGATCTATAACTATTGTTGAATTTTTGAACAAAATTTCCAAAATTTTCGAATACTTCCAACAATTTTCTACCCCTGTATTCTTTCAAGTTGAAATTAGTTGTTGAGTTAAATTTTTTTCGAGGTTCCATTAGTATATTGACCCAAAAATCTTCCAAGAGATATGTTCATCTAAAAGAAAGACGTAAACTCAAAAATAAGTTTTTTTTTCAGAGTAGATTCTTTTTCAACATCAGTGAGAGGAGTTGTAAAGTTGAATTGCTGCAATTAACGAAACAATTCCTCCGAATTGATACTTTGAAAGGGTACAATGTCATCTCTAAAATACACTTCACCACAAGGATCCAATATCAAATATCATCTTATAACATATAAAAGAAGTCTGAGCACGAAAAAGCAATAGGAAAAGGATATACATATATTGTTTACTCGAGTGAGCTGTTCTTCTCAAACGAATGTCTGGAGTCTATTGTTGATTTTCCATGGAATCTACGTATCTATTTGAATAACTGAATATTTTATAGGTTTTCCTAATGGCCGATATTATAGAGAAAACTGCACCCATGAACATATCTGAATCACTGACGTTTTCACTCATTCCAATTCGTTTTCAGATTGAGATAGTTATCTTTTCTACTTTATTGGTTTTTCCTAAGATATAATGGTCAAATTTCGTTCTGAAATCTTGTATTCGCTTTCATACAATTCATGTATATGTGTTTATTCAGCTGTGACAATATGAGCTTCATGAAAACTTCAAGAAATGGCCCATAATACATTCAAATGATGATTTCACATAAAAAGATATATCAACAATCCTCACAATTTCAAACTTCCTTCATAGTGACACATTCAGGCGAGAGGACGTTAAGAAATTACTGCAAGATATTAAAGTTGATCTCGTTTAGAGCAAAATTCTCTACAATCATTCAGGTCTACTTCTATCTTCAATAACTTTTCAGATGTCTACCAGAAATAATGCTCACACTACAACCTGTAAAAAAATTTAGAAAAGCAGTGACGTGAGGTCAGGAGTTTTTCAACGCTTGTTCAAATTCTAAATATTAGATCAACACGAAATTTTGCACCTAGCTGCGTGTTGGTAAAGTCCACCTGATTACGAAGTTTCAATCTGATTGCATTCAGACTTCTTGAGATATTGCGGAAATATCGTTCAAATTTCAACGGAATTTGGAAAAAAAAGTTTCTTAGATCTCCGAAAGAAAATATTGGATCGCATTGAAATTTGAAACATTTTTGGTGAATACTAGCTCTGAACCCAACTAGCAATTTCATATTTTACAACTGTTGCAAAAATGTTTTCAGCCAAATGCTTTTATAATATTTGTCTTCTCGGAAATGTTTCTAATGCGTTTAAAAAATAACTATAAATACAAAATTGGCACATTTTATAAAACAATTTTGCGACCCTCGAGATTTTATAAAGCCTCTCGTGAAAGTTACAAGAAAAATTTAAAGCAGATTTAAAACTGTTTTATAGGAACTTCATAAGGTTTTTCATATGCCTGTTCTGAAATAAAAGAGTAATCTGGAATGTTATTTGAAAAATCGAAATACTTTTTAATCATTTCTTTCAGTTGCAAGAAACAATTCGGAATATGACAGTCGATGGGAAAATATTGAACGTCGCCTATCTTTACTCTTTAGCAGAAACCATTTTATTTATACGTTAATGCACTAAGAGTCATAGTTCCCGAAATGGGGAACGAAAATATTGATGCGAATTAAATTTCATTGTGAAATGGAGCATAATATTAGTATATCATAAACGCGCTTCCAATTTTCGAACGTTTTCCATAAATAAATGAACAAAACATTGAAATGCTTCCTGGGTCTTATAATTTTTTTTTTCATCGAAATATGAACCAATGTTTGCGAAACATCATTTTCAAGTCAATTTTTTTCTAAGGTGATTCAAATATCAACACGGATGCAAATTTCAGTACTTTCAGAATTCGTAATTTTTTATCATCATAAATACTGCCATCTTTAATGGCGTCATCTTATAAAATAGTTTTTTATCTTTATAAAGCTTTCTGTAGGTAATAATTTAGCTACTATACAACTGCTATGAAACATATTTAACACTATCGCCTTGGTGACTAATGGAAACATACAGCTACAGCTGATTTGATATAGAAAAAGTGTGGTTAGAATCAGAAGCACGCTCTGACTTCTCATTTTCATATATTTCCCGAACTCCAGTGAATGTATATGTCTCACAAAATCAAGATTGAGTTCTAATTCCATTAATAGATTTTCACGAAAACTTCAAACATGTTGATTCTTTGGTAGTTACCTCACTCAAAATTCGATACAGATAATATTTTATTATCGTCACGGCATTAATATAAATTAATGATGACGAACCCAACTGTTGTGGGAAAAGTGTGGTTAGATTGATTAAAAGTACCACCCCTCATATTTTTTTCCCAACACTAGTGAGTGGACATGCTCGACGAAATCAAATACCTATATCTTTCAATTTCAGATATAGATTTTCATGAAATCTTTCAAGATGTTCATTATTTCGATATAACCTTACTCAAAATGCGATTCAGATAATATTTCATTATCGTCATGGAAAATGGAATAATAATAACAAACGCAGCTGTTACAGGAAAAGTGGGGTTAGAATTGTTTTTTCTCCATTAAGTGAGTGGACATGTCCAACGAAATCGGGAATAATTTTCAATTTTAATTATAGATTTTCAAGATATCGAATATTAAATCAAAATGCATTCCATATTCGATTATCGTCATGGAATACAATACTATAATAAAATGTGCGATCACGAAAAAATAAATTTTCTTATAAAAGCATACTGTTGGTGAAAGTTATTTTATAAAACGATAATGAAACTTCATACAGAGTAAATTTGAAACATTTTTTTAATGAATTTATACTGAAGGCAGGAATATCGTAGGAAAATGTTATAAAACCACTAAAAAACAATTCAATTGTATAAATATTTATGTTTTATAAGTTAGTTATAGATCCCTTAAAAAATAGTATAGAAACAGTTTTATAAGATATTTTATAATTCGGTCATATAAACGTTTTCGTGATGAGTTTATAAAATACTTGAGATGTCCACAACAGATTGAAATTTATTTAGCATCAATATAATGAATTGACATTCTAGAGAGTTCAATATAATACTTATAAAATGAAAAAGTCGAGAATCATAAGAATTATACGACAACTTTGCTGGTTGGGAAGTTTGTGCAAAATTCCATTCAAATCTAATCAATATTTCCAGAGAAAAAAAAAGTTCATCAAGAATTTCAAAAATTTTCGGATAAATTTTTTTGAAAATTTCCTAACTACTTGATTCAGACAAAATTTTGCTCTCAGTTGCGCAGTAGTATTCCGAAACTGTCCACGAAGTTTCAATTTGATAGAGTAAATACTTCATGAGATATCGAGTAATCAACCTCAAAATTTCAAAGAGGCCTAACTCCGAAACTATCCAACCGATTCCACCCACTAACGAACTCAACCGAGATATTTGGCCCCCAAACATTATCTGACAATTCCAAGTCGCTAAGTCTTTTCCTCCGAAAGTTAGAGAACACACGGACGGACGGACAGAATTGAATTTGAACACGGATTCCTCTGAGGTAGTTCAACCCAATCGTTTAAGACCATTTTCGGCTCAAAATTCGAAAACTACAGACATCGTGACGAAATGATAACGCGCTGTTTCCTAGATCAACAGCGTAAAAATAGAGCGTTGAAGCGAGCGCGCAAAAATTTGAACCGAACCTCCGTCTTCATTGTTTCATTTCCATACGTTCCATATTCAAATATAAAATAATCTACCCTGAATCGATTCCACACAAGAGAATCGGATCAGTGGAGACGAGGGTAGTTCCGCATCATTCCACTGACCGTCATACTCGATTGATATTCATTGATTAGTCTGCTCTCTAGGCCTCCGTTTGAGTAATTGGAGTGTGTTAAATCATACTTAACAACCTGTGTTCGTGCTGATACTGCATCGTTCAGGAGCTTCATATGCGAAAGAAACTCCCAGGATCAAGTGTTCTTGAGCACGCAAGGACAAGAAATTGTCTACGAATAGCAAAATTAGGATTGCAGACATTGATCAATAACAGAGAAGTTAACGGAACTAGAAGAACAGCTATACTCCATTCACTTTTATAAACTATCCCAGTTGGCCATGATTTAGGTCTATCAAGTTTTTTTACTTAAAACTGACGCAGGTTGGCACTCGTGAAATATCGGCAATGTCAAAATAATTCTCAGAGAAGATGCCAAATGCAAATTCCAATTTCTACTCTCAATCTCAACATAATCATCACGCTTGGAAACTAAAAATGCCGAAGGTAGTTTTGAAGAAGCAGAGACAAAGTATCAGGAAGTGCTATGTAGGATTGAAATCGGCTTTTTCTGATAGTAAACCTGATAATTTGGAGTCAATAATTTATCACAAGCTATCTAACATTTTCATACTGGGGTATTTCAAGTTGTGCAGCAAGGTATTTGAATGTCTTCTGCGTATGCTTATTTCTAGAGTTTTTTTTCGGAAAGTAGGGAATTCTATAGGTTTGTCAGTTTGTTTAGAAGTTTTACTTCATGGATATATGAGCACTTTCATTTTTTCCGAATGAACTATCACAAAGTAACGGACTACTCTATCCATTATTCTTCAGTAAAATTTCAACACTCTATTCTTGATTTCCGTACCAGAAGATGGCATAACTGAATCTTCCAACCATGTTCATATACGTGAAATATTTCCAGTATTAACAGAGAAAAAAGTTCCTTCAACAAGTCTTTGGAATTATTAAATTCACATAAAATTTTCTCAGATTGATTTTTTTCCCAAAGTAAATTCACATTTTGAAAAATGCGTAATTACTACGACCTCAACGTAGAGAGGACAACGTTGTGTAGTTATCTGACAGGAAAATGACTATAACCTGACATTTTCAAAATTGACACGGTGAAATGTGTCAGATTGTCATGGCCAACCGGGATAGTTTATAAAAGAGAATGGATTTTACAGGGTGCTATTTTCTTGAGTTTTCCAAGTTGTCATCATACAGGGTTGAAATATAAGTTTATTAGTCTACTCTCGAGGTATTTGTTCAGTAATTGGTGCATTCTTTGGGATGAGTAACTTCACACTCAACAATATGTGTTTCGTGCTGATACAGCATACTTTAGGAGCTTCATATAGGTACGGAAAAATCTTTCAGGATCAAGTGTTATTGATGAAGCAAAGACAAACAATTGTCTACGAGTAGCAGAAGTAAGACTTAGAATATTGATCAGGAGCAAAAAAGATAAGGCAGGTGTCTCTCGAAAAAGGAACGTCTACAGGGTATTGGTTTCTCAAGTCATCCAGGAGGCCATCATACATGGTTGAAATCCATTGATTTTTCTGGTCTCATGGTGTTTGGGGCATATCTCGGTGTGTATCGAAGCAAAATCAACAACCTTTGTGCTGATACTGCAACGTGCAGGAGGTTCATATGCAGAAAAAACTGTCTTCACCAAGTGTTCTTGGTTACGCAGAAATTAAAAGTTGTCTTCAAGTATCAGGAGTAAGATATGGATCAGGGTCAAAATAGGTTAGGTCAGGTATTCCTCCAAAATGGAAGAACATCTACAACAACCTGTGTTTAGTGTAGTTTCTATTCCATGTAGGCACATTTGCGAAATGTGTCATGGTCAAGTGGTTCTGATCAGGCAAAGATGGGGAGTTGTCTACAGGTTGCGGCGGTAGCTCAGTGGTTAGAGCGCAAGCCCCATGATCGTGGGGTCTGGGGTTCAAGCCTTTGGCCGGGAAATAACTTTTCCGGTTTTTAGGGGACCGTCCAACCATTCGCTGTTGGGTAAATAATTAACAGTGCTGTTCCTAACGTGGCGCAAGGAATTAGTAACAAAGCCTACACAGAACACACCCGATATCCTAACTCGCACAAGCTTTTGAGGGGTTTCGTTGAAGCCTAGGATATTCGGAAAAACCACGAAAACACGAAAAACACGAGGTAGAAGTAAGATTTGGCATATTTATGGAGAGCATAAGTGGAAACATCTCTACGACTTGAATTATGAAGCCTATATGAGGTTAGTTTTGCATACTGATCACATGCAAGAATTGGTGAATAGTGAGCATTCACCAATTGAATTGTCAGGCAAGGTGCCTCTTCCAAATGAAGGAATATCTACAAGGTGTTGTTTTCTTGAATCATCCAGGTAGCCATCGTACATGGTTTAAAGTCGAAGCAATCAATCCCCAAGTGTGTAGAAGTGGGAAGAGGATCACAAGACCTTTCAACCATTTCCGTATCTATGATCTATGACAGGGGTCTCTTGGCAATAAATTAATATCTACGGGGTGTTTTTCTTGCATCTTACTTGTGGATATGATATGTGGTTGAAGAGTGAATGATCAGACTAGTGAGAGTGTTTCTCGTGGTGTTATTTCCTACTCAGCATCACTTTGGGCAGGTATAGCATCATTAAGGAGCTTCGTATGCAACAAAAAGGGTTTTTGCAAAGATTAGGAGTATTTTAAATCGGGTGAACTAGAATTCCCCATATTTATCGCATATAAATATTTGGAAATGTTTGCATATTGAAATATTGTGATAACAAAAGGGTAACTCGTATATAGGGATATATTTGCAGGAAGAAAAAGTTAGCATTTGCAGATAACATACAGAAATTAGATTTCCACTTCCACCAACTATACGATCAAGGTTAAGTAAGTGTTACTTTGCAAACAAGAGATTATCGATCTATTTTTTTTGCATAATTCCTAGTGTTAATCATGCTTCGTAGGAATTCATTGAGATGTCTGTTATGCAAGGCTTCGTTAAGGTTTTTTTCAGAGTGTGATGAATCATACACAACAAACTATATTTCGTGCAGCTGTTACATGGTTTGGGCGTTATATATGCTGAAAAACTGCCAGAATCAATCGTGCTCGATCACGCAATGATGATAAGGAGTCTACAACAAGAAGGAGTTAAATTTCCACTGCAAATAAGTACCAACTGAAATATGATATTTTGGTGCAGATAACGGTAAATTTTATTAGTACGATTCATTTCACTCATTCCTATTGCTTAGATCAAGATGATTGACGACTGAAGACCATGAACATGAATTTTATTGATAGAAACGAATAAGTGGTGGTTTTGCATAGTGTACCAACGTTAAAAAAAATATTATAATAAAATATTAAATTCAAACGATTTTACTCGAACAGGCTCTCAGAAAAATTATTAAATGATTCAGATTTTTCTAAAACACCTTTACATAATATCTTCTGAAAAACTATCATTATCAGCTCCACACGTTTTTTTTCTTCGATGAATAAAATGCTGTGAAAAACACTTTCCAGAATCTTTATAACTTGAAAATACAATAACTTCCGGAAGAAACGAACTAGAAACTCGATATTTGTAAAATAGGTTTGGGGCTTAATTACGAAGGTCGAATTCGTGAATGGGTGAAATCCGCCCAATGATTCCGTATATACCGGGTGTTCCACGAATACCGTTCGTTAGAAGATTTTTGTGAAGGAATTGAAATTCACGTTTGCAATTTAGAACTTCAGCTTAGACTAGAGAGATGACTTTCTGTAAATTTTTTGGGATTCGTGAGATTTCCGGTTTTACCGGAAGTGACATCTACTTTCGTTATTCGAATGGGAAGCCCCGAATTTTATGATGAAAATAGATTCCTTATTAAATTCTGACTCGTTTTAATATCTTATTTTTGAACTTTCGATTAAATTTTTTTTTTAACGTGAAATTGCGAAACAAATTTGAAAATGGTGCTCTGCTGAAACATTGATAACTCCAAGGTTTTTCATTGAAAAAATTTCGTTTTCAGGATTCCGCCAGAAGTAACAAAAATGCTTCTGTCACAATAGTCAGTATTGAAAATCATGATACAGGAGGTCACAAAAGCGTTGTTGAAGTTGGCAATTTCGAAAACGTGAAAACCCAAGTTTTTCAAATGAGAACCTCATTTTTATGGCCATAATGGAATCTACGTTTAAGAATCAATGATAGAAGAAGGCCTAGCTTTAGAAATTGAAGATTGGAAAACAGGTCACGAAATACATGAAAGTATGTTCACTGCATTTGTCTGAAGATGTTTATTTTCATAAAGGTAACAACCTACCTACAATGTATTTATTTCGAAACAACTTCATGTCATGATGTTTTCAGGTGTAAATAAAAATGAGAGAATTATGAAGGAAAATGCTGCAGAGAAACTACCGAGCACTTCTGCAGCTACCTAATTCACATACTACACAAAATCATATTCTGAAAGAGTGATCTGGTTGAAAATCTGACAAAAACTAGATATACTGTTAGAGTTGATAATAGCTGAAGTTACTCATATAAATACATCAATACTTTTCATTTCCTTATATAGGTAGGTTGAACCGGCTGTGACATTTTTCATTTTGTATGTGTATCTTGAGCTGCTGTAATATAAAATGAAATCAATTATATGTCTATCTGTTTCATTTTCTTTACAAATACGATGCGAAAGAACTAAAGCAGAAAATCTGTTTTCATTTTATTGATTCCTTCGTTTGTAAACAAAGAACAAGTCATATCATTTGGACTGATTCTAGATTTTCCACATAATATAGCCTGCATTCAGCACTTCTTCACATAAATAAGAGTCCTTAAATTACTTATTGGGGTGCCTTTTTTCCAGAAATTCAAGTAAACTTAGATATTGGTTTATTTTGATCCACCAAGCAACATACACTAAAATAACACCGAAATTATCCTCCAGGAACGATTTAAAGTACGATTTTATATCGTGATCCAAACGAAAAGGTCCTTCTCAAGATATCTTACACAAAACTATAATAATTTCTTTAAATATTCAAGCTCTGCTTAATAAATATTCGTTCTTCACCACATTTCTAAGGTTTGTTTACATAAAACTACTAGCCTGGACAGGTTCCAAATTTATCCGTTAGGGCGCTGGCATCTTCGCAGAAGTTCCCAATAACATGCATCAGTTACAATGTGCATCCGACATGTTCCTTCCAACAATCGCTCAAATATTAGCTCTGAATTGATTTGCAACGATTCTGAAGCCCGAACTTCTGAAGAAACACGACTTTTCAAGGTGTACTCAATTTATTGGCCCTCAACTGACGTCACACATCGCCACGCTTCTAGAGGCACCCTTCGATGTGCCATTTCGTTCAACATCAAAGAGATCCAAGGCAGCTCGTTTGAAGCTGATCATTAAATGAAGTATGAAGTAGGTCACTCGTTATAAATTATCGAAATTTCTCTTCTGGAGCAGTCCTATGGGCTTCGAAATTGTGTCACCGCACAAGTTCCGAGATATTCTAGCTATTCGAACAAGACAAGCTGGCTCGAAGAAGTCAACCGATTCTTTAAGTTTTTATATTCTGATGGTAATCGTCGAAATTATATTTCTTTCGGGAAAACATCGTTTCACTAATGGTCTGGTCATAGTCTGAGATCCGAAGCTACATCGACCTTCACCGAGCTGATAATAGAATAAAACTTATTTCATAATAAACTGCTCCACATGAGTTAGGGATATTGACCTAAATTCCAAAAAAATATAGTTGAAAGAAGATTTTTGTGATGACAATTCATATTAATATGATTTCAAGTTGCAAAGTAATTTAAGCCTGTAGGTCTGCAGCGTATACAGGGTGGTTGAGAAAAATCGAGCAAAATAATTTTATTTCCAGAGAATTCAAGCATTTTAAGACTATCAATACAATGTATGGCTTCCACGGGCATCAATAACCGCTTGACATCTTCTTTGCATACTACACACGAGGTTGCTGAACATTTCTTGAGGAATTTGGTACCATAAACGGGGCAGAAGCTCTCTCAGATCATTTAAGGATTCTGGGGTAGGTTGATGATTATCTAATCTTTTTTGGAGCATATCCCATGCATGTTCTATGCAATTCAAATCTGGTGAGTGCGGAGGTATTGGTAAATGTGGAATACCAAGCTCCTCGCGCGCATTCTCAACTATGGCTGCACGGTGCGGTCTAGCGTTATCGTGTAGAAATTGAAAAGTTTCACCAATAGCAGCGTGAAAATTTGGCACAATATTGTCAATGACATGCTCCCTATAGTGTAAGGCGGTCATATTCCCAGGACAAATGTGTAGATCTGTGCGCCCGTTGAAACATATCCCGGCCCATACCATAACACTACCCCCTCGGAATGGATGGACTTCTAGGACAGAGCGACGATTACGGGGTATGCGTGGGATTCTCCATACCCTTATTCTTCGAGAATCTGAAAATCGTTCATATCAGGATTCATCAGTGAAAAGGACACTACGCCATTGATCGTTCCAATTTATATGTTGCCTTGCCCATTCCAGTCTTTGACGCTTATGGTCACGTGTTAATGGAACTTCTCTTAATGGACGTCTAGAACCTAGATTCACCTCTCTCAAACGTCGTCTGATGGTTTCGATGGAAACTTGGACCCCATCTGCATTTTGAAGAGTATTCCGTAGCATTCTACACGTAGATATAGGGTTTCTTCTCGCCGAAACGGAGATGAAACGATCCTGAGCAGGTGTTGTTTTTCGTCGCCCACCAAGCCTTGGTTTTTCCAACACGGAACCTGTCTCCCTGAACCTATTCCAAAGTCGAGATATCACACTTTGGCTGACTTGGAGCCTTTCCGCTACAACAACCCGAGTTAGGCCACCCTATAGCATTCCGATAGCCCTATTAGCCTCAGCGTTTGTTAATTTACGTCTTGGCATTTTCAGAAAACTCGTTTCAAATCGGAACCGTTGATAAACTGACTTCATTTCAAAATAAGGACATTCATGAATCATATGCAAAAAACCAAACTTCAGAAAAAAGGCGACAAGATTGACGAAATGTCTCATACTGATTTTTATTGGATCGATTCAAGTTGTTTATGAGTTTTAAATGATTTTACAGCGATTTTCTCGAAGATTACATACTTTTAAAAATGATTGAATACGATATCCGTTACTCTGGTGGATCAGTTTATATTTAGTATATCAGAATATATTTAGTATTCTATAATATATTTAGTACATTTGAAAATATATTGAAAATGGGTTGCCTCAAAAATCCTGGACAGAATATTTTCAGTTAGTTTTTCAAGAATCTATTATTTACCTGGACAAACTATTGAGTTGTCAGGTTTAAACAGGTTTGTCGATGCCAGTTACTTTCACTCGATAGGGTAATAGAAAAATTTAATATCAGCATAAGCGCTGTTTTATTGTTAACACGATGACATAGAGTGGTCTGCGAAACATTCGGTCCTAATAGAGGTTTGCGAAGTTTCAAAAAACTCAAGAAATATGAATTCTTTATTGTATTTATTTCCTTGAACAGTTACTTTTTTGTAATACGTTGTGAGGTTACCCACAAAATCGAGTGCTGCTTTAGTTAGTCCAGCTCCATGATATTTACATTTTTTTCACGAAAAGTTAGCTTCAATGGACAATTTTCGAAAGTTTCATCAGTAGATCATAAGGAATCGTCCGATCCACACGAAAAACACTTTTCAGTCATTTTTTATCACAACGATACCGAATAACCCATGTTTTCGATGCAATATAAATATTTTATGTCATTAGCTACTCCAAAATAACGCGTTATGTTCACAATTGGCGAATGAAGATAAGCGGTACTCCCTCTGGTGACTATCCGAGTAACCCGAGGTACAGACATTATCATTGACAAGTTAAAAGAAATGTTAAGCAAATTAGAAAGTTTATGCATTTTTCTTGGCGTTTGTGTGATTTTACCAGTGCTTCTACTGAGAAAAAGCAAACTCAAATGTCCCTTCCAATAAATTTCTACAGCCTGGTAAAAAATTTGGAGTTAGGGTGAAAGAAACTTCCCTTAACAAGTCAGGCCTGAGTGTTTAAGAATCGATGAAAACCAACAAACAAGATTTATGAGAGTCTGTTACCTGCATTTTACCGATGATGATAAATTTTATAGAGGTAAGCACGAATTGCTCATGAAATATTAGATCACATTCATGAAGACAATTTTTTTCCAGCCCCCTAATCTAAGCAGAGAAATTTACTTAAGAGGAACGCTATGCCTTCCAGAAATCTGCCTGCTGAACTGATCATTAAGGAACAACGTAAATGTTCTAGTTTCTAACAAACAGTACAAAATCGACTATCAAGACAAAATCTATGTCTGTACGTAAGGTTGTAAAACTGGCCACCGTGGCGCTGCAATCTTAAATTCAGACGCCAATAGAGAGATATTACAACTTTTGAATAGCGCAAACGTCATTTTATCACGGTCACACTAAATATTACGTTTTGGTTTTAACGGTCATTCCACAAGTAGACGTATTGTAACACGTTTTCGTTACCGTTGCGTTAGTTATCAGTTTGTTTGGTTAGGTTATATGAGACGTCAGATTTTTGTGTTACAAACTCACGTTCAAACTCCTAAAGTTTAGTCATTTGCATTTCTGCATTATTTTTATGATTCTGGACGAAATGAAAAAGAAATCGGAAGCGGTAATTTCAGCTGGTGCTCTTGCAGAAGAACTGAAACTAGTTATATTGCACAATATAATTGGCATCGTTCAAACTATCCCTAATTTCAAACCCCACCTGTTGCTTCCAAAACTATATCCTGAGTCGTGAAAAAGTAATGAATACCTATATATGAAAAAAAATTGCTGTGGTAGCACTAATGAATCTAATGTCTAATATCAGTTGTGTGTAAAAGGTATTACAAAATAGATTGAAAAAATCTGAGGGAATTGTGTAATTAACACCAGAAAACGAAAAAATTTATTAACAAACAGCTTTTCTATGACAGTGATAGGAGCCGGGAGGACCCGAATCTTAACGAATCCTTCCGATATAGAATACCGCAACGTAAATTGCAGCTGGCAATTCTCCGTAAATAGCGTTACAGGCTAACGCTATTAACGTCGTGATATTCTCAAACTGAATCTGCGCATGCTTTTATGTCAAAAATAACGTTATTTGCGCTAACTTTATTTTTGACATCTGAGCATGCGCAGCTTTAGTTTCAGAATAACGCGACGTTAATAGCGTTAGCGCATCCTTGGAATATACAGCTTTACGACGTAGTGTAGAATATTCTCACTGCTTTTGCGCCAAATTTCGATTATGCTCTTCTTCAAACATTTTTTCTCGGAAAACCGGAGGTGTGCCGAGAAAATTAAAAACCTCTGAATAAAGAAATATTATTATATAATCTGAAACGAATCAGAAAGTTCTGAAAAAGCAATGTACAGGGTGTTTTTTTCAACTGCACAATTCATCGGGAATTCTGAAATTATCACAATAACGATCCTGTATGTTGAGAGATTTTTAGAATTATTGAATGTACTCGGTCGGGTTGTTCTACACTGCAAATATAATCAAAATTGGATGAGCCATACCAAAGTTATTAGAAAAAGTAGAATCGATTGGGTCGAAATTTCGACATTGTCTGTTTTTGAAAATATTTTCTCAGAAAACTAGAAGTGTGCCAAATAAATTAGAAAATCTCAAATAATAACTTATTATAGTAGAATCGTAAACAGATAGCGTAGTTTAGGAAACGCGATGTACAGGGTGTTTTTTCAACCTGCACAAATTTAGAAATTAATGAATGTGCTCATCAATAATGTACTTTGCTGAAAATTTCATTAAAATCGAATAAGGATTACCAAAGTTATCTATAAAAGTAAAATGGGTCGAATCGGACAAAACACTCTGTATATTCTCAATAGAGACCCCCAACCGTAAATTAAACATTGTTCCGAGACTGACTTGGCTAGTGTAAACTTATCCTAAAATCTAACGGTCTCCTCCGGAATCACCCTGTATATAGTATATATTTGCTACTTTTCCAATAATTAAGAAATACTTTCGGAAACAACATGAGAGGTTTGAAATATGGAATAGTTTGAACCATGCTAATTATATTGTGCAATATAAGTAGTTCCACTTCTTCTGAAATAGCACCAGCTGAAATTACCACTTCCCTTTGTCCAAAATCAAAAAACTAATGCAGAAATGCAAATGATTAAACTTTAGGAGCTTAAACGTGAGTTTGTTACACAAAAAACTGATGCCTCACATAACCTAACCAAAGAAACTGATAAATAACGCAACGGTAACAAAATCGTGTAGCAATAGGTCTACTTTTGGAACGACCGTTAAAACCGAAACGTAATATTTAGCGTAACCGTAATATCATAACGTTTGCGCTATTCCAAAGTTGCAATATCTCTCTAATATGTTAACGTATCGAGCGTACGCGGTTTCTTATATTCGGGGTCCCATCCGCCACGACTGGAATGTTCGATCCTTTATTATTACTCTGTATAGTACATATACATATCTCAGATCTCTCTGTCACTCACTTCCACACGCGTTGAAATCTAAATAGTTTGTCTAGGTAAATAATAGATTGTTCAAAAAATAATTAAAAACACTCTGTCAAGGATTTTTAGGCAACCCATTTTTAATATATTTTCTTATATACTGAGTTCATTATAAAATAATTTTTATTCTATTATTAGCTCGGTGAAGGTCGACTAAGATTCGGATATTCTACTATCAAATTAGACATCCGAGGTAACAAAAAATACCAGCTAGCTGAAAACTGGTGGGATTGTTCGAAAGAAATGAAATCTGAAAAACCCCTATCGATCTGACAAGAGTGAAATTTCACACGGGATCGAAGGTAGTTTTCGCAAAACGGTTTCATCATAAAATAAGCTCAAAAAAAATTTCACGTCCGGCCATTGAAGCGTATGTGTGTTCTTAAAAAATAATAAAAAAGGATTCATGGCGTAATTTTGTGAAGTAATAAGTCAGACTCAAAATTTTAAGGTCGGTTAACCTCAAATACGAAAGTCAAGTTCAGAATGCACAAAATCTGCCGAAGGGGCCAATAAATGAACGCATATTCGATTCCGTCTCCTCAATATTTACAAAAATATACAGACACCATTGGGTCTACATCCAGTACGTGGATATACGATTAAAATAAATTCCCTTTCAAGCATCAAAATCATGGTTCATATGAAAAACCGAGTACGCAAGCGCCGTAACAATAGCACTACCTAATTGTATGTGTTTTGAATTTCGCAAAATCACTAAACTTTAACATTCAAATATCTGAAAACGTCAGATATTTCAGAAACAATAGATCCGATCAGATTGAAATTTTTCGATATAGAAAAAACTAGAAGAGCATTGACGTGAAGTCAGCAGATTTGCGTGCATGTTCACATTCGTTGTCACAGCTGTCATCTTCGGTGATCTTTCAATCATATTATTCTCACGAACTTCTGCATGAACCTTCAGGCTCTCATTTTTCAATCAATTACCAGATTTTGATAGGATCTATCAGCATTTTTGCGACTATTGGGAAAATAAAAGTTTTACTAGGTATATCTACCGATTCATTGGGTGGATTTTACACTTTCACGAATTCGATCTTCGTAATTAAGCCCCGAAGCCACTCTACATATATCAAGTTTCTGAGTAGTTTCTTTCGGAAGTTCTTTTTATTCCTCATATTTTCAAAAATACGGAGAAGATTGAATAAAAATCCATTGCTTCATGAGGTATCGAAGAATGAAGTCCAAGGTAAAACTCCCAAACAGTTTAGCCGATTTTACTTCCTAACGAACCCTGAAAATTTCAAGATGAGGCTCTACAAATTTCCCTTCGAACATCAAAGCACACACGGCCAGACGGACAGAATTGAATTCGACCACGAATTCCTCTTCATTAAATCCAACCTAATCATTCAAGACCATTATCGGCCCAAAATTCGGGAAATTTTTCACATGAGGCGGTTGAAAGGGGTTGAAAGGTGTGCATGAACAAAACTGTAATGGTCGATTGTCATTCGTTGACAAATTTCATCAGGTGCAATCGCCTAAAAGTAAATGAGCCATGACAAAGTGCACATACTGAAAACCTCTTTGAAGTAACTAATTTTTCGAAAAAAAAATTTCTTGAAAATTTCTGCACGCCTGTAAAGAAGATACAAAGACTTTGCCAAAAAAGTAATACATGACCTGCTATCCCTATTCAAAAAATTTGGAGGGTCGATGGGGATGGCACAGGGTGCAACAAAAATTCTTCAAAAATGCATATAAATTTGGTAAAAGGGAAACAAAAATTGACCTGTTTCAGGATTTTGTTGCCAAATATTTTTCTTCTGAGAAAAAGGATTTGTTCCATAATTTTGACGCACACTGTATATTTTGATTTGCCACTAAAGATGTGGCAGATACTTCAATAATGAATACGTCTTTTCCCAACCACCATTTCTCCAAGAATCGTCCATGAATTTGTATAAAATGATTGAAAAATTCTGTCGACTATACAGGGTGATTCCGGAGGAGACCGTCAGATTTTGGGATAAGTTTACACTAGTCAGAACAGTCTCGAAACCATGTTTGGTTTATGGTTGGGGGTCTCTATTGAGAATATACAGGGTGATTTGTCCGATTCGACCGATTTTACTTTTATTGATAACTTTGGTATGGCTTATTCGATTTTAGAGAAATTTTCAGCGAAGTACAATATTGATGAGGACATGCATTAATTTCAAATTTTTTTCAAAATAAGTGGTTGTTATTGTGATAATTCCAGGTAAGTTGAGTAGGTTGAAAAAACACCCTGTACATCGCATTTGCAAAACTACGCTATCTGTTTACGATTCTACTATAATAAGTCATTATTTGAGAGTTTCTAATTTTTTGGCACACTTCTAGTTTTCTGAGAAAATTCCATCAAAAAAGACAATGTCGAAATTTCGCTCAAATCGATTCTACTTTCATTGATAACTTTGGTACGGCTCATTCAATTTTGATGAAATTTGCAGTGTAGAACAATCTGAACGAGTAAATTCAATAATCGCAAAAGTCTCTCAAAATACAGGGTTGTAATTGTGATAATTTTAGAATTTCAGATTAATTGTGCAGTTGAGAAAAAAAACACCCTGTACATTGCTTTTTCAAAACTTTCTTATTCGTTTCAGATTCTACAATAATGTGTCATTATTCAGAGGTTTTTAATTTCTTTGGCACACCTCCGTTTTTCCCAGAAAACAGTTTTGAAGAAGAGCATGATCGAAATTTGGCTCACAAGCATTGAGAATATTCCGCACTAGGTAGGAAAGCTGTATTGTCCAAGAATGCCAAGCAGTTCTTAAGTTCTAAAATATTCTTTTCAAATTCCAAATTCAAATTTAATTGTTAATATTTTGTATGAAATCATTCAATTCAGAATATATTTCGAATTCGAAGAGAATATTTTAGGAGCCACGAACAACTTTGCATCCTTGGACGATACAGCTTTCTTACCGAGTGCAGAATATTCTCACTGCTTGTGAGCCAAATTTCGATGATCTTCTTCAAAAATGTTTTCTAGGAAAACCGGAGGTGTGCCGAAAAAATTAAAAACCTCTGGGTGATGACATATTATTTTAGAATCTGCAACGAATAAGAAAGTTTTGGAGAAGCAATGTACAGGGTGTTTTTTTTTCAACTGCACAATTAATCTGAAATTGTGAAATTATCACAACTACTACACTGTATTTTGAGAGATTGTTGCGATTATTGAATGTACTCATTCAGATTGTTCTACACAGCAAATTTCATCAAAATTGGATGAGCCGTACCAAAGTTATCACTAGGAGTAGAATCGATTGGAGCGAAATTTCGACATTATCATTTTTTGAAAAAATTTTCTCGGAAAACTAGAAGTGTGCCAAAAAATTAGAAATCCTCAAAAAATGACTCATTATAGTACAATCGTAAACAGATAGCGTAGTTAAGGAAACGCTATGTACAAGATGTTTTTTCAACCTGCACAATTAATCTGGCTTTATCACAATAACAACCGCTAATTTTGGAAAAAAAAATTTAAATCAATGAATGTGTTCAACACTATTCTACTACGCTGAAAATTTCATTGAAATCGAAGAAGCCATACCAAAGTTATCAATAAAAGTAAAATCGGTCGAATCGGACAAATCACCCTGTATATTCTCAACAGAGGCCCCCAACCATAAACCAAACAGTGTTCCGAGACTGTCTTGACTAGTGTAAACTTATCCCAAAATCTGACGGTCTCCTCCGGAATCACCCCGTATAGAGAATCATATTTCCAAAGTAAATGAAAGAAAAATAATGAAACATCCAATGAAACAATCAGAACTCCAATTATTCTTCGTTACTTGGAAAGCACTGAGCATCAATTCTAATTCAGAATGTGGGTCTTGATTCAAACTATCCAATACAGGATACAGGGTTATCACAATTATTCCCGATAGTTAACAATGAGTTTCCTTGTTCATCCATGGATACAATTTAGTCGCATTTGTACGTATTTCAATTATCTGTAGTTTAATTATATGGAGCTTGTGGAGTATTTTATTGCCCAAATTGAATGTTTTTCCTGTGGGAAGTTTGATTGAGGTATCAGGATATTCCTGAATACAAGGTTGTTCCAATGTACATGGTGTTTCTTGACAAAGTGCATGTAGTATTTCTACAGAATATTCTTGGAATAATTCGAGAAAGCTTATTTGTATTCGCATCTACTGAAAAGCGATACGCCCTCTGGCGATAGAAATTCGAATCTCGTTGCTCTAACGTGTTTTTATTACTTTTGGAGGTCATTTTAAAGGTTTTGTGTTGTTCTCCGAGTTGAAATTTTGGCATACCGAAGTGTTTGTAAAATTCATTAATCCATTCGTTTCTTTCCGATTGAAATTTTCGATTTTATTAATTCGAATTGGCATCCTCCAGAAATTATCATTGATGGGAACTCAATGTATATCATGGTCAAGAAACAAAGGATCATTTACCCTAAGATTTAATTTTTTCCAAAGCCAAATGAACATAGAGTCAATTTGTAAACAGTGTTCGGCATGAAACTCTGTGATAGAAGAAAGACCTTGATTTGGAAATTGAAGATTGGAAAACGGGTCACGAAATACATGGAAGTATGTTCACTGCATTTCTGTGAATATGATTATGAAGATAAATAACAATCTGTTCATTTTAAAACAACTCCATACAACAAGTCCATATGTTTTTAGGTGTAAATTAAAATTAGATGATCTTGATGAAGAATGCTGCTCCTTCAGAAAAACTACTAAACATTTATACAGCTACCACTTCACATACAACACAAAATCTTATCCAACGAGAGTGACCTGACAAAAACTAGATAAACTGTTATAGTTGATAAAAGCTTGAGTTTTTATATAAACACAATAATATTTTTCATCTGCATATAGGTAGTTTTGGTTGAACCGGCTGTGAAATCTTTTATTTTGCGTCGTGAACTGCTGTGATATTAAAATAAAATTATTTCGATCTTTATCCATCGGATGTTCCATTATCACAATATTTCCAAAAATACATATCTCATCGACTTAAAATGTTATACTATTGTAGAATTACTGGGTGAAGGTTCATACAGACTCAAGTATCAGAAGATTGGAAAATTTTAATTTTAAACATTCACAGAAACTCAAGCTCAGAAACGCTGCAGTTCAATTCTTTTTCAGTGTAGTCAAACTTAATATTCCATAAACTACTATCACAGTCAAATAATATCATGCTGCAACTCCTCAAGGACTTCATATTTACATGATGAAATATATAAAATGTTTATTTCGCGTGCATATGGTGGATATTTTCGTTAGCATGACATTATGTAAACAGCTATAGATCTAAATATCCATTTTCAATTCAATTTGATAGCTTTATCTATGAATAAAGTACCTAAAGAGTCAAAACTGACAAAGCTGAGCGCTTGTGAGCATCGAGACCAAAAACAACGAATATCGAAGAATATAATCACATTTCTTTCGAAGAGTTCAACCAGACAATAAAGAATTTTAAACGATACGAGTTAACAAATTAGAGTTGGATAACAGGAAACACAGTTCAACTGCAGCTGTACGAAGTAACAACAACTTAACTTCTTAATGAAATGAAAAATGCATGCAGAGAATCACTTCTGTCAACTGGAAAAGAATTCGAATAAATTGTAAGTTTGAATCAATCCTATCTTACTATATAAGGTTCTCAAACTCAAGCTGGCCACCGTGGCGCTGCGATCTCGCATTGAGACGCCAGAAAGAGACAACACCTATTGTATGAATCTTCGTTCATGTCCTAGGTACACAGACATCCAAAATTTGAGTCCATATAATCCAATACCTCATTATAAAACTTCAACAACGACGAATATGTGTCGATATTCAACAAACATTACACTTTAATCAGAACTTGTCATTTAACCAATCAAAACATCTACACCGAAGAAGCAGGAGTATGGTTACTAATGAAGGTAGGAAAAGTGTGGAGCGGGCATAACGTTTGAAAAATGTAACACACTTTTGTTGATTTATCGACGGATATTCGTCCTTGTGATTATGTTATTTACTTTTGGGAAACTTCTGTGGATTTGCCCATACCAACTATTTAAACGTTCAATATTTTGCTTCATTTGCTGAGAATCACAGATAACACAGTTATCTATGCTGATAATTTCGGTCCATTTTGTAGTGGAAAGACTTACAGAATTATTCAAAAATGAATTCTCATTCAGTATACGGATGTTCTTATGCATCAGCATCAAAACTCGAAAATCCTGCAATCAAAGAAAAGTTTCTTCTACTGTTTGTTTCTCGAAAAATCAGTTTTGGTTGATTTTACAGGCAATTGAGATGAAGAATACAATGTCCATCAGTCCATGCAAGAATTTGTTCGATTCATTTTGAAGAAGAAGATTCTGCATTAAGATCGAACATCTCCATAATGTGTGAGAGTTAGGAAACATGCCATTCCACCAATTTTCTTGGGATTTCATTGAGATTAATATTCCTTTATTTTGAGAGGATATATCAGTTCTTTGAGATTTTCTGGTGTCAGGGTATATTGGGGATGATTAGCTAACAGCTGTTTTGTCGATAACTGGACAATAACTCTCGTTATTAATTCAATTGTTCAAAAATTTCAGGTTCTTGGAGCTACCCCTTGGACAGAAATTTCTATCAAACCATGCATAGAAGGGAATTCTGCGTTCAGTGAGATGGTACCATCAACTTCAAGAGACACCATATACGAAGTATCGCCCACGGAAGTAGACAAAACAGAAGATGTCGGGAGAACCCCTTCAAACTTCAGGAATCTTCTAGCTGAAAAGGAAAAAGCTTTCGAAGCAAGAGATAAAATTATAGTTGTGGAAAAGAGGTTAGCTAGAAAGGATCGACGAATATCAAGAAGTCGACAGAGTATCTATTGGAACACCAATGAGGCACATTTTCAACTTGGTGCTTTTGTTAATAAACAAAATTGTCGTATCTGAGATGGGGAGAATCCAAGAATTATTCATAAGAAACCCATGCATCCTAAACGAGTCACTGTTAGGTGTGGATTATGGTCAGGTAGTGTAATTGGACCTTTCTTGTTTGAAAATGCTGCTGGTGAAGCTGTAACTGTCAATGGTGATCGATACCGTCGGATTTTTGTGGCTTGAATTAATGAATATTGATCTAGAGGATATTTGGTTTCAACAGGATGGCGCTACACCTCACTTTGCAGATGACGGAATTTATTTATTGAGACAAAAATTTCTTGGACGAACAATCTCCAGAAACGGTGATGCCAATCACCAAGATCATGTGATTTGACACCGATGGACTATTTTCTTCGAGGTTATGTGAAAATCCAGGTTAATAAAAATAATCCACAATCTATTCCTGAACTGAAGGATGAAACTTTTCGTCTTATAAGTGAGATAGAGCCTCAATTACGTCAAAATGTCATTGAAAATTTCAAGAAAAGAGTGGATGTCTTTGGAGCTGCAAGAAGAGGACATTTGACAGATATTATTATTCGTATATGAATGTCATAACCGATACTTCAATTACTAGTAAAAATTTTTGAAAATGAATGCAAATTATGTGTTATTAAAAAAAAAACGCGCGATTTGAAACACCCTTTATATATTGGGGAAATATATTGTTGTATATTTTTTTGAATAATTTCTGTCCATATCTTGTATAATCGTAATGAATATTGATTTGATCAGTGTAATGAAATTGGAATTTTTTCAAAGAGGTGACATTTTTAAATAATTCTGTATGCCTTTTAACTAAGAACCGTACAGAAAATATCAGCAAAAAAATAACAAAATTCAACGTTTAACGTTGATTTGAATAGTTGAAAGTCGGCCATGTTGGTATCATAGACCTAAAAGAACATGGACGGAGTTTTAGAAGGAGAGGATTGTAACGTACATAAGAGAGAGATTGAGCTAGAAGAGGCAAATCTCTTCTAGCTCCATCCTCATTTGAACTCCTCAAAATAGTGTCCACTCCCCCACAATATTTTTTAAGATTTCAAGCCTCTTTTAGCTCCATCCTTTTATCCCTAGAAAACGCATATTCGTTCTCTTCTGCATGTATATTTCAATCGATTCAGTCTAAAAGTGACGTAAAGCTCCGTCCATGTTATATTAGGTCTATGGTTGGTATGGGTAAATCTTTAGAACTTTCTCGAAAGTATGTGACACTTTTGGTACAAGGGAAATGCTCCCTCCCTCCTCTGCGGTTTTACCGCAGGTTTTTACCGATCTTCAGACCATCTTGCCTTGTAAAACGCTTCTTTGGAGTAGATATTTCGGTTGATTAGATGATTAGCTCATATCAAGGTGAAATATTTGATGATTCATCGACAGATATTCGTCCTTGTTGTTATGTTAGTTACTTCATGATACATTCCCATAAAAAAATCCCAACACAAACAACAAATCGTTCGAGAAACACCTGAAATACAAATTGTAAACAAGCAGTTCCGAATACATCTTCGATCGCGTTACATTTATTCTGCAATCTCACATAAAACGGCAGAAGCATGTCATAAAACGTCAGCAAGGTCCCTCCGAAAGTACGAGCTCGAGAAGGATGATGGGGCAAAAGTAAATCATTGATTAAACTCTCCTTATTCCTTTTCTCCATCCTGTCCTAAATCTCCCGACTCCAAGTTTACTTGCAACTTCTATCACTTGACTAGCAACGAAAGTTGAGCAACGAGTTCTGTTCAAGATTTATGGGGAGGGTCAACTCAAACAAGTTATATATCAACGATTTTTCACGAAGAAGTGAAAAAATAAATGTGGTGGAAAAACTTGTATTTTAAGTTTTGGATTCGGGTTCATATTTAATATACAGGGTTTCTTTGGTTTTTATCTGAAACAGAACTATTAAAAATCAAATGAAACTTGTTTTTTTATGAAAAACGCCCTAGCGGATTGCAGTATCAAACTATTTGTCACGAGCAGTTTCTTGCAAAACAGATTGCCTAATGAACAATACAACGATGAACAAAGCGAACTATGACGTTAGAGAGTACAAATCTGACTATTTCATCAGACAAAGCAGAAAATTTCAAGAATTATTTTCTTTCGATTTGAGATTTATGTTGAATTGACAGTTCTGAGAAAACGCAGCAAACTGTTTTTTTTTTGTTTGAAATTTTTTTAAGTACCTGAATTCAGCCAAATAGGGTCTAATTCTAACGAACAATGAGCAAAATTACTCTTTCCATTCAACAAAATGCAAGAGGACTCTTTGATTTCTCTTTTCAAATCATCTGATTCCAACCTCAGTATTTTTGTATTGTCCCAACCTATCATGTGATTCCCAATGGTCGAACATACATGGTTCGCTATTTGGGATTTTTGTATGTCTCTATTCCTTAGGTTGTTTTTGTGCTCTCGTTTTCTGATATCTAATGGTCTTGACGTTTTCCCTGTATATGTCTTTCCACAAATACAGGGAATACTATACACACAAAATTTCTTGATTTTTGTTTCTCGGTAATTGGTTTGGTTTTAGTTAGTAAGGATCTGAAATCATTTTTCGATTTGAAAACCATTCTTATATTGAATTCAGCACCAATTCTTCTGATCTTTTCTAAAAGTCCATGTACATAAAGAATCACATTCAATAAATTGGGTTGTCTATTGATTTGGTTGATAATTAGAAGATTTTTTTTCTAAATTTGTAAAGGTTCTGTCTATAAATTCTGTTTCAGAGATTGGGAGTGAAAACTCATAAAAAACAAACAAAATGATGAGAAATCCTCCCAAAATAAGCTTTAATCGATATTCAATATAAAGGGTGTTTCAAAAAAAAGCCTTGTCTTTAAAATAATTAAAAAACTGAAAAGTGATTAGGGTTTGCTAAAAAATGTTCGTAGCACCATCCGTTTTCAAGATTGACGAACCAAAATTAAACACAATTTTTGAGAATTTGCCGAAACTACCGGCAACATTTAAATGAAATTTGATACGAATATGTTTCGGAAACTGATACGTCCCATAAATTTGTTTTAATATCTGACTCTCATGAAGGACGCTAGTTACACGGTTCGTATCAAGAACGTCGTTTATTACGGAAGTTTTTGTGTTTGCCTAACGGCCGACCGTGAACACAGTAACTTTCGAAAGAAACAATTGGAGAACTCGATATTTATAGAGAAGGTTTTGACCTTAATTAAGAAGGGCAAATTCGTGAATGGGTAAAATCCACCCAATGAGTCTGTAGATACACCCATTCAAAATTTATTTACCCAATATTTCCAAAATACAGAAAACATCGAATTGAAATTGAGTGCTTGATAAAAAAATGGCATGGAGGTACACAGAGGATTTCGTGATTACAATATAATTATATGATTGAAAAATATTGAATATTTGAGAAAAAAATCGAAAAATTTTTTCTTCAAAGTCACGATCACCACGGAATTTGTCTCACAATTATTCCTCGGCTCTTTCGGATCAGCAACTAGATTTCGTCATGATTGAATCAGAATTTTAAGGGATTATTCGGTAGAAATCAACGATACCGAAGAGAGAACAACAAAATTTGATGTATTTTTCCCGATATCTTCGTAAATTATGATCGAACTGAAAAATAATTCACCGGTGTGAAAGATGAAGCTCAAAGTTTGAGCAGAATTTTCTATTCAGTATGATGAAAGGTTTTCAAAATCAAATTTTTTGCAGAAATATTTTTTTTTACCCTACTGGCTGTACGATCTCAACAAAATTCAGCTGAAATTCTTGCGATGTTATGCTTGAACCAACTGCCAAGTTTCAATCCGATCTTGTCAGTAGTTTTTGGAATATCAAGAGAATAGCCTGTGAATTTCAAATAGCCATAACTCCGAAACCGTTCAGTCGATTTTGCCTTTTAATGAACTTGACCGTTTCATTTTGAAATGCAACCTACCCTGAAAGTCCATAGGAACGCCTGAAATCGTGAATACTGATGGGGGGCCATCCGGACAGACAGAATCGAGTTTGACACCAGATTCGTCATCAGTGAGTCCAACCTAGTCCTTTGGACCCATTTTCGAGAAAAAATTAGAAAATTAGAGATATTTAGACCAAACGCTAGCACGCTGTTTCTCAGAACATGCGCGTAAAAAGTTAATACGAATGTTTCTCTTGTAGTCATCCTATTTAAACACAATAGTTCACAATAATTGAATATTATTTGTATCGATATTCGATTAATTGTCAGTGAATGAAGGTGTTCCATATCCGTATGGCTTCATATCATTGGCATTTGAGAATGATCTCATTAACGTTGAGAGAATATGTACCTACTTGTTTACTATGGAAGCTTTCATAATTATAATACTCATAATAGCCATCAAGTTACAAACATTCATTGTTTTTCGAAAATTTCTACCAAAGATTACAAGAAAATGTCTAAAACCCAACATTTTCAAAATATATAGGGTAAAATGTGTCAGAATGTCATGGCCAACCGGGATTGTTTATAAAAGTGAATGGAGTATATGAATTACGTTTTAACTCTCAAGTTCTTCATAGATTAGAGGTTCAGACAACAGTTATGACACAGAGTATCCAACTAGTAATAGTGGAAGTAGTATAGTATACCTACCATGATAATAGTTGAATATTCAATTCGAACTCGAAAGTGTTCAAGTTCGTTGCACCAGGTACATGCAATCATTAGGAATTTACCTGAAAAACTTTAAAAAAATATAATAATAATCATCTGCTGAATTTGGTTATCGAAAAAAAAACGAAAACAGTTATTTTTTTCTGACCACTTTTTTCTCATATTTATCGATCATAATTGTTCAATAAAAAAAATTTCATTTGAAAGATATAATTTTCCTACCATACTGAAATAGTTTCATGTATAGTTAGTTTGAATGAGAGTCGAAAATGAATTAGTATACAGACATTGATGTAACATTTTTCAGTTTTGGTTGGAAAAATTGGCGGGAAAATTCGAAAAAAAAATCGAAAATAGAGCTCCGCTGAAACAAGAATAACTTCGAGGTTTTTGAATGGAAAAATTTCATTTTTGGGATTTTTCAAGATATAAGATTGATGTGTCCACTTTAAAAATCGAAATCGCGATTCATGATACAGGGGGTGAAAAAATCGCTTTCAAAGTTAGGGATGACAAAATCGTGAAAAATCAATTTTTTCAAATTAGAACCCCATTTTTTTATGGCAGATATTGAATCTACGTTAAAAAATAATGTGAGTGTATGCATCACACCCTTGCCCTCAAATGGATATTTTCTGAGTTATTCACAAAAAACTGTTTTTCGTCTTGAATTTTCAGCTATTTCTTTTCCCTTCACGCCAAAAAGATGAAATTTTCAGGAACTGTTATTTGAACCATGCTGTAGATTTTTCACCCCTTCTTGAAACCGACTTCAAGTTACTATTAGGAGAACCATGGCAAACTCTCGCAGTTATAACTAGAGAAGATGCTCAAAGTTTTGACCGTTAATTTCTAGACATTTATTTATACGTCTCAGGAATGCTTCGTGCGTTGCTCTTCTTATTTCATCGGGAGGAAGAGATCTGCAAAAGTGTTTAAAAACCAAATTGAGTTTCAAAACTATGAATCTAAAAATCTAAACAAACCTGAACGCATTTCTGACTCGTTCTATGCAGTCCTCTTTATCAGTCAGGGGAGTTGAGTAGACAATATTTTTAATCCTACCCCAAACATAATAGTCTAAAGGAGTTAAATCGGGAGAACGTGGTGGCCAAAGATGTGGACCATTGTTCGCCAACCATCGATCTTCAAATAGCCTGTAGAGGATATTTGACACATTGAGTGAATTGTGTGAAGGCGCGCCATCTTGTTGATACCATAAGTCATTATGGTTCTGTACTAGCGGCTCAATTATTTGAGTCAATAAGGCATAGTGATCGATTTTATAACTTAATACGAATTATCACCAAATTAATAGTAAACACAAAATGCTACTGAATAAAGAGGAATTTGGCAGATGTAATTAATGATATCTATCATTAAAAAAAAATAATGTAAAACATGGTAAGTTTTTGCATATGGTTCATAAGGAATTATTTATTTATTACTGGAGAGAAAACCGATGGCCGATTAGTTGAAATAAAGAGGTTTCCGATACAAATTCGAATCCAAATTCGCCATCTATTTAGGAACAACCTGTAACTTTTTTCTCTTGCATATTAGGGTAGTAAAATCTAAAACATGGTTTAAGTAACAGTTCCTGAAAATGTCATCTTTTTGGCGTGAAGGGAAAAGAAATAGCTGAAAATTCAAGACGAAAAACAGTTTTTTGTGAATAACTCAGAAAATATCCGCTTTAGGGCAAGGGTGTGCTGCATACACTCACATTATTTTTTAACGTAGATTCAATATCTGCCATAAAAAAATGGGGTTCTAATTTGAAAAAATTGATTTTTCACGATTTTGTCATCCCTAACTTTGAAAGCGATTTTTTCACCCCCTGTATCATGAATCGCGATTTCGATTTTTAAAGTGGATACATCAATCTTACATCTTGAAAAATCCCAAAAATGAAAATTTTCCATCCAAAAACCTCGAAGTTATTCTTGTTTCAGCGGAGCTCTATTTTCGATTTTTTTTTCGAATTTTCCCACTTAGAGAGAATTTTCCAACCAAAACTGAAAAATGTTACATCAAAATAAATTGAAATTTCCTAAGGAATCTATTTCTGCAATAATAAAATGGTGTTCTAATCTGAAAAACGGAAGTTGACGTCATTTCCGGAAAAACCGGAGGTGCTCATGCCTTGAAAATATTTAAGATTTCATCAGCATCGTGAAATACTTATAAGTGCTGAATTTCATGAAAATACGTTCAGTAGTTTCCCGTATAAATATGGGTGAGGTTCCTCGTGAAAGACCCTGTATACTTTATTCACTTTTATAAAGTATCCTGGTTTGCCATGACATTTTGACACATTTCACCGTATATATTTGGAAAATGTTAGTTTATAGTCATTTTCCTGTCAGATAACTTCGCAACGTAGTCCTCTCTACAGAGAGGTCGTGATTATTACGTATCTATCAAAATGTTTATTTAATTTGGGAAAATAATGAATTGGAGAATATTTTATGTGAACTCAATAAATCCAAAGACCTGGCGAATGTTGAAGAAACTTCATTCTCTGTTAATACTGGAAATATTTCACGCATGTCAACATGATTAGAAGATTCAGTTATGCTATTTTCTTGTAGGGAAATTGAGAATGGAGTGTTGAAATTTTATTTAAAAATAAAGAACAGAATAATCCCTTACTTTGTGACCGTTCATTCGAAAAAAGAATAAGAGTACTCGAAGAACCCGACAGAAAAATTCCCCATTTTTCGAAATTCTCAAAAAATAAGCCTACAGAAGACATTTAAGTACCTTGTTGCACAACTTGAAACACTCCAATATGAAAATGTTGGATAGCTTGTGATAAATTATTGATTCAAAATTATCAGGGTTAACTATCAGAATAAGCAGATTGCAGATTTCAATTCTACAAAGCACTTCCTGTAACTTAGTCTCTGCTTCCTCATTTTTAGTTTCCAAGCGTGATGATTATATTGGGACTATTGAGAGTAGAAATTATCATTGGCAACGTCTATGAAAATGATTTTATCATTGCCTGATGTCAATGTCCCAGGGCCAGGTGTGTTTCGAAAATGTTCGTTTTATAAATATTGCTGTAACTTTTCCTACGGTGAAAATTTTAAATTTCTGTGAAAACGTTCTCATAGCCAATCCTTATGTGGAATCAAATGACGTTAATTGAATTTTTCGCAAATTGATATTGCATAAGATATCACTATAAAAATATTTTTTCAAATGGGACACCCCGTATCTTTCCATATGTTTCGATTGAGTTTGAAGAATATATAGTATGCTATATTTTTGAAATGATTATTTTAAGCTCTATCGAAATATGTGAAAATATACGAGGTGTCTCATTCGAAAAAATATTCGTACAGTGGTTTCTCATAATATATTAATTTGAAGAAAATTCAATTAACGTCGTTGAGCTCTTCGTGAAAAATTGCTCTGAGAATGTTTTCACAGAACAAAACAGAAAAAAGCTACAGCAATATTTTCGAAATGAATATTTTCGGAAAACAACCGGTAACAATGTAACGGTGATAGATAGGGAAATGGCGATTTTCGTCAATGAGTTCTTCATGACAATTAGTCGTTTTGACATCAACATCAGTTTTCGTCCAACTAGTTCAGAAATAGGACTTCCTTTTCAAAATTGTCAAACTTTGCCCACCCTGTACAGAAATCCACTCTTGTAATGATAGTATCCTATAGGCAGACCTTCAAGTATAGAAAAACAACTCTGCCTTCATCGAATTGTTAATTTGAAAATTTCCACCCTAATGAGATTCTGTTGAGAATATCTCAACTAAGGAAAGTTTTTTCATTGTTGTGTTTACACAAAAGAACAATAAATGGTAGTATTTTCCATTCCGTAGTGTGTTACATTCTGTATGAGATAATATTTGTTTTTGCCCTTGTATGGAACCAAAGCATGAAAAAATTCAATTTGAATATAACTGAAATTTATGGACATGTTGACATCATAAATATTCTTCGTGAAAAGTGAATCAAAATACAAATAATTCGATCAAAGTAAGGATTGAACCGTTGCCAAAAAATTGCTTATTTGAATTATCTTTAAGATTGAACCTGATGGAGACTTTCTAAAAAGAATAAACATCGTTCACTGAATCGTTATCTTAATATTCCTATTCTCATAATTGTTTTCAATGAAAAAGTTGAATTGAGAGCGTATATAAAAGAATATAAATGAAAAGTGCAATAATAAAAACCTAGAAAAGCACTAACGTGAGGTTAGGAGCTTTTACGCGCTTGTTCCGTTGCCAAAGCGGTCATCTATACAAGTTTCGACCCTCCTAAACGTAATTTTTTTTTCATATGGTCCTCACAAAATTCTGCATGAATTTCAAGCTATAGTTTTCGATCGAGTAGTAGATTACAATTCGATCCAAAATTTTGAATGGGTATAACTGTCCAGAGAATAATTGGCGAATTCAACCCATTTAAGCATTCAACCTTCTTAATAAAACTGAAATCCTACTCTACAAATATATTCCCTATGTCTATTCTTCCTGAAGATAATGTGTTTACGGCCGGCCTAACCACTGTTAGTGAACAAAATAACTTCCGGAAGAATCTCCCCAGTAGCTTGATAATTGTGGAGTAAGTTTAAACGCAGATAATAAATTTTTATTTAAGAAAAGGTTGAAATCCTTCTTAATTGATAGATGTTCCTATAGTCTATCCGAATTTTTCACACTGAGTTAGGATTTTGTATGTTATTTTTTTTTCGCTTCAAGGGATCTTGTAACTTTGCCACAATGAATGTAAACATTCTATGAAAATGAAGTAATTATTATTATTATTATTAATTACGAGGGCCGAATTGGCGAATTAGTTTCGAATGACTCCGCAGATATACCCTTTCAAAATTTTTGTTTCCCGATATTTCAAAAAACATAGATCGAATCGCCCTTCAATGAAAAATGCCACCTTGAAGTTTCAGCCAAAAAGGGTCTACAGAACAATGAGCAAAATAAAATTAAGGAGTCCTGCATTTTGTTAAATGCATTTTGTCAAATGGAGAGAGTTATTTTGCTCATTGTTCTGTAGACCCTATAGAAGTAATGTGGGATTTGGTTTGTGACGATCAAACTATGAATTGTTCCGATGTCACGATCTTGGTATTTCGAAACAGTGTGTCCAACACTTCAACATAAAAAAATCGAAGAAAATTACTATGTTTATGTGATTATATAACATATGTTTCATTTGATGTACATATTGGATATCCATTTGTTTTTCGAATTTAAGACTTGTTTTTAGACTGATGATTCGATTATCGAAGGAAAACATTACAAATGGAATACCTAAATGATCTTAAATTACCATTCAATTGAAAAATATTCAAAATAGTGTACCTGAATCTCAACACTAAAATACGTGTAAATGTAAACAACTAAATAATCAATCAATAATGAAAGAAAAATATATTTTTTCAAATTCCCCTGCATCCTAGGAAAGATTATATATCCAAATATTGCTGCTCATGAATCTCTCATTCAAACACAAAACATATGATTTAACCTCAGTCCAACATTAATCAAATTAAAGTAAAGTCTTGAAAACACGAATTGTTCTCAAATTCTTCTGCATTGACTGTGCTCTATCCTATCGGTTCATCGTAAGGTTACCTGCATTTCGATACAGTTTGTCCAACCTTGCAACAAGAAACACCCTAGTTTCTTTATCATCTGTATCACCCCATTGGTTTTTAAATCTTGAAAATTAGGGATTTGAGCTCAGAAACATCCTAGTATCACTCCAGCCACTACGATAATGATTCTTTTTTAATTAGGAAAAATATTGACATTGGTACAGTTTAGATTCCAATACAAGGTCATATTTAGTCGAAACTATTTATCATTGATGTTGTATTCTTGTTTATATTAACTAATCAATAATTCAGGTCTCAAGGAGCTAGGACGAATAATAAGAAACTATGAAGTTATGTTTGAAATCATTGGACCAGTTTTTTCGAAGTTCAACGATCTGATTCGTCTTCCAGTTAGTCATGAAAGTGAATTATTGTATTTGTTGTTGTTTTTCAAGGTTAAACTGAAAGAAAATTGATACAATATAGGAGATTAGTCGGGAATCCTTAAATTGGATGATGTTGTCCCTGTTATCCTCTATATGGGTCAAAGCGAATCAATGTGACGTGGCTTAGAGCAGAGCAGGCTATACAGTTTATTGGGAATTCCCGAAGTAGAAATGGAACGATTTTTCAACGTGCAAACATTCAAGTTTTTTTGGAGGAATCGATGAGAGAACTAACCTGATTTATAAGAGTGTGCCTATAGCAGCATGACTCCATTTTGTGGTGCCACACACTAGACGCGATGTTGTTCTGTTTTCAGCTGATCGCAATTGTTTCTGTCGCCCGACGTGGCCATCTCGAAGTCCTTTAGCGCGTTTGGGGTTTGTATGTTTGCAAAGTTCACGGGTTACACATAATTTTCGCGTTTTTTAATCCTTCTACCCGTGACTTGTCTTGACTGTCCGCACCCGATATCTTTCGGGGGTTGGCGGCGGTTCGGGTAGCGTCGGCTATGTTCGGTAGCCACGCGAATGCGTACGTTTTGGGAGCAGTTCTCGTCCACTGCCGCCGCTCTATGACGTTTTGTGGGCGCCTGGTAGGGTCACGGATATGGTGAGCGGAAAGTGCCTAGGTTACGGGGGACGGCGGACTTGAGAATTGTATGAATGAGGTTAGGGGATGAAAAATATTTCATCGTCATGTTTTTCCGAATATCAATTAGAGGATATTTCGTGGGATTTTGCCTTATTTTTCAGGGTTTCTTGTTGGTTTTGTTACCAATATCTGAAAACGAACTATTGGAATCAAATAAACATTATTATTTTGAGAAAACTTTGCCCAATGAACAATTATGGTCCAACGCTTATGAACAACAAGAAGGACTGAAACATTTCAGAGTATATTACTGACTCCTTGATCAGAATTGTTGTCTTTCAATAATTGCGCATTTCAATATTTTCGTCACATTCAAATTTTTCTCTTCATGAAAAGTCAGATATAAACTATGAAACGCTCCAGTTCACTTTTTCCTCATTTGTTTTCTAGAAGCTGCAGTTGACAGATAGTCTGATCCCGCAATCCCCATGGGCGTTTTTACGCGCTTATTCTGGGGAACAGGGCGTTATCATTTCGTCACGATGTCAATAATTTTCGAATTTTGAGCCGAAATTTGTCTCAAATGACTAGGTTCGACTCACTGATGAATAATCCGTGGTCACAATTGATTCTGTCTGTCTGGCCGGTCGTCCTGCCGGCAGTCCAGCCGTGTGCACTGTATCTCTCGAAAGAAAAGACCTAGAGTCTTGAAATTTTCAGGTTAGGTTAAGATCCTGAATATCTCGGTTAAGTTCGTTAATGATCCAAATCTGCAGAATGGTTTTTGTGCTACAGCCATTCGAAATTTCGATTTTTCAATAACTCGAAAAATATTTATCTGATCAGAATGAAACTTCGATGGAAGATGAAAAGTGTCAATAGGAAGAATTATCCATGGAAAGATTCGAAAAACAATTTTTATTTTTATGAAAATCTTTATATTTCATTAAAATTTCACCATTGGGCAATGTGAACAAGCGCGTTAAAGCTGCTGACTTTACGTCAGTGGTGTTCTAGATTTTTATAATTAAATTTTTTCTTAAGATTTTGGAGACTCCATATTTTTTGAACCTGTTCAATAACATAAGCCGAATTCGCGAAATGGTGAAATTATCCACTGATTTCGCAAATAAATATCTATTCGGAATTTCATTATTCCAGTGTTCTTTGAGTTAAAATAACCAAGAAATTTGACGCATTACTTAAATTATGAAGTTTCGACATGATCGCATCTGTACTTCTTGAGATATTGAGGAAATAACCTCAAAAATTCAGACAACAACGAAATTTGACATATATCTCCAGAAACAAACATAATATCGAATTGAAATTTGGATTATTGTAATTGATTACTGGTTTTGAGATATATGCCACATTTCATTGAAATCTGATAACACTTGCCGAAAAAAAAACTTTTCAACAAAAATTTCAGAAATATTCGAATTACCATTTTTTTAAATTTTCTAACCAATAGAGCCAAAATGAATTTTGCACTAAGTTGTGCGTCGGTATTTAAAAACTAATTAAAAGTTTGAATCTGATCCAATTAGCACTTCATGAGATATCGAGAAATTAACCTCAAAATTTTATTCAGATATAACTCCGAAACTGTTCGGTCGATTCTGTCCCATAAATGATTTAGCTGGGATATTCAGGCTCCAAACCTAACCCAAAAATTTCAAGGCCCTAGGTACTTACTTTTGAGAGTTAGAGCGCACACGGGAGGCCGGAAAGAATTAAATTTGACCATGAATTATTCATCAGTGAGTCCAACCTAGTCGTTTGAGATAAATTTCGGCTCAGAATTCGAAAATTGCAGACATCATGATATCACGCTGTTCCCAAAAAAGTCGCTTAAAGAATGATCATAATTTCGTGCTGAAAGTATGAACAAAACGTCTATTACTTTCTCACTTCAAATGGCACACCCAGTATATGGTTGCATGCATTAGTCGACAGTTAGGCCGACCGTAAACGAAATAAGTTTCCTGAAAAACGACTCAGAAACACGATATTTGTAGAGTAGGTTTGAGGCTTAATTACGAAGGTCGAATTCGTGAATGGGTAGAATCCACCCAATGATTCCGTTGATACACCCATTCAAACTTTTATTTCACCAATCTTTCCAAAAATACAGATTAAATTGAATTGAAATCTGGTACTTCAAAAAAAACCTAGAAAACACTGCCGTGAAGGCAGCTGCTTTTGCGCGCAGGTTGAAATTCCTTGCCAAAGCTATCATTTCCATTCAACATGCGCGCAAAAGCTGCCGCCTTCACGGCAGTGCTTTTTAGTTTTTTAAATGCAGTATTTTCTCAACACAACTCGTTCATTCAAGTCAAATCTCTCTTGCAACCTATCTGTTTCGCCATCAACACTGGCTAACCCTGTATAGCAACCAGTCCCCATTCATTCACCATATTCATTATTACAATTTGGAATTTCTGAGGTATAATCGTCACTACGGACTTTTTTCTTAATTTCATAGCTTGAAAAAATGTGTACTTCCTAACATCATACACATAGGTTTCATGACAACAACAAAAAACGATCAATATGGGAAGCACCTGTATTTCATCATGGATATGTTATGAAAATTCAACAATAAAAAAAGAGATTAAATCGATATAGATTGTTCTTAATCATCTGTGCAATATTACACAGTACTACATTCATTGAAAAAACATAAAATGTCTAAGATCTTCGCAGATGCATTGCTCGTTACTCCAGTTGAAATTGAAGTCTGCTGAAGCTATCACCGCGCATGCACTTTCATTGAAGTTCCCGGAAACGCAAAGATGCTTGTCTTCTCCTTATATAAATTATGTGTATGGGGGAGAAGATCGTTTCATTGCCCGAGGAGGATTACATTATAACGGAAACCTGCATTTTTCATTTCAGTATTGTTTTATGATACTGTGGTGAGGATATTCGAGATTGAATATTGAAGGAAGAAGCGATATTCTGGTTAAATTTGAAAAAAGCACTGACGTGAAGTCAGGATTATATGGTAGCTTTTTCGCTTGTCATATTGACTCATATACGCCCTTGATATACCCCAAAATTGCAAGTCTCTCATTAATTCCTTTCGGAAGTAACATGGTTTCAACAGAGCGGCCAGCTATCCAGATATTGATCGTGCCCAACGTAGCTGCGCTGTCTAATTGCATAAATCTTATTATTTTTATTTTCATTTATAATAATAAATATTTCGGTTGAATAATGCCAATTTGAAATTTGTAATTTAACTCCTCAATATCTCATTAAGTACGAATTTTTCAGATTAAATTTTGTTTATAGTTTGAGTATACCAACGCGCAATTTAATGCAGAATTTCTAGTTGATCCACTTGGATGAGAATTGAAAAGAATGTTCATTTCGAAATTTTTCAAATCTTGTTGAAAAGGTTTTTTCTGAAAATGTCGATCAGATTTTGGAGTGAGTATCGAAAATGTTGATCAGATTTTAGAGTTAATTTTCAACAACAATGTTCCAAATTTCAATTCGATCCGATATTCATTTCCGGAGATATGAAGGAAACAATATGTCAAATTTCATTTTAATTTGAGATTTTGAGGATATTTCCTCAATATCCCAAGGAGTACAATATACAATGCGCGTCGGAATTATGGAATAAATTCATTTTCTCAGAAGAAGAATATTGGGCAACAAAATCCTGAAACAGGTCAATTTTTGTTTCACTTTTACCAAATTTTATGCATTTTTGAAGGATTTTTGTTGCACCCTGTGCCATTCCCATCCACCCTCCAAATTCATGTGGTACTTTTTTGGCAGGGTCTTTGCATCTTTTATACAGGCGTGCAGAAATTTTCAAGAAAAAAAATTTTTTTTTTGAAAAATTAGTTAGTTCGAAGAAGTTTTCCATATGTGCACTTTGTCATGGCTCATTTATTTTGAGATCATGGTACCTGATGAAATTTGTCACCGAATGAAACTCAACCATTACAGTTTTGTTCATGCACATTTTTAAACCAATACGAACCCTTTAATGGAGAAAAAAAATTTGTTCACGTGAGGGGGTTGAAAGGGGTTGAAAGTTGTGCATGAAAGAAATTTTCATTCGGTGACAAATTTCTTCAGGTACCATCGTCTCAAAGTAAATGAGCCATGACAAAACCTCTTTGAACTAACTGATTTTTAAAAAAAAAAAATTTTCTTGAAAATTTCGGCACGCCTGTGAAGAAGATACAAAGACCTTGCCAAAAAAGTACTACATGACCTACTTTCCCTATTCAAAAAATTTAGAGGGTTGATAGGGATGGCACAGGGTGCAACAAAAATCCTTCAAAAATACTTTAAAATTTGGTAAAAGTGAAACAAAAATTGACCTGTTTCAGAATTTTGTTGCCAAATATTTTTCTCCTGAGAAAATTAATTTGTTTCATAATTTTGACGCGTACTGTATAAAGTTTGAACCAGCGCCTGATTTTTTTTTGTTTGTAGTTCCCCACGTCAGGCAACATATAAACTGAGTAAGAAGTCGATGAGAACGAGCTTATTGAGGATACGACATGTGAATCCCATATACTCAAAATCTCCTGAACAACTTCAATACCTGACGAACGACTGCATTTCTTTTCCATTCGAAACATTAATAAAAAATCTTATAAAAAAATTTTTCTGCTCATTAAAAACAACGCTAATGCATAACCTCGTTTTCCAATCATTTAAAAAAGCAATTAGCTGAAAAAAATCGATCATATCCTGTCCCGTGACATACAGATATACATCAAGACACGACAATAGCAGGCATTTCCTGCTCGAGTCATTGCTGACACGAGAAAGCGCCAAAACCTTTCGGATTCATATCGGGGTGCCCTGTGATGCGACTGAGAACTGACCGCGCATGCGCCAGTTCCACGAAAAGTTTTCAGGGGGAACGGACGGCGTGGCTGCTGAAGCCGTTCCGGTCTGGATGGGGAAAATTATTCGGGGATGCTGTAAGTGGAAATCACTGTGATAGAATAATGTTTACGAATTCGAATGACATAAATTTGTTTATTCGTATGAAATGATTGACAAATTTTTCAGTTTTTGTCGAAAGGTTAGAAAATGGGAGCAGATGTATACGAACGAACATTTTTTATTACTCTTCCTCAGCGATTTGAATGTGTAGATTATTTCATATTTCGTTGAGAGTATACAGGGTGATTCCGGAGGAGACCGTCAGATTTTGGGTTAAGTTTACACTAGTCAGAACAGTCTCGGAACACTGTTTGGTTTATGGTTGGGGGTCTCTGTTGAGAATATACAGGGTGATTTGTCCGATTCGACTGATTTTACTTTTATTGATAACTTTGGTATGGCTTATTCGATTTCAATGAAATTTTCAGCGTAGTATAATAGTGTTGAACACATTCATTGATTCCAATTTTTTTTTCAAAATAAGCGGTTGTTATTGTGATAAATCCAGATTAATTGTGCAGGTTGAAAAAACATCCTGTACATAGCGTTTCCTAAACTACGCTATCTGTTTACAATTATACCATAATATGTCATTATTTAGGAGTTTCTAATTTGTTTGGCACACTTCCAGTTTTCCGAGAAAATGTCTTCAAAAAATGATAATGTCGAAATTTCGCTCCAATCGATTCTACTTTTATTGATAACTTTGGTATGGCCCATCCGATTTTGATGAAATTTGCAGTGTAGAACAATCTGAATGAGTACATTGAATAATCGCAACAATCTTTCAAGATACAGTGTTGTAATTGTGATAATTTCAGAGTTTCAGATTAATTGTGCAGTTAAAAAAAAACACCCTGTACATTGCTTTTCCAAAAATTTTTATTCGTTGCAGATTCTACAATAATATGTCATCATCCAGAGGTTTTTTCATTTCTCTGGCACACCACCGGTTTTCCTAGAAAACATTTTTGAAGGAGAGCATTATCTAAATTTGGCTCACAAGCAGTGAGAGTATTCCGCACTATGTAAGAAAGCTGTATCGTCCAAGGATGCAAAGTTGTTCGTCACTTCTAAAAATTCGAAATTCGAAATAAATTCTGAATTGAATGATTTCATACAAAATATTAGCAATCAGATATGAATTTGGAATTTGAAAATAATATTTTAGGACTTAAGAACTGCTTTGCATCCTTGGACAATACAGCTTTCCTGCCTAATGCGGAATACTCGCACTGCTTGTGAGCCAAATTTCGATCATGCTCTTCTTCAAAAATGTTTTCTAGGAAAACCGGAGGTGTGCCAAAGAAATTGAAAACCCCTGAATGATGACATATTATTGTAGAATCTGGAACGAATAAGAAAGTGTTGGAAAAGCAATGTACAGGGTGTGTTTTTTTCAACTGCACAATTAATCTTAAATTCTAAAATTATCACAATTACGACTCTGTATTTTGAGAGACTTTTGCGATTATTGAATTAACTCGTTCAGATCATTCTACACTGCAAATTTCATCAAAATTGAATGAGCCATACCAAAATTATCAGTGAAAGTATAATCGATTGGAGCGAAATTTCGACATTGCCTTTTTTTGATGGAATTTTCTCAGAAAACTAGAAGTGTGCCAAAAAAATTAGAAACTCTCAAATAATGACTCATTATAGTAGAATCGTAAACATATAGCGTAGTTTCGGAAATGAGATGTACAGGGTGTTTTTTCAACCTGCACATTTAACCTGGAATTATCACAATAACAACCGCTCGTTTTGAAAAAACCTTCGAAATTAATGAATGTCCTCATCAATGTTGTACTTCGCTGAAAATTTTTCTAAAATCGAATAAGCCATACCAAAGTTATCAATAAAAGTAAAATCGGTCGAATCGGACAAATCACCCTGTATACTCTCAATAGAGACCCCCAACCATATACCAAACAGTGTTTCGAGACTGTCTTGACTAGTGTGAACTTATCCTAAAATCTGACGGTCTCCTCCGGAATCACCCTGTATACATCTAGGAGATAAGTAATTACTGATCATATTTGATAACTGTTACTGTTTGAATTCCCCAAAATTAATGTATTTGAGGACATTTCAAGATGGAAATAATGAATGAACCTGAAGCTATGACTGAGTTGGATCTAGTTTCTCTATATTCCAGTTTTTCATCGAAAACTGAGTTGAAACCTCAAAGAAAATTATTTTCGTGAAACTCCAGAGTAACATTGACCCGTTGCTCACCCTGACAAATCCTGTTGAGTTTTCTCGGTGGAAATGGCGAGATGAAACTTATCGATAGGCTATAACACATCGCTTTCAGAAATCTCTCACAATTTTCACGAACCTAATGAGAAATCAATGCCGTTTCTTGCACCATTTTGCAACATTATGAGATCTAAATAAATTTCGATTAAGAAATCAATACCGGTTCCTGCAACACTTTGCAACGTTATGAAATCTAACTTGTGTCGATTACTCATTAATTCCTTCATGATGTCTGCTCAATTGATTCATTGAAAAAGATTAATCTATTGCTAACTAGATTCGATGACATATAAAAGTCTCCAATTACATTTCAAGATTTAATTCACATGACATTACTTCTATTTTCCAGAAAATATCTTTTCTTCATTGACGCAGTCTATTTCCCAAACCTCAATGATAAAATTTCATATGGAACTCATATGGAAAGGAAATACTAATTTTCCTGTTGACTAAGAGAGAAAAGTTCACTTTTCGGTTCTCACGAAAACCTAGCAGATACGAAAAAATACAGAAAATCAAAAAGTTTTAAAATGGAATATATGAAATTTCAGAAAGAAAAAGATAACAGTAGAATATCAGTCATATGATGTGATCATTAAAGTGTAATATCTTCACAAATTTCGGATTCATACTTCTTTGTTCATTATTCCTCAAGGCTTGATATTATCTCAGTTATGCCCTCCATTTGTACCTCAAATTTAGTAGTCTCGCAAAGACTCGCGCATTCGCCATTTTGCATTTATTGGCCGATTCCTGTGGACACCGTCTAATTTTTGGATAAGTTCACATTATAATCGAGACAATTTTGAATCAATGTTTGGTTTTTGGTTGGGGGTCTCGAATAAGACTATACAGAGTGATGCCTCATTCGAACGACTCAACTTTCATTAATAACTTTGGTTTGGCGCATATCAATATTGTGTAGCAAAAAAAAATTATAGAATTGAATAATATCTCATCATGGCAGAAACGTAGACAGAAAGCGAACTCTTAGAAATTCTATGTACCGTTTGTTAATCTGAAATTGTCACAATACCAACCGTGTATTCCGGAAAATTTTTGAAATTATTATCATTCATATTGTACTCCACGAAAAAATTCATCAAAATTCAATAGGCCAAACCAAAGTCATAAATAAAAGTAGAATCAGTCGAATTTGCCAAATCACCTTTTATAATCTCAATAGAGAACCCCAACCACAAATCAAATATTGTCCCAAAACTGTCTCGAGTAGTCTAAAGTTCTACTGAAATCCGATGGTCTCCTCTGAAATCACCCTGTATATACAGGGTGAGTCTTTGAGTTGTACATTATTTTTAATCATAGATTCCTTATGTCAAATAAAACACTTTTTTCATTCACCATTTTCCAAGGATCGGCTCTGATAAGAAGTTACTTGTATTTAAATATTTCTCAATGTGCTAATACACTTCTGCACTTTCTTGCAAGTTCAACACAGATGTATCTATCTTACGGTGATGTGTTTCGCAGAATTACGAATCCTATATTGAAAATTCCACGATTATACTAATTTACATCAACCTTATTAATGAATTATATGATATAACTAAACTAACCTAAAGCATTTATTGAACCCTATAAATCTATGGAAAGTCTGGTCCATAGAAATAGACGGTGTCTCTGGTATGGTCACGAAATTGCATAGAACTGATATTTGGTCTATGAAAAATAGATGAATATTACTTTGTTTGGGGTGAACGTGGGCGTAGTCACGGCCGTTACTAGCTCAGGGGCGGATCGAAGAAAATAGGAAAATTTCTTGCATTTCATCAGATTTCATAACATTCAACGATGAATACCTCGAAAATAAGGAATAATTAAGTATTTTAAAATGATTGAGGATACTACAAATGACCCCAGATGAACTTAGTTTAAATTCAGTTTTATGAATCGGGGAGTCTATAACCAGAAAACCTATTGAAGTACGATAGCCTTGATTACGTAGAATACGAGTCGTAGTTATAGCAAACCATGTCAAATCTACAAGAAAAGTTTTTTTTTGGAAATTTCAACAGCGTGTATCCTTTTACCAGGGCCTAATGTAGAAAATTGTAAGTGAAAAAAGTGATTCATTTGATGAGAGGAATCGATGGTTAAATTTAATGTACAACTTGAGACTCACCCTTTATGTTATCGAATCTGGTTAGTGACAGATTGATCGTTTTCGCATCAAGTGAGCAGACATCGTGAAGGACATGAGGCGATTTCAAGCGATGGACCAAAAGCTCCAGTTATAGTTTTCAGTTATCCAAATTGACAGATTATCCTTTGCCTATGTCTATGACCGGGGTTTTTGGTCCATCGCTTGATATACAGGGTCTTTCACGAGGAACCTCACCCATATTTATACGAGAAACTACTGAACGTATTTTCATGAAATTCAGCACTTATAAGTATTTCACGATGCTGATGAAATCTAAAATATTTTCAAGGCATGAGCACCTCCGGTTTTTCCGGAAATGACGTCAACTTCCGTTTTTCAAATTAGAACACCATTTTTTTGTTGCAGAAATAGATTCCTTAGAAAATTTCAATTTATTTTGATGTAACATTTTTCAGTTTTGGTTGGAAAATTCTCTCTGAGCGGGAAAATTCGAAAAAAAAATCGAAAATAGAGCTCCGCTGAAACAAGAATAACTTCGAGGTTTTTGGATGGAAAATTTTCATTTTTGGGATTTTTCAAGATGTGAGATTGATGTATCCACTTTAAAAATCTAAATCGCGATTCATGATACAGGGGGTGAAAAAATCGCTTTCAAAGTTAGGGATGACAAAATCGTGAAAAATCAATTTTTTCAAATTAGATCCCAATTTTTTTATGGCAGATATTGAATCTACGTTAAAAAATAATGTGAGTGTATGCATCACACCCTTGCCCTAAAGTGGATATTTTCTGAGTTATTCACAAAAAACTGTTTTTCGTCTTGAATTTTCAGCTATTTCTTTTCCCTTAACGCCAAAAAGATGACATTTTCAGGAACTGTTACTTAAACCATGTTTTAGATTTTACTACCCTAATATGCAAGAGAAAAAAGTTACAGGTTGTTCCTAAATAGATGGCGAATTTGGATTCGAATTTGTATCGGAAACCTCTTTATTTCAACTAATCGGCCATCGGTTTTCTCTCCAGTGATAAATAAATAATTCCTTATGAACCATATGCAAAAACTTACCTTGTTTTACATTATTTTTTTTTTAAGATAGATAGCATTAATTACATCTGCCAAATTCCTCTTTATTCAGTAGCATTTTGTGTTTACTATTAATTTGGTGATAATTCGTATTAAGTTATAAAATCGATCACTATGCCTAATTTTACCAATGAAGATTATTTAAATCTCATTCTACTTTACTTCATGGAGAATGTAATAAAGTTGTAGATAGAACGATTCGACTGTTCATTGAGAGGTTTCCTGACCGACCCAGACCAACGAGAGATACCATTAACAGAACCATGACAAACTTGAGAAATGTCGGATCTTTCGTTAAGAAAACTACACACAGAGAAAAAAGTGTAGTAGAAGATGAGAACAACGAAATTACAGTTCTTGCATATTTTCGTGTGAATCCTCAAAATTCTCTCAAAGATGCCGAGATTGATCTGGGATTATCTCAATCGAGTGTTTGGAGAATATTAAAAAAACATAAAATGCACCCATATAAATTCAATAGGGTACAGCATTTGAAGGAAACTGATTTCGTCAGGAGAACAGAGTTTTGCGAAGCTATGATGATTCGATTTCAAGAGAATGAAAACTTTTTGGACTGTATAATTTGGACAGATGAATCTAAATTCACAAAGAATGGTTCTTTCAATAGGCATAACAGTCATTATTGGGATGAAGAGAACAATCACCACTTCAGACAAAGGAACTTTCAAGAGACCTGGAGTTTCAATGTTTTTTGCGCCATCAAAAATAATGCAATTCTCGATGTTCACATTTATGATGGGACTTTAACTGGTAAGATAGAACACTACACATGTTTGCATTATTTAAAGAATGTTCTCCCTTAGGAGATAGATATTCTGACATATTGACTCAAATAATTGAGCCGCTAGTACAGAACCATAATGACTTATGGTATCAACAAGATAGCGCGCCTCCACACAATTCACTCAATGTGTCAAATATCCTCTACAGGCTATTTGAAGATCGATGGTTGGCGAACAATGGTCCACATCTTTGGCCACCACGTTCTCCCGATTTAACTCCTTTAGACTATTATGTTTGGGGTAGGATGAAAAATATTGTCTACTCAACTCCCCTGACTGATAAAGAGGACTGCATAGAACGAGTCAGAAATGCGTTCAGGTTTGTTTAGATTTTTAGATTCATAGTTTTGAAACTCAATTTTGTTTTTAAACACTTTTGCAGATCTCTTCCTCCCGATGAAATAAGAAGAGCAAAGCACGAAGCATTCCTGAGACGTATAAATAAATGTCTAGAAATTAACGGTCAAAACTTCGAGCATCTTCTCTAGTTATAACTGCGAGAGTTTGCCATGGTTCTCCTAATAGTAACTTGAAGTCGGTTTCAAGAAGGGGTGAAAAATCTACAGCATGGTTCAAATAACAGTTCCTGAAAATTTCATCTTTTTGGCGTGAAGGGAAAAGAAATAGCTGAAAATTCAAGACGAAAAACAGTTTTTTGTGAATAACTCAGAAAGTATCCATTTTAGGGCAAGGGTGTGATGCATACAATCACATTATTTTTTAACTTAGATTCAATATCTGCCATAAAAAAATGGGGTTCTAATTTGAAAAAATTGATTTTTCACGATTTTGTCATCCCTAAATTTGAAAGCGATTTTTTCACCCCCTGTATCATGAATCGCGATTTCGATTTTTAAAGTGGATACATCAATCTTACATCCTGAAAAATCCCAAAAATTAAAATTTTCCATCCAAAAACCTCGAAGTTATTGTTGTTTCAGCGGAGCTCTATTTTCGATTTTTTTTTCGAATTTTCCCGCTCAGAGAGAATTTTCCAACCAAAACTGAAAAATGTTACATCAAAATAAATTGAAATTTTCTAAGGAATCTATTTCTGCAATAAAAAAATGGTGTTCTAATTTGAAAAACGGAAGTTGACGTCATTTCCGGAAAAACCGGAGGTGCTCATGCCTTGAAAATATTTTAGATTTCATCAGCATCGTGAAATACTTATAAGTGCTGAATTTCATGAGAATACGTTCAGTAGTTTCCCGTATAAATATGGGTGAGTTTCCTGGTGAAAGACCCTGTAGATTTCATTGAGTTATCGAAACAGGTTAGATTTCATAATGTTGCAAAATGGTGCAGGAAACGGCATTGATTTCTCATTAGGTTCTTGAAAATTGTGAGAGATTTCTGAAAGCGATGTGTTATAGCCTATCGATAAGTTTCATCTCGCCATTTTCACCAAGAAAACTCAACAGGAATTGTCAGGGTGGCAACGGTCAATGAAACTCTGGACTTTCACGAAAATAATTTCCTATGAGGTTTCAACTCAGTTTTTAATGGAAAACTGGAATATAAGAAAACTGGATTCACCTAAATCAGCTTCAGGTTTGTTAATTATTTCCATCTGATTGAAGACCCATTCTGTATATGATTCATCTAGAAACTTCTCTTCAGAAATGATGCCCTGTTACAAACCTCGTTACTTCACCAACCAGGCACGCAATCCATTCATGCCTAGGCCGATTCCATGCGGCATATACTGCTTTGCAGCAACCCTCCATCACCATTATTTATTAAGAGATTGATAAGGTTACAGGTTTCAGTCAAAGAACTCGACACGTTACTGTAACCATGCAACCGATAGAGCTTTAAATTTTTTATTATGCAGTTATAATTAGAGCGCATTTCGGAATTGATGACATTCGTGCTCGGAATAATACTGGAAATTTATGTCGGTTTTGTCTGGATGAGAGATGATTTGAAAATTGCGAAAATTACGGATTAAATGGAATTGGAGGTTATAATAATTGGAAGGAGGTTGTGTGCTGCTTCTATGTTTTTTTATGTTCAAACAGATATAAAGCTAATTCAGTGATAACTGTTCCAGTAAACTGTAGAACTCACTTGATGTATAACAAGGATAAACGATAAGGAAATGTCACAATCTGTTTTGCAAGAAACTGCACATGACAAATAATTTAATACTTCAATCCGCAGGGGAGTTTTTCATGAAAAAAAAATTTATTTTATTTTTAATAGTTCTGTTTCAGATATTGGGGGGAGAAAACCGAAAAATAAACTAAAACATTTTGGAACTTTCCATAACTTTTGTTCGAACATTTTTTTCACATCTTGAACTGTTTTTGAGATAGAGGGCCGAGCACGCAGTGTTCAACTATTTAGAGTGTGATTCGAGGTCAACCTGTACTACCGGTTAAAATACACAGTAGAAGTTCATGAATTATTGATAAATGAATAATTCTGAATTTTTCGTTCTTTTTTTCATCAAGAGATTCTTTAGAATTAATAAATCCATTTATTCAGTATCATTTAATAACATTTTCCCAATCGTGTAATTATAACTATATTGAGGAAATACTTTATTTATTTTTCGATTTCAATCTTATTCATACGAATCACGTCATAACCCAATGAAGAAAAGAAATTAATTTTCAATTAATATTTTTATTGAAATATACCATTTTACACATTAAATAGCCGTGAAGTTAAAAGAAATTTAAAAATAATTTTTTAATTCTAATCTTATCCATACCACTCCATACATATATGAACCGCGTTATTCAAAAAAAAATAAAAATAAGAAGAACTACCAGTTCTCAAATTCAATTTTCTTCTTCCTGTTCATCCTCTTTCAGCCCCTGTATAATTTCAAATTCCCCTATATTCTCGTCTTTAACGATATTTGTCTCTAGTCCTTCCAGGATTTCGGAATCTCTGTTGTCATATTACATCATTGAAAATCAGATGAAGGAAATTGTTTTATGATATTTGTGTTTTATTTTGTATTAAAAATCGGTATTACATATTTCATGGATCAAAATATGTAGAAATCATTCCTGAGGTAACTTGAACGAACATAATTATGAATTGATTAATTATATTTCCAATAATATCACTTCGATATGGTGAGGCATTAGGACAAGCTTGCCCATTATAAAGACCACAAGCCAAAGAGCATATCAACCTTTGCTTTCTTGCATCCAAATCACGAACCATCATCATTACCAATTTTGTTTTCATGTCAACCGAGTTTAAGTGTATATGACGAGCCTTGATAAAGAAAGGAATGGCTCCGAAACGTCGGTAAAATACTCAGATCTCTCAACTCATGTTCAGAAGATGAAAAAATTGAGGATTTCTCCATTAGAAGCAAATAATACCACGGTGTGCTAATAAATTACGGTTAGGCAACACAGCCACATTCAAGTTTCATTAAACCTCGTTAATATCTCAAGGTCAGACACCTCCACTAGGTCTACCAGTTTTAACGTTGCTAATAGCTGCGTGAAATATAAGAATTCGAAGAAATTTCGGCGGTTGTAGGAGAAAACGGGGTCGTTCTGCAGGCTTCAGTGAGTTTTTTTCGAAATTTTTTATTGGAATTTACTCAATTTTCGTGATAACGCGCAATGTTAGTTATTTTTTCATTTTTGACTACATTTCAGTTTTTATTTTCCCTAAAATTCTTGAATATGAAAAAGTGACAACATTACGCATTCAAGATTTTTTTAAACCATGTCCACAAAAAAATTTTTGGAAAATAAGGAACTGTGGCCTCTAGAAGTCGCCCAATAATATTAAATGTATTGTTTGCTCTTAATATGCTCCTCACAGAGTCATCTATCGGTAGTTTCTCAGAATTAATGAACAAAATCAATACCAGGTTTATAGAACGCCGCAGCGTCCTCTGTTGGGTGGATACTCAACTGAAGCTTTCGATTTCAAACATGAGGAAAGTTTTCACTGGCAAAATGGATGTTGGGAAACAGAAATGTAGAACGAGGACTGTAGATGGCGCTTGCTGACATAATATGCCTAAGACGACTTCTTTCGGATACAGTGCGCGTCAAAATTGTGGAACAAATTCATTTTTTCAGAAAGAGAATATTTGGCAATCAAATACTGAAATAGGTCAATTTTCGTTTCACTTTTACCAAATTTATATGCGTTTTTGAAGGATTTTTTTGCACCCTGTGTCATCCCCATGAACCCTCTAAATTTTTTGAATAGGGAAAGTAGGTCATTTAGAGGGCTCATGGGGATGGCACAGGGTGCAACAAAAATCCTTCAAAGATGCATATAAATTTGGTAAAAGTGAAACAAAAATTGACCTGTTTCAGGATTTTGTTGCCAAATATTTTTCTTCTGAGAAAATAAATATGTTCCATAATTTTGACGCGCACTGTATAATTCATAACTTTTCACCACTTTTCGTTTGATTTAATTGTTGAAAATGTAATATTTATGAGCTCGTTAATCTATCAATAAAATTCAAAAAAAGGCGCGCAATAAATTTTATGGTTCAATTTTCTTATTATTACCGATCGCAACATCACCAAGATCACCTATGTTAGCAAAATATTTTTTTCTCGAGTTTTTGTATATACCTATAAAGGTTCCGCAGCAGATGTGTTTCCAGAAAATAATATTATGGTTATGTAAATGAAAATAGTCGGAAATGAAATCTTCATGCCGATTTCTTGCAAAATCTAACCGATTTCAAAAAAGAACTGTGCTTCGAGGAATGATTTGTGTGTCCCACGCAGCTGTGGCTTGGTGTTTCATATGTCTCTGTAGGAATCAGATAGGAATCTATTTTTCTATAATTTTACCTTATTTTTTTATTCTTTTTTGATATTTCGAATGGCTTCTTCATTCTTTTTTATTTAAATAAAAAATAAAAACTATATACTTCATGCAATCGGAAATGTTCACGGTTTGTTACTTCTTTGAAAATGCTGATGGTGAAGCTGTAACTGTCAATGGTGATCGATACCGTCGGATGATAATCGAATTTTTATGGCCTGAATTAATGAATATTGATCGAGAGGGCATTTGGTTTCAACAGGATGGCGCTACACCTCACTTTGCAAATGACACAATTGATTTATTGAGACGAAAATTTCCTGGACGAATAATCTCCAGGAACGGTGATGTCAATTGGCCACCAAGATCATGTGATTTGACACCGATGGACTATTTTCTTTGGGGTTATGTGAAAAGCCAGGTCTATAAGAATAATCTATAATCGATTCTTGAACTAAAGGATGAAGTTATTTGTGTCATTAGTGAAATAGGGCCTCAATAGACGACTTCGGCCCAAGTTGCCAACCTACAATTTTCTTCACGAATATACTTTCACTGGGGAACGAGAATTTCAGGACAAATTCGACATGATAAGGTTCGCGTTTTCTAAAAATATCCGTAAGGGATGCCTCGGTTCCTCAAACGAGATAATTCCCTCAAAATAAAGGTTTTTGTTAAGGTCATCTCTGATTGGCTGATTTTAAAGTTGGGATTCCTGATTTCATGTTAATAGTGTCAAGTTTATAGAGGATATATTCCGCAAATCCACTTCGTTATTTCGGTTGCCGGTTTTCCGTTCTGTGAATATGAAATATTCGGTTGGTTCCTGAAAAAGAAGGTTGATGATGGAATTTGATTGATGAAAAAGCAATCTTTCAGTCACAAGAACATAGACGTATTCAGTCTATGCACCAGATTGACAATCAATGTTTTATGGTAACATATCCATAACATAGAACAATCTTTATTTACCTTGTGATACATAGACCATACCTAGTAATTTTTCCATTGTTGATTGTTGTCTCTTCTATTCTATGGATCATAAAGTAAATAAGGATTGTTCTATGCTATGGATATGTTACCATAGAACATTGAATGTCGTTTTGGTGATAGAAAAAACGTTTTTTCATCGATCAAATTCCGTAATTAAGCTTTTTTTCAGGAACCATCCGAATATTTCATATTTACAGAATGAAAAACCGGCAACCGAAATAACCAAGTTGTTTTGCGGAGCATATCCTTCATAAATTTGACACTATTAATATGAAATCAGGAATCCCAACTTAAATTTCAGCCAATCAGAGATGATCATAACAAAACCCTATATTTTGAAGTAAATATCTCGTTTGAGGAGCCGAGGCATCTTTTACGGGTATTTATAAATAACGCGAACCTTATATTATGTCGAATTTGTCCGGAAATTCCCGTTCCACAGTAATAGTTAATTCGTGAAGAAAATTGTGGGTTGGCAATTTGGGCCGAAGTCGTCTATTATGTCAAAATGTCATTGAAAATTTTAACAAAAGAATGGACGTCCGTATAGCTGCAAGAGGAGGCCATTTGACAGATATTATTCTTTGTTTATAAATGTCATAACTGATACTTCAATTACCAATAAAAATTTTTTGAAAATCAATGGAAATTATGTGTTTTATATATTAAAAAAAAAACGCGCAATTTGAAACACCCTTTACTTTGGAACGCCCTGTAGGAATATAATCTCAATTTCTCTTGTTCAATATGGTGAACCTTTCATGAACAAATTTCTCACCTATCTTTTTCACCGAAATAGCCCCTCGGGCATTCTATAAAAATAAGAAACCCAGTTCTTGTTTTATCGAATTCCACTTCGAAAATTCCACAGCGAAACTTTCTGCTCAGACTGAACATCTAATGAGGATTTTTTTCCATTTCCTTTCATCTTTGATACTCTCTCCTCAATATACATCGCAGATTCTTTGCTTCGCTGATTTTATGAGGACCAAAAACTCCGTCCAAGTTAAGAATTCCAGATAATTTCACAAAAATTTGTTTATTCTTCAACAAGAAATCCCTCCCCATTTCATGGAGTGGCTTGATGTAACTTTCACGATCTGGCGACAACTTCTCGACTGAACAAAATGGATTATACATGAGTGATGGTAAAGGAAAACTTTAGATGCCTCCTGGAAAAAAGGAATAGAACGCGGATATTCTGAATTCGTGAGTGGAAAAAAATTTTGATTTTTTTAATGGTTCTAATGACACAATCATCACGAAAATTTTCGAAAAATTGTGCTACAGCGTTGGCCTAGGTACTTGTTGCCAAGTTTCATCATGATCAGGTTTTAGTCTTTGAGTTTTCCATCAATAAAATCAATCAACGATGTCAACGATACCGAGGAAGGAACTGGGAAATTTTTACATTATGCCGAGCATGTTCTAGGAGAACAGAATGCTATCGTTTTCTCCAAATGTCTGTAATTCTCGAATTTCGAACCGAAAATGATCTCGAACGACTAGGTGGGACTCACTGATGACGAATCCGGTGTCAAAATCGATTCTGTCCGGCTTGCCGTACGCACGGTTACGTCATCTATTTGAAAATTTCAGGGATGGTTGCATTTCAAAATGCGAAGGTTGAGTTCTGTAATGGGTAAAATCGGTCGAACGATTTCGGAGTTATTGCCATTTGAAGTTTTGAGGTTATTTCCTTGATATTCTGAGAAGTACAGAAGCGATCGGATTGAAACTTGTCGGTTGGTTGGAGCATGAGGATATACAACTTTTTGCAGAATTATGTTGAGATCGTGCGGTCAGTAAATTTTATTTAAAAATGTCTTTCGAGAAAATTTTTTTTCTCGGGAACTGTTTACTACATTCAGGAAATATGTCGGTCATAGGTTGAACTTTATATTTCACGGCAGTGTACAAAATTTCATTTTGATACGATCATGAATTTTGAAGACATTGTGAAAAAAATATGTCAAATTTTTTGATATTTTTCTCGGTATCGTTGTTTTTTTTCGGAATATCTCAAAAAGTACCTATTCAATCATAATGAATTTGGCAGCTAGTTTGAAAATACTGACAGACAACTTCGTGCGAAATTCCATGATGATCGTGCCATTAGAACAATTTGAAAAAAAATATTCCGTGATTTTTTGATCATAATATCGTCATGAATTTTTGTATGAACCTTTGAACTGATATTTTTCGATGGAATACTGGATTTCAATTCGATCAAATCTGTATTTTTGGAAATATTGGCAGAATGAAATTTCGAATGGGAATATCTGCGGAATCATTGGGAGGAATTTAACAATTCACGAATTCAGCCTTCGTACTACTCTACGAATATCGAGTTTATTGTGTTTACAGTCGGCCTTAAAATATCAGTACTTCATCCAAAACAAACTGGAATTGCTACGACCTCTATGTAGAGAGGATAGAATTTTAGTTTTATCCTCTTCCATTTTCCGAATTCATTAGAAAAAAACTGGAAAAGCACTGACTTGAAGTCCGCAGCTTTTGCGCACATGTTCAAAGGATATCACCAAGAGTGAAAATGTGCGTAAATGCTGCTGACTTCACGTCAGTGCTTTTCCAGTTTTTTTCTAATGAATTCGGAAAATGGAAGAGGATAAAACTAAAATTATGTCCTCTACATACAGGTCGTAGCAATTACGTATTTTTCAAAATGTGAATTTACCTTGGAAAAATCATGAATTTGAGAAAATATTATGTGAACTATATAATTTCGAAGACCTCGTGAATGCTGAATAATTTTTTTTTCTGTTATTACTGAAAAAATTTCACGTATTTAATAAACATGGTTGGAAGATTCAGTTAAGCTATTTTCTTGTAAGGAAATCAAGATTCGAGTGTTGAAATTTTACTGAAAATTTTCAAAAAGCACTGCCGTGAAGGCAGCAACTTTTGCGCGCATGTTCAATGTAGATGACCGCTTCAGCAACGAATTTGAACGTGCGCGCAAAAGCTGCTGCCTTCACGGCAATGCTCTTTGAAATTTTTTTCTGATGAATTACTGGATTTCAATTCCATCATATCTGTATTTTTGGACATATTGTAAAAATAAAATTTTGAATGGGTATATCTACGGAATCATTGGTCGGATTTTACCCATTCACGAATTCGGCCTTCGTAATTAAGGTCCAAACCTTCTCTACAAATATCGAGTTTCTAAGTTGTTTCTTCCGGAAGTTATTGTGTTTACGCAGTCGGCCGTTAGGCTGACCGTAAAAAAACAAAAATACAGATCAGATCGAATTGAAATCCAGTACTTCATCGAAAATAACAGTTCGAAGTTTCATACAGAATTTAATGAGGATGATATGATGAGAAAATTATAGAAATTTTTTTTTTCAAATTGTTCTAATAACACGATTATCACGAAATTTTGCATAAAGTTGTCTTTCAGCATCTAGCTGTGAAGTTTAATCAGGACTGAATCAGTATTTCTCGAGTAATACCGAAAAAATCAACGATATCGAGAAGAAAACCTCGAAATTTGACATATTTTTTCCCGAAATCTCCAAAACTTATGATCGTATCGAACTGAAATTCAGTACACTGCTGTGAAATTAGAAGGTCAAAGTGTGAGTTAAATTTTTTTTGGATATGATGAATGGTTTCCGAAAAAAAAATTTTTTTGTAAAAAAATTTCTAAAAAATTTTTTTTAAAATTAACTGACAATATGATCTTAACGAAATTTGGTTTAAAGTTGCGCGTTGTTATACTCCACCAAACTGCCAAGTTTGAATACAATCCCTTGATTAATTTCTGAAATAAAAAATAAATAACTTCAAAACTTCAAGTGCCTATAACTCTGAAACTATTCGACCGATTTGGCCCATTAACGAACTTAACCGCGGCATTTGGATGCGCAACCTATCCTGAAAGTTTCAAGTAGCTAGCTTGCTTCTGTCTACAGTTATCGTGTCTACGGCCGGCCGGACAGAATCAATTTTGACACCGGATTCGTCATCAGTGAGTCCAACCTAGTCGATTGAGACCATTTTCGGCTCAATTATCCAAAATTACAGACATTTGGACAAAACGATAGCACGCTGTTCCCCTAGAACATGCGCGCAAAAATGATGGATAGAATAGTAAGTTACTTCGTGATAGTCAGGGCTGTGCAAAATACATGCTTGGCTCAATTGAAATACAAATTACAAAATACTTTCTCGTCGGTATTTGAAATACAAAATACAAAATACTCTCAAGTCGGGTAGTTGAAGTATAAAATACAAAATACAGTATTTCAACTATTTGTATTTGAAATACAAAATACATTCATCAGGTGTTACGCTTAATGTGATAAGGGTACAACTAATTCAGCTCAGTCATTTAATCGCTAAATAAAGAATTTCCTTTCAGAAACACAAGGTATTTGAATATAGTATCAGACAAACAGCCTCTTGTTAGGGAAGGAATAAAACCTGCTAAAGAAAACTATCTTTCTACAGGTCCTAATGAGCACAAACTTATTGTCTTATATCGTATGAACACATTTTTTATATCAGGATAATGTTCAAGAATGGTATGCCCTCTGCTCTTATCGTTTTTAGAAGTGGACTAACTCTAACTCCATGTTGAAATGACCATTGTGTAGGACCTTTTCTTCCTTTCCATTTGCCGAAAATATGATTGCTAGCAATAGAACTATATGAAGCAGATGAACGTCCCGCCATCTGATAGAAGAATCAGGGACTATTTTCTGTAGAGCGCTCAGCGCTAAATATATTTGTTCGAAAGTATTTCGAGGACAAAAGTATCGAAATACAAAATACGAAATACTTCAGCGCCAAGTATTTGAAATACCAATTACAAAATACATTTTCGAGAAGTAATTGAAACACAAATACCAAATACGTATTTGTATTCAGGGCTGGGCAGTATTTCAATTACTTGTAATTGAAATACGTATTTGAAATACAAATAGGTATTTTGTATTTGTATTTCAATTACTTCTTGAAAATGTATTTTGTAATTGGTATTTCAAATACCTGACGCTGAAGTATTTTGTATTTTGTATTTCGATACTTTAGTCTTCGAAATACTTTCGAACAAATACTGCGCTGAGCGCTCTACAGAAAATAGTCCCTGAATCTCCCTTCAGATGGCGACGTTCATCTGCTTCATCTAGTTTTTTTGCTAGCAATCATATTTTCGGCAAATGGAAAGTAAGAAAAGGTCCTGCGCAATGGTCATTTCATCATGGAGTTAGAGTTAGTCAACTTCTAAAAACGATAAGAGCAAAGAGCTTACCATCCTTGAACACTATCCTAACATAAAAAATGTGTTCATACAATATAACACAACTTTCTGCCCATCAGGACCTGTAGAAAGATTGTTTTCTTTAGCAGGTTTTATTCATTCCCCAACAAGAGGCTGTTTGTCGGATACTACATTTAAAAATCTTGTGTTTCTGAAAGAAAATTATTAATTTAGCGAAAAAATAGCTGGGCCGAATTAGTTGTACTTTTTTCACATTTTACATAACACCTGAATGTATTTTGTAATTTGTATTTCAAATACAAATAGTTAAAATACTGTATTTTGTATTTTATATTTCAAATACCCGACTTGAAAGTATTTTGCATTTTGTATTTCAAATACATGCGAGAAAGTATTTTGTAACTCGAATATCCCGACAGAAAAACTTATTAACGAACAGACGTACCTATGGAATTATCCACTTTTTGAAATTCTCAAGAAATAAGTCTACAGAAGACATTCAAATACCTTTTTGCACAACTTGAAATACTCCAGTATGAAAATGTTGGATGGCTTGTGATGAATTTCTGATTCCAAATTATCAGGGTTACAATCAGAATAAGCAGATTTCAATTCTACATAGCCCTTCCTGATACTTTGTTTCTGCTTCTCCAAAACTACCTTCAACATTTTCAGTTTCCAAGCGTGATGATTATATTGAGATTGAGACTATTGAGAGTAGAAATTAGCAATTAGCATTGGCAACGTCTCTCAGAATTAGTTTGACATTGCCGATATTTCATGATTGCCAATCTGTGTCAGTTTCGAGTAAAAAAACTTGGTAGACCCAAATCATGGCCAACCGGGATAGTTTATAGAAGTGAATGGAGTATACCCATACATTCCAACAAGAAAATAGAAAATCTTCAGGTAAAACTGCGGAATTTCCATATAAAACTGAGGGAAACTCTGGATCATTTAATTGAATGAACCAAGACTCTTCCAAATGAAATTCTCCCATTTCTTTTCATGAACCATTTTCTCAGGCATCCTTCGAAAAGTTGAAAAATATTCGATTCGCTTCAACTATAAAGCTCAAAAATTCCACACAAGAACTTCCACTTCATATCGAACATCTAATATAGATTATTTCGGTTTCTTTTCATCTTCCTCTTCAATATAAATCGGAGTTCAAACGCTCCACCGATTTTATATGGATCAAAGAACTCCCTCGGAGTTACAAATTCGACCCCCTTTGTCAAAAATTTGTTTATTCTGGTACAGGAAAACCCTCTTCAGATTAAAATGGAGCCGATCGATGAAGTATTCATAAACATGTCATGACGTTAGCGTTTCCAGGAAAAATAAAAGGATCAAAGTGAGTTTCTGTCGTGAATGAACCATGAAAATTGCATTTTACTACTGAAAAGTTCAACGGAATGAACTGAAGTCAATTTCGTATTGTTTGCGAGCTCTGTTACGAAATCTTACATAGCTTATTAGAAATGATGAATTGTGGAATGAATTCATGTAGAATTTGACGTATTTTGTTGGGTACAGTTTGTGATTTGACCTGGAATGTCTTTTTATTAAATTTATTACGTATTAAATTCTAAATTCTACAGATTGTGGAACATGACTTATTATGTTGATGTTCTCTGGTATTAAATCATTAAATTTAATTACTTGACATGTAAAGATATTCAATTGCTTGATTAAAGTAGTTGTTATGTTTCATAATGAGTTATTACGAAAATATCATGAACATTATATAATTTAATCCTATAGGGTGACTGGTGACGTAACGAAGAACGGCTTATTGGATTAAAAGGACGTCAACCAAAATTAGGATTGGGGGCTTAAATATCCCATAGGGGTATTAGTTCCAGAAATACAGGGTGATTCATGAGAAAATGCATCAATTTTGAGCTTTTATTTCTTCGTAAATATGAGACATTTTTCGCAAACATTTCACAGGCTTGATATAATGCGCATTTTCCATCAGCTTGAGAAAAAAAACCGGAAAAACTGCAGGACTGTATAAAAAAATCAATTCTTGTGTATGTGAGTTACAAAATTACAAAAAAATCTAGAAAAATAAAATTTTGAATGGGAATATCTACGGAATCATTGGGCGGATTTTATCCATTCACGAATTCGACCTTCCTAATTGAGCCCCAAACCTACTCTACAAATATCGAGTATCTAAGTCTTTTCTTTCGGAAGTTATTGTGTTTACGGTCGGCCTAACGGTTGACTGCGTAAACACAATAACTTCCGAAAGAAACAACTTAAAAACTCGATATTTGTAGAGAAGGTTTCGACCTTAATTACGAAGGCCGAATTCGTGAATGGGTAAAATCCACCCAATGATTCCGAAGATATACTCATTCAAAATTTAATTTTCCCAATATTTCCAAAAATACAGATCAGATTGAATTGAAACTCAGTACTCCATCGGAAAATTACAGTTCGAAGGTTCATCAGAATTTAATGAGGATGATATGATAAGAAAAACACAGAATATTTGTTTTTCAAATTGTTCTGATGACACGATCAACACAAAATTTTGCATGAAGTTGTCTCCCAGCATCTTCAAACTAGCTACGGTGTTTTATCCGGATTGAATCAGTAGTTTTAGATTTATACCGAAAAAAGCAACGATATCGAGGAAAAACCTCGAAATTTTACATATCTTTTTCCGATAACTCCAAAACCTATAATCGTATCGAGCTGAAATTCGGTACACTGCTGTGAAATATGAAGTTCAAAGTCTGAATGGAGTTTTTTTTCGGATATGATGAATAGTTTAAAAAAAAAATTTTTTCGGAAACAAATTTTTAAAAATTTTTTTTTGAATTTACTGATAGTATGATCCCAACATAATTCGGCTCAAAGCAAATAAAAAATAAATTACTTCAAAATTTCAAGTTGCTATAACTCCGAAACTATTTGACCGATTTGGCCCATTAACGAACTCAACTGCGGCATTCCAATGCGCAACCTACCCTGAGAGCTTCAAGTTGATAGCTCACTCCGTTCGACAGTTATCGTGTCCAAGGCCGACCGGACGGCCGGCCGCACAGAATCGATTTTGACACTGGATTAGTCATCAGTGAGTTCAATCTAGTCGTTTGAGACCATTTTCGGCTCAATCATAGAAAATTACAGACATTTGGACAAAACTATAGCACGCTGTTCCTCTAGAACATGCACGCAAAAACTGAAAGGAGCGAAATATACTGAGTAAAGGTCTGTGTTTTGTTTGAAGAGCACAAATTTTAATGGATTCCATGATATATTGAAAACGGAATATTACAAAATTTTCATATAAATTCGATGAAATAATATTCTCGATACAACGAGAAAACCTAGAAAAGCACTGACGGCATGTCAGCAGCTTTTGTGCATATGTTCAATACGTAAAAAGAAGACCGCTCTGGCAACGAATTAAACATGCGCGCAAAAGCTGCTGACTTCACGTAAGTGCTTTTCTAGATTTTTTTTGGGCATCGTTTTTCCTGGAAAAACTCGGAATTTCTTTAAATGTGATACCCTGTATATTATTTTACTTCACAATTTTACGATGAATCCTTATTATTCATCAGTCCAGAAGTAATTGAATATGTGCAACGGCAAACATTGTATCGAATTCAGAAATGCCTCGAAGAAAACCGACAACAGCTTGAACATCAATAATTAAATAGGAATTTCATTTGTGAGTTTTCATATCGCATCTTTCACTATCCACTATCTCCGTTATATCTAGGAAATCCATCGAGGCATATGCTATGTTCACAAAAAGTTATAAAAAATTATCGTAGAATTGTCAAGTGAAATAATATACAGGGTATTAGATTTAAAAAAAGTAATGTCAAAGTCATAGCTCTCAAATGAGACACCCTGTGTACAAAATTTTTATTGTGAAAATGCCCAAATGAATATAATAATAGACGTGTTCGAGGATTTTAACATGAAATAGAAACCTAATTTTCAAATGAATTTGTTCCTTCCATCATGAAAGCACTGTATATGCGGAATTGAAGGGGTACCCAATAAGATGTGTTATTTTGATATTCAAAGAAAAATGCCATTTTTCAAAATAAATGATCGGATGTTTAATTCATTATATAGAAGAAGCTATGCAGTTAATAGTGGAAAATAACATCAGGCAAATGACCACCACGACTACACTCACAGGACCGTATCCTTTTAATGAAATTTTCCATAACCAAATCGCAAAATGGCTGCCCTATGTCCTCGATAGCCTCACGAATTCCGCATCTTTGAGTTCTTGAATCGACGCTGGGCTATTGGCGTAGACCTTCTCTTTCACGTGGCCGCAAAGACAGAAGTTGCAAGGTGTTAAATCACAAGATCTCGGTGGCCAATTGTGATCACCTCTTCGAGAGATAACACGGTCCGGAAACTTTTCCCGCAAAAGATCAATGGTTTCGTGGCTTGTGTGGCATGTAGCGCCGTCTTGTTGAAAGTAAACGTTGTCCAGATCAATACCATCCAATTCCGGCCATAAAAATCATTAATCATCTCTCGATAGCGCAATCCATTCACCGTAACTGTTGCTCCAGCCTTATTTTCGAAAAAGGTCCAATGACTCCGCCGGACCATAAACCTTCCAAACAGTCACACGTTGAGGATAGAGTATGGCTTTTCAACAATAACTCTAGGGTTTTCCGTGCCCCAGATGCGACAATTTTGCTTGTTGACGAAGCCGCCGAGGTGGAAATGGGCCTCGTCACTCAAGATGATTTTCGATGGAATTCCGGATCATTTCCATGCATTTCAACGACCCAATCAGCAAAGACACGACGTTGTTGATGATCGGCTGGCTTGAGTTCTTGTGTTAACTGAACTGTATAAGCTTTAAGACCCAAATCTTTATGCAAAATACGGTGTAATGACGTTTGTGGAATGCCTAATTCCAAACAACGACGAGGAATGGACAAACCCGGGTTTTCTTCAACACTTTCGGCTACAGCAGCAATATTCTCGGCTGTTCTTGAGCGATGTGCACGGGTTTTATTCTTCACATCACTAACTTGTCCCAACAGCTCGAATTTTTCCACCAATTTCTTTATTGCGGTCCGACAAGGTGCTTCACGACGACCCAAAAATGTTCGAGTTTTACGAACCGTCTCTGCCAAATTTTCACCATTTTATAGTGAATTTTAATAATTTCAATGCGTTGTTGAAGCGTGTATCGTTCCATTTTTATTGATGGCGTAGTTTCTACTAGTCAAATGTCAAAAAATGACAGCTTGAAAAGTGACATCTACCAAAATAGCGGGCTATTCAAAATAACACCTCTTATTGGAAAACCCTTTATTAGGTAGATTGGTTGCTGACTTCACTTCAATGCTTTTCTAGATCATCCTCCCACTACCCTGTCAGATTCTTCGAAACGAAACCGAAGAACATCCTGTAGAACGAATCATATCTGATATAAAATTGTCAAGTCTCAAACTTCCTGACTGCTGACGACTATTTGTTCTCGTCATTTTAGTTTCCCAAGTTTCCTCTCGACGGCCATTTCACGATTTCCCAGTTAGATGCGCGTCTCTGAAACCGCTTCTTCGGCGAACCACTACGTTTATCTCTACTTTTCAAACTCGAACGAGGTGAAATTACGAGAACGCTATAATGAGCACTTCGGATGTGCTGACGGATGATAATTATCCTTGAAGGATGCGCTAGGAGGTCCTGCAATCGACTCTGAACATTCAGGGATCATCATATTGTTCGTGAGCTCTAGCTGATGTGGATAATTCAGGTGAAAACGCATGGGATGAGTCATGAATCATTGTCCTTGACACTGGGGGTCGATTCTTGAATCTCGGTCAAGAATTGAAGAGTATGACGATTGCCATGTTTACGGTAATTTTCTGAGTTGAATACAGGGTGTTTCGTTGGTAAATGAACATATGGTAACCTGAGCTAGAGCTACTCTAGGCGAGTCCAAAAAACCTATATATGATAGGTCTAATCAATTCCATAACCGAGATACAGGGTGGTTCATGTTTTCACTGATAATTTCAATTTCTCATAACTTTTGGACCATCCAGTATATTCGGTTGATATTTGGAACATATGATTAAGTTTCACAGGTCGATCGATTCATGTTCAAATTACCAAAAACTTCAGGTCCGTATCTGAAAAATATTGGAGTTCTTGCAAGCTGAGATTCAGAACCCTACCCTGTATATTGAAATTTTGGGATTTGATTGATTGAGATACTCGAAAAGAGCAGAAAATTCTCAATGGGGTTCAGTGGATTCCATCGTCACGCAAGTTATTTTGCTCATAGAAAACTTCAGTGAAAGATTCAATTGAATATTTGAATTCCAATAAATTCTTATAAAATAAGTTCATTGTAATTAAATTGAGAATTTTTTTCTTGAAATTATTGAATATTTGTATTTTTCGATATTCTGATATAATTCCAAAAAACCTAAAAAATTGTCTGCGACAATTTTGTTTCACTGGACAAACATATATAGCCGTATAGATGACGTTGGAAAAGTAATTTTTGCCTTATGACATATACCCTGTTTTCGAAGCATTAGCGAGATAAGTTCAATGTCAACTTTGAGCAATATTCTGGTAACTGTGGTGATTTATACGTGACCTTTGAAATAACGGTTGTTGGTCACATCTCAGTACTTTTTGGTGGTCTATTCAATTGTTCTGTAGAATTCTGGAGAAAATATTTCAAAATAGCGGAAAAACTTACAAAGTTGGAATTTTTTGTTTTCGATTGCTAAATTAGATAGCATTATTTCAATGTAATAAATTTTTTAAGATGTTCCGTGAAAAAATTTTTACAAAATTCAAACTCAACTTTTTTTACATGTCTACAGTTAAGAAAAAATTCCACCCAAAATTGTTGAAACCTTTCGAGGTTGAACTTACTTCCATTCTGAACACTGGTGTGAAAACAGAATGAAAAAATATCCATTGGTTTTTATTTTATAGCCTTCCGAAGATTCTGCTCGAGGTACTCAAATAATTTTTATTAAAAAAACTGGTGGCCCTACGGAGGCCGAAACTGTTCTGATAGGCCCCCAGTATGACCTGGGTAGAAATATGAATTTATCAAAAAAAATTTTTTTTTTTCAAAAAAACTTTGATGGGATTTGAACTCGCTCCACTTACGGACAAAAGGCTAGCAAATAAATTGGATTTTTTCTGATTATAATGACTTCCGTTACCAAGCAACGGTAGTTCATCGAATTTTATCCTATTTTCCGAATGCGGAGAGAGTTCGATTCCTACTAAAGTTTTTTAGAATATATTTTTTTTCTAGGTAAATTCACATTTTTATCCAGTTCACTCTGGAGGTCTATTAGCATAATTTTGGCATCCGTAGGGCCACCAGTTTTTTGAATAATAATTATTCAAGTACTCCAAGCGGATTCTTTGGAAGGCTATAAAATGAAAACCAATGGGTATTTTTTCATTCTGTTTTCACACCAGTGTTCAGAATGAAAGTGAATTCAACATCGAAAGATTTGAATAATTAAGGTTGATTTTTTTTCACTGTAGACATTCAAAAAGGTGAGTTTGAATTTTGGAATAATTTCTTCACGGAACATCTTAGAAATTTGAGTACATTGGAATAATGCTATCCAATTCGGCGATCGAAAACAAATATTCCAACTCTGTAGGTTTTCCGAAATTTCGAAAAAATTTTTCCAAAATTCTACAGAACAATTGAATTGACCACTAAGAAATACTAAAACTAACAGCGTGATATCGTTTTGCCCAAATGTCTGTAATTTTCGATGATTGAGCCGAAAATGGTCTCAAACGACTAGATTGGACTCACTGATGACGAATCCGGTGTCAAAATCGATTCTGTCCGGCCGGCCGGCCGTCACCACTTGAAGGGCGTACGAAGGATTCTATCGAATTGAAAATTTCAGGAAGGGTTGCATTTCAGAATACGAAGGTTGACTCCGTGAATGGGGCAAATCGGCCAAATAGTTTCGGATTTATAGCCATTTGAAATTTTGATGTTATTTTCCTCATATTTCAGAAACTACTGAAGCGATTGAATTGAAACTTGGCAGTTAGTTGAAGCATAACGACGGGCAACTTTGGGCAGAATTTCGTTGAATTTGTAGGGTTACTCAATTAAAATAAATTTTTATTCAAAATTTTTTTCCAAAAAAATTGTTTTTCTGAAACTAATGTTCATATTCGAAAATAATTTTAGTTATACCTTGCACTTCATATTTCACAGCAGTGTACTAAATTTCACTACGATACGTCTATTAGTTTAGGCGATATTGGAAAAAAATATATGTAGAATTTCGAGAAATACTGATTCAATCGAGATGAAACAAAGCAGCTAGTTTGAAGATGTTGAAGGACAAAATTGTGCAAAATTTCGCGATGATAGTGTCATTATAACAAAATTCAAAAAAAAAATTCAAATTTTTTTTTCAAATTTCTGTGATCTTTTCATCATATTATCCTCATTGAATTCTGTATGAATTTTCGAACTGTTATTTTTCGATAAAGTACTGGATTTCATTTTGATCTAATCTGTTTTTTTCCAATATTTTCAAAAATACAGATCAGATCGAATTGAAATCCAGTAATTATTCGAAGGAAAATCTGGAAAAGCTCTGCTGTGAAGGCATACGCGCATGTTCAAATTCGTTGCCGAAGCGGTCATCTACATTGAACATGCGCGCAAAAGCTGCTGCCTTCACGGCAGTTCTTTTCAAGATTTTTTTGTAATGAAAATGTATATGCCAAAACTTGTCATATATGTAAGATGACTCTTGCCGTTTAATTGTTCATGGAAATCCTGCTAATATTTCAATAGAAAGATTTTGGAAAAAAGTTGACAGAGCACTTTCGTTTTATGTGCCGAAAATATTTCAATATAATTGTGCTACATTTGAACCGACTTGTGCCGGTCAGATTTTCCTGAAAGACTTTCCGCACTTTTCCTTCGAATGGTGAAAATTAGAAAAAAACTGTTGTGTTTCAAATAAGTAAACGAACTGTTATCTATTACTCTTTGAATAATTTATTGTTTGTTTGAGATTGTATTTTCAGGGGATTGCTTTCAGACTATCTCACGTAAAAATTCCAATCTCCAATTCTGGCGTCACTGAAGTTTGAGCATACAAATTCTTCTATTCTTCGAACTAATTACGTCATGAAAACGAGAAGAACATAACTTCATCTTAAACTTTAAGAAACTCCAACCTTACATAAGAAGGAACTTAAAAAGCATCTCATCTTTTTTGAAAAGGAACTTTAAGATACGTATCTAAGTTCCTTTTTGTGAAGAGTATCTAGATACTCAAAGTAACTTTGGATACTCTATTACAAAGTAACTTATCTAGTATCTAGATCTCTCTCAAAGAATCTTTGGCAGCTCCGCATACATACTTCTCCGAAATGTTTATTTCTAGAGATAAAGGGTGAAATCCCTGCATATCCTAATCTGCAACGCACTCGATAGACGCAAGAAATCACGCAATTTCCAAATTCAAATGTCCAACAATCCTACCTAACTGTGTCCCTTCTCCACCCCCAAATAAGCGAACAAGTTCCAAAACCTTTCACTTCCCCTCCCATAAACAGCTCTCCTAATGAAGACAATCCATCCAGACAGAGGAAACAAAGGGTAGCAACACGAAGGTGACAATTGCAAACAATCCACAGCATTGAATGCCCATCAAGCTTCCTTCCCCCACTTCCCAAACACCAGAAAGGTCGAGTCTTGACTTTAATTACTCCCCATCTTGTGAATTCCTCCCTGACTATCGGAATGTGAGAAAGCTCCATAGAATTAGGACGACCCGATTCTATGAGCCAGCGGTCTGAAAGCGGCTTAATAGAATTTGTCGAGAAAAGCGACAGTTAATTTCTACTGACGTGTAGGTAACGAAGGAGTAATGGGGTAAGTGAGAGGTTGGAGTGAACGAAGATGCATTGAATGTGGTGTTGACACTTTCTGACATTTTAATACACTTTAGTGACCAGTGGGTCAGTGCTTAGATGCATAGAGGACATATGTTTCTGTTGGAAAATCACCTTCCGGATACTGTTTTAGATATACAGGGTATTTTCCGAAAGTTGTTGATATTCCAATTGGTTCTAGCTCTGCATTATTTCGATGATATTGAAGCTATTTGCTTCAAATTATTTGGGTGTATCACGTTTTGTCCTGGCTTCGTTTGGGGGAACTCATCAGGGCATGCGTCGAGTTGAGCCGTCCATGTCTACGTGACTGGACACCTTTCACGCAGACGTTGAAGAAGTTAACTCGATTGGAGATAACCAGGGTGACGCGATCTCGAGAGGATCTACTGGGTACAGGCGTAAGAGCTAACGCCCCCTACACGTTGTCCGATGTGGCTAGCAGGTACAGGTACTCTAAGACACAAGGGATGAAGTAGAGCGCTCTCGAGTTATATACTGACCAAAGAAGGGTCCATTTCTACAGAACAATGGACAAAATTACTCTCTTCATTCAACAAAATGCAGAAGGACTCTTTAATTTTCCTCTTCAAATTATCTGGATACGGTTTGTGAATATTTCAACCCAGTTATCGACAGAGCAGAAAAAGTACTCTAAGATCCGGTAATCAATTCAGATGCCGCGAATTTTCGTTGCCGATTGCTGACGTCATAAACCTATGTAAGTGAATTTTTATATAGCGCTCATCATCCCAGTCAGCCATACATCGTGAGAGAATTCGATGAGTACACTCACTAAAATTCAGTGCTCTTTTGAATCTATAGACAAAGTGGGCCAGCATCCAGATACTGACCATGGCCACCCTTGCTTGATGTAGATATAAAAACAATCTTCTCATTGCAGGAATATATTGGAAAAATATCATTTCGAATGAGTACCTTCATCAACGGAATCATTGGCCGAATTTTATCCAGTTACAAATTTGATCTTCGAGATTGAAACGAAAACCTACACTATAAATATCGAGCAGCTAAGTGGTTCGTTCCGTAGTTATTGTGTTTACGACCGGTTCAACCGCTGATATTGAAAAAAATATCTTCTGGAAGACTGTATTTGAAGACTTGAACATAAGATAGTAGGTTCGGATATTAATAATGAAGGTTGATTTCGTTTATTGGCATTTGTCAACTAGTTACCTAGTTTCATTGTGATCGGAGTTATTTTGTCTGAGGAATTTCGAAAATAAAAAGGATAACTAGGATTAAACCAAGAATTTGCATCAGTTTTTTTCAAAACTTTTTAAAGATCCACACGAAATCTTGTGTTGAGTTGGGCGTTAGCATTCTTCCAATTCATTAGGAAGTTTCCATTTGATCGCATCGGTACTTCTGGAGATGTTGAGGAAATATCCCCAAACTTCAAAAAACAACGAAATCTTACATATTTGTCTCCCTATATCTCCGAAAATTAATGTTGGATCAAATGGGAATCTGAAACATTGTTGTTAAATATCGACTACAACCTCAGTGCCAAACTACATCGAATTCAAATCGCAAGTAGTCGAGACAAAAAAATGTTCAATGTTAAAATTACATTTTCTAATTGAATGACTAGATCCACACGAAATTTCTTATTCAGGCGTGAATTGGTGTTTTTCAACTTATAACGAAATTTTGATGTGACCGCATTAGTGCTTCTCGAGATATTGAAGGAATAACCTCAAAAATTGACATGTATTTTTCCCTGTACCTACGGAACTGAATTTCCGATCGAACTGTATTTTGTAACGCTGTTATAAAATATCAATTGTAAAGTACCTATGTGAGAAATTTCATTGGAATATGGTTAATAATTTTCGGGAAAAAAAATTTCAAAAAATTTTCGAATAGTTTTTTTAATTTTTAACGACTATATCCACACGAAATTTTGCATCGAGTTGCGTGCTAGCAATATCCAACTTACTACAAAATTTCAATTTGTTCACATAAGTACGCCATAAGTTATCCAGGAGCTAACCTCAAAATTTAAAATCGGCCGATTTGGCACGTTGAAGAACCCAAGCGAGATGTTCAAACTATAAACTAAACCTGGAACTAAGAGAGCCCACTCGGCCGGCCAGACAGACGGACAGATCTGAATTCGACCACGGATTCATCATCTGTGAGTGCAACCCAGTCGTTAAAGACGAATGTTAGCTGAAAACCGGAGAATGGGGGTTTTTCCTGTTTTTGGGTTATTACTGCAAATGCAAATTTGAACATTATTATAATGGGTTCAATTCATCATTTTCCCAAATTATCTTCAGAAATTATTCGAAATCAGATTTCAAAATTGGGGTTTGGGATTTGCCAGGCATGCACGAAGTGACAACGGTGTTTAGTAGAATAGCTTTTTCTGCTATAGAAAAATGAAATATTCATTCCTATTCTGTGGTACACTCGTGTTCTTCGTCAATATAACCAAATAATTTCCGTTTGTGATTTGTCAGTAATATGACAGTATGACAGTCTGTGTTCTTCTTTTTCTATTCCTTGGTCGTTGTCCTCTACTCTAACCAGATCGAAGTATAGCTATCTCTAATTTCCTAAGCAAAGCAACATATTTGACGTCCTTTTCTTTCCGAGAAAGCTAAATTCGACGTTGCCATATCGTGCACTCAAGAAAAATCCCTATTTTTATTTTTCAGTTTCAGGTGATCAAACATTTTTTTTAAATATAATATTGAAATTATATGTTTGAAGTGTAATGTTCTGAAGGTTTTTCATGAAAATTACTACATTTTCGTATGAAGGAAAAACCCCTATTACAGACATCGTGACGAAACGATAACGCGCTGTTCCCTAGAACAAGACTTCGAGCTCCAAGCCAGTGACAATATTGGTTTACTGTTATATTATTCAACAGTTTGTACGCTTTAAGATTTTTCCTGTTTATTTTATCGAATATCGAGAATGGAATGCGAAATAATTGAAGAAACCAATTAGTACATTCCATGTATGAGAATACATCTCTTGTTTTCATAGGATGTCACATTCACAATATGTTTATTACGGAGTAATTTGTGTCCATACTTTCAGAAACAACTATGCATCTCTTGCAGAAAAATAAACAAAAGCAATAGAATGAGTTGACTAATTTTGAAGTGGTTACTGAAATGTGCGCATTCTATGCCATGCGGCATTTTGTATGATGGATAAACTCAATGAGTGCTATAGTTTTATGCAACGCAAAATTCCATTTCTTTTTAAGCGATTGTTCTAGGGAACAGCGCGTTATTATTTCGTCACGATGTCTGTCATTTTCGAATTTTGAGCCGTAAATGGTCTTAAACGATATGGTTGAACTCCCTGAAGAAGAATCCGTTGTTAAACTCAATTGTGTCCGTCCGTCTGGCCGTTCGTACGTATGTGCTCTAACATTCGAAGAAAAAGACATAAAATTGTTAGATTAATTTAATTTTCGAAATTTTCAATGAAAATATTGATAAGATTTCAATGGAATTCAGCACACAGCCACTTACATGAAGTCAGTAGCTTTTGCGCGCATGTTCAAAGGATATCACCAAAAGTGAACATGAGCGCGAAAGCTGCTGACTTCACGTCAGTGCTTTTCTAGGTTTATGAAATTTATGCTAAAAATGCTATTGAATGACTGAAAAATAATTTTCGAAATTTTGGCCAAAACGATACAGCTAGCGACATCTATTGTCACTACCTCAAACTAAAAAATGTCTTATTTTCGAATTTCATGCTGAAAATGGCATCAACCGACTGGAAAAATAATTTTCGAAGTTTTGCCAAAATGATTCAGCTAGCGACATCTATTGTCACTACCTTGAACTATAGAATGTCCTTTTCTTTAATTTCATGCTGAAAATGGCATCAAATTACTGCAAAAACAATTTTCGAAATTTTTGCCAAAACGATACAGTTAGCGACATCTATTGTCACTACGTCGAACTATAAAATCGAATTTTTTTGCTGGAAATGGCATAAATGGAAAAACAATTTTCGTTATTTTAGCAAAAATGATATGATTTTTCGATTTTTCCTAGCTATTTAATGCCATTTTCAGAATGAATTTCAAAAATTAGACATTTGATAGTTCGACGTAGTGACAATAGATGTCGCTAGCTGTATCGTTTGGGCAAAAATTTCGAAAATTGTTTTTGCAGTCGTTTGATACCATTTTCAGCATGAAATTCGAAACTTAGACATTTCATAGTTCGACGCAGTGACAAAAGATGTCGCTAGCAGTATTGTTTCGGTCAAAATTTTGCGAATTGTTTTTCAGTCATTTTTATGCCATTTTCAGCATGAATTTGGAAAATTATGGATATTTTCACAGTTCGGTGTAGTGAGGATAGATGTCATTAGCAGTATCGTTTTGGAAAAAATTTCGGAAATTGTTTTTCCAGTCATTTAATGCCATTTTCAGCATGAATTGAAAAATTATGAACATTTTATAGTTCGATATAGTGACAAAAGATGTGGCTAGTTGGCCATAATTTCGAAAATTGTTTTTCCAGTCGTTCGTCGGTGTAGTCGGTGTAGTGACAATAGATCTCGCTAGCTGTATCGTTTTGGCCAAATTTCGAAAATTGTTTTTCCAGCCATTTAATGCCATTTTCAGCATAAATTAAAAATAATGGACTTTTTCATAGTTCGACGTAGTGACAATAGATGTCGCAAGGTGTATCGTTCTGGCCAAAATTTCGAAAATTGTTTTCCAGTCATTTGAAGCCATTTTGAGCATAAATTAAAAAATTATGGACATTCTCAAAACTCGATGTAGTGACAATAAATGTCGCTAGCTATCGTTTCGACCAAAATTTCGAAAATTGTTTTTCCAGTCATTTAATGACATTTCCAGCATAAATTTCAGAAATTCTGGACATTTTCATAGTTCGAAGTAGTGACAATAGATGTCGCTAGCTATATCGTTTCGGCCATAATTTCGAAAATTGTTTTTCCAGTCTTTTGAAGCCATTTTCGGCATAAATTCAAAAAATTAGGGACATTTTTATAGTTCGATGTAGTGACAAAAGATGTCGCTAGCCGGCCTTAGTTTCGAAAATTGTTTTTCCAGACATTCACTGCCATTTTCAGCATGAATTTCAAAAAATATGTACAAGTCCATAGTTTTATGTAGTGATAATAGATGTCGCTATAGCTATATCGTTTTGGCTAAAATTTCGAGAATTTATTTTCCAGTCGTTTGATGCCATTCTCAGCATGAAATTCGAAAATTACTTAGGACTTTAGGACAATCTCGTGTCGTTGGTCTCGTGGACATCACTTTTAAAGATTAACGTCATGCACATCGATCAAGGTATTCTGCACTCGAAGGTGGGATCCGCAAGATAGCGCGCTGTACGTTGTTAAACTGCAGCGGTCCATCTGAAAAGTGACAAGTATCGAGATTCCCTCTGCAGTTTCATCCGAGGTAAGCTGACCTGACGATCAGTAACAACTGTGAAACAGCGTTAGTCATTCTCCTTGGATCCGCTTTTTCGGTATAGAAGTGTAGGTTGATTAGATGATCAGCTCTGATTAAGTAGGAATATTTGCTGATTTATCGACAGATATTCGTCCTTGTGATTATGTTGGTTTATTATTACTGGAGCTCTTTCTTCTCCATTAGACCAATTCCTATCACTTATACTAACCAAAAATTGGCAATTTTCATGCTGAAAAGGAGACCGCGTTTAAACTTGAGAAAATAGGAATATAGAGATTAGTTCCATCTTGGATATCTACTCTTTCAGCTGTTTAAAAATTATAACCTGTAAACCTTTTTTCTATGATTCATACATTTAGCTGTTACGAATATGTTCATAGTGTGGTCCGCAAGAATATATTTCAGCTATTATTGGGTTCATTCCATTGAAAGACTCTATATTAGCAATGACCCAAAATTCTTAACTCGTGATCTACAGGGCAATGACCGTCCTTCAAATATCGAAATCTATTGACTCTACTGTTGAAAATAATATCTAATTTCAGCCATCTTAATTTGATCAAAATCAATTGTATTAATATTTCATTATGAATACACCATAGATCCATTGAATACCTATTCCATCCATACAAGAACTAAAGTCTCAAGTTATCTTTAACCTTCAAGCGAACCTCCATAGATGTGCTCACGCCATCTCGTATGTAAAAGGCTAACTTTGAATCACCCTGACAAGTCCTGCAAATTGAACCGGGACGAAACTGAGTGACCGCTCCAAATGGTTCGAAACTAGAAGCTTGATAATATTTCTTTAACTCACATAATATCACCGAGCTTGAGTCTGGTCTGTATGAGGGCGCATGTCTTGTGGTCCATGGTGGTGACTGCCCTCCTCCGACGGGCATATCGCACTGAGGGACTGAAATCTGAATCCCCGCTAGCCCGCATGATTGCGGAACCTTTCCGTCGGTTTGACATGTGTCGTCCTGCCACTCCCCCAAGCATCCTGAAACAAGTGAGAATCTAGTGAAATCACAAAACTGACTTTCGTTTCTGATGGTAACCAAATAATTGCGTTATATAGGTCACATATCACATTACACACTAATATGGCAACGACGTTTCGACCCTCGTGTAGGTCTCCTTCAGGCTGAAAATAAGAATTAAATAAACACCAAGGTCATGAATGAAAACTACATTTACAATCATAGATTCACAAATTGCATTGCAGTTATTATAGAACTAATGCAAATGTAATTGACGACTTCGGCCCAAGTTGCCAACCCACAATTTTCTTCACAAATTTACTACTACTGGGGAACGGGAATTTCGATTCGATATGATAAGGTTCGCGTTATTTATAAATATCCGTAAAAGATGCCTCGGCTCTTCAAACAAGATAATTCCTTCCAAATATAGGTTTTTGTTAGGCTGAAATTTAAGTTGGGATTCCTGATTTCATGTTAATAATAGTTATGTTCCGCAAATCAACTTTGTTACTTCGGTTGTCGGTTTTCCGTTCTGTAAATATGAAATATTCGGTTGGTTTCTGAAAAAAAGTTTCATTACGGAATTTGATTGATGAAAAAGCAATATTTCTGTCACCAGAACATAGACATATTAAGTCTATGCACCAGAACGACATTCAGTGTTTTATGGTAACATATCTATAGCATAGAAAAATCTTTATTAACCTTATGATCCATAGACCATACCGAGTAATTTTTCCATGGTTGATTGTTGTCTCTTCTATGTTCTATGGATCATAAAGTAAATAAAGATTGTTCTATGCTATGGATATAGTACCATAGAACATTGAGTATCGTACTGGTGACAGAAAGAACGTTTTTTCATCAATCAAATTCCGTAATTAACCTTTGTTTCAGGAACCAACCGAATATTTCATATTTACGGAATGGAAAAGCGGCAACCGAAATAACCAAGTTAATTTGCGAAACATATCCTGTATAAATTTGACACTATTAACATGAAATCAGGAATCCCAACTTAAATTTCAGCCAATCAGAGATGATCTCAACAAAACCCTATATTTGGAAGGAATTGTCTTGTTCGAGGAGCCGAGGAATCTTTTACGGATAATTATGAATAACGCGAAGCTTATTATGCAGAATTTGTCCTGAAATTCTCGTTCCCCAGTGATAGTAAATTTGTGAAGAAAATTGTGGGTTGGAAACTTGGGCCGAAGTCGTCTATTGAGAATTATTATGTCCGCACAAATATTGCATTTCTAGATTAACGTAGCAATGCAATCTATAACACAAAGAACAAGCCATTAAAAAACGACAAGTTTCTTTCGAAAGGGCCAATATATTTATATCCTTTATAGCGACGTTTCATTAGATAACTCGTCAAAAGTAGTTTTTCTTGTTGTTTGGTCGATTTTAAGCCTGAGGAGGGTGTAAAATGAAATCTACCGAAACATCGCCATATAGATATAAGAATATTCGTTCGGTTCATCAACAGGAATTCACATTCACTATTCATGATGATGAATTGTAATGGTCCACGGAGAAAAAAGAACTCCAGATATAATAAATTAACATAAGCACAAGAACATCTATCTATCGATAAATCAACAAATGATTCCCCTTGGTCCAATCATTCAATTAACTGAAGCCTTTACACTGAAGCAGTGCTGTCCAAGGAATTCGTGTACTGCAGTTTTCCGGTGTTGTTACCGATCTTCAGAGCGACTCACTTTCAGAACCCAAAGAAGATACTAAATTTTTGATACCTTTTGGATGACAGTTTAATTTGCAGTTTGAACACTTACCGTGCAGAGACAAAGACTTGCTCTATGTAGTGGTCCGCAAGACGCCAAGTTCTTACATCAAACAAAGTATCAATATTTGTTGATGAATCAACAAATACCTCACATACAGCGCTAGAAAATATCTACGCGCGAAGGGTAGGGTTACTTGAATGTTCTTGAGATAGCGCTGTATAATTTTATACTGTAGGCAGTCATCCAACAAGTATCAAGTATGCCTTCACAAGGTTAGTCGCTTTGATGATCGGTAAAAACCTTGAAACCACAGTAAGCGAATTCCTTAGACAGCGCTTCTTCATCAATGTAGAAGCTTTAGTCCTTATATTTATGTTAGTTGATCTTAGTAATTTTTCAAGTGGAATATATTGATGCAATAACTTATGAAGTATACCTATGAGTATACGTAATGACATTATCAATTAGGCAATGCATCATTTGAATCACAATTTCATACAGTTCGAACACTATATCACTATTTTCTCAAATATTATCGAGCTAAAACATAAAGCAAACATAACTGTTTATTATTCGGCATGTTTATAAATTGCGTTGGCTATGAAATAGAATAATTCACAGATGAAAATTGCAAATTTGCAACGCAATGTTGCATTCAATATTAACCGAATTTACGACATAATCTCATGAATTTGTGATAGGTGCCATGTTTTCTGGTGAATTCAGTCAGCTTTATTTTTATATGATTCTCCTGGATAAGAGCCGTCCGTCTGTAGCAACAGCTTGAGACGGGAACAAACTAGCGACTTGAATCTTTCATTAGGTGGCGCTTCAACGCAATGCTTAAATTATTTAATGGGCAAAATCCTACTTTTTAATTTTGAGGACATTTCCTCACTACCCCAAGTAGAACTGGAGCGATCACATCTAATTTTTTTCCATAGTTTTCTGATAACCATTAAGAGCAATTGATTTCTCGCAAATAACTCGATGAAACATTTTGAATATTGATGTGATTATGACAAATAAATTGACGTTAAGTTACCAAAATTTTATTTATTCTCTTGATATTCTAGTATGAACATCGGGTTTCAAACTGCGGTATTCCTCTCTGCATACAACATAGAACCTCGATATTTGTTGAGTTCAATTACGAAACCGAATTCGTCAATGGTAAAATCCCTCATTCCATCAATCCATCATTGATGGTGAATAACCGTTATTGAATGCTACTCGATAACTAAAGAGTGGTTTTTTTAGAGGTATAGAAATTGAAGTTGGCAACACTGTTTCAACTGGCAGCCATTTTGCCAGCTGTCAAGTGATTTGTGTTTAGTTTGGTCTGGCATTTCAACATGAATAGACTGACGCCTGAGCAACGCTTCCAAATTGTGCAAATTTGTTTGGAAAATTATGGTTCTGTTCGAAATACGTATCGCGCTCTACGTCCATTTTACGGTCAACAGAATCGTCCATCAGAGCAATTAATTGGACTTACTATGGACCGTTTTTGCACCACGTTTACTCTATCTGAGAATACGCATCCACAGAGACATCATTTGGTGAGCTTTATGGGCTGGTAGAATCATTGGTCGTACGTATTTGAAGACGATGCTGGCCAGAACGTAACAGTCAATGGTGACCGCTATAGAGCCATTGTTTCTGACTTTTTCGTTTCTCAATTGGACAACCATGGTGTACAGCAGCTGTTGTTTCAACAAGACGCAACATATCACACAGCTCGTGTCACAATTGATTTACTGGAGGGAACGTTTGATAAGCGCCTAATTTCACGTTCCGAGCCCGTGAATTGGCCTCCAAGATGTGCGATTTAACGCCGCTAGACTATTTTCTGTGGGGATATGTGAAGTCCCTAGTATACGCCGATAAGCCCGAAACGATTGACCACTTGGAGAACAACAGTCACCGCGTTATTGGCATGCGGTCATAAATATTGGAAAAAGTTATCGGAAATTTGACCTCCAGATAAAATAACGTCCAAGCCAGCAGTGTGGCGGCCATATGCCAGAAATTATATTTAAAACACCCTTTATAATCCTATCAAATAGCGTTCAATAACAGTTATTCACCATCAATGATAGACCACATAATCAATTGAAAACAATATGTATATAAATGCTATTTCAAAAGTATGCCGAAAGTCGAAAATAAAATCAACGTTCAAATCTTTAAGCTTTATCGGAAATCAACAAATTGAAAAATTTCTGAGGAAATCTGACGTCAAATTATCTTCCAAACCCACAAACTCTTTGGGTGGAATCTTGAAAAACTATAAACCATAAATTACGAGAGTCAACCTATCAGGAGTTTATCAACTTTCCGGTGGTCCATGCCCTAAAACAAAACTTACAAAGGTCAAGCGGGAAGATCATCCAACACCAGAATAAAAGACCACAGAAGTCCACACATGCATAACATTTAATAAGAGCAAAACACGAGTTTGAGGAAATATTCAAGATTCTACACAATGAGAACAAAGAGCAGAAGTTAAATTCATTGGAGACACTAGAGATAAACCCCTATGAGGTATTTATTAAAAGAACTGACGGACCTGTCGAATTCACCAGTGTAGAACCTATTCGGCTAGGAGCCCGGTTGGTTTTTCCAAGACTGACCCGTTGGAAACATCTCTGTGAGTTTGTACCTATAATATTGACTTAGATAGGATTGTTACACACTTTTTTGAGACAGTTGCAACTTAGCATCTGAAAGTACAATGTAGTGAAACGCGTCTGAATTTATGATAAAGTAGAAATCAACCACACTCGTGTCTTTTAATGAGTCCTGAATGTTCATTCTAGCACAAGCAACGTCACAAACTTCATTCCCACAATACCAATTAAAACCACAATTATTGCCCCAATTTCCCTGTCTCTCAACTAATTCATCCCTTCCTTACGCAGGAAGTTTTCTTCTTGCGCCCTAAAGATCCTATAGCTGCAGGTAGCAGGTCGGGAATTTACTGCTGATATGTGAGGTATCGAATTCGGAAAAACTAGAAATGCCACTCCAAGGGTTAACGCACTTGCCTTGTAATACGATGCACACTGTTCGTTATACTACCTGGGGAAAACCCTCAAGTGACAAGAATGCGAGAGGATTCCGTCTTAGAAATTCTGCTCCACATCGAGCTTCTTCAGAAGGATTTCATGCTTTATTTGTCTCATTGCGGTTACATTGGAATCGAATTGAAGTTGATATGTTTATTATGCTGGGTATTGCAATAAGGAAAAAAAAACTTAGAAAGGCATTGCCATGAAGGCAGCAGCTTTTGCGCGCATGTTCAATGAGGATCAACGCTTTGGAAACGAATTTGAACATGCACGCAAAAGCTGCTGCCTTCACGGCAGTCCTCTTCAAGGTTTTTTTCGATAAAGAACTGGATTTCAATTCGATCTAATCCGTGTTTTGGGAAATATTGGAAAATACAGTTCTGGATTGGTATATCTACGGCATCATTGGGCGGATTTTACCAATTAAGAAAATAATACTGCAATTTTTTTCTCAACTGTCTGATGGAGGAGGCAGATATAGACTCTTAAAAGTTGTATTTCACTTCGTTGATCGTTCACATTTTTCCGGTATTGTGTACTAGTCAACAATTTCTGTGAAAATTGTTGACAAATAGTTTTCGATCCCGCAATCCGCAAGGGCGTTTTCTATAAACGACAATCTTGATTCAATTCTTAATACGCTTGAAAATAACTCATCCAAAATGTTGAACTCCCCGCCGTTTTCCTTGTCTTCATTCATTGTAATTTGGGTTGCATACACCAGATCTCCCCATTTCAACAGAGGATAATGTTTACGTTGTGAAGCTTTTACTCGCTTGTTCCGTTGCGAAAGCGGTCATCTTTACACTTCTTCAACCTGCCAAACGCAGATATTTTTATATGGTCCCCAAGAAATTCCGCATGATCCTCAAGTTATAATTTTCGATCAAGTACTAGCAGCAATTCGATTAAAAATTTTGAATGAGTGTAACTATCTAAGGAATAATTGGCGAATTCAACTAATTCGACCTTCCTAATTAAACTGAAAACCTACTCTACAAACATATTCCCTTTGTTGATTCCTCCTAACGTAAATGTGTTTATGGCCGGCCTAACCACTGATAGTGAACAAAATATCTTCCGGAAGAATCTACTCAGTAGCTTGATAATTGTGCGGTGAGTTCGGAGTTTGATTACGAAGGCCGAAGTGGCGAATTAACGAAGTTTCAATCATGAGATTACTATGATGACTATGATCAGAATAATATAATAGTATTTGGATAATTTGCAACATACAGTACCTACCATTCGATATAGTACTGTTTGCTCCAATCCATGTTTCTTTCATTCCATACATATATGTTTTATTCCATTCTGTTATTATTTTTTGAAAATAAAAGAGCCAACCATTGTTACTGCTCCCGATACTACTAATGACTGAGAATGAATGAGATTGCGTAGTTAATCAGATCCATTATCACGAAATTTCACTCGTAAAAAAAAATAAAACTCCAAATAAAGATACGTTATAATACGTCCGTGGCTTTTGTAAACAGAGCTGATGTCACAAACATTGACATATTGAACTCTACATGAGGGTTTCTGCTTAGATTAGACTATATAATTGGCGTCTGAATTTAAGATTGCAGCGCCACGGTGCCCAGTTTTAGAATTATACATACAGACATAGATTTTGTTTTGATAGTCGATTTTGTACAGTTTGTTAGTGTTTGGTTTGATAATTTTTGATTTCACGATTTATTCAAAGAGTTTATAGATTTTTATAGTTGACGAGAGTATTACTGAGAGTACATATTCCATTCTTATATGGTAGGTATGTATCATCCTTCAATCTAATTGAGTGTAGCAACTTTATAGTTACGGGGATTTCTCCAAGGTTAGACAGTATTTTAATATTATTTATTTTCAGATCCAAATGGCGAGCTTGACTTTAGTGGATTTCTAAGGCTGTCTTGAAAGTTGAAAAACAGATAGTATTGTAAAACATACTTCTTGGAATCATAGACAAATACTCATAACTAAACTAAATAGTCAATATATTGTGAATAAAATGAATACATTCACACGAAATTAATGCTACTTCTACCGTAAGCCTTATTAGTTATGGATTGACAAAAAAATCACTCATGTGATTGGCCTTGAAAAAACTGTAACTTTTGTACAACTTTGCTTCCATCGGCAGAGGCACTTTGAGCGAACAGTATTCATCACCAGATATTTCCTTGTTGAGACTCTTTTTTTTTCAATAGTCTGTTCTATCACTAGAACATTTACGTTGTTCCTTAATGATCAGTTCAACAGGCAGATTTCTGGAAGGCATAGCATTCCTCTTAAGTAAATTTCTCTACTTGTATTATGGGCCTGGAAAAAAATTGTCTTCATGAATGTGATCTAATATTTCATGAGCAATTAGTGCTTACCTTTATAAAAATGATCATCATAGGTAAAATGCAGGTAACAGACTCTCATAAATCTTGTTTGTAGGTTTTCATCGATTCTTCAACACTTTCAGGCACGACTTCTCAAAGGAAGTTTCTTTCACCCTAACTCCAAATTTTTTACCGGGATGTAGAAATCTATGGGAAAGGACATTTGAGTTTACTTTTCCTCAGTAAAAGCACTTGTAAAATCACACAAACGCCAAGAAAAATGCATAAACTTTCTCATTTTCTTAACATTTCTTTTAACTTGTCAATGATAATGTCTGTACTTCGGGTTACTCGGATAGCCACTAGAGGGAGTAGCGCTTATCTCCATTCGCCAATAGCGTAGATTACTACCTTACAGACTACAATTACCTAATGCATCTGCGCCATCTACTAACGCTGATGGAATGATATTCCCTGAATTGGAGATTTTATTTTATGTTTCTTATAGTTCAAAAAAAGAATCTGATCGGGCTTGAATAAACTACTCGGATATGAAATGGCGATTTGGAGATTTCAGTGAAATAAATAGTTTTCGAGTTGTACAAAAATCAACATTTCAAACGGATATAACACAAAATCCATTCGGCAGATTTGGCCCATTAACGAACCTAACCGAGATATTGAGGAGCTAAACCTAACCTGAAAATATGAAGACTATGTTATATCTTTCGAAAGTTAGAGCGCACACGACCGGACGAACAGAATCAAATTTGACCACGGATTCTTCATCAGTGAGTCCAAACTAGTCCTTAAGACCAATTTCGGCTCAAAATTCGAAAATCACAGACATTAGGACTAAACGATAACGCACTGTTCCCCAGAACAATCGCGTAAAGCCGGGTCCAGAGGAGTGTAATGCGAAAAGCGAATGCAATAAATCACAGGGAGTTTTATGGTTCGAGGCAGCACCCTTTCTGCTCCGTCAGGACTCGGCTTTCAACTGGAACGATGCATTCGAATGAATTATTCGAGGCTGAGCTTGAGTGCCGTTCACACCATTCGCCGAATCGTTCATCAAATTTTATTGCGTTCGCTGTTCAGATATACTTATACAGACCCGGGGTAAAAGGCGACGGATTCACGAGAACTCGGAGTATCTAAAGCTGGGTCCAGATGAGTGTAATCCGTACAGCGAATGCATTAAAATTCGATAAACGATTCCGCGAATAGTGTGGACGACCACTCGAGCACAGCCTCGAATAACACATTCAAATGCATCGTTCGAGTTGGAAACCGAGTCCCGATGGAGCAGAAAGAGCGCTGCCTCGAACCATAAAACTCCCTGTGGTTTATTGCATTCGCTGTTCGCATTACACTCATCTGGACGCGGCTTGACTGGATGACGAATTCCAGAGTTCAGCTCCAGAAAATCTGTGGATGGCGGATTAATAGATGCAAATGCACATTCCGTTGTAGGGTCTGGCTGGAACTTCTATTTTCATTTCATACAGATAATGCCTCTGAGTCCGTTCGAAGGAAACGGTTGACGAGTTTTATTTTTCTTAACGCCCGTCGAATGATGTGTTCTGAATACGGAATTCTAATTTCCTTGTCGTGACTGTTCTGTTTGCTTTCGAGGGGGCGTTTCTGGTTTGGAATTCATTAAAACGTCCATGTGGTGATGTTTTTGTGCGTGTTTTGTCTTTGATGGCGGATTATTGCCGCACGGAATGCGCCTGATTGGTGTTTGAATGTATTCATTTCGAGTAAATTGCTTAGGTGGTTTGGTATGTTTTTCTGGGGAAATTCGTTTGGTTTAATTTTTATCAACACATGGAATCTCTGAAAGGAGTTTCGTTATTTCATGTTCAAAATATATAAGTGCATCCTGAAAAAGGAAATCATTGTTAATTTTTCAATCTTTATTATTATTAATTTTTTTGAAAAGTTTATTCTATAATTTTGGGCGCAGTTTAGAAAGTCATCAAATTTCTCGTACAGATATTGTAGTCGCCGATCAAATACATCGATTTTATTATATTCCTTGCGACCTTTGAATAAAGAACAACAGGAAGGAGCATAACGCTTTTCTACTTCGTATAAAAGTGGGACATAGGCACCCATATTGAACCTCCAGGTATGACTCATGTTAGTTTGTTTCGTCAGACAAAGAAGTCTCGGAACAAGTTGTTCTCTCTTCAAAGTGAAAGGAAAGTCGGCCATATGCAACATCCATCTCGAACCCACTTTGTGAGGCATTATGCTCCTTCCTTATGTTCTTTATTCAGAGCTTGCGACATACTGCATATTTCATCATGGAATAAGACCATCGTGATGCTATACGCGATATTTGTTTGCTAATATCTCCAGAACCTTCCATCGTACACAAAACAGCTTTCGTAAATATTTTCTAATCATAATAAGCTTGGTTTTGTGCGGATTTTTTTCACGTCTTAATTGGTGAAGGTTTTGAAGGGAAAGTGGGTGTTTTTTTCCCAGACTTCTACGCTACTGGAAGAAGTATGGTTCTTGAGACGCCCGTTTGAACCACCACTGTTTTAATTCTACACTTAAAAGGTACTGTCATAGGCTCTAAAGTCGATCGTTTTCGAGAAAAATCAACTTTGATGTTGAAAAACATGGTTTCGTTTCCTATTATTACGTTCAGATAAATTCGATTCAATTAGTAAAAAAACTAGATTAGCACTGAGGTGGGGTCAGGAGCTTTCACGCGCTTGTTTCTTTGCCAAAGCGGTCATCATCTATACAAGTATTGACCCTGCCAAACGCAGATTTTTCTTATATGGTCCTCACGAAATTCTGCTTTGACCTCAAGCTATAACTTTTGATCATGTACTAGCTTGCAATTTGATTCAAAATTTTGAATGGGTATATCTATCTAAAGAATATATATATTCTTTTGAGAACGAGCATTACAATTCTAAGATATATCACAGTGTTAGCAGAGGAAATGTAAACGGGGTACCATACATATTTGCGTATGATACAAGAGCACAGATAAAAACCTCAGGAAAAATTCTGTCTCCCCGTATAAGTGTAGTAATTTGTTTATAGAAGATGGATGGCATCTTTTTCATTTGAAAATAATTTTTTCGTCATCTTGAATTCATTTCGACAAAATATCTTGACATAATATCTGAAACAGAAAGAGGGACAGAAAACCAGAAGGAAGCAGTAAATAATATCACCTACATTTGCTCATGACCGAGAGGGTCTTTCGACCAGGTTCAGTCCTCCAAGCGATGATTTTCAGATCCTCAGATAAACGAAGAACGCTACAGGCCCCTTTATTGGGGAATCATCTCCCATAGATCCATAATTGTTCATTTCGAACTAGAATAATTGGCGAATTCAACCCATTCAAGCATTCGACCTTCTTAATTGAACTGAAAACCTTCCCTACAAAGATATTCCCTATGTCGATTCTTCCTGAAGTTAATGTGTTTACGGCCGGCCTAACCACTGATAGTGAACAAAATAACTTCCGGAAGAATCTACTCAGTAGCTTGATAATTCTAGAGAAAGTTTGGAGTTTGAGTACGAAGGCCGAATTGGCGAATTAGTGAAAACTATCGAATGATTCCGCAGATATACCCTTTCAAAATTTCAGTTTCCCGAAATTTCCAAAAACGGCATATGGCCAGTACTTTTTTGTGTAGAAAACGGTGGCGTTTCAAACGGGCTTGCCGAACACCTCACTTTTTCCATTAGCGTAGAAGTTGGGAAGGAAAACACCCACTTTCACTTCCAAACCTTCACCAAGTAAGGCGTCAAAAAAATCGACGCAAAACATAGCTTATTATGATGAGAAAATACTCAAGAAAGCTGTTTTCTGTACGATTGAATGTTCCGCTGGTATTCGCAAAAACGATTTTTTTTCAATATCAACCCTGTATCTCGAAAATGATGTATTTCAGAGGGTGAGTTAAGGAAAACTTTTTTCATATTTTTAGACCAGCTATCACATCTTGAAATCCTGCGCATTTTAACAGCCTGTATGATATGTCCAATATGGTAATCCTAGCTGGCCTGGAAATTATTCTTACTGAGCGTTTTCAAGCTTCGATCATGTATAATATGTAACTTACTGAATTTATATCTGGGCAACTGAACCAGCAAATCAATGCAAAGACCTGGCCTACAACAAGCGAGTAAAATTTCGAATATAATTTTCTCTGATTTTGTGGAACCCTTCTCAGTTAAAAAAAAAAACTTGATCATATAAAAACGCAACGCAAACGCAACAGTTCAATAAAGAACTGGTAATATTGAACCGGTCGATTAATGAAGATTTATTGCACTCTTTCCAACATTTCTGGTTACAAGCGAAATCCGAAAAAAAAATTCACTCACACATTTTTCGGCATGTCACTCCAATATATAACGTTTTGGACGAATTTTGCGAGAAATCTAACTGCGGAAGATAAATTTGCATTTCAAAGCGTCTGGTTGTTTCGCACAACTCCACTACCTAAAACGACCATAATTATTCGCCTATGCCAATTTCCATAACCGAGATAACTTTATCTGTCATTAAATTTTATTATGGATAATACAGAGAGGAGTGGAAATCGATATTTTCGTTATCTACCTTTCCCATCAAGCAGAACAGGGCTACGTCAGGTGATAAGAGGAGTAAAATTCGGTTAGGAGCAAACAACACCATATGATGGTGGCAAATTACGGCTAGACAACATAGCCACATTAAAGTTTCATTAAACCTCGTTAATATTTAGAGGTCCGGCATCTGCACGTAGTCTACATGCTTTAACGTTGCTAATAGCCGCGTGAAATATAAGAATTCAAGAATTTCGACGTTTATATATTTTTCGAAGAATTTTTTTGCATGTATTTACTTTTTTTGTGAGAATGCTCAGTGCTAGTTATTTTTCATTTTTTACTCGATTTCAGTTTTCATTTTACTGAAAATTCCTGTATATAAAAGTGGCAACATTGCGCATTCTAAAAATTTCGCATTTGCGTTTGCAACAAAAAAATTTTTGAAAAAACCAACTCTGTCCTCTAGAAGTCACTTCATTATATTCGAGGTATTGTTTGCTTTTAATCACTTGATTTCATTGGCGGCTTAGCCAAGGTGGCCACTCTGAGAGCATTATACAGGGTGTCCTGTAAACCTTAAACAATATTTGTACTGGTGATAGACTAGGTCATGAACACTAAGAGTATCGAAAAATTTTCACTGTTTTCAATATAGTAGGTATGAACAGGTATATCGACGTCAGTTACTTTCACTTGATGGATAATAGAAAAACGTTTATATCAGCATAAGCGCGGTTTTATTGTGAACACGTTGATATAGTGTTGTCTGCAAAAAATCGGTCCCAATAGAGGTTTGCCAATTTTCAAAAAACTCAAAAATTTTGAATTCTTCATTGTATTTATTTCCTCAAACAGTAACTTCTTTGTAATACGTATTGTTTACAATATATTTACGTACCGAGCATGCGCGCTTTCTTATATTCAGGGTTCTATCAGCCACGACTGAAATGTTCGGTCCTTTATTATTACTCAGATGAGTAGACTTACCTCGGATCTCTCTGTCACTCACTTCCATACGCGTTGAAATTCGAATCTCTAAAATTCGCAACCCCATATCAAAGTGAATAAAACAGAACTCATGCTGATATAAAGGTTTTTCTATATTCTTATCAACTGAAAGTAACTTGCATCGACATACCTGTTTATACCTGACAACCCTTTGTCCAGGTTCATAATAAATTCTTCAGAAAATAATTAGAAATATTATGTTCAGGATTTTTTAGGCAACTCATTTTCAATATATTTCCTAATATACCAAGGTTATTATAAAATAAGATTTATTCTATTATCAGCTCGGTGAAGGTTCGGATTTTTTACTATACGGCGCGCGTTAAAATTATGGAACGAATTCATTTTCTCAGAAGAAAAATATTTGGCATCAAAATCCTGAAACAGGTCAATTTTTGTTTCACTTTTACCCAATTTATATTTATTTTTGAAGGACTTTTGTTGCACCCTGTGCCATCCCCATCAACCCTCTTAATTTTTTGAATAGGGAAGGAAGGTCATGTGTTATTTTTTTGGCAAGATCTTTGTATCTTCTTCACAGGTGCGCAGAAATATTCAAGAATTTTTTTTTTTGAAAAATTAGCTACTTTAAAGAGGTTTCCAGTATGTGTTCTTTTTCATGGCTCATTTACTTTGAGGAGATGGTACCTGATGAAATTTGTCACTGAATGAAAGTCGACCAATACAGTTTTGCTCATGCACAACTTTTAACCCCCTCACGTGAAAAAAATTTTTTTTCTCCAGTAAAGGGTTCGTAGGTTGAAAGTTGTACATGAAAAAAACTGTATTGGTCGACTTTCATTCGGTGACAAATTTCATCAGGTACCATCGTCTCAAAGTAAATGAGCCATGAAAAAGTACACATACTGAAAATCGCTTTGAAGTAACTAATTAAAAAAAAAAAAAAAAAATCTTGAGAATTTCTGCACGCTTGTAAATAAGATACAAAGACGTTGCCAAAAAAGTAGCACATGACCCACTTTCCCTATTCAAAAAATTTAGAGGGTTGATGGGGATGGCACAGGGTGCAACAAAAATCCTTCAAAAATGCATAAAAATTAGGTGAAAGTGAAACAAAATTGTCCTGTTGCAGGATTTTGTTGCCAAATATTTTTCTTCTGAAAAAATGAATTTGTTCCATAATTTTGACGCGCACTGTATATTTTCTCTCGAATACGAAGATAATATTCAATATCCAATAACTCTGGATGCACCCTGTATCGCCAGCACGAATAATCAGTAAACAAAATGAAATTATGCAACATTAATAACCAAGAAACTAAGCTCAAAACGTCTGTTCAAGGAAAAACCTTGCCATTCCATAAAATCCTTCGGTAACTCGTTGAAACATTCTGTTCGCTCGTTCATGATGACTAATTGGATTTATTCATGAATAATCTAAAACAGCAAATTCGCCAGAATATATTTATCCATCCCTTTATTCCATGGAGGGGGACTTAGGGTGCACTCTTTAGGCTCAATTATGATATTGCGCCTAGCTAGGTAAAACCACTGGTTCATGAGACGTTTAAGACGAAGCTACATAAAATACAATATAATTCGGCTGGTGGCGACGATACTTGTATTTTAATTAATTAAATCTAGAGGGGAACTGAAGTCATTATAATTTCACTGTTGAAGGCCCTGTGAAGGGAATATAGTAGGGGTTGTTTCGATAAGACGACAATCTAGACTGAAATTGTGTTGTTTGATTTTAACGAGATTCTGACTTCGACTAATGGTTATGGAATTTCTCGTAAATGGAGGTCTTCCATTAGAGTCTTTCTTCTTTGATGTTGAATGAGGAAAATTTTGTTATAGAATTTGAAAGTCGGGTAATTCGATTATTTTGACATCTTGAGGGAGTTTGCAGAGTGATCATTTATCGATCATTAAACACTTTATTCGGGAAACGAAAAGAACCAAATATTTGAAGGCGATATTTTTTATCTAAGTAGATCAGTTTCAAGACGGCGTATTAGTGCCACTGTCAAAAAAAAGGATCTGACAATTGCGAGATTTGATATAGCAGGTGCGAGATTCGATCTGGCAATTGCGAGATTTAATCTTGCAATTGTGGGATTTATTCTGGCAGTTGCGAGATTTGATTTGGCAATTGTGAGATCGAATCTAACAGTTGCGACATTTTATCTAGCAATTGCGAGATTTAATCTGGAAATTGCGAGGTTTAATCTGGCGATTGCAATATTTAATCTGACAATCGCGACATTTAGTCTGACAGTTGCGACTTTAATCTGCCAATTGCGAGATTCAATCTGGCAATTACCTGATTTGATTTGGCAATTGACAGAATATATCTGGAAATTTCAGACGTGGAAAGGAAATTCACATAAATTCAAGTGTCTTAACAATCAAAGGGAGCACTTAAAGTCAAGAATTTCTAGGCCTTCGTTCACATTTTTTTGTTAGGTAGCTTGAGCGGTAACGCATTTAGATATTAATCCCAACAAACGCAGCAAGTTGAGTATGTATAATTAAAGCAATAAAAGCACGTGAAAAATTCTAGAAAAGTACCGACGGGAAGTGACCAGCTTCTAAAATTGCTGGATTTACTTTAGCAACTGCCAGATTAAATCTCGCAACTGCCAAATTAAATCTAGCAATTGACAGATTAAATCTAGCAATTGTCAAATTAAATCTAGCAATTGACAGATTAAATCTAGCAATTGCCAAATTAAATCTAGCAATTGCCAGGTTTAATGTCGCAATTGCCAGATTAAATGTTGCAATGGCCAGATTAAATATTGCAATCGCCAGATTGAATATTGCAATCACCAGATGGAATCTCTCAATTACCAGTATAAATCTCACAATTGCTAGATCTAATGTCGTAATTGCCGGATCAGATCTCGCAATTGCCAAATTAAATCTTGCAATTTCCAGATTAAATCTCGCAATTGCCAGATTGAGTATCGTAATTGCTAGATCAAATCTCGCAATTGCCAGATTAAATCGGTCAATTTCCAGAATTCTTATTTTTCACAGTTGCACGCCATCGTAGTAATGCTTATTCGTGAACTTATGAATATTTATTATTAATATAAAGCACCATACTACTTGATATCGACATTGAACTACGACACCTAATGAACAGTATACGTGATAATGATATGATGTCGTTGAAAACATGCTACCTTCCAATCTACAAAAGAGAAACGCGTTAGCACTAGAGTGAGGGGACTTGAGTGATTAAACGTAAAGTTAAACACGCTTTCGCCGATTTCTCAAGCGAAGATAATGTATTCCTGGCATCTCCAACCCCCAATTTGAGTGCAATCTTTCCTTCGTTCACCTACTTTCTGCATTTTTAATCATTTTCCTTCTCAGCGAAACAATGCTTTCTGGAAACGGCGTTCGTTTGTTACTTGACGGACGAAATGTTGAAAATTCGCAACAGTTTCACAATAATCCAAGGATAGGTACTGCTCCTTTCATTTGCGTTTCTCCGATATTCTAGCTGAGAGAAACATTAATGTTTGAATCAGATTATTTATTGTTTTTCATGCTATTTTGTTGTTCTACTTTGGATTTGTTTGCGGCGCCATTTTGTTCCAATGTTGTGTCGAAAATATTCGTATCCAGCACTCTGGAATTCTGACAGGAAATTTTGTTATTAAAGTCATTATGTGAGCATATTTTCCCAAAGATCTCTGGTAATTATTTAGCTGTTTGTTATTGCCGTCCGATGTCATGACAGAATCAATCATTACAAGATATCGGAACATCTGATATTTTTCAAAGGAGGAACAGAATTAATTTTTTCATAGCTAATCAAGGACAAAAAAAGGCGAAAAATATTAATAAGGCTTCCTTGAAAAAAAAATTCATGAAGAAGTTGCACTGTTGACTTGACGTTATGCATAGATGCATAGAATACATGGTGCGGACACTCTTTGAAATATTTTGGGTCTGAATTGAGGTCCAAATGTTGTCAAAATACATCTTTGTTGTCCTACTTCAGTTTTCGCCGGTAGATGCCATCATCGAGCCATGTAAAATCTAAAATATATTCGGTTACCGACATGTCATATCGAAACTAGTCAAATGAGAGCTTTTTATTGATTTTCCGAGTTCGACCAAACATTATTTTTAAGAATTTCCGATAATGAATTCATTTCGACAAATTTGAGTTGACTATTCATTTCATTCAGTCGCAATTGTGAAAATATGTGTGAAAGTTTCCTTCGTCTCTGAATACACAAATATTAAACTTGATATATTTAAATACCTATTCCTTCCAATAATAATAAACATGAACATTTCCTCGAACTTTTTTGTAGGTAAAAAATTCATAACTTTCGAATCAAATATCTATAAATAGGTACGTACAGAATTTATAAACCCTATTTTTATGGAAGGAGATCCGATAAACTATCTAATAAAATTCATGAGTAATATATAAGTCTCCCTTTCCGTTTTCACCGTTATTTTGGCTTCGAAAGGATTTTGTATCCATGAGAGCCTTCTAAAAATAAACCTCATATGACTCCTCATTCCCTTATACATATTTCATCTTATAAATGTGTAAATGTTTCAAATTTGTTGAGTTCACGTTCTATTTCAGTAAAAGCACTGCAAATTTTACACAAGGGTTTATTACTTTCTTAGTTGAATAACCTAATACCACTGATATCTTAAATAAACTTCATTTATTATAACTCATTGGTTTTTCACAACACAATTTGCAGCGTTTTCCTTTATAACTCATCAGGAACCACTGGTCGGAAATCATCCGGGTGAAAATTTTTAGGTCGAGTTACTCAACAGTAATCAACGTTGAGAATTTCATGAAAATTTGGTGGGAAATTTTCGAAAAATAATTTCTTTTTCCCTCCTACCCCTAGTTTTGAGCCCTTAGGGGACACTGATCCTGCTGAAAAGCTTGGAGGAGCAATCTCGAGCAACACACGATTTTTCTAACAAGTTTCACGGATTTCGGTTCGGTAGTTTCAGATGAAAGCACCGCACGACGGACGGCGGACGGACGGATTTTTTATTAGTTCATTCAAATCTACATACTTCAGAATGTAAACTGTAAAATTTTATGAGAGGGGGTTATTTTTTTAGTCCATCACTAAGGTTTATCATTTGATTTTATCTAATAATAAACCCAATTATAACATAGGAGCGGTCACCTGATCGTAGTAACTAGACAGATCCATCATTTCAAATATCCAATTCATTTTTGGAAATAGTTTCATCAGATTAATTAGATTAAAGCTCAATCATTTTTTTTCAGCGGAATCAATTGTATGAACTTGACAAAGCGACGTTAGCGCCATCACAGAGAGATATTGCAGTGTCAAATTTGTATGACGTTTTAACAGCAGACGTAATTTTTGACATCCGAGCATGCGCAGATTCAGCTTCAGAATAACGCGACGTCAATAGCGTTAGCGATTAACGTTAACAGAGAGATAATAGAGAGATATTGCGGTGTCGAATTTGTGTGACGTTATTACCGCAGACGTTATTTTTGACATCTAAGCATGCGCAGATTCAGTTTTAGAATAACGCGACGTTAATAGCGTTAGCGTCTAACGTTATTTACGGAAAATTGCGAGCCGTAATTTACGTTGCGCTATTCTATATCGGAAGGAATCGTTAAGCTTCGGGCTCTTCCGGCTCCGATCACTGTCATAGAAAAGCTGTTTGTTAATCAGGTCGATTCTGTTTGAGTATTGCTATGAACCTTGCTATTCTAGTCATATTGCTATCTTTCTAATTTACAGCAATATGGCCATGATGTTACGTATTCTGCTTCGAATGTTATAGCAATGTTTGTTATGAATTTTGTCATAACAATATTGCTATCATAGATTTCCATAATTGGTGATTTTAGAGCTGACAACACTGTATTTTGTGACTTTAGAACTACAAGGAAGATGAAAATAACCCTAATTCGTGAGTTTTCTTTATGGTTTCGCATACATAACCTCTATCTACGGCTTTCTTTATTCATGTAAACATCGACATAAAAAATGTTAGGAAACGAAACTAGTCAAATTGACCAATAACCAATTTCCTGGATACCAATAGAATATTGGTTACCAGAAATGCAGCAAATTTATTCGGGCGTTAATAATTCGAAATTCGATAAACTTTTTCGTTGGCACCTGGAAGGGATTGCTGTTGTTGAGATGATTAGAATAATCATCTCAGCTGTTGCCTATGCCTGTATCTTAGTCTAAGAATTTTCCTTGAAATTAAATAAAATTCTAGAGAACCTTGAACACATTTCCATTAGCATATACTTTTTTTTATTCATGTAAACATCGACTTATTTGAAAATGTTATGAAACAGAAAAACCAATTAAAATCAAATTGACCTTTTTCCTGGATACCGATAGAATTTTGGTTTCCAGAAATCAAATGCAGCAATTTTATGCAGGCGATAATAATTCGAAATTCGATGAACTTTTCTGTTGGGAATTCAAAGGGATGGCTGTTGTAGAGATCATTAGAAAAATCAGGTCAGCTGTTTCTTACTATGCCGGTGTTTTAGTCTAAGAATCCTTAGAATTAAATATTCTAGAGAACCTTGAACACATTTCTATTAGCACATTCTTCCGTATCTTCAATATTTTCGAATTCTTGGAAGAAATAATACTGAAACAAATGGATCTCTGAGAGATTCCTTTTCTAAACTTTGTTGTTATCAAGCATAGCAAGTACTATTTTGAGGTTGCTAAGATAGCATTATTGATAGCAAGATTCTTGTTAAAGTGACAGATCATATTGCTCAAAATCGTCGATCAGAATACCAATAATTCCAATCTTGTTATGATAGCAATATCTTTTTCCTGGCAATATTGCTATTTGCAAACAGAATCGGCCTGAATATGTTAATATCTCTCTATTGCAGTGTCAAATTTGTGTGACGTTATTAACGCAAACGTTATTTTTGACATCTAAGCATGCACAGATTCAGTTTCAGAATAACGCGACGTTAATAGCGTTAGCGACTTCCGTTATTTACGGAAAATAGCGAGCCGCAATTTACGTTGCGCTATTCTATATCGGAAGAAATCGTTAAGCTTCGGGCTCTTCCGGCTCTGATCACTGTCATAGAAAAGCTGTTTGTTAATATGTTTTTCGGAATTAATTACACAACTTCCTCAGATTTTTACATCTATTTTATAATACCTTTTACACATAACTGCTAGTGCTACCACAGCAAATTTTTTGCACATATAGGTATTTATTGGTTTTTCACGATATAAAAATACATTTGGAAGCAACATGAGGGGTTTGAAATTAGGAATAGTTTGAACCATGGCAATTATTTTGTGCAATATAACCAGTTCCCCTTCTTCTGAAATAGCACCAGCTGAAATTACCGCTTCCGATTCTTTTTTCATTTTGTCCAGAATCAAAAAACTAATGCAGACATGCAAATGATTAAACTTCAGGAGTTTAAGAGTGAGTGTCTCACACTCACCTAATCAAACAAACTGATTACGAACGCAACGGTAAAAAAAACGTGTAGCAACACATCTCCTTTTGGAACGACTGTTATAACCAAATCGTAATATTTAGCGTTACCGTAATAACATAACGTTTCCGCTATTCAAAAGTTACAATATCTCTCTGATATTTGACAATTCAAGGACCGCGTTAGGACCCAAAATTTTGGAATGTAATAGTGGGAAAGTGTCGGCGCCTGATATATTCTATGCATCCTGCTTCAGACTAAAACAACATCGAATATACAGAGGGTGTTTCATTGGTAAATGAACATACGGTAACCTGAGCTAGAGCTACCCTAGGCGAGTCCAAAGAACTCATATATGATAGGTCTAATCAATTTGATAATAGAGATTCATGTTTTCACTGATAATTTCAATTTCTTATAACTTTTGAACCACTCAATATACTCGGTTGATATTTGGGACCTTTGCTAATGTTTCACAGGTCGATCGATTCATATTTAAATTACAAAAAATTTCAGGTCCGTATCTGAAAAATATTGGAGTTCTTGCAGGCTGAGATTCAACACTCTGTATATTGTAATTTTGGAATTTGATTGAGATATTCGAAAAGAGCAGACAATTTTAAATGGGGTTCAGTAGATTCTATCTTCCCGCACGTTATTTTGCTCATAGAAAACTTAAGGGAAAGATTCAATTGAATATTTGAATTCCAATAAATTCTTAGAAAATTAGTTCATTGTAATTAAATTGGGAAATATTCGGTGAAATATAACGTGAGGGAAGATGGAATTTACTGAACCCCATTGAAAATTTTCCGGTCTTTTCGAATATCTCAATCAAATTCCAAAATTTCAATATACAGGGTGTTGAATCTCAGCTTGCAAGAACTCCAATATTTTTTAGATACGGACCTGGAATTTTTTGGTAATTTAAATAGGAATCGATCGATCTGTGAAACATTATCAAAGGTTCCAAATATCAACCGAGTATATTGGGTGGTTCAAAAGTTATGAGAAATTGAAATTATCAGTGAAAACATGAACCACCCTGTATCTAGGTTATCAAATTGATTAGACCTATCATATATAAGTTTTTTGGACTCGCCTAGGGTAGCTCTAGCTCAGTTTACCGTATGTTTATTTACCAATGAAACACCCTGTATATTTGTATTTTTTTTCGACTATCCTAGGCTTCAACGAAACCCCCCAGAAGCTTGAAGCTTGTGTGAGTTAAGATACTGGGTGTGTTATGTGTAGGCTTTGTTACTAATTCCTTGCGCCACGTTAGGAACATCACTATTGATTGTTTACCCAACAGTGAATGGTCCCCTGAAAACCGGAAAAGTTTATTTCCCAGGCAAGGGCTTGAACCCCAGACCTTACACTCATGAGGCATGAGGTCTAACCACCGAGCTTTCGCCAATATATTAAAAAACAAGAGTGGCAATAATTACTCCTGACTGATAATTCGAATCGAATTATTTGCAGAATAAAAGTACGGAAAAACCAATTCATTTACTGCTTATTGAGGACAATTACATTATCTACATCAGTATATTGCGATTGATGTAACTTTCGGAAAATGCTTACTTGACATCAAGTAATGTAAGTTTTTTTTTCCAACGTCATACCTAATTTACGATAACATGGTAGTGTTTGCACAAAATTTTCCGGAAATCTCATCGTTTCGTTCTTGATGTAAATCTACTACGTTGCTAAGAAGTGAAGTTCAGAAAATAATTCTTTCTTGGTGCAACACTTCTTATGTTACTTAGTATATCGACCTCAATAACAAACACAAGCCTGCAACACTGCTTTAAAGTGGCAATAAATCATCAATGCCATCCCTGATCAGTTCTCTTGATGATACATCATAATTGATACCCGCTGACAAGCCGTATCTACCTAAATTTCATGTCGAAACTCACCGAACTTTCAATTGTGTGGAAATGAGAGATGGAGAACTTTCGAGTTCTAAATACGAACGGGTAGATGAACAAAACGGGAGATGTCGAAATTGATAATTACGATTCGGAACCGTATTGATGAGACCCGAAAGTTTCAGATCGGTCGCAAACAGGAATCTATTATTTCGTGAAATGAAAAAACTGAGGAAACAATGAACCGTCTGAGAATTCGTACAAGTTTGATTCAATCAAGAAACTATTTCGTATAGTTAGTAGCAACTTTGGAAAACTTAGGTATTTTCAGAATGGAATATTCACCGAAGATGCAATAATGTTCATCGATCATTTCACACCATACCGTTTTCAACTTTTAATTGAAACCTTATGGAATAAAACATCTTTTGGAGGCTATTGGCGTCTGAATTTAAGATTGCAGCGCCACGGTGGCCAGTTTTAGAACCTTAGATATAGACATAGATTCTGTTTTGATAGTCGATTTTGTACTGTTTGTTAGTGTTTGGTTTGATAATTTTTTATTTCACTGTTCATTCAAAGACTTTTTAGACTTTTATAGTTGACGAGAGTATCGCTGGGAGTTCATATTCCATTCTTATAAAGAAGGTATCTCAATCTTATTGAGTGTAGCAACTCTGAAATTACGAGGATATCTCCAAGGTTAGACAGTTTTTTGATAATATTTATATTCAGATCCACATATGGCAACATACTTTTTGGAATAATAGACAAATACTCATAACATTACTAGTTTTATAGCGAAGAACTAAATAATCAACAAATTGTGAATAAAATGAATACATTCACATAAAACTAATGCTACTAGTACCGTGAGCCTTATTCATTATGGATTGACAAATGCATTTTCCAACTCTCATGGTTGGTCTTGAAAAAGCTGTAATAAATAAGCCTTGTACAACTTTGCTTTCATCGGCATAAACACTTTGAGCGAAGAGTATTCATCACCAGATATTTCCTTGTTGAGACTCTTTTTTTTCAATAGTCATAGATCTATCGCTAAAAAATTTACGTTGTTCCTTAATGATCAGTTCAACAGACAGGTTTCTGGAAGGCATAGCATTCCTCTTAAGTAAATTTCTCTGCTTGGATTAAGGGCCTGGAAAATAATGTGAATGTAATCTTATATTTCATGAGCAATTCGTGCTTACCTCTATAAAAATGATCGTCATCGGTAAAATGCAGATAACAGACTCTCATAAATCTTGTTTGTTGGTTTTTATTGATTCTTAAACACTTTCAGGCCCGACTTGTTAAAGGAAGTTTCTTTCATCCTAACTAGAAATTTTTCACCGGGCTGTGGAAATCTATGGGAAGGGACATTTGAGTTTGCTTTTCTCAGTAGAAGCACTTGTAAAATCACACAAACGCCAAGAAGAATGCATAAACTTTCTCAATTTCTTGACATTCCTTTTAACTTGTCAATGACAATGTCTGTACCTCGGGTTACTCGGATAGCCACCAGAGGGAGTAGCGCTTATCTTCATTCACCAATTGGGAAGGATTTCGCATTTTTCTGTCATTTTTTTTTTCTAGGGTTTCACTCACAATATCTGAAATAGAACTGTTGGAAATTGAATAAATATTATTTTCTATAGCAACCGCCTCTGCAGGTAACGAGATTCAATCCTCATCTCAAAGACAGTTTGTTGAAGAAATAATATCTATAACGAACAATATCCTGAAAATGCAAGCGATCAACGACGTGAACTGTATAACATTTTCGAGTCTATATCTGACTCCTGCCTCTCACAATAAAGAGAAAATCTGCAGAATTATTTTTCTGCGATACTTTTGAATTGCGAGAACTTCTGTCGAGTTGATATAGCAAGTGCCTATGATTGTCTTTTCTAGTCATTCCTATTGGAAAAGCTCGAGAAACTGTGAATCAGGGGTAGTGCAAAGAAGTGGGTCAGTTCTTATCTTTCTCAACGTGTCAGGGAGGGTAGATAGTTTAGGTCAGATTTTGAGGTTCTTCAGGGCAGTGTCTCGGGTCCCATTTTATTCATAATTTTTTCACTGGACATTTGTGATTCGAATGAAGAAATCCTAGAATGTTTGACTTCATTTGTCGATGATACAAACGTAATTGTGGGTGGAGTAGAATTTGCTCACATTAAAACGAAAATACAGTCGATGTTTGATCAGATTGAATTGTGGTTTGTAAAGAACAAACAGACTAGTGATGAATGAAGGCAAAACATCTGCTGTTCTCTTCAAGACCAGCATATCAAATGAGACAAGGCAAAATGTACTGCTGCTGGATGGCTCGGAGGTCGGAATTGAAGGAGCAGTTGAGTTTCTGGACTTGGAAAGTTTTCTTAAGTGGTCTTATCATATAGGTTATCTAGCTACAAGGCCATGCCGTGTTGGATTTGGTATGAGGACTTTTTCAGAGTATTTATTTGTTCAAAATTTAGGAATTGTCTACTTTGCAAATTTTAAATCTTTGCTAAGGTATAGCATCATTTTTTTAAATTCAAATAGTGGCGTGGAAACGTTGTTTGTCATACAAAAGAGAGTTTTGAAATATATATTCAAGATGAAATTACAATATATTGCATTTATTTAGTGGAATGATTAATTTTATTTTTTAAGAATAAACATATGTTTTCTGTTCATACTAGTGTGAACAACTTCCCTCTGAGATCACCGAATTAACATTATCCGATACATCGATTGTCTTCATCAGAAAAACATCCATCATATTTGTGGATTAGAATTTTAATTAACAGCCTGATAGTATTAATTGGCTGAATAATTTGAAACTTCCCAAGAAAAAGGTGAGAGATTGTATACTCGTTGAATGATCATTTAAGTTGACACTATTTCTCTTATGTATCTGCTCTTTGCATGTTTACATACTATGAAATAAAATATATTATTATCATTATTATGTTTGAAAATCAGAGCCTGACGGTCCATCGTAAACACAAAAACTTCCATAAAGAACAACTCTGAAACTCAATATTCGTAGAGTAGGTTTGGACCTTTTTTTCCAATATCTCCAAAAATAATGACCGTATTGGATGGAAATTTCGATCACTGCGGTGAAATATGGAGTTCAAGATATGATTGAAATAATTTTTGAATACGATAAATACCTACTTTTCACAAGGGAGTTTTTTCCCAAAAAAATTTCGGAAACTTTTCATTTTCTTCAATCAACTGACATTGTGATTTTGACAAGGTTCCGCAAAAAAATGCGGGTTTTCATGCTCCAACCAACTGCCAAATTTCAATCCAATCGCTCCACCAGTTCCTGAAATATCAGGACACAACTTTGAAATTTCAAACGGCTATAACTCCGAAACGTAGATAGAGGAAAGAGAAGATGAAGTAAACAACGCAGAAAAACGTGGCAAACATCTCTGTGTTTATATTTACATTTCTCCAAAACGTCAAAATTGTTTATTCAGTTATTTGTGATATTTAGACCGAAGTAGTTGAATATTTTCAAGTGTAATACAATTATATAGTATTAAGGATGCCAGTAAAGTGTGAAGTGTGTGGTGAATATGCTGAAAAGGAAAATAATCGTTCCGTGCATAGGTTAGTGTTTTGCTTTTCTCGTCATTGGCGTAAGTCGTCAATATTTTGGATGCAGATATTATTCGGATATCAATAATATAACTATTTTTTCTTAAACCATCTCTTGTGTATGATTTTTTTGCATTCTATTTGTTATATTGATATGTACTACTCGTTTCCAATAAACAATTATATCTACTATGACTGTATACATGAGAGAAAATTGTTAACATTATTTAAGAACTTGCTCCTGAAATATACAATTTGATCCAATACAAAATGATACCAATATTTATTTATTGAAAGATTTATTTATGACCCTTAATCAGCATATTATTTTGGATCAATATAGGTCGTTTAGGAAGTTTTCCCAACAAAGTATGATATACTAAGATTTGGCGCTATTAATGAGTTATTCAATAATTCCTTGGATCTTTTGTTCAAAAATAAAGCAAATCTTCTCATAGCTCCAATATAATGGACTATTCTTGTGGCTTGATCTTCACCAGGAGAGTAGTTTCCTTACAATTTTTCAATAATATTATGAATCTCTTCCGAATCTGTAGACTGAAAGGACGTAGTTAGCATAGTCTCTACCTCGGTGAATTGGACACTTGGTGTTTATTAAATATTGTATTGCCCAAGCGAGGAGGTCAATATTTAAAAGTATTCTTTATTACTTGGATATCAGCTCAGAGGATTTTCCGTATTCAATATACTTATATTAATACAAGCAACCATACAATTATCTCTTTTCAAAAATAAACAATATACGACCATGAAATTTATCTAGAAACCATTTAATTATTTGGATGCATTGATATAAGACGTTATCCAGCAATCTGAATATAGTTGCTTATTTGATCCAATTCCTGATTTTTATTCATAGCAATGAAAATATTTTGGTTTCAGGAGAGAAACTCATTAGACTCTTAGTTTTGTCTGAAATATTAACCTAAATCAGATTCTGGAGCTTACTTGAAGCATTTTTTTGGATTTGCGTGAGAAAAGCAAGTTTCTGGGTTAAATACCACCGAAGAACTGCTCAATATTATCACCGTATAAATCTCTTTATACAATTATATCATCATTTCGTTAACTAGTCCCATCCCTTTCTACCTTATGATGCGTACGCCAATGATCGCTTTGGAGAAATGGCAACAAATATTTGACAACAAACACAAGAGATGTTGGCTGCAAACATTGAGTGAAGGATGAAGGGGAATGCGGTATCTTCTCTTTCCTCTATCTACGCTCCGAAACCATTTGGTTCAAAATGCAACCTACTTTGAAAGTTTCAAGTCGATATAATCCTCTGCACGCCCATAATCGTGCATTCGGGTGGCCGGACAGATTTTATTTTGACAACGGATTCGATATCAATGAGTCCAACCTAGTCGTTCGACTAATAAAAATTCGGAAATTACAGACAATTGGACAAAACGACAGCACGCTGTTCCTCAGAACATGCACGCGAAAATCAATCCATCAGAAAGTAAACCTGGAACTCGTATTTATGTGCATGCATTTTACATTTTACGTTCACCAGAGCACCTGCAAGGGCAACCTTTTCCTTCTCGCCCTTAAGTGCATATCTAAAAATGAAAATTTTATGACAGCACTATCGATAGCCTCATAAACCTGTAACAATCACTCTACTCTGTCGTAAAATAAATAATTGCTATGGGCAGACAGGTTCGAGTATTACACATTGGAAAGGTTCGATCGAATTTAAACGACACTACCACTTCCTCAAGCATAAGTTGTTACCTTAACTGTGTTATATTTGAAAAAATTTCAAAAAGCACTGCCGTGAAGGCAGCAACTTTTGCGCGCATGTTCAATGTAGATGACCGCTTCAGCAACGAATTTGAACGTGCGCGCGTACCAAATTTCAGTTCGATACGATCATAAGTTCTGGAGATATCGGGAAAAAATATGTCAAATTTCGAGGTTTTCTTCTCGATATCGTTGATTTTTTCGGTATTACTCGAGAAATACTGATTCAGTCCTGATTAAACTTCACAGCTAGTTTTAAGATGCTAAAAGACAACTTTATGCAAAATTTCGTGATAATCGTGTTATTAGAACAATTTGAAAAAAAAAATTTATATGATTTTCTCATCATATCATCCTCATTAAATTCTGTATGAAACTTCGAACTGTTATTTTCGATGAAGTACTGAATTTCAATTCGATCTGATCTGTATTTTTGGAAACATTGGAAAAATAAAATTTTGATTGGGTATATCTACGGAATCATTGGGCGGATTTTACCCATTCACGAATTCGACCTTCGTAATTAAGCCCCAAACCTACTCTACAAATATCGAGTTTCTAAGTCGTTTCTTCCGGAAGTTATTGTGTTTACGGTCAGCCTAACGGCCGACTGCGTAAACACAATAACTTCCGAAAGAAACAACTTAGAAACTCGATATTTGTAGAGAAGGTTTGGACCTTAATTACGAAGGCCGAATTCGTGAATGGGTAAAATCCACCCAATGATTCCGTAGATATACCCAATCAAAATTTTATTTTTCCAATATTTCCAAAAATACAGACCAGATCGAATTGAAATCCAGTACTTCATCGAAAATAACAGTTCGAAGTTTCATACAGAATTTAATGAGGATGATATGATGAAAAAATCATATAAATTTTTTTTTTCAAATTGTTCTAATCACCCGATTATCACGAAATTTTGCACAAAGTTGTCTTTCAGCATCTTAAAACTAGCTGTGAAGTTTAATCAGGACTGAATCAGTATTTCTCGAGTAATACCAAAAAAATCAACGATATCGAGAAGAAAACCTCGAAATTTGACATATTTTTTCCCGATATCTCCAAAACTTATGATCGTATCGAACTGAAATTTAGTACACTGCTGTGAAATTGGAAGGTCAAAGTGTGAGTATAATTTTTTTTGGATATGATGAATGGTTTCCGAAAAAAAAATTTTTTTGTGAAAAAATTTCGAAAAAAATTTTTTTTTAAATTTATTGACAATATGATCTTGACGAAATTTGGCTCAAAGTTGCGCGTCGCTATACTCCACCAAACTGCCAAGTTTGAATCCAATCGCTCAAGTAGTTTCTGAAATAAAAAATAAATAACTTCAAAACTTCAAATGCTTATAACTCCGAAACTATTCGATCGATTTGGCCCATTAACGAACTTAACCGCGGCATTCCAATGCGCAACCTACCCTAAAAGTTTCAAGTCGCTAGCTCACTTCGTTCGACAGTTATCGTGTCTACGGCCGGCCAACCGGCCGGCCGGACAGAATCGATTTTGACACCGGATTCGTCATCAGTGAGTCCAACCTAGTCGATTGAGACCATTTTCGGCTCAATCATCCAAAATTACAGACATTTGGACAAAACGATAGCACGCTGTTCCCCTAGAACATGCGCGCAAAAAACAGGTTTTACCTGGAAAGTGAACAGTTTTTTTGTGAGGAGCTTTATTACTCTGGAATTTATTTATTTCGAATCAAAACTGAGTCCGCAAGGCCTATTATGAACTCGGTAACTTCCGGAAGAATCATCTGGGAAACTGGCTATTCCGAAGATATATAAAGGGTTTTCCAATAAGAGGTGTTATTTTGATATTCAGAGAAAGATACCATTTTTCTATATAAATGATCGGATGTTTATTTCATTATAAATAAGAAGCTATGCCGTTAATAGTGGAAAATAACATCAGGCAAATGACCACCACGACCACGCTTACAGGACCATATTCTTTTAATGAAATTTTCCATAACCAAATCGCAAAGTGGCTGCCCTATGTCCTCGATAGCCTCACGAATTCCATCTTTGAGGTCTTGAATCGACGCTGGGCTATTGGCGTATACCTTCTCTTTCAAGTGGCGCCAAAGGAAGAAGTCGTAAGGTGTTAAATCACAAGATCTCGGTGGCCAATTGTGATCACCTCTTCGAGAGATAACACGGTCCGGAAACTTTTCCCACAAAAGATCAATGGTTTCGTGCTTGTGTGGCACGTAGCGCCGTCTTGTTGAAAGTAAACGCTGTTCAGATGAATACCATCCAACTCCGGCTATAAAAAATCATTAATCATCTCTCGATAGCGCAATCCAATCACCGTAGCTGTTGCTCCAGCCTCATTTTCGAAAAAGTAAGGTCCAATGACTCCGCCGGACCATAAACCGCACCAAACAGTCACACGTTGAGGATAGAGAGGCTTTTCAACAATAACTCTCGGGTTTTCCGAGCTCCAGATGCGACAATTTTGCTTGTTGACGAAGCCAACGAGGTGGAAATAGGCCTCATCACTCAAGATGATTTTTCGATGGAATTCTGTATCATTTTCATGCGTTTCAACGAACCAACCAGCAGACACGACATTGTTGATGATCGACCGGCTTGAGTTCCTGTGTTAACCGAACTTTATGAGCCTTAAGACCCAAATATTTATGCAAAATACGGTGTAATGACGTTTGTGGAATGCCTTATTCCAAAGAACGACGAGGAATGGACAAACCTGGGATTTCTTCAACACTTTCGGTTACAGCAGAAATATTCTCGGCTGTTCTTGAGCTACGTGCACGGGTTCTATTCTTCACATCACTTACTTGTCCGAACAGCTCGAATTTTTCCTCCAATTTGTTTATTGCGGTCCGACAAGGTGCTTCAAGACGGCCTAAAAATGTTCGAGTTTTACGAACCGTCTCTGCCAAATTTTCACAATTTTTATACTGAATTTTAATAATTTCAATGCGTTGTTGAAGCGTGTATCGTTCCATTTTTATTAATGGCGTAGTTTCTACTTGTCAAATGTCAAAAAATGACAGCTTCAAAAGTGACATCTACCGAAATAACGGGCTATTCAAAATAACACCTCTTATTGGAAAACCCTTTATTTGGGACAAAACATCAAAATTTTAAATGGTAATAACTCAAAAACCGTTGGGGGTACTCGACGAGATATTCACGCTTCAAACCTTCTCTGAATGTTTCAAACTATCTGAGTAGGTTGAGATTTATCAAGTGTTTTTCCGGCAAGATGAAATCCAAGAATCGTACCTCTCTCGTGTGAAACTAATCAACACATTACTGATTCATCCTTCAGACTTATAGCAACCATAATCCTCCTCAAATCCCCATCTTACCACATGTTTAATCCTGTCTGCAGAACAAGGATTCGGAAGGTGTTGCGGGTCAGAAAACAATCAAGGAACGCGTAGCCTGTTGCTGCTTGATATTGGCCCCAGGCAACGCGATGATAAATTAATATTAGAAGAGCAGGACGAAGAGGAAACAGAACGGCAAACGATGAGTTTACGTGCAGGTTTTGTGACTTGTAACTTTTCAGAGGTCTCTAGGGGAACTCGTATCGTGGAGGTTTGATAGAGTGGACTAGATCAACCAGGAATTGTGTTATGATGGAAATGAGGTCATGTTGGCTGGACAAAAAGATATGGGAGAATCCGGAAATGATAAACCAGTGGGGAATTTTATTATGTATCTGTTTTTCAATGGTATATTCCAAAGAGGATTCGAATAGGTGATACGATGTATTATAATACTTTAAGTTGGCAACCCTGTTTTAACTGGCGGCCATTTTGTCAGCTGTCAAGTGATTGGTGTTTAGTTTGGTCTGGCATTTCAACATGAATGAACTGACGTCTGAACAACGCTTCCAAATTGTGCAAATTTATTTTGAAAATAATGGTTCTGTTCGAAATACGTATCGCGCTCTACGTTCATTTTACGTTCAACATCAGAGCAATCAATTCGACTAACTCTGGACCGTTTTCGCTCCACGTTTGCTCTAACTGATAATACACATCCACAGAGACCTCGTACAGTGAGAACAGAAGAAGCCATTGCTGCTGTAGATCTTAGCGTAAAGGAAGATCCGCCATCGTGCACAGCCATGATTACTGAATTTTCCTCGATTGAAAAACCATCATGTGTGCAGCTGTGGTTTCAACAAGACAGAGCAACTTGTCACACAGCTTGTGCCACAATTGATTCACTGAAGGAAATGTTTGATAACCGCATAATATCACATTCCGGGCCTCCAAGATCGCAGAGCCGGATCTAGGGCGTTGCGAGGGAGGCATTTGCTACGGGCGCCAACCAACAAGGGGCGCCAACCAACAAGGGGCGCAAAATTATGATTTTTTTTTCTTGAAATGATGTTTTTTCACTTCATAGTACATTCCTATTTTAGAGCGGTGCTATAGTGCATGCACCTGTTGTACAATATGCTGCGACAAGTAGTTACCAATAAATTAACGATGATAAATTTACACCTTGTCGGTCGCTCTGCGATTCCCGATCGCGTCCAGATGTTTGTTATTCGAACACTGAAGGCCTCAACTCAATTAGCGGCAAGTTCAGAGGGAGTTTAATGGCTCGAGCTAGCGGCGGTAGCGCCACGTCTAGGGTCGGTTTCTTGACGGCATGGCAAAAAGATTCAGACCGTCCACATAATTCGCCGAATCGTTCATCAAACCGGCTTTGAAAAGGGTAATGTATTTGGAAGACGTTTACGACCGATAGGCTTTATGAAATCACCCCGGTCTTAACTACTTTTTTTCTCGCATGTTGGGTACTTCCATGCAGCGGCGCAGTTGATGGCACCAATAAGAAAAATACTTATCATTATATTTTATATTATGTGCAATACCGCAAATAACGTGGTCGTGCAAGCGGGCCGGGAAATTATTCGTGCTGGAAAAAGTTGAAAAATTTCAATCAGGTATGTTTAAATAATTGAATTTTGAGTTGAGGATTTTTGGGAAATCATTTTCGAAAGATATAACTTAGAGACTGCAAAATTTATAAGGTTATGTTTGGGTAAGGAATATGTCGGCGATATTATCGTTCGAATTTTATTTGCGAGATCACAAATTATACCGATTGAATTAAAATTGCGTTGTACCATAATTACACGAGTTTTCATATGTATAAGAAGAAGTTATAAAATAAATCAAAATGTTGAGAAGAATACGATAAATTTATCGTATCTCTAGTATTGTATTAATCAGCTTCTCAGCTATGAGAACTACAGAAAGAGGATCAAATGTCGATGAAATGAATAGTATGATTTTTGAGTTTCACTGAAACATGAAATCTTTTTCTGTCCTCCTGACATTTGTCGAGCTTTGAGACAATTCAGATATGAATATAAACGAGCGCAAAAACATTCCGATTCGACGTCCATGCATTTTCAGAATCTTACGTAATTTTAGGTTGATATAACCAACTGAAATGCCGCCCAAGAAACTATCAGGATCGCAATCTCGGAAGATCAGGGATAAAAAATTATTAGAACTACAAAAAAATACTAGTAATATCTAAAGTTACTTTAAGAACGATACGGGTATTGTGCCGACAAAAAGTGGTTCCACTAGCGAAGCCCATCATATCGCGGACTTTCCTTCTACTTCTTCAAGTACCGAGCCTATAGTAAGAAAGTATTTCATTTCGGATAATTCGGACAAGGAAAATTCTTTTGACGAGGAATCAGTACTGAGGTTGAACCTGAACCAGTTGATTTCAATGACCCTACATCATAGCGAATTTCAAAAAGTAATATTAAAATGCTCGTTATGATCTTTGTTGGCATGTGTGTTTCCTAATGTATTGCAGTTTTTCATTTACAATTTCATTTAATGTTTTTTTGAAGCGAAGGATAAATTATTCTATTCGCTTTCTTTTTGTTTTCTTCATACCCTCATTATTGTATATTGATACGTTTGTGAGTTCTCTTCACTACCTTATAAGATACATGGGAGATTATAGTAATTTCTATAAACATATTGTTTGATATACCTAAGAATCTAATGCTAGTTCTCAAAAGAATATAAAAATAGTAAAATATCTTAGGAATAGAATAAATACTATCATTTATGAAAAGTATGTAGTCATTGAAAAAAAAAATTAAAAGGGCGCATTTCCATAACTTGCCACGGGCGCTGAAATCCTAGATCCGGCTCTGCAAGACCGTGCCATTTAACGCCGCTAGGCTATTTTCTGTGGGGATATGTGAAGTCGCTAAGAATTAAGTGAGTGCCATCTAGAAAGACACGTTCCAACTCGAACCATTCAAGATGCAGAAACCTTCAGTAATGTTCAGGACGTTGATGCATGATGTCATTTTGTAAACAAATGATATCATGTTATGAATGGATTGGATATTTGATGAACAATTTTAGTAATACCTTACAGATAAACTTTTTATACGTATCGGAAGTTCGAGCATCCTTTATGGAATATGAATATTCCATTATTCCATTTTTTATGTTCCCCAATTTCCAGACTTCGTAAACGGACTGAATGTTTACCGTGCAAAGACGGATTTTAATCAGAATGTAAGTATTTCACTCTCCCCTACAGGACACAACAGGTGTTCCCAAACTTTTCCAACCAGGTGAAGCAAGGTTTCTGCCTTTGTGAGGTTTACTCATTAGACGAGACTCCATAATGAGATTTAACCGGTTAATGAATTCATGTTTTCACGCCAACACTAAGTAATAAGAAGAAAGTTAATATTTCTCTCTGGTTGGAGCTTTCAGAGAGGCTTTATTGAAATATTGTTCTTGTTTCGACCTGAGTCTTGAAAATCTGGAAGTAGAACAAATGGAACATTGGAAATACTCTCTAAAATGTTAAAGATTTCAACAATAAAATGATTCTCGGTATAATCGGCTGTGAACCATTCCATGTATGTTTGAGTCTTTGCGAAATATGCCTGGTATCAGCTTCTTTCTTTCTTTTGCTGAATGTTCTCGGAAAACATTTTTCCTTCTCTGAGTTTACCATTTTCACATTTTAACAAAATTCTGAAACTATTTATGACAACTATTGGCGTCTGAATTTAAGATTGCAGCACCACGGTGGCCAGTTTTGGAACCTTAGGTACAGACATAGATTTTGTTTTGATAGTCGATTTTGTAGTGTTTGTTAGTGTTTGGTTTGATAATTTTTGATTTCCCGATTTATTCAAAGACTTTTTAGACTTTTATAGTTGACGAGAGTATTACTGGAAGTACATATTTCAATCTTTTTAAGTAGGTATGTATCATTCTTCAATCTTATTGAAAGTAGCAACTCTAAAATTACGGGGATATCTCCAAGGTTAGACAGTATTTTAATATTATTTATTCCGAATCCGAATGGCAAGATTGACTTTGGAGGATTTCTTAGGCTGTCTTGAAAGTTGAAAAACAGTATTGTAAAACATACTTTTTGAAATAATAGAAAAATACTCATAACTTTACTTTTTTATAGCGAAGGACTAAATACTCAATATATTGTGAATAAAATGAATACATTCACATAAAACTAATGCTACTTGTATCTTGAGTCTTATTCATTATATGGATTGACAATTAAATTTTCCAACACTCATATGATTGGTCTTGAAAGAGCTGTAATAAATAAGCCTTGTACAACTTTGCTTTCATCGACAGAAGCACTTTGAGAGAACAGTATTCATCACCAGATATTTCCTTGTTGAGACTCTCTTTTTTCAATAGCCGGTTCTATCACTTGAACATTTACGTTTTTACTTAATGATCAGTTCAACAGGCAGATTTCTGGAAGGCAGAGCATTCCTTTTGAGTAAATTTTTCTGTTTGGATTAGGGGCCTGGAAAAAAATTGTCTTCATGAATGTGATCTAATATTTCATGAGCAATTCGTGCTTTCCTCTTTAAAAATGATTATCATCGGTAAAATGAAGGTAACAGACTCTCATAAATCTTGTTTGTTGGTTTTTATCGATTCTTCAACACTTTCAGGACCGACTTGTTGAAGGAAGTTTCTTTCATCCAAACTCGAAATTCTTCACCAGGCTGTGGAAATCTATGGGAAGGGACATTTGAGTTTGCTTTTCCTCATCAGAAGCACCGGAAAAATCACAAAAACGCCAAGAAAAATGCATAAACTTTCTCATTTTCTTAACATTTCTTTTAACTTGTCAATGATAATGTCTGTACCTCGGGTTACTCGGATAGCCACCAGAGGGAGGAGCGCTTATCTTCATTCGCCAGTAGATATAATTCACCTCAAATATATCTCAGATATGTTCTGTGGGATAATAATGACTTGAGCGACATGTACGAATTTGAAATCGAGATCTCTGTCGCAAAATTTCGTTTCTGATTGGTTAGAATACTTGGCAACACTGGTGTGGAGAAGCGCACATTTGAAGAACTCCCTTATGTAAATTCGAAAACCCACCCAATGATTCCGTCGATATAACCATTCAAAATTTCATTACCAAATATTTCAAGAAATACAGATAAAATCGAATTGAAATTAAGTACTTGATTGCAAAATGATAGCTCGACGGTTTATGCAGAATTTGGGAGAATAATGTGATTATATGATCACAGAATAATGAATATTCGAAATAAAACTGTAAGAATGTTTTTATTTGAAATTGTTCTAATGACACGACTATTTCCAAATTTTGCACAAATTTGTTCATCGGCAATTTCAAACAGAGAACTAAGTTTAATGGTGATAGAATCTTTAGTTTTTGAGTTATTTCGAAAAAAATAAGACTACCGAGAAAAAACCGAAATTTGACATATTCTTTCCCGATATCTCCAAAACTTATAATAGTCTCGAACTTAAGTTTGATGCATGGCTGCGGAATATAAGCTTTGAGGTCTTGGCAAGATATTTTCCTGAAAAGGATGAATAGTTTCTAAAAAAAACTCGGAAAATCTTCTCACAGTATGAGCGCAACAAAATTTTGCAAAAATTGTGCGTGGTTTTGCTTCAACTGACTGCCGAGTTTTAATCCAATCGCGTCAGTAATTTTCGAAATATCAGGGGAAAGAACCTCAAAATTTCAAATGGCTTTAACTCCGAAACCGCCTGGCCGATTTTGCCAACTAATGAACTTATCCTTCGCATTACGAAATGCCACTTACCCTGATAGTTTCAAGTCGATAGGATTCTCCGTACGCCGGTTATCATGCCTACGAACGGCCGGCAGGAAAGAATTAATTCTGATACCGGATTTGTCATCAGTTATTATAACCTCGTTCGAGAGCATTTTAGGGAAAAAAATTAGAAATTACAGACAATTGGACAAAACGATAGAACGATATTCCCCAGAACATGCGCGCAGAATGGTTTCAGCACGACGCACCGTAGATCCGGTGTACACATCCGGTTTTTCCAGCTACAGCGCCGAACGGTGCCGTACTTAAGGTCAGAAGTACACTGTATAGATTTCTTTGTTTCCGAGTTCAGAATCAGTTCAGAACTATCCCGAACCGTTATGAATTCGGAACCAAAGCAAACCCACTGGTAAAATGCACACATAAGCACGGCACCGCAACGGCGCCGTAGCTTGAAAAACCGGATGTGTACACCAGACCTCATGACCCAATATTCACAGGAGTTTTAAACCATTTCCAGCACTAGTGCACAGTACTCTATATTAACTGACTAACTAGACAAAAAAGATACAGGAAACGCACCCGCCTGATGAAATCAGACTTGAAATTTCCTCTTTCATTTCCGCTGTTCTGACACGAAGCATTCGAACATTTGTTCGGTCGAACACAGGCGTTAATTTGGATCAGTTGTATAGAGTAATAGGCGATTTGTATTATCGAGAAGGGTCAGTGTGTTGAGGGTGAATTTGAGGAAACACGCCATGCTTGTGTGTCTGTTTTATACGAAGAGGTGAGAATGGATCGATGAAGTTGTAGGAAGGCGCGGAAATCGATTTTCGAGGTGAGAAAGCTAAAATAGACACCCGAAATAGTATGTGTATAATTATGCAAATTTATTTTTACTTCCCAGTTGGTTTATTGAAAGTGGAGATTGAGACGTACGTTGATCCAATCTCCAGAAGGAATAATAATAATAATAGGAATTGGTTTGTAGAGAAAAGTGAGCTCCAGTAAAAATACTAACATAATCACAAGGTGAGAGTTGAAAGATCCTCCTGGAAGATGGCGGCGCGCTGTACTTTGTTATACTGCAGCGATCAATCTGAAAGGTGACAAGTATCGAGATTCCTTCTGCGGTTTTATCCAAGGTAAGTTGACCTGACGATCAGTAATAACTGTGAAACCGCTGTAGTCATTCTCCTTGGATCCGCTACTTCGGTGTAGAAGTTTTGGTTGATTGGATGATTAGCTCTGATCAAGGTGGAATGTTTATTGATTTATCGTCAGGTATTCGTCCTTGTGATTATCTGAATAATAATAATGTATTGATCTTCCGTATGTACAGGAATGAAAAAGGGAACAAGTAGATTAAAATATTGAAAAAAAATCTACTCAAAATCTCTACATGAATCGAAAGATTCGGTGATCTTCTGATCATATTTTTCTCACGACATTCGGCATGAATGTTCAAGCTGTCAGGTCTCGATCAACTAATGGATTTGAATGCGATCTTATCTGTGTTTTTGGAAATATTGGAAAAATAAAATTTTGAATGGGTATATCTACAAAATCGTATTGTCGGATTTTACCCATTCATGAATTCGACAGTCGTACTTAAGCCCAAAACCTACTGAAAAGTTATCGAGTTTCTAAGTCGTTTTTTCCGAAAGTTATTGTGTTTACGGTTGAATTTTTTCCAGTTGTTTTAGTGACACAATCATCACGAAACTTTGCAAAAAGTTTTTCATCAGGTTTTTCAAACTAGTAACCTAGTTTTATCATGAGTGCGTCAGTTTTTTGAGTTTTTCAGGAGAAAACAATGATACCGAGGAAAAAATCACGATATTTGACATATTTTTTACCAATATCTTGGGGAATATCTTGGGGAATTATAACCGTATTGAACTGAACGCTGCTGTAAAATATGAGACAGTTTTTTCTCGAATATGATGACTGGTTTGCGATGAAGAAATATTTCGAAAAAATTTTTTTAAACTGTTATATCTCCAACAATATATCTTTGCTACTCAAATTTTGGGGTTTTAAGTTGCAGAACGGATGGTTGAAATGATTTGAAATGCCATTCCATATACGGAAATGTCCCCTTCTTGAACAAAATCGACGAGACTGATTTAAAATATATTGTTTTTTGTACTAGGAATCACTTCTGATTCCATTTCATTGTGACACCCTGTATAATACTGAACAATACCAAGTGATCTTCCATAGTCGTGTGTCCTTCGGAGATCAATACGTGAGTAGCTACTACATTCCTTCTTATCTACTTATATGCATAGCCTTATCATCTTATTTTTTAGGTTTTGTATGGGTTTTCACTCCAAATATCTGAAACAGAACTATCAAAAATTAAATTGAAATTGAAATCCGACTCCCTCATCTTTTCTTTAAAACGTCACAGTTCGCTTTTTTTATCGTTTGTATTGTTCCTGTATTGTTCATAAGGCAATCTGTTTTGCAAGGAACTGTCCTTGACAAATTGTTTGATCGTGCAATCCGCCAGGGCGTTTTTCATGAAAAAAACAATTTTTATTCAATTTTAATTGTTCTGTTTGAGTTATTGGGAGTGAAAACCCATAAACAACCAAAACACTGCAAATTTTACACAAGAATGTTTATTTTCTTAGTTGAATAACGCAATGTACCATTGATTTCTTAAACAACTTAGAACCGAATGCGCTGATTCAATTTCGATATTATTGGAAATTTGCAGCGTGTTTCTTTATATTTCAGGAACCACTGGTCGGAAATCATCCGGGTGGAATTTTTTAGGTTTAGTTATGCAACAGTAATCAACATTCAGAATTTCTTGAAAATTCGGTGGTAAGTTTTCGGGAAATATTTTTTTTTCCCCCCAACCCCCCATTTAGAGCCCTCAGGGTACACCAATCCTGTTGAAAAGCTTGGAGGATCAACCCCGAGTGACACACGATATTTCTACGAAGTTTCAAGGATTTCCGTTCAGTACTTCCAAAGAAAAGTCCCGAACATCGGACGGCGGACGGACGGATTTTGCTTTATTATTTGATAAAATCAAATAATAAACCTTAGTGATCGACCAACAAAAAAAAAATTTTAAGCCCCCGTGAAAATTTCACAGTTTACGTTTTGGAGTTTGTAGATTGGAATAAAGGAATAAAAAAAAATCCGTCCGTCCGCCGTCCGCTGTCCGTTGTCCGGGGCTTTTCTCTGGAAGTACAGAACGGAAATACTTGAAACTTGGTGGCAAAATCGTGTGTCACTCGGGGTTGATCCTCCAAGCTTTTCAGAAGAATCGGTGTACCCTAGTAGCTGTAAATGGGGGTGGGGGGAAAAAAATTATTTCTCGAAAACTTATGACCCAATTTTCATGAAATTTCAAACGTTGATTACTGTTGCATAACTAAATCTAAAAAAATTACCAGGATGATTTCCTACAGGTGGTTCCTAAGTTATTGAGAAAAACGTTGCAAATTCCCAATAATGTCGAAAATGATACATAGCATTCGGTTTTAAGAAGTTCAAGTTATCAATTGGTTTCGTGCGTCGTTTGACATTTGTCATACGTTGGAGGTTAAACAAACTCACTTTCCCGCTTTGTTTATGTTATGAAATACAGCATTTTCAACCGTTTCAGGATAAATTCACAAGTTAAAATGATTTATATTCATAGAATTGGCGAATTACTAGACCCGTGAGGCCAAGTTATTGTGTCGTTGTGAAATGCAACATAAATACACCGAGAGACCAAGGAATACGTTCGCTTTGTTTACATTGGCGAAGAGCGATTATTTGGAGATTTTAGTGATTTAATTCATTTTACAAGTGAAATTTTGTGATAATGGATCTGATTAACTGATATTCAATCTCAGATGATAATCGTTCAGAACGATATAAATGAAAATTGCAGTATTTATCCTCGTCTTCTAAAGCCTAGAGTATCCACATCAGAGATAGCATTTATTATAGGTATAACTATTGAAAATGAAACAGTAAAATGTTTGGCTCATTAATTCCTGAAAATAAACAGCAGAATGAAATCCAAAAAATGTATGGAATAGAAAAAACATGGGTTTCAGAAAACTTCTCAGTACTATTTCAAATAACGTTCTATGTTGCAAATTATCAAATTACTACAATATTGGTCTACAGTTGCTATGTCAGTGCTATCATAATCTTCAATTATATATTCATTATACTAAATATGTAAAAATAAAAATTCATATGAAATTTTTTCCCTGAACACCGAGTTCGATTCATCCTCAAAAAATTCTTTACTATCCATACAAAATGCTTTTTTATCATGCAGATACAATATTATGGCTTTCATAATCTTTAGTAATTGACAATAAGGTCAATTAGAAACATATTACAAACAACTCAATGTAGAAGTTCCATCCTTGAGTAGCCGAGCCACATCGGAACGTGTTCGGTTAAGAATTATTATAAAATGCATGCAATATTTTGACAAATCTTTCACATAACGAATTGCCTTGATTGGCTTTATATAACATATAGAGATGTGAGTGGTTACCAATCAGGATGGGTTTGTCATTCATAACGCCAGCTATTGTAGTGTCGAGAAGATTGAAATGTGTATAACAAACACGAAATATTCTTATCATACTTATCTCATCATGAGTCAACTTATTAAACACAACAAATTAAATAGATAGTCTAATATAATTCCTTAACCAGTGTGGAAATGCCTCCAACAAACTCTACCATAGTTTGTTACTTTGTCAGAACAGTTTTTTCAATTTATGGCGTGAATATAGGATGTTTGCCATCTCTGGGATAGTTCACAGAGTACTCTAGTTCTTCGAATACCAGATAAAACTTAGGGGAATGGGTCAAAAATGCAAATATTCAAATATAAAGTCTACACTACATAATACATGTCACAAGTTTTTCACTTTACTCCCGATATTTTATTAGATTTCTAGTTCGAAATGAACAATTATGGATCTATGGGAGATGATTCCCCAATAAAGGGGCCTGTAGCGTTCTTCGTTTATCTGAGGATCTGAAAATCATTGCTTGGAGGACTGAACCTGGTCGAAAGGCCCTCTCGGTCATGAGCAAATGTAGGTTATATTATTTACTGCTTCCTTCTGGTTTTCTGTCCCTCTTTCTGTTTCAGATATTATGTCAAGATATTTTGTCGAAATGAATTCAAGATGACGAAAAAATTATTTTCAAATGAAAAAGATGCCATCCATCTTCTATAAACAAATTACTACACTTATGCGGGGAGACAGAATTTTTCCTGAGGTTTTTATCTGTGCTCTTGTATCATACGCAAATATGTATGGTACCCCGTTTACATTTCCTCTGCTAACACTGTGATATATCTTAGAATTGTAATGCTCGTTCTAAAAAGAATATATATATACACTACAATATATCTGAAAAATCGGATTTCTTCGTCTCTCGGTGTATTTATGTTGTATTTCACAACGAAACAATAACTAGGCCTAGTTATTCACCAATTCTATTAATATAAATCATTTTAACTTGTGAATTTATCCTGTACTTCATAACATAAACAAAGCGGGTAAGTGAGGTTGTTTTACCTCCAACGTATGGCAAATGTCAAACGACGCACGAAACCAATGGTATGTTAGGTTATTTGACTCAGAAAATAATAAACCTTTGTGTAAAATTTGCAGTGTTTTTTTCATTCGTTCATTCAAATCTACATACTTCAAAACGTAAACTGTGAAATTGTCAGGGGGGTTAAATTTTTTTTTGTTGGTCGATAGCTAAGGTTTATTATTTGATTTTATCAAATTATAAACCGAAAGGATGCGACATCCTCCCTTATAAACTTTAATCGATATTTATCATCTTTGCTTTGCGATAATTCGAATAATTATTACAATACCACCTTGTTTAGCATTTTCCTAGACCTGCCCCATACTAGCGCCGTATGGAAAGTTCAAAAGTGTGTGTCACCCTGTATAGGATACCTACAGAGGTAAAGCTTACAGAAAACATATTGAATCACCGAAAAGTTAGACTCTAAATTTCATCAATATCAACAAATATTTCGTTCGTGTCACAAGTGAATGGAAATGAAAAATGAAAATAACGTCCTATTCTATCTGACGTGTGCATTCCCTGTTTCTTTGTTTAGTAACTTAGCATACACAGAAAGCTCTACTATCTTCCTAGGAACAGTTTCACATTTGTGTCAATATTGACCCATCAGCTCCACAGTCCTGAAGCGGTTTCAGGTTGATGGATTTGACATAATTAGTGATCTAGTTGTTGATATTCAGAGGGAATGCATTAAGATCATTAGGATATGAAGGAGGTCTTTGTGAATGTCCCTGGATTGTGACGTGATGTTTGCTTGTATGTAGGTACGGATTGACTGAGTGCTCAGAAGAATGCATGCAAATGTTGACTTAAATTTCGATCGTTTCACACTAAAACTATATTTTTTTTTCTATCCAGAATTTGTTTTAATTAATGTTTCGTTATTCATAATACATTCAGGCTCAAAATTCCCTTACCAAGGTTCTATTTTCCAATACGAGAAATTTGTTGAATTCGATATTGTTCGTTGTGAATGGGGGTTTTTTCTTTGAACGAAAATGCAGTAATTTTCGAGATTAACAAGTAGAACAACACATTTCGAATATATGATTCCAATATTATATTTTTAAAAAAATGTTTGATCACCTAAAACTGAAAAATAGAAATGGGGATTTGCATTTGAAGGGATTTGTCTTAAGTGCACGAAATGGCAACGTCGAATTCAGCTTTCTTGGAAAGAAAAGGACGTCAAATGTGTTACTTAGCCTAGGAAAATAGAGACAGCTATACTTCGATCTGGTTAGAGTAGAAGACAACGACCAAGGAATAGAAAAAGAAGAGCACAAACTGCCATAGTGTCATATTACTGACAAATCGCAAACGGAAATTATTTGGTTATATTGACAAAGAACACGTGTGTACCACAGAATAGGAATAAATATTGCATTATTCTATAGTAGAAGAAGCTATCCTACTAAACACCGTTGCCACGTTGTGCATGCCTGGAAAATCCCTTTTTCCCAATTTTGAAATCTGATTTTGAATACTTTCTCAAGGTCATTTGGGAAAATGATGAATCAAACCCATAATAATTATGCTCAAGTTTGCATTTGCAGTAATAACCCCAATTCAGGAAAAACCCCCATTGTAGCACGACTTGAAATATAGATGAACTGAATACTATCATCCGAGTAAGAATATCAATAGTCAAAAATTATAAACCTGAACAGAAGTAAGAAAACGTTGACAGAAGACCAACATGAATAATAGAGAAGACATGTTGAATAGTGAAAGAGTACCTACCTCTACTTGACAACATAATTAATTAATACGTTTGAAATGTTCTCGAGATAAATTTCAAATTGCCTTTTCCACTATTTTCGCTGTCATTTTATTATCGATGGATATTGTGCAGCGAAGTTTCGGGGTTAGATAGTAATCGATACAATCTTCAAAATAAGTTATAGCAACATCCCTCATCTCTATTCAAAATCGATGGGTTGTGCCCACCCCCGCTAGGGGGTTGAAGTTACGCAGATGAAAAAAAAGGAAATGTTGTTCTCCCTCCAATCAGAAATTGACGGGAGTGATTTCCCACATTTTCATTTCAAAGTCGAAAAATCGAGGTGTTAAGTTCTCGTTGGTACTCCCTGTATGTCATTTTTCAAACTATTCATATTTCAATAATGATAAACCTGAACCTTTCCTCGAAATATTTTCAGAAGCTGGTATGTTACAAACTCATAACTTTTGAATTCGATATTCGTCAATGGGTAATACAAAATCTTTTAACCACCCTTTTATAAAAAGAGATCCAAATTCAATAAAATTCTGGCGTAATTTCAACCCGTTTCGTAATTACCGTTGTTTTTGTTTTCGTTTTTGTTTATCCATGAAAGTCTTTCAACAATAAATACCATATTGACTCTTATTTCCATACAAATATTTCATATTATAAATCAGTAGGCATTCCACATTATTTGTTATACTCACTTCATATACAGGGTGATTCCGGAGGAGACCGTCGGATTTTGGGATAAGTTTACACTAGTCAAGACAGTCTCGGAACACTGTTTGGTTTATGGTGTCTCTGTTGAGAATATAAAGGGTGATTTGTCCGATTCGACCGATTTTACTTTTATTGATAACTTTTGTATGGCTTATTCGATTTTAATGAAATTTTCAGCGTAGTACAATACACATTCATTGATTTCAAATTTTTTTTCAAAATAAGCGGTTGTTATTGTGATAAATCCAGATTAATTGTGCAGGTTGAAAAAACTCCCTGTACATATCTTTTCCTAAACTACGCAATCTGTTTACGATTGTACTTTAATAAGTCATTATTTGAGAGTTTCTGATTTTTTTGGCACACTTATAGTTTTCCGACAAAATTATCTCAAAAAATGATAATGTCGAAATTTCGCTCCAATCGATTCTACTTTTATTGATAACTTTGGTATGGCTCATCCAATTTTGATGAAATTTGCAGTGTAGAACAATCTGAATGAGTACATTAAATAATCGCAAGAGTCTTTCAAAATACAGTGTTGTAATTGTGATAATTTCAAAGTTTCAGATTGATTGTGCAGTTAAAAAAAACACCCTGTACATTGCTTTTCCAAAACATTCTTATTCGTTGCAGATTCTACAATAATATGTCATCACCCATAGGTTTTTGATTTCTTTGGCACACTTACGGTTTTCCCAGAAAACATTTTTGAAGAAGAGCATTATCGAAATTTCGCTCACAAGCAGTGAGAGTATTCCGCAGTAGGTAGGAAAGCTGTATATTCCAAGGATGCAAAGTTGTTCGTCACTTCTAAAATATTCTTTTCAAATTCTAAATATATTCTGAATTGAATGATTTCATACGAAATATTAGCAATTGAATATGAATTTGGAATTTGAAAAGAGTATTTTAGAACTTAAGAACTGCTTTGCATCCTTGGACAATACAGCTTCTCTATCTAGTGCGGAATACTTTTCCTGCTTGTGAGCCAAATTTCGATCATGCTCTTCTTCAAAATTGTTTTCTAGGAAAACGGGAGGTGTGCCAAAGAAAATAAAAACCTCTGAATGATGACATATTATTGTAGAATCTGAAACGAATAAGAAACTTTTGGAAAAGCAATGTACAGGGTGTTTTTTTTTTCAACTGCACAATTAATCTGAAATTCTAAAATTATCACAATTACAACACTGTCTTTTGAGAGACTTTCACGAATTGAACTTTGTCGTTTAAATTGGTCTATACTGCAAATTTCATCAAAATTGAATGAGCCGTACCAAAGTTATCAATGAAAGTAGAATCGATTGGAGCGAAATTTCGAGATTGTCTTTTCTTGATGGAACTTTCTCAGGTAATTCTGCGACTATTGCGTAAAGAAGTTTCTGCAATGTTCCAAGTGTACGTCACTTGAATGATGCACCAATGCAAGTGCTTTGCACGTGCATAGATCATCGCTTTACCGCACTTAACACAAAGATCTAAAGCTGCACCCCAATAAAATTCTATTGATGCAAGAACTAAAGCCCCAGGATGCCATTCAGAGGCTAGAATTCGTAAACCAAGAAATTGAGCGCTTACAAACTTTTAACATCTCATTCTCCGATGAAGCTCATTTTCATCTTAATGGGCACGTAAACAAGCAGATATGTCGCTATTGGAGTGCAACCAATCCCAAATGTAAGCATCAGGAGCCCCTTCATTCGCCAAAAGTTACTGTATGGGCTGCAATGTCATCGCGAGGAATAATCGGTCCATGCTTTTTTGAAGATGAAAAGGGACGTGCCCTCAGAGTGAATTTACAGCATTATGTTAGGATGTTAGATGAGTTTTGTTGTCTGAACTGCAAAATTTTTTTGGCTATAATCGAAGAACATGGTTCCAGCAGGATGGAGCAACGTCTCTGCCACGATTTCGTGAAATTTCCAAGGCAAATCAATATCGAGAAGAGGTGGCATAAGTTGGCCGCCAAGTAGTCCTGATTTAACTCCTATGGACTTTTTTCTGTGGGGTTTCCTCAAATCAAAAGTCTACATTAATGAACCAACTTCCCTGGGTCAGTTAAAACAAATATGCGCCACGAAATGAGAGCCATCACGGAGCCTACCTGCCAATCCGTCATCAGAATTTTTAATGTTAGATTAAATGAATGTCGCGAACGCGAGAGAAAACATCAAGACGACATTTTTTCAAGGAATAAATTTCTGAAGAGCGATCTTTGATAATTAATGAATATTCTTTCGATAAACGGCTTATTTTATTTTATATAAATATCTGAAATATAAAATTCCTTTCGAGACACCTTGTATATGCATCTTGGTCCAAACAAAAAGAAGGATCCAATGAGAACTTATATATCCTTTCATGTGTTGTGCAAATCACTCAGAACAAAATCATTCCAATATTCCTGAACGAGCAACATTATAATTTGAGATCGCCTGACTTCGAACAATCCTTTTAGATTTCATTCTATGCTCCAGATTATAATCGTTATATACGACTACATTAAATCGCATGGTCAGAGGGCCAGATGTAAGTAGCATCATAAAACTGTATATACTATATACTTTCATGCCTCAAGAAGTAGTCATGCAAGGACAGAGTGATACACTGTTTTGTGATGCTCCTCCTGATAAAACTACAGTAAAATTCACGCGAGGGAGTTTTATATTCCTCTTGAAGAGGCTCCCTTTATATCAAGAAGTGTGTTCTGCATTGCACAATTGTTATCGGTTGATTCATTGCATCTAATCCTTTTTATAAACTATCCCGGTTGGCCATGATTTGGATCTATCGAGTTTTTTACTTTAAACTGACGCAAGTTGGCACTCGCGAAATATCGGCAATGTCAAAATAATTCTCAGAGACGTTGCCAAATGCCAATTTCTACTCTCAATCTCAACATAACCATCACGATTGGAAACTAAAAATGCCGAAGATAGTTTTGAAGAAGCAGAAACAAAGTATCAGGAAGTGCTATCTAGAATTGAAATCTGCTTTTTCGGATAGTAACCCTGACAATTTGGAATCCATAATTTATCACAAGCTATCCAAAATTTTCATGGAGTATTTCAAGTTGTGCAACAAGGTATTCAAATTTCTTCTGTAGCTTATTTCTTGAGAAATTCGAAAAGTAGGGAATTCCATAGGTCCGTCTGTTCATTTAGAAGTTGTACTGCCGGGCTATCCGAGAACTTAAATTTTTTTTCCGAATGAACTATCGCAAAGTACCGGACTACTCTATCCATTATTTTCCAGTAAAACTGCAACACTCAATTCTTGATTTCCTCACAAGAAAATAGCATAACTGAAACTTCCAACCATGTTTATATATTTGAAATATTTCCAGTATCAACAGACAAAAAAGTTTCTTCAACATTTGACAGGTATTTGGAATTATTGAATTCACATAATATTTTCCTGAAGTAAATAAACATTTCGATAAATACATTATTACTACGACCTCTATGTAGAGAGGACAACGTTGCGTAGTTAACTGACAGGAAAATGACTATAACCGAATATTTTCAAAATATACGCGGTGGAATGTCACAGGATGTCATGGCCAAGCGGAATAGTTTATAAAATGAACGACCATTCCACCTTGATCAGAGCTAATCATCCAATCAACCAAAACATCTACAACGGAGAAGTGGCGTCCAAGGAGAATGGTTACAGCTGTTTCACAATTCTTACTGATCGTCAGACCGTCTTACCTTGGATAAACCACATAGGAACCTAGATACTTATAACCTGTCAGATGAAATGCTGCATTAATCGACAGATATTCGTCCTTGTGGTTGTGTTAGTTTATTACTTCTGGAGCTCTCATTTCTCCATAAACCAATTCCTACCTTTGTCAGATGTTGGACGTTATGTCTTGTAAGAAAACCACATGAAACGAGTGTTTCCAAAGTCGTGACGAACGTTGTAAACTGCAGAATCGCAGATGCAGCGACCTGATACGATAAAAGGATGAACCTCATGTACATGGATCGAAGTATTTTGCACTCTAGGGATTCACAAGATGCTCCTGGGAGATGGCGCGTTGTACGTTGTTATACTACGGTATTCCATCTGACAGGTGATGAGTATCTAGATTCCTATTCTGCGGTTAATCCAAGGTAAGATGGTCTGACGATCAGTAAGAACTGTGAAACAGGTGTAACCATTCTTCTTGAATGCCGCTTCTTCAGTGTAGATGTTTTGGTTGATTCCAGTGAAGCTTTTGAAGGTTTGCGAGGTAGCTTCAACCTCTTTGGGAGAGTGTCACGTTTCGTCCCGGCTTAGTTTGGGGGAACTCGTCAGGGCATGCACCAAACTAAGCCGTTTACATGCCTACGTGAGTGGACGCACCCCTTGTGCGGATCACAAGGGAGTGTACCAGACCGTTGGGGATGAGTGTACTTCCGAGATCTTGAGAGGACAGCATGCGCGCTAGCGCCCCCTGTACGTTGACCGATGATGTGGCCAAGCGTTACAGGTAGGTAACGTAGGGTACTTAAGACGCAAGGGATGGTACTGCGTGCGCGACTTAAGTAATAGCTGAGAGAGGGCGCTCGCTACACTAGGAATTCTAGGAAGAAAATTATCAAAAGTCTATTCATCAGACATTTGCATCAAGTCAAGCTTTGATATTCTTCAATTTTTCACGAAGGTTCAATGTTATTCCTCTCTTCGTGGGAAAATAGTCTCGAAACTTCGGATGGTTTCAACTCCGATACCATTTGGTCGATTTTACCCATTAACGAACTGAGTTGAGATACTAGAGTCTCAAATCTAATCAGAAAATTTGTCTTAAGAACTGACACGGAGGCCAGAAAAAGTTATCGATTATGGCCAATATCAGCTCAAAATTGGCCTTTCACAAAAACATTCAGGCAAAACGAAAACGAACAAGTGCTTTGAAATGATCCCCTAAAGTCCTATCACCATATCCAATATCTAGGGCCTGGCAGGCAGGGACCGGACAGTGTAAAGGTTGATTCTCACTATGCGTTCCGTAGTCTTTCAGTATCCCTACCGTAAAATATTATAAGGTGCAAATGGGTTTAATGTATGCACACTACACGTCCCGTTCACGTTTCGTCTCAACGACATTTTTGCCTACTAAATTATGATGTAAATCATACGGAAGGGATACTGGAAGGTTATGGAACGTATAGTGAGAATCAACCTTTATAAGGAAATGGTACCTAGGGTCCTGATTTAGGGCGATCGAGTGGAACTGATCTGCCTAGCTCCCTACCACCCGGCATACAGATCAATATTGAAGAGAACATTCAGAAAGGTGCTGGCATTTAGGCTAGTGCAATAAGCTTTACCCGATCCGGCAGATCGAGCACCCGATATAACAGGCCCTTGAGATTGAATAGTGTAATAAGCCTATATGTTTGAATCTATCCGTCACATCCCAAAATGATGTTCTATTCTCATCAAGATTGAAAACACTCCCAGATACAATTCTCAGAGAAGAATTATCCCAATGAGGTCCAACTTCATTAATTATCAATGACATGTGAACCAAATTCTCAAACCCAAAGGATCCGAAATTGCAGTCCATCTAAATCCGGGCATTCATGTCTCTCAATAATTCAATCGATGGGCCGTATAGATGAGGTTGTAACACAGAGCTGCAATAGAACAAATCGCCCTGTCATGGGACTAAATAAGGCCTCAAAGTTCCCACATCCTGAATAAGGAACTAATTCCTTTAACGACTATTGGGAATTCACGAAATTTTATCCCCATTTTACTCCTTCAATTGAGGACAGCACCAGGTATGATGTGTGTGGAATCAACACATGCATTCTAGAAATATTTCAAGTATATTTGATTTTATAATGGATTACATTCATTTCATTTACCATTTTTCAAGATTCGGCTTAGGTGAAAAGATACAGGCTGTTCGAATTTCAAAAAAATTATCTTTCTTTCTTTTGTAGCTTTGATATGGTTATTCCGAATGAAATGAATTCCAGTGTGAAGTTTTCTGTAGCAACTACACATATTTCTCAGTTAACAGTTTATCCTACTCAAAATGGTTTTCTAGTTATAGAGCCGTTGATTCATAAATATATGTAAAGAAATTGGGTATATTTCTTTAATTAATCGTGTTGCTATCTGTCAAGCGTTGCTATGGAATTGTTCCGTTGACTGTTTTAGAAATTGTTCAAATAATAACATAAAATGTCGTTTCTTTATTTCAGGTGAGAATTTGTGTGTTTAAATAATAAAAGGAACTTTATTTCAGAGAAACTCAGTTGTGTTATTAATCTGCAGTTGAAATCCTAGAAAAAAAATTAAGTCATTATAAAACGACATATTATGTTATTCCATTTTATAATGAATTAATTCTCTTTCTAGGATTTCAACTGCAGATTAATAACACAACTGAGTTTCTCTGAAATTCTTAACGGAATCTCACCTGGAATTGGCGAATGAAGATGAGCGCTACTCCCTTTGGTGGCTATTCGAGTAACCCGAGGTACAGACATTATCATTGACAAGTTAAAAGAAAAGTCGAGAAAATGGGAAAGTTTATGCATTCTTCTTGGCATTTGTGTGATTTTACAAGTGCTTCTACTGAGGAAAAGCAAACTCAAATGTCCCTTCCCATAGATTACCACAGCCTGGTGAAAAATTTCGAGTTAGGGTGAAAGAAACTTCCTTTAACAAGTCGGTCCTGAAAGTGTTGAAGAATCGATAAAAACTAACAAACAAGATTTATGAGAGTCTGTTACCTTTATTTTTACGATGATAATCATTTTCAAAGAGGAATGTAAATGTTTCAATGATAGAACTGACTATTGAAAAAAGAGAGTCTCAAGAAGGAAATATCTGGTGATGAATACTGTTCGCTCAAAGTGCTTCTGTCGATGAAAGCAAAGTTGTACAAGGCTTATTTATTACAGCTTTTTCAAGACCAATCATATGAATGTTGGAAAATTTAGTTGTCAATCCATAATGAATAAGACTTACGATACAAGTAGCATTAGTTTTATGTGAATTATTCATTTTATTCACAATATATTGAGTATTTAGTTCTTCGCTATAAAAATAGTAAAGTTATGAGTATTTGTCTATTATTTCAAAAAGTATGTTTTAAAATACTGTTTTTCAACTTTCAAGACAGCCTAAGAAATCCTCCAAAGTCAATCTTGCCATTCGGATCTGAAAATAAATAATATTAAAATACTGTCTAACCTTGGAGATATCCCCGTAATTTCAGAGTTTCTACACTCAATTAGATTGAAGGATGATACATACCTATTTTATAAGAATGGAACATGTACTCCCAGTAATACCCTCGTCAACTATAAAAGTCTTTGAATAAATCGTGAAATCAAAAATTATCAAACCCAACACTAACAAACAGTACAAAAGCGACTATCAAAACAAAATCTATGTCTGTACCTAAGGTTCCAAAACTGGCCACCGTGGTGCTGCAATCTTAAATTCAGACGCCAATCAAGACACGACATTTTATGTTTTTAATTAAACAATTTCTAAAACAGTCAACGGAACAATTCTTTAGCAACGCTTGACAGAGAGCAACACGATTAATTAAAGAAATATACCTAATTTCTTTACAAATATAAGAAATTACCTGAAGCATGCAGATAAAGTTTGTCTCGAGTCTTTTGGGAATCTTCAGCCATTTAAAAATACTTCATTATTCCTTATAATTTCCCCATGAAGGCAATGTTTTGGAGACATTCATCTTTGAATATTATAAATCTTATAAATCGCAAATATTTTTCAATTTTTGTGGATACGCCCCTTAGCTATTGAAGGGCAAAAATGAGCTCCGCACACGTTCATTCGGACCACAGAATATACAAAGTCATTCTTCTATTTTGTGATCACAGCATAAATCGCACACAGAAAAAGACACATGATAGAAAAAATCTATGAGGGGATGATACATTGAAACAATTGGAAAACAGAAATTCTGCATGGGCGTCGCCAACCCACAATTTACTCTACAAATTTACTATCACTGGGGAACAGGAACTTCAAGACAAATTTGAAATGATAAGGTTCACGTTATTCATAAATATCCGTAAAAGATGCCTCGGCTCCTCAAACAAGATAATTCCTTCCAAATATAGGTTTTTTTTGGGCTGAAATTTGAGTTGGGATTCCTGATTTCATATTAGTAGTGACAAGTTTATGAAGGATATGTTCCGGAAATCAACTTGGTTTTTTCGGTTGCTGGTTTTCCGTTCTGTTAATATGAAATATTCGGTTGGTTCCTGAAAAAAAGGGTTAATTACGGAATTTGATTGATGAAAAAGCAATCTTTCTGTCACCAGAACATAGACATATGAAGTCTACGCACCAGAACTACAATTAATGTTTTATGGTAACATATCAATAGCATAGAACAATCTTTATTTACTTTATGATCCACTACCTCGGTAGACTAGAGGGTGGAAACATGTTCTAGGATGCTGAAGGTACCGGGTTCGAATCCCGGCGAGGTCATGGATGTTGTAAAGTGTATAGGTGATGGTGATTTGGAAAGAATCTAAGTAAAATACTAGAAGATGTGTAGATGGACATAGTATCCCGGCATATATAAAGGAAAAAAAAAAAAAACAACTTTATGATCCATAGACCATACCTAGTAATCCTTCCATTGTTGATTGTTGTCTCTTGTATGTTCTATGGATCATAAAGTAAATAAAGATTGTTGTATGCTATGGATATGTTACCATAAAACATTGGCTGTCGTTCTGGTGACAGAAAGAACTTTTTTTCATCAATCAAATTCCGTAATTAACCTTTTTTCAGGAACCAACCAAATATTCCAAATTCACGAAATGTAACACCGGCAACCGAAATAACCAAGTTGATTCCCGGAACAAATCCTATATAAACTTGACACTATTAACATGAAATCAGGAATCCCAACTTAAATTTCAGCCAATCAGAGATGATCTCAACAAAATCCTATATTTGGAAGGAATTATCTTGTTTGAGGAGACGAGGCATCTTTTACGGATATTTATAACTAACGCGAACCTTATTATATCCGATTTGTCCTGGAATTCCCGTTCCCCAGTGATAGTAAATTTGTGAAGGAAATTGTGGGTGGGCAACTTGGGCCGAAGTCGTCTGTTCTATCCAAAATGTATTTTTGGGAATATTGGGAAAATGAAATTCTGAATGGGTAGGTAACCTATTTCTGCGGAATAATTGGAATCTTAACTATTTACTCATTCGACGTTGCGATATTAAGGTCCGAACCAACCCTACAAATATCAAGTGTCTAAATTCGGAAGTTATTTTGTTTGGGATCAGTCGTGACGACAACCGTGAAAATAATAAGTTCCAAAAAAAAGACTGAGAATTTTACACTGTTGAAAAAAATTACTCCAAGGTCTATTCGAAATTGCACTTAATCTGAAGATTGGTTTGCAAAAAAACTAATTCAATAGGAATTCAGATGATTCGATCCCGAAGAAATTTCCCAAGAAGTTTCGCGTCTGAATTCTACAAATACTCACCTAGTTTGAATCCACTGACATGTGAAGTTCTCAAGATTTTGAGCTGAGTTCAACTCCGAAACCATTTGTACGAGTTGAACAATCGACGAACTGAACAGTCCCAATTAAATATGCAGGTTGCATCAAACTGGGACTGTAAAATTTCAAGTCGCCAGTCCGCTCTATTTTCAAATGATCTTGGCAAAAATTGGTCAATATTCATGAAAAATGTCATGAAAATAGTCCCTGCTTTCATCTGTTGAAATTTTTCACAAGTATTTCTGCAAGTTAGGGATCATAGCGCCACAGGAATTATTCTTAAGTCATCTTTCATGAACTTGAGAGCAAGCCTCAAGGAACAATTACATAGAACAATCCTTTTTCTTAATTAAGGCTGTTATACTTGAATTATTTCTTCAGAAGTATAATCCTTTTTTGTCATTTTCCATTCCTCAGTCCTCCCAAATAAGAGCCACTTTCGAGATTGAATTCTTCGAATTCACAAGACTTGGGTTCATAATTAAAATATCACCTACTCGACCTAGCACCGCTTGGCATTTTCATTTGAAAAAGCTATCAAAATATATACAGGGTGAGTCTTTAAGTTGTTTATTAATTTCAACCATAGATTCCTCCCATCAAATGTAACACTTTTAACCTTATCCTTTTTTAGATTCGGCTCCAGCAAAAAGATACAGGTTGTTCAAATTTCCAAAAAAAAAAGCAGTTTTTCTTTCGTACCTTTGATATGGTAACTCCGAATGAGATGAACTTCGGTGTGAAGTTTTCTATAACTATTACACATATTCTTCAGTGATCCCTATTATCCAGCTTCAAACATTTTTCGAGTTATAGACTCACCGATTCATGAAACTACACGAAATTAGCGTGAAGAATGCTGATAAAGTTCATCTCATGTCATTATAAGAATCTCCATTCATTCTAAAATACTTAATTATTCTTTATAATTTCTCCTAAAATACACTGTTTTGCAGATAGTCATCGTTGAATATTATAAAATCGGATAAAATTTGAAAAATGACCTTATTTTTATGGATCCACCCCTAATCTAGTAGAGGAAGTAAATTAAGCTGGGTTCACGTTTATCCGGACCATAGAATACACACAAATATTTATCTACTCCACATAGAACTAATTTAGGTATATGCTATTTCGTGAAATTGTGATCATACCACAGACCTAACCATAACATTCATAGACATAGAATAACATGTTATTATAAGTCTACAGAATATTTTCAGGTTAATTGATTGATTTCATATAATTCATTCATAAATTTCGTGAAAAAAGTAAATATAATTATGGAGTTTTCAATATGAGAATGGTCGAGGATGGAATTGTGTATAATTATATAGTGGAATCATTCCGTCACGATGTCTGTAATTTTCGAATTTTGAGCCCAAATTGGTCTCAAACGACTAAGTTGGATTAATTAAACTGAAAACCCACTCTACAAATTCATTCCCTTTGTCGATTCTCCCTAAAGTTGATGTGTTCACGGCCGGCTGATTGCGAACAAAGTAACTCCAGAAGAATCTACTCAGTAGTTTGGTAGGTGTAGAGTAAGTTTGTAGTTTGATTACGATGGCCGTATTGGCGAATTAGTATAGAATTAGTATAGTATAGAACTATCGAATGATACCGCAGATATACCCTTTCAAAATTTCAGTTTCCCGATATTTCCAAAAACATAAATCGAATCGCTTTTCAATGAAAAATACCACCTTGAAGTTTCAGCCAAATATGGTCTACAGAACAATGAAAAAAAAAATTAAAGAATTCTCCTGCATTTTGTTGAATGGAAGAGTTATGGGGAAATGTGATGGATAGAATTCGAGTTTTTCTGCACACGGAGGAAGAATGTAAATTTTTGTTAATATCGGAACATTGGAAAACTCTAGACCAGCTTAAAGTACTTTCAATTGAGAACTTTGTATTAGCCGGATACTGGTGCAGGAAGGAGAAAGAGCATGGTGGAGCAGCAGTGTATGTTCGCACAGGTATGAAATTTAAAGAAAGATTTGATATAAGTAAACAATCAATAAAAGGTGAATTCGAATGTGCTGCAACAGAAAGTAAATATGCAAGTAACATTTTTTTAATAATTTCATTGTACAGACCTTCCGGTGGAGATAAGGACATATTTTTGAGGGAATTGGAAAAGTTAATGCTGAAGATTCACAGAGAAAATGAAATTATAATCTTGGGAGGGGATTTTAATATTGAACTGAAAGATGAAAATAAATATAAGACCGAACTTATATCACTTCTCAACTCGTTTTCTTTAGACAGGCACATTTCAGAATACACAAGAATTGTGGGACAATCAAAAAGCTGTATTGACAATTTTTTTACGAACTTAAGTTGCTCAGTAAGGAGCCACGTTATGTTTAATCATATCTCCGATCATAGTGCCCAAAAAATTTCATTTGAATTTGATATCGAATGTTCAAACTCGGTCAGGCGAATACGTATATTTCCTGAAAACGCTTGTAGGGAGTTTCTACAAGAGTTGAAAGATCAAGACTGGACAAATGTATATGCCATAGAAACGAAAGATGTCAACAAGCAATGGCAAAGCTTCTCGAATGACTTCATGAATATTTTCAATAAACATTTTCCCTTGAAATATATTACAATGAAAAACCGAAAGAATAAAGAAATTTATTACAAAAATCCTGAGATCATTCAGATGAAACATAATCTGGATTTATTATTCACGCTCAGTAAATATCACGAGCCAATGAAATCTGCCTATAAAGTTGAAAAGAAAAAATATGACCGGATACTCATTGATGCTAGAAAAGAATACTACAAAAACGAAATTAAAACCTCGGATAATAAGACTGAAGCCATGTGGAAAATTTGCAATGAAATTCGGAATAAAAGCAGTTTTACAGGTGTGACATATCCAATTTCTAAATCACCTCAGGAAACAGCGGATGATTACAATAATTTTTTGGTCCAATTGATCCCGAACATGATGAAAAATCTCAATAATTCAAAATTTGCTTGCAATGTTGTAACCAATACATCTTTTTACTTGAAGCCCTTTATCAGAGAGGAGATTGTTGAGATATTTAGGAAACTGAGTGTCGATGCTATCTCTTCAGTATTTTGTCATATTGTGAATAACTCCCTGAGGTTTGGGGTGTTTTCTGAGCAGCTTAAGCTATCGGTAGTGGTTCCGATATTCAAGTCTGGGGATCCTGAGGACTGGAAAAACTATAGGCCTATAAGCCTGTTGAATAGTTTTTCGAAAGTATTTGAGCTAGCAATGGTGACTAGACTTCTGACATATTTCAATAGCCATGATCTATTCCATCCCTATCAACATGGATTTTTGAAAAATCGGTCCACCCAAACTGCTATATTTCAATTCACCGGTAATATTTTGAGGTTCTTGGAAGAGGGAATGCTGGTCTCAGGACTATTCATCGATCTTTCTAAGGCATTTGATTGCCTAAATAAAGATTATCTCATTGAAAAGCTCAGAAAATATGGAATTGTGGGAAACGCGTTGAATTGGCTTGTGTCTTATTTGTATGATCGCTTGCAATGTGTGAGAATAACCGTAGATGGCCTAACATATCTATCAACTTGGCTCATGAACGAATTTGGAGTACCACAGGGCAGCATCTTAGGTGTGCTGTTGTTTCTAGTAATGATAAATGATATGTGTGAAGTAGCAGATTCGATCGAAGATACCGAGTCGACAAATTTTGTGGATTATTCTAATTATTTAATAGCAGAACGTAGTATAAGTGAGTTGCAGCAGAAATGCGGAGTTGTATACCAAAAAATTCAAGAATGGCTAGCACGGAACAATTTCATTTTGAATAGAAAGAAGACGGACATTATGGTTTTTCGTGCCTACAGATTGAAAGAGGACAAGCTAATGATAGACTTGGATGAGGATAAAGTGGAAACATCAACATTTACCAGATTTCTGGGGGTTTTCATAGATGAGTTCCTACAATGGACAAAACATATAGAAGAACTACTGAATAAGTTGAACAAAGTATGCTATGCTATGAGAGTAATCAATAAATACATGGACATGGATACGAAGAAGACTATATACTACGCGAACTACGAATCTTTGATCAGATATGGAATAATTTTCTGGGGAGTGAGCTCAGCAGTAAAGTCAATTTTTATCAATCAGAAGAGAATCCTGAGATCGTTGCTGGGTATGAATTTCAGAGATTCATGCAGAGGAAAGTTCAAACAGCAGGGTTTCCTAACGGTTTATGGACTCTATTTTCATGAATGTCTAATGTATTTGTATAAACATAAAACTGAGTTTTTAAAAAATAACACAAATACGACCTATAGTACAAGAACAGCAAATATTAACTTTCCATATCATCGTTTGTCTCTTTCTGAAAAAAATCCATCCTATATGTGTGTATTAGGATCTTCAATAAATTACCTTATAATCTAAAAATAATCAATAATCTCAAACAGTTCAAAGTTAGAACCAAGAAATTCTTAGTAGAGCTAGAGCCATATTGTTTGGAAGACTATTTAGGTGCAAACTGATTTTTTTTTTTTTTCTCTTATAATAATGTATGACACTGTTTCATTTTGGGGTTTCCTGTGTGGGAATATAATTCGAAATAAAGACGTTTATCTATCTATCTATTTAGCTCATTGTTCTGTAGGCTCATTTTGGCTGAAACTTCAAGGTGGCATTTTTCATTGAAGTGCGGTTCGATCCATGTTTTTGGAAATATCGGGAAATTCAAACTTTGAAAGGGTTCATCTGCGGAATCATTAGATTGTTTTTACTAATTCTCCAATTTTGCATTCGTAATTAAACTCCAAACTTACTCTACAATTATCGAGCTACTGAGTAGATTCTTCCGGAAGTTATTTTGTTCACTTTCAGTGGTTAGGCCGGCCGTAAACACATTAACTTTAGGAAGAATCGACATAGGGAATATATTTGTAGAGTAAATTTTCAGTTTAATTAAGAAGATCGAATGCTTGAATGGGTTGAATTCGCCAATTATTTTTTAGATAGTTATACCCATTCAAAATTTTGGACCGAATTGCAATCCAGTACTTGATCGAAAATTAATGCAGAACTTCGTGAGGACCATATAAAAAAATCTGCGTTTGGCAGGGTCAATTCTTGTTTAGATGACCGCTTTGGCAACAGGGCAAGCGCCCAAAAGCCCCTGACCTCACGTCAGTGCTTTTCTAGCTTTTTATTATTTTTGTCTTATCATTGAAATGGAAAGAAATGTAAATTGGGATTAATACTCATCCTATGTGTTTTCAGACATGAAATTGAAAAGAATGAGCCGAATGCATAAAGGAAATAAGATTCGCGTTACGAACAACAGAATCAAATGAAAGTTGACAGAGAAGCCATTACTATAGCTAGATCCTATTTCTTTACAGACGTACGAAAAGCGCTTATTATGTTATGAATCTTTACAATCCTGCAACATTGTGAAAGCCGGAAAATGGCGTATGAAGTCGGGTATATGGAGGACTTACGTATCAAAAATCTAATCATGCAAATATCTCCAGGCGGATATAAGCTGTGCGCCATTTCGATAATCTTATATTCTGCAACGAGCATCACAGCATGTGAGGCTAAGGCGTTAGTTCTGTCTCTTTCTCTTTCAGTTTTATATTTTATGGTGGTTGGCGATTGGATATCTCTATGTTTTCTCGAGTTGTTATGATGGTGAAGTTGTAATCTCACCTTTTTGTGATTATTACTTTGTAGATAGGTGTATTTAGAATGAATTGCATGGGTGGTTAAATTCTGGAAATTTTTTAAGTTTTGTCGGGACATTTTAAGTATACTCAGTGAGTTGAGAAGCGTAACATCAGCCACATCTATAAGGAATGATTTTCTGGTTTATTATTCGATAAAATCAAATAATAAACCTCAGTTGTCAGAAAAAAAAAATTACCCCCCTGAAAACTTCAGGGCACAAAATTGGGGGTTGGAGGGAAAAAAATTATGTCTCGAAAACTTACCACACTATTTGCATGAAACTCTCAACGTTGATTACTGTTGTATAACTCGACCTGAGAATTTTCAGCCGGGTGATTTCCGACCAGTGGTCCCTGAGTTATGAAGAAAAACGATGCAAATTTCCAATGATCTCGAAAATCAATCATCGCATTCGGATGTAAGATTGGAATTCAGTGGAAAAATAGGTTAACTTTTCATCCAGAATCATATATCAAAAAGTAGATGAAAAAATTAACAAATTTTCAACACATATCGAGAAATTTCAAACAGATTCGTTTATTATTTTATAAACACAATGATGCCCCATCGATAGTCTTGACAATTTCGAAATCGTAGGTAGTTCAAATTGAATATTCTTGGGTTTTTCTTCCCAAATACTGAAACATAACTACTGATAATTGGATAAAAATTATTATTTATAGAAATCAGCCTGCGGATTACGAGATTTAAGATTAAATTTCTTCATGAAGCTCATTCATATCTTGAATGAAACTTTTATACTTCCTAGAACAGTTCTAGAACTGCGCAGAATCGATGCGCTGTGGAAGCCCGATTCTGAAATATCCTGGAACAGTTCTAAAAGCGATGAAACCAAAACACGAATTAATTTTGTGTTCTCATCGGGATCGTAGAGGAAAAAAAACTTCCGTTTGAGTTGGCAGAAAAGAGGAATGTTAATAATGTCTTATATATTCTGTGTGGTTTAATTAAAAATATGCGAAAGTCCTTGTCGCACCACGTAATCTAAAAATATTTTTGAGAATACTTGCTTTCACTCAATTTTTTTTTCTGAATTTTCTTCATTATTTCAATTATATTCCGAAATGAGCCAACAAATTATTGGTTTATATAATAATGAATTTAATGACGAACGTATTTCAGATATGTGCTTTTGAGAGAAAAATTAATTAAATTGAAATTGAAGAGGACTCTTGTATTCATAGATTTATTCAAGACGTATACATCCCAGGTGTGAACAATGGAAATAAAATCCATTTGATTATCCTGGTAGGTCGTAGCGAAGGAATTATCCTTAATAACAAAAGTTTAAATTTAACAGTTAACCGTTTACTCAACAAATAAGACAATCGAAAACCAACTCAACACGACGTCGAAAAAGTCAAGTTAACCATTTAAATCGTTGACAGCCACTCTACGCTTGTGCGAACAACCCAATTCTGAAACAGTTCGGACTCTCACGTCCGAACTCCATTCATAGTTCTAGAACAGTTCGGAATCGATTCTGAGAATAACCAAAACAGGATTACTCCAATCCTGAACCGGTTCTGAAATGAACCAAAACACAAAATCGCAATCGCGCATGCGGAACCTTTCCAGCACAGTTCTGAACTCGGAACCAAAACAAACCTAATGAATACTCATACAGATAACTGAATACCACTTTTACATGCAGAACGCGAATTAAGTGGCGTTATTTAAAATAATTGAGTTTTCCGAAAAAATCGGTTGATCAGAAGTTTCCATCAATTTTGGTTTGCGTATTACAAATATCGTCAACATGTGGATATACGTTACTGGTTTCAATCGAAATCCAATATTTTCCGTACTGAGTTTCAAATGAGGGTGAATATAAAAGATGATGAGCAATGTATATGATAAAACAAATTGGAGGACATATGCAAAAAAATCAATAGCAAACCAGAAAACTCATCAATTGTCAAGAATCCAATACTGAGAGTAGGAGTCTTAGACTAAGGTGAGAGCCGATGATCCACCTGTTCTGAATGGAATCTGTGCCGGGTCGTGACCTAGGCAAGGGTGATAGCGAGGACACAAGCAAATATTCCGCATGAATTTTTTCATAGAATTAGTTTTTGTGTTGTGAAAAACCAATGAGTTATGAATAATATATAAATTCTATTTTAGATATCAATAGTATTGAGTTATTCAACTGAAAAAATAATGAACCCTTGTGTGAAATTTATAGCGTTTTCAAATTCGTTTTCGTCAATGGAATGATCAAATTCAAACGATGCTTTGATAATGATATCAACGTTTCAGTTCGCACAGAGTTTTTGCCATTCTGTTCGTGAAGAAACAAATTATTATTGTAAGTTACTGTCTGGCAGTCAACTACTGTGAAGTCATTTTCAAACTTAACAAAATGCCTCGAGTTGGAAGAAGTCAAAATTATCACCATGTTAGCAATTTTGACTAGGGTAGAATTTTAGCGTTAATTGTACTGCAATGACAGTAATGCGTGTGTGTTATATATAAACGAATGAAGGTAGAGGAACACGAAGAAGACCAACAGAGAACGTCAAGATATCCGCTTCAGGCAAATGGCCCTACGAGACCATTATGATGTTACGCACCAGATTGTTGATCAATGTTTCGGAGGAAAAGCTGAAACTGTTACTAACTACCAGGATGCAGTAAATGATTGTATCTGAATTTGTTCTTTGACCGTAAGAGTCTTTCGAGCAGATGCGGACCTTCAAGCGATGATTTTTCAGATCCTCGGGTGAATAAAGAACGACACCGGATCCTTATATTGATAATTGATCTCTTTCCACCCAAAATATAATAAAGCATCGAGAATAATCCGAAAAGTTTATCACATATCACGTCCTGAAATTACTCAAAGTTACTCAAAAAAAGGCTTGTAAGTTGTAGCATCAAACATTCAACATCAATTTGAAAATACAAAAAGGAGTTTTCGTAGATTTTGGCTCAGTTCACAAACTTCGCATGGTCCTTAACTACCAAAATCAGAGAAGAAAGAATAAGATTGTACTTTTTTGCCTTTATTTATTGTGATTGGCCTTCGAAGGCAGATAGGCTGAAAATCATTGAAAAACGATTAAAGTTATTTTTCAACTTTTCATCATTCTTATGGTGAATTAAACTCAAAAATTCGGATTTAAAATAATTTTAATTGGAATTCCTGTGAACTAAATGTAGCTAGTGTAATTTCTACAATAATTTTGGTCTCTGATTGAAAATGTGAGCATATTTCAAAATGGGTAGTTGTGAAATCACTTGCTCTTGGATGAGGAATAAAAAGCACAAATTCATGAAAAATTACTATTTACTAAAATAAATCTTCCAAATCGATTCTTTTTACTCGAATACATAATCGTCAACATTTTTTGTTTTATTTTTCTTTCCACTTCTGAAAGTTTTGTTTTGATTGTATTTCATTGCTGTAAAATCCCCAAATGAAAAAATCGATAGGGTTTAGGCCTGGCCAACGCACATCATAAGAATTATAAAAAGTAGAAAAATAACTTCGAACGTATTTCAATGATTTTTAGCCAATCCGCCTTCGAAGACCGATTACAGCAAAAAAGGCTGATAAGTACAATTAATTTTATAATTTTGGTAGTTTAGGACCGTATAAAGTTTTTAAGCATATTCAGAAGCTATGAAAACTGCTTTTTGTATTTTTAAATTGAAGTTGAATGTTTTAGTGAGTCCTCCTGGCAACTAAGGTTCTAACTTTCAAGCCTTTTTTGAATGAATTTGAGTTATTTTAGAAAGCTGAAAATTTCTGCAAAATACCTACTACATAAAGGAATATGTATATGTATATGTAGGAATTTTTGAAACTTCGTGCTCATAATAAAATTTTGACTCGAACCCTACAGAAAATTTCGAAACATAAATGGGGTATTTTTTGGATACCCTCAGGTGTGAGACATTTTGAAAAAAAAATTGACTTCCCTACTTGGACCACCCTTCATATAGCCGTACAGATGACATTGTAAAAGCAATTTTCGTCTTATGACATATACCCCGTTTTCGAAGCATGAATGAGGTACAGGGTGTTCAATGTCAACTTCGAGCAATATTTTGATAACCGTAGTGAGTTATGCGTGATCGTTGAAATAAGACAAAAATGATTTTCCCAATGTTCTCTACACGGCTATGTTTGTCCAGTCTAGGATGAAATACCCTGAATAATAACCTTCAATTATCTATAAAATTAACAATATCAATATCTCCCACCGCCATAAACCTCCTCGATATCCCGCTTTATGTCCTGTTCGCCTGTCCGCTTCTCCTTCGATGCCTCTGGCTGTTCGAACTTTCCCCAATTTCCCCAACGATCGATTCTCGTCGCTCGGCAGCCCGTTCGCGGCTTCGCTGACGTGTATTTATAGCTGCTGCACGTCCCGCGGGCCCTTCTTCAGCCGGGACCAACAGGTTTCATGAAGAGTCACGCCGGAAGAGGGGGAATCGGAAGCGGGTATTCTCGCCGCGATGTTTTTTCAGGGATGGTGATGGGCTTCGGTCAACGACTCTCATTAGAAGAGTTGGAGTGGAGGATACTTTAATGATAAAGGAATGATGATTTGATTTAGTTGTTGAGTATTCGTGTGAGAATTAAATTAGAGTAGATATCTCCATTCTTTCATTGAAAGCGCTTCGAACTGACCCGCGCACTCGCTATTTCGCAACTCATTTTCAATCATTGGCAAGTAAGAGATAAGGATTCGAATTCTGCTACAATGCAAAGAATATGAATTCAGATGAGTAATAAGAGTCAGGTAGATGACCAAATCCCTGCTATGTGAACCAGCTTTGAAACTAACCGGCGCATTCGCCATGTAGCAACTATTTTCTCCGAGCAGAAATCGGGAAATACGATTTGAAATCTTTGATATATTTGAGCTTCGATTTTTTATGGACAGAAAAAAGCAGAATGATGACCAGAATCTTCCAAAATAAATGCTTTCAAACTAGCATTCATATTCGTCATTTTTCAACTCTTTTTCTTGAAACTCCAATCAGTGTACAATAGAAGATGATTAAAATTTCGTTAAGAATTAAAGTTGTAGTATTTGGATGGGTAGGGCAACAACAGAATAATCCTGAAAGAATCAATTCTTTCGCCATTTTGCAGCTATTTTCCAGAACGAAAAAAAATCCGTACGTGGATTCGCTGAAGTGTATTTATAGCAGCTGCACGTCCCGCGGGCCCTTCTTCAACCGGGACCAACAGGTTTCATGGAGGGTCACGCTGAAAAAGGGGGAATTGGAAGCGCGTTTTCACGTCGCGATGTTTTTTCACTGATCGTGATGGGCTTCGGTCAACAACTTCTATCGAAAGAGTTGAAATGGAAGATACTATGATAATGAGGGATGATGATTTGATTAAGTTGTTGAGAATTCGTATGAGGAGGAAAGTTGACTCGATATCCCTATTCTTTTATTGAAAGAGCTTCGAACTGACCCGCGCACTCGCCATTTCGCAACTTTTTTTTTAAATCGGTGACAAATAAGAGATGAGGATTCGAATTTCGTAACAGTGGGAAAAATGAGAATTCAGATGAATTATTAAAGTCAGATAGATGACCAAATCCCTGCTATACAAACCAGCTTTGAAACTCACCGGCGCATTCGCCATGTAGCAACTGTTTTTCTCCGAGCAGTAGTCGGGAAAAATGATTTGAAACTTTGATACCTTGGAGCTTCGATTTTTTCATGGAAAGAAAAAGCAGAATGATGACCAGAATCTTCCAAAATAAATGCTTTCAAACTAACATTCATATGCGTCATTTTGCAACTCTTTTTCTCTAAACTCCAATCAGTGTAAAATAAAAGATGATTAAAATTTCGTTAAGAATTGAAGTTGTAGTATTCGGATGAGTAGGGCAACAACAGAATAATCTTGAAAGAACCATTGCTTTCGCCATTTTGCAGCTATTTTCCAGAACGAAAAAAATCCGTACGTGGGTTCGCTGAAGTGTATTTATAGCAGCTGCACGTCCCGCGGGCCCTTCTTCAGCCGGGACCAACAGGTTTCATGGAGGATCACGCTGAAAAAGGGGGAATTGGAAGCGCGTTTTCACGTCGCGATGTTTTTTCACTGATCGTGATGGGCTTCGGTCAACAACTTTTATCGAAAGAGTTGAAATGGAAGATACTATGATAATGAGGGATGATGATTTGATTTAGTTGTTGAGAGTTCGTATGAGGAGGAAAGTTGACTCAATATCCCTATTTTTTCATTGAAAGAGCTTCGAACTGACCCGCGCACTCGCCATTTCGCAACTTTTTTTAAATCGGTGAGAAATAAGGGATGAGGATTCGAATTTCGTAACAGTGGAAAAAATGAGAATTCAGATGAATTATTAAAGTCAGATAGATGACCAAATCCCTGCTATATAAACCAGCTTTGAAACTTACCGGCGCATTCGCCATGTAGCAACTGTTTTTCTCCGAGCAGTAGTCGGGAAAAATGATTTGAAATTTTGATACCTTGGAGCTTCGATTTTTTCATGGAAAGAAAAAGCAGAATGATGATCAGAATCTTCCAAAATAAATGCTTTCAAACTAACATTCATATACGTCATTTTGCAACTCTTTTTCTCTAAACTCCAATCAGTGTAAAATAAAAGATGATTAAAATTTCGTTAAGAATTGAAGTTGTAGTATCCGGATGAGTAGGGCAACAACAGAATAATCCTGAAAGAACCAGTGATTGCGCCAATTTGCAGCTATTTTTCCAAAACAAAAAAATCCGTACGTGGGTTCGCTGAAGTGTATTTATAGCAGCTGCACGTCCTGCGGGCCCTTCTTCAGCCGGGACCAACAGGTTTCATGAAGAGTTACGTCGGAAGAGGGGGAATTGGAAGCGGGTATTCACGCCGCCATGTTTTTTCACGAATCGTGATGGGCTTCGGTGAACAACTCTCATTAAAAGAGTTGAAATGGAAGATACTATGATGATGAGGGATGATGATTTGATTGAGTTGTTGAGTATTCGTATGTGAAGGAAAGTTGAGTCGATATTCCTATTCTTTCATTGAAAGCGCTTCGAACTGACCCGTGCGCTCGCCATTTCACAACTTTTTTTTCAAATCGTTGACAAATAAGAGATAGGGATTCGAAATTTGTTACAATGCGAAAGATATGAATTCAGATGAGTTATAAAAGTCAGGTAGATGACCAAATCCATGCTATATGAACCTGCTTTGAAACTAACCCATGTAGCAACTGTTTTTCTCCGAGCAGTAATCGGGAAAAATGATTTGAAATTTTTGATACCTTGGAGCTTCGATTTTTTCATGGAAAGAAAAAGCAGAGTGATGACCAGAATCTTCCAGAATAAATGCTTTCAAACTAACATTTATATACGCCATTTTGCAACTCTTTCCCTCGAAACTCCAATCCAAGTGTACTATAGGAGATGATTTAACGTTGGAGTTGTAGTATTCGGAAGAGTAGGACAACATCAGAATTATCAAAAAAAAATGTTGCAATCACCATTTTGCAACTATTTTCCAAACCTAAAAAATCCGTACGTGGCTTCGCTGACTTATATTTATAGCAAGTGCATGTCCCGTGGACCGTTCTCGGATCTAAAGCGAAAGGTTTAATAAAGAGTCACGTTGGGAGAGGGAAAGTCGGAAGCGGGTTTCAACGCCGAGATGTTTGCGGATCATGCTGGGCTTCAGTCAACGAAGGAGATAAAAAAAGAGGTGAACTGAATGATACGATAATAATGAAGAATGATGATTTCATTTCGTTGTTGAATATTCGAATGAGGAGAGAGTGAGGTAGATATTCCCATTATTTCATTAAACCCAAACTCACCGGTTCACTCACCATTTTGCAACTTGTTTCCTCAAAACAAATATTGGTGATAAACAGGAGATGATGCTTTGAATTTTGATACTCTGTGGACAATGAGTATTCATATAAGAAAAAACACTCATACATGACCGATAAAGGATGATGACTCAGATTTTGTGACACTGTTGTGTTCCAGTATCCTAGGAAAAAATGAAAATCAGGATGATGATTAAATTTTTCCGAAATGGTTGATCCCAACCTAACCAATGAATTTGTCATTTTGCAACTATTTTCCCAAACAAAGCCTTCCGTGGCTTCGCGTAAGTGTATTATAACTATTGCACAATTCTCAGGAGGAGTCTCACGCTGACAGGAGGCACATCGGAAGCGGGTATCAACGACATCACCAGGAGTTGAAGTCAAGGATACGATAATAATGAGGAGTTATTATACGATTACGTTGTTGAATATTCAAATGAGGAGCAGAGTAACGTCGATATCTACATTCTTTCATGAGAAGGGCTTCCGAATTGACCGACGCAAGCAATTTTAACGGAAAGTATAGTGAGAATCAACCTTAATGGTTGATTCTCACTATACGTCCCGTAACCTTCCAGTATCCTTCCCGTAAAATATTATAAGGTATGCACACTAAACGTCCCGTTCACGTTCCGTCTGAATGACAGTTTTGCCTACTGAATTTTGACGTATATCATACGAAAGGGATACTGGAAGGTAACGGAACGTAAAGTGAGAATAAACCTTAAATCTCCAAAACTAATCAACTCGTTCGCCATTTTGCAACCACGTTCCCCAAAATCCTCAATCAATGGCCTAAAGAAAATGATGAGTTGGATTCTGTCACATCGAGCAAATTGAGAGTTCTAATTAGGATGGTAAAATGGATGATGATACAATTCTTCAAAAATTAATGTTCCCGAACTAACTCATTCTTTCGCATTCTTTTGCAACTATTTTTATTAAAGCCATAATCACAGGCCGATAGGGGATCATGATTTGAATTTTTTTCATTGTAGTAGTCAACGCTTTCAATTAGAAGTGAACTCGAAGTTGACGACTCAATTTTTCAGGAATTAGAGCGTCTGAAGTACCCCGTGCATTCGCCATTTTGAAATGATCGTTTACAAAATCCTAATCAGTGACCGAGAGGAGATAATGGATGAATCAATCTTTCACACTGTGAAATTCGAATATTTTTGAAAGGGCGATAATAAAGGATGTTGATCCAGTTCTTTCAAAATCAATGCTTTCGAAGTGAGTATCGCCCTTTTATAACTATGATGCCAAAATTCAATCAGTGAACGATAGGGAATGATGATTTTAATGTCGCTACATAATGAAGGTTGGATATTCATATAAGGAGAAAACGCCAAGGTTAATGACTCTATTTTTTCACAAGGATCGCTGTAAAACTGAAGGGTACATTCGCCATTCTACAATTGTTCGATCAAAATAATCTTATCGTTACTCAATTTGATTTTATCCTATGTCAATGTGTGCATCCACCATTAAATAACGACTCAGTTCATTTTATTCGGAACTGAATTGAGGCTTATTCTCACTGAACGTTCCCGAATCCCTCCAAAACGCAAGCCTTGAAAATTTTGTAAGAAAAGTGTCATGAAAACGGAACGTAACCGGAAGGAATGGTATGAACACGTCAATTCATTCATACCTCACAATATTTCACGTAGATAAAATGGAAAGTATATGGGAAGGTAACGGAACTTACAGCTCAATTCAACTTTCCTTCGATTCATCATAACTCAGTTCAGTAGATGCTCTTCTTGATCGGGTCAGGAGTTTTCTATATGATCAAAAGTGCTTACTATGCCTTATTGCATCTCAGGAGTCGTCTCCCTATAGGGGCGTGAATATTCCTTTGAATTTTTGATATTGAGTGCTGAACCTCAAGGCCGATGTTTCATTATCTATTGGACTTACGAATGAACTCATCCTTTCAAACTGATCATTTCTTCCTCAGCTTATTTCGTACCAGCAAGCAAATGATCATTATTCGCACAACTACAAGATTTCACTTCAAATAGATCTATCTGTAGTTCTTAAGGAAATATCAATATGAAATAGCTCACAGTTATTCTAATAACTCGACCAATCACATTCTGGTCCCTAGATATCTGAAAATGTCGAAACAAGTTTGAAATCATTCGTCCTACTATAAAGAACTCACTGGACCATCTGCTAAATAGAGCAGATTCCCAGTGGAAATCATGACTACGAATAAATTAACAAAATCCCATGGACAACGCTTATTCAGGTGCCAACGTGTTGTTGTATATAGTAAGGATGTCATTACAATTCATGCAAATGTAAATTTTAATTGTAGAGAATAATGAGTGCTTCATGAAACAATGGTATTATTCAGAATTTTCATTTTAGTAGATTATGTGCTTTCAAAGGTCAACAGAAGAGTATCTGTATGTTTGCTTGACATGAAATGGGAAATCTTAATTATAAAAAGCACCGACTCGAAGTAGTTTGATTATGAGGGCGGATTTTACCCATTCATGATTTCGATTCTCATCATCGAACGCCAAACCCACTCTACAAATATTGAGTGTCTAAGTCGTTTCTTTCTGAAGGTAATTTGATCACGGCTAACTTCGTGAATGGGTAGAATCCACACAATGGTTTTACATATATACTCATTCAAAGTGTCAAGTTTCCAAAGATAGTTTTGTCAAGATTATATGATTAGAATATAACATATTTGAGAAATAGGATTTTATTGTTTTTTGTCGAATATCTCTGATGACACGATTAGCACGAAATGTTGCACGAAGTTGTCTATCATGATATTCCAACCACTTACTAAGTTTCATCATGATAGGATCAATATTTTTCTATCAAATTCGAAAAAACCAACAATACCAAGGAAAAAATACAAAATATGAGCCGTTACTATTTTGTGGTTAATCATTTGGAATTCTTTATTGCTATGTTTTTCCACCAATAATCACAAGATGTGTCACAATATGTAAGGTTCACATTTTTGTGATCAGTTTTGAACTTTCGTTTATCTTCAGACGACTGACCTGAGAGCCCATTGTACAGAATATTTATGCAAATTCAGGTGTAAACACATGATTACTAAAAGTGACAGTTGAGGAATTTTGCCCGCAATAGATGTTAGAAAAAAAATATTTTTTGGGAATTGTGAGGATGTAAGTATCATTTGAAAGCATTGAAGGTTTGGAAATTACACAAATCCGTTTGATCGTTTATTATTCCAAGTATATTTCCCTGCACCGATTTATACATTTCAGTGGACTCCTGATAGTTGAGGTTCATTCCTTTTGATTGTACATGTAAATGGAAATGAGTGGCCATTCTCAATGCAATGGGTGCAAGAAAGGACTTGCATTTATTTTTGGTGAAATCCATGGGTTTTTCATAGAATTTTGTCTTCAATGAGCGTCCTGTTTGACCTATATATCTGTTGTTGTGAGTTAAACATGTTAAAGCTATATGGACGTTAAGCTTTGATGAATTATTGGCTATTTTTTCACATATAACGAAATACAAAAGAGGAATTATTATAACTTATTGGTTTTTTTGGTTTTATGGAAGGGTATATTGGGGTCATGGCTGTAGTTGTGAAATTTTGTGTTTGATTATTCCATATATTATTTTGTGATTGAAACCGTTGTTTGTTAATTTCAATTGACGGTTGTTTTTTGACAGGGGTAAGGAAAAGGCTGCATGGATCATCGATCGGTAGGGTGAGATATTGTAAAATATCTCATAATTATCGGTAGTAAGACATAGTGATAAAATAAGAATAGGTTTCTAAGTACAAAAATATTCAAGAAAAATTCAGGAAAAATATTGTTATCAAATATACGACCCATACGATTCTTACAAAATTCCGCAATCAATTGTGCATTGATATGATGAAACAAACGACCAAGTTTCAATCTGATAGCTCAGCTTTTTCTCAAGACCTTGGGGAAACAACCCTGGAAATTCGAATGATTGTTACTCCGAAACCGTTTGGTTGATTTTACTCATGAACGACCTCAACAGCTACATTTCAAAATGCAACCTACCCTGAAAGTTTAAAGTTGATAAAGCTCTGTTCTCATTCAATCATGCCTATGGCTGGCTGGCTGGATGAAATTAAATTTGACCATGAATTCTTCATCAGTAATTCAAATCTGAAATTTCGAGATTATTTCAAGAAAAAATTAGACAATTATAGAGATTTTTTTGAAATGATGTGCGCAAAAAACCTCAAAAAATTCTAGAAAAGCACTGACGTGAAGTCAGAAGCTTTTACGCGCTTGTTCAAATTCTAACTCTTAGATCAACACGAAATTTAGCATCTAGTTGCGCGTTGGTAATCTCAACCTGATTACAAAATTTTAAACTTGTTGCATTCGTATTACTTGAGATATGCCGGATATAACGTTGAAATTCCAAATAACAACGAATTTGGCACAATTTTTTCCTTATATCTCCGGAAGTAAACACCAGATCTAATTGAAATTCAAAACACTTTAGCTGAGTGCTAACTCCTAGGTTTGTCGGAATCGGAATCTAACCGGTATTTTCAGAGAAAAAAAAGTTTCCATCGAAAATTTCAAAATTTTCGAATTTTTTCAAATTTCTTACGACTGGATTTACACGGAATTTCGTTCTGAGGTGCGCGTTGGCATTCCAAAACTATCCAGGAAGTTTCAAATCTATCGAGCCAATACTTCAAGAGATATCGAGGAAATTAACCTAAAAATTTCAAATCAGCCCAACTCCGAAACGATCCAACTGATATATATATATATATATATTCTTTTGAGAACGAGCATTACAATTCTAAGATATATCACAGTGTTAGCAGAGGAAATGTAAACGGGGTACCATACATATTTGCGTATGATACAAGAGCACAGATAAAAACCTCAGGAAAAATTCTGTCTCCCCGCATAAGTGTAGTAATTTGTTTATAGAAGATGGATGGCATCTTTTTCATTTGAAAATAATTTTTTCGTCATCTTGAATTCATTTCGACAAAATATCTTGACATAATATCTGAAACAGAAAGAGGGACAGAAAACCAGAAGGAAGCAGTAAATAATATTACCTACATTTGCTCATGACCGAGAGGGTCTTTCGACCAGGTTCAGTCCTCCAAGCGATGATTTTCAGAACGAAGAACGCTACAGGCCCCTTTATTGGGGAATCATCTCCCATAGATCCATAATTGTTCATTTCGAACTAGAAATCTAATAAAATATCGGGAATAAAGTGAAAAAGTTGTGACATGTATTATGTCAGGATGACAAAAAAAAAAAAAAAAAAAACTGATTCCACCCATTAACGAACTCAACCAAGATATTTGGACTCCCAACCTAATCTGACAATTTCAAGTCGCTAAGTCTTTTGCTTCAAAAGTAAGAGCACATACGGACGGCCGGACGGACGGACAGACATAATTTAATACGACCACGGATTCTCCTTCAGGGAGTTCAACCCATTCGTTTAAGACCATTTTCGGCTCAAAATTCGAAAATTACAGACATAGTGACGAAATGATAGCGCGTTGTTCCCTAGAACAAGCGCGTAAAAAATTCCGGACAACTAACACGGATTCCATACACTGCAGAGTCACAGAATACCGATCCGAACAGACAGGGGAAGTTCACCATCTCTTTCGGTGGGACATCCTTGCATTCTTCGCGGTATATAGTCGTTAACAACAGATAAAATCTGCCGCAAACCCACTCTATTTCCGGGAACTGCATCGCGTCCGGAAGGTTCAACAGCTTGGAGGGACAAGAGTCAAGTATTCCGTCGAGGTGGAATTCCAGATTTTAGTTGTCGGAGAACAGTCGAGAAAAGGGGGATGGAATATAAGTCTAACGGATGATGTCGTTTTTTGAGCAAGGGTGGTTCTTTTGAGCGATATTGGAGTCTCTGGGGATCAGAAAGAGTACGATGAGGGTTTTACATTTTTTGATATTTTTGAGAAACTATGTTAGTTGCAACTAAGCAACAAAAACAGTGCATTTTCTCTCTGCCCAATGTCTTTAATTCTCGATTTTTGAACAGAAAATGGTATTGGACGACTAGGTTGGACTTATAGACGAAGAATGCGTGGCTAAATTCATTTCTGTTTAATCGGTCGTTTGTGATATAACTTTGAAAACAAAGAAACAAGACTCTTGTAATTTTGATGTTTGGTTTGTGTTTAAATCTGCGATAGCAAATATTATTGGCCGTATGGTTCAGAAGTTTTAATTTCAAAATTTAGGTTAGTTCCTCAATATTTCAGTATTTCATTTGTTCAATGTCTTGAAATCTCCATTTTTGAGCAGAAAATGATCTCGAACGACTAGGTTGGACTCACAGACGAAGAATGCGTGGCCAAATTCATTTCTGTTTAATCGCTCGTTTGTGATATAACTTTGAAAGCAAAAAAACAAGAGTCTTAACATTTTTGTTGTTTGGTTTGGGGCCTAGATATCTATTTTTAAATCTTCGATCGTAAATATTATCGGCCGTATGGTTCAAAAGTTTTAATTTCAATGTTTCGGTTAGTCAATATTTCAGTATTTCATTTGCCCAATGACTTTAAATCTCTATTTTTGAGCAGAAAATGATCTCGAACGACTAGGCTGGACTCACCGACGAAGAATGCATGGCTAAATTCATTTCTGTACAATCGCTCATTTGTGATATAACTTTGAAAACAAAGAAACAAGAGTCCTGTAATTTTGATGATTTGTTTGGGCCCTAGATATCTGTGTTTAATTCTTCGATAGCAAATATCATTGGCCGTATGGTTCAAAAGTTTTAATTTCAAAATTTAGGTTAGTTCCTCAATATTTCAGTATTTCATTTGCCCAATGACTTTAAATCTCCATTTTTGAGCAGAAAATGATTTCGAACGACTAGGTTGGACTCACAGACGAAGAATGCGTAGCCAAATTCATTTCTGTTCAATCGCTCGTTTGTGATATAACTTTGAAAACGAAGAAACAAGAGTCCTGTAATTTTGATGATTGGTTTGGGCCCTAGATATCTGTGTTTAATTCTTCGATAGCAAATATTATTGGCCGTATGGTTCAAAAATTTTAATTTCAAAATTTAGGTTAGTTCCTCAATATTTCAGTATTTCATTTGCCCAATGACTCTAAATCTCCATTTTTGAGCAGAAAATGATTTCGAACGACTAGGTTGGACTCACAGACGAAGAATGCGTAGCCAAATTCATTTCTGTTCAATCGCTCGTTTGTGATATAACTTTGAAAAAGGAGAAACAAGAGTCCTGTAATTTTGATGATTGACTTGGGCCCCAGATATCTGTGTTTAATTCTGCGATAGCAAAAATTATTGGCCGTATGGTTCAAAAGTTTCCAATTTCAAAATTTAGGTTAGTTCCTCAATATTTCAGTATTTAATTTGCTCAATGTCTTTGAATCCCCACTTTGGAGCAGAAAATGATCTCGAACGACTAGGTTGGACTCACAGACGAAGAATGCGTGGCCAAATTCATTTCGTTCGTGATATAGCATTGAAAACAAAAAAACGAGAGTCTTAAAATTTTTGTTGTTTGGTTTGGGGCCTATATATCTATTTTTCAATCTTCGATCGCAAATATTATCGGCCGTTTGGTTCAAAAGATTTAATTTTAAAATTTAGGTTAGTTCCTCAATATTTCAATATTTCATTTGCCCAATGTCTTCAATTCTCGATTTTTGAGCAGAAAATGATCTTGATCGACTAGGTTGGACTCACAGACGAAGAATGCGTGGCCAAATTCATTTCTGATCAATCGTTCGTTTGTGATCTAACTCTGAAAACAAAGAAACAATATTCTTGAAACTCTGCTGTTTGGTTTGGTGCCTAGATATCTATGTTTAATTCTTTGATAGCAAACATCGGCCGTATGATTTTAAAGTTTTAAATTCAAAATTTAGGTTAGTTCCTCAATATTTCAGAAAGTACTGGTCAGATTGAACGGTAGGAAATAATAAATACCAGGTCGCAAGTCAGTGCTAAATTTTGTGTGACTCACATTGTCCAGAGTTTTTTTGAGATATTTTTGCACAGATTATTCATCACATATCAATGATTTCGGCGCACGCCTCGATGTTTCTATTTAATAACAGTGTTCGAAATGTTGAATTTCGTTGTTATTTGAAATATCAGGGAAATTACTCAAAGTGATATACTGCATAGAGAATTCTCAAATTTGAAATTTCTACAAAATACGGCATATTACTTTCTGATATCTCATTCAATAAACATCGGATTAAACTGAAATTCCAAGCACTCTCATCTCATATCGACCCTGATGCTTGTATCAAATTTCATCGAAATCCGATTAATTGCTTTCGAAAAAACAATGTTTCCAAAAAAAATCAGGGTTTCGACATTTTTCCCTTTTTGCGCGCATGTTCCAGGGGAACAGCGTGCTATCGTTTTGTCCAAATGTCTGTAATTTTGGATGATTGAGCCGAAAATGGTCTCAATCGACTAGGTTGGACTCACTGATGACGAATCCGGTGTCAAAATTGATTCTGTCCGGCCGGCCGGTTGGCCGGCCGTAGACACGATAACTGTCGACAGAAGCAAGCTAGCTACTTGAAACTTTCAGGATAGGTTGCGCATCAAAATGCCGCGGTTGAATTCGTTAATGGTCCAAATCGGTCTAATAGTTTCGGAGTTATAGGCACTTGAAGTTTTGAAGTTATTTATATTTTATTTCAGAAACTACTCCAGCGATTGGATTAAAACTTAGCAGTTTGGTGGAGTATAATGACGCGCAACTTTGAGCCAAATTTCGTCCAGATCATATCGTCAGTAAATTAAAAAAAAAATTTTTTTCGAAATTTTTTTACAAAAAAATTTTTTTTTCGGAAACCATTCCTCATATCCAGAAAAAATTATACTCACACTTTGACCTTCTAATTTCACAGCAGTGTTTTAAATTTCAGTTCGATACGACCATAAGTTTTGAAGATATCGGGAAAAAATATGTCAAATTTCGAGGTTTTCTTCTCGATATCGTTGATTTTTTCGGTATTACTCGAGAAATACTGATTCAGTCCTGATTAAACTTCACAGCTAGTTTTAAGATGCTGAAAGACAACTTTATGCAGAATTTCGTGATAATCGTGTTATTAGAACAATTTGAAAAAAAAATTTATATGATTTTCTCATCATATCATCCTCATTAAATTCTGTATGAAACTTCGAACTGTTATTTTCGATGAAGTACTGGATTTCAATTCGATCTGATCTGTATTTTTGGAAATATTGGAAAAATAAAATTTTTATTGGGTATATCTACGGAATCATTGGGTGGATTTTACCCATTCACGAATTCGGCCTTCGTAATTAAGGTCCAAACCTTCCCTACAAATATCGAGTTTCTAAGTTGTTTCTTTCGGAAGTTATTGTGTTTACGCAGTCGGCCGTTAGGCTGACCGTAAACACAATAACTTCCAGAAGAAACGACTTAGAAACTCGATATTTGTAGAGTAGGTTTGGGGCTTAATTACGAAGGTCGAATTCGGGAATGGGTAAAATCCGCCCAATGATTCCGTAGATATACCCATTCAAAATTTTATTTTTACAATATGTCCAAAAATACAGATATGATCGAATTGAAATCCAGTAATTTATCAGAAAAAAGTTTCAAAAAGCACTGCCGTGAAGGCAGCAGCTTTTGCGCGCACGTTCAAATTCGTTGCTGAAGCGGTCATCTACATTGAACATGCGCGCAAAAGTTGCTGCCTTCACGGCAGTGCTTTTTGAAATTTTTATCATAACAATCCTCACGAAATTCTGCATGAAGCTATTACTTGTTTCAGGTCCTTCGATAGAGAATAAGATCTCCTTGTCACTCCAAATCACAGGAATTTTTCCGTCTCAACCTCTTTACCCCCTTTCTTGGTTCTGAAAACCCCGCTGATGAAATGACGGCAGAGAAAATCGAATTTCTTGCTGGCAAGCAAGGCCAGAAAACACAATGTCCAGTGGCCAACCGGACCAAAAATTCAACGTGAAAGGTTTCCTAATGAAATGTTCTTTTTATCCGATGATCGACTGTTCGATCTCATTTCAGTCAGAAGCCAGATTAATTGAATGAAGACGTAGTTCTGAAACATCGCAGAGTCATGTCGATGACCCTCTAACGGTCGAGGAAATCTGGAATAGGAACAGATTTTCCGAGTGAAAGTAGTCATCGGTTAACCCTAGAAAGCAGGGGCTTCTTTGGCTTGGGCTGCAGAGCATAATTTTTCCAGGATTTTCCCGCACTTCCACTCCAAATATCTGAGACAGAACTCTTAAAAATCAGATGAATTTTTTTATGCGGATTGTTAGATTGAACTATTTGTCAAGGGTAGTTTAGCGCTCATGTTCTAGGGGAACAGCGTGCTATCGCTTTGTCCAAATGTCTGTAATTTTCGATGATTGAGCCGAAAATGGTCTCAAACGCCTAGATTGGACTCACTGATGATGAATCCGGTGTCAAAATCGATTCTGTCCGGCCAGCCGTCTGGCCGGCCGTGGACTGAATAGTCGATCGAAGTGAGCTAGCAACTTGGAACTTTCAGAGTGGGTTGCGCATTGGAATGCCGCGCTTGAGTTCGTTAATGGGTCAAATCAGTCGAATAGTTTCGTAAATATAGCCACTTGAATTTTGAAGATATTTATTTTTTATTTCAGAAAATACTTGAGCGACTCAATTCAAACTTGGTAATAAGGTGGAGTATGACGACGCGCAATTTTAAGCCAAATTTTGTCAAGATCATATGGTCAGTATATTTTAAAACAAATTTTTTTTTCGGAAACCATTTATGATATCCAAAAAAAAAATTCCACTCACACTTTGAGCTTCATATTTCACAGCAGTGTACCAAATTCAGTTCGATACGATCATAATTTCTGGAGATATCGGGAAAAAATATGTCAATATTCGAGATTTTCTTCTCGATATCGTTGTTTTTTTCGGTATAACTCGAGAAATACTGATTCAATCCTGATGAAACTTCGCAGCTAGTTTGAAGATGCTGGAAGACAACTTTACGCTGATGATCGTGTCATTAGAACAATTTGAAAAAAAAATTCTGTGATTTCCTTATCATATCATCCTCACTAAATTCTGTATGAACCTTCGAAATGTAATTTTCGATGAAGTACTGGATTTCAATTCGATCTGATCTGTATTTTTGAAAATATTGGGAAAATAAAATTTTGAATGGGTATATCTGTGGAATCATTTGGTGGATTTTACCCATTCACGAGTTCGGCTTTCGTAATTAAAGTCCAAATCTTCTCTACAAATATCGAGTTTCTAAGTGGTTGTTTTCGGAAGTTATTGTGTTTACGCAGTCGGCCGACGTAAATGCAATAACTTCTGGAAGAAACGACTTAGAATCTCGATATTTGTAGAGTAGGTTTGGACCTTAATTACGAAGGCCGATTTCGTGAAGCGGTAAAATCCGCCCAATGGTTCCGTAGATATACCCATTCAAAATTTTATTTTCCCAATATTTCCAAAAATACAGATTAGATCGAATTGAAATCCAGTAATTTTTCAAAAAAAAAATTTAGAAAAGCACTGCCGTGAAGGCAGCAGCATGTGCATGTTCAAATTTGTTACTGAAGTGTTCATCTACATTGATTGAACATGCGCGTAAAAGCTGCTGCCTTCACGGCAGTGCTTTTCTAGATTTTTTGGAAAACAGAGTACCTAATGAAATATACCGGAACAATTCGAACGATAAACAAATAGAACTGTGACGTTTCAGGGCACAAATCCTTCGATTTTTTTCGACAATAGTCTCAAAACAAAGAATCGAAAGAATATCATTCTGAAAAGCATCTCGTTTGCCTGATGAAAGAGTCAGATTTGTACTCTGAAATGTAACAGTTCGCTTCGTTTATCGTTTGTATTGTTCCGGTATTCTTCATTAGGGAATCTGTTTTCAAACAAACTGCCCTTGACAGAACATTCAATCCTGCAATCCACAAGGGCAGTTTCCATAAGAAACAGTTCTGTTTCAGATATTGGGAGTGAAAACCCAAAAAAATCTACAAAATAATTTTACATATATATTCTTTTGAGAATGAGCAATAAATTCTTTGGTATATTACAGTGTTAGCAGAAGAAATGTAAACGGGGTACCATACATTTTCTGTACGATACGAGAGCACAGATAAAAACTCAGCAGAAACTCTTCCCGTAAAAGTGTTGTAATTTGTATGAAGAACATGGATGGCATCTTTTTCATTGGAAAATAATTTTTTCGTCATCTTCAATTCATTTTGACAAAATATCTTGACATAATATCTCAAATAGAAAGAGAGACAGAAAACCAGCAGGAAGCAGTAAATAAAATTACCTACATTTGCTTTCTGACCGGGAGAGTCTTCCGATCAGGTCCAGTCCTCCAAGTGATGATTTTTTAGATCCTCAGATGAACTTGGTTGCAAGTTACCAAATGCTTTCGGGCAAAAATTCGTGAAGATCAAATCAATCATAAACAAATTCGTAATTTCTTTCAAATATTTTATATTTGGCCATCTATGGTCTGCATGAACCTTCATACTATCAGTTTTCATTGAAGTAGCAGATTTTGATCTGATACGATCGGTATTTTTGGAAATATTGTGAAAATGAAATTTTAACTGCCGAATAATTGGGTTGATTTCACCAATTCGAGCATTCTGTCCCCATAATTGAACTCCAACTATATGCCACAATTTTTAAATCTCTGAGTAGATTCTTCCAGTAGTCATTTTGTTTACTATCGGGTGTTAGGCTCGCACAATAGTTTCCGAAAGAAACTACTTTGAGACTAAATATTTGTTGAGTAGGTTCTAGGTTTAATTAGTATGGCCAAACTCGTGAATGGCATAAACATGCTCACTGATTCCGTAGATGAAGGATTTTAAATTTAATGTTTCCGTCAATTCCAAAAATATATCAAAACCAATGAAAATACAGTATACTCCATTCACTTTTATAAGCTATCCCGGTTGGTCATGACAACGGTCTATCAAGTTTCTTCACTTAAAACTGACGCAGGTTGGCACTCGTGAAATATCGGCGATGTCAAAATAATTCTCAGCGAAGTTGCCAAATGCCAATGCCAATCTCTACCCTCAATCTCAACATAATCATAACGCTTGGAAACTTAAAATGCAGAAGCAAAAGCAGAGACAAAGTATCAGGAAGTCCTGTGTAGAATCGAAATCTGCTTTTTCTGATAGTAACCAGGATAATTTGGAATCAATAATTTATCACAAGCTATCCAACATTTTCGACGTATGTGAGTGAAAACCCAGTGTATCGTTCACATAGATTCCCAAGAACTTTGTAAATTGAGTTAGTTCTCTTAAGGTGGCACATGTTTTATAGTACTAGTACATTTTTATACTATAGTATTTCAAATTGTGCAACGAGGTATTTAAATGTCTTCTGTAGACTTATTTCTTGAGAAGTTCGAAAAGAAGGGAATTCCATAGGTTTGTCTGTTCGTTTAGAAGTTTTACTGCACGGTTATTTTTTTTCGAATGAACTATCACAAAGTAACGGACTGCTTTATCCATTATTTTTCAGTAAAAGTTCAACACTCGATTGTTGATTTCAGAACAAGAAAAAAGCATAACAGAGTCTTCCAACCATGTTTATATACGTGAAATATTTCCAGTGTTAACAGAGAAAAAAGTTTCTTCAACATTCGCCAGGTTTTTGGAATTATTGAATTCACATATATTTTCTCAAATTAATTATTTTCCCAAAGAAAATTCACATGCTGAAAAAAACGTAAATACTACAACCTCTATGTAGAGCGGACAACGTTGGGTAGTTATCTGACAGGAAAATGACTAACATTTTCAAAATATTCACGGTGAAATGTGTCAGAATATCATGGCCAACCGGTATAGTTTATAAAAGTGAATGGGGTATACGTACTCGATCAAAAAATGATAGCTTGAGGTTCAAGCTGAATTTCTTGAGGATCATATGAGAATAAGTTCGCCAAATCTTACCATCAGGAAGATACCTTCGTTCGGCGGGGTCAATATATGAGTAGAAAACCGCTTGAGCAACTCATCTGAACAGCGTAAAATCTTCTGACCATATGACAGTTCTTTTCTAGAATCAAGTTAATCCTCCTTAACAATACAGTGGGTAACTACTCTCTAATTCACTTACACTTTCTGTGTTCTCGTTTGGGAAACCAAGTTTCCTTCGTCAAAGACTATCGTTAGTTAATTTCAATTAATTTTTCTTAGTTAATGCTGAAATTTTTCTTGTTACTAAATTGAGAATAACAGATGAAACACCCTGTCTATCTGACTGAATAACCAATCATTTCCACAAATCGATCAATTATCCCAAACCCAAACCTCAAACAAGGCACAAGAGAGATTCACGACAACGTCCCAATGAAATTTAGGGCTCAAAGCACCAAACGTCTGGATGACCAACTGGAATACAAATTGACAATATCGGGGATAAAACAGGCCCTCGGCCAACTGTTGCTCTTCCAGTTTTTCTGCCTGGATCGCCAGAGAGAAGCCGTGATAGAGGAAATTGAGGATAAACTGTTCTGGAGAGATAATTGATTGGCCTGGTACAGGGGGGACCGGTGGTGGGTTGAAAGAGGTTTTGCCCCCTGGTGACACTATTGAGAACGTTCGGGTTTACGGTCCCCAGAGCCCTCTGTTTGTTTTCGGGAAAGAGCTGGAGATATCGTCGCTTCCGGATGATGGAACATAGATGAAATATTGGCAGCGTGAGAGACAGATCCAATAAACCGGAGATGATTCGGAGAGTTCAAACGAGGCATAGTAAAAAGGAGACAGGATGGTGTTGGAAGAAATTCATACCATGAATTATGAGAAAATGTTGAATTAAGTAGTCGATCACCATAAATTCCTCTCGTCAAATAAAACACCTTTTTCACTCACCATTTTTCAGATTCGGTCCCAGTAAAAAGTTATAAGCATTTATATATTTCTCAATGTGCTAGTACAGTCCTGCACTCTGTTTGCAAGTTCAACACAGATATCACTGACGGTGATTTGTATTGTAGAATAATCAATCCATTGCCTTGAAATTCAAAGAAATATGATTAGGAAAACTCACTTACTTAATTTTTATGGTTTGGTACTTTTTGCGGTTTTATTGAGGGAAAAATTTTTCTTCAAACTGTAACATTGAAACTCTAATCTTTCTCTTGATAATCCTGCAATATCCAGTTGTTTTCATCATGAGATTTCACATAATATCAATCTTTTCCATTCTTTTATCGAAAATTCCATAATTATTCAAATTTTCATCAAATTTATAAACAACTTATAAGAAATAACTCAAATAACCCTAGAAACATTAATTGAACTCTAGAATTCTATGGAAAGTCTGGTCCATAGAGATGAACTATGTCTTAATTGTCTGGTCACGAAATAGCATAGAGTTAATATTTAGTCTATGCAAAATAGATGAATATTTCTGTGTATTCTTGGTTCCGAGTAAACGTGGGCGACGCTTAATTCACAGTATTCACTAGCTCAGGGGTGGATCCACAATAATAAGGAGATTTTTCGAATTTTAATCAGATTTTATAACATTCAACGTTGAAAATCTCGAAAACGGTTCGTTTGGGGAGAAATAATGAAAAAATAATTAGGAATTCTAAAATGATTGAGGATTCTTATAATTTCATCGAGAACTTCACCCCAAAATTCATTTCATTCAGAGAAACTATGACAAAGCTACAAAAGAAAGACAGATTTTTTTTCGAAATTTCAACAACTTAATGACTCACCCTGTATATTTATACATATAAAGTTTCAGGGTTTTTGGTTGTCGTTTCCGGAATAACTCGAAATATATTTATCCGATCATGCTAAGTATGCTTACTAGTTGGCAAATGCTAGTGCACATTCTAGTGAAAAATTTCGAGATGATTGTGTCATAAGAACAATTGAAAAAAATCAACATTTTTCCCCATCCATGAATTTGAACATACGCACAAAAGCTACTGACTTCACTTCAGTTTTTTCTCGATTTTTCAGGTCAAGACTAGAACTGTTTCTGTAGATCTAAATTTTAATGTCACCATAATCACTGATGTCACTGCGGAAATTTGATTGATGGATGAAAACATGATTAAATCTTAAGAGTGTTCCAATTCTCTACAATTTATTCGAATCCATTTTAATTCCTCTCTGATATGGAACATTGGAAAATATTTAGAGTTTTCAACGTCACTAATCATAATCAATTCAAACATTCGATAAGGAACATCAGAACATCATACTCTCACGACCGTAGACAAGATTGGTCCTTCGAGCCGGATTTATTTCATTCCGGCCAAAGTAACAGAATACAGGATTGATGAAATTCCATACCGTATACCTGTCCAACAGCATGAACAGCATTCATATTCAACCAGCGTACATCTGGCAGTATTATAGACATGCCGTTCCCAAATTCCACAATATCTTTGTACCGATAGCTGTATAAAACTCAATTACACGGAAAGGCGGTATCGGTCAGTCTTTGACGGAGTCCCGAACGGGCATCTGAGTGGGGGAAATCTCCTGAAGGATTATATCCAGACCAACCCCCATTAAAGCTGACCACCGTCGAAAACGGTTTTACCGAGGTAATGCCCATGTTGGAACAGGTTTTCCGAGTCTGACTGGCGAGGACGAGTTTCACAAATTACGGCTCTCGGTATCGGATGGGATCGTTCGTCGATTATATCTCGAAGTAGGTCTGGAAAAAGGGTGCTAAGGGTTGATCCAATAGGGATAGGGTAATTTGGGGTGAATTGAATGGAATGATTATGTGAGTCGTAGGGTAGGGTGACTTCAAGTATGCAGAAAAATCGTTTGAGATAGGAAAAGATTTTTTTCATGATTCATTATCGAATTCAAACTAGTCTGCTCGATAATAGAATTGGTAATGTAGGTCATAACTCACGCGGATGAAGCTTGGACGAACCGAAAGCGAGTGCTTTAACTCGTCAAGTGAGTTGAGGCCATTACCGCAAGTTGAACACTTTACTTCATCTGCGATTCCTACAATAAATACTATTATATAAGTACGAAGGAGTGCTTCATTGACGAATCACAAAAAATTCTCGATGTCGCTCAGATATTTTTTTTTGAGATTTTTAAGCTTACTGTGTAAACGCAAGGTACCTGAGGGCCACCAGGGTTATGTTAATCGGTAGACTGGCTCTTGGGAACATTTGCTATGGAGCCTTTCGCGAGAACGGATCGCGTGTTGCGCGAGCGCGAGATTTACAAAAACGGTAATTCTGCGACTATTGCGTGAAGAATTTTCTGCAATGTTCGGGGTTCACGTCACTCAAATGGTGCATCAAGCATTCCTCTCATTCGGCATTGGGTGTTCGAGTTCGAGTTCGAGGGGACCAGTTCAACACTATAAAAACCAAAATCCGGACGACCAAGGTCATCTGGAATGGAAGAGAACGTGGAACTGACTAATCAGTCTGTTTCTGATGATCCTGACCTCTACGTTCGGAAGAGTGCAAGTGCTTTGCACGTGCATAGATCATCGCTTTACTGCATATCGCAAATAGATCTAAAGCTGCACCCTCATGAAATTCAATTGGTGCAAGAACTAAAACCACAGAATACCATTCAGAGGCTAGAATTCGTGAACCAAGCAATTGAGCTCTTACAAAGATTTAACATCACATTCTCAGTTGAAGCTCATTTTCATCTTAATAGGCACGTACACAAGCAGAACTGTCGCTATTGAAGTGCAACCAATCACATATGTAAGCATTAGAAACCCCTGGATTCGCCAAAAGTGACCGTATGGGCTACAATGTCATCGCCAGGAATTATCGGTCCATACTTTTTTGAAGGACTTATAGTGAATTCAGAGCGTTTTGTCAGGATGTTAGATGAGTTTTTGTTGCCTGAACTGCAAAATTCTCCTGGCTATTATCGAAGAACATGGTTCCAGCAGGATGGAGCAACGTCACACAAGTCCAGTAGGTCTATGCCACGAGTTCGTGAAATTTTTCCAGGTAAATTAATATCGAGAAGCTGTGACATAAATTGGCCGCCTCGCAGTCCTGATTTCACGCCTATGGGCCTTTTCTTGTGAGGTTTTCTCGAATCTAAAGTCTTCATTAATAAACCAACTTTCCTGGACCAGTTGAAACAAAGTAGTCGATACGGAATGGATGCCATCACGGAGCCTACCTGCCGATCCGTCAACAGAAATTTTAGATTGAATGAAAGTCGCGAACGTGGGGGTAAAGTTAAGACAACGTTATTTTTAAGAAATGAATTCCCAAAGAGTGTATTTTAATATATAATGAAAATATTTTCGATAAAGGACACGATTAATTTTTTATCGATTTTTGAAATATAAAATTTTTTTTGAGACACCTTGCATCACCAACTTCCTTTCTTATTCTGGTACCTGGTGGTTCATTTGCAGGAAATAAGATTACGAATTGCAGACCCCTCTTTCGTTGTAGGTTCTTTCCTCACCCTCGGTCCAAGCCCAGAAACACTGCATTCGGCAATTTTCCTTCCTCTATTTCTTTCCGATTCATTAGAGTCGGTTATGGTAGTGAGTAATTATAATTCACTACTTCTTTGACACCCATAAGTGGACAGTATTGGCGAATGAAAATAAGCGCTACTCCCTCTGGTGGCTATCCGAGTAACCCGAGGTACAGACATTATCAGTGACAAGTTAAAAGAAATGTTAAAAAAATGAGAAAGTTTATGCATTTTTCTTGGCGTTTGTGTGATTTTACTGAGGAAAATCAAACTCAAATGTCCCTTCGCATAGATTTCTACAGCCCGGTAAAAAATTTGTAGTTAGGATGAAAGAAACTTCCTTTAACAAGTCGAGCCTGAAAGTGTTGAAGAATCGATAAAAACCAACAAACAAGATTTATGAGAGTCTGTATCTTGCATTTTACCGATGATGATAATTTTCATAGAGGTAAGCACGAATTGCTCATGAAATATTAGATCACATTCATGAAGACAATTTTTTTCCAGGCCCATAATCCAAGTAGAGAAATTTACTTAAGAGGAATGCTATGCCTTTCAGAAATCTGCCTGTTGAACCGATCATTAAAGAACAATGTAAATGTTCTAGTGATAGAACAGACTATTGAAACAAAAGAGTCTCAACAAGGAAATATCTGGTGATGAATACTCTTCGCTCAAAGTGCTTCTGCCGATGAAAGCAAAGTTGTACAAGGCTTATTCATTACAGCTTTTTCAAGACCAATCATATGAGTGTTGGAAAATGTATTTGTCAATCCATAATGAAAAAGGCTTACGGTACAAGTAGCATTAGTTTCATTTGAATGTATTCATTTTATTCACAATATATTGAGTATTTAGTCCTTCCCTATAAAAATAATGAAGTTATGAGTATTTGTCTATTATTCCAGAAAGTATGTTTTACAATACTATCTGTTTTTCAACTTTCAGTACAGCCTGAGAAATTCACCAAAGTCAATCTTGCCATTTGGATCTGAAAATAAATAATATTAAAAATTTAAATACTGTCTAACCGTGGAGATATCCCCGTACTTTTAGAGTTGCTACACTCAATTAGATTGAAGGATGATACATACCTACTTCATAAAATTGGAATATGTACTCCCAGTATTACTTTCGTCAACTATAAAAGTCTAAAAAGCCTTTGAATGAATCGTGAAATCAAAAATCATCAAACCAAACACTAGCAAACAGTACAAAATCGACTATCAAATCAAAATCTATGTCTGTTTGTAAGGTTCTTAAACTGGCCACCGTGGCGCTGCAATCTTAAATTCAGACGCCAATAAGGATAATAATCCTTATTATCATTGTAACTCACGTTGATTGTTTTGGTACTTTGAACTGCTCAGAAAAAACTCCATACATTGAACATCATATTTCACAGCAATGTTCCAAATTTCATTTTATACGATCATAATTTCTGGAGATATTGTGAAAAAATATATGAAATTTCTGGTTTTTTCTCGATATCGTTGTTTTCCCCGAAATAACTCAAAAAATACTGATCAAATCGGAACTTGGCAGCTAGTTTGGAAATGCTGACAGGCCACTTTGTGCAAAGTTTCTTGATTCAATATTCTGTGATCTTCTGATCATATTATTCTCTTAATATTCTGTATAAACTTCGAACTGTCATTTTTCGATGAAAAAACTGGATTTCAATTCGATCCAACCTGTATTTTTGGAAATTTCAGAAAAATAAAATGACTATATGCGGTCATCAATCGTTCAAGACCATTTTCGGCTTAAAATTCGAAAATAACAGGCATCGTGACGAAATGATTACGCGCTATTCCCAAGAACAAGCGCCTGAAAAGCTCAGAAAAAACGCTGTTCTTATAAACACCACTCAATGAACCAGACGTCCAATTCTTCAATTTCTCCAAATTAACCTCGTCTTCCGTGTTCTCAGGAACCTTATTCACTCATACGAAAATGTCCTGAATGAAACAGAGCAAAAAAAAAAGATGTTCAACACCTATTTCATTCTTAAATCCGTTCTATATTTACACCAGAACCGTGTAGCCTATTACTCAGGAGGCAAAACCTTTCGAATTTATTGAATTACAAGTTGTCTACCAGGTGTGAACCCGCAGACTCCATTTCCGGTCCCACAACGAAGTCGGAATTGTGAGAGTGTGCTCATAATCGTATTCGAATCTAGATAAAGTCGAATATCGGGGAAACTTCGCGAATTTTCGACGGTGAACTTTAGAACATGTGCGAATTCTTACGATCAATGGTAGCAGTTCCAATGAAACGTATTTAAATGTTTTTCAAGGCTTTTTCCAAAAAAAAAAAATAAGCATATTTAGCAGATCCATCCGTTATTATTCCGTAATTTTTCGTCAACAACGTCTCTGATCAATATTTGACCTGTGAAGATCATTTCGGCGATAAAAGCATTGGTCCAAAAGATCTCTTGTGATTTCTAGAACCTGTTAATCCCTATGACCGATCCTATCCTGACTAAACTCCGCCAACTATCAGGTGACATTCATCATACTTTTTTCGTTTGAATTCCAAATGTCACTTGTCAGCTGTCATCTGTCAGATGTCATCTGTGAAATGTCAATTTTCAACTGTCGTGTGTCACCTACCAACTACTGACCTTCAGAAATTAGCTTCTAATGTAATTCCTCAATGGTCAATGGTGAACTCGAAAGAAAAATAATTGACATAAGAAGTTCGGTGAAAAATCTTTCACGAACGTTCCATTTTTTTTGAAGTCGATGGCTTTCATTCAAATTCGCCTCGCGATATAACATAAAAGGTCAAGAACGTTTTAGTCATATAATGGACGTCACTAACAATGCGGCAAATTGCGTTGTCATTCAAAATGATCAGTACCAGTATCGATGTAAAATTCAGTATTTACATTCAAATTTCGTTTAATATTGGTCATGTATCAGATCGACTGTCAGAAGCCAACTATCAGTTGTCAACTGTCAAAGGTCGCTTGTCAAATGTCAATCTCAACTGTTAGATGTCAACTGTCAAATTTGCTTGTGAACTGTCAAAAGTCACCTAGCGAATATCAACTGTCAGATGTAACCTTTCAATTTTCAACCTTTAGAAATGAGCTGTCAAATTTTATCCTTCAAGAGACTGAAGTGGAATCGCAGATGAAATTTTTACGAAACGAGATCGATGAAACCACATTCTTTGAACTTTCCTTCCCTTAAGAATTCCACGGTTTCCGTCTCATTTCGTTCAGAGATATAATGAAATGTCAAATATCTCCCATTCAAGTGTAAAGGTTTATCAATATTCATCTCCCCCATTTTCCATGGTTTGTTGGTCAGGAAACATTCATTCAGGAGAAGCGACGGACGTTTTAATCACATAATTTCGAGGGGAAATTCAGTGTTTCCCACCCCAGTGTCAAATATCACTTCACAACTATCCGATGTCATCTATCAAATATGACTTTTTAACTGTCAGAAGTCACCTGTCTAATATCAATTGTCAACTGTCAGTTGTCACCACAACCAGTCAAACATCAACTTCCAAAAATTATCTTTCGAGTGACATTCCACGATAGTGAACAGTGAAATCGAAAGGAACATATTTCACAAAACAACATCAATAGAATAACTTTTCATGAACTTCCCTTCAATTCGATGGCTTCCATTCAATTTCCTCCAGAGCTATAATGAAATGCCGAATCTTCCCCGTTTAAGTGAAAAGGTCCATCAATATTCATGTCACCCATTTTCCACGGTTCTTGGTCAGTAAACATGCATTCAGAAGAGGCAACCGACGTTTTAGTCTCATAATGAACGTCATTACCAAAGCGGCGAATTGCGTTGTCATTCAAAAGCCTTTCTAATTCAGATCGTTCAATTACGTCACGTGATTAATAATTGATGGTGCGGATGACGAAACGTTTTTCGACCTGGCAGCTTTTGCTCGACTCTGAATTGAGTTATTTTCCTGGCCAGCTGCCTCTGTGTGTCGTTCTCGCTTCTTTGCGTTTTTACGCGGTGGAGCCATGAAACGAGACTGTTATCATTTTGACTGAGTTTCTGAGATTTTTGAATTTTTGGCGAAAATAGTCTTCAATGACTAGGTTGGATTCTTTAATGAAGAATCCTATTCCTGATTTGATTCGGTTCAGGTTGCCTTTCAACCGTTTACAGGATAACTACTTTCAGGATGAACAAAATTGGTCGAACGAGTTTGAAGTTTTACTCATTCGAAATTTTGAGCTTATAACCTCAATACCTCAATGAATACTCATGTTATTTTATTTGCGAAGGAAGCGGTTCAGGAACCTAAGTGGTACGACAAAATGAGCGTTTCGGGCAACTGGCTTCATGAGAACGATTTGCTACTACGCGTCAGATCGCTGATCAATGTTTCGGTGAAAAACCTAACCTAAACCTAATCCTAACATAACACTCTGAATTCATTGTAAGAGCACGTCCCCTTTCATCTCCGATAGTGACAGTTTTGCTTGTTTACGAGCCCATTAAGATGAAAATGAGCTCCATCGGAGAATAAGATGTTAAATGTTTGAACGTGCCCAATTCCTTGGTTTATGAATTCTAGCCTCTGAATGGCATCCTGGGGTTTTAGTTCTTGCACCAATTGAATTTTATAGGGGTGCAGCTTAAGATCTTTGTGCAGAATGCGGTGTAGCGATTATCTATGCACGTGAAAAGCACTTGCACGCTTCCGAATAGAGAGGTCGGGATCATCACGAACAGACTGATTAGTCCGTTCCACGTTCTCTTCCTTTCTCGATGATCTTGGTAGTCCGGATTTTGATTCACCTAGTATTGGACCGGTCTCCTCGAACTTCTCCACCCAATTCCGAATGAGAGGAATGCTTGGTGCATCATTTAGGTGACGTAAATCTCGGACATTGCAGAACTTTCTTCGCGCAATAGTCGCAGGTTTAACGTTTTTGTACAATTCATGAATAAGATATTGCTTAGAAATAAGCTATTTTAATTCTCTTTTTCCTTCATCATTCCACAAAATTCTATTCTTCTGATGTGGTCTTCTGGAAAAATTTCTCGATTCGTTTTGACCTTATAACTTCGGTAACCATTCCTTTCCAAAATATTCAGTAATTTGTCTACTCAAAAAAATTTCAAAAAGCACTACCGTGAAGGCAGCAACTTTTGCGCGCATGTTCAATGTAGATGACCACTTCAGCAACGAATTTGAACGTGCACGCAAAAGCTGCTGCCTTCATGGCAGTGCTTTTTGAAATTTTCTACTGATAAATTAACTTCAATATTAAATATCATAGACCTGGAAATGTTATTGTCACTTTGACATCGATAAAAAGGTGCATCCTTTTTTATCGGATAAAAACTTCTCTTCCTCAATATGTCAATTAGTCTGTCAGATTTTTGAATTTTGAACATATAGTGCTTTCATTTTGAATCGGTCTGGTAATTATTTAACTTTGTTGATATAAAAACCCAAAAGATGAATCGAATTTTATTGTTTAAATAAAGATAATTATTGTTGTTCATCCATATATTCTGTCGTTAATTTATCTTGCCAAAAACTACTCGAGCTTTTCTTTTATCAGATAAATTTCTCTTCAACTCAAAGTTTTACCAATCACTAAATTTGCTCGAAAAACTGACATTAGATAAAATCGCTCCACCTTCGGTGTCGCGATTTTATCATGTCAGTTTTTCTCGTAAAATTAGTGATTGGCAAAACTGTTTCGTTGCAAAGAGAAATTTATCCGATAAAAAAAAAGCTCTTGTGTTTTTACTGTTGATAAATTACTGGATTTCAATTCGATCAAATCTGTATTTTTGGAAATATTGGAAAAATGAAGTTTTGAATTGGTATATCTACGGAATCATTGGGCGGATTTTACCCATTCACGAATTCGACCTTCGTAATTAAGCTCCAAACCTACTCTACAAATATCGGGTTTCTAAGTCGTTTCTTCCGGAAGTTATTATGTTTACGGTCAGCCTAACGGCCGACTGCGTAAACACAATAACTTCCGAAAGAAACAACTTAGAAACTCGATATTTGTAGAGAAGGTTTGGACCTTAATTACGAAGGCCGAATTCGTGAATGGGTAAAATCCACCCAATGATTCCGTAGATATACCCAATCAAAATTTTATTTTTCCAATATTTCCAAAAATACAGATCAGATCGAATTGAAATCCAGTACTCCATCGGAAAATAAGAGTTCGAAGTTTCAAACAGAATTTAATGAGGATGATTTGATAAGAAAATCATAGAAATTTTTTTTTCAAATTGTTCTAATGACACGATTATCACGAAATTTCGCATAGAGTTGTCTTTCAGCATCTCAAAACTAGCTGTGATGTTTTATCAGGACTGAATTAGTATTTCTCGAGTTATACCGAAAAAATAAACGATATCGAGAAGAAAACCTCGAAATTTGACATATTTTTTCCCGATATCTCCAAAACTTATGATCGCATCAAACTGAAATTTGGTACACTGCTGTATAATACAAAGCTCAAAGTGTAAGTGATTTTTTTCTTTGTATTTGATGAATAGATGAAATTTTTTTTCTGAATATACTGACGATATGATCCTGACGAAATTTGGCTCAAAGTTGCGCGTCGTTATACTCCACGTAACTGCCGAGTTTGAATCCAATCGCTCAACTAGTTTCTGAAATAAAAAATAAATAACTTCAAAATTACAAGTGCCCATAACTCCGAAACTATTCGACCGATTTGGCCCATTAACGAACTCAACCGCGGCATTATGATGCGCAACCTATCCTGAAAGTTTCAAGTTGCTAGCTTGCTTCTGTCAACAGTTATCGTACCTACGGCCGGACGGACGGCCGGCTGGACAGAATCGATTTTGACACTGGATTCGTCATCAGTGAGTCCAACCTAGTCGATTGAGACTATTTTCGGCTCAATCAGCCAAAATTACAGACATTTGGACAAAACGATAGCACGCTGTTCCCCTAGAACATGCGCGCAAAAAGGTGCACTGGTTTCAACAGCAGTGTACATATCTACTTCTTTATTTTTTCACTGATGGTTTTTGGTGTTTTATCCATTATGTGCAATTCAAATTGATCCATAACGTTCGACATCTGACATCTGACCTCAATACACTGCTCGCTCAGTTCTGTCGACTGGTTACTCACACACTCGGTGTTTCTTCCGAGAAAGCACTACATACTCTTACAATTGTTCAATACAGAGGACTTTAACCAAGGTATTCTATGAAGTATTACGGTTGCACTCTGATTCAACCTTTTCTGGAAACGGGTTTCACCCAAATAGGGTCGAAAATCATTATCTTGTATCTCCTGTTCGAAGATTACCTAATCAAGACATCATTCTCATAGCTAAGCAACTTCCATTTTCGACAAAAAATTAACATACAAAAATGTTCAGACCACCCTATAACTTAAGATGGAAATCTACACCAAAAATGACACATTTAAAACTACTACAGTTCAAAAATAACCCTCATATTCCGTTGAAAAATGTACACATAGTCTTCCACCCTATGCTTTCTCAATTCCCCAACAAAGCAACCCCATGAATCAACGAGTTTTCAACGTACACAATTAAGAACAGCCCACGCATTTCCGCTGAAATCTCTATTTATTTTATTCAAGAGCAAACCCGCTGAATTGACGACCATACGAAATCCGGGAGACCATGACGGTGAAACCGGAGTAAACACGCTTCTATACAGCCGACTAGATTATTCTTCTATCCATCCTATCCTCCGAAGCTGTCTGCGACGTGGACAGATGCGTTCAGAGCCTGAATGGCTTATTCTCCTAATCTAAGGGGTATGAAAAATGCAACGTCACTCGTCTAAGGAAGGCGTCCATCCCTACTGATCTATTTTTTATGACGCGGTATGTTTCGTGGAAAACGACAGTGTATAGCGTTTCAGAGCGAGTACGGCGTATGCGTCTTCATCTCAGAGAAAAAGAGAAATCATAAAGAGATCCGATACCGGCTAGACCAGCGATGATTTTAAGCTAAAATGAGAGCAAGAAACTGTAGTTTGTATACTTGTGTACCAGAACAATTCTCGAGGGGTTTCGCGATCAAGGAAATAGCGTTGACTGAAATAATTATTGAAAGCTGAATACTACACTTCATCTACGACTATAACAATAATTACTAAGATACAAGTACTAAGGAAGCCTCAATAAGGAATCACAAAAAATTCCCGAATTTGCTTCTGTTTCATTTCCGATTAATAGTAGTGAGTTATGGTAGTGAGTTATAATTACTCGTATTGTTTGTTTTCAGATACAACTTCCTCAAAAAAAGTTGAATAATGAACATGTTATTCAACAGAAGTAGATGAAAATTATCATTTATAGAAATTATTAATTATAATATTAATTCAGAATTAAAAATCACTATTTGAGAATGTACAGAAAACACCAGTTACTTTTTCATCTTGAACGTTTAAAGTGTTTGACGCGTTCAGTAAAGTGTACTTTGCACTCTTTATACAAGGAATTTATACGGAGATCTGAAATTGACCTGAAAAGGGATCCCTGTAATTTTCGGAAATATGTCAACTCTAAGAGAAACAGGTCACGGATACCTGGTCAAATGAAATCTGGTGATGAAACGTTATCAACTCCTGAAGCAATCGTCAATGCATTTGCGATTAATTTTAAAAATTTATATACCAGCGAAGCTTCATTGCCGAATTGCAACAGAGCTCCATCATTTTCAGGTTCCAATCGTCTTTTAACCCTCAATGAAATAACTAATGACATGATTGTATCTGCATCCAGGAAACTTAAAAATAAGTTTACATTGGGACCAGATGGTGTCCCAGTTATTCTTGTAAAATTACTTATAGAACTGTTTGTCCATCCATTGTGTATTATATATAATCTTATGATACGGTCGAGTACATTCCCGAGTATTTGGAAAGTGTCGCGTATTTCTCCAGTCTTAAAGTCGGGAAGAGATTCAGACGTGGCAAATTATAGGCCAATTGCCCTGATATCTGTTTTTTCTAAACTCATTGAGATAATTTTGTCTGATATAATTTATAACCACGTTCGAACGTCATTGTCCGAATATCAACATGGGTTTATACGATCTCGTGGTACCACATATAATCTGTGTTTATTCACCCAGTATGTTTCAAAGTCACTCGATGACAGGGCTGGGCAGTATTTCAATTACTTGTAATTGAAATACGTATTTGAAATAAAAATACGTATTTTGTATTTGTATTTCAATTACTTCTTGAAAATGTATTTTGTAATAATTGTAAGTATTTTGTATTTTGTATTTCGATACTTTTGTCTTCGAAATACTTTCGAACAAATACATTCAGCGCTGAGCACTCTACAGAAAATAGTCCCTGAATCTCCCTTCAGATGGCGACGTCTATCTGCTTCATCTAGTTCTTTTGGTAGCAATCATATTTTCGGCAAATGGAAAGGAAGAAAAGGTCCTGCGCAATGGTCATTTCATCATAGAGTTAGAGTTAGTCAACTTCTAAAAACGATAAGAGCAAAGAGCTTACCATCCTTGAACACTATCCTAACATAAAAAATGTGTTCATACAATATAACACAAGTTTCTACCCATCAGGACCTGTAGAAAGATTGTTTTCTTTAGAAAGTTTTATTCATTCCCCAACAAGAGGCTGTCTGTCTGATACTACATTTAATCTCTTGTTTCTGAAAGGAAATTCTTTATTTAGCGATAGAATAGCGTAGCTGAATTAGTTGTACTTTCTTCACATTTTACGTAATACCTGAATGTATTTTGTAATTTGTATTTCAAATACAAATAGTTGAAATACTGTATTTTGTATTTTATATTTCAAATACCTGACTTGAAAGTATATTGTATTTTGTATTTCAAATACCTGCGAGAAAGTAATCAGTAATTTGTATTTCAATTAAGCCAAGCATGTATCTTGCCCAGCCCTGCTCGATGATCGAGATCAGGTTGATGTGGTGTATACGGACTTCAGCAGGGCCTGTGATCGTGTGCCGCATAAACAGCTTCTGAGAAAACTCTCCTATTTTGGAATTTCGGTTGATATTGTTGTTCTTTCAGAATCTTATTTGCGTGATCGTGTGCAATTTGTTTAATATGAGGGTGTACGGTCATTCTTGTTCACGGCTACCTCTGGAGTTCCGCAGGGTTCTTATTTAGGACCACTGTTGTTTCTTTTATTTATAAACGACATCTCAGATGTTATATTTTCCGATAAACTCCTATTTGCTGATGATTTCAAATTATACAGGATGATAAAGAACTTTCTTGACTGCCTTTTGTTGCAGAATGACCTTGATAGATTATATAGATGGTGCGTTCAGAATGGGCTTGTTTTGAACATAAACAAGTGCAAAACCATGTCATTTTCGACGTAGATGTCTCAAATAGTTTTTAATTACAATTTGAATAACCAACTGTTGACTAGAGTTAGTGAAAGCAAGGACCTAGGAGTAACGTTTGACTAGAAATTAACCTTCTCTAAACATATGGAAAACATTGCGGCTAGCGCCATAAAAACTTTGGGCTTTGTCATTCGTAATTGTAAAGAATTTTCATCCTTTGAGGCAATATCTTCTGTTTATTGCTCATTGGTTAGAAGTAAGTTAACTTATTGTAGTTCGGTGTGGAATCCTTGTCAGGTGAAGTACATAGCTTGTATTGAGAGAGTACAGAGGACATTTCTTAAGTTCGCTTACCTGAGAAAGCATGGCTTTAATCCGGCCCGTAATTATGATTATAATTAATTCTCTTTTGGATGAGTTTGGATTCATTTCACTCAGAAAGATACGCGAAATTAATGATTTGGTATTCATCTATAAATTAGTTAATAATCGGATTGATTCATCGCTTTTACTTTCCTCGGTACTGTTTCATGTTCCCCGTTTCGCATCAAGATCGCCTGTTACTTTTCACATTAGTGTATCAAGCTCTCAGTACCACTCTTTTTGTCAACTTGCTGCACTGTGTAGGAGTTATAATAGTCTCAATAATGTTGATATATTTTTTTGTCTTTACCACAGTTAATTCATTCAGTGTCGAGTGCTCTGCAGAATTAGTTTTTGATTGTATTGAGATTTTCTTTATGCTTTATGGTTTGTAATTGATGAGCTTATAATGTTCGGGATGAAACAATTATTTTATACACCTGTAATTGCCTTCGGCCTGTTGGATGTATCATTTCTAAATAAATGAATAAATAAATGAATAAATAAATTCATATCATTAATTGAAGAAAATTCCCTTAGGTATCCATTAGTGAATTGAAACATCAGCAATATTCAGTTGAGAGAAAATCCAGCGAAAGGCATATAACTGCTTCATAGAATCCGGAAGTCCACGGACAGGCTAACAGACTTCCTCAATAACCGAAAGTTCATCAGGTGAACCAAACACAATCAACTCGGATTCAATAAAAAGCTTTTGAGCAAACATTATGTCCTAATGTAAGCTCATCACTTGTGCAAACTTCCTCAGCTGTACGATCGATTCTACCTCTCATATTATACCTTATCGAAAATGAAACAATAAAGATAGATGATCCAATTCTGTGTAGGGATATATCTGTTGTATCCTGCCGATATTATCGAGGGAGTTTAGAATATTCACGCATGAACGTTGTGACTGAATAACATAATCACAAGGACGAATATCTATCGATAAATCAACAAATATTCCCCCTTGATCCGAGCTAATCATCCAATCAACCAAAACACTTACACCGAAGAAGCGGATCCAAGGAGAATGACTACAGCTGTTTCACAATTATTATTGATCGTCAGGTCAACTTACCTCTGATAAAACCGCAGAAGAAATCTCGATACATGTCACCTTTCAGATGGATCACTGCAGTATAATTTTCCATAAATTTTCCAACCTATAAAGTAATCTAAAGTGTTCCTGTATTTCGTTAACATTTTTCATGTTGCAAAAATCATTTCAATCCTATTTTTCTACCAGGGCACAGTTTTTTTCTGGGGAGCAACAGATGTCATCGGAAACAGAATTAATGAACCATCAGATAGAAAATCCCCCAGATCGTGTACGAAAACATGCGTAGCAAGTTTTTATTTGTTTTTCTCGCACAGTCGTTATTTTCCGTTTTCGATCACGAAATAGAGGGGTCTGCGTCAATGGAAGGGATCGATAGGAGGATTGTTTGTTAACAGTGTTATTCTTGCAGCTATTCTTGTGGATTTCATGGAGCAATTTTTGCGCGCATGTGTGCAAGGGGAACAGCGTGCTATCGTTTTGTCCAAACGTCTGTAATTTTCGAATTTTGAGCCGAAAATGGTCTCAAACGACTGGGTTGACGAATCCGGTGTCAAAATCTGTTCAAATTCTATCCGGCCGGCCGGCAAGCAGTGGATACGGTAAATGTAGAACGGATCAATCTAGCAACTTAAAACTTTTCAAGTAGTTTGCGTATCGGAATGCGAACGAAGAATAAAGCAACGACTTCACGTAGCAGAAATGTAAAATGCAATATACTATATCGACCATAAGTTTCTACATAAACCTGATGCGACCCTGATATTGACATAAATCAACCTTGAAAAGCGTAAGTATTGAAACCTGATTTGGTAGACATATTTTGTGTATTCTTATCGTTCCATTTCACTTTTTTTTCTCTGATCCAGTTCAGTAGATTCTCCCTAAGAAATTGTCGCAACAGTGATTCACGAATTCACCGTTAAAGAACAATAGTTTCTGTCGTTCCCAATAAAATAAACATGAAGATACATCTTTACATAGGAGAAAAGTACAACGCAATATACTATATTGGAAATTCAAGTACGTTAGAAACGTGATGGAATATTTACATAACTGTTTTACATAAATATGTTCCGCCTTTTTTATGTAATATTGATGTAACTGTGGCTAATGTATTTGCTTGGCCTGAGTCAATCAGAGTATATTTAAATCTCTAATAGCCAACTGAACAAGTCCGCAAAAGTTCCTTGAAGTGCCTCCTTCCCGTCGCTCTTTTCGAAAAATCAAATTAACACCTGAGGTCTAACGGAAAAAGCTTCATCCATTTCCACCCCAACCTGCGACCCCGATATTGACTCAAATCAACCGTGAAAACCGAAAGTATTGAAAGTTTTCGTGCGTCTTCCGGAAACCAGATTTAGTTTTCATATTTCGTGTATTCCTGTCGTTCCACCTACGTTTTGTTCCCTGATCCAATTCGACCCTACCAGATTCACCCTTATCGATTCCTGCCTATTCAAACCTAATCTGTCGCGAATTCGAGACCTCAACATCTCGATTTGCTTCGAAGAAATTGGTCGATATACATCAGAAATTTCTGAGTTCATTGAATATTCAAATTCGGCTCGAATTTCGAACGTGCGCTGAAATACGGGGTCTTATTAAGGGTGTAGAAGGGAGCATGCTTTGTCTGATTTGTTGGAAATATTATTGTAGAGGGTGAGAAGAATTGGTGCTATCTGAACTACGACTTTTTAACACCAGGAGAAAGAGAAAATTAATGACATATTGTGGTGTTTGTCTCTAGCAACTCACAGTGCCGTCAACTGCATTACTCTTCCTTTTCCTGTTTTCGAGTTATGAGCCAAAGTATTCATAAAATGAAATGGAAGTCAAAACAGATTAACAATTATTCTGTAGTATTCTTACATGATATCTTTCGATATTGATATCTTTCATGACAAAATCAAAACTTATCAACTAGCTTAACGAAAAAAATTATGATACAAGAATTATACTAGACACAGTGTTTTATCTCCTGTACAAGCCTAGTTTTTAAATGATAATATTTCTCTCTATTCAAATTCCACCCCTATGTGTTAACGTGATTCAATCATGGAAGGGAAGGTCCATTTCTCAATGGAACTATGGACAGGAGTGCTTTTCTAGAATTCCGTTCCGAATTTTCTAACGGAAGTCAGATGACACGATTCCTCTCCGAAATTACGTTGAACAAAGGATGCAATCAAACACAGCCATCTTGACTTAGTGCATTTGTTAATTATTAGCGTACAATCGAATAAGCCTTTGTTACATTACATATTTCTATAACTATGTATAAACTTGTTAATTTTGTTATTCAGTAGATGAATCGGTGCATTTCGATGTTGAAATCATCTAAATTAATATGGAATATCCGGTTCAAGGTATTTCCTAGATTGTTGGGGATTTCATCAGTTTTCATTACTAGTAAATGGTCAGTGGTATTTGTCTAGAATACTCACCAATCTGGTGTAGACCCAAGCGCTGGACACTCCTTAGGAACGGGAAATATGTGAGTTTTTGCATATCGACTACCATTTCTATATATTATGTTATAAGACTTTGCGATTATTCATATTCTTTTAATTTTGTCAAAATAATCAGCAATTTGCCACAATGTGTGGGTTTGGCTTAGCATCAAAACTTATCTATGTCTTAGGTTAGCGTTATGAGGGGGATTCTAGACTTCTTAATCTATACCAGATCGAGGGTGCGGGTACCGAATGAGCCTCACTGCGTACGACTGAATTGTTATACCTAATAAATACCGGTTCTGAATTTTTTCTAAGGTGTTTTTTTCTTCTGCACCGAATTACCGAATTGCTGTATTATTCATTCCATCCCGACCTTCCCTTCAATCGTTCTCTCTCATTCTCTGAATTAAAAAGTATTTTGGGTTGCATACACAACGTTAAGCTCTTTTCATTTCCCTAAATTGTCACAGCATATTGGGCATGGGTGGGTTTTCAGTTTAGGTTTGAAAATTTAAAACAGGATGTAATAGTACTTTTTCAACTCTGATTAATGGAATTCTATGAAAAATACTATCAACAGTCTTTATATCTTCACCAATTTGATGACAGTTCCTATTGGCTTCTCTTTCATTTGAAATATAATTGACTTCAATATTTGAAATCGAATAGAATCGAAGTTCGTTGAGATTCAGAATCTAATTAGAAATACGTTGTACGTTGTACGTTGTACGTTGTTGCTATTCGATATATGTGAGGTTGTATCATCCCTTTAATTCAGGTTTTATTCGATTGTTAATTGCTTAGCAGATTTGAAAAGATTTAAGCCCCATAACAGTTATATTTTAACCTCCTTTTCCATTGTGTGCAAATTATAATTTGTAGATGAACAATCCAGCAATCAATGCAGAAATTGATAGGTGTGTATCTTATATCATCGTGTAGCACCTTTCGGATGCTCATTTCAAAATGACAGGTGACAAGTCTGTTAAGGTTTGTAATAAGTGAACCGTTTGAACAAACGGTAAGTCCTCAACGTAATATTGAGCCCACCTAAATATCACATAGCATGTGGTATCTCAAATTTCTAATGTGTCCATAATAATACTCACGTTTCCTAGTACAAGCGAGTTAACAGGAACATGAACTGCGCAGAACGAAGCCAAAGCTGAAGGGACTTTTGGTTTTAGTTGTTCCACTTCTTTGACATTCATCTTCATAATATATAAAGCAAGAAGTAAACCATGTTTCCATGTCCATAGCTCTACCTCAGGTACTAAGTCAAGTTAATGAAGTGAATATATATAAATATACAATTGTGTTCTGTGGTCAAGCTGTTCACTGCGCCCTCTACGCTTCTAGCTCTATGCGAACTACCTTCTATGTTCTCTTGGCCTCAGCCTTCAATAACATCTACTCTTTCCTTTTGAACTGAACTGTCAAGACTCCTCAAAACATCTCATGTTTCATAATCAAACCTTCAACAACTGCCATTTTAATTCAACTTATCTCGATTTAAACACTGAAACTAATCTTCAAAGGACCTGTTAAAAAGATTTATTCGTCGTGATGAGCTAACGAAGCATCGGAAGAATGTTCCGATGAGATGAAAACTGAAAAACTGCTTTATCGTCCGGATAATGAAGCGAAGGATTATAGAACTTCCCAGAAAATTACTATGGTATCGAGCTTGGCTCCGTTTGGGTATTAAAACAGGAATCTCTCCAGCCTGATGTGGATGGAGGCAGATAGCACTGGGGATTCGGATTAAAGAGCTCTATATACAGTGCGCGTCAAAATTATGGAACAAATTTATTTTCTCAGAAGAAGATATTTGACGACAAAATCCAGGTCAATTCTTGTTTCACTTTTACCATATTTTTATGTATTTTTGAAGGATTTTTGTTGCACCCTGTGCCATCCCCATAAACCCACTTTTTGGCAAGGTCTTTGTATCTTCTTTACAGACGTGCAGACATTTTCAAAAAAAACTTTTTATTTGAAAAATTAGGTACTTCAAAGAGGTTTTCAGTATGTGCACTTTGTTATGGCTCATTTACTTTGAGACGATGGTACCTGATGAAATTTGTCACCGAATGAAAGTCGACTATACAGTTTCGTTCATGCACAACTCTCAACCCCCTCACGAACAAGGGTTCGTAGGGGTTGAAAGTTGTGCAACAAAACTGTAATGGTCGACTTTCATTCGATGACAAATTTCATAAGGTACCATCGTCTCAAAGTAAATGAGCCAAGACAAAGTGCACATACTGAACACCTTTTTTAACTTATTTTTCAAAAAAAAATATTTCTTGAAAATTTCTGCACGCCTGTGAAGAAAATACAAGGACCTTGCCAAAAAGTACCACATGGCCTACTTTCTCTATTCAAAAAATTTAGAGGGTTTATGGGGATGGCAGATGGTGCAACAAAAATCCTTCAAAAATACATATAAATTTGGTAAAAGTGAAACAAAAATTGACCTGATTCAGGATTTTGTTGCCCAATATTTCTCTTCTGTGAAAATGAATTTGTTCCATAATTTTGAGGAGCACACCATGTTTTTCACATCATGGTGTGTATAATGAATATTATACACTCCATGCATAGATTTTAGCTACTTTTTGTGCGAGGGAGATTCGGGTATTTGGGTAATCGGAGATTCTTCCCTATTGGACGACGACGATCACGTGATCCTCGTCAGCCAATAGGGTGAATCTCTCGACCAATAGGATGAATCCCCGATTACCCAAATACCCAAATTTCCCTCGTACAAAAGGCCCCTTTATTGACAATCATCCGAACGTGAAACGTCATTTCTTCTTATATTTCGTCCTTCAAGGTATCTGAACAATTCCTCCAACCTTTTTAATCAAGTTTATAGCACTTTCAACTGAGTGGAGTAATGAATGGACGAATGCATCAATTTTCCGATACAACACTAAATTGAGCAAACTAATAAATATGCTATCTTTGGACGTCACTCAATATTGAGAGTTGTCTGAGGAGAAAACAAGGTGCCCATCGTCGATTAGAAGGTAAATATTTACTTGATTTACGTGACCTTATTCCGAAGCATACCACATCGACTGAAAACATTGAAAAAATCCTCGTAATTATTATATTCAGACAATATGAATTTATGTTTACATTCCAATAAATGCAGGTGGAAAAATTGAATTATGGGTAGTTGGATATTTTCATGTTTGGTGATAATTATAGGATTATTCATATTTTTGGAATAACAGAGAGTTCCAACAATATTTTCAGAGTTCTGGGGTTAATATTTACTATTGTTGAATATATGTGGGAATGGGTTCAGAGGTTTCAAAACTGCGCGATGCAGAGGAACTTTATATCTCAATATCTGTACATCAGTTCTTCCATAAATTTTACACTTACATTTTTTTATGCAGTTTCATACTATACTATGGACAATTTTCGTTCTCAAGATGAACAAACATATAATGGGTTTTCCAATGAGAGGTGTTATTTTGAATAGCCCGCTATTTCGGTAGATGTCACTTTTGAAGCTGTCATTATTTGACATTTGACAAGTAGAAACAACGCATTGAAATTATTAAAATTCACTATAAAAATGGTGAAAATTTGGCAGAGACGGTTCGTAAAACTCGAACATTTTTGGGTCGTCGTGAAGCACCTTGTCGGACCGCAATGAAGAAATTGGTGGAAAAATTCGAGCTGTTGGGATGTGAAGCATAAAACCCGTGCACGTCGCTCAAGAACAGCCGAGAATATTGCTGCTGTAGCCGAAAGTGTTGAAGAAATCGCAGGTTTGTCTATTCCTCGTCTTTCTTTGGAATCAGGCATTCCACAAACGTCATTACACCGTATTTTGCATAAAGATTTGGTTCTTAAGGCTTATAAAGTTTAGTTAACACAATTACTCAAGCCGGCCGATCATCAACAACGTCTTTGCTGATGGGGTCGTTGAAATGCATGAAAATGATCCGAAATTCGATCGAAAAATCATCTTGAATGATGAGGCACATTTCCACCTCGGTGGCTTCGTCAACAAGGAAAATTGTCGCATCTGGGGCTCGGAAAACCCGAGAGTTATTGTTGAAAAGCCTGTCTATCCTCAACGTGTGACTGTTTAGTGCGGTTTTTGGTCCGGCGGAGTTATTGGACCTTACTTCCTAGAAAATGAGGCTGGTGCAACAGTTACGGTGAATGGATTGCGCTATGGAGAGATGATTAATGATTTTTTATGGCCGGAATTGGATGGTATTGATCTGGACAACGTTTACTTTCAACAAGACGACGCTACATGCCACACAAGCAACGAAACCATTGATCTTTTGCGGGAAAAGTTTTCAGACCGTGTTATCTCCCAAAGAAGTGATCACAATTGGCCACCGAGATCTTGTGATTTAACACCTTGCGACTTCTTCCTTCGGGGCCACATGAAAGAGAAGATCTACGCCAATAGCCCAGCGTCGATTCAAGACCTCAAAGATGGAATTCGTGAGGCCATCAAAGAAATAGGGTAGCAACTTTGCGATTTGGTTATGGAAAATTCCATTAGAAGGATATGGTCCTGTAAGCGTGGTCGTGGTGGTCATTTGCCTGATGTTATTTTCCACTATTACCGGCATAGTTTCTTCTTCATAATGAAATAAACATTCGATCATTTATATTGAAAAATGGCATTTCTATTTGAATTTCAAAATACCACCGCTTGTTGGAAAACCCTTTACCTTCACCTCAAACTTACACAACATCCATTACCACACCGGGATTCGAAGCCAACACCTTCAGCAATCAATCAATCAATCTCTCAATCAACTAGGCTACCGTGTTAATCATTCTTTTTTCTCTCTTAGATCTTCTCCATAGAAAAAAGGATCTAGACGAAAATCCATAGATTTTCAAGTATCAGAACCATAGACATATTAAACTCTCGTGACACGGCGTGCGAATCCATTTCTGAAGAGTCGAATGGGGATAAGGAAGCGAGTGAGAGGTCCGAGAGAGCTACACGATACAAATATCCGGTATTCTATAGTGCATGGAGAGTGGGATGAAGAATTATCTCACTTACACAATATGACGCCGAGCTATAGATAAAGTCAAGCTTTTACTTAGGAAATCTCCGAGGAAATGACTTCTTCTTGGTAGATTAGATTACACTGAAGTTTTGAAGATTGATGATGAATGTGATTATTACTCCTAGATGAATATTCGAAGTTATCATGAATCATGAATCAATAGCAATATTTGATAAATGACTCTTTTTCTTTCAAATTCTTCTGTGTCGCTTGTTTCAGGACAGTATTCTTAGCTCCAAATGATTTTTTCCTAAGCAGCGTACAAGCACGCGAGCTGAGCAGCTTCCGGAGCACTTTAATTGGGCTGCCTCACAAGTATATAGGGTATTTTGAGCAGCTCACGAGCCATTCAACAACGTCCAAACTCGCGGAGAAGTCGAATCAAATTGCCTCGGAAGTCGCTCAGCTCGCGTATCTGTACGCAACTTTTGAATTCTGTGCATTGAATGGTCTAAAACGATTAGAATGCACTAAATAGTGAAGAAACCTGTGCGGAATTCATTTCTGCGCTCGGATTCATAGCAATTATACATTCATTCAATTTTTTAACGCTCTTTCCAAATTACTGTATACTACTTTCGTTTTATTTCTCCTCGTACAGAGGGGGGGTTTTCCTGAATTTGGGTCATTAATGCAAATGCAAATTTGAACATAATTATTATGGGTTTGTTTCATCATTTTCCCAAATTATCTTCAGAAAATAGTCAAAATCTGGTTTCAAAATTGGGGTTTCCGTTTGCCATTTGTCAGTAATATGACAGTATGACAGTCTGTGCTCTTCTTTTTCGGTTCTTTGGTGGTTGTCTTCTACCCTAACCAGATCGAAGTATAGCTGTTTTCCTAAGCAAAGTAACACATTTGACGTCCTTTTCTTTCCGAGAAAGCTGAATTCGACGTTGCCATATCGTGAACTCATGACAAATCCCTTTAAATGCAAATCCCCGTTTTTAGTTTTCAGTTTTAGGTGATCAAAAATTTAAAAAAAAAATAATATTGAAATTATATGTTTGAAATGTGATGTTCTGAAGGTTTTTCATGAAAATTACTGCATTTTCGTTTAAAGGAAAATCCCCATTAATGGTAGAACACGAATTTACCATTATTCTTCACCAGTGAACCCAGTTTGAAATGAAGGAAATAAAATTATATTTAAAAAGCCTACGAAAACACAAGAATAAACGAAAATTATATCTTCTATTAAGTCTTTATGTTCAAATTCAGAATGAAATGACACGAAATCTGCTTTGAAATACTTCAGAAACACAAATTTAACTTGCAAAACTTTTGGAAAAAAAAATTCCAAACATAGACTTATAATTATAGTCTATGGCTTCAAACTGATCTGTCTTATTTTTGCCGTATTCTATGGTTTTGCTCACCCTAGTTGCATCATTGTCAGCCTGCTTCTTCTCTCTCTAAGCCATGTCCATAAAGTTCTATAAGTCTATGGTCAGAACAAAGAGAAAAGGTGAAATAAAAGAATTCGTGAACATGTCGCAACAGGTGAAGTAGCTCCAGACCTGGCCTACTTCTACTGTACCCAATAGATTCCCGTTATCACGAAGGAATCCTCATGTAATTACTTTTACTCATCCCAGCTCCTGACGTTTAATACACATCGGATGAGTTTCGCTCCACTGAATACAACTTTAATACAAACTGAGGTAATAGATTGCTGTTCGGGGACTTCCTGACTTATCCTGAGAACAAGTGACTGTGGAACTTTGCAGGAAGTATTCATATTGGAACTGTTGAGTTAGTATCTCGATTCCACAACCGATATTTGATATACACATAACGTTTCATCATGTTCTACCAATATAAATTGCGTTTCAAATTGCGATTTTTTGAGAATAAATAAAACACATAAGTCGCAATCATTCTCGAAAACTTGTTATTGGTAATTGAAGTATCAGTTATGACATTTATATACGAAAAATATATATATATATATATATATATAAAATATATAATATCTGTCAAATGGCCTCCTTTTGCAGCTCTACAGACATCCACTCTCTTTTTAAAATTTTCAATGACATTTTGACATAATTGAGGCTTTATCTCACTGATGACACGAATAATTTCATCCTTTGATTCAGGAATCGATTGTGGATTATTCTTATAGACCTGGCTTTCCAACCAAAAAACCTCAAAGAAAATAGTCCATCGGTGTCAAATCACATGATCTTGGTGGCCAATTGACATCACCGTTTCTGAAGATTATTCGTCCCGGTTGGCAACTTGGACCGAAGTCGTCTATTGCAGCTCGTTAATGTACTCGCACCTTACAATGAATGAAAGTATCTGTGATCCATCAAGACCTTCTTTGGGAGTAACGGAAAATTATGAAGTAGCCTAACACGAAGCATAAACACGACCCAATTATATGTGAATAGGATTGGGAGCAGAACACTGGGCAGAATATTTTCACCTATTTGTGCCCAAAGCACTTTGCAATGTGAGCCTTTAGCTAAGTTGATAAATGCTCGTCACTGTTGGGTCCAAAATTGACCGAATTGTGTCTGGGGGAGCGTAAGGACACAGGAACAAATGCTACACACACTCTATGTAAGACCTCGCACAAGTAGCTCCTCAGGGGATTTCTTGAAACCTACGATGAAAATATCAAGTAATCCTTTTGAAACACCATCCCCCAGACATTTTGCAGGTAATATTTGCACTTCAAAGAGTTTGCTTCAATGGGGGTTTTTCCTTTGAACGAAACTGCAGTAATATTCATGAAAAACCTTTAGAACATCACATTTCAATATTTTATTTTAAAAAAAATGTTTGATCCCCTAAAACTGATGAATAAAAATGGGTATTTGCACGAGTGCACGATATGGCAACGTCGAATTCAGCTTTCTCGGAAAGAAAAGGACGTCAAATGTGTTACTTTGCTCTGGAAAACAGAGATAGCTATACTTCGATCTGGTTAGAGTAGAGAACAACGACCAAGGAATAGAAAAAGAAGAGCACAAACTGTCATACTGTCATATTACTGACAAATCGCAAACGGAAATTGTTTGGTTCTATTGACAAAGAACACGTGTGTACCACAGAATAGGAATAAATATTTCATTATTCTATAGCAGAAAAAGCTATTCTACCAAACACCGTTGTCACTTCGTGCATGCCTGGCAAATCCAAAATCCCAATTTTTTAATCTGGTTTTTGAATACTTTCTGAAGGTAATTTGGGAAAACGATGAATCAAACCCATAATAATTATGTTCAAATTTACATTTGCAGTAATAATCAAAATTCAGGAAAAATCCCCATTCGGGTGGCTCCCTTTGAATGTTCGCAACTGGAAGTATCTAAATATCTTCATACAGCGAATTCAAGGTACGAAATATATCTAAAATAGTAGTAGACGAGAAATAAACGCTCAAAAGAGTTCCAAAAATGTTAAATCTAATATTAGTTGCGAACTCGATTATGTTTAAGGGTCTTTTTCAACGACATGGGCAGCAGAGTGCTTAAAAGTTTTTTTTGCGGATCGATATCCATTTTCAATGCAAGGCAGAAGTTCTGTACTTGAATTCAACGCTATTTGAGAATCACTCTTTCGGAAAGTTGACAGTTTGACAGCTAACAGGCATGGAGCAGCATGGATATTTACTTAGGAAAGGCAGGATTATATTTTAAGGAAAAAATCTATAATGAAGTTCTGTTATAGTGGTTCTTTTTACTGCACTTCCTTCGCAGCTAGCGGAGCCAAACCATTGAATTGATGTGCTAGTAATTTTTCATCACAGCTTTTAAAAGATTAATTTATCTATTCGGCTTTGTTTTGGTGGTTCGATTCAGAAATATTTCAGGACACTCTCAAATCTGCGCAGAACTGATATGCTGTATGAATTTGATTCCGATCCATCCCAGAACTTTCCTGAAAATTAATGCAGCGAACAAAAATCAAGATACAAAATTATGCGAGCGCCCTAACGGTTGAATTCAGAATTTTTCCAAACGGCCTACCGCGAGCACAACAACTTCCGAAAGAAACAACTTAGAAAATTAGTGAATGGGAAAATTTTCCCAATGATTCTGCAGATTCACACATTAAAAAATTCATTTTCCCAATATTTCTAAAAAAAAACAGATTAGAAAAAGTTTGAAATTTTTTTTCAAATTGTTCTAATGACACGAACATCACGAAATTTCGCACAAAATTGTCCTTCGGCATCTTCAAACTGGTTACCGAGTTTTATCATGATTGAATCAGTTTTCCTCGAGTTATACCGAAAAAAACAACGATATTGAGAAAAAAAAAGAAATTTTACATATTTTTTCCCAGCATCTCCGAAAATATTATTTAATCAGATGAATTTTGTACACTGCTATCAAATATTGAGCCCAAGGTCTGAGCAAATTTTTTATCGAATATGATTAATTGTTTCTGAAAAAAAATTTTCAATGAATATTTTGAAGAATTTTTTTCAATTAAGTGATCATACGATCCCAACGAAATTTTGCTGAAAGTAGCCTAGTATGCATCAACTAATTGCCAAGTGTCAATCTAACAGCTCCAGCAGTTCCTGAAATACCAGGGAAATAACCTCGAAATTTCAAATGGCTGTAAATCCAAACCATTCGATCGATTCGGCCCATTAACGAACTTGAACGCGGCATTCCGATGCGCGAACTACCCTAGAAGTTTCAAGTCGCCAGCTTGCTCCGTTCGACAGTTATCGGGTCCACGGCCGGTCGGACGGGCAGAATCGATTTCGACGCCAGATTTGTCATCAGTGAGTCCAACCTAGTCGATTGAGATCGTTTTGGGCTCAAAATTACAGACATTTGGACGAAACGATACCTAAAGGTTATGCACCCAGTCTAAACGTTATTTTTGCGCGCATGTTCTAGGGGAACAGTGTGCTATCGTTTTGTCTGAATGTCTGTAATTTTCGATGATTGAGCCGAAAATGGTCTCAAACGCCTAGATTGGACTCACTGATGACGAATCCGGTGTCAAAATCGATTCTGTCCGGCAAGCCGTGGACACGATAACTGTCGAACGGAGTGCGCTAGCAACTTGAAACTTTCAGAATAGGTCGCGCGTTGGAATGCCGCGGTTAAGTTCGTTAATGGGCCAAAACGGTCAAATAGTCTCGGAGTTACAGCCACTTGGAATTTTGAAGGTATTTATTTTTTATTTCAGGAACTATTTGAGCGATTGAATTCAAACTTGGCAATTGGGTGGGGTATAACGACGCGCAACTTTGAGCAGAATTTTGTCAGGATAATACTGTCAGTAAATTTTAAAAAAAATGTTTTCACAAATTTTTCTCCAAATATTTTTTTTTTCGAAAATCGTTCATCATATCCAGAAAAAAATTCCACTTGGACTTTGAGCTTCATAGGTTTCGGAGATATCGGGAAAAAATATTTCCGATTTCGAGGTTTTTTTCTAGATATCGTTGCTTTTTTTGGTATAACTCGAAAAATACTGATTCAATCCTGATAAAACTTCGCAGCTGAATTGAAGATGCTGAAAGACAACTTTGTGCAATATTTCGTGATGATCGTGTCATTAGAACAATTTGAAAAAAAAATTTGTGTAATTTTGTCATCATATCATCCTCATTAAATTCTGTATGAACCTTCGAACTGTAATTTTTCGATGAAGTACTGGAAGTACTGGCCGAGCGTAAACACAATATCTTCCGAAAGAAACAACCTAGAAACTCGATATTTGTAAAGAAGGTTTGCGGCTTAATTACGAAGGTCGAATTCTTGAATGGGTGAAATCCGCCCCTTGATTCCGTAGATATACCCATTCAAAATTTTATTTTCCCAATATTTCCCAAAATACAGATTGGATCGAATTAAAATCCAGTAATTTATCGAAAAAAAATCTTGAAAAGCACTGCCATGAAGGCAGCAGCTTTCGCGCGCAAGTTCAAATTCGTTACCGAAGCGGTCATCTACATTGAACATGCGCGCAAAAGCTGCTGCCTTCACGGCAGTGCTTTTCTAGATTTTTGAATCTTGCAATGTACATATAATCATTCATCTATTCACACAGTACGTCATACAATTCTTATTCAATCAAACACCACAAACATACTATATACCCAACTTTCACAACATGACCTCGTCGGGATTCGAACCCGGTACCTCTAGTATCCTAGACAATGTCTCCAACCTCTAGGCTACCGAGATATAGTCATCCTGTTGACAATTAATGAAGTTCTCAAAGATACTCTTCTGAATATATACCGCTTCTGATGTCAATGATTATACTCCGTTTCATTTTCGGAAAAACAGACTCCTCTATTTCTATCTGCTGCATATTGCCGGATGCTGTCTCCCAGATGCGCATCAACAGGTGGCAGACGCTGCAACCCAGGACCTGATGTGGTAAATCATTCTGCACTCGTTGACAGGGCGATAACTCACAATGCTTGCTTGAAATCCCTGTTATTCCGCTAGAAATTGGCATAGAAACGACGATTCACGGTTGTGTCGATTTTCGATAACCGGAATATGGGGGTTAGCTCTTCTCCATGAAAAAGGTAGGGGTGAGTGGAATTGACAGCTGGGAACTGGGATGTCTTGCGGCATGGATGAAGGGATGTGTCAAAGAAAAAGCTTTGAATTCTTCATACCTTATCATAGTTTAATTGGAACCGGAATAATTCGAAGCTTGCATGGATAGTATCTATTCTACAGGGTTTCTCAGAAAAAAGTGACCCCTTCTCTAGAATAGATAGGAAACTGAAAAATAATTGGGGTCTGCTCTTTGAAAAATTTGAGTTACGCCATCCGTTTCGAAAAAAAAAACTTTTACGCGCTTGTTCACATCGCGAAATGGTGACTTGGAAATTTCAGTGAAATTTCAATGAAATATAAAAATTTCCAAAAGAAAAAAATTTTTTTTTTATTTTTCCATGGATAATTCTTCTTATTGACACACTTCATCTTCCAACCAAGTTTCATCTCGATCTGAAAGATATTTTTCGAGTTATTGAAAAATCAAAATTTCAAATGGCTGTAGCACAAAAACCATTCGGCAGATTTGGCCCATTAACGAACGTACCCGAGATATTCAGGATCTTAACCTAACCTGAAAATTTCGAGACTCTTCCTTCCTTTCGAAAGTTACAGCGCACACGGACGGCCGGACGGACAGAATCAATTTTGACCACGGCTTCTTCATCAGTGAGTCCAACCTAGTCGTTTGAGACCAATTTCGGCTCAAAATTCGAAAATTACAGACATCGTGACGAAATGATAACACGCTGTTCCCCAGAACAAGCGCGTTAAAATATACACAAGAAGAGTAAGCCCTAAATGCCAATTTTTCAACATGTATCCGTGATATCGATGAGGTATTATTTACGCGATAAAAATGTTAATTCACATAATGTATATTAATTAATGAAAATGATTATCAATAACTTCATCCTCACTTTATATCAGCATCAGTTATTAATTCCAGTCGAAATACTCCGAAAACGGTAGACAGTATCGAATTTCACCTTTTTTGTGTCAAATCAATCTTACCTTAAACCAAAATGCAGTAATTTTCATGAAAAACCTTCAGAACATCACATTTCAAATATATAATTTCAATATTATCTTTTTGAAGAAATGTTTGATCGCCTAAAACCGAAAAATAAAAATGGGGATTTGCATTTAAAGGGATTTGTCTTGAGTGCACGATACGGCAACGTCGAATTCAGCTTTCTCGGAAAGGAAAGGACGTCAAATGTGTTACTTTGCTCAGGAAAACAGAGATAGCTATACTTCGATCTGGTTAGAGTAGAAGACAACGACCAAGGAATAGAAAGAGAAGAGCACAGACTGTCATACTGTCATATTACTGACAAATTGCAAACGGAAATTGTTTGGTTATATTGACAAAGAACACGTGTGTGCCACAGAATAGGAATAAATATTTCATTATTCTATAGCAGAAAAAACTATTCTACTAAACACCGTTGTCACTTCGTGCATGCCTGGCAAATCCCAAACCCCAATTTTGAAATCTTATTTTGAATACTTTCTGAAGGTAATTTGGGAAAATGATGAATCAAACCCATAATAATTATGTTCAAATTTGCATGTGCAGTAATAACCCAAATTCATGACAAACCCCCATTCCACTTGGTATAAACCGTGTTACTAGCGTCCGCTATGAGAGTCAGATATGAAGATGAATTCTTAGGACGTATCAGCTTCCAAACACAATTCAATACATGTTGCCAGTAGTTTCGGAAAAATCGTAAAAAATAAGTATAATTTTACGCGCTTGTTCCAGGGAACAGCGCGTTATCATTTCGTCACGATGTCTGTAATTTTCGAATTTTGAGCCGAAAATGGTCTTAAAACGATTGGGTTGAACAATCTGTAGAAGAATCCGTGGTCAAATTCAATTATGTTTGTCCGTCCGGCAGTCCACCCGTCCGTCCGTCCGTATGTGCTCTAACTTCCAAAGGAAAAGACTTAGCGACTTGACATTATCAGATAAGATTTGGAGTCCAAATATCTCGGCTCACTACGTTAATGAGTAGAATCGGTTGAATTGTTTCGGAGTTAGGCCTATTTGAAATTTTGAGGTTGATTCCTCAATATCTCATAAAGTATTGACTCGATCAAATTGAAATTTCGTGGACAGTTTTAGAATACCAACGCGCAATTAAGAGCAAAATTTAGTGTGGGTCCAATCGTAAGAAAATTTTAAGAAAAAATATTCGTAAATCCGTAAAATTTTTTGATGAAATTTTTTCTCTGAAAATATTGATTAGATTACGATGGCATTCGGCACAAAGCTCAGAGTCAGTATTTAGCAACAATTCTTTAAATTTCAATTCGATCCCATATTCACTTTCGTATATATAAGGAAAAAAATTGTACCAAATTTCGTTGTTATTTGAATTTTAAAATTATTTCCGCAATATCTCAAGAAAAACAAATGCAAATCAGATCGAAACTTCGTAATCAGTTGGAGATTACCAACTCGCAACTAAGTGCAAAATTCCGTATTGATCTGATTGTTAGAATTTGAACAAGGGTGTAAAAGCTCCTGTCCTCACGTCAGTGCTTTTCTAGATTTTTTAATGCTTGTAATGTTTCAGAGTCTAACGGCAGGTTCCACAAAACTTTGTTTGCCCGATCGAGGGCTTGATTGTCAGTCAACAGTAAATTCTGTGCTCGATTTCAGTTCATTTTCAACCCAACCATCGAATGCAAACTTTAATCAACGAGTTGTTTTTGTATTTCAATAGCATTTGTCACATAAAGAAAATAATCATGCAAAATCCTTCCAAAATATCATTCAACGGATAACTAGAGCCAGCCTACATATGTTAATTTTTTCGATTAAAACAGTTATCCGTTCCATATATCAATGTTTTTTCAGTCGTCCTCTCTGAAACGACAGCTCAGGTGACACGCTCTTTGTGAAAGCGAATTTTCACCTGACCAAAACTAAGTTGAATGCGATATTGAAAAAATTCAATTTCACGTTGTACACGACATAATTTCCGGTCTCCAAGCTTTTTATTATTAGGTTCGTTCCTGAAGTCGTTCAATTTGACGTTCCCCCTTTTTGGTTCGTTTCAATTTCGCCTTTATGTTATGATCGGTCCTTCTGATTGATGTGTGAAAGGTCGGAAGGTTCAATCAAATACGAAGTAATCGAGGTGAAGGTTTAGATGAGTTTCTCGATGGAAAAAGAATGAAAGAACTTGCTTGAATTTTTTGAGAATTAAGGATTAAAAAAATTTAGAAAAGCACTGACGGGAAGTCAGCTGCTTTTACGCGCTTGTTCACACTGCGAAATGGTGAAATTTTAATGAAATATAAAAATTTAAAAAAATGACAATTTTTTTCGAATTTTTCCATGGATAATTCTCCTTATTGACAATGTTTACTTCCAACCAAGTTTCATTCCGATCAGATAAATATTTTTCGAGTTATTGAAAAATCGAAATTTCAAATGGCTGTAGCACAAAAACCATTCGGCAGATTCAGTCCATTAACGAACATAACCGAGATATTCAGGATCTTAACCTAACCTGAAAATTTCAAGACTCTAGGTCTTTTCTTTCGAGAGTTACAGCGCTCACGGCCGGCCAGACGGACAGAATCAATTTCGACCCCGGATTCTTCATCAGTGAGTCCAACCTAGTCGTTTGAGACCAATGTCGGCTCAAAATTCGATAATTACAGACATCGTGACGAAATGATAACGCGCTGTTCCCCAGAACAAGCGCGTAAAAATTATTGAATTGAATGAATTGATCAAGATGAGCGAGACTACATCTACTACTGCCAAGACGGATGGTAGTCAAATCTCGTGATGTTACCTATTATTTTTGTTTTTATAAATTCGCAGTAGGTTAGCATAGATGAAGCTTGAGTCATTCGTGTCAGACTTTTGGTTAACCGTGTCATTAATTTCAATTTACAAGGTGTTATATTTCAAAAATCGATAAAATAAAATAAGATGATTATCGAAAAAATGTTTTTTTACTATTAATTACTTGGAAATTCATTCCTTGTAAATAATGTCGACTAAATGTTTTCCCTGGCGTTCGCGACATTCATTCAATCTAACAATGAAATTTCTGATGACGGATTGGTCGGTAGGCTCCGTGATGACTACCATTTCGTGGCCCATATTTTGTTTTTACTGGTCCAGGGAAGTTGGAGCATTAATGTAGACTTTAGATTTACGGACACCCCCCAGGAAAAAGTCCATAGTAGTCAAATCAGGACTGCGTGGCGGCCAATTCATGTCACCTCTTCTTGATTTTAATTTGCCAGGAAAAAGTTCACGAACTCGTGGCAGAGACCTATTGGACGTGTGTGACGCTGCTCCATTCTGCTGGAACCATGTTCTTTGATTATAGCCAGGAAAGTTTTGCAGTTCAGGCAACAGAAACTGCCTAATGCTCTGAATTTACCGTAAGAGCACGTCCCCTTTCATCTTCAAAAAAGTATGGACCGATAATTCCTCGCGATGACATTGCAGCACATAAGGTCGCTTTCAGCGAATGACGAGGTTTCTGATGCTTACATTTGGGATTCGTTGCACTCCACTAGCGACAGTTTGCTTGTTCACGTGCCCCTTGAGATGAAAATGAGCTTCATCGGAGAATAAGATGTTGAAAATTCGTAAGCGCTGAATTGCTTTGTTTACGAATTTTAGCCTCTGAATGGTATCCTGGGGTTTAAGTTCTTGCACCAATTGAATTTTATAGGAGTGCAGCTTTAGATCTTTGTGTAAAATGCGGTGTAGCGATGATCTATGCACGTTCAAAGCAAAGGCATGCTTCCGAATGGAGAGGTCTGGATCATCAGGAACAGACTGATTAGTCTGTTCCACGTTCTCTTCCGTTCTCGTTTACCTATGTCGCCCGGATTTTGGTTCACCATGTGTTGAACCGGTCTCCTCAAACTTCTTAGCCCAATTCCGAATGAGAGGAATGCTTGGTGCATCATTTAAGTGACGTAAACTTCGAACATTGCAGAAAATTCTTCGCACAATAGTCGCAGAAATACCGTTTTTGTAAAATTCGCGCACGCACAACATGCGGGTCCGCTCCTGCGAATGGCTTCATGGTAACTTAATTCCAAAGAGCCAGGCTGCCGATGAACATAACCCTCGTGCCCGTCAGATGCCTGGCGTTCACACAGTAAGCTAAACAAATATAAAATTTCTGTTGAGAATGACGAAATGTCTACTTAGTTGAAAAGAACAGTGTTTTTTTCCTGGAGAATGTTGAAAAAACCCTTTCGGGACAATCTTCCTTTATGGGCAATTCAACAAGTTTGCCAGAAGTTCTATACCACCTTAGTTCATTTCTTATCTAATGTTCGTCAATACACGACGAGGAATTTTGACATATAATATAGAAAGGATGCTACTGATGGTTCTGAATCGGAAGGTGAAGATAAAACACAGTGTCTAGTATTTTTTTTGTATCATATTTTATTATGTTACAATTTTCCTAAGTCTTTGACTTCTATCATAGCAGTTGATACTGAATCTATTCATTTGAGAACATTTCCGGCTCAAAATTCGAAACGAACAGATATTTAGAGGAAACGATAGCACGCTGTTCTCCAGAAAATGTGCGCAAAAATTTTTGAATGTCGCAAAGGAATATGATGAAAAGTAGTACTTGTACAGGGATTGAGAAAGATAATCTGAAGAGCTGTAGAAATCCACTCCCTGGGGTAAAAAGAGAATTATATCAGACTCCAGTTTCACAAAAAAACTTCGCCTCTTCATTATATGAAGACGAATGGTTGGGACTGACACCAGCAAACTTTCGCATGAAAGAATTCGAGACCAAAAACTGAAAACTGATTAATCCAATCCGTCCGAAACGTCGTTTTGTTAATAATCAATGAGTGGAAAAGTGCAGAAGCTTTTTCTTCAAGTTTGAAAGCCGCACCCGCGAAACTCCGATCTGTGTTTCAGCTGTAATTCTTCGTAATCTGCGACTGAAAGAGTTGAAACTTTCCAAGGAGTTCGCTCGAACTTTTTAAGGTTAGGTTTTTGTGCATAACTCCGGTCATTAAGGGATCAGGAGATTCCGGAACTTTCATATATTTCGAGTTTTCGTATTTATGGTGTTAAGAACGGATTTAGGACTGTGGAGTACTTCGTATCCAACTTAAGAATATGTAGAGAGTGTCCAAAAATCTACACCAAATTTTAGTTGGCTCTATTTGTCCAGTGAACTATTGACAACACTGAAATAAAATCACTAGTGACTTGAAATTTTCATGGTAGGTAGCGCCTCAAAATGCAACATTCGTTAATAGGCCAAATCAGCCACAAAGTTCCGGAGTTATCCCCGCTTGAATGGAGGTTTTTCCTTTAAACGAAAATGCAGTAATTTTCATGAAAAACCTTTAGAACCTCACATTTAAAACATATAATTTCAATATTATATTTTCAAAAAAATGTTTGATCACCTAAAACTGGAAAATAAAAATGGGGATTTGCATTTAAAGGGATTTGTCATGAGTGCACGATATGGCAACGTCGCATTCAGCTTTCTCGGAAAGAAAAGGACGTCAAATGTGTTACTCTGCTTAGTAAAACAGAGATAGCTATACTTCGATCTGGTTAGAGTAGAAGACAACGACCAAGGAATAGAAAAAGAAGAGCACAGACTGTCATACTGTCATATTACTGACAAATCGCAAACGGAAATTGTTTGGTTATATTGACAAAGAACAAGTGTGTACCACAGAATAGGAATAAATATTTCATTATTCTATAGCAGAAAAAGCTATTCTACCTAGTTTGAAGAGCCTATGCGTCCTTCACGGATATTAATATTATATTATAAGTAACGTGAATATCAACATGACTAATTCCTCTTGAAATTAACGTTCCCAAGTGGTTGGAAATTTTAAAATTTTTTGGGTTGGCAACTCTGTCTCTCGTTGAAGAAAAATGTCAATTCTACTTCGCAGATTAACAAGCACATTAAATATTTTCAATAGGGCACATTGATGTGAAATCAGGAGCTTTTACGTTCAAAGTTATGTCCAAAGCGGCCACCCATCCAGCCATCAAGCTCTTCCAATACAGCTTGACTTGACCTTTGTGCGTTTTCCAAACATATGATCCTCACGAAATTTTGCCTTAGAACTAACAAAGTCCTTTATTTATCTTGTAAATCGTACATTCTACGTTATGGCGTTATTATCGATCATTTCAATCCCCACATTAACCACCCGATTGTTCTGAAGTACCCACACCATATAACCAACCTTTTGACTCCACACGACAGACATCCCTGAAGTGGTTTCCGGGTAGAATTGCCGTATTGATCGTAGGTTTATCGCTAGTCCTCAAGTTCGTGCACAATGCCGTTACGTAGCCGTGAAAACTGTGGTTTAATAATTAACTTCACAAACATCAATTAGCAATTTGATTAGGTATCACCAGCAACGCGGATTTATCGCAGAACATAAATCTTTTCCATTACACGCATCTCTATTGAGGCCTCTCAACATCGACTGAGATATCGCAGGTAATAAACAATGTGGATACGAGTATTATAGAGGGTGTTTCAAAGCGCGCGTTTTTTTAAGACTAAATAAAATATTGATGGAGCACTGAATTCGTCTGGGTATTTTGACATTTAAGAAGTGTGATGTATGACATTTATAAAAATGGCTCCGTACACGATTCAACAACGCGTTCAAATTGTTGAATTATTTTATAAACCTTGTTGTGCTCGACCCTTTTTCGAATTCCTTGCTTGCATTTTCTGGTGTTTTGAGACGATTCTTTAGAGGCCATTGTTGAGAAAAAAAAAAAAAAAACTTTTCCGCATTTTGGTTTGTATGTTGGATATGTATTTTTTTTTAATATTAAGCACCATTGTATTAATAGTTCATTAGTGAGTACATAATCTGGGTCCGTCCTGTCATGTATTCCATTGAAATAAATAAATAAATAAATAAATAAATAAATAAAAATCAGCGTTCTGTGAGAAGTGTTTTTCGATAGTTACGTGAATTTTATGGTTCACATTATCGTCCATCTCGAAGCACTTATGGTCGAATTATTAAAACATTTCAAGAAACCGGTTCGGTGGAAGATCAAAAAAGTCAAAAATACATTCGTAGCGGTCGTTCACAAGAAAATATTGATTTAGTTCGTGAAAGTGTCACTGAAGACCCTGGAATGTCCATTGGACGACGTTCACAGCAAGTTGGACTTAGTGGGTCCACAACATGGCGTATTTTACACAAGGATTTAGCTCTGAAGGCATATAAGGTTCAAGTAACACAGGAACTAAAGCTATTAGATCATTTAAAACGTCGTTCATTTGTCAATTTCATCAATGAGCAACCAGCTGATTTTTCTCAAAAAATCATGTTTTCCGATGAGGCACATTTTCAACTTGGTGACTTTGTTAATAAACAAAATTTTCGTATCTGAGGTGAGGAAAATCCACGAATTATTCATGAGAAAAATGCATCCTAAACGAGTCACTGTTTGGTGCGAATTATGGTCAGGGGTTGTAATTTGACCATACTTCCTTGAAAATGCTGCTGGTGAAGCTGTAACTGTTAATGGTGATCGATACCGTCGGATGATAATCGAATTTTTGTGACCTAAATTATTGAATATTGATCTAGAGGACATTTGGTTTCAACAGGATTGACTTATTGAGACAAAATTTCCGGGACGAATAATCTCCAGAAACGATGATGTCAATTGCCCACCAAGATCATGTGATTTGACACTGATGGACACCGATGGTGTCATTAGTGAGATAGAGCCTCAATTATGTCAAAATGCCGTTGAAAATTTCAACAAAAGAGTGGACACCTGTAGAGCTGCAAGAGGAGGCCATTTGGAAGATATTATTCTTCGTATATAAATGTCATAAGTGATACTTCAATTACCAATAAAAAGTTTTTGAGAATGAATGCAAATTATGTGTTTTATTCATTCTGAAAAAAACGGGCAATTTGAAACACCCTTGAAGGTTCAAGCTGAATTTCATGAGGACTATTTGATTATAAGATAGCCTATAATAAAATATTGATTATTTTTGGTTTATTAAATGCTGGTGGTTGCCAAGTTTAATCATGAATAGATTAGTTTTTTTCGGAGTTTTTTCAGATGAATCTTTAAAATGAACACCCTTTCCTTCTAGTACCTTCGAAATAAATACAATCTAACTTAAATTTAAAACACTGTTGATGAATAATGACTTCAAAGTATGTGCCAAATACTGAAGAAAGTTAATGAAAAGTTGCCAGGAATTCAATTTTCTTCAGAAAATTTTGGAAAAAATTTTCGAAAATTCACATTATTTTTTTGCAGATATCTCCAAAAAAAACCGGTTCGAATTGAGCTTGAAAAAACTGTGGTGAATGAACATTTCAAGGTCTTTGTCAGTTTCCATTGAAATTCGACCAATTATCTCCGAGAAAAAAAAAATCAACAAAATTTGGCGAATTTGGATCCGCTTAGAATCTCGCGCCAAATTGTACGTTGAAACAAATTCTTCTACTAACTATTTACGAAGCTTCAATCAGATGGAATCAGTAAGACCTGAGATATTGGGCAACTGATCTCAAAATTTCAAATTGTTTAACTCCGGAACCGTTATATCGATTTCACCCATTAACGAGTTCAATCAAGATATTCAGGTTCCAAAAAGATCCTTAAAATGTCAAGACTCTAGGTCTTCTCCTTCGAAAGTTAAAGCATACACGGAATGCCGGACAGAATGGGGGGTTTTCCTGAATTTGGGTTATTACTGCAAATGCAAATTTGAACATAATCATTATGGGTTTGATTCATCATTTTCCCAAACTACCTTCAGAAAGTATTCGAAATCAGATTTCAAAATTGGGGTTTGGGATTTGCCAGGCATGCACGAAGTGACAACGGTGTTTAGTAGAATAGCTTTTTCTGCTATAGAATAATGAAATATTTATTCCTATTCTGTGGTACACACGTGTTCTTTGCGTAGATAGAGGAAAGAAATGATGCCGCATTCCCCTTCTTCTTTCACTCAATGTTTGCAGCCAACATCTCTTGTGTTGGTTGTCAAATATTTGTTTACATTTCTCCACAGCGATCATTGGCGTATCCATCATAAGGTAGAAAGGGATCGGACTAGTTAACGAAATGATAATATAATTGTATAAAGAGATTTATACAACGATAATATTGAGCAGTTCTTTGGTGGTAATGAACCCAAAAACTTACTTTTCAAAAGTAAATTACGAAAAAATGCTTCAAGTAAACTTCAGATTCTGATTTAGTTTAATATTTCAGACGAAACTAAGAGTCTAATGAGTTTATCTCCTGAAACCGAAAGATTTTCATTGCTATGAATAAAATTCAGGAAGTGGATCAAATAAGCAACTATATTCAGATTGCTGGATAACGTCTTATATCAATGCACCCAAATAATTGAATGGTTTCTAGATAAATTTCATGGTCGTATATTGTTTATTTCTGAAAAGACATAATTGTATGGTTTCTTGTATTAATATAGGAATACGGAAAATCCTCTGAGCTGATATCCAAATAAAAAGAATACCTTTAAATATTGAACTCCTCGCTTTGACAATACAATATTTAAAAAAAACCAAGTGTCCAATTCACCGAGGAAGAGACTATGCTAACTATTTACTTTCAGTCTACAGATACGGTAGAGATTCATAAAATTATTGAAAAATAAGTAAGGAAACTCCTCTCCTGGTGAAGATCAAGCCACAAGAATAGTTCATTATATTGGTGCTATGAGAAGATTTGCTGTATTTTTGAACAAAAGATCCAAGGACCTATTGGAAATAAGAAATCATTTCATATCCCCAAACACAACACAACTAAATTTGAATATTCGCCAAAATATCAGTGTATCAAGCTCTTCAACCATCTACCGAAATGTACTAAGTCTCTGGAACCCAAGGAGTTCGAGATGGTAATTAGGGCTAAATTAATTCAGAAATGTTTCTATACTACTGCTGATTATTTCCATAATTCACTTGATTTCTATTAGGGTATTTTCATAACTTTTTTCTTGTTTATCTGACCTGTCCTATACATGTACTTGTCTTAGAGGATCAATAAATTATTATTATTATTATTATTATTATTATTATTATTATTATTATTATTATTATTATTATTATTATTATTATTATTATTATTATTATTATTATTATTATTATTGAATAACTCATTAATAGCGCCACATCTTACGTATATCATACCATGTTGGGGAAACTTCCTAAACGACCTTTTGATCCAAAAGGAAGGAAAGTAATATGCTGTTTAAGGATCATAAATAAATATTTAAATAAATAAATATTGGTATCATTTTGTATTGGATGAATTTGTATATTTCAGGAGCAGGTTCTTAAATAATGTTAACAATTTTCTCTCATTTATACAGTCATAGTAGATATCATTGTTTATTGGAAACGAATCGTACAAGTAGATACAACAAATGTAATGCAAAAAAAACATACATAAGAGATGGTTCAAGAATAAATAGTTATATTATTGATGTCTGAATAATATCCGCATCCAAAATATTGACGACGTACGCCAATGGCGAAGAAAGCAAAATACTAACCTATGCACGGAACGATTATTTTCCTTTTCAGCATATTTACACACTCTACACACTTTACTGGCATATTTAATACTATATAATTGTATTACACTTAAAAATTTTCAACTACATCGATCGAAATATCACAAATAACTGAATAAACAATTTTGACGTTTTGGAGAAATGTAAATATGAACACAGAGATGTTTGCCACGCTTTTCTGAGTTGTTTACTTCATCTTCTCTTTCCTCTATCTACGGTTCTTTGTCAATATAACCAAACAATTCCCGTTTGCGATTTGTCAGCAATATGACAGTATGACAGTCTGTGCTCTTCTTTTTCTATTCCTTCGTCGTTGTCTTCTACTCTAACCAGATCGAAGTATAGCTATCTCTGTTTTACTAAGCAGAGTAACACATTTGACGTTCTTGTCTTTCCGATAAAGCTGAATTCGACGTTGCCGTATCGTGCACTCAAGACAAATCCCTTTAAATGCAAATCCCCATTTTTATTTTTCAGTTTCAGGTGATCAAACAATTTTTAAAAATATAATATTGTAATTATATGTTTGAAATGTGATGTTCTTAAGGTTCTTCATGAAAATTACTGCATTTTCGTTTGAAGAAAAAAACCCCACGGATTCTTCATCAGTGAGTACAACCTATAGTCATTAAAGATCATTTTCGATTCAAAATTCTAAAGCAACATACATTTGGACTCAACGAAAAAGTGCTACGCACACATCTCAATAAGAAGAGTCTTCCGAATAGTCTTTCCATTTCCCCCAAACCAACCCCTCATACCTCCCAAGGGACCCCGACAATACAACAAAAACCCGATGGGTCACCTGTTGAATCCAACATACGATCCTGCGAATCTTCTTCCCAGAAAATTCTACCCCAACCGCCAATACATTATTCAACTGTCAGTCGAGAGAAAATGTGAAAAAAATGAGACATTTCCCGCATCTCCATCGTAGCAATATCGACGGGATTACCGATATTGAATGTGGAAATAACTTATATCTGGTCTTTGTGTAGTTCCCCTTATGGGGGCGAGATATCAAAGGCAACATGATGTAGAAAACCCCGGCAGATAATATGTTGGGAGTTAGGAGAACTCCCAAATCAAATATATATGTACGAAGTAATTCCATGATGATTTTATCAGTAAATGGAGACTGGATAATATTGACTTTGCCTCTGGAGATGACTTTGTTTGTCTTGACAAGTATAGATATGGAATTGGAGGTTGGATAGGAAAACGTTCTTGAATCTTTTTTGATTATTTCTCAGTCACTGAAAAATTCTGTTGGACTTTATTATTTACTTGATATCCGAAAGCTATTTTGATCTTTATCAAATTGAGGTTTTAGAAGGGAAAATAGTTTTTTCTCTCAAAAAATTATTTCTGTGAAATGTATCATTTCATTGAACTAACACTGTTACCCCTTAAAATTTGATCGGCTGACTGCAATATGAAAACAATTTGTTCGTTGTACCTACGTTGTAACTACACTAATTAAACTAACTCCACTGATACTGATACTGCACCACAGACTTACCAGATGAACCACTCGCGTCATTTACTTAGGAAATCTATGTCAACGCAAATATGACCCTGAATCGATCTTATCAGAATTTTAGCAGGCGTTTGGGGTGCTTTGGGGTGCCAATCAGATTGCAGGAATAGGATTACGTCACTCACGCCGCTTTTGAACTCGCTTGAAGAGGTTATAAACATGTAAACAAACTGAAATTAATTTTTGTCCTATTTATTTGATGAATAATTTCGTATCTGTTCCATTTTGGAATATAATCCAAACAGTTTTTACAACGAAATCAATTGTTCAGTCATCTCTGAGGTTCTATTTCATGATGACAGTCCTCATTATACAGGGTCTTTCACGAGGAACCTCACCCATATTTATACGGGAAATTACTGAACGTATTTTCATGAAATTCAGCACTTATAAGTATTTCACGATGCTGATGAAATCTAAAATATTTTCAAGGCATGAGCACCTCCGGTTTGCATCACACCCTTGCCCTAAAATGGAATTTTTTCTGAGTTATTCACAAAAAACTGTTTTTCGTCTTGAATTTTCAGCTATTTCTTTTCCCTTCACGCCAAAAAGATGAAATTTTCAGGAACTGTTATTTGAACCATGCTGTAGATTTTTCACCCCTTCTTGAAACCGACTTCAAGTTACTATTAGGAGAACCATGGCAAACTCTCGCAGTTATAACTGGAGAAGATGCTCAAAGTTTTGACCGTTAATTTCTAGACATTTATTTATACGTCTCAGGAATGCTTCGTGAGTTGCTCTTCTTATTTCATCGGGAGGAAGAGATCTGCAAAAGTGTTTAAAAACCAAATTGAGTTTCAAAACTATGAATCTAAAAATCTAAACAAACCTGAACGCATTTCTGACTCGTTCTATGCAGTCCTCTTTATCAGTCAGGGGAGTTGAGTAGACAATATTTTTTATCCTACCCCAAACATAATAGTCTAAAGGAGTTAACTCGGGAGAACGTGGTGGCCAAAGATGTGGACCATTGTTCGCCAACCATCGATCTTCAAATAGCCTGTAGGGGATATTTGACACATTGAGTGAATTGTGTGGAGGCGCGCCATCTTGTTGATACCATAAGTCATTATGGTTCTGTACTAGCGGCTCAATTATTTGAGTCAATATGTCAGAATATCTATCTCCTAAGGGAGAACATTCTTTAAATAATGCAAACATGTGTAGTGTTCTATCTTACCAGTTAAAGTCCCATCATAAATGTGAACATCGAGAATTGCATTATTTTTGATGGCGCAAAAAACATTGAAACTCCAGGTCTCTTGAAAGTTCCATTGTCTGAAGTGGTGGTTGTTCTCTTCATCCAAATAATGACTGTTATGCCTATTGAAAGAACCATTCTTTGTGAATTTAGATTCATCTGTCCAAATTATACAGTCCAAAAAGTTTTCATTCTCTTGAAATCGAATCATCATAGCTTCGCAAAACTCTGTTCTCCTGATGAAATCAGTTTCCTTCAAATGCTGTACCCTATTGAATTTATATGGGTGCATTTTATGTTTTTTTAATATTCTCCAAACACTCGATTGAGATAATCCCAGATCAATCTCGGCATCTTTGAGAGAATTTTGAGGATTCACACGAAAATATGCAAGAACTGTAATTTCGTTGTTCTCATCTTCTACTACACTTTTTTCTCTGTGTGTAGTTTTCTTAACGAAAGATCCGACATTTCTCAAGTTTGTCATGGTTCTGTTAATGGTATCTCTCGTTGGTCTGGGTCGGTCAGGAAACCTCTCAATGAACAGTCGAATCGTTCTATCTACAACTTTATTACATTCTCCATGAAGTAGAATGAGATTTAAATAATCTTCATTGGTAAAATTAGGCATAGTGATCGATTTTATAACTTAATACGAATTATCACCAAATTAATAGTAAACACAAAATGCTACTGAATAAAGAGGAATTTGGCAGATGTATTTAATTAATGATATTTATCATTAAAAAAAATAATGTAAAACATGGTAAGTTTTTGCATATGGTTCATAAGGAATTATTTATTTATCACTGGAGAGAAAACCGATGGCCGATTAGTTGAAATAAAGAGGTTTCCGATACTAATTCGAATCCAAATTCGCCATCTATTTAGGAACAACCTGTAACTTTTTTCCCTTGCATATTAGGGTAGTAAAATCTAAAACATGGTTTAAGTAACAGTTCTTGAAAATGTCATCTTTTTGGCGTGAAGGGAAAAGAAATAGCTGAAAATTCAAGACGAAAAACAGTTTCTTGTGAATAACTCAGAAAATATCCACTTTAAGGCAAGGGTGTGATGCATACACTCACATTATTTTTTAACGTAGATTCAATATCTGCCATAAAAAAATGGGGTTCTAATTTGAAAAAATTGATTTTTCACGATTTGGTCATCCCTAACTTTGAAAGTGATTTTTTCACCCCCTGTATCATGAATCGCGATTTCGATTTTCAAAGTGGATACATCAATCTTACATCTTGAAAAATCCCAAAAATTAAAATTTTCCATCCAAAAACCTCGAAGTTATTCTTGTTTCAGCGGAGCTCTATTTTCGATTTTTTTTTCGAATTTTCCCGCTCAGAGAGAATTTTCCAACCAAAACTGAAAAATGTTACATCAAAATAAATTGAAATTTTCTAAGGAATCTATTTCTGCAATAAAAAAATGGTGTTCTAATTTGAAAAACGGAAGTTGACGTCATTTCCGAAAAAACCGGAGGTGCTCATGCCTTGAAAATATTTTAGATTTCATCAGCATCGTGAAATACTTATAAGTGCTGAATTTCATGAAAATACGTTCAGTAGTTTCCCGTATAAATATGGGTGAGGTTCCTCGTGAAAGACCCTGTATGCTTTAATTGTACAACAACAAGAATTGGAATCGAACTTAGGTGGACTCATTCATAATGTTTATTTTATAATATATAAAGGAATCGCAACTGAAGTAAAAGAATTACAACCTCCATTATTCAATTAAAACGATGAGATGTCTAATAAAATTGTATATGATTGCAAACCCACAAGGATTGGAATCGAACAAAGTTGGTCTATTGATACTATTGATTTTATATTGAAATGAATCTCATTTGATGTGAAAATATCACAACTTATACAGTTTCAATTTAATACAATAGTAAGTTTCTGCTTGATAAATTGATTTCAAAGAACCAGTTTTCGCCAAAAAATACCTCATTTAATGAATTACTCTTGTTATATTCTTTATTGATGAAATAGTGAAGCAATTATGGATTATACTCAACTTGCTGAATTAAATTATGTAAAAACCAGTGTCTGAAACAGTTTGGCAGACTTCACGTAAACATGGTATACTTACTACAATATAGTTACTGAAAACTTAACGAATATCATTTATATGAGTAATAATTGATAGTGTTATGGAGAAGATAAGACAATGTAGTTTTTGAAGGAAGTCTATTTCTTGTTTATAAATTTTTAGCTTCTTCATTTCTCACACAATAATTCGATTGTATTTTCCAAAATTTTCATTTACTCCAACCGAGTTCTTCTATACGAGTTTAAGATGTGAGAAAACACTTGCTTTGGTATTGGAAATTTGCTTTTCAAATGGTTTCATCGAAAAATCTTAGTCTGATTTCAATCTTGTGATTCCTGAATCCCGACAAATCTATTTTTACATTTCGATTTTAGATATTTCAAAGTAAAGTATTTAATTTGACAGCTGTTTTGAGGAAGAAGAAAGTGTGGTTATGTCTGTTGTATTTCTCAAGGTCGGAAAGACGCGATTCCCGCAAACGATGAAGTGATTTGTCTTGTTGGTCTGTGCTTGCACTCTGTTCGTTGCGGAAATATGGGCAGTCAGTGTAGTCACAGATGACGTGTGCAGTGCATAGAGTGAGGTTATCTTCTGTGATGGTTATGCGTAAATATAATTCATAATCATAGACATCTGTGGTTGTCTCTGGATCCTGGTTGGACGAGTTTTGTTCTCTATAATCGATTTCAAGCGATGGACCAAAAGCTCCGGTCATAGTAACGGTTATCCAAACTGACATATAGGCAAAGGATAATCTGTCAATTTTGATAACCGAAACTATAACCAGAGCATTTGGTCCATCACTTGAAATTGATTTATGTGTGGTTATTTTTGGACGAAATTAATTTTCATCATATCGTTATTTGAAATAACTAAAGTCGTCCGTGACGACTTTAGAAAAACTTTACGACAAATCTACATCACCTCGAAGTGGTAGCGAAAACACGAGAAGCATAGAATTCTGTCATCTTGGGATTATGTAAACTCATCTATCATATATTCTGTGAGAATCATAGAACAGATTGTACTGCACTAAGTCCACTCATTCAGTTATCTGTGACTACACTCAGCTACACTGAGAATTGGAAGTCAGTGGAGTTGGTTTAGTTAATGTAGTTCATGCAGGTACAACGAACAAACCTCCAGAAAAGCACTGACGTGAAGTCAGCAGCTTTTGCGCGCATGTTCCCTTTTGGTGTTATTTTTCAAACATGCAAGCAAAAGCTGCTGATTTCATATTTGTGCTTTTCTAGGTATTTTGGGATATTCCAGAACATGCGCAAAAAATAGAACGACACCGAGAAAAAAACTACTAAATTTGACATATTTTTCTCAAATATCTCCGGAAATTATAATCGTTTCAAAGTGACATTTGTTACACTGCTGTGAAATATGGAGGTCGAGGTCTGCGCTCAATTTCTTTTTGAATATCTTGAACAGTTTCGGAAAAAAAATTTTTTTCGAGAAGAATTTTTAAGTTTTTTTTAAATTTACTGAAATTATGATCTCAACAAAGTTCTGCTAAAGTTTGCGAGTCGTTATACTCCAACTAACTGCCGAATTTCGATCCAACCGTTCCAGTAGTTCCCGAATTATCACGGAAATAACCTCAAAATTTCAAAAGGCTCTCACTCCGAAACCGTTTGGCTGATTTTGCCCATTAACGAACTCAACCTTTGCCTTTTAAAATGCAACCTCCCCTAAAATTTCAAAGTCGGAAGAATCCTCCGCACGCCCGTAATCGTGGTGGCGACCGGCCGGCCGGACAGAATCGATTTCGGCACCGGATTCGTCATCAGTGAGTCCAACCTAGTCGTTTGAGATCATTTTCGGCTCATAATTTGATAATTACAGACATTTGGACACAACGATAGCACGCTGTTCCCCAGAACATGCGCGCAAAAATTAGAATTATCTATCATTAAATTCTGAAAGAACGAATATTTCCAAAAATACAGATTTAATCGAATTGAAATCCAGTGATTCATCGAAAAAAACCTAGAGTGGAGTCAGCAGCTTTTGCGCGCATGTCAGAAGGATATAACTAAAAGTGAACATGCGCGCAAAAGCTACTGAGTTGACGTCAGTGCTTTTCTAAGTTTTTTGTTGCTGAGAATGAAAACTGAGATTGAAGCTAGAAGAACACTAGTTTCTGTTGAATGATATATTTCTGTTCAATTGCATAATGGGGGTTTTTCCTTCAAACGAAAATGCAGTAATTTTCATGAAAAACCTTCAGAACATCACATTTTCGAACATATTATTTCAATATTATTTAAAAAAATGTTTGATCACTTAAAACTGAAAAATAGAAATGGGGCTCTGCATTTGAAGGGATTTGTCTTGAGTGCACGATATGACAACGTCGAATTCAGCTTTCTCGGAAAGAAAAGGACGTCAAATGTGTTACTTTGCTCAGGATAACAGAGATAGCTATACTTCGATCTGGTTAGATTAGAAGACAACGACCAAGGAATAGAAAAAGAAGAGCACAGACTGTCATACTGTCATATTACTGACAAGTCGCAAAAGGAAATTGTTCGGTTATATTGACAAAGGACACTTATGTACAACAGAAAAGGAATAAATATTTTAATTATTCTATAGCAGAAAAAGCTATTTTACTAAACACCGTTGTCACTTCGTGCATGCCTGGCAAATCCCAAACCCCAATTTTGAAATCTGATTTTGAAAACTTTCTGAAGGTAATTTGGGAAAATGATGAATCAAACCCATAATAATTATGTTCGAATTTGCATTTGCAGTAATAACCCAAATTCAGGAAAAACCTAACCGTTTCCGTAATAGTTTCGCTGGGAATTTTACTGCATTTTTTTTGAAAACTGTGTTTCTTCTCAATATTGATGAATTATAGGTTTCGTAAAAAAATTCAAACCTTTTGTCTCGTAAACAGGAACTGAAAGTCAATCCCAAAATTAACTGAACAATGTCTTTGACATATTTGGGCTAGATGGAATACAGAGAAATATGAAATATGTCGCTATCAATAAACATAACAGGGGATAAATGAATTAAATGGCTACTTCCGTTTCAGATTGAAAGGATCAAAATTAAATCACGACGACTGGAACTCCGACTGGTCCGTGCATTGATTATACTGCATTATTGAACCCAGGATTAGACTACAAATCCATCTTTCATTAACTGACAATTCTGATATGTGGGAGTGTAATATATGCATCATCAAAATATTACTGAGTCTCAATATTAATTAGATAATTTGCATTCAGAGTGTTCCATCAATAAGTTTTCCCTAATGATCAATTAATTAATGAACTTCCCTTAGGGAATAACGGAAATGGTAACACAAAGCCTATGTTAATAGCATCAGGCTGGAGAGTACACAGAGCTTATATTAATGCAATGAAATGACTTGATGAATACAGAAAGCATATTAATCAAGAAACTTTTCCTCGTCTATTATATATCGAATGTCTATAAAGTAAACATCGCTTCATTTGTGTAATCTTCATTCATTTTCAGACAACTATGAGATCCTGACCTTTATTCAAGATACCGACAAGTATATTCAACGCGGTAAAGTACCTCGGATACCGAGAAGTATCTAAACCTATTAGACTAGGGTAGAAATTTTTAAAAATTATAAAAAGTGAAAAAAAATAATAGTATGATGAAACCCATTGGAAAAGGTGGAGATATATTAAAAATTGAAGGAAAAATAATTTAGGGGCAATCTAAGATCGGGAAGCGGAAAGGGGTAAGGTTTTTATGTTAACAAACAGCCCATCTCGATTTCCGGCAAAACTACAACCACTATGGAAAAAAAGTTGAACTGCAAAGTTGAAGGTAATAAAAAGATCTACACCTTTTGTATAACACTTTTTCTACATAACCTCAAAACTCATGTGAATAATTCAAATAACCAAGTTTTTGTTTTTTTATTTTATCTCACCAAATTTTTTTTTACAAAATTCTGTGAAAAGTTATCTTTTTATGTTCCAAATACACTGTGATTCTTTCGATTCAAAATATATATTTGTTCACCTTGATTCGACCAAATATCAAAAAGTAACCCTAATTTTCAATCGAAAAGTCTCATGTCAAACTATATACTTCTTCAGAAAAGTTGTTCGGCTTTTTGATCGTTGAAATCTCTGCTTTCTGATGGTGTGAAAAAATATCCTCTACTACGGTAAATTTTCTTAGAAAATGCGAAAGTATAAAACCATAATTAACAACCAAATAAATTAATACAATTAATATTTGATAAGACATCTTAAATTTTTGAGGAAGTTGTGAAATCTTCTTCAAATTATATGAGTAGATGCCTATTTACTGCTTATCCAAAATGATTTATATACCTAAGTGACCTACGGAAAATTTTAGCCCATTAAAAGGTTTTTTATAGAGAAGTGGAAAAGAGGCTAAGAAGTTAAATTTACCATAGTAATGTATATATTTTTCGACACCATCAGAAAGTAGAGATTTCAAAGAACAAAAAGTTCACCAACTTTTTCGAAAAAGTAGATATTTTGACATGAGGCTTTCCGTTTGAAAATCAGGGTGCTTTTTTGATATTTGGTCGATTTAAGGCGAACAAATATATATTTTGCCTCAAAAGGATCAGAGATGAAAACAAAAAACCAAAAACTTTGTTATTTCAATTTTTCACATGAATTTTGAGGTAATGCACACAAATTTTATACAACAGGTGTAGATCTTTTTATTACCTACAACTTTGCCGTTCAACTTTTTTCCATAGGACTGGTTTTGCCGGAAACCGAGATGGGCCGTTTTTTACCCATAAAACCTCACCTCTTCCACTTCCCGACCTCAGATCGCCAATAAAGTATTTTTCTTTAAACTTTTGTTATATTCTCTCCTTTTTTCAATGGGTTTCATCCTACTCTTATTTTTTTGGTTTAAAAAATTATCGGTCCTGGTCTATATACCGAAAATCTTACAATAAGTTTTGAAGGTACTTTGGCGAAAATTCGCAAACGACTTGAACGATTGGATCTAAACTTGGTAGTTAGTTGGGGTAAAGCAACGCCCAACTTTTCGCGAAATTTTGTTGAGATTATACGATCAGTAAATTATTTCTCGAAATCTTTTTTCGAAAAAAAATTTTTTTGCGAACTGATCATCTCATTTGAAAAAAATCAGCGCATACTTCGAGCTCCATATTTGACAACAGTGTACCTAATTTCAATTCGATACGGCTATCAGTTTTGGAGATATTGGGAAAAAATATGTAAAATTTCGTGGTTTTCCTCTCGATCTCGTTGTTTTTTCGGTATAACTAAAAAAAACTGATTCCATCATGATAAAACTTCGCAGTTAGTTTGAAAATGCCGAAAGATAACATTGTGCAAAATTTCGTGTCTTTAGAACCATTCGAAAAAAAAATTTCAAATTTTTTTTTGTATTATTTAATATTCTGTGATCCTCTTGGCTTTTTATCCTCATTTAATTCTGTGTCAACTTCCGAACTGTTATTTTCCGTTATAGTACTGGATTTCAATTCGATCTAATCTTCATTTTTGAAAAAATTGGGTGAATTTAATTTTGAATGGGTTTATCTGCGGAATCATTGGGTGGATTTCATCCATTCATGAATTCGGCCTTAGTAATTAAGGTCCAAACATTCTCTACAAATATCGAATTTCCAAGCTGTTTCTTTCGGAAGTTATTTTTACGGTCGGCTGTTAGGCATAGAACTTATGTACTTATATTAAGTCTATTCTATTTCGTATCAGACCACAGATATGGAGTCTTCATGTCTATGAACCTGACTTTCCATAGAGTTTAATCAATGTGTTTAGGTAAGATGAGTGATTTCATATAACTCAGGTATAAATTTGATGAAAGTAAGTATAATTATGTAGTTTTGAATATGAGAATTATTATTTATTAATAATAATAATAAATAATAAAAACTTATACACAATTCCATCCTCGCCCATTCTCAAATTCAAAACTACATAATTATTCATTACAATTAGGATGGAATTGTGTATAAGTTTATAGTGGAATGGAATTGCATATTGCAAGAAAATCAAATAGAAAATCACTGTTTTAATAGTCCAGTGTAGTGAAATGTGTTCCTTGCGAAAATATCGCAAAAAGCACCAAATCATAAGAACTGAGTGAGTAAATGAGTGTTTCAATAATGTTTCTTTGAATTTCAAACATAAGATTTGTTATTCTGCAAAAGAGATTACCTTAAGAGATAACTGTGGTGAACTTGCAAAGAAAGTCCAGAAGTGTATTAGCACATCGAGAAATATTTAAATGCTTATAACTTTTTACCTGGAAAATGGCAAAGGAAAAAAGTTTTTATTTGACTAGAGGAATCTATAGTTGAAACTAATGTACAACTTAAAGACTCACCCTGTATAACATAATAGTAATATTTCAATGTGATTCATCATGAAATATCAAACCTCCCCAAAAAACTTGCTCTCTTTTTACACGGAACTCATGTTACACGAGTCTCTCTTGACCCTTACTCTTTCGAATTCACCAAATTGGAAACCCTCTCAGGTGCTCACAACACCACATTATATCGATTCCATACAAATTCCCTCCAAACCGAAAAAAAACCCAACGTCCCAAATCATAACGAGCACGAAAGACTCCACAAAACGAAGAACCCTCCTTACCACTCCCATCATCAAAGGACCGTGGACGAGGAAACGAAAAACGGGAAAACTTTTTATCCGGAACCTTCATTATGTCGCGGAAAATTTCTTTCACTCCTGGATTCTCCCGCGACTAATAAACAAATTAGTCGCGTCAGAGACGACAGAGTTGACAATATTTTCTTCTGGAGTTGTATAATGCTCGAGGAAGCCAGAATTAGGATCGTTAGAGAAAAATTTGGGGAAATTTGAGTGGAGCATTGAATTGCTTCGTTTTTTCATCGCAACGGTAAGGGATCAATTTTTAATTCGTGATACACAATTTCATAAGTGAATTTTAGAAGTTAGCTTATTGATCTGCTCAGCGATGAAATCCCCTTAGCAAAACAGTGTGTAACTACTCTCTAATCCACTTACACTTTCTGCGTCTAACCCACGTTTCGGAAACCAAGTTTCCTTTGTCAAAGACATATCGTTACTAACTACAGTTACAAGTATACATGTTGAACGAGTGAGAGGATAGTATACAGGGCCAATGGGAAAGGGTTGTTAAAGGCCATTAGGGTAGTGCTGGGCTATCAAGGGTGAGTCAGGTAAATATTAGGAATAATGGGTTACTAATTGGGGTGAGATCATTGTTTAACAATCTGTTTTTTCTCTTGAACATATGTATACCTTCAAGAGTATTTAAGTGAATTTTGCCCGAGCTTTTCAATAGCTCTGTTCTGTCCGCCTCAAATGCTCAAAACCTCCCAACATCCATCCATTCCTCTCTAATCAGACACAGTGCTCTGAAAAAACATTCCTATTGGCGAATGAAGATAAGCGCTACTCCCTCTGGTGGCTAGCAGAGTAACCCGAGGTGCAGACATTATCATTGACAAGTTGAAAGAAATGTCGAGAAAATGAGAAAGTTTATGCATTTTTCTTGGCGTTTGTGTGGTTTTACAAGTGTTTCTACTGAGAACAAGCAAACTCAAATGTCCCTTCCCATTTATTTCCACAGCCCGGCAAAAAATTTCGAGTTTGGGTGAAAGAAACTTCCTTCAACAAGTCGGGCCTGAAAGTGTTGAAGAATCTATAAAAACCTTGGCAACTTATTGTAACTCAAAATTGGTAAACCAACCAACAAGATTTATGAGAGTCTGTTACCTGCATTTTACCGATGATGATCATTTTTATAGAGGTAAGCACGAATTGCTCATGAAATATCAGATCACATTCATGAAGACAATTGTTTTCCAGGCCCCTAATTCAAGCAGAGAAAGTTACTTAAGAGGAATGCTATGCCTGTCGAACTGATCATTAGGATCAACGTAAATGTTTCTGTGATAGAACTGACCGATTGAAACGAAAGAGTTTGAACAAGGAAATATCTGGTGATCAATACTTCGCTCAAAGTGCTACTGCCGATGAACTCAAAGCTGTACAAGGCTTATTGATTACAGCTTTTTCAGGTCCAATCATATGAGTGTTGGAACAATTTATTTGTCAATACATAACAAATAAGGCTTACGGTAGAGGTAGCATTAGTTTTATGTGAAAGTATTAATTTTATTCACAATATATTGTGTGAATTCAGTCCTTCCTTATGTAAATAGTAAAATTATGAGTATTTGTCTATTATTCCGTGAAGTATGTTTTACAATACTGTTTTTCAACTTTTCGAGCAGTAGATCTGAGGGGGTATTTGATCAATAATCAAGTTGGGTAGGTTAAAAGTTTATTAGTTTTGCAAATAACATGCAACATAATATCACATGCATCTTCTTGTTAAACTTTGATTTCATCTGCAGAAGCACTTTGAGCGAAGAGTATTTATCACCACATATTTCCTTGTTGAGAATCTTTTGTTTCAATCGGTCAGTTCAATCACTAAAACAGTTTAGTTGTTCCTTAATGATCAGTTCAACAGGCATTTTTCTGGAAGGTAAAGCATTCCTCTTAGGTTACTTTCTCTGCTTGGATAAATGGTAGGAGCCTGGAAATAAATTGTCAAGAATGTGATCTAATATTTCATGAGCAATTAGTGCTTACCTCTATAAAACTGATCATCATCGGTAAAATGCAGGTAACAGAATCCCATAAATCTTGTTGGTTGGTTTACCAATTTTGTGTTACAATAAGTTGCCAAGGTTTTTATAAATCCTTCAATACTTTCAGGTCTGACTTGCTAAAGGAAGTTTCTTTCACCCAAACCCGAAATTTTTGACCGGGCTGTGGAAATCTATGGAAAGGGACATTTGAGTTTGCTTTTTCTCAGTAGAAAAACTTGTAAAATCACACAAACGCCAAGAAAAATGCATGAACTTTCTCATTTTCTCGACACTTATTTTAACATGTCAATGATAATGAGGTCGATTCTATTTGCGTATTACTATGAACCTTGCTATTCTAGTCATATTGCTATCTTTCTAATTTATAGCAATATGGCCATGATGTTACGTATTCTGTTTCGAGTGTTATAGCAATGTTTGTTATGAATTTTGTCATAACAATATTGCTATCATAGACTTCCATAATTGGTGATTTTAGAGCTGACAACACTGTATTTTGTGACTTTAGAACTACAGGGAAGATGAAAATAACCCTAATTCGTGAGTTTTCTTTATGGTTTCGCATACATAACCTCTTTCTACGGCTTTCTTTATTCATGTAAACATCGACATAAAAAATGTTAGGAAACGAAACGAGTCAAATTGACCAATAACCAATTTCCTGGATACCAATAAAATATTGATTATCAGAAATCGAATGCAGCAATTTTATTCAGGCGTTAATAATTCGAAATTCGATAAACTTTTTCTTTGGCACTTCAAAGGGATTGCTGATGTTGAGATGATAAGAATAATCATCTCAGCTGTTGCCTATGCCTGTATCTTAGTCTAAGAATTTTCCTTGAAATTGAATAATATTCTAGAGAACCTTGAACACATTTCTATTAGCACATTCTTCCCTATCTTCAATATTTTCGAATTCTTGGAAGAAATAATACTGAAACAAATGGATCTCTGAGAGATCCCTTTTCTAAAATTTCTTATTATGAAGCATAGCAAGTACTATTTTGAGGTTGCTTAGATAGCAATGTTGATAGCAAGATTCTTGTTAAAGTGACAGACCATATTGCTCAAAATCGTTGATCAGAATACCAACAATTCCAATCTTGTTATGATAGAGATATCTTTTTCCTAGCAATATTGCTATTTGCAAACAGAATCGACCTGAATGTCTGTACTTCAGGTCAGTCTGATAGCCACCAGAGGGAGTAGCGCTTATCTCTATTCTCCAATACGGCTTCCATAGAATTAACTCACTTAGTATAGAAACTAGTAAGCTCCTAATCTACTTGGCTCGGTTGTCTGAGCAAAGTCTCAGCTCCTACCTGTGTACAAGTCTCGGAAATCCAGCGTAGTGCATAATTCTATTCCCTTGCAATCGGCCTCATCCCAATAATGACATATCGACTAATGAAGTTGTTGCACGCCACGTTTGATATTGTCTGTGGATTCCTTCCTATTTGATTCCTGAAATCGGTCGTAACTCGATTTCATTACATTGAGTGGAACGCGTTGTGTTCCTCCGGCTTTACAGCTATTTAACCGAAATTCAATTTTGGACGTTCGCGGTCCACGTATGGCTGAGGGAATATCGTGGAGAAATTGAACCGGTGATTCTGAATATGTGAGGATGGCTGGAATATTCGAAGTTATCGTGGGGCTTAACCTGAGGTGAAATTGTGGCGCTTGCAGCATGTCATTGAGTCTCATTGCCAGAGCCGGATCTAGGATTTCAGCGCCTGTGGCAAGTTATCGAAATGCGCCCTTTTCAATTTTTTTTTCAATGACTACATACTTTTCATGAATGATAGTATTTATTCTATTCCTAAGATATTTTACTATTATTATATTCTTTTGATAACGAGCATTAGATCCTTAGGTATATCAAACAATATGTTTAAAGAAATTACTATAATCTCCCATGTATCTTATAAGGTAATGGAGAAAACTCACAAACGTATGAAGAAAACATGAAGGAAGCGAATAGAATAATTTATTCTCAAAATAATATGGAAGCATTCAAAGCTTCAAAAAAACAATAAATGAAAGTGTAAATGAAAAACTGAAATACAATAGAGAACACTCATGCCAACAAAGGTCATAACGAACATTTCAATATCACTTTTTGTAATTCGCCATGATGTAGGGTCATTAAAATCAACTGGTTCAGGTTTAACCTCGGGAAGTCCTGATTCCTTGTCAAAAGAATTTTCCTTGTCCGAATCATCCGAAACGGAATACTTTCTTACGAAAGGCTCGGTACTTGAAGAAGTGGAAGGAAATTCCGCTACATCATGGGCTTCGCTAGTGGAACCCCTTTTATTGACACAATACCAGCATCGTTCTTAAAGTAAGTTATTACTAGTATTTTTTTAGGTCTAATAATTTTTTATCCCTAATCTTCCGAGATTGCGATCCTGATAGTTTCTTGGGCGGCATTTCAGTTGGTAATATCAACCTAAAATTATATAAAATTCTGAAAATGCATGGAAGTCGAATCGGAATGTTTTGCTCGCTCGTTTACATTCATATCTGAATTGTCTCAATGCTTGACAAATGTCAGGAGGACAGAAAAAGGTTTCATGTTTCAATGAAACTCAAGAATCATACTATTCATTTGATCGACATTTGATCCTTTTTCTGTAGTACCCATAGCTAAGAAGCTGATCAATAAAATACTAGAGATACGAAAAAATTATCTTATTCTTTTCATTATTTTGATTTTTTTCTAACTTCTTCTTATACATATGAAAACTCGTGTAATTATGGTACAACGCAATTTTAATTGAATCGGTATAATTTGGTATCTCGCAAATAAAATTCGAACGATAATATCGCCGACATATTCCTAACCCAAACATAACCTTAAAAATTTTGCAGTCTCTAAGTTATATCTTTCGAAAATGATTGACTCTCGTGTGCACGGACAGAATATAATTTGACCGAACGTACAAAAATCCTCAACTCAAAATGAATGAGTTATTCAAACATACCTGATTGAAATTTTTAAACTTTTTCAGCACGAATAATTTCCCGGCCCGCTTGCACGATCACGTTATTTGCGGTATTGCACATAATATAAAATATAATGATAAGTTCCTGGTTCCTATTTTTCTTATTGATGCCATCAACTGCGCCGCTGCATGGAAGTACTCCACATGCCAGAAAAACATTAGTATTTATAAGACTGGGGTGATTTCACCAAGTCTATCGGTCGTAAACGTCTTCGAAATACATTACCCTTAAAGCCGGTGTGATGAACGATTCGGCGAATAATGTGGACGGTCTGAATCTCTTTGTCATGCCGTCAAGAAACCGACCCTAGACGCAGCGCTACCGCCGCTAGCTCCAACCATTAAACTCCCTCTGAACTTGCCGCTAATTGAGGTCTTCAGTGTTCGAATAACAAACTGGACGCGATCGGGAATCGTAGGGCGACCGACCAGTGTAAATTTATCATCTGTTAATTTATTGGTAACTACTTGTCGCCACATATTGTACATCAGGTGCATGCACTATAGCACCGCTCTAAAATATGAATGGATTTTGAAGTGAAAAAACATCATTTCAAGAAAAAAAAAAACGTAATTTTGCGCCCCTAGTTGGTTGGCGCCCGTGGTAAATGCCTCCCTCGCCACGCCCTAGATCCGGCTCTGCTCATTGCTCGTGAGCACCTTGGGACTAGCAAGGATGTGCATGTAGTAGGAAAATTACCTTTCGATAGTATATAACATAAGACGTCGGTTCTTTGGTGGCGAGTAAAGTCCTTAGGGTTTCTTGAGATCAATAGAAATACGAATTTAGGATCAATATAAAGAAATAATTAAATGATTGATTCCGATTGTGTTAATCGCTGGAATATTCACCTTTAATCTCCTCAATTAACCTCTTCGTAAGGTTAACTTGACCTTCTTCAAGTTCGTGACTGCTCGAACGAAATAGTTTCAGATATCGATTACTTTAAATTCACTGATTGTTTATTTCAATTATAATGTGTGTAAACAGGGTGAGTCTTTGTGTTGCACATTCAATTGCAACCAAAGATTCTTCTCATTATTACAGAAAACTTTTTATATGATCCGTATTGTAAAATCACAAAGACCTGTACCATCTAGTGCTTGAAATTCATTGAAAATTGTTTGAAATCACATTTAGTTACTCGAGTCTAATGATTAAGAGCTTCTTGCAGCATTATAATGAAAATATTCCATAATGCTTGACTTTGGAAACTCCTTATCTGCAATAGACGATTTCGGTCCAAGTTGCCAACCCACAATTTTTTTCAAATTTACTATAACTTGGGAAGGGGATTTCAGAACAAATTCGATATGATAAGGTTCGCGTTATTCATTAATATTCGTAAAAGATACCATGGCTTCTCAAACAAGATAATTCCTTCCAAATATAGGTTTTTGTTAGGAAAATCTATGATTTGCTGAAATTTAAGTTGGGATTCCTGATTTCATGTTAATAGTGTCAAGTTTATATCAGATATGTTCCGTATTTCAACTCGTTTATTTCGGTTGCCGGTTTTCCGTTCCATAAATATGAAATATTCGTTCCTGAAAAAAAGGATAATTACGGAATTTCATTGATAAAAAAGCAATCATTCTGTCGTCAGAACGACAGTCAACGTTCTATAGTAACATATCTATGGCATAGAATAATCCATGGTGTTCTACTTACATCATGGAACAATCTGTTTTCACCTTTTGATCCGTAGAGCATACTTAGTAGTTTTTTATTTTTGATTGTTGTCTCGTCTTTTTTCTATGGATCATAAAGTGAATAAATATTGTTCAATGCTATGGATATATTACCATAGAACATCGACTGTCATTCTGGTGACAGAAAGAACGTTTTTTCGTCAAATTGCATAATCAACATTTTTTTCAGGTACAAACCGAATATTTCATATTTACGGAACGGAAAACCGACAATCGAAATTACCAAGTTGATTTGCGGAACATATCCTGTATAAACTTGACACTATTAACATGAAATCAGGAATCCCAACTTAGCCAATCAGAGATGATCTTAACAAAAACCTATATTAGTTGAGTTCCGATATTCCTGGCCAGTACTGGCCAGTATCAGTAATTTCGAAACGCTACCTACTGATACGAACAGTTACCAAAGCAGTGCCAGTAAAATCAACTGTCAAAATTAACTGACCATTACTGGCCAGGAATATCGGAACTCAACTATTTGGAAGGAATTATCTTGTTGGAAGAGCCCATCCTATGTTCAATGGATCATAAAGTAAATAAAGATTTTTCTATGCTATGGATATGTTACCATAGAACATTGACTGTCGTTCTAGTGACAGAAAGAACATTTTTTCATCAATCAAATTCCGTAATTTACCTTTTTTTCAGGAACCAACCGAATATTTTATACTTACGGAATAGAAAACTGGCAACCGAAATAACCAAGTTGATTTGCGGAACATATCCTCTATAAATTTGACACTATTAACATGAAATCAGGAATCCCAACTTAAATTTCAGCCAATCAGTGATGATCTTAACAAAACCCTATATTTGGAAGGAATGATCTTGTTCGAGGAGCCGAGGCATTTTTAACGGATATTTATAAATAACGCGAACCTTATTATGTCAAATTTGTCCTGAAATTCCTGTTCCCCAGTAATAGTAAATTTGTGAAGAAGCTTGTGGGTTGGCAACTTGGGCCGAAGTCGTCTATTCAGCTTCGTTTTTCGGATTTGCATAGCGTTTCAATCGCCAACCCTATAAGCAGAATCTGCTCTCCATTTCCGAGAGTACATCTTCCAAGTTTGAACATGAATAATCCGTAATAAGCTAGGAGGCGGTTTTAATTCCATACAGTACCATCCTAGAGGAGAATCCTAATGGAAACGTCAAAACTATAGGTAAAATTCGACGTATATATCTCCACTGTTCTGTTTGCTCATTAAATTTTATGTTACAGGAATAAGCTTGCAATACAAAGCCAATTATTCGGTATATGGTCTAGAAGCAAAATAATATTTGAAATAAAACAAAAGTTTTGTAGAGTCAAATTTAACAAGCTTACCAGAAGGTCTGTAACACCTTAGTTCGTTTGTAATCGAGTGTTGGTGAATACACGTGGTGAGATTTTAACATATAATATAGAATAGATGCATAGTATTATTTCGTATTGTATTTTATGTTGCCGTTTTCCTGAGTTTTTGACTTCAATCATTTCATGACAGTTGATAAAATTATTGAATTTGTCATTCAAGACGTACGTCGAAGGTAATAAAAGTGTATTGTAAGATAATAATACCGAAAGATATTCTGTGAAGGTTTTACAGAAAAATCTGTAGTTTTAAGGATTGAAAACTTCTTTTTCAGGTGATTGTTTCAGGGCACAAATCTGAAAATCTGTATTTTGCGTGAAATATATTAACTTCTAGGGAACAGCCAAAAGTGTTGTAAACTCTCTGATGAAGAATCCGTTGTCAAAATCTCTAGTTCGTCAATGGGCCAATCGGCAAAACGGTTTTGGAGTTCCACTCATGTGAATTTTTGAGTTAGTTTCCTCGACATCTGAGGTCGAATTGAAACGCCATACTTAGTTGTAGAATAGCGACTCACAAAATTTTGTTGCAATCGTATCGTAAGTGAATTCAAAAAAAATTCTCGAAAATTTAAAGAATTTCGGTTGAAAAAATCTGTTTTTCGGAAATTCTCGATATGATTTCAATGAAATATGACGAAACCTTGAGGTTACAATTTAACAACAATATTTTGAATCTCAGTTAGATTAGATCTCTGTGGATTTAGTGATTATTTCCATAATACCTCACAAAATACTGATCTAATCATGATGAAAATAGGTTACCTCTTTGCAAATGCACAGTTTATATCTCAAAAGTTTTTCTTCGCCAATGAATTCAAACATCAGCGCAAAAGTTGCTGACTTCGAGTAGCTGCATCACTAAAATTTTTCAATTCATTATTGTTTGGTTATCATCCATTATCAATTATTTGAAAGAAAATATTGGGAATATTGGACACTATTTTATTTTACTGTTTCATTAGTAACAACGCCGACGTTTCGAAACTGTTCGTTTCTTTTTCAAGGCTAGTTACGGTAAACAATATTGTACACTTATTAAAAACATTTAGGGCCAATTGCACCGTTTTCGTCTTAAGCTACAGTTAGTTAAGCAACGATAAACTTATTAAACTCCGCTTTAAATATTCGGCTTGCACCGAGGCTGAATGTAACTAGATTAAAATTAATCTACAAATCTGGTTACTTTCTCATGAATTGGTACTTGTGACTAGCTTCATGTTGTTTATTTTAACCCTAATTGGAGAAATATTTTAATTCAAAAGATGAAACCAATTATTATGGGTTACTACCACCATATTTCCATAAGTTATGAAAAATCAAGATGCATCCATTGAAAAACCCAACGAAAAAATATATATGACAGACTTTATAGCTTCCATAAAAATATTGCATGTAATGTTCCTGACTTGTTTATTATCATTAAGACTATAGGGATCTCTTACCACAGACCTGTGTTCTTACCTCTGCATCAGGCTTTAAACCTTATTCAAATTTATAGTCATATACTCAAGTAAACTCATATTTTGTAATATCTCAAGATTTAAGTTTCTGCATGGAATTCCAATCCTGGCGTTTGTAAGATGAATAAATGAATAGTATTGATTTATCCGAAACAACTTTCCGATAAGGAACGGCTCACCTAAGAGTAGACTTTCTATTAAATTATTATAAGTATATTATGAATTGAGTTAATTTTTGGTCGAAGATAATGAAAACTCTGATGTGGATCCGCAGACTAAAAAGTATTCTATATAAATATTGAAGTATCATGGATGGATTGACAAAGGTGTACGTTTGAAGATTGTCTAACACGAGGATGCAACTTCTTTCACATTAATTCGTTTGTAGTTATATTTTGAGTCCAATTAATATATAATAGAGGATAATGATAGCACAGAGACAGCACCTGCACAATAATGAAGTAGTACATGATAGCTTTTCACGTAATATATCACAGAATGAAATAGTACTGAAGAATCTTCATGAAACTATTATGTTTTCTCATTCCAAATATGTCTTCGATTTCATTCTGCTATTCGCTCTTGGAAATAAATGAGTATATCATTGTAACTTTTTCATTTCAAATAGTTGAAGGCTTATAGAAATACCATTAAGTTTACGAACTCAATGGAAATACTGGTGTTAATTCTTCATGCTTTGAAACATACGAATCAATGCCTACTGATGCCAGTTTCTCCCTATATCATTCTTCATAAATATCATCTGAAAATCAACCACTTTTAATCAAAATTTGATTATCAACTCGTAGGAGTTCTCCATCAATGTCCAACGTAAACAAAAAAAAAACGTAAGCAAACTGGAGGTTACGTCCAGAAAAATGTCAAACTTGTACGAAATCGCTCGAAAGTAGGGTTAGATTCCGAAGCTTACCATTAGTCCTTCTTTTAAACCCCCAAATTCGTAGGCTTAAATATAACAGTCTGTTAAGGCCTTTTAACGAGGATTACGTGACGGTGCAAGATAATTTTGTACCAAAACCTTGCTTATGGACCTAATCTATGGTTTTGTAATACGGTGCAATTGGCCCTTAGACATTTAAGGAATCGAATCGAACGAACAGGCACGCGATATAAACGTCATTAATCACATTCAACTTGACCATGACATTAAGGTTTATATCGCGTGCCTGTTTGTTCGATTCGATTCCTTAAATGTCTAAATGTTTTTAATAAGTGTACAATATTGTTTACCGTAACTAGCCTTGAAAAAGAAACGAACAGTTTCGAAACGTCGGCGTTGTTACTAGTGAAACAGTAAAATAAAATAGTGTCCAATATTCCCAATATTTTCTTTCAAATTTTTCAATTCGTTCATTGAAATATTTCATCATATGGTACGTCAAAGCTAGAACGTTGAAAATTCCAGGTGATTATGAGTGTTCAATCATTTGATGTGATAAGGAATCAAAACGAACGAAACATAAAAACAGAGTATAAGAAAATATTGATAGAGTTCAACTATCTAATTTTTTATGGAGATAACATAATTCCATTTCTGTTAGTTATTTGTAGTTATATTGTCGTCAAGCAAACTGTGAACGCGGTATAATTTCCCAGGAATAACTTAAAAACTGTGAACGATACATCTATGCAACTTGGTACACCTGGAATATGTTTTTTTCTTGACAGGCCAAAGTACTATTTGAACTTTCATGATTCCACACTTCGTGGTAGACTTCAAAAACTGAATTTTCCAAATAGAGAACGGTACAAGTAATGCAATTACAAATATTAACGAACTCCTACAAAATTATCCGAGTCATGTCCAATATAAATGCTTTCAATCCTGTCGTGCGGGCTAATCCTTATATCAATTTGGGAAACTCCTGGGAAATATGGAATTGTGCGAACTCGACATCTGTAACTAAGTTTTCCGATCAATCTCTCCAAGACTGGAGTATTGAGCTCTATCACAAAGCAGGAGAATGAACTCGCCACATGGAAGAAAGTTATTATCGAACTACGTGGAATAAGCTAGATTATCAAGTTGTAGTTGACTTCTTTCAGAAGGAACCATGTCGAAAGACGCACATCACCTATTAAAGATGTTTCGTATTGAAATACTAAATTAAAGGCTGTTTCAAATTGTGCGGTTTTTTTAAGAATAAATAATTGTTGAGTTCCGATATTCCCAATCAGTACTAGCCAGTATCAGTTACCAAAGCAGTGCCAGTAAAATCGACTGTCAAAATTTACTGACAAGTACTGGCCAGAAATACCGGAACTCAACTTATATATAGATGGCGCACTGATTTGTCTGGGTATTTTGACATTTGAGAACTGTGATGTATGACATTTATAAAAATGGCTTCGTACACGATACAACAACGCGTTCAAATTGTTGAATTATTTTATGAAAATCAGCGTCCTGTGAAGAGCCTTTTTAGAAAATTATGTGAATTTCATCGTTCCCATAATCGTCCACCTCAAAGCACTATTGGTTGAATTATTAAAAAATTTCAAGAGACCGGTTCGGTGGAAGATAAAAAAGTGAAAAATACAGTCGTAGCGGTCGTTCACAAGAAGATATTGATTTGGTTCGTGAAAGTGTTGCTGAAGACCCTGGAATGTCCTCCATTAGACGACGTTCACAACAAGTTGGACTTAGTGTGTCCACAAATTGGCGTATTTTACACAAGGATTCAGCTCTGAAGGCATATAAGGTTCAAATAACACAGGAACTAGAGCCATTAGATTATTCAGAACGTCGTTCATTTGTCAATCTCATGTTCATGTTCATTCATCAATGAACAACCAGCTGATTTTTCTCAAAAAATCGTGTTTTCCGATGAGGCACATTTTCAACTTGGTGGCTTTATTAATAAACAAAATTGTCGTATCTGGGGTGACGAAAATCCACGAATTATTCATGAGAAACCTATGTATCCTGAACGAGTCACTGTTTGGTTTGCATTATGGTCAGGTGGTATAATTCGACCCTGCTTCTTTGAAAATGCTGCTGGTGAAGCTGTAACTGTCAATGGTGATCGATACCGGCAGATGATAATCGAATTTTTGTGGCCTGAATAAATGAATATTGATCTAGAGGACATTTGGTTTCAACAGGATGGCGCTTCATCTCACTTTACAAATGACACAGTTGATTTATTGAGACAAACATTTCCTGGACGAATAATCTCCAGAAACAGTGATGTCTATTGGCCACCAAGATCATGTGATTTGACACCTATAGACTATTTTCTTTAGTGTTATGTGAAAAGCCAGGTCTATAAGAATAATCCACAATCGATTCCTGAACTAAAGGATGAAATTATTAGTGTCATTAGTGAGATAAAGCCTCAATTTACGACTTCGGCCCAAGTTGCCAACCCACAATTTTCTTCACAAATTTACTATCACTGGGGAACGGGAATTTCAGGACAAATTCGACATGATAAGGTTCGCGTTATTTATAAATATCCCTAAAAGATGCCTCGGCTCATCATACAAGATAATTCCTTCCAAATATAGGTTTTTGTTATTGCTGAAATTCCATTTGGCATTATTGATTTCATGTTAATAGTGTCAAGTATATAAAGGATATGTTCCGCAAATCAACTTGGTTATTTCGGTTGCCGGTTTTCCGTTCTGTAAATATGAAATATTCGGTTAGTTCCTGAAAAAAAGGTTAATTACGGAATTTGGTTCCTGAAAAAGCAATCTTTCTGTCACCAGAACATATACATATTAAGTTTATGCACCAGAACGACAATCAATGTCGTAGTCCATACCTAGAAATTTTTTCATTGTTGATTGTAGTCTCTTCTATGTTCTATGGATAATAAAGAAAATAAAGATGGTTCTATGCTATGGATATGTTAGCATAGAACATTGACTGTCGTTTTGGTGACAGAAATAATGTTTTTTCATTGATCAAATTCCGTAATGAACCTTTTTTTCAGGAACCAATCGAATATTTCATATTTACGGAATGGAAAATATACAACCGAAATAACCAAGTTATTTCGCGGAACTATTTAAATTTGACAATATTAACATTAAATCAGGAATCCCAACTTGAATTTCAGCCAATCAGAGATGATCTCAACAAAACCCTATATTTGGAGAGAATTATCTTCTTCCAGGAGCCGAGGCATCTTTTATGGATATATATAAATATCGCGAACCTTATTATGTCGAATTTGTCCTGAAATTCCCGTTTCTCAGTGATATTAACTTGGACCGAAGTCGTCTATTATGTCAAAATATCATCGAAAATTTTAACAAAATAGTGGACGTCTGTAGAGCTGCAAGAGGAGGCCATTTGACAGATATTATTTTTCGAATATAAATGTCATAACTGATACTTCAATTACCAATAAAATGTTCCTGAAAATGAATGCAAATTATGTGTTTTATTTATTCTGAAAAAAACGCGCAATTTGAAACACCCTTTAAATAGGTAGCTGGTAACGTCTATAAGTTATCCAATTTGAATTTCTACCAGGTTAGAGCCTGTCATTCCTCCTATCAGGGAAGAATGCAGCGAATACTGGACGAAAAGACATGAACAATAGAATTGAATAACTCCTGAACCTCTTCAACGAACAAATCCAGTCATTTATCCAGTTTCACGCTCTGTTGAGCAGTAATGTCATTCACGTTAACAAAGAATACATGTGGAGTGATTGTGAATCGGATTCAATTTTGTGTGGATTCTCGTCATACTGCTTAATAGAATTATAGGCGGCTGGGACAGAGAAACTCGCATAGAATGTAACAGAATTCTGACTGATCTGCTTCAAATGAGAAGGGAACATAGTCATAAGCTATCTCGCATTCTGATATCCTTTGCAGTGGATTGAGGAATGGATAGGAATATGAATCCTTCAGATTTATGGCAACATCTGTATATTTCACATCACCTATACTCCATCCTTGCTCATAAACCTTTTCAACTGAGTTCCTAAAAGTATAATAATAACACATATCCACCGTGCATAAAAGTGTTGAATTTTTTCGAAAAACAATTTATCCAGCACGTCACATAGTTCATTCATATTTGATGTCGTAACCTTAGGTTTTATGAGACATAAGATAGATCTTTTCATGCATAAATTCATATAGCAATTCTGTCTATGAACAGGAAGCCCATCAAGAATCTCATAGATGTCATGTTTCCTACCCTTATATAAAGCATTCAGTTGAATCATTTTTCACGATGTGATTGAATTATGTATCATAAGAATCATCAAGATGAAAAATGATACCTCAAATCTCAGCAGTTTTTCCCTGTGAAAAGACAGACCTGACCTCTCGAGGAAATCGGATATTTGATAGGTGAATGAAATAAAAATATAAATGAAGAAGAAGGTTGTATTTGAATGGTAAACCCGCAACATGTTCCTTCGCCAAGATATTAATGAGATAGTTACATCATTGTACGCAGTGTGTTTTTCTGAACGCAAAATCTGAAGTCGAACATGGGCGGTCTCCCTTAATTTGAAAGATATGTGCCCCCAAAGTTACAAATTGATACGGTTTTAAGACCCTTTTCCCACCATGAAATTATCTCTCTTCTTCTATATAGGGTGGTCCAAGTAGTCACGTCAATAATTTTTTTTGAATTCCTTACATCCAAAAATACCCCATGTGAGTTACGCGATTTTTTGTTGTTTTCGAATTATACATTTTTGTGTTTTTACAATTTATTATACCAGCGAGGTTTCACATATTCATATATTTTATGTAGTAGGTACTTTGCGAATTTTTTTTTTTGTCTCATGATCTCTCTGAAAGTTGTTTCAATAACAAAAATAACTCGGCTTCCTGAAGTTACTCAAAGTTACTCAAAAGTGGCTTGAAAGTCAGAACTTCAGTTGTCAGTAGGATTTACTCAAACATTCAACTTCAATTTTAAAACACAGTATGGAGTTTTGTAGCTTCTGGCTGAGTTTAAAAACTTCGCACGGTCCCAAACTACCAAAATCAAAATAGTACTTCAATAGCCTTTTCTGTTGTAATCGGAATTTGAAGGCAGATAGGCTAAAAATTATCGAAACATGATTCAAGTTATTTTTCTATTATTTATTATTCTTATGATAAATTAAACTCGAAAGTATGATTTCAAAGTTATTTAAATTGAAATTCCTGTAAACTTACTGAAGCTCGTGTAATTTTACAATAATTTTGGTCACACTACTGATTTAAAATATGAGCATATCACAAAATTGGTAGTTGTGAAATTACTTGCTTTTGGATGAGAAATAAAAAGCACAAATTACGTAGAAATTACTATTCACTACAATTAATCTTCAAAATCTCTTTCTTTAACTTGAATACATAATCGTCAACGTTTTTTTTTCTTTCAGCTCCTGAAAGTTTTTGTCTTAATTCTGTTTCGTTGTTGCTTTATGTCGCTTACACCAAATCTTTATGAAATCCACGAATGAAAAAATCGATGGGCTTTAGGTCTGGCGAACACATAAGCCATTCGATCGGCTCTTCAGGCCCAATCCTTCTTAATTTGAAAATAACACGAGCTACAATTATTTTAAGAAAATTTCAATTAAAATGACTCAAAAGTCACGTTTTCAAGACTAGTTGTGAAATATCGACGCTTGATTTAATGCAAAATTTCGTGAGAATTGTATTGAAAAAAATTGAAAATTTTTTGAAAACATTTCTTTTCGAAAACATATTCATCAAAGTTCCATAAAATTTGGTGCAGGTCTCAGAGTCAACATCTGAAAACAGTCTTTCAAATATTTCAATTTTTTAGGATATTTCCCTAATATGTCAAAAAGGGCAAACGCTATCTGATTTGAACTCAATTTTTAATTGTAGAATAACGACGCATAATTTGATAAGTATGGAGAAGAGTAAGTTTTCCAAAGAGGTGAAAAGACTGTGGAACGTCTCTTCTCATTCAAAATATTTTTTTGAATTATGCTACTCGATTAGTGTTCTGCATGTGGAAATGTTACTCAATTATACAAGATTATTAATTGAGGTTTCAATGTTTCACATAAATTTGTTCATGGAATTGGTTTTTTTGTTGTGAAAAACCAATGAGTTATGCTCAATTATAAATTCTATTTAAGATATCAATGGCATTGGGTTATTTAACTAAGAAAATAATAAACTCTTGTGTAAAATTTGTAGCGTTTTTTGAGTAGCTTCGAGTGATTTCAGGAAACTCAATTATTTTTGTTATTGACACAACATTCAGGGAGATCAGTTAATAAACAAAATCTGCAAAATACCTACTCCATAAAAAGATATGCATGTGTGAACGCGGTATAATTTCCCAGGAATAACTTAAAAACTGTAAATTATACATCTATGCAACTTGGTACACCTGGAATATATTTTTTTGTTGTTAGGCCAAAGTTCTATTTGAATGATTCCACACTTAGTGGTAGACTTCAAAAATTTAATTTTCGAATTAGGGAACGGTACAAGTAATGCAATTACAAATATGAACGAACTCCTACAAAATTATTTATTTTTGAATTGAACTTGAATGTTTGAGTTAATCCTACTAGAAACTTAAGTTCTAAGCTTCAAGCCTTGTTTGAGCAGCTTTGAGTGATTTCAGGAAGCTAAACTATTCTTGTTATTGAAACGACATTCAGGGAGATCATGCAACAAAAAAAATCTTCAAAATACCTACTACATACAAAGATATGAATGTGTGAAACCGCGATGGCATAATAAATTGAAAAGACACAAAAAAAAAAATTGCCGGTTCACCGAAAGGAATTCAACATGAATTCTGCAATAGAGCACTAGCAGCACTCTATGGTTCAGCAAGATGAGACGTCAAAATCAGCTGCTGGGGGGACAAACAAAGCGATTTCCCATAAGAGCTAATGTTAACGTTTGGTGTATTATCTGAGTGGAACAACATTTTGAGACTGTTTTTTTTCAGTTAATTTTGATCATTGAACCTTTTTGAATACCTTCAGATAAGAGAATACTTTGCAAAGGTGATTTGAATAAAGGATTTTTCCGTTTTAAATATACCTACTCCTGTTTGTTACATACATTGTTATGTCTCCTTTTTCGGATTAAATTCAACTATGGAATTTTTTTCAGCTGTGATCTGTAGTCATCGGTCCAATAAAGATAATCACACCCATTTTTTTAGATTTTTGTTGTTGGAAACTAAATAGAATCAGGTAGAACCTGCCAAGGTGGAAAGAGGAAGTACGCTTGCTTTTATCTCTACATGGGGATGACTTCCCCGATTCTAAAGTGAAAAATTCTTTTATTTTCTGCATTATCTTTAACAGGTAATGGACTAACAAGGTTACTTAACATATTTATGGATAAATATCATTTCAGGACAACGAACTCGGCATTGGAATGATATTCAAGATACAATATCAATTATAAATTTATATAGTTACCATTAGCATGGCATTCTGAAATCATAAACAGAAGATAGATGTTAATAGAAGTAAAACACACAACTGTGAACATTTTTGTGGCATTATTTTCTTGATGAGAATATGTCTTCCGACAGGAAGCTCACGTTGAATCTATAAATCCTAATATAATTCCAGTATCTTCTAGGAGGATCCTAGACCTTCAAAGTTTGTGAAAATACAGACCAATCATAGTAGGATATTGCCACATACTGCAAGTTGATGCCAAAAGATTGATATCGGCAAAGTCTCAAACAATCAGTTAAGCATCAAACAGACTTTAATGAATGAAAATATTGACTACAGTTCCTTTTATTGTATTACAACCATTGTGAAAATAAATACATATTCATCTCATGTTATTATTCGAATTTAGAACTCTCAACAACAAATTGTGTTTAATCAAAATTCACTACTTGAAGATGTGATTGAATCTCAAGCCTCCAAAGTCAACAACTTAAATTTCACAGGCAATCAACCCACACTCTTAAAATGGACAATAATCTGCAGCAGCATATCAAATGTCAGTTTACAATAACAATAACAAACTTTGTTTGTCCCCCCTGCGGCCATGTTGTGACGTCACCTGCTAGTACTCTATTCGCAACTACTGCTAAGCGATACGCTCTCTGGCGATAGAAATTCGAACGCTTCCAAGCTAGTTGTTTTTCGACGTGCCTGTTATTCTAACGTAATTTGCTAACTTTTGGAGTTCATTTTCGAGCTTTTGTGTTGTTCTCCGAGTTGAAATTTTGTTATACCGAAAGTCGATTCCTTTCTTTCCGATTGAAATTTTCGATTGTATTAATTAGAAATGGCATCCGCCCGAAATGACTATTGTTGTGTGCCTCAACTCAATGTTATTGATGGTCAAAAAAGAAGGGATAATCTAGTGCCTCTAGTTTTAATTTTTTCCAAAGCCAAATGAAAGTGAAGTTAATTTGAAAACAGCATTTGGCAGGGAACTCAATGATAGAAGAAATGCCTAGCTTTAGAAATTGAAGATTGGAAAACAGGTCACGAAATACATGAAAGTATGTTCACTGCATTTTTCTGAAGAAGTTTATTTTCATAAAGGTAAATTTCCTACAATGTATTCATTTCGAAACAACTTCATGTCATGATGTTTTCAGGTGTAAATGCAAATAAGAGAATTTTGAAGAAAAATGCTGCAGAGAAACTACCGAGTACTTCTGCAGCTACCTAATTCATATATTACACGAAATCATATTCTAAAAGAGTGATCTGGTTAAAAACCTGACAAAAAGTAGATATACTGTTAGAGTTGATAATAGCTGAAGTTATTCATATAAATAAATTAATATTTTTCATTTCTATATATAGGTAGGTTGAACCAGCTGTGACATTTTTCATTTTGTATGTGTATCTTGAGCTGCTGTAATATGAAAATAAAATCAATTATATGTCTATCTGTTTCCTTTTCTTTAGAAATACGATGCAAAAGAACTAACGCAGAAAATCTGTTTTCATTTTATTGATTCACTCGTTTGAAAATAAAGAACAAGTCATATCATTTAGACTTATTCTAAATAAGAATAATAAATAAGAGTCCTGAAATTACTTATTGAGGTGCCTTTTTTTCCAGAAATTCAAGTAATCTTAGATATTGGTTCATTTTGATCCACCAAGAAACATACACTAAAATAACACCGAAATTATCCTTCAGGAACGATTTAAAGTACGATTTTATATCGTGATCCATACGAAAAGTTCCTTCTCAAGAAATCTTACACAAAATTATAATAATTTCTTCAAATATTCAAGCTCTGCTTAATGAATCTTCGTTCTCCACCACATTTCTAAAGTTTGTTTACATAAAACTACTAGCTTGGACAGGTTCCTAATTTATCCGTTAGGGCGCTGGCATCTTCGCAGAAGTTCCCAATGAAAATTATTCGTACGGTTTCTCACAGTCTACCAATCATCTATGTCTCCTTCTTACTGCAACACAACAACACTTTTTTCGGTTTCTCTCATTAAGAAACCTCATGAAGAAAGAATTCTTTTCACGGCAATACATCACAAAAAATTCATTCATATTCGAAAGAATCTCCATTCTTTCTTGTAACAAACAGGGAGAACATAGAAAATTCATAATGAACGAACGGCTTTCAGGGAATCCTTACTCGTTCCAGAAACCAAAGCGTTTTCCATTTCCTCCATTCCGATTTTATATATATTACCCGGGAAATATGTATCGACTGAACCGAACATAACACAAAGGAGATGATGGAACAATCGGTGTCGAAGATGGAGTAGGGCTGGTTAATAATGAAAAAACCGAGCGCGCGCGGCACATATCGCAAATTCAATCTCGATTTTAATTCGCTGAGCGTTGAGACTCTTGTGTACACAACTTCTTGGATGTGGGAATGATTTTCGCTTTGACTTTGACTAAAATAGGTACCAGGGTGTTTGATGTTGGTGTGTGTATGGAGAGGTTAATATTTTGCATTTTCTGGGGGATAATGAGGATATTCCATGCATGAAATAAGGTTCTTTCCTCCTTCTCAACAAGCTTTATTCGTTTTCTCGAATAGGTACGGTTTATTTGAGCCCTTTTGGAAGAATTTTCTTCAGAATACAGACAGAAAGGTATATTCAAATCATCAACTAAGTTTGAGTATTATTACGAAGGTAACAACTAAAGATTTGAGAAAGACAAAAAACAGATATTATTATAGGGAATGACTTCAATAATAATAGGAATTGGTTTCACGGAGAAGAAAGAGCTCCAGTAATAATAAATAACATAATCACAAGGACGAATATCCGTCGATAAATCAACAAATATTCCTCCTTGATCAGAGCTAATCATCCAATCAACCAAAACATTTACACCGAAGAAGCGGATCCAAGTAGAATGACAGCTGTTTCACAGTTATTATTGATCGTCAGGTCAACTTAACTTGGATAAACCGCAGAGAGTTCTCTCGATACTTGTTACGTTTCAGAAGGACCGCTGTAGTATAACAACTACAGCGCGCCATCTGCCAGGAGCATCATGCGAGTCTCAGTTTTGGTTGATTGGATGATTAGCTCTGATCAAGGGGGAATATTTGTTGATTTATCGACGGATATTCGTCCTTGTGATTATGTTATTTATTATTACTGGAGCTCTTTCTTCTCCGTGAAACCAATTCCTATCTTTGTTAGATGTTGGACGTTTTCGTCTTAGGGGAATCCACATGAACCGAGTGTTTCCAATGTCGTGACGGTTTTTTGTAAAGCTGCAATATCGCAGTTACAGCGACCTGATGCGACAAAAGGATGAACGTCATACACATCGATCAAAATATTCTGCACTTGAAGGTGAGACTCGCAAGATGCTCCTGGCAGATGGCGCGCTGTAGTTGTTATACTGCAGCGGTCCTTCTGAAAGGTAACAAGTATCGAGAGAACTCTCTGCGGTTTATCCAAGTTAAGTTGACCTGACGATCAATAATAATTCTGAAACAGCTGTAGTCATTCTACTTGGATCCGCTTCTTCGGTGCAGGTGTTTTGGTTGATTGGATGATTAGCTCTGATCAAGGAGGAATATTTGTTGATTTATCGACGGATATATTAAACAAAATACAGGGTGATGCAATAATTCTTTATAGATTTCTCACACCCGGGGATATTCAAAAATACCCCATGAATGTAACGCGATTTTTTGTAGTTTTCGAGTTATAATTTTCGTTTTGTTTTTCCAATTTATTATACCAGCGAAGTATTAAAAAATTCATATCTGTTAATGCAGTTGGTATTCTGCAGATTTTCTTCATAACATGATCTTCCTGACTGTTGATTCAATAGCAAAACAACTCAGCTTCCTGAAATTACTCAAATTTAGAACTTTAGCTTCCACTCAAACATTCAACTTCAATTTAATAACACAAAAAGAAGTTTCAATAGCTTCTGGTTGAGTTTGAAAATTCCGATCCTAAACTACCAATATCATAGGAAAAAAATAGTTCCTCATTAGCCTTTTATTGCTGCAATCGGATTGAAGGCGGATAGGCTAAAAATCATTGAAACACGATTAAAGTTATTTTTTTGATATTTATCATTCTTATGATGGATTAAACTCAAAAATGTAATTCAAAAGTAATTTTGATTAAAATTTCTATAAACTAACTGTAGCTCGTGTAATTTTTAAATTTTCTTCCCACCACTGATTAAAAATGTGAGCATTTTTCAAAATTGGTAGTTGTGAAATAACTTCTTTTTTTTGAATAATAAATAAAAAGCACAAATTACTGTAAAATTACTATTAACTACAATAAATCTTCAAAATCTTTCCCTCCAACTTACATAATCATCAACGTTTTTTGTATTACTTGTCTTGCCACTTCTGAATGTTTTTGTCTTGATTCTGTCTCGTTGTTGCTTTCGGTCCCTTATAGCATAGCTCTCTGTAAAATCCCTGAATGAAAAAATCGATGAGGTTGAGGTCTGGCGAACGCGCAGGCCATCCTATCGGCCTGCACACCCAATCCATCCTCATGTAAAAATAACACGAGCTGCAATTTTTTTACAGAAATTTCAATAAAAATACATCGAAATTACATTTTAAAATTAAATTCGCCATAAGAATGATGAATCGCATTATCCAAAATTATAATTTCAATTCTGTCATTCATGGACAGTGTTCTGGATGCATCAAGCGAAACGAAAGATAGGATATAAGGGAAATTTTGTTGAGGTTTCACAGAATATTTCTGTACTAAATTAATGTAAAACACCAAGCATTCGTGAAACTTTCTCTAATGGCACTCGCAAACACTTAAATCTGCATTCGAACATACCCAAAGAAAATTCAAATTATTTCCGAAAAATTAACATATACTCGTTCGTCTCACACGAACGGAACCACCGCGAATGCGCCTATTGCATGTTAACCCCATCCGTGTACCCCACTGACGGCCCATGGTCCCTGCAAATTGATACCTAGGGCTCTTTAAATCCTTTATTCAGTGCAGACAATAACACTAGTTTACAGTTCCCATGATTCTTTGATGACTTTTTGCTCGATTCTCATTAAGTTTCGTCATTAGTGATCGTGATTCTTAATTAGATTAATGCTCACGGAAAACGTGATGGGATTAATTCCAGACGCTTCGGAATAACTGGGATTTTGCGTTTCAAATAGCAGTCAATAGCGGAATTTTCACTCTACAGGATTTAATTCAGATTGGGATTGGGATCAACGGAGGAAATTCTTTCCAGAATTAAGTCGATTATTTCGTACCGTTGAGTGTCTCCTAAATTTTCGCAGTTGACGTTTGGAAGTAGATCAGGGAGGATGATGTTGAAAAATGTCGAGGAAAACGTTGGCAGGTGATTATACTAGCATGTTCAAATTGATTGCAAATGACAGCTTGAAGACTCCTGCAGAATTTTGTGAGATTCGAATGATAAAAAAACTACAAAAGCACTGCCGTGAAGGCAGCAGCTTTTGCGCGCATGTTCAATGGAGATGACCACGTTGGCAACGAATTTGAACTTGCTCGCGAAAGCTGCTGCTTTCATGGCAGTGCTTTTCAAATTTTTTTTTCGATAAATTACTGGATTTCAATTCGAACTGATCTGTATTGGTTTATTATCTGATAAAATCGAATAATAAACCTTAGTGATCGACCAAAAAAAAAAAAAATTTAACCGCCCCTGAAAATTTCACAGTTTACGTTTTGGAGTATGTAGATTTGAATGAACGAATAAAAAAAATCCGTCCGTCCGCCGTCCGTTGTCCGGAGCTTTTCTCGGAAAGTACTGAACCGAAATCCGTGAAACTTGGTAGAAAAATCATGTGTCGCTCAGGATTGATCCTCCAAGCTTTTCAGCAGGATTGGTATACCCTAAGGGTTTAAAATTGGGGGTTGGAGGGAAAAAAAATTATTTCTCGGAAACTTACCACAGAATTTTTGTGAAATTCTCAACGTTGATTACTGTTGCATAACTCAACCTAAAAATTTTCACCTGGATGATATCCGACCAGTAGTCCCTGAGTTACAAAGAAATGTGCTGCAAATTCCCAATAATCCCGAGAATGAATCATCGCATTCGGTTCTAAGATTGGAGTTCAGTGAAAAAATCGGTTAACTTTTCATCCAGAATCATATAGTTGAAAGTAGATGAAAACATTGTTACCAAATTTTGAACATATATTGAGAAATTTCGAACGGATTCGTTAATTATTTTATAAACACAATGTGCAAATGCCCCATCGATGTTCTCGACAATTTCATAATCGTTAGTAGTTCAAATTGAATATTTTTGGGGCTTCTCTCCTAATATCTGAAACATAACTACAAAAACTCGGATAACAATTATTATTTATAGATATCACCCTGCGAATTACGGGATTAAACATTAAATTTCTTCATGGAGCTCAATTATATCTTAAATAAAACTTATATATTATTCATAAATCATTGGTTTTTCAGAACCCAAAAACTAATTCCATGAAAAAATTCATTTGAAACATTGAAATCTCAATAAATACTCTTGTGTAACTGAATAACCCTTTCACATGCAGAACGCGAATTAAGAAGCGTTATTTAAAATAATGAATATTGCCAAAATATTCGGTCGATCGGAGGTTTCCATCAATTTTGGATTGCGTAGTACAATTATCGTCAACATGTGGATATCCGCTACTGGTTTCAATCGAAATCCAATATTTTTCGTACTGAGACTTTGAAATAGGGGTGAACATAAAAGGTAATGAGCATGTATGTGATGAACAAATTGGAGGATATATGCAAACAAATCAATTATCAAACCGGAAATCTCATCAATTGTCGAGAATCTAATACTAAGGGTACGAGCCTTAGACTAAGGCAGGAGCCGATAATTGACCTGTTCAGAAGAGTGTGTATCGGGGACCCCAGACAAGAATATTCCGAGATGTTTCAACATCTGGTGGTCCGCAAACTACTTGTTTGAACAGAACGTTTTTACATTAAACAGACGTTGGCATTTCACACCCTCTTAGTCGAGTGTATCTGACAACTGTACGGAACGAAATTTCTCTTTTAGAATTATTCAGTCGAATTCAACCTTAAGAGGTTCACGATATATTTGATTTTTACAGAAAAGTTATTGAAAATAACTTTAGGTCTTCAGTTTGTGTATTGGATATTTTGTGAATCAAGTGAACTCTTATCGGATATATGCACTGTGGAAAAATTTTTTTCAGATAAGTTGCTCAGGACGGGTGAGTTTTTTTTCATTTCATTGATATTTTTCAGAAAAAAGTTGAATCCTAGTAGGAATCACATCCACACATTTAATATTAGCGGAAAATCCTGAATTTTGTTTTACGTATTTGTTGTTAATTTGAGGGTTTAAGTTACTTTTCCCGAAAGTTTCTCAAGAAATACTAACGCGATCAAATTGAAACATCATAACTAGTTGTGAAATATCGACGCTCAATTTAATGCATGATCTCGTGAGAATTGTATTGGAAAAAAATTGAATTTTTTCTAAACATTTTTTTCGGAAGCTATTCATTAAAGTTCAATATAATTTGGTACAGGTCTTAGTCAACATTGTGAAACCATATTTATTTGCAGAGATATTGGTGAAAAATTTTGTGGACATTTTAAATTTTGTGGTTATTTCCCTTATATGTCAAAAGGCGCAAACGCTTTCTGATTTGAATTTCATTTCTATTTGTGTAATACCGACACACAATTTAATGGGTAATATCGTGAAGATCGTACTGGCAAAATATTAGTAAAAAATATTTTTCGGATATTCAACTTAACTTTAACGAAAGAAACAACATAGTGACTTGACCTTTGTAAAGTAGTTTTTTAAGAAAACTCAACACCAAGATAATTTTCTTATTTTTCAACTCCAATATTTCATAGGAAATGTGATTTGGAATAAAAAATATTTAAGATTTTTATGAATAACATCCTTTAGGCTTAATTATAAAGTGATTCTTTCAATTCTTTCCAGCAAAATTTTCGTTATATGTTGATACCTTAGTGAATAGGTTTATCCACCATATTTCGGGAATATATTTAGATGAGACAGACAACATGGATACGGTAATTGATTATATCGGTGACAGGACTGATAATTCTGATGATCAGTCGGACATAAAAACTCCATCTCATAGTAATACCCCGGAATCACAAAAAAACACGAAGAAAGTTGCTAAAAATCTTTCGCTTTAATATAGCTTCTTCAGGTGTCTACATTTTACTGACTGATGGTATGTAGTACAACAAGGTTTAAATATGGTCCGGAACGTGCCTAAATAATTATACAAAAGCGTAAAAGTGAGAGTAGGTATAAATTGAGGTTTGCCACAGAGTTTTTAGGTTACAGAAAAATATTCAGTAGAGGAGAGCTATTCACATCTGTTTGTTCATTCAATGGGATTTTGCGGGTGTTGTACCTATTGATTTCTAACGACTCTAGGAGTTATGTAGGTACTTTTGGTTTCGACTAGTTACTATTGAATTTGAATATTTCACATGAATTTCTTCATGGAATTGATTTTCGTTTGGTGGAAACCCAATGAGTTATAATTAATATATACGATTTATTTGAGATATCAATGGTATTGGGTTATTAAACTGAGAAAATAATAAACCCTTGTGTAAAATTTGCAGCGTTTTTTTGGAAATATTGGGAAAATAAAATTTTGAATGGGAACGGCCGACTGCGTGAACACAATAACTTCCGAGAGAAACAACTTAGGAACTCGATATTTGTTGAGAAGGTTTGGACCTTAATCACGAAGTTCGAATTCGTGAATAGGTGAAATCCACCCAATGATTCCGCAGATCCATTCAAAATTTTATTTTCCCAATATTTCCAAAAATACAGATCAGATCGAGTTGAAATCCAGTACTTCATTGGAAAATTACAGTTCGAAGGTTCATACAGGATTTAATGAGGATGATATGATAAGAAAATCACAGAAATTTTTCTTTCGAATTGTTCTAATGACACGATCATCACGAAATTTTCCATAAAGTTGTCTTCCAGCATCTTCAAACTAGCTGCGAAGTTTTATCAGGATTGAGTCAGAATTTTTCGAGTTATACCTGAAAAAGCAACGATATCGAGATAAAAACCTCGAAATTTGACATTTTTTTTTTCGATAACTCCAAAACTTATAATCGTATCGAACTGAAATTTGGTACACTGCTGTGAAAGCTCAGAGTCCGAGTGAAATTTTTTTCTGGATATGATAAACGGTTTCCGAAAAAAAAAGTTGCGCGTTGTTATACTCCACCTAACTGCCAAGTTTGAATTCAATCGCTTGACTAGTTTCTGAAATAAAAAAGAAATAACTTCAAAATTTCATGTGGCTGTAACTCCGAAACTATTCGACCGATTTGGCCCATTAACGAACTCAACCGCAGCATTCCAATGTGCGACCTACCCTGAAAGTTTCAAGTTGCTACCTCACTTCGTTATCATGTCTACGGCCGGCCGGACAGCCGGCTGGACAGAATCGATTTTGACACTGGATTCGTCATCATTGAGTCCAAAATAGTCGTTTGAGACCATTTTCGGCTCAATCATCGAAAATTACAGACATTTGGACCAAACGATAGCACACTGTTCCCCTAGAACATGCTCGCAAAAAGCTACAAAAGCACTGCCGTGAAGGCAGCAGCTTTTACGCGCATGTTCAATGGAGATGACCACGTTGGCAACGAATTTGAACATGCGCGCAAAAGCTGCTGCCTTCGCGGCAGTGCTTTCTAGGTTTTTTTCGATAAAGTACTGGATTTCAATTCGATCTAATCTGTATTTTTGGAAATATTGAGAAAATAAAATTTTGAATGGATATATTTACGCAATCATTGGGTGGATTTTACCCATTCACGAATTCGACATTTGTAATTAAGGTCCAAACCTCCTCTACAAATATTGAGTTTCTAAGTTGTTTCTTTCGGAAGTTATTGTGTTTACGGTCCGGCCGTTAGGTAAAATCCACCCAATGGTTCCGCAGATATACCCATTCAAAATTTTATTTTCCCAATATTTACGAAAATACAGATTAGATCGAATTGAAATCCAGTACTTCATCGAAAAATTACAGTTTGAAGGTTTCAATTCGATCTAATCTGTGTTCTCGAAAATATCGATAAAATAAAATTTTGAATGGGTACATCTACGGAATCATTGGGGGGATTTTACTCATTCACGAATTTGACCTTCGTAATAAAGTCACAAATCTTCTCTACAAATATCGAGTTTCGAAGTTGTTTCTTTCGGAAGTTATCTTGTTTACGGTCGGCCGTTAGGCCCGTGAATGGGTAAAATCCACCCAATGATTCCGCAGATATCCCCATTCGAAATTTTATTTTCCCAATATTACCGAAAATACAGATTAAATCGAATTGAAATCCAGTACTTTATCGGAAAACCACACTTTGAAGGTTCAAACAGAATTTAATGGGGATAATATGATGAGAAGATCATAGGATACTAAATATTGGAAAAAAAAATTTTTTTTAATTGTTCTAGTGACACGATCATCACGAAATTTTGCACAATGTTGTCTGTCCTTCATCATCTCCGAACTAACTGAGAAGCTTCATCACGATTGAATTAATATTTCTTGAGTTATACCGAAAAAAACAACGATATCAAGAAGAAAACCACGAAATTCTACATATTTTTTCTCAATATCTCCGAAACTAATAGCCGTATCGAATTGAAATTTGAAACACTGCTGTAAAATATGGAGTTCAAGGTATAACTGAAATTTCTCTCGAATATGAACAATAGTTTCAGAAAAAAAAAATTTCTAATTTGAGTAACCATACGATTTACACAAAGTTTTGCTCAAAGTTGCGCGTCGGTATGCTCCAACTTACACTGCCAAGTTTCAATCAAATCACTTCAGTGGTTTCTACAATATGGGGAAAATAACCTCGAAATTTCAAATCGCTATAACTGCGAAACTATTTGGCCGATTCAGCCCATTAATGAACTTAACCTTCGTATTTGAAATGCAACTCCTTCCTGAAATCTTCAAGTTGATGGAATCCTTCGTACGCCCGTAATCGTGGTGAAATGCTGAGGAACAACTTTGTCTTAAATGTCATAATGATTGTGTAATTGAACCGATTCGAAAAATGAGTTTCATTATTTTTCCAAATATTCTGTGATCTTCCGATCATATTATCCTCACGAAATTCGATATATAATATGATAATATGATTTGAAGGTTGCTTAATCTTTCCATAAGAAAGTAAAGGTGTTTTTCGCGTAGTCAATAACTAAATTCAACGAATTTGCACAAGCGTGAAAAAGCTACTGACCTCACGTCAGTGAGCAATACTTTTTTGGAATTGGTAATCATCTCATGCTCAAGGTGAATTTGATCATATTTATTTTCTTTTTTGGAATATCACATAAAAGAATGATCAGGAAGAAAAAAGACCGTCTCAACAGCATATCGCACAAACTATCTTTCCCATTCAAAATCTGTCACTCAAGAACAAGATTGACTTATCCAAGTGATTTTCCAAAATCTTAATTTTTTTACAAGTATAGTCCTCTGCTTCTTCTTTCATGCGACACCCTATATAGGTAGATTATGGTATGAGCATACAAATATGCATACTAATTACTAAATTCAACTCTGATTCGCTTGATATGGAAGTTTTTCTATCGCAAGAATTATATCCTGTCTAGTTCTTGAATCTGGTTCAGATCAAACATTCGATGTAAATATTGGTTTCTCGTTATTCATTTACCCTACTTCTCCCCCTACACGGAGATTTTATCAAGGATTTCACGGCAAGAAGGCCCATTTAAATCCTTTGTTGGTTGAAGCTGACAAATATTAAATATTGCATCAAAATGAAAATCGCTAAGTCTAATGATTAAAGCAAATGAAAGCTCTACATTGTAGTGACATACACTCATATTAGAAATAAAGTTGGAAATGTATATCAGACATCTTCAATTATTGACAACCTCGAATGTATTGACTTATTTACATTTTCTTATCAAGATAGTCTTCTAGGTCAATTTCAGTGATTTTTTTCTCATTTTGCCACTGTGTCTGATAGAAACTGGATAGTTAATAGATTGATCTGCTCATTCGATTCTATGAATTTATACAGTCGTGTCAAACTTCAAAAATAAGTCTTTCAAATACTCACCCCTGTCTAGAAACTAGTATCACTAACGGAATATCTCAGTTTATTTTTTAGAGTAGCATATTCATTCTAAAAGTTGGGAAGTTATTCCCAACTGAAATGTTATTCTTTTAAGAATAACTGAAAAACTACTGAGCCACTACTGTAGCTAGTAGTTGAGCGCTCATGTCCAAATTTACAAAGAATTACGTAATCGTCGTATCATCTAAGATATTCCTGAAGAATTTCAAACGCTTCTGTATTGCGGAAATTATTCGAACAATTCTGCTGAGATTTTACATTTTCCTTCGAGCCGGCATTCAACATTCAAATACCAGATTTTCGATCTGTTAGGTATGAATTTTTTGGATGTTGAATGAATAAAACTTCGATAGAATCTTTGAATTTTCAAATAGAGACTATTTGAAAACTCAATGATAGAATACATCTTTGGAATTTTTGATGGATTCATGAATTTGACCTTCGTAGTTCAGAAAGACAACTGTGAAAAATAAAAATCTGACAATTCACAGATTAAATATGTAATTTGACAGATTCATTTTGTCAATTGACAAATTGTATTTGTCAATTGACAGATTCAATGTATCAATGGACAATATAAATCTGATGAATTGAGTTGAATTTCCCTGTTCTCACTAATATCATGTTATGATATAAGTATACCTACATAGAGATCTCTTTGAAATATCGAAGTAGAGGAAAACATTCAACTACACTGTCTACAAAGTTTCAGAAAACTGAACCTAGAACTTTTTCATGTACACATCGATTCCGGTCATTAAATACCTTCTGAATATATTTATGGAGAATGCTCATGTTTCCAATTGTTATATCAATTTCCACCAATGTAATTATTGGTGAGTACATATTTTTGGGTTTGTCTTGTCATGAACTCCATTGAATGAATAAATAAATAAAAAAAATGAAAATTTAAAGTCTGTTTTCACCCTTTCACATACTCAACGGGACTCTCAAACAGAAATTCCACATCAGTTCGAATACTCATCCAACTACTAAAAATAATTTGATTCAATCAGTCAATTGACATATTGAATAGATAAATAGATAAATCAAATGTGTAAATTTACAGAAGGAATCTGTCAATGACGGATTAAGTGCGTAAATTGACAAATTAAATCTGTCAATTGAGACATTTTTTATTTTTAACAGTGACACTAATACTCCCCCGTAACAATTAACCAACAATATTCCTAAACAAAAGTCGAATCTTTAGGTTGTTCTTTTATTGACTGTATTTACTATAAATCATTAAGCAAAATGAAATGGAAATTCGTTTTGAGGAGTACATTTGGAACTCAGAATTTGCAAAATGAAAAAATTACATAAATTTATTCTGATCTAAGACGTCCATTCATAAAAACCACAAAAACAAGTTTCCAAACCTAAAAATTCGAACTCGTTAGAACAATTTTTTCGGCACAGGGACTCCTCATGAGAGATTATCTTCCTTATATGTGTTTTTGAATACGCAATCTGAATATAAATGGAAAATTATTTCTCTTAGCTTCCAATTTATGGGGAGGACTGTAAAGCTCTACTGTCACGTATAAGCGTAGGGATAAATAGGAAATCTTTCACGGAAAAAAGGAAAACCTGGATGATAAACAGAAGGATGTATGGAAGAATTAATTCTCGTATTTAAGGAAGCTTTTCGAGAGATGCTCAATCCTTGAAAATGATTTACTTCCACCAGGTTGCAGTCTATATAGAAATATAAATGATATTGCATATTTTCTTCTGAGAATTGTATATTTCATACCTCAAAACTGATTTCTGTCAATTCAAAGTCAAATGTTAATAAGAGGTAAGAGACATCCTTGACAATGTTGTTCCAACAAGACAAGAACGGATTTACGGGGGGGTAATGGGGGTAATTTACTCCCCCATGAGGATGGAAAACCTCAAAAAAAGTTACGCAACGTCGTGCACATAAAATATTCCATGCAATAATTTTGAATTAGTAATTTCCCAAATATTGCAATCAATTACAATGAGGTGATTAAATATTATTGTGTAACTGAATTATTGGTTCTCAATTTCTATAAGCGACTGCCTTCACGGCAGTGTTTAGCTAGGTTTTTTCGATAAAGTACTGAATTTCAATTCGATCTAATCTGTATTTTTGGAAATATTGAGAAAATGAAATTTTGAATAGGTATATCTACGGAATCATTGGGCGCATTTTAGCAATTCACCTAACGGCGAACCGTAAACACAATAACTTCCGAAAGAAGCTACTTAGAAACTAGATATTTGTAGAGAAGGTTTGAACTTTAATAGCGAAGGCCGAGTTTGTGAATGGGTAAAATCCACCCAATGATTCCCAAGATTCAAAATTTTATTTCCCCAATATTTACAAAAATACAGATTCGGTCGAATTGAAATCCAGATTTTTCACGATCATCACGAAAATTTGCACAAAGCTGTTCATCAGCGTTTTCAAATTAGTTGCCAAGTTCCATTACGATTGAATCAGAATATTTTGAGACAAGAAAACACGAAATTTGACATATTTTTTCACAAAATCTTCGAAGATCATTATCGCATCAAACTGAAATTCAGTACACTGCTGCGGAATATGAAACTCAAAATATAACTAGAATACTGTCCGTATAGAATCAATAGTTTCTGAAAAAAAATATTCGAAAAAAGTTTTGAGAAAAAAATTTTTTTTCAATTAGCTGACTGCACGATCTCAGAAAAATTTAACGAGAAGTTGCAAGTCTTTAAATTCCAACTAACCTCCAAGTTCCAATTCAATCTCTTCAGTGGTTCTCGAAATATCAGGGAAATAAACTCAACACTTCAAATAGCCATAACTCCGGAACTAATCTACCGATTCCACCTATTAACAAACTCAGCCTTCGCATCTTAAAGTATAACCAACCCTGAAATTTTCATGTAGATATAATTCTCCGTACGCCCGTAATCGTGCCTATGGGCGGACGGCCGGCCAGAATCGATTTTGTCACCGAATTCGTCATCAGTGAGTCCAACCAAGTTTTTTGAGAACATTTTCGGCTTAAAATTCGAAAACTACAGATATTGGGGCAGAACTATAGTTCGCTGTTTCCCTAGAAAAAAAAAATGTCTCCCTCAAAAACAGAATTGAAGGGTTGGGGTGATTTTCCAAAATCTGTAGTTTTCTGATTTTTCCTTATCAATATAGCACCCGGTATAATCAAATGTGAACTAAAATTCATAGTTGATTTATTGAACATTTTTACATTTTGCTTTGGCACTTGATATTGTTCATTATGTTTGAATCTCCAAGTTACTCCTGTCCAAAAATTATAATTATATATAATATATCAAATCGAATAAACTCTGCAATGCCTATCCAATGATTTTGAACACAAAAACCACTGAATAATGAATTTCAGAGTTCTATATTTTCTGAAATACATCTGAAATCTAGCACATGGTTGAAGAAATTACAGTGCAAAGATTCATAAGAATAATCTGACAATTCTGAAACATATTTTTTTTTCTTTCATTCTTCTCGATTTCAAGTAAGTTTCTGGGTCTATTCTTTCGAAAATACCACTGTTACAAACAGATAGAATCGAATCAGACTGCGAATTCTTCATTAGTTAGTCCTACCTTATATACAGGGTGATTCTCGAGGAGACCGTCAGATTTAGGGAGGAGTTTACACTAGTCAAAACAGTCTCAAAACAATGTTGGCTCTGTGAATGGGGGTTTCTATTGAGAATATACAGGGTGATTTGTCCAATTCGACTGATTATACTTTTATTAATAACTTTGGTATGGCTCATTGGATTTTAATGAAATTTTCAGCGAAGTACAATATTGATGTGCACATTCATTAATTACAAAATTTTCTTCAAAATTTGCTGTTATCGTGATAATTCCAGGTTAATTGTGCAGGTTGAAAAAAACACCCTGTACATCGCGTTTCTAAAAGTGAGCTATCTGTTTACTATATAATGAGTCATTATTTGAAAGTTTCTCATTTTTTTGGCACACTTCTAGTTTTCTTAGAAAATTTCATCAAAAAAAGACAATGTCGAAATTTCGCTCCAATCGATTCTACTTTTATTGATAACTTTGGTATGACTCATCCAATTTTGATAAAAATAGCAGTGTAGAACAATCTGAATGAGTACATTCAATAATCGAAACACTCTCTCAAAATACAGTGTTTAAATTGTGATCATTTCAGAATTTCAGATTAATTGTGCAGTTGAAAAAAAAACACCCTGTTCATTGCTTTTCCAAAACTTTCTCATTCAGAGGTTTTTAATTTCATTGGCCCATTTCCGATTTTCCTAGAAAAGATTTTTGAAGGAGAGCATGATCGAAATTTGGCTCACAAGCAGTGAGAGTATTCCGCACTAGGTAGGAAAGCTGTATTGTCCAAGGATGCAAAGCAATTCTTAAGTTCTAAAATATTCTTATCCAATTCCAAATTCATATTTAAATACTTATATTCTGTACGAAATCATTCAATTCAGATTATATTTCGAATTTGAAAATAATTTTTCAGAAGTGACGAACAAATTTTCATCCTTGGACGATACAGCTTTCCTGCCAAGTGCGGAATACTCTCACTGCTTGTGAGCCAAATTTCGATTATGCCCTTCTTCAAAAATGTTTTCTAGGAAAACCGGAGATGTTTCGAAGAAATAAAAAACTTCTGAATAATTAATATTATTGTAGAATCTGAAACGAATGAGAAAGTTTTGGAAAAGCAATGTACAGGGTGTTTTTTTCAACTGCACAATTAATCTGAAATTCTGACATTATTACAATTACAACGCTGTATTTTGAAAGATTGTTGCAATTATTGAATGTACTCATCCAGATTATTCTACACTGCAAATTTCATCAAAATTGGATGAGCCATACCAAAGTTATCAATGAAAGTAGAATCGATTTCGACATTATCTTCTTTCGAAAAAATTTTCTCGGAAAACCAGAAAGGTGCCAAAACATTAGAAACTCTCAAATAATGACTTATTATAGAAAAATCGTAAGCAGATAGCGTGGTTTAGGAAACGCGATGTACAGGGTGTTTTTTCAACTTGCACAATTAATCGTGATTCATCATAATAACAACCACTTATTTCGTGAAAAAATTTTGAAATCAATGAATGTCCTCATCTATATTGTACTACGCTGAAAATTTCATTGAAATCGAGTAAGCCATACCAAAGTTATCAATAAAAGTAAAATCGGTCGAATCGGAAAAATCACCCTGTATATTCTCAACAGAGAACCCCAACCATAAACCAAACATTGTTCCGAGACTGTCTTGACTAGTATAAACTTATCCCAAAATCTGACTGTCTCTTCCGGAATCACCCTGTATATACTATACTTTGAATAAGGTGAGAGGATCAAGGCAATCTTGAACTTTAAATAGAAGATATCAGATGACATTTTGACTTTTCTGGGAGAAATTTGAAAAGTAGAGTTAACAAGGAGACTAAATGACGTGATGTTCCGATGATTCCTAATATTTTCAAATCTCAATTCCGTCACAGTTTATGATCGATCCGATTCCCTGCGCCATTTCGCAACCGAAGAAAATTCCTATTGCCGAAATGTTCATTCGAGTTTTCCCATTACAATCCCAATTTATTCGGCAAAAACGCGAGTCTTTCGATAGGAATCATTGACGGAATTGATAGCTGAAAATTCGAACAACCAAAAACTCAACAACAGGCTTTTACCGGTCCGGTAAAACCGATAGCGACACTGCGTTACAAAGTATCACCTTGAGGAGGCTGCAGCCATTATTTCTTAATTGACCATTCCTCAAGAAAATGGGGTCGTAAAGGGCTGCATTGAATTAGTTTGTTTTATGTTGGCACTCTCACAGGGACATTGTAGCTGGAGGCTTGTAGTGAATTATTCTGCACCCCTATCGACATTTGAGTGTTTCATTTGAAAGTAAGTAGCAGAACAAGTTCGTTTAAATGGCAATTTGTAGGTTTTATATTTATTGAAGGATATTTCTAGGTTTCCACTAAAAATATCTGAGAAGGAACTTCTGAAAATCAAATAAAATTATAATAGACAATAATGATTTGTTCACAGGAATAGGATGGGTACAAATAAAACTTGACAGTTCATTAAGACAATATAAACAACTAAAATAATGAATTATCTTGATTCATAGTGCGTTGTGTCCAAATTTCATATTCTTCAGCAACCCACTGCAGCCAATTCTTTTACAACCAATATTCGACTATTGAACTTGGTAAGAACAATGTCAAATTAATTGTGTTGTCGTTTAATGATTTTATGATTCGATTTATACTTATGGATATTTTTGAAATTGATTGCTCGCTCAATACCAGGTGAAACATCGTACATAAAAACATATAAAACACTTGACTACGTTCACAATTTTTAATTTAAAATATCTTGTTGACATGCATGTTTCGGGTTTTACCCCATTATCAAAACTGAAACGAAAATACATGGGACTACACAAATATACATCAGATTACAGATGTTAATACCGGAGATAAGCCGAGCTCCAATTGATCATTAACAATAAGTAGTTTTTGTTTATGTGCCGATGATATTTCTAAAATTTCTAGAAGGTCTAGTCTTTTTCCCTTCTCTCCTTCATGCAAGATTGTTGTTTTATTAAAATCTATAAATTGGTTATACAATGTGCGGAGAAGCCAGTTGTAGATTTGTTTTGAAGAATTGACTTCTTATGTTCTTCCACCCTGAGACTTCGAGAGAACGACCGGTCTGACCAATATAAAGTGCAGGGCATTCGTCACAGAAAAGTTTATATACACCACTTTTTTTTGAATGATACAGTCGATCCTTACCACTTGAAAACATTGATCTTAAATTCTTCTTATTTGTACATATAATATCAATATTATTTCGTCTCAACCTATTACAAATTTTGCGCTTACTTGCGGAATATAGTTGACATATACAAATTTCTTTATATGGTTTTCGAAAGGACCTGGGTAAATACTTCTTAACAGTCTATCATGTTGTTTTACCTAAATATAAATTTATCTATTATGTGAGGGGAAAGCCATTGTTCTTCGCTAATAATTTTAACACTCCAACTTCTTTTTTGAAATTATTATCTGACAACGGATTTGAAATTATTCTACTTACAAGTGAATGAAACGCTGACATTCTAATTCGATACGGATGTTAACTACTGTTATGAATGAGAGTGTCAGAAAACGTGGGTTTTCTGTATATATCAAATTCAAGATTGTCATCTACCCTTTTGATTTGAATATCTGAAAAATTGAGTGATTTATGGTCATTCTCTATTTCCGAAGTGAATTATTGAACAGAGTTATAAAATGAATTGATCCATCGTAGGAAAGATTTTAGTTCACAAGCTGAGCCAGTCCAAATACAAAAAACGTCATCTACGTATCGCTTCCAATACAGTAAAAATACAGTCAGATCAATATATTCTGAGGAAAATATTTTCTGTTCCAAAGATGTCATGAATACTTAAGAACTGACCTAGCTTATTATCCCAATTGAAATTCTCAGTGACCATTATGAATCCAAGAATACCTTTATTGTACGCTCTACCAAAAATACATAAAGAGAATTGTCCGATGAGGCCCATTGTTTCATACACAAATGCACCAGCATCAAAACTATGTAAAAATCTCAATTCAATTTTGCCAGAATCACATTTCAAAAATACTATCCAGTTAACAGACGAATTGAAGACACTTAAAATTCCTTCAAATGCTATATTAGTATCATTTGATGTAGTGAATTTATTTCCATCAATACCAACTGCAGAAATCAAAAATTTAGTCAGCAAACAACTTCACGATAACCTTTCACTCACTACAGAAATAAAAGAAGAGACAATGAAACTACTCGAAATATGCCTTGGACAGAGTTATTTTGAATTCAACAATAAATGCTATCAACAAGTGAATGGTCTACCAATAGGTTCTCCTTCATCACAATTACTCAGTGAATTATTCATGACATCTTTGAAAAAGAAAATATTTTCCTCAGAATATATTGATCTGACTGTATTTGTACTATACTGGAAGCGATACGTAGATGACGTTTTTTGTATTTGGACTGGCTAAGCTTCTGAACTAAAATCTTTCCTACGATGGATCAATTCATTTTATAATTCTGTTCAATTCTCTTTGGAAATAGAGAATGACAATAAATCACTCAATTTTTTAGATATTCGAATCAAAAGGGTAGATGACAATCTTGAATTTGATACATACAGAAAACCCACGTTTTCTGACACTCTCATTCATAACAGTAGTTATGAATAATAATAGATAAATTTATATTTAGGTAAAACAACATGATAGACTGTTAAGAAGTATTTAGCCAGGTGCTTTCGAAAACCATATAAAGAAATTTGTATATGTCAACTATATTCCGCAAGTAAGCGACAAAATTTGTAATAGGTTGAGACGAAATAATATTGATATTATATGTACAAATAAGAAGAATTTAAGATCAATGTTTTCAAGTGGTAAGGATCGACTGAATCATTCAGAAAAAAGTGGTGTATATAAACTTTTCTGTGACGAATGCCCTGCACTTTATATTGGTCAGACCGGTCGTTCTCTCGAAGTCTCAGGGTGGAAGAACATAAGAAGTCAATTCTTCAAAACAAATCTACAAGTGGCTTCTTCGCACATTGTATAACTTGCAACCATTTTATAGATTTTAATAAAACAACAACCTTGCATGAAGGAAAGAAAGGAAAAAGACTAGACCTTCTAGAAATGTTAGAAATATCATCGGCACATAAACAAAAACTACCAATTGTTAATGATCAATTGGAGTTCCGCTTATCTCCGGTGTTAACATCTGTAATGTGATGTATATTTGTGTAGTCCCATAATTTTTCGTTTCAGTTTTGATAATGGGGTAAAACCCGAAACATGCATGTCAACAAGATATTTTAAATTAAAAATTGTGAACGTAGTCAAGTGTTTTATTTGTTTTAATGTTATAGATATTTGTTGTGCTTTAACTATCAACTCTTTTCGTCTGTCTCTGTAGCCTTGATGAAATCCAAATATATGGACGAAACGTCGGCCTAGTGCACCTTGGTCGTTTCATTTCTTCTCGTTCTATTCCTGTGAAAATATCACTACGGATTTCATTTATAGACAATGCTCTTGTGAATTACGGGATTCAAACTATTTGTTGAGGAAAGTTTCTAGAAAAAAATCTTGCCTAATGAATAATATGTGAACGATCAACGAATTGAAATGTAACGTTTTGGAGTCTTTATCTGACTCCTTCATCGGACAATCAAGAGTAAATTCGCAAAAATTTCAATTCGACAACATAAGTCTTGAAATTCGAAATTATCGAATAAAATGATTCTGCGAATTTTCTATTCTTTTTCTGATGAAAGAGTCTGATATAGACTCTGAAACTTTACAGTTTATATATTTTATTCCAGTCATCAGAAAATCTAGATGGTGTGGAACTTGTTGACAATATCGTTCTTTGCACAGTTCTACAAGCTTGCCAGTTGGTCTGTAACACAATAACTCGTTTGTAATAGAATGAATACACGTAGTGAGAAATTGACATAGAATATTGAATAGATGCTATTGATGATTCTGAATCGAAAGATAAAAGAATTTGCCAGTTGATACAAAATTTAATTTGTCATTCAAGTCTGATACGTCGATGACAAGAAAATTATATCGTAAAATGTCGATATCGAAGAGTATTATTTAAATGTGTCACAGAAAAATCTGTATTTTTAATGTTAGTGCAGTTGACTTTGTTTTTCCGTTATTGTTCTTTAAATAACATTTCCTCTGAAACTATCCTTGACAAATAGTTTGAATGCCAATCCGCAAGGGCGTTTTCTATGGATAATAATTTTATTCAATGTTCAATAGTTATTTTTCAGAGAGTGGGAGTGACAACCTGTAAATTAAAAAAAATATTGAACGAGAAGAAGTCATATGATTTGTCACTGGGTCGCTGCATTTCTTTTCATTCCAAAATTCTAGAAAAGCACAGAAGTTTGTTCAAAACACTCACCTTTTCACGTATTGACCCAGCCAAACTCTTACTCTCATGAAGTATTGACTCGATCAAATTAAAACTTCGTGGACAGTTTTGGAATACTAACGTACAACTTAGAACGAAATTACATGTGGATCCAGTTTCTATATACAGGGTCTTTCACGAGGAACCTCACCCATATTTATACGGGAAACTACTGAACGTATTTTCATGAAATTCAGCACTTATAAGTATTTCACGATGCTGATGAAATCTAAAATATTTTCAAGGCATGAGCACCTCCGGTTTTTCCGGAAATGACGTCAACTTCCGTTTTTCAAATTAGAACACCATTTTTTTATTGCAGAAATAGATTCCTTAGAAAATTTCAATTTATTTTGATGTAACATTTTTCAGTTTTGGTTGGAAAATTCTCTCTGAGCGGGAAAATTCGAAAAAAAAATCGAAAATAGAGCTCCGCTGAAACAAGAATAACTTCGAGGTTTTTGGATGGAAAATTTTCATTTTTGGGATTTTTAAAGATGTAAGATTGATGTATCCACTTTGAAAATCGAAATCGCGATTCATGATACAGGGGGTGAAAAAATCGCTTTCAAACTTAGGGATGACAAAATCGTGAAAAATCAATTTTTTCAAATTAGAACCCCATTTTTTTATGGCAGATATTGAATCTACGTTAAAAAATAATGTGAGTGTATGCATCACACCCTTGCCCTAAAGTGGATATTTTCTGAGTTATTCACAAAAAACTGTTTGACTCAAATAATTGAGCCGCTAGTACAGAACCATAATGACTTATGGTATCAACAAGATGGCGCGCGCCTCCACACAATTCACTCAATGTGTCAAATATCCTCTACAGGCTATTTGAAGATCGATGGTTGGCGAACAATGGTCCACATCTTTGGCCACCACGTTCTCCCGATTTAACTCCTTTAGACTATTATGTTTGGGGTAGGATAAAAAATATTGTCTACTCAACTCCCCTGACTGATAAAGAGGACTGCATAGAACGAGTCAGAAATGCGTTCAGGTTTGTTTAGATTTTTAGATTCATAGTTTTGAAACCCAATTTGGTTTTTAAACACTTTTGCAGATCTCTTCCTCCCGATGAAATAAGAAGAGCAACGCACGAAGCATTCCTGAGACGTATAAATAAATGTCTAGAAATTAACGGTCAAAACTTTGAGCATCTTCTCTAGTTATAACTGCGAGAGTTTGCCATGGTTCTCCTAATAGTAACTTGAAGTCGGTTTCAAGAAGGGGTGAAAAATCTACAGCATGGTTCAAATAACAGTTCCTGAAAATTTCATCTTTTTGGCGTGAAGGGAAAAGAAATAGCTGAAAATTCAAGACGAAAAACAGTTTTTTGTGAATAACTCAGAAAATATCCATTTTAGGGCAAGGGTGTGATGCATACACTTACATTATTTTTTAACGTAGATTCAATATCTGCCATAAAAAAATGGGGTTCTAATTTGGAAAAATTAATTTTTCACGATTTTGTCATCCGTAACTTTGAAAGCGATTTTTTCACCCCCTGTATCATGAATCGCGATTTCGATTGTTAAAGTGGATACATCAATCTTACATCTTGAAAAATCCCAAAAATGAAAATTTTCCATCCAAAAACCTCGAAGTTATTCTTGTTTCAGCGGAGCTCTATTTTCGATTTTTTTTTCGAATTTTCCCGCTCAGAGAGAATTTTCCAACCAAAACTGAAAAATGTTACATCAAAATAAATTGAAATTTTCTAAGGAATCTATTTCTGCAATAAAAAAATGGTGTTCTAATTTGAAAAACGGAAGTTGACGTCATTTCCGGAAAAACCGGAGGTGCTCATGCTTTGAACATATTTTAGATTTCATCAGCATCGTGAAATACTTATAAGTGCTGAATTTCATGAAAATACGTTCAGTAGTTTTCCGTATAAATATGGGTGAGGTTCCTCGTGAAAGACCCTGTATTGATTAGATTTCAATGAAATTTGGCACAAACCTTAGAGTCAGTAATCAACAACAATGTTCCAAATCTCGATTCGATCCGATATTTACTTTCGGAGATATAAGGAAAAAAAGGGGCCAAATTTCTTTTTTATTTGGAATTTTAATGGTATTTCCCAAGAACTACAAATACAATCAGATTGAAACTCCGCAATCAAGTGGAGATTTCCAATAAGAGGTGCGAAGTTTTGTGTTGATCTAATTCTTAGAATTTGAACAAGTGCGTAAAAGCTCCTGACCTCACGTCACTGCTTTTCTGTATTTTTAATTAAACACTAAAGATTTCAATTCGACCTGTTCTGTATTTTTGGGAATGTTGGGAAAATAAGAATTTGAATGGGTCTACGGAATCGTAGGGTGGATTTTACCCCTTAGCTAATTCGACCTTCATAATTAAGCCCTTAACCTATCCTATAAATATCGAGTCTAGAAGTCATTTCATCCGGAAGTTATCGTGTTTACGGCGGACCTAATCCTGAGACTTTCCAATTGTAGAGCAGGCTTGGAGTTGAATTACAAAGACAGAATTCGAGAATTAGTAAGTATTCTTTTATTTTGCCAAGTTCTTCAAAAATACATTTTGGATGGAATTGAAATCCACTACTGATTAAAAAATTATAGCTTGAAGCATCATGAAGAATTACGTAAGGACCAGAAGAAGTCTGCAGAAGTTTGTGCATCAGCATTTACCAATTAGTTGCCATGTTTCTTAATTTTTGAGTTATTCTAAAAATAAGGATGATACCGAAGAAATGAATCACGAAATTGGACATATTTTTTCCCAATATCTCCTAAAATGAATATTCGATCGGACTGGAGTTCGAAACACTGTAATTCAAGTGACCTGATGATCTGTGCCAAAAATTGTTTTCAGCTTCTCGAGAAGCTATTCTTTCGAATTTTTGTTCATGTACTCTATAATTTTTCGAGAGATTTTCTGTCGGTATTCCATAATTTAAATTTAGAATGAAGTTCAATTTCAATAGCATCAGTTCTTCTAGAAATATGGAAAAAAATCAAAAAATTCCGAATAGTAACGACATTTGAGTTTTTTTTGATAACGCTGTGAATGAATATCATATCGAAATGAATTCAGAGCAACATTGTTGAATTTCGACTCCAAATCATGTGCCAAACTTTTATGGAAACTGATTTACAGTTTTCGAAAAACTATATTTGAAGAAAAATTTTAGAAATTTCTTTTTTTAATTTTTCACGGATATCCTACTCACGAAGTTCTGCATGATATTTATTGCAAATCGGAATTCCACATCTGGTTACGTATTTTCAATCGGATCGTCTCAGTATATCTTGAGATGTTGGACAAAGAATCTCAGAATTCCGAATACACATCGAAATTCTACATAATTTTTTCCGATAATATCTCGAAAAACTAATAACGGATGAAACTGAAATTCGAAACCCTGTTTTTAAATATTGACTCTAAGGTCTATGCCAAATTTTGTCGTAATTTGATTGAAAATCTCAAAAAAATCGAATTTAAAAAAAACCTTGCTGAAATTTCTTCAGTATTACTCCACCCCTTTCCGTTCAGCTGACTCCTTCGAGTTAAGCATTCATTTACCTCCATTGATACAGATAAATAAAATATCAAGGGAACATTCACCTACAGGACAATTTATTTGAACGGTCAGAAGAAAAACACGTAAAACTTTGAATAGGTGGTCACGCGAAGTCAAAATCAATTACAAGTCCCCCCAATAACTGGATCAAATCCTCAATTAAGTACCATTATGTTGAAAATGCAGGGCAATCACGCATAAGGGGTTTTTTGGCCAAGCGCAATAAAATTGATTGTTTCCTCTAGCTTTTTTTTCGCTCATGTTCTATGGAAACATATTGCTATCGTCTTGTCCAAATGACTTTAGTTTTCGAATTTTTCCCCGAAAAATTAGTCTCAAACGACTAGGTTGGACTCACTGATAACGAACGGAGTGTCAAAATCGATTATGTCCGGCCAGCCGTCTGTAGGCATGATTACGGGCATACGGAAGATCCTATCGATCTATTATCTATTATTTCGCTATAAATGGTTAACCCTGTATAAATGTATAGAAAGATATCCAAATGGAAACCATGCCACTGTTGAATCCTGTCAATTTTTTGTCATATCCCTTCTGATGTGTTCCTGGTTTTCTCCTCCAAGTAAAATCAATTAAAAAATCTCCAATTTCAGAGAATCATTATCTGCGAAATGTATTTTACCCTCGTCCGATGAAGGCCATGCATATTCAGAAGATCCAGTTATGATGAGAGCTCTGAGCGGTAGAGTGATGAAAAAATCTAGAAAAGCACTGACGTAAAGTGAGCAGCTTTTACTCGCGTGTTCACATCGCGAACTGGTGAAATTTTAATGAAATATAAAATTTTCAAGAAAAAAAAGATTATATTTTTTCGAATTTTTCCATGGATAATTCTTCTTATTGACACTGTTCATCTTCCAACCAAGTTTCATTTCGATCAGATGAATTTTTTTCGAGTAATTGAAAAATCAAAATTCAAAATGGCTGGTGCATAAAAACTATTCGGCAGATTTGGCCCATTAACGAACTCAACCGAGATATTCAGGATCTTAACCTAACCTCGAAATTTCAAGACTCTAGGTCTTTTCTTTCGATAGTAACAGCGCACACGGCCGGACGGACGAACAGAATAGCTTTTGACCACGGATTCTTCACCAGTGAGTCCAACCTAGTCATTTGAGACCAATTTCGGCTCAAAATTCGAAAATTATAGAGATCGTGACGAAATAATAACGCGACAAAAACATAATCGATAAAATGTAAAGTCATTGACATAAAAAACTCTGAATCCAGTAGGAATAATTTTGAAAACTTCATTTTTGTCGACAAAATGACCAAATTTAAAACATGCTTTAATAACATTCAAGGTTTCGGTTTAATAAAATCTGAATAGTCCAATTATTTTCAATTATTTCGCAGCATTCAGTTTGTGTCGTCAGCAGTCATAGTTCAGCGTAACAAAATGCCGTTCGAAGACGTCAAAATTGTCACGTAAGCGATTTTGACAGGAGTAGAATTGTTGCCTATCTATGATTATTTTTGTTTTTTCTTAAGATTGGCAGTCGTGCTAATAGACGACGTCGGCCCTAGTTGCCAACCCACAATTTTCTTCACAAATTTACTATCACTGGGGAATGGGAATTTCAGGATAAATTCGACATAATAAGGTTCACGGTATTTATATTAAATATCCGTAAAAGATGCCTCGGCACCTCAAACAAGATAATTCCTTCCAAATATGGGATTTTATTTACTTCATCTTCGAGTGGCTGAAATTTATGTTGGGATTCCTGATTTCATGTTAATAGTGTCAAATTTATATAGGATATGTTCCGCAAATCAAGTCAGTTAATTCGGTAGCCGGTTTTCCGATCTGAAATATTCGGTTGGTTCCTGAAAAAAAGGATAATTACGGAATTTGATTGATGAAAAAGCAATCTTTCTGTCGCCAGAATATAGACATATTAAGTCTATGCACCATAACGACAATCAATGTTTTATGGTAACATATCCATAGCATAGAACAATCTTTATTTACCTTATGATCCATAGACCATACCTAGTAATTTTTCCATTGTTGATTGTTGTCTCTTCTATGTTCTATGGACCATAGGGTGAATAAAGATAGTTCTATAGTTATGGATATGTTACCATAGAACATTGACTGTCGTTCTGATGACAGAAAGAGCGTTTTTTCATCAATCAAATTCCATAATTAACCTTTTTTTCGGGAAACAACCGAATATTTCATATTTACGGAATGGAAAACCGGCAACCGAAATAACCAAGTTGATTTGCGGAACATATCCTATATAAATTTGTCACTATTAACATGAAATCAGGAATCCCAACTTAAATTTCAGCCAATCAGAGATGATCTCAACAAAACCCAATATTTAGAAGAAATTATCTTGTTTGAGGAGCCGAGGCATCTTTTACGGATATTTATGAATAACGCGAACCTTATCATGTCGAATTTGTCCTGAAATTCCCGTTCCCCAGTGATAGTAAATTTGTGAAGAAAATTGTGGGTTGGCAACTTGGGCCGAAGTCGTCTATTGTACTGCAATGAAAATAATACCTGTGTTATTTATGTATGGTGAAATAAAGATAGAGGAACAAGAAGAAGGCTAACTTGACAACAGAGGCGTACCCCAGAACATGAAGATAGGGTTTTCAAGCAACTGACTTCACGAATTGTACTGCAACTGCAACTAGCTTTGCGAGACCGTTTTTTGCTACTACGCGTCAAATCGCTGATCAATGGTTCAGAGAAGGAGGTAAACCTGTAACTATACCTGCGCTATATCGCAGTATTCAAACCTTCGAACTCTTTCCATACCATCCATGATAATCGCTGCCTTTAATTGCAGGTAACTGTCGCGAACATTTGAACGTGTGCAGAGAATGGCAGCATTGAAAGGCAGAATGGCATAATGTCGTATTCAGCGATGAATTACGAGTATGTCTAGGTATGCAGAATTGCCATGAAGGGTAAGACGTCGCTGTGTAGATAGACGGTATTTCCGTTTGTTGTTGAAAGATATGTTTAGAATACTGTTGGAGTTATGGTTCTAGGTATTATTATTGATGCTAGCCGATCGACACCTCTGTACATTCGAGGCCGTAATGCAGCCGCGCGTTATGTTGACAATGTCCTACGAACCACTCTAGTGTCCCATTCAAATGACCGTCCAGAAGTACTTGTTCAGCCAGACAACGCACGTCGCTATATTCGCTATATTACTCGTCGATCTAATGACTTTCTTAAAGAAGCTAGCGTTTCCTTTTTGCCCTGACCACCCCGTTCGCCAGATTTGAATCCCATCGAATATACGGAGATATGATGGAGAGGGATTGTTATCACCAACTATTATGCACCTCGACAGACTCTGGCAGAGTTGATTCACGAAATTCTTCTTCGGACAAGTCGTCACAAACAGAAAATGACCGTCATATTTCGTCGATTTTTAGAGTGTTTTCAGCTACGGGGCAGTGAAACACATCATCAACTTTTTCTTCGCGAATGTTAATAAAGTTTTCAGAAAATGTTATCGACTCTCATGAAGTTATTCTTTCTGAGTGTAACACCTCGAATATATATTTACAGCTCACGCATGTCGAAAATGAGTTACGGAACTGATAAATCTAGTAATGGGCAATTTGAATCATTTTACGATCCATTAGCGCAAATTACTAGTAGATTTCGGTAGTAAACTCGGGAAATATACGATGTACAGGACGGTGCAGATGTTTTTGTATTCTTCTATAATAACTCAACGTGTAGTGCTTAGTTTTATTGGAATTTTATGATATAGCATGGTGATTGGTGGAAAATGATTGAAAACTTGTCATGAAATACCCAAAAGTAATTTGATGGCGTCGAATTTTATGTGATATAACTGTAATATACGGATGAGAGCCCTGTTCAATAATAAGTGATGTCTTCGAGTGTTTAATTTTTTCAAGATCTTGATAGTTGAGATATATTTTGCACACTACCTGTTTTTTCAATGAATTACATCGCAGATATGATCTATGGAATGAACCCACTCGAATAGGCCCTCAAATCTACATCTACAGAGCTGCGTTTGTTGGTTGCTAAATGGTGGAGGTGCGGGGTCAGTTGCATACTAAAGGGTTTTCCAATAAGAGGTGTTATTTTGGATAGCCCGCTATTTCGGTAGATGTAACTTTTGAAGCTGTCATTTTTTGACACTTGATAAGTAGAAACTACGCCATTAATAAAAGTGGAACGATACACGCTTCAACAACGCATTGAAATTATTAAAATTCACTATAAAAATGGTGAAAATTTGGCAGAGACGGTTCGTAAAACTCGAGTATTTTTGGGTCGTCGTGAAGCACCTTGTCGGACCGGAATAAAAAATTGGTGGAAAAATTCGAGCTGCTGGGACAAGTTAGTGATGTGAAGAATAAAACACGTGCACGACGCTCAGAAACAGCCGATAATATCGCTGCTGTAGCCGAAAGTGTTGAAGGAAACCCAGGTTTGTCCAGTCCTCGTCGTTCTTAGGAATTAGGCATTCCACAAACGTCGTTACATATAGATTCGGGTCTTAAGGCTTATAAAGTTCAGTTAACAAAAGAACTCAGGCCGGCCGATCATCAACAACGTCGTGTCTTTGCTGATTGGGTCATTGAAATGCATGAAAATGGCTTCGTCAACAAGCAAAATTGTCGCATCTGGGGCTCGGAAAACCCGAGAGTCACTGTTGAAAAGCCTCTCTATTCTCAACGTGTGACTGTTTGGTGCGGTTTATGGTCTGGCGGAGTCATTGGACCTTACTTTTTCTAAAATGAGGCTGGAGAAACAGTTACATGAATGGATTGCGGTATCGAGAGATGATTAATATTTTTTTATGGCCAGAATTGGATGGTATTGATCTGGACAACCTTTACTTTCAACAAGACGGCGCTACGTGCCACTCAAGCAACGAAACCATTGAACTTTTGCGGGAAAAGTTTCCGGACCGTGTTATCTCTCGAAGAGGTGATCACAATTGGCCATCGAGATCTTGTGATTTAACACCTTGCGACTTCTTCCTTTGGGGCCACGTGAAAGAGGGGTCTACGCCAATAGCCTAGCGTTGATTCAAGACCTCAATGATGGAATTCGTTAGGCTATCGAGGACATAGGGCAGCCACTTTGCGATTTGGTTATTGAAAATTTCATTAAAAGGATATGGTCCTGTAAGCGTGGTCGTGGTGGTCATTTGCCTGATGTTATTTTCCACTATTAACGGCATAGCTTCTTCTTCATAATGAAATGAACATCCGATCTTTTATATTGAAAAATGGCATTTTTCTTTGAATATCAAAATAACACCTCTTATTGGAAAACCCTTCATCTCTATTTTGGAATTTTTTAGTATATTCGGATCTTTTTATTGTTCCCGAGAAATCGAAATTTCAACGGCTCTTTTGGACTTCGAGATTGAGCTCAGTGCAATTCCATTCCAGTAGTTTAAAATAATATTTTTTGAATCATTCTCGTTTCCGGGTTTTCGCGTTTAGAACAAGAACTCCCTGTACAATGGTCCAATTTTGTCGAACTCCGTTTCAAAGCAACCACCATTATTAGAGACACTCAACCAACATGGTCTGTTAAGATATGCTTGTTGCAAGTCGAAATCCCATAAACAATACCAAACCAACATCTAGGTATTCTGGTACTTTGACTCGAAGATATCTTTAGAAAATAAACTGAGCGTTTTAAATTGCGAAAATAATTGAGGCGCCGTTTGGGACCAAAATGTGTTTGGAAATATATTTATTTTCGAGTCAAGTCACAGCCACATTCAATGTTCAACGTTCAATGTTCAAGGTTAGGCACCCGCCTACGGTCTGTATACTGCAACGATGCCAATAGACGTGGGAAATATGTATTGAAATGCATGCAATTTTGTAAATTTTGATGATAATAAGAGTAAAAGGGGTGGCATTTTGCAGGCTGCAGGGATAACTTTTGAATTGAATTTTTGAGGATGTACGTTATCGTTTTGTGAAAATGCGCAATGTTTTTCATTTTTTCATTAGTCATCCCATTTCAGTTTTATTTTCTCAAAAATTCTTGAGAATAAAAAGTGGCAAAATTGCACATTCTCACTACTGTGCCCATGTTTTGGAAAACAATATGCTATAGTTTTGTCCAAATGTCTGTATTTTCGATTTTTTTACCGAAAATGGTCTCAAATGGCTAGGCTGGACTCACTGATGACGAATCCAGTGTGAAAATTAATTATGTCTGGCCAGCCGTCTGTAGGCGCGATTACAGACGTACGGAGGATCCTACCGACTTGAAACTTTGAGGGTAAGTCGCATTTTAAAATACGGCAGTTAAATTCGAAAATGTTTAAAATCAGCTAAACGTTTCATGAGTAATAGCCATTCAAAATTTTGAGGTTATTTTTTTGATATTTCAGAAACTACTGGATTAATTGGATCTCAACTGAGTTGTTAGTTAAAAATCAAAAATATTATAAAATATATTTATTAAGTCGGTAAATATTTTCGAAATTTTTTTTCAGTAAATATTCATCATATTTGTGAAAATTGATTTTAGATCTTGAGCTTTATATTTCACAGCTGAGTATTAGATTTCATTTCGATACAATTACAATTCTTAGAGATATTGGGACAAATATGTCAAATTTAGTGTCATTAAAATAATTTGAAAAAAATCATAATCAATTCATTTTCAAATATTCAATATTCTAGGATCTTTTGGTATTATCATCCCCACGAAATTCTGCATGAACCTTCAAGCTGTCAATTTTCCATGAAGTTCTGAAATTCAATTCCATCTAAGAAACTCGGTATTTGTTTAGTAGGTTTTGGGTATAATTACGAAGGTCGAATGCATGAATGGGTGAAATCCACCCAATGATTCCGTCGATATACCCATTCAGAATTCATTTTCCAAATATTTCCAAAAATGCAGATGAGATTGAATTGAAGCTCAGTTCTTGATGGAAAATGACAGCTTGAAATATTATTCAGAATTGTGTGAGGACAATATGATCAGAAGATCTCAGAATATTGAATATTTGGAAAAGAAATTGAAATTTTTTTCGAATTCTTCTAATGACATGATCATCACGAAATTTCGCATGAAGTTGGGCAGCAATATTTCAAACTTCATTTCAAAACAACGATATCGAGGGAAAAAACGACAAAATTTTACATATTTTTACGCGCTTGTTCCGTTATCATTTCGTCACGATGTCTGTTATTTTCGGATTTTGAGCCGAAATTGGTCTCAAACGACTAGGTTGGACTCACTGATGAAGAATCCGTGGTCAAAATTGATTCTGTCCGTCCGGTCGGCCGTCCGGCCGTGAGCGCTGTAACTTTCGAAAGGAAGAACCTAGAGTCTTGAAATTTTCAGGTTAGGTTAAGATCCTGAATATCTCGGTTGAGTTCGTAAAAGGGCCAAATCTGCCGAATGTTTTTCGTTCTACAGCCATTTGAAATTTGGATTTTTCAATAACTCGAAAAATATTTATCTGATCGAAATGAAACTTGGTTGGAATATAAACATTGTCAATAAGAAGAATTGTCCATGGAAAAATTCGAAAAAACTTTATTTTTCTTTGAAAATTTATATAATTCATCGAAATTTCCAAGTCACCATTTCGCAATGTGAACAAGCGCGTAAAATCTGCTGACTTCACGTCAGTGCTTTTCTAGATTTTTTCCCAATATCTCCGGAAATTATGACCGTATCGAAATGAAATTTGGTACACTGCTGTAAAATATGAATCAACATGTTTTTTCAATACAGTGGGTAATTTCCGAAAAAAAATTTCTAAAATAAATCAAGAAAAATTTCTTCTTATTCACTGAGAGTATGATCTCCACCAGATTCTGCAAACAGTTGGGCGTCATTTTGTTCCAACTAACTGCTAAGTTTCAATCCACTCGTTCAACAGTTCCGTGAATATCAAGAAAATAACATGGAAATTTCAAATGATACTCCGAAACCGTTTGGCCGATTTCTCCCATTAACGAACTTCAATCTACCCTGAAAGTTTCGAGTCGAGAATTCTCGGTACGCCCGTAATCCTGCATACAGCCGGCCGCACAGAAAATACATACATTTGGACAAAACGATAGCACGCTGTTCCCCAGAACATGCTCGCAAAAATATATGGGTCCAGACAAAATCAGGTAATAAAAATAATAACTTCAAAAGCACCAAAAAAATAAGAATAAATTCAATACGGAATAAAGAAAAATAATAAATCATCAGACAGACCTAATCAATAACCGTCACAACATAAGATATCAAATCTCTGATTTTCAAACCCAACGCTTAATTGAGAAAATCCACCTAGTAATCAGCAAAGGCTTTCCTCTTCAGAATCTCCGTCTCTCGATCGAATTTCCCAGGTTTTCCATTTTCCGGATCTGCATCGAGACCGGATGCGGCTATTGGAATATGATATTTGTGCCCGGTTGATGAAAATTGCTACAGCCGCGTTCTGTTCGGCGAAGTTCTTTTCAAGAGTCAATAACTGGGATAGTTATTAAGCTGAATTGAATTGCGGAAAATCTCCTAGGAATAAGAGTCGAATTCGATTTCACTCCAATTTGTCGAACGCGATGTTTTTTTTTCGAAATCGTATAAGTCTGAAAAAGGCTTAGAGAATAGAGCACTGTCAGCACTCTATGGTTCATCAAAATCAGCTGATGAGGGGACAAACAAAGAGATTTCCCATGAGAATTTTTGATTTCTTTCCGATAATGGTCTCAAACGACTAAGTTGGACTCACTGATGACGAATCCGGTGTCAAAATTGATATCTTCCGGCCGACCGGCCGGCCAAAGACACGATAACTGTAGAACGGAGCAAGCTAGCGACTTGAAACTTTAAGATTATGGTGCACATTGAAATGCGCTGATATTTCGGATTGAATTTAAACTTGATAGTTAGTTGAAACAGAACAACGCAAATTTCGTTGAAATCACACCGTCAGTAAATTCAGAAAAAAAATGGTTCGAATTTTTTTCGAAAAATTTTTTTTTCTGGGAACTTTTCATTAAATCCGGAAGAAACTTCCGCTCATACCTGGAGCATCATATTTTACAGCAGTGTACAAAATTTCATTTTGATAGGACCATAATTTCTGGAGATATTGGAAAAAAATATATAAAATTTCGTGGTTTTCTTTTCGACATCGTTGTTCTTTCCGAAATAACTCAAAAAATACTAACTCAATCGGAATGAAACTATGCATCTAGTTCGGAAATGCTGATGGGCAACTTTGTGCAAAATTCCGTGATGATCGTGTCATCAGAACAATTCGAAAAAAAAATTCAAATTTATTTTTTTAAATATTCAATATTCTGTGATCTTCTGACTATGTATATTATCCTCATTATATTCTGTATGAACCTTCAAACTGTCATTTTTCGAAGAAAGACTGGATTTCAATTCGATCTCATCTGTATTTTTGGAAATTTTGGTAAAATAAAATTTTGAATGCGGTATATCGGCGGAATCATTGGGTGGATTTTAGCCATTCAAGAATTCGGCCTTCGTAATTGAGGTCCAAACCTACTCAAGAAATATCGAGTTTCTAAGTTGCTTATTTCGGAAGTTATTATGTTTACAGTCGGCCGTTAGGCAGGGTCTGAAAACGTGTAAGGGGTGATTCTGTGATGAAAATTAAGGTAGGCATTTGGTATGAAATTTTGAAAACCTCCCCCGGAAAAGTTACACGCCTCCGAAGAATAACAGAAAAAATGGTTTTTCTCTTCTATTTTACCTGTATATTTAGCTGAAGATACGAAACTTGGTAAATATTATTTGTCAATAAAACTACACAATTTGGAATTTTTTCTACTTTGAGGTATGCTTAGAAGGGGTTGAGATAGTCAACCTTTAAGATATTTTTCCTAACAACTTTATTTTGAATACACATTTTCCTTTCAAAACCACATGCCTGAAAAGCCCAATTCATTCACTTAATTTTTTATCTGTACAAGCTTTTTCGAAAACTTAAGCATTCACGAAAAAAAAATTATCGATGATCTACGAAATCACATTGTAGCAGGGTGTGAAACGATAAGAAATTCAGCAGATATATTTCATCGCAGACGCATTTCAATGAGGAGAAGATAAATTGCTTGTATTGAAGCTTAAGGCGGTCATTTTCAACATTTATTATAATGGTATTGTCGATATTCGACAGTTTTTGGTTCATTGTTCGCCTAGTAGAATCATAATTTGGTTGGCTCTTGTTCAATGAATACTATTTAACATAAGTTATGTTTTTCACGTAAATCCTTAAGTTTCCGAAAAAACTTTTAGAGATAAAAAGTAAGTGAATAAATTAGGCTTTTTAGTTATGTTTTTTTTTGAAGGAAAATTTCTATACAAAACAAAAGTTGAAGGAAAGAATATCTTATCTTCTAAGCATGGTTGAAAAAATTCGAAAATGTGTAATTTTATTGACAAATGATATTTATCAAAATTCGAGTCTTTGGCTATTGGCGTCTGAATATAAGATTGCAGCGCTACGGTGGCCAGGTTTAGAACCTTAGATACAAACATAGATTTTGTTTTGATAGTCGATTTTGTACTGTTTGTTAGTGTTTGGTTTGATAATTTTTGATTTCACGATTTATTCAAAGACTTTTTAGACTTTTATAGTTGACGAGTGTATCACTGGGAGTACATATTCCATTCTTATAAAGTAGGTTTGTATCATTTTTCAATCTTATTGAGTCTAGCTACTCCTAATCACGAGGATATATCCAAGGTTTTTAATATTATTTATTTTCAAATCCAAATGTGGCAAGATTGACATTGGTGGATTTCTTAGGCTGTCTTGAAAGTTGAAAAATAGATAGTATTGTAAAACATACTTTTTGGTATAATAGACAAATACTCATAACTTTACTATTTTTATAGCGAAGAACTGAATACTCAATATATTGTGAATAAAATTAATACATTCACATGAAACTAATGCTACTAGTACCGTGAGCCGTATTCATTATAGTTTGACAAATAAATTTTCCAACTCTCATATGATTGGCCTTGAAAAAGCTGAAAAAAATAGGCCTTGTACAACTTTGCTTTCATCGGCAGAAGCACTTTGAGCGAACTGAGAATTTCCTTGTTGAGACTCTTTCTTTTCAATAGTCAGTTCTATCACTAAAACATTTACGTTGTTCCTTAATGATCAGTTCAACAGACAGATTTCTGGAAGGCATAGCATTCCTCTTACGTAAATTTCTCTGCTTGGATTAAGGGCCTGGTAAAAAATTGTCTTTATGAATGTGATCTAATATTTCATGAGCAATTCGTGCTTACCTCTATAAAAATGATCATCATCGGTAAAATGCAGGTAACAGACTCTCATGAATCTTGTTTGTTGTTTTTTATTGATTCTTAAACAATTTCAGGCCCGACTTGTTAAAGGAAGTTTCTTCAATCCTAACTCGAAATTTTTCAGCGGGCTGTGGAAATCTATGGGAAGGGACATTTGAGTTTGCTTTTCCCAGTAGAAGCAATTGTAAAATCACACAAACGCCAAGAAAAATGCATAAACTTTCTCAATTTCTAGACATTTCCTTTAACTTGTCAATGATAATGTCTGTACCTAGGGTTACTCGGATACCCACCAGAGGGAGTAGCGCTTATCTTCATTCGCCAATACAGGGAAAATAAAAGAGGATTTTTTTTTTGTAAATCTTCGAAGCGGTGTAACTTTTCCGGGGCGAGGGTTTTCAAAAAATTTAATACCAAATACCTACCTACCTTAATTTTCATCAGAGAATCACTTCTTACATTTCTTCGGTGCTATTCAGATACACCCGTATATCAGGTGTCCAAAGAGGTTATTATCAGGATTTCGTATCCAAGGTCACATCGCGCTTGTTGATTGTTGGGTCCATCACCGAAACTGAGATTCTATTTTATTTAATTTTCAATAGTTTTGTTCCAGATATTGGGAGTGAAAACCGAGAAAAAAACCTACGAAATGATATAAAGCTTCAGTCTAATTATTAGAATTTACCTACTACCTGCGGTTGTAGAAATTAATAGGGTTGAGAAGATGTTTATGTAAATAAATTATGGAAAATGTTTTGCATTTATGCCCGTCTACTTTCTGCAAGAATAAGACTATTCTGCTGAACCGATAACAAGCTATAAGTTCTACAATATCCCAGCTCGAAAAGTTACCAACGAAAACTTTCTTCATTGTTGTATTAATGGTGTCAACAAAACCATCAACCTAACAAATGTTTCCATATATTTTCCAACAAAAGTTTCCACTAATGATCGGTCCAAACTCGGGAATTTTCCGTTCCGCTAAGACACAGGAGTTTGTAGTCACTTCTCGGACGTGATGGGGACGTAATGAAAATGTATTATTTCGTTTAATTTTCGTTCGAACGATTAATGCTTCCCTACGACGCTAAAGTATAATGTATATGTAGTTGGAATCGGTACGTTTTGCATTTAAATTCATAGAGGATTCGCAGGAAGCGTGCTCTGTAGTTTTGAAGTACTGTGCTCGCGAGATAAAGATGCTAACGCTGAGTTTCTTGATGACGGATTGACTGTTTTGTGACTCCGGCATAAATGCAATCAGAGTTTGAAGGCTCTTAACGTGTTTGCTGAAGTTCTCAGGTCGATTATTATAGGAGACTATGGTGTGAGATGATTCAATCTGGAAGGCAATGACTAGAACTGGGGAGACTACTTCTATTCTTTTTTCATTGTATTTATTCAATATTTTAACTATTACTCTTCTCCACGCCATGATGTAAAAAATATGGGACCCTATTCTCGAATATGATGGAATGAACGTTCCCTATCGCCCCATCAAAAATGCACCGCGTTTCCTTGACAACAGCGTCGACACGCCTATTTTCTCCCTTTCCCCATTCAAGAATAGAGACCCTGGTGTGCTCATCTGAAAAAAAGTGACGTCAGCAAGATTAAAATACAAGTAAATATATATTCTCTGCTTTGAATTTAAATGAAAAAAGTGACGTCATCATTGGTAAATACGATCATAGATGAGCAGATGAGCACACCATGTTTTACTTACATCATGCTCCACGCTAGATGAACCATTGAGCTTTGACTTCTAGTCGTTAGATGTCCTACTTATTACTTTTGACATCAGTTCTTTTGTTGTTCAATGGTATTTGCGTGGAAAGAGTTAACTTTGTAACTCCAACCTTCCTATAGGGCTTCAGTAGCCTCTTCAAAATCTCTTTCAGAGATCCATAGTACAAACAAGGAATACCCAAGTAGATAGCTTGTCGGTTTCGAACGATTAATCAATTTTACTTGGCTATCACTTGAATATGAGTCTTTTACCAGAAATCTGCGGGTTTGTGATTTCGTTTCAATATGAATTTCTATATAATATTAAATTTTTTCATTCCTCTCGAGTTCATTAATTATCAATCAATAAATTTTGATTTTAGAATATGTTTACATGTGAAATCGAATAGCTGCAATGTCACATGTATACTCCATTCGCTTCCTTAAAACTGACGCAGGTTGGCACCATTGAAATATCGGCAATGTCGAAATTATTCTCAGAGATTTTGCCAAATGCCAATGCCAAGTTCTACTCCCAATCTCACATCCCCAAAACTTCAAAGCGAATACCGTTAAATGGTATACAGATGGTTCTCAAACCTTGATGGGGGCCGGCGCTGGAGTATACGGGCCTAGGCCCAAGTGTACACTATCGCTAGGCTCCTACTCTAGTGTTTTTCGGGCAGAAATACTTGCAATCAAAAGATGCAAAGACATAAACCTGGAAAGAAACTATCAAGGGTGTGATATAGTGATTCTGATACTCAGGCTGCTATCAAAGCACTAAACTTCTATGTCATCGACTCAAAGCTGATATGGAAGTGCCGAAGGAAACTCAATGAAGTAGGCAAGAATAACATGGTCTCTTTAGTCTGGGTTGCTGGGCACTCAGGAATCAAAGGAAATGAAGAGGCTAACACTCTAGCCAGAAAGGGAGCACAAACGCTACCTACTGGCCCAGAACCTTTCTGTGGTATAGGCAAATGCACCTATAAGAAAGAGTTTTTGGAAAAGGAAGCAAATGAAAGAGGAGCACTCTGGAGGAATTCTTCAGGAATGGAACACTCTAAAAAGTTCCTTCGGAACTTTGAAATTACAAGGTCTGGATCATCTGGATCTCAGTAAGAATAAGTTAAGCCTCCTCACTGGTTTCCTCACAGGACACTGTCGCCTGAGGAAGTACATTATGAGAATGGGCTTACCAGAAACTGACGTGTTCAGATTCTATGGGGAAGAGGAGGAAACTCATGTTCACCTGATCACAGAATGCCTCGCCATTGTGAGCCTGCGCAAGAAATATCTTGGACATAATTATGGGAGAAATGAGAACTTAGCCCCTTGAAGCCCTCACAGACATTAGAATTCCTTAGAGCTCTAGAGCTGGCGGGCGAGCTGTAGGTAGCGCAATGGGAAAACAGCTCTGACGCGGGGACACAATAGACCTTAAGGTCGCAGTGGAATGTAACCCCTTACCAAACTATAACTATAACTATTGCAAAGAACCATGTGAAAATCATCGACACCAGGGTCATTTCCTAGAGTTGCGAAGTGACCCAGAAGCCAGGATGGATGGCTTGCCCCAATTAATTTCATAATTCTCCAAAAGTATTCGGAACGTTCTTTAGGTTGCTTGTTAGCGCCATTTTTCAACTTCCCCTCAAAAAAGTTGAAATTTCTCCTGAATTTTTCGGTTTCGTGTTTAAGCTCGCCCTGGTTCTCCGTTTCACACCTCATACAAATTGGGATGGTATAGAATGACGTTACATCACGAAATTCTGAATAATTTCATGAGTCTGGACCTTTTATGGACAAGACGTCCTTGTTAGGTAAAGCTTAAAAAAATTCCCTAAAAACTCTGATAGATTCAAGAAAGGAAAACCAATTCAACTGCATCGAATATACAGGGTGATTCCGGAGGAGACCGTCAGATTTTGGAATAAGAATACACTAGTCAAGACAGTCTCGGAACAACGTTTGGTTTATGGTTGGGGCTCTCGATTGAGAATATACAGGGTGATTTGTCCGATTCGACCGATTTTACTTTTATTGATAACTTTGGTATGGCGTATTTGATTTTTATGAAATTTTCAGCGAAATATAATATCAATGAGCACATTCATTAATTTCAAAATTTTTTCCAAAATAAGTGGTTGTTATTGTGATAATTTCAGATTAATTGTGCAGGTTGAAAAAACACCCTATACATTGCATTTCCAAAACTACGCTATCTGTTCACGATTCTACTATAATAAGTTATTATTTGAGAGTTACTAATTATTTGGGCACACTTCTAGTTTTCCGAGAAAATTTCATCAAAAAAAGACAATGTCGAAATTTCGCTCCAATCGATTATACTTCTATTAATATAACTTTGGTATGGCTCATCCAATTTTGTTGAAATTTGCAGTGTAGAACAATCTGAATGGGTACATTCAATAATTGCAAGAATCTCTCAAAATACAGGGTTGTGATTGTGATAATTTCAGAATTTCAAATTAATTTTGCAGTTGGAAAAAAAACACCCTGTACATTGCTTTTCCGGAACTTTCTTATTCGATTCAGATTCTACAATAATATATCATTATTCAGAGGTTTTTAAATTCTTTGGCACACCTCCGGTTTTCCTAGAAAACATTTTTGAAGAAGAGCGTAATCGAAATTCAGCTCACAAGAAGAGAGTATTCCGAACTAGGTAGGAAAGCTGTATTGTCCAAGGATCCAAAGTTGTTCGTCACTTCTAAAATATTCTTTTCAAATTCGAAATATATTCTGGATTGAATATGAGCAATTAAATATAAATTCGGAATTTAAAAAGAATATTTTAGAACTTAAGAGCTACTTTGCATCCTTGGAATATACAGCTTCACTACCTAGTGCAGAATATTCTCACTGCTTTTGCGCCAAATTTCGATTATGCTCTTCTTCAAACATTTTTTTCTCGGAAGTGTGCCAAAGAAATAAAAACCTCTGAATAATGACATACTATTGTAGAATCTGAAACGAAAGAAAGTTTCGGAAAACAATGTACAGGGTGTTTTTGTTTGAAATTCTGAAATTATCACAATTACAACCGTGAATTTTGAGAGATTCTTGCAATTATTGAAAGTACCCTTTCAGATTGTTCTACACTGCAAATTTCAACAAAATTGGATGAGCCATAATAAAAGTATAATCGATTGGAGCGAAATATCGACATTGTCTTTTTTGATAAAATTTTCTCGGAAAACTAGAAGTGTGCCGAAAAAATTAGTAACTGTCAAATAATAACTTATTATAGTAGAATCGTGAACAGGAAATACAATGTACAGGGTGTTTTTTCAACCTGCACAATTAATCTGAAATTATCACAATACCAACCGCTTATTTTGGAAAAAATTTTGAAATTAATGAATGTCCTCATTGATATTGTACTTCGCTGAAAATTTCATTGAAATCGAGTGAGCCATATCAAAGTTATCAATAAAAGTAAAATCGGTCGAATCGGACAAATCACCCTGTATATTCTCAATAGAGACCCACAAGCGGCGGTAGCTCAGTGGTTAGAGCGCAAGCCCCATGATCGTGAGGTCTGGGGTTCAATCCCTTTGCCGGGAAATAACTTTTCCGGTTTTCAGGGGACCGTCCAACCATTCGCTGTTGGGTAAACAATTAACAGTGCTGTTCCTAACGTGGCGCAAGGAATTAGTAACAAAGCCTACACAGAACACACCCGGTATCCTTTACTCGCACAAGCTTTAAGCTTCTGAGGGGTTTCGTTGAAGCCTAGGATATTCGGAAAAAAAAATACAAAAAAAAATACAACCATAAACAAAAAATTGTTTCGGGATTGTCTCGGCTAGTCTAAACTTATCCTAAAAGCTGACGGTCTCCTCCAGAATCACCCTGTATATCGCTATTTTACGCTTTTCGCTTGCATCCCCGAATCGATACCATCTGATTCATGACGGGTGGAAGGATATTTTTCAACCTCTCCTTCACGAATAATTAATTGACTAAACTTCCGAAGAAACCTACCAAAGCATATTCTGACGTCATTTCACGAGGTTTATTATTCACTGTCCTGCCGTTTTACTAAATGACCCTTCCTCCCTTCTCGAAGTTAAGAATAGCCTAAGGTGCATGTCTGATCTCGCATGTTCATGGACTTGCAACATTCGAATCTCCTTATCGCGACTTTGTATGAGAGTGGCCTGTAATGTTGTCGCAAGCTCACGCGATTTGTCTATTAACGAAGTTTATCGAGCAGCAAGCTGTGCTCCTTGTACACCCTGGAGCTCTGATGATGGCAATAACCGCGATCGAAACTTTTTCAGCTGGATAGATGGAGACGCGCCTAGGGGTAAGGAATCTCATGGTTGACAAGTCACGGAGAGAGATGCGACAGATCTATAACGCAATTTAGGTGAAATATTCCGAAAATTATATGGGGATTTCTTGATTGAGGTTAGAATCGTTCAGTAACATTCTAAATGTGTCTTATATTATTTATATGTTATTACGTATCCACTAATGGGAAAAATATACTGACTGAATAGGAGCTGTTATACCTTTTCATAATATCTTTCGCTATTGGTATCCTACGATATACTTTCATTGTCTTCAACGTACTAACGTACTACGTATGAATAACAAATTTAATTATTTGACATACAATAATCGAAGTAAAAGAGAAAACGGCTACATAATAAAATACAATACAAAATTAATACTAGAAACAATGTTTCATCTTATATCTTTCAATTTAGAATTCAATTTACCACGTGTATTCATAAACACCTGATTACAAACAGACTAAGCTAACCTAGAACCTCTGAAATATAATAAAATAATAATAATAATAATTCGTCCTTGTGATTATGTTACATATTATTGCTGGAGCTCTGTTCTTCTCCAAGAAACCAATTCCTATCTTTGTTAGATGTTGGACGTTTTCGTCTTGTGGTGGGAATCCACATGAACCGAGCGTTTCCAATGTCGTGACGGTTTTTTGTAAAGCTGCAATATCGCAGTTACAGCGACCTGATGCGACAAAAGGATGAACGTCATACACATCGATCAAAGTATTCTGCACTCGAAGGTAAGACTCGCAAGATGCTCCTGACAGATGGCGCGCTGTATGTTGTATACTGCAGTGGTCCTTCTGAAAGGCAACAAGTATCGAGAGAACTTTCTGCGGTTTATCCAAGTTAAGTTGACCTGACGATCAATAACAATTGTGAAACAGCTGTAGTCATTCTACTTGGATCCGCTTCTTCGGTGTAGGTGTTTTGGTTGATTGGATGATTAGCTCTGATCAAGGGGGAATATTTGTTGATTTATCGACGGATATTCGTCCTTGTGATTATGTTAGATAATAATAATAATGAGATGAAACAAATAGATTTATAGAGTATCAGCTGTCATATAATTATAGAAGTTTTAAAGATTTTTGAAAGTTTTTGTTAATACATTTTATTCATTAAAGGAAGAAGCTAATGTGTAGCTTGCTCTTGCTGTCAAAATTGTTCTATGCACAAATATTCGCGTTTGACAAGCTTGCCAGAGGTTCTATGTTACCTTAGTCCGTTCGTAATCAGGGTCCCTATTCTTGAATCGAGAATGGGAGAAAATGGGCGTGTTAACGCTGCTGTCAAAGAAACGCGGTGCATTTTTTATGGAACGATAGAGAACGTTCATACCATCACATTCAAGAATAATGTCCGATGTGTTTTTGAATACACGTGGTGAGATTATAATATAGAATATATATAATATAGAATAGATGCTACTGATGATTCTGAATCGAAAGAAAGAAGATGAAAAAATGTGTCTTGTATTATTTTCGTATTGCATTTTATTATGTTACCGTTTTCTCGAGTCTTCAACTTCGATCATTATATGTCAGTTGATATTATAATTAAATTTGTCATTCATAGTACGTAGTACGTTGAAGGCAATGAAAGTATATGGTAAGATATAAATATAGAAAGGTATTATGTAAAGTTATAACAAAAAAATCTTTAATTTTTAATGATTGTATTTATATCCTTTATCAAGAATACTAGTCTTTATTATATGTTTGAATAGGAGTTTGTTGACTTTTCGAGGTAAAAGTGAAAATATCATACTAAATCAGAGGGTACCCGTTATAAATCTAGGAAATGGACTTTTTCCTCAATTTTTTCACCCATCCATTGAAGGATTATTTATTTTTCATCTTATCTTCCAAAAAGCGATTAAAAGAATTTCGTACAGATTTGTGAGATAAATTTCTAGGGCTAGATTCCGAAAACAAGTTTAGGATTGGGTGACGAGTTACATGATTATATATAGGGTGTCTCGTAAAACTTAACCAACATTTATATTGGGGATAGACTAGGTCATGACCACCCAAAATATCGAACAATTTGAAGGTTAAATTCTCATCGTTTTCGAGAAAATGGGCATTTTGTAAATTCGTGAAAATCGCTAACTTTCCTCGATATTTTGTATACTATGTCCCTGAATTGGAAACCGATTCCACTGAACATTGCTTATGAGTGTTGCTTTTTGGACGCATTAAAACAAATTTCAAAAATTGATATAATCCAAATATGTGCACTTTGTCCAGTCTCCAAAATTGTATTAAACATACTCTTATTGTTTCTGAAAGGAGTGATATTTCCGTTGGCATAGAATGCAGTGATATTCTGGTCTATCCTAAACCTTCAAAATTTTGACGGAAAGTATTCAGTTGCAAATTAATCGAAATGAGAAGGTGGAATAAAAATTAGTAGTAATGAATTCATTGCTTAGGAATTTTCAAAAAAATATAGAATACAATTTCAAATCTTTCGATTAATATCTAATCTATACTATACTAATCTTTTACCAGAGTTTCGGTTATTGAATTCTACTAGCAAGTTCTAGAAATGAGAATTGAATTGTTTTCCATCCGTTATGAAGCCGAGACTATATATTTTCAAGAAGAACCTTCTAGTAAATGCTCTGCCACCTCAACAATGATAGTCTAAGTGTCCATGTAAATACACCATTTCAGTTATTCCACGTCAGATTGACTGGGTCACTAGTTCCTCCATACGTAACATTCAATAACTAGGATATTTTAGATGAAAAATTGCACTAACTGATGAAACTTGATAGTCCCCTCTCAACTTGTTCACATATTCTTAAGCAATTCCTAAAGAAGAGGTTTGTTACTATTAAGTGAATCCCAAACATTATACAACTATCTTTCATATCGATAAATTCGATATTGTATCAAAACTCCAGAAATAGATCCAATCAGTACAGATTATTTTAAATAACTGATAACACTCTCTGCTGAGGGTAAGTATTCATCTGCCCTGTATACAATAAATTATTACGAGGCAATTCTCATACAGTTCTGCTCAGCAGCCAATTCGTCATTTACCGAAACTGAAATATTTATTCAACAACAACCTGAAAAAACCATTCCATTTTCACTGCCCCATCCACCTCTCGAAAACTTCCAATTCTCCAATTTTCACGAAAATTTCAACTGAAAGTTGGTCATTAATGTTCTGAAACTGCGGGAAAATATCATGGTAGGTTCGCAACGTGTATAGACTTGACCCTGGCGGACCAAAATCGAAGCCAGGGCAATTAATTAGATGGAAAAGTTTCAGATGAATAAACAGACAGTCTGGGCCAGATCCAACTGATGGGAAGATGAAATCTCCTCAGTTCTTGGTGACATCAACGATTGGTTCCCTCTTTCCTATTTGCGATTCTCGTGAATTATGATTTTGAATAAATCCCCTTATATGCAGACTGAGATCTCGCAGAAATACCCTTCATCCAATTATTCTGAGTATATGCAACACTGATAATTATCTTAGTTTCAGTTTATAAGGGCTGATAGAACTTCAGTTTTGATTTATAAGTAGGCCCAGTGGAGTTTGCTCGATAAGGCCATGGAGCCGCGCGCCCTGCCTGAAAAATACATTGTCGTACAACGTCGTACGTACAGTTAATTCGTTTCGAAAAAAATTATATTCTATTAAGAAACTTCAACTGTGGAAATATCGAAAACGTATTTCGGGCGCGTGGAAGTCGCGGCCTCGCGGCCAGGCTGGCCGGAACCCTCATATAGAAACAAACAATCACAGCGAATGCTGTCGAATGACCCCGAACTATAAGAACACCAGGGCCGCGTAATTTCTGCGGCCTCAGATAAAGTTCAGGTAGCCGGGTTGATTACTGCGGTTCGTTGGGTCGACGAACGTCTTTTACGTGTTTATTATTCTGTAGGGTTGACGTTATAGACTTTACATTGTTTGTATTTCCTTTGTGTGTTAGGATTCACAATGAATTCACTCAGCAACATTCTTGATCGGCAGGATAAGTTGCAATTAGTCGATTGATTAAAAATTCAGGAACTGGGCCGGCCCTCACCAGGTCTAAAGTCATCACATACTTGTAAGCGAAGTGCCGAACACAGATCTTTATGCGACTTTTTCCAATAGACATTTACAAAAAAAATATTGAAATAAAAATGTCTTATATTGTTTTTCGTGTTTGTTATTTTATAAAGTTGACTCAAGAATGCATTCCAACTGGGCCTTATCCGTGAGTTATACCATCTTCCAGAAAAAATGAGGAAACATGAAATTCCTCGTGACTGCATCGATTCTTGCACTACCTTTGCCTCACTTGGTAAGGTAAATTTTATGTCACACTCAAACTCTATGCATACAGTGGAAGCATTATTTCATATAATAATAAGGCCGAAAAAAGGAGAATTATCTATTACATAAAAATTTTTAGCACTTTTATTTGGCCCTTAAAGGTCACGGTGAAAGAAACTGCTCTGAGAATCAAGGAATATTAAAACAGTTAATTAATCTTACTGCAGAGCTTGAGGAAATTTAAAATTTTCTCTTGAGAAAAATTTTCTGTGCTGTCCTACTCTTTTTTGAAAGATACAACTATGTTAAAAATAAGTCTTTGGGTGTGGTACACCCGAAAAATTTTTCGCCGCTGGCGTCGAGCTATCCCCCTCCACCCATGCCACTCAACCCACAATCTTCACTACTTGCGCACCCCCGACCTCATAAATCACGACACGCCACTGGGTAAGTCCTAATATTTATAGCGGATGATTCAATCATATATTGTGCTTTCTCTAGATGCCCCAAATCAAGTCACATGTAAAATATTCCTACACGTAGGCTATGTAATCTAACAGGCCAGAAGGTAAGACGTTGCCGTTGTTGCTAAAAGAGGGTTGCGTAGCAGGGAAAAATGTAGATTGAGCATCGATCTTGTAGTCACTTCATAGTTTTTGATGTCATTCTCAAAATGCTTTTATTTGTAATATCACTCGAAACTGCTTGTGGTAAAGCGGTACATAGCGTTCTGTCCATTTGAAACTAGTTCCATAAACCATAACTGAAAAATATCCTGAAAAAAAAATTTGAAAACCTTCTGATATATTGATAAACTTCTCGAAAACTTCCAGTTCTCCAATTTCCACGAAAGTTTCATCTGAAAGTTGGCCACCTTATAATTTACGATGTCATATTCAATAGTCTATTTTTCGTAATATCATTGAGAACTGCTTGTGGATAGCAGCACTCATCATTCTGTCTATTTGAGATCTGTTTCATTCATAATCCATCCTCCCACAACATTTCGAAAAACTGGAAAGTTTCCCCAATCCTCCAATTTCCACGAAAATATCCTCTGAAAGTTGGTCCTTAATGTTCTGAAACTCTGTGAAAATATCCTAGTAGGTTCGTAACTTAAATAGATTCAACCCTGGCGGGCCGTTTACGGGACAAAATCGAAGCCGGGTCAATTAATTAGATGGGGAAGTTTCAGATAAATAAACAGACAGACAGTTTCAACTACATCCGACTGATGGGAAGTTGAAATTTTCTTCATGACATCGACGATTGGTTCCCTTTTTCCTATTTTGGATAAATCCCCTCATTTGCCAAATGAGATCTGCAGGGGTATCCTTCATCCAATTATTGTGAGTACATGGAAAGGAAGCAATACTGAAAATGGTCTTAATTTCAATTGATCGGATCTCAGAGGACTCTAGTATTGAATTCACTCAAAATCCACGAGATCCCAACCATTTGTAAGTACTGCCGTGAGATTATAGCGGCTGTTTCTGTCATATACAGGATGAGTCTTCAGGTTGTACATCAAATTTAACCATAGATTCCTCTCATCGAATAAAACACTTTTTTCAACTACCAGTCCTCCAGATTCAGCTCTGGTGAAAAGTTATAAGCATTAAAATATTTCTTAATGTGCTATAATACACTCCTGCACTTTGTTTGCAAGTTCAACACAGATGTCACTTACGGTGATTCGTATTGCAAAATAATCAATCCATCGCTTGAAGTTCAAAGAAACATGATTGGAATAGCACATCACACTCAATTCTTTTGATTTGGTCTTTTTTTTGGTATTATTGTGGAAAAAATATTTCACTACACTTGACCATTGAAACAATAATCTTCCACTTGAAATTCGTGCAATATCAAGTTGTTTCCATCATGAGATTCTACACAATTTCAATTTTGCCCATTCTTATATTGAAAACTCCATAATCATTATAAATTTTCATCAAATTTATAGATGAATCATAAGAAATCACTCAACTTACCTAAAAACGTTAAGTGAACTCTAGAATTCTATGGAACGTCTGGCCCAAAGACATGAACTATTTCATGGAATGGTCACGAAATAGGATAGACCTAATATTTAGTCTATGCGAAATAGATAAATATTTCTGTGTATTCTATGTTCCGGGTAAACGTGAGCGGAGCTTAATTCACAGTCTTTACTAGCTCAGGGGTGGATGCACAAAAATAAGGAAATTTCTCGAATTTTTATCAGATTTTATAAGATTCTACATTCAATCAGGTCGATTCTGTTTGCGTATTGCTATGAACCTTGCTATTCTAGTCATATTGCTATCTTTCTAATTTATAGCAATATGGCCATGATGTTACTTATTCTGTTTCGAGTGTTATAGCAATGTTTGTTATGAATTTTGACATAACAATATTGCTATCATAGGCTTCCATAATTGGTGATTTTAGAGCTGACAACACTGTATTTTGTGACTTTAGAACTACAAGGAAGAAGAAAATATCCCTAATTCGTGAGTTTTCTTTATGATTTCGCATACATAACCTCTATCTACGGCTTTCTTTATTCGTGTAAACATCGACATAAAAATGTTAGGAAACGAAACGAGTCAAATTGACCAATAACCAATTTCCTGGATACCAATATAATATTGGTTATCAGAAATCGAATGCAGCAATTTATTCAGGCGTTAATAATTCGAAATTCGATAAACTTTTTCGTTGGCACTTCAAAGGAATTGCTGTTGTTGAGATGATTAGAATAATCATCTATCTTAGTCTAAGAATTTTCCTTGAAATTAAATAATATTCTAGAGAACCTTGAACACATTTCCATTAGCATATACTTCTTTTTATTCATGTAAACATCGACTCATTCGAAAATGTTATGAAACAGAAAAACCAATTAAAGCAAATTGACCTATTTCCTGGATACCGATAGGATTTTGGTTTCCAGAAATCAAATGCAATTTTATTCAGGCGATAATAATTCGAAATTCGATGAACTTTTCTGTTGGCAATTCAAAGGGATGGCTGTTGTTGAGATCATTAGAATAATCAGGTCAGCTGTTGCTTACTATGCCGGTGTTTTAGTCTAAGAATCCTTAAAATTAAATATTCTAGAGAACCTTGAACACATTTCTATTAGCACATTCTTCCCTATCTTCAATATTTTCGTATTCTTAGAAGAAATAATACTGAAACAAATGGATCTCTGAGAGATTCCTTTTCTAAACTTTCTTGTTATGAAGCATAGCAAGTACTATTTTGAGGTTGCTAAGATAGCAATGTTGATAGCAAGATTCTTGTTAAAGTGACAGATCATATTGCTCAAAATGGTTGATCAGAATACCAATAATTCCAATCTTGTTATGATAGCCATATCTTTTTCATAGCAATATTGCTATTTGCAAACAGAATCGACCTGAATATCTCGAAAAAGAAGAAATAATAAAGAAAAATTAAGTATTCTAAAATGATTAAGAATTGTTATAATGACTTAAGATAAACTTTCTCTGCATTATATATGCTAATTTCTTATAGTTCTATGAATAGGGGAGTCTATAAGCCGAAAAACCATTTGAAGTTAGATAATATAAATCGATTGCAAGTGATAGATCAAAAGCTTCGGTTATAGTTACGGTTATCCACATTGACAGATTTTCCTTTGCCTATATGTCAGTTTGGATAACCAAAACTATAACCGCAGCTTTTGGTCCATCGCTTGAAATCGGTGTAGATTACGGTAGAATACGAGTCATAGTCATAGAGAACTTACCACCAAAATTCATTTTATTCGGAGAACCCTGATATTCTTTGGAAATTTCAACAGTCTGTATCTTTTTACTAAGGCCGAATCTGGAAAAATGGTAAATGAAAAGAGTGTTTTATTTGATGAGAGGAATCTATGGTTAATATTAATGTACAACTTCCCCTATATTTGTTCTGCACTCTCTATATGCATGCATCTTATCAAGTCACACGTGAATATTCTTACGTTAAGCCTACGTAATCTAATAGGGTGGAAGGTTCGACGTTGCCGTTGTTCCTCAAAGAGGGTTGCGTAGCAGGAACAGTTGTAGAATGAGCAGCTATCTTGTAGTCACTTCATAGTTTCTGATGTCACGTTCAAAATGCTTTTAGTTGTAACATCACTTAGAAATGCGCTTGTGGAAAAGCGGTACACAGCGTTTTGTCCATTTCAGACTAGTTTCATAATCCATAACTCCAAAACATCCTGAAAAAAAATTTGGAAAACCTGCTGACATATTGATATGCTCCTCGAAAACTTCCAGTTCCCCAATAGAGCTGTTCCAGCTGACGTCACAACATGGCCGATGGGGGGACAGCCAAACCACTGAATAGAGAGGTATTTATTCTGTGACCGAAGAATGGCGTTTGTGAAAACTGACCTCACTTTCCCGCTTTGTTTATGTTATTAAGTACAGCAGTTTCGACAATTTCAGGATAAATTCACAAGTTTAAATGATTTATATTAATAGAATTGGTGTATTACTAGGCCAAGTTAGTGTGCCGTTGTGAAATTCGACATAAATACACCGAGAGACGAAGGAATACATTCACTTTGTTCACATTGGCGAAGAGCGATTATTTGGAGATTTTATTGATTTCACAAGTGAAATTTCGTGATAATGGATCTGAATAACTGATTTTCAATCTCAGATGATAATCATTCAAAACGATATAAATGAAAACTGCAGTATTTATTCTTGTCTTCTAAAGCCTAGAGTATCAACATCAGAGATAGCATTTATTATAGGTATAACTATTGAATATGAAATAGTAAAATGTTTGGCTCATTTATTCCTGATAATAAACAGCAGAATAAAATCCAACAAATGTATGGAATGGAAAAAACATGGGTTCCAGAGAACTTCTCAGTACTATTTCAAATAACGTTTTATGTTGCAAATTATCAATTTACTACAATATTGGTCTGCAGTTGCTATGTCAGTGCTATCATAATCTTCAATTATATATTTATTATACTACATATATGTTACAAATAAAATAATTCATATGAAATTTTTTCCTTGAACACCGATTTCGATTCATCCTCAAAAAATGCTTTACTATCAATATAAAATGTTTTTCATTATGCAGATGCAATATTAAGGCTCTCATAATCTTTAATTGACAATAAGGTCAATCCGAAACATATTACAAACAACAAAATGTAGAAGTTCCATCCTTGGGTAGTCGGGCCACGTCGGAATGTGTTCGATTGAGAACAGAGGAAGTTATTTGGTTCATTATTATTTAAAATACATGCATTATTTTGAGAAACCTATCAAATTTATCACATAACGAATTGCCTTGATTGGCTTTATATTTGTATGTGAGTGGTAACCAAACAGGATGGGTTTGTCCATCATAAAGCCAGCTATCGTAGTGTGATATAATTCTTGAAATTTGTATAAAAAACACGAAATATTCTTATCATGGTTATCTCATCATGATTCAACTTATTAAACAGAACAAATTGAATAGATAGTCTAACATAATTCCTTCACCAGTGTGGAAATGTCTCCAACAAACTCCACCATAGTTTGTTACTTTGTCAGCTCAGTTTTTTCAATTTATTTCTCTGGGATAGTTCACATAGTATTCTATTTCTTCCAATACCAGATAAATTTTAGGGGAATGGGTCAAAAATGAAAATATTCAAATATAAAGTCTACAGTACAATATATCTGAAAAATCGGATTCCCTCGTCTCTCGGTGTATTTATGTTGTATTTCACAACGAAACAATAACTTGGCCTAGTTGTTCACTAATTCTATTCATATAAGGGCCGGTATTATAAAACTTAACTTCAACTTTAACTGACAGTTTTGACAGTTATGTCCTAACAAAACTGTCAAAATTTCAGTTAAAGTTAAAGATAACTTCCAATTAAGTTTTATAATACCGGCCCTTAATCATTTTAACTTGTGAATTTATCCTGAAATTGTTAAAAATGCTATACTTCATAACATAAACAAAGCGGGAAAGTGAGGTTGTGTTGTTTTACTTCCAACGTATGACAAATTTCAAACGACGCACGAACCCTGTTTGGGGTTTGTGTGTCCATCAGCTGATTCATTTTTCATTTTGATGAACCATAGAGAGCTGGAATTGCTCTATTCCCACGAAAATTTCAACTGAAAGTTTGTCATTAATGTTCTGAAACTCTAGGAAAATATCATAGTAGGTTCGTAACATAAATAGACTTGACCCTAGCGGACCGTTTACGGACCAAAATCGAAGCCGGGTCGATTAATTCGATGGAAAAGTTTCAGACAGTTTGAGCTACATCCGACTGATGGAAAGTTGAAATCTCCCCAGTTCTTAGTGACATCAGGGATTGTTCCTTTTTTCTGTTAACGATTCTCGTGAATAATGACTTTGGATAAATCACTCTCTTTGCAGACAGGCATCAGCAGGGATATCCTTCATCCAATTATTCTGAGTACATGGAAAATAGCACTGATAATCGACTTAATTTCAGTTGATTGGAGCTCAGAGGACTCCAGTATTGATTTCACTCGAAATCCGAGAAGATCTCAAGCATTTATAAGGACACCCGCTAATTCATACCGTCTAATTCAGTCATATATGCCTCAAATCATACGTTTAATATCCTTACGCGATACGTAATCGAACAAGTCGGTAGATTAGAGGTTGCCGTAATTGCTAAAGAGGGCAAGTAGTAGAACCAAATGTAGATTGAGCATGCATATTGTAGTCACTTCATAGTTTACGTTGTCACCTTCAAAAGACTTTGTGGGAGAGCAGTAAACAGCATTTTGTGTATTCGAAAATAGTATCATTATCTCATATCGTTAACAATCCAGAACTCACCACGTGGAGGAAGCTGTGTATTATTGAGTTCCAAAAAGTCACAATCAGAATATGTATAATATATGTTATAATATTTATAATATGTGTGGGTTTAAGATTTGTTTATTAGAGTGTGCTTTGTGTGATTGTTATTTGAAAAACTGTTTTTATTTTCCTTCAATAAACATTATTATTATCATTAATCACAAAAGGACAAATATCCGTCGATAAATCAACAAATATTCCCCCATGATCTTTGTCCATGTGATTATGTTAATTTATTATTACTGGAGCTCTTCCTTCTCCGTTAAACCAATTCATATCATTTTTATTATTATTCGAGTTTATGAAGCGTTCAATACCAATACGTTTGGACAAACCGATAGTTCCCTAGAATATAAGCGCAAAAACTTTTTTGATTTATTGGAATTATTCCAAACTAGCAACTCGCACTTTTGGAAGAAAGTTCTGAAAGATTGTGTCGATATACAGGGTGTCAATTCGAAATCTTTCCAAGCCAATTATGTCACGACAGAAATGACACCTTGTATATTTCTTCATTGAATCAATTCTATTTCTGAGGGATAATGGGCTGATGTACAGCTTAATGTTGCTATTTGCTATGAGAATCATTAGTGGGACCATAAGATCTAACACCTTTACACAAGGGCGTCGCCAGGGGGGGGCAGGTAGGGGCAGCTGCCCCCCCCTAGAGAAACCAACAAATTTTCCCAAATGTCCCTTAGGTCCAAGCTCTCGATAATTCCTACATGTCGAAACTCGAATGAATTCACTAATTCCTTTCCAATTTCATAACATTTATACCCATGTTGTTACTCATAGTTTATCCGTCTACAAGTGGAGCTTTCGCTTGTTGGGGTTCCAATTATCCAAAAAATAAATAAACATCCGCCAGCGCTGTCGCCTGCCTTGTTTATATTAAAGCGATGTGAGTGACGAGTGTGGAGGCAATACTGCCTTGGTTTCAAATTTTTCACGAATTTATTTATGAACCCCACAACCTTATCGTCTGTTTTTTGCGCGGCATAACACATAAGATAGGATCAAATTTTTCTTATTCGTTCCGTTCGTAGAGGATAGGGAATAATGACTAGTGATTAATAAGTTCTCAGTTTAGACAGTTAATAGTTTTTTGGTGAGTTTTTAGCGTTTTACTTTCGTAGATTCCCTGGAATGAGGTAAATTGTTTTTTGTGAAATATAAATAACTGAGCAAATCAACTACAAAGGTACAATATGGAATCAATATGGGATATCGAAATGAATTCATTGTAAATCGATTTAGGTGCAGTTTTTTACAATGACACAATGAATTTTAATCAGTAACGACCGTTGGGGGTCCATTCCACAAAAAAGCGCCCTAGAAAACTTTCAACACAAAATACTTATGGGTCAGTGAAATTAAAATAATGTCGCATAGTTCGTAGTCAACCTCGGTTTTGTGGCCTTAGCTTCACATTATTGGTTGGATCACATACAGTTATAAGATGTTTTAAGGTATGTTTGGGATAAACCTACCTTGAATCTTTGCTCCGTGATCTGAATGAAGGAGGGCGATAGGGCGTTACTTTGAAACATTCATAGGGGGGATTTTTTGTGAAATGGTTTATTCAAACGGGTTCTACAAAATTCTGCTAAAAGAAAATATCCACCTTTGAAAACACCATGTATTTACCTACCTATCTTAAATAAATCATTCATAAATTATATTCTTGACATTTTCATCGACTCTTCACATACACTTGATTCTTTAATTAGAAATATCGCAGCACTACTGAAAGGTTACAAGGTACATAAATACGTGTCTTTCAAACAATGCCAAGAAAAAACTGTAAATTTTTTCAGTGGATAGTTTCGCTCTTTTTAAGGATTTAAATTTAAATAAGTAATTGAGAATTGAAATTGAATACCCTTTTATTGTGTATGTTTTTTGACAAGCTACGAATACGTTTGTAGAAAGGTTTTGCGCAGAGACGTGAAAATGTGAAACGGTACTTATTACATTTGATAGACTCTTAGAGTTGAGAAATTTATAATAATAGTTGTTAGTTTTGATGAATAACGAAAAGCGAAGAAGAATATACCAGTGACGATGGTTGAGGAGCACTCTGTCGGAAGATCACCTCAATGGTCTGGCCATGATGAGTGTGCATAGAGCACTTATTAACGAAAACTTGCAGGATTTTCGTAATAAAGTGGTCGAAAAATTCACGAAAAACCCCCGAAAATTATGTTTCAATTAACTTTTATGTATTGAATACAATAAATAAACTTTCTCTAATAAATGCAATAGTTAAGTTTACGTTTTATTTCGGTACAGTAAAGATACTCTTGATTGTTCCCACAATTCATACTTCCCCATCTTTCATTCATATCAACCTGCCCCCCCCTAGGCCATCGGCTGGCGACGCCCTTGCCTTTACAGTGGTTACCAGTTCTCTCAAATATTGTACCGCCCCATATTCGTAGACAGGTTGCGGTGTCTTGGGATAAATATCATTCCTTTCCGAATTCATTCCCATTCATGCCTTATATTCCGGATTCTAAAATTGCTAGATTGAAATCTCGTAAACCTTTATGGATTAACGATTTTCTTTACAACAATAAAAGTGACAGAGAAATGTGGCGTTCGGAATGGAATTCGTGTGATGTTTTCAACAAAGGTTTGATCAGCGATCCTTCAGAGAAAGTTCATGGTTTTAATCCACCAAGGAAAATTTGGTCTTCATGGTCTTCAAATGGAATTCAGTCCAAGGTGCGAGTGAGGAGAAGAAGAGGAAACAATAGAACATTTAGTTAATAGTTGTCCAATATATAAATTTGACGACGGTTTCGAGGCAATTCATTCGGGGTCTGAATCTTTTTTGAGATAGATCGTGAACTTCAAATCAATTTAATGAGTACTAAATCATTTACTTGTTCATATTGGGTTTTTCGTCTCCTTTTTCGTTTTCAGGTGTGATTCCAAGATATCAACCTGCATCGAATAGGAAAGAAGAAATTTTGTCGACGAAAAAGAAGCCCTTCAATAACGAACAACAATTTCATTATACTTATTCGGGGAGACAAAGTTTTTCCTGAGGTTTTTATCTGTGCTCTTGTATCATACGTAAAAATATATGGTACCCCATTTACATTTCCTCTGCTAATACTGTTATGACACATATTGTTTGATATAACAATCAAAAATATTGCTTTAGTTTTGTATTGCATACCATTTTACTCCAAATGAAAAAATGAAAATCGATACATAAATCTTGACACCAGAATTATTATCATTGCTGTCATTTGTCCCATTATTCTTCGCATTTTGACAAATTACATCCCTATCAGTGCCAAACTAATTTGGCTTCAATTTAGAATTAGTCGGCAATCAATACACAATAAATTGAAAAGTCTCGATATTATTCAAGTTGAATTTCAGCTCTGCATCTATTGACGCTATTATTCATGACTTGGGAATATTCCATGCTGTGGAAATAGGATCTATTCATACATAGGATCTAATATGTATATAGTTCGTACGCTACATAGTAAATGTCACCCTTATAGGAGCCGTTTCAAGCTTTCTAGTCTACTGAACAGACTATTTATATGTCACAATTCACAATTCACTGGAGTTGAAAAGTAGGCGTAGGAAGGATGGAGAATGAACCCATTCGTAATTGTATTTTTCAACGCGTTATCGTTTGGTCACAATGTCTGTTATTTTCGTATTTTGAACCGAAAATGGTCTTGAAGAAGAAACCTTGTCAAAGTCAATTCTGTCCTTCCGTATGTGCTCTAACTTTCGAAGGAAAGGATTCAGCGACTTGAAATTGACAGATTAGGTATATAGTCCAAATATCTCGGTTGAGTTCGTTAATGGCTGGAATCGGTTGAACAGTTTCGGAGTTACGCTCAAATGAAATTTTGAGGTTAATTCTTCGATATCCCAAGAAGTACTGTATCGATCAGATTGAAACTTTGTGAACAGTTCTGAACTACCAACTCGCAACTTAGTGCAAAATTTCGTGTGGGTCCAGTTGTCTAAAAATTAAAAAAATGTCATTCGAAAATTTATACTCTACAAAAAATGGTGTCCGGTATTATTCTCTTTTGTAATTGTTCGTAGTATTATTCAAAATAAATACTTTTCGTTTCTCTATTCCAAACCCAATCCAAGAACTCAGAACTCAAGAAAAAAAATTGCAAAATTAGAAAGACAACAATAATCCTCTTTTTCAACCCCTGCAGCAACAATATCTAATTCCTGGACCTTCAATCCATGCCGTATCTGCTGGATTATCGGTGTTATCGAGAATACGATTGTTATCGGCATTTCTGGGGTTCATTAGCGAGATTCTGGAATCTGACCGGGACCTCTCGATCCCATTTGAGGTTTGTCGCTTTGCCCGAATGATTAGAACGTTTGTGGTTTGGTCCAAATGTTGCGTAGCCAAGGTTCGATCGACTCAGATGAATTCAATTGTGATGGTTATTTCCGAAGTTCTGGAACGCAGACGAATTCTCCAGCATAGACAAAAAATGTTCTGATCTATGCTGCACACTGAGTATGTCCCAAGATACATATAATATATCAGGTGTCGACACTTGTCTTTCCTACTATTACCATTGAGTTTTCAAATACTTTGATATGAGTATTTGAAAACTCAATGCTATTACCTACTAAAACTTTGGGTCCAAAACGCGGTCCTAGAACTGTCAAATATCGTATTACTTGGCTCTGTAAACGATGATGGCGCTAAGGTCGCTTTGTTAACTCCATACAATTAATTACGCTGAATAAAATTAATTGAACTATAATTCATAAGATCTGATGAAATTATTTCCCAAACTATAAATAAGATATTTGAAATGATGGATTCTCAAGAATGAATAAAAGGATTTTAATAAATGTGGAACATCTACTCCATTAATAATATGAATATGTATAATGGAATAAGGAGCAATATGGGGTTTATTGTTAGAAGACTTTCATGGATACAAGAAGACATAGATAGAATAAAGAGATGTGAGATCTGTCATACTGTGTCTTCTCCTATCTACTTGGGCGGTTATCTTCTTCTCTCTAACACAGTACCGTTTCACGTCTACATTTAAGAAAATGTGGAGTAAATATCTCTATGTCTATGGGTGAAATCGACATAGAAACCGCTCAAATCATTTATTTTCATGAAAGATAACGGCGGGTATTGAACGAAAGCCCTTCTCATATACCCCATCTACTTTTATGAATCCAGTCGGTTGGCCGTGGAAATTTGACACACTCCACTCTGTATTCAAAAAATGGTGAGGATAGATTCATTTTCCTGTCACATAACTACGTGAAGTTGGACGTTCTGCATGAATGTAGTAGTTACGTATGTAAGTAAATAAAACTCGCAGAATTTTTTCGACCTTGACGAAATTTCTCGAGTGCCAACCTTCATCAGTTCTAAAGGGTGTTGTTTTTAGAGGTATAGAACTTTAAGTTGGCAACACCGCTTTAACTGGGGGCCATTTTGTCAGCTGTCAAGTGATATGTGTTAAGTTTGGTCTAGCATTTCAAAATGAATAGACTGACGCCTGAACAACGCTTCCAAATTATGCAAATTTATTTTGAAAATAATGGTTCTGTTCGAAATACGTATCGCGCTCTACGTCCATTTTACGGTCAAAATAATCGTCCATCGGAGTAATTATTCGACTAACTATGGACCCTTTTCGCACCACGTTTGCTCTAACTGATAATACGCATTCACTGAAACGTCGTACAGTGAGAACAGAAAAAGCTGCTGTAGAGAGTAACGTAGAGGTTGACCCTTATCAGTCTATCCGCCATCGTGCACCGGAATAGAGCCATGGTTACTGACCTTTTCGTTTCTCAATCGAACAACCATGATGTGCAGCAGCTGTGGTTTCAACAAGACGGCGCAACATGTCTCACAGTTCGTGCCATAATTGATTCACTGAAGGAAACGTTTGTTAACCGCATAATTTCACGTTCCGGACCCGTGAGTTGGCCTGCGAGATCGTGCGATTCAACGCCACTAGACTATTTTTTGTGAAGATATGTGAAGTCGCTAGTCTACTTCGATAAGCCCGAATTGATCGACCACTTGGAGGACAACAATCGCCGTGTTATTGCCGATATACGGCGACAAATGTTGGAAAAAGTGATTGAAAATTGGACCCCCAGATAAGATTACGTCCGGGGCAGCCGTGGCGGTCATATGCCTGAAATTATATTTAAATTATAATGCCAAAAGATTATCTTTTGAATAAAGTCAAAAGACGACTTCGGCCCAAGTTGCCAACCCACAATTTTCTCCACAAATTTACTATCACTGGAGAACGGGAATGTCAGGACAAATTCTACATGATTAGTTTCGCGTTATTTATAAATATCCGTAAAAGATGCTTCGGCTCCTCAAACAAGATAATTCCTTCCAAATATAGGTTTTTGTTAGGCTGAAATTAAAGCTGGGATTCCTGATTTCATGTTCATAGTGTCAAGTTTATAAAGGATATGTTCCGCAAATCAACTTGGTTATTTCGGTTGAGGGTTTTCCGTTCTGTAAATATGAAATATTCGGTTGGTTCCTGAAATGAAAGTTTATTACGGAATTTGATTGATGAAAAAGCAATCTTTCTGTCACCAGAACATAGACAAATTAAGCCTGTGCACCAGAACGACAATCAATGTTTTATGGTAACATATCCATAGCATAGAAACAATCTTAATTCACCTTATGATCCATAGACCATACCTAGTAATTTTTCCATCGTTGATTGTTGTCTCTTCTATGTTCCATGGATCATAAAGTAAATAAAGATTTTTCTACGCTATGGATATATTACCATAGAACATTGACAGTCGTTTTGGTGACAGAAAGAACGTTTTTTCATCATTCAAATTCCGTAATTAACCTTTTTGTCAGGAACCAACCGAATATTTCATATTTACGGAATGGAAAACCGGCAACCAGGAATCCCAACTTAAATTTCAGCCAATCAGAGATGAACTTAACAAAACCCTATATTTGGAAGGAATTATCTTGTCTGAAGAGCCAAGGCATCTCTCACAGATGTTTATAAATAACGCAAACCTTATCATGTCGAATTTGACCTGAAATTCCCGTTCCCTAGGGATAGTAAATTCGTGAAGAAAATTGTGGGTTGGCAACTTGTGCCGAAGTCGTCTATTTCATATCAATTTCAAAAATTCAGGCTTGTTTTATTCCATTAGTCACAAAAACCTGATAGATATATTCCAAGGCCTACCCACTGACTTTTAAAAGCGAATGGAGTATAGACACATGTATCTATGTTCCTGACCTAAAACGGCGAGTTTCGGAAAAAAGTCCCTCTCATAGATAAATGTCTGGCCCAAAGGAAACGGTTGCTATTTCCAACAGACGTCCCAACAGCATGACGCACAAACCAATAACGACATAATCTGAAGATTTCAATCCACTAATTAAAAGGCAAATAAAATCAATAAGATATGGAGTATTAATGGAAGCCGGATGTCGTTGACATACCGAGGTTGATTATTGCTGTGTGGATTGGGATTTTCAGATTCGAATACCTGTCATGACATCGAACCTGAACGACGGAAAGCAAAGAGGTGAATAATTTGTACCGGCAGAAGCGAACCTAAAGACCATTATCGAGTCACCTTTGATATCGATGTTCGAATGGTTTCCCTGATTTTTTGCTTTGTGTACAGTGGAGTAGAAGGTAGAAAATGTTTGATTTCGTAAGCCATTGGATGCGTTACCCAATTGGGAACTTCTGCGAAGATACCAGCGCCCTAACGGATAAATTTGGAACCTGTCCAAGCTAGTAGTTTTACGTAAACAAACCGTAGAAATGTGGTGGAGAACGAATATTTATTAAGCAGACCTTGAATATTTAAAGAAATTATTATAATTCTGTGTAAGATTTCTTGAGAAGGAACTTTTCATTTGGATCACGATATAAAATCGTACTTTAAATCGTTCCTGGAGGATATTTTCGGTGTTATTTTAGTGTATGTTGCTTGGCGGATCAAAATGAACCAATATCTTAGTTTACTTGAATTTCTGGAAAAATTGGCACCTCAATGAGTAATTTAAGGACTCTTATTTATGTGAAGAAGTGCTGAATGCAGGCTATATTATGTGATTAATCTAGAATCAGTCCAAATAATATGACTTGTTCCTTGTTTACAAACGAGTGAATCAAGTAAATGAAAACAGATTTTCTGCTCAAGTTCTTTTGCATCGTATTTCTAAAGAAAAGGAAACAGATATACATATAATTTATTTCATTTTCATATAACAGCAGCTCAAGAAACACCTACAAAATGAAAAATGTCACAGCTGCTTCAACCTACCTATATATAGAAATGAAAAGTATTGATGTATTTATATGATTAACTTCAGCTATTATCAACTCCAATAGTATATCTAGTTTTTGTCAGGTTTTCAACCAGATCACTCTTTTAGAATATGATTTTGTGTAGTATGTGAATTAGGTTACTGCAGAAGTGCTCGGTAGTTTCTCTGCAGCATTTTTCTTCAAAATTCTCTTATTTTCATTTACACCTGAAAACATCATGACATGAAGTTGTTTCGAAATGAATACATTGAAGGTAATTCACCTTTATGAAAATAAACATCTTCATGCAGAGAAATCCAGTGAACATACTTTCATGTATTTCGTGACCTGTTTTCCAATCTTCAATTTCTGAAGCTAGGCCTTTCTTCTATCATTGAGTTACCTGCCAAATGCTGTTTCCAAATTAACTTCACTTTCATTTGGCTTTGGAAAAAATTCAAACTTGAGGCAGTAGATGATCCTTTCTTCTTTGACCATGAATAACTTTGAGTTGAGGCACACAACAATAGTCATTTCGAGAGGATGCCATTTCGAATTAATACAATCGAAAATTTCAATCGGAAAGAAAGGCATCGATTGATGAATAATACAAATACTTTCGGTATACCAAAATTTCAACTCGGAGAACAACACAAAAGCTCGAAAATGAACTCCAAAAGTATGCAAAATACGTTAGAATAACAGACACGTCAAAAAACTACTAGCTCGGAAGTGTTCGAATTTCTATCGCCAGAGGGCGTATCGCTTAGCAGTAGTTGCGAATTGGCGAATGAAGATAAGCGCTGCTCCCTCTGGTGGCTATCCGAGTAACCCGAGGTACAGGCATTATCATTGACAAGTTAAAAGAAATGTTGAGAAAATGAGAAAGTTTATGCATTTTTCTTGGCGTTTGTGTAATTTTACAAGTGCGTCTACCGAGGAAAAGTAAACTCAAATGTCCCTTCCCATAGATTTCAACAGCCCGGTGAAAAATTTGGAGTTAGGGTAAAATAAACTTCCTTTAACAAGTCGGGTCTGAAAGTGTTGAAGAATCGATAAAAACCAACAAACAAGATTTATGAGAGTCTGTTACCTGCATTTTACCGATGATAATCATTTTCATAGAGGTAAGCACGAATTGATCATGAAATATTAGATCACATTCATGAAGACAATTTTTTTCCAGGCCCATAATCCAAGCAGAGAAATTTACTTAAGAGGAATCCTATGCCTTACAGAAATCTGCCTGTTGAACTGATCATTAAGGAACATCGTAAATGTTCTAGTGATAGAATTGACTATTGCAAAAAAAGAGTCTCAACAAGGAAATATCTGGTGATGGATACTCTTCGCTCAAAGTGCTTCTGCCGATGAAAGCTAAGTTGTAAAAGGCTTATTCATTAGAGCTTTTTCAAGACCAATCATATGAATGTTGGAAAATTCATTTATCAATCTATAATGAATAAGGCTTACGGTACAAGTAGCATTAGTTTCATGTGAATGTATTCATTTTATTCACAATATATTGAGTATTTAGTCCTTCGCTATAAAACTAGTAAAGTTATGAGTATTTGTCTATTATTCCAAAAAGTATGTTTTACAATACTATCTGTTTTTCAACTTTCAAGACAGCCCAAGAAATCCACCAAAGTCCATCTTGCCATTTGGATCTGAAAATAAATAAATTTAAAAACTGACTAACCTTGGAGATATCCCCGTACTTTTAGAGTTGCTACACTCAATTAGATGGAAGGATGATACATACTCACTTTATAAGAATGGAATATGTACTCCCAGTAATACTCTCGTCAACTATAAAAGTCTGAAAAGTATTTGAATAAATCGTGAAATCAAAAATTATCAAACCAAACACTAACAAACAGTACAAAATCGACTATCAAAACAAAATCTATGTCTGTATGTAAGGTTCTAAAACTGGCCACCGTAGCGCTGCAATCTTAAATTCAGACGCCAATAGCGTCTGAATTTAAGATTGCAGCACTACGGGATAGGAGCTAAGTTTTCAAGTGTTCGCTTGTATATTTGATGGATTAAAATTCGATTTTACAATTTGTTCAAAAATTTTTTCAGTTAACAGAAGTGATTCTGTGTATACATATTTCATTTTCATGAAAGAGTTATGTATCATCTATTCTAAATCACAGTAGCAATGCTACAATTACTCTGAATAATAATAAACTTGATTATTGATCAAATGCCCCCAGATCTACTGCTCAAAAAGTTGGAAAACAGATAGTTTTGTGTTACATACTTTTTGGAATAATAGACAAATACTCATAACATTACTATTTATATAAGGAAGTACTAAATTTACTCGATATATTGTAAGTAAAATGAATACATTCACATAAAACTAATGCTACTTGTACCGTAAGCCTTATTCATTATGGGTTGACAAATAAATTCTTTCAACACTCATATGATTCGTCTTGAAAAAGCTCTAATAAATAAGCCTTGTAAAATAGATTAGATTAGATTAGATTAGAGGGGTGGGGGGGGCGATGAGACTATGCTTAACCTCGCTGACACCTTGACCTAAAGATCTATTGTGCAACCCCACGCTGTTTTCCAGTCAGGTAGCAAGGCCTCGATAAACTTTACTACCTTACTGGGTGCTACACCCATTATTTGTTCCGGTTTTAAGAAACAGGAGCCAAGATGCCGCAACCTTCTCCAGATGACAGCTTCACATTTGCATAGCAGGTGTTCCGCTGTCTCAGTGGCTTCTTGGCAGAAGCGACAGGTATCATCAGGAACCTTCGCCATGTTCCGAAGATGATAATTCACAGGACAGTGTCCCGTGAGTATGCCTGTCAGTTTTCTCAGTTCCACTTTGCTAAGTGAGAGAGCTTTGTTAGTCCAGCTCGTTGAGTATGAGAGGAATGACTCAGCCTGTCTCTGTCCTTCAATCCTTCGCCAGGATCTGGCCTTCCTCTTTTGGGTCCATTCTTTAACCGCCCCTGCTTGGTGGCTTGATGGGAAGCCGCAAAATGGCTCTGGTCCAATGAAGCGGGTTGATCCCCCCTTCCTTGCTAGCTGATTGTCAAAGACATATCTTTACGAAGGAAACTTGGTTTCCGAAACGTGCGTTAGGCGCAAAAAGTTTAAGTGGATTAGGGAGTAGTTACACAATGTTTTGTTATCAGTATTCTATCCACAGTGAACTCAAATAGTTATATAAGCCTTGTACAACTTTGATTTCATCGGCAGCGAAGAGTATTCATCACCAGATATTTCCTTGTCGAAACTCTTGTTTCAGTCCATTAGTTCTATCACTAAAACATTTACGTTGTTCCTTAATGATCAGTTCAACAGGCAGATTTCTGGAAGGCATAGCATTCCTCTTAAGTAACTTTCTCTGCTTGGGTTAGGAGCCTGGAAAACAATTGTCTTCATGAATGTGATCTGATATTTCATGAGCAATTCGTGCTTACCTCTAAAAAATGATCATAATCGGTGAAATACAGGTAACAGACTTTCATAAATCTTGTTTGCTGGTTTACCACTTTTGAGTTACAAGTTGCCAAGGTTCTCATCGATTCTTCAACACTTTCAGGCCCGACTTGTTAAAGGAAATCTCTTCCACCCAAACTCGAAATTTTTCACCGGGCTGTGGAAATCTATGGGAAGGGACATTTTAGTTAGCTTTCTCTCAGTAGAAACACTTGTAAAATCACACAAACGCCAAGGAAAATGCATAAACGTTCTCATTTTCTCGACATTTCTTTTAACTTTTCAATAATAATGTCTGTACCTTGGTTTACTCTGATAGCCACCAGAGGGAGTAACGCTTATCTTCATTCGCCAATTGCTTCATACACATCAACCCTAACGCCTGCTCAAACGACCAATCGTAATTAAGAATTATCTGCAAGATTAAGGCAAAGATTGTACCTGAGCATCCAACGGGTCAGTATAGCACTGCCTCCAAACATTCAAACTTGCCCTCGTGTCGTTTACCTTCGCCATACAACGTTGTAGAGTGGACATGATTAGATCTGAATAAGTTCCCAGAAATTATAGCCAAGAACGCTCGTTTCAGAACATGAAGATCGTTAATTTTTTTTTACTAAGGTTATTTCTTAGTATTCCTGAAACGCAGACTGCTTTGTTTCCTTTTTTGGTTGTTTGTGAGTTTTTATTTAAATAATATATTTTCCAAAAAAATTGATACTTGTGTCCAAGTTCCATTTTTATAGTCGTAACTAAAGTATAGAAATCAACTTATTATATTTACATTATATCATATCATATCATATCATATCATATCATATCATATCATATCATATCATATCATATCATATCATATCATATCATATCATATCATATCATATCATATCATATCATATCATATCATATCATATCATATCATATCATATCATATCATATATCATATCATATCACATCATATTGTATTATATCATAATCAAATATTATAGTTAAATTCAAAACGAAAAGCTTTAAACCCTTTAATTTCTTCAAGCGGTTTTTCTACGTAACATAAATGTTTTCATTTCGCCCAAATGTCTGTAATTTTTGACTAGGTTGGATTCAGTGGTCAAAACTAATTATTTCCGACCTACTGACCGTTTACGCTATAGCATTCGCAGGAACCTACCAAGAGTCTTGAAGTTGTTAAGGTAGGTTTGGAGCCTCAATAGTTCCATAATGGGTAAAATGTACCATAAGGCTCTGAGCTATAGCCAGCTGAAATGTCGTTTCCTCAACTCAAAAAAGCCGAACGCAAATTCTTTTGCGTTCATAATGTAACAGATGAAGATAAGTGCAAAATTTCTTGAGGACTATATCACTAGAAAATTTTTGAACAGATATTTTCAAAAATTCTATATCTCAAAAAACTATTCACCGAATCCTGCTGAAATATAACGATCATCTATAAAGGGAGAAATAGGAAAACTCAACTCCACAGATATTCACGTGAAAAAAAATAAATAAGTCTCTAACCACACAAGGACGACAAGAAAAAAACTATAGTTATTTTTCGTGAGATTTCATTTCGGTTATGGTCAGAAAAGTTCGAATATATCGGAAGATAGAGAAAAGACGAAAATTTCGATTGCTATGTTTTCTTTTCAACTCTTGAATTGATCGAAAAATGTGGAAATTTAAGCATAGTGCAGATTCCTATACAAACGGTTTCTGTCAATAATTATTGGTACATATAGAAAGGAAACAATCGAGTCTTTCATGCGAGTATTTTTTATTTATTTTTTCTTGATTCCATTTCGATTCCCCAGATAAATTGTTCGAAAATTGCAAAAAAAATTGATTTGTTAGGAAATTCTGAGATTCCGTGAAAACTGTTTTTTCAAAGGATGGCCCATAATTTTTTCATTAGTGTAATGCTCTCTCTCAAAAGAATATATTAGTGTGTTAGTTCCAAATAGACCGGATAACCAGTTCTTTAAACTCATTGAAAGCCGAATATTTCAATTGACAAAAGCTTCTTTATGCTGCTCGGGACAGCACCTCAAATGACCTCAAGTATGCACCAAAATATCCTCAACACACAAAGAGTCACCATGACCAGAAAGCATCAAACTTTCTATGCCGCATCTCTCATTTCCACAATGAACAAATCCAATTTTCCGACTGCGCTGCCTTATTTACCTATACAGTATTCCGTTCTTGTTTGCTGCCCTCTTTCGACGACATATAGAACTAATTTCGGGCTGATTTGCAGCAACAGACATCAAAAGAGCGGTTGGAAACTTTTGTGACCATACGGCAATGGCCATCAGGCTAACTTCCGGTGTAGGACACTCATGCAGGCCTGAATCTACGGTTGCTGTGGACGAATTCGGAAGTCCAACTTCCTGCTTCAAACAGTGTCGCCAATTCTATGCCCATAGAAGGTGTTTGATTTATTCATCTTCACCTTAATTTCTCGGATTTAACCATGTGCCAAGATAATCGTAATTTTTTGTTGCAAACTTCTGATTCATATCTAACTCATATACTCATAAATATAACTATAGACATTTTTTATTTTATCAACTGTATAAAATGTCGGCTTACGAATCAAATTTGACTTTTTTTGCATTTTTTATAATTGCACATGGCGGCTGAGATATTAAGGTTCTTTTCAAATTGCTTGTGATCTTACCTATCTACTTTTTGCCTGTGAGAGGTGCGGACATAATTAAAGGAGCAATGTTTCGGATTGTCGAAATCTGTCATCATCTACTAGTAAACGAAATCAAGCACTGAAAAAAAAATGTTTCGAAGTTAAACATACAGGCATTGTATAAAGACAATGTCTTTATACAATGATACAGGGTTATTTTGGAGGAAACTGTCAAATCTAAGGATAAGTTTACACTAGTCAATATGGTGTCGAATCAATGTTTGGTTTATGGTTGGGCGTCTCTATTGAGACTATACAGGGTGATTTGTCTGATTCTACCGGTTTTACTGTTATTAATAACTTTGGTATTGGTCATTAAATTTTCGTGACATTTTCATTGGAGCACAATACGAATGGGCACATTCAGAAATTCCAAAAATGTTTTCAAAATACGCCGTTGTTACGTCGAACTAATTGTGCAGGTTGACAAAACTTCCCTATCCATTTCAGATCCTATATACAGGGTGAGTCTTTAAGTTGTACATCAATTTTAACCATGGATTCCTCTCATCAAAAAAAACGCCTTTTTTCACTTGCCATTTTTCCAGATTCGGCTCGGGTAAAAATTCCATTCAAATAATACTTAATGAGCTAATACACTCCTGCGCTTTGTTTGCAAGTTCACCACAGATATCTCTTTTGGAGAATAACCAATCCAAGGTTTGAAATTCAAAGAAACAAGATTTGGAAAACTCATTTACTCACTTAAATCTTATGATTTTGTGCTTTTTGCGATATTGTCGCAAGGAAAACATTTCACTACACTGGATTTGAAACACTGATCTTCAACTTGATGTTCATGAAATATCCAATTTCATTCCACTATAAGATTATACACAATTCCATCCTCGTCCATTGTCATATTGAAAACTCCATAATTATAATTTCTTCACGAAATTTATAAATGAATTAGGTAAATGAAATCAATCAACTAACCTAAAAACATTCTCTAGAATGTTATGGAAAGTCTAGTCCATAGACAGCAGCATTGCCAGGTCGACAAGCTTAAAAAATCGTACCGATTGTTCGAAATTATCGTATTTAATCGTACATATTATCGTATCCCATTGTTTTTATCGTACATATTTGACATATAGGAAATTTTTGCGAGGATATGATAACTTTTGGATGAGAATGAAAAAAACAAGAATTATATCGAATAAGTATAATATATATTTTACAGTTATTGGAAAAGGTTATTGAATCAATATAGAATGAATAAAAATCAATAAATCATCCATATATATGCTTTTTCAATTAGACATCGAACATAAAATCTATTTCATGTCCGTTTTTTTGATTGGAAACGTTAGCATAATTTCAGAAGGCTGAACATTTTCGCATCGATTCCAAGATGCATGCTTTGCCAAGAATGCATGTTTTTAGTCAACAGACGGTTTCTTGAATCAGTTTCACTTAAATTTTCATTTATACCATTAAAAATTGGAACTCTTCGCATTCATAACCTTTTTAGAGACCATGTTATTATAAACCAATCGGTTTGGAAAAACCTAAAATTGTTGGAATATATTGAACAAGAGTGGTTTCCGGAGCACGTTTCTAGATAACATGCCAAAAACTATCATCAGTCTTCACTAGGGCGACGAGGTATTTTTATTTATTTATGAGGTAATTCATACTCTTCAGCAGAATCCGCAATTTCGATATTCAAGAGGGACATTTCGAAAATTACACCTAATTCATAATTCTGTTAGTTTAGTTATGAAGAAACTGAATATTTTGTCTCCTGAGTGATATTTTCAATTTCGATCCGGTATTTACTTTGGGATCTATAAGAAAAAACCTGTGCCAAATTTCGTTGTTATTGGGAATGTTAACATTATTTCCGCAATATCTCAAAAAGTACGATAGCATTCAGATTGAAACTCCGCAATCAGGTGAAGATTACCAGCACGCAACTAGATGCACAATTTCGTTTGGATCTAATAGCTAGAATCTGAACAAGCGTGTAAAAAATCCGGACCTTACGTCAATGCTTTTCTAGATTTTTTGATAATTTCTCAGTTTCCAGCCTCCATTATCATTTATATTATTCATTTAATTCAACTAACAAACACCCGGTACGCATTCTGGACACTTTTATTCAAGCCATTCCGATTTGAAACTCGGAATAATTTGTGATTCTGAAATAAGAACGATTCAAAATTACATATAATTTTTATATTTAACTAAGAATTACATATAATTTCAATTTTTGTTGTAGGAATGAGGTTTTATTTCGAGTTTTTTAACAAGAATTGTATTTTCAACATATCCACCTCACATATAATGATAGTAATCGGGTAGTTATCATGATAAATATAATTTAATCGATATTTACCACTCTTATCACCTTCACCCGTAATCAGAACAACATTGAACACAAATCGAGAGTAGCCTCATCAGCAATGTAGCAATTAGCAATGAAGCATATTTCACCTCACCAACTGCAAAAGTCCATTTTTCTCGATCAAAAAACACATTGCTAACGAGTATTCTCTCAGCAACATAATGTTAGCAAAGGAAAAGATCTACAGAGCAGTTCAAAAATTTGAATGGAATTTGAACAAATCACAAAAGATGATCATTTCACATTTTCGTAATTATCGAATTTAAATTATCCGGCTTCAATTCGAAAACACAAATTCACAGTAAAAAATCGCGAAACTCAATTTCCCTTCAGCTTTTTCACTGCTATGTACATGCTACAGATGTAAAGAAGAAGAAAAACAAATACCGTCTGTGATCAGACGCGAGAAGAACACATATATCCAAATCTTGGTTGCATTTGAAGTGAAGGAATATACACAAATAACATCCAGTAGGCTTACTTTCTGCTACCAGCTCGATATGCACTAGTGTCAAAAAGAATTTGCTATGGAGATGATCTTGCCCGCACATAGCAGTACATCACTAATACTGGAATGAAATCACTTCTGGTTAACACAATGAGGGATTATGACGATATACTCTTTTAGCTGGTTCAAGCTATAGGCGAAGTTTGATGCGAAAATGAGAAACAAAACGATCAAGTAAGAAAAATTTTTAATATCCAACAAGTTTAACATACAGAAATTTAAGATGAAGTCTCCCTCGATCCATAGGAAAAAAATTCAATTACGATTTCTATCACATTTACTCCGAAGAAAGTAGAGAAACTTATGGAAATTCAAGTTAGTAGATTCATACCTGGTTGAAGTTTCAAACTGAATATATTAAAAATGAGTTGTTCAAACTTTTCGTTTTATTCCACTTGATCGATCTTTCATAAGGGTTGATATAACTAATCACTTCTTTCTGAAATTAGATTATGCACTCCATTGAGTTGTAAAATCAATATAATTCAAAAAATTTTAATTTTTTATTAATTTTTTTATTGTTCGACAGGCAATTGAGAAAATTATTTTCGTTCGCATTGAACACATTATTGTTACTGAATAGAGGAATATACAGGGATTTCACGAATTTCAAAAGGAGTTTCCATGAATTAGACTGATTGAAATTATCTATATCTTCGAAAAAACACCGAAAATTTTTTTTTCGTCTAACTATTAAAGAAACCAAATAAAAGTTAGTAGTCATGTAAGAAGCACCTTTCAGCACTATCAGGGAATAAAGATTTGAAATATCCAAGATTTTTTGAAAGGAAATTTTTATATGAAGTAAATTTTATTTCTGAATTATTCTATGAAAATGCGTAGCTCAATCAAGTTATAAATAGTAATTTTGAATCTGCCACATTTTTGGATATTTCATTTAACTCCAATTCTTATTTAATTCAACTAATATTCATAACCAACTGAAACATGGTCCTATATAAGTCCAAAAAGTACCTTCATTATACAAGTTATATATAATAAAAAAATTTTTCTTATTGAATAAAAAAAAAAGTTATGAAACGTTTAAGAAATAAATTTTCCTTCATTTTAATCCGCTTGTACTAAATACATGTAGATAGTTTCGCAACTTTTTTTCGTTTCTTAATGTTTTAAAACAATCCCAGTAATGGCAACCTATTTTTTCTTCTATTGTGTAATTAATAGTCAAGGAAATTTCAAATTGAAAGTGTGTTAGAACAATTTTGGGAATGGAAACCTATTTTTTCCTTCTATTGTGTAATTAATTTTCAAAAAAAAATCAAATTCAAATAGTGGTTGCCTGGTCATTTATCTTTGGACTGAAAAAACTGGCAGTACTTTTAAAAATCTTTTCTTTATTTTCAGAGTGATCCCAAAGAAATAAAATCGAATGATACCTATTTTGACCTAATTTTTATGAAAAATATTTTTCATAAAAATTGTTTTCTCATGTACACCCACTTTTTTTCAAATTTTTAATCAATTTAAACAGCTTTGTGGAGTTGTTCGAAAAAAATCCTCAAAAAAATCTCTCAAAAAAGTTATTAAAGTCCTCTTCTTATCATTTCAGCACCTTATTATACACAGAAAAATAATCGGAAAATATTTATACCTGTATAGATATTTATATAAACTACTAATTTTTTCGAAGTTCATTCGAATTAAACCTTTTTTTCGAAAAACATCAAAAAAAGCCAAAAGTCACTTAAAAAAGTTGCAAGAATTCAGACTCCGGAAAAAATTCATAAAACCTAAAAAAAATTCAACTTAAAACTCATGAAACTCCCTTCAATCTCGTCAATTAATTCTGAAACACCCTGTATATCCCGGAAAAATATTTCGTAATAATTCCTCACATTTGAACAGATTTTTTTAACAACTAGTTCCTCTATGTAGAAAAAACGCACTAGTATGGAACGCACTACGCACGGAAAGCGCGAAAAATCATGTGACCGCTTCTCCCGACGTAACCCCCGATCGAGGCATGTTCCCGAAACACGGCTTCCAGCCGACTGTCGGACCTGGAGGATTCAAAGCCGAAGGTTCCCAAGGCGCAGTCACCGGTGTCTGGTTTTCCGGGAATCATTGTGCGGGGGGATTTCCCGGAGAAATCACGGAAAATCGGCTTTAATTCCGACGACTCGATGTTGATATAGCCTTAAGATATTGTGTCAAGCAGTAGGCCAAAAGTTAAAGAAGGAGATGAGTATCTATATGGCTTTAGATCTGTGGGTAGTAACATAAAAATGTATTACACCTATTGTTGGACGAAAAATTGTGAAAAATGTTGGAAGGACCAAAGTTTATAGATAGGGGGGTGCGCAATGGGTGAGCTTTTAGACCAGGGGGTACCTGAGGCAAGGGGGCAGTTGATGGGAAAATACGTTGGCAAACCTGTTTACATATTTTAGTTATATTAATCGTTTTCTGTGATATAACTTAGAAACAGTACTAATAATCTTTGATATTCTATAGGATATGTATGGAAAATATAACTTTATTGACTGAATTATTGTATATGCTCATCGTTGTTATTTGGTATTTTAAGGTTATTTCCGCAATACCTCAAGAAGAATGAATGCAATCAGATTGAAACTTCGTAATGAGGGAAAGAATATACCAACGCGCAGCGCAACTAAGTGCAAAATTTCGTGCTGATCTAAAAGTTAGAATCAGAACAAGCGCGTAAAAGCTTCTGACCTCAAGTCAGTGATTTTCTAGATTTTCTTATTAAGAGTATACTTTAAATCTAATTTGAAAAAATGTTTAGCTGTCTAACACATTACATAGAATAGGTTTATCAATTCATGTTATATTTCAGGAATAAGCTGATGCTGTAATCATAGATAATGAAAGATATTCCAATTTTCTCGGAAAGAAATAAAAAAAAATATTTCCATTCTACTGACCCAGTTTGAAGAAAACTTCTCGACGTTTGTGGGTTTTGAGCTGGAAAATCCGAGGTTTTTTAGTCCTAGTTATATAATTTTTGTTCTGGCTAATACTAATGAATTTAGAGTAAATGAAAAGGTGAATCAGCTAAATAAATATCCTATAACATATGAGGGATTTTTTGTACTTAGGATCTGATGTTTCATTTCCTAATAAGTTCATCATTAAGCTGAATTTAATCAACATTTACTTACAGGTTTGCCAACGTATTTTCCCCACCAACCGTCCTCTTATGACCTCAGATACACCTGGAGAAGATGCATAGAAATATTCCATTATTCTATTCATCTTACCCCTGATCTAAATGCTCACTCTTCTCGTAACCTTCCTTTCTATACTCCATTCACTTTTATTAGTTATCCCGGTTGGCCATGACATTCTGACACATTTCACTGTGTATATTTCGAAAAATTTAGGTTATAATCATTTTCCTGTCAGATAACTACACAACGTTGTCCCCGCGCATGAAATTTGTTAAGAAATTTCATGCGCGGGGGCAGCTCCGAGCTACCCGAATCGTCAAAAAGAAAGCAGCAATAGAGGTCGTGGCTTTGAATAAAGAACAACAAGAAGGAGCATAACGCTTTTCTACTCCGTATAAAAGTGGGACATAGGCGCCCATATTGAACCTCCAAGTATGACTCATGTTATTAGTTAGTTTCTTCAGACAAAGAAGTCTCGGAACAAGTTGTTCTCTCTTCAAAGTGAAAGGAAAGTCGGCCATATGCAACATCCATCCCGGACCCAGTTTGTGAGGTATTATGCTCCTTCCTTATGTTCTTTATTCAGAGGGTCGTGGAAATTACGTATTTTTCAAAATGAAAATATTGAGAAAATATTATGTGAATTCAATAATTCTGAAGACCTGGCGAATGTTAACTTTTTTTTCTGTTAATACTGGAAATATTTCACGTATATAAACATGGTTGGAAGATTCAGTTATGCTATTTTCTTGTACGGAAATCAAGAATCGAGTGTTGAAATTTTACCGAGAATAATGGATAGAGTAGTCCGTTACTTTGTGATAGATCACGAAAAAAAAATAAAAGTACTCGAATAAGCCTACACTAAAACTTCTAAACGAACAGACAAACCAATGAAATCTCCTGCTTTTCGAAATTCTCAAGAAATAAGCCTTCAGAAGACATTTAAATACCTTTTTGCACAACTTGTAATACTCCAGTATGAAAATGTGGTTGTACCTACAAAACCTGTGTCGCCTTAAACCTAACTCAATTTACAAAGTTCTTACGAATCTATGTGAACGATACACTGGGTTTTCACTCACATACGTCGAAAATGTTGGATAGCTTGTGATAACTTATTGATTCCAAATTATCAGGGTTACTATCAGAAAAAGTAGATTTCAATTCTACATGGCACTTCCTGATACTTTGTCTCTGCTTTTTAAAACCTTCTTCCGGCATTTTTAGTTTCCAAGCGTGATGATTATTTTGAGATTGAGAGTAGAAATTGGCATTGGCGTTTGGCGACGTCTCTGAGAATTATTTTGACATTGCCGATATTTCACGAGTGCCAACCTGCATCAGTTTTAAGTAAAAAAATTTCAAAAAGCACTGCCGTGAAGGCAGCAACTTTTGCGCGCATGTTCAATGTAGATGACCGCTTCAGCAACGAATTTGAACGTGCGCGCGTACCAAATTTCAGTTCGATACGATCATAAGTTCTGGAGATATCGGGAAAAAATATGTCAAATTTCGATGTTTTCTTCTCGATATCGTTGATTTTTTCGGTATTACTCGAGAAATACTGATTCAGTCCTGATTAAACTTCACAGCTAGTTTTAAGATGCTGAAAGACAACTTTATGCAGAATTTCGTGATAATCGTGTTATTAGAACAATTTGAAAAAAAAAATTTATATGATTTTCTCATCATATCATCCTAATTAAATTCTGTATGAAACTTCGAACTGTTATTTTCGATGAAGTACTGGATTTCAATTCGATCTGATCTCTATTTTTGGAAATATTGTAAAAATAAAATTTTGAATGGGTATATCTACGGAATCATTGGGCGGATTTTACCCATTCACGAATTCGACCTTCGTAATTAAGCCCCAAACCTACTCTACAAATATCGAGTTTCTAAGTCGTTTCTTCCGGAAGTTATTGTGTTTACGGTCAGCCTAACGGCCGACTGCGTAAACACAATAACTTCCGAAAGAAACAACTCAGAAACTCGATATTTGTAGAGAAGGTTTGGACCTTAATTACGAAGGCCGAATTCGTGAATGGGTAAAATCCACCCAATGATTCCGTAGATATACCCAATCAAAATTTTATTTTTCCAATATTTCCAAAAATACAGATCAGATCGAATTGAAATCCAGTACTTCATCGAAAATAACAGTTCGAAGTTTCATACAGAATTTAATGAGGATGATATGATGAGAAAATCATATAAATTTTTTTTTCAAATTGTTCTAATTACCCGATTATTACGAAATTTTGCATAAAGTTGTCTTTCAGCGTCTTAAAACTAGCTGTGAAGTTTAATCAGGCTTGAATCAGTATTTCTCGAGTTATACCGAAAAAATCAACGATATCGAGAAGAAAACCTCGAAATTTGACATATTTTTTCCCGATATCTCCAAAACTTATGATCGTATCGAACTGAAATTTGGTGCATTGCTGTGAAATTAGAAGGTCAAAGCGTGAGTATAATTTTTTTTGGATATGATAAATGGTTTCCGAAAAAAAAATTTTTTTGGAAAAAAATTTCGAAAAAAATTTTTTTTAAAAATAACCAACAATATAATCCTGACGAAATTTGGCTCAAAGTTGCGCGTCGTTGTACTTCACCTAACCGCCAAGTTTGAATCCAATCGCTCAATAGTTTCCGAAATAAAAAATAAATAACTTCAAAACTTCAAATGCCTATAACTCCGAAACTATTCGATCGATTTGGCCCATTAACGAACTTAACTGCGGCATTCCAATGCGCGACCTACCCTGAAAGTTTCAAGTTGCTAGCTCACTTCGTTCGACAGTTATCGTGTCTACGGCCGGCCGGCCGGACAGAATCGATTTTGACACCGGATTCGTCATCAGTGAGTCCAACCTAGTCGATTGAGACCATTTTCAGCTCAATCATCCAAAATTACAGACATTTGGACAAAACGATAGCACGCTGTTCCCCTAGAACATGCGCGCAAAAAGTTGATAGACATAAATCATGGCCAACCTGGATAGTTTATGAAAGTGAATGGAATTTATGTATGATATGAATATATTTTCACGTTCTGTGATATAAACTCTGAAAAACCTAGTAAAAACGTCCGACTCAATTTCAGAGATTTTCTCGATTTTGATTCTTGCAAGTTTTTAACGCCGCAAGCTTGACGTGAACACCAAATGGTGACCGTAAAAGGGCTCGATTTATCAGGCCCCAATTTCAAACACGCGAGCTATCCAGTGGGAACTGCCTTTATTATTAAGAAAACTGCAATATATTATGTTCTGATTCACTTCCATAAAACTAGGGCCTTATATACAGCTCACGCTCTCTAATTTATCCTTCAATGAGCTACGGCCTGTCTGCCATGATCGATCCTGTGTGGCCCTATTCGTCAAACGAATTTCTGATAGGAAACGTATTGAAGGTGCGTTTTCTTGGAGGGTGGGACAACAAAGCCTGTAATCAGAGGCCATTAAATCGTATGTCTTGGAGCTCTTGACATTTCGGAGTGTAGCTTGCAGTTAATGGCGTTTTAGAATAATTACGCGCCACTTTCAGTTAATGTCTAAAGTTTGTAAGTTTTAAAATCTCGTCTTTTGTACGTATTTTGTTGCCGAACAGTTGTATTGATTATTTTTTGTCTTTAACTCTAGCTGGTTGAAATCCAGTCAGAAATATTTTTGTCCACAACCATTGAATAATATATTGGGAACTTCTGCGGAGATGCCAGCGCCCTAACGGTTAAATTTGGAACATGTCCAAGCTAGTAGTTTTATGTAAAAACCGTAGAAATGTGGTGGAGAACGAATATTTATTAAGCAGAGCTTAAATATTTAAAGAAATTATTATAATTTCGTGTAAGATTTCTTGAGAAGGAACTTTTTGTTTGGATCACGATATAAAATCGTGCTTTAAATTATTGCTGGAGGATAATTTCGGTGTTATTTTAGTGTATGTTTCTTGGTGGATTAAAATGAACAAATATCTAAGTTTACTAGAATTTCTGGAAAAATAGGCACCTGATTATGTAATTTAAGGACTCTTATTAAAGTGAAGAAGTGCTGAATGCAGGCTATATTATGAGGTCAATCTGGAATCAGCCCAAATGATATGACTTGTACTCTTTGTTTACAAACGAGTGAATCAATAAAATGAAAACAGATTTTCTGCTTCAGTTCTTTTACATCGTATTCCTAAAGAAAAGGAAACAGATAGACATATAATTGATTTCATCTTCATATCACAGCAGCTCAAGATATACATACACACAAAATGAAAAATGTCACAGCCGGTTCAACCTACCGATATAGAAATCTAAAATATGAATGTATTTATATGAATAACTTCAGCTATTGTCAACTATAACAGTATATCTACTTTTTGTCAGGTTTTTCAACCAGATCACTCTTTTCAAATATGATTTTGTGTAGTATGTGAATCAGATAGCTGCAGTAGTGCTCGGTAGTTTCTCTGCAGCATTTTTCATCAAAATTCTCTTATTTTCATTTATACCTGAAACATCATGACATGAAGTTGTTTCGAAATGAAAACATTGTAATTTACTTTTATGAAAATAAACATCTTCAGAAAAATGCAGTGAATATACTTTCATGTATTTCGTGAGCCGTTTTCCAATCTTCAATTTCTAAATCTAATTTCTATCATTGAGTTCCCTGCCAATTGCTGTTTCCAAATTAACTTTAATTTCATTTGGCTTAGGAAGAAATGAAAACTTGGGGCAGTAGATGATCCTTTCTTCTTTGACCATGAATAACATTGAGTTGAGGCACACAACTATATAGCCATTTCGGAAGGATGCCATTTCGAATTGATACAATCGAAAATTTTAATCGGAAAGAAAGTAATCGATTGATGAATATTACAAACACTTTCAGTATACCAAAATTTCAACTCGGAGAACAACACAAAAGCTCGAAAATGAACTCCAAAACTAAGCAAAATACGTTAGAATAACAGGCACGTCGAAAAACTACTAGCTTGGAAGTGTTCGAATTTCTATCGCCAGGGGGCGTATCGCTTAGTATTCGCAACTACTGCTAAGCGATACGCCCTCTGGTGATAGAAATTCGAACACTTCCAAGCTAGTAGTTTTTCGACGTGCCTGTTATTCTATCGTAATTTGCTCACTTTTGGAGTTCATTTTCGAGCTTTTGTGTTGTTCTCCGAGTTGAAATTTTGGAATACCAAAAGTGTTTGTAATATTCGTCAATCGATTCCTTTCTTTCCGATTAAAAATTTCGATCGTATTAATTCGAAATGGCATCCTCCCGAAATGACTATTGTTGTGTGCCTCAACTCAATGTTATTCATAGTCAAAGAAAAAAGGATCATCTAGTGCCTCTAGTTTTAATTTTTTCCAAAGCCAAATGGAATTAAAGTTAATTTGGAAACAGCATTGGGCAGGGAACTCAATGATAGAAGAAGGCCTAGCTTTAGAAATTGAAGATTGGAAAACAGATCACGAAATACATGAAAGTATGTTCACTGCATTTCTCTGAAGATGTTTATTTTCATAAAGGTAAATTTCCTACAATGTATTTATTTCGAAACAACTTCATGTCATGATGTTTTCAGGTGTAAATAAAAATGAGAGAATTTTGAAGGAAAATGCTGCAGAGAAACTACCGAGCACTTCTGCAGCTACCTAATTCACATACTACACAAAATCATATTCTAAAAGAGTGATCTGGATGAAAATCTGATAAAAACTAAATATACTGTTAGAGTTGATAATAGCTGAAGTTACTCATATAAATACATACATACTTTTCATTTCCTTATATAGGTAGGTTGAACCGGCTGTGACATTTTTCATTTTGTATGTGTATCTTGAGCTGCTGTAATATAAAAATGAAATCAATTATATGTCTATCTGTTTCCTTTTCTTTAGAAATACGACGCAAAAGAACTAAAGCAGAAAATCTGTTTTCATTTTGTTGATTCCTTCGTTTGTAAACAAGGAACAAGTCATATCATTTGGATTGATTCTAGATTTACCACATAATATAGCCTGCATTCAGCACTTCTTCACATAAATAAGAGTCCTTAAATTACTTATTGAGGTGCTATTTTTCCAGAAATTCAAGTAAACTTAGATATTGGTTTATTTTGATCCACTAAGCAACATACACTAAAATAACACCGAAATTTTCCTCCAGGAACGATTTAAAGTACGATTTTATATCGTGATCCAAACGAAAAGTTCCTTCTCAAGAAATCTTACACAAAACTATAATAATTTCTTTAAATATTCAAGCTCTGCTTAATAAATATTCGTTCTCCACCACATTTCTAAGGTTTGTTTACATAAAACTATTAGCTTGGACAGGTTCAAAATTTATCCGTTAGGGCGCTGCCATCTTCGCAGAAGTTCCCAATAATGAATATTATACACTCCATGCATAGATCAATTGAAAGTTTTGACGTTTCTCGTGAGCTTGACAGTTTCCAGCAATCACAGAGAAGGAAGTTTAGCATTCTGACAACTCTATCGTAGGTTCTTCGAAATACAGAATTATTCCATTTTACCAATGAAGTCGTGGATAAAGTATATTATTTAAACCGCATATAATTGCTATTATTCACTTGAGCGATTTGCGACAAGAGCTACAGGCGCGTATCGTAAACTTCACCCTCGTGAATAAAAGCAGTCATTATATGCTCGTTGAGTAATATACTATTTCTAACGCGCAGGTTCTGGGGAATAGCACGTTATTGTATTACCAAATGTCTGTATTTTTCGAATTTTGAGCCGAAAATTGTCTGGCGTTTACGACCAAGGCCGAGGGGCTAGATGAACTGAATAATTCTCTTTTGTCGCATCTGGGGTAATTCTGAGGCGGGAAGTGCACCAGAGTTTATATCGCATCAATTCAAATAAATAAATTATGAACGGTATTATACAGTGCGCGTCAAAATTATGGAACAAATTCATTTTCTCAGAAGAAAAATATTTGGCAACAAAATCCTGAAATAGGTCAATTTTGTTTCACTTTTACCAGATTTGTATATGAATTTTCGAAGGATTTTTGTTGCACCCTGTGCCATCCCCATCAACCCTCTAAATTTTTTGAATAGGGAAAGTAGGTCATGTGGCACTTTTTTGGCAAGGTCTTTGTATATTCTTTACAGGCGTGCAGAAATGTTCAATTCTCAAGAAAAAAACTGAGGCGATATGTAGTTAACAAATAAACTCTCATATAATAATTTTACACTCATAGGCGATTCTCCATGCACTACATGGAATGAGCTCAAAGATCATTAATTACGAAGATGTTCACGACAGAGGCCGAGGGGCTAGATGAACTTACCCTTGTCTGAATAATTCTCTTTTGTCGCATCTAGGGTAATAGGTCTCTTGCATGTAACACGAATTATCATAATAAATTCTTTCGTGAGAATGAGCAACGTTAGTTATTTTTTCGTTTTTCACTCCATTTAAGTTTTTTTTTCCGAAAATTATTGAATATACATTGGCATTCTTACGATTTTTTTCAACTATTTTGCACTAAAAAAAATTTTGGAAAAACGAACTCTGGCCTCCGATAGTCACCGCGTATATTCCAGGTATTGTTTGCTCTTAATTCAAACATTTGTCGTCTATCCAAGTTATAGTTATATCGTCTCATTTTCAAAGAAAAATAGGAACTTTAAGGAAATAGAATCGTATGAATACCTACAGAATCTCTCTAAGACTTTCCTCTAGTTTGATTTTCACCTGTTTTCAAGGTTCCTACTACGAAATGATCATTTCCTTATACTTACACTGCTATGACTCACATGGAAAATTGCTTAGAAATATTTATAGGTATATTTTTTATTAAGCTAATCTCAACTACAAAAATTAAAAAAAGTCTTAGTAAATGCACATTGCACATGCAATATGCTATAGTTTAACTTTAAAAAAACAAATGGAAAGCATTAATAATTAGGTTCATATCAGTAAAACAAACAAATACAAAAAAAGATAGGCAAGACTTACGAATGGCTAAAATAATTAAATTTTTGGTATACCAAATTTTCCACAATGATTCTATTGAGAAAAATAAATCTTTTTCTACCTCCGTGCCTCTTTAGATACTTTATCGTACACCTCAGGAAAAGCCTCTTCACAATTATAACGTTTTCTGAGCTCATCATACAAATTATGATCAAACATATTCCTAAATTCACCCCTAGTCATATATGTATCAGCATACAACATCTGAAATCCATTTCTTTCTGTTGCAAATTTCTCGATTCTCCTTGTCGTCTCCTTTGGTTCAAAATTTGCAACTTTTGGAACTCCATAAACTCCTATATCTACATACATTTCAAAGTTGAACTTGGCTGGATGCACAAAACCAGGATTATTTGGAAGCTTGAAGGGACAAATCCATAAGGGATACACCCTAACCTGTTCATCAAAGAAAATGATACTTTCTTTCAGGCAAGATAGAGGTAGCAACATATCTTGTATAATATGATTATTCTCGTATAACTTTTTTGTAGCTTTGCTCTGCGTTAGCTTCATAAGGGAAATTTTAGGAGGCATCATCCAGCCAAACAATAATCTGAATACTAGATTATTCCCAAATGGGATAATGTCCTGCAATTCCCAGAATATAGATCTTGAATGTCTATGATAATAATCTCTCAAAGGAATTAACTCTGTGACTGAATTGTTTGTCTTTAAGATATTACCAACGTGTTTGAAGAACCATGGTTTGTACCATTTACTGATACAATTAACATCATATTCATCAAACTCATTAGTTTGATTACCAATCATAACCACCGATTCATTCTCGTTGAAAACTAGGACCTCAACAAATTCATTTTTCTGATCTACAACTGTTTTTTGGAGATATTCCACCATGTTATCTAGGGACTTGAAAGGTACATAGGTTAGTTGTACATATTTTTTTGCATGTATGAGTTTCAATTCCACAGCAGTTATAATTCCAAGTGTGCCATGAGACCATGGTAATCCATAAAATAAATCGGTATTTTCTTCTACAGAGCATGTAATAACAGATCCGTCGGCTAAAACTACTTCGAAAGAAAGACAAATGTGTTGGAATAAACCATAGATATGAGAGGAGGATTCAATACCAGTTCCCATCACCAAACCACCAATGGTTAGGTCATCTAATTCCGGTAAAATTGGAATTGTCCAACCGAGAGGGTTTAAAGTTGCTGTCAATTGTCCCATATTTACTAATGGTTCTACTCGTACACATTTTTTCTCGGAATCAATATGCAGTATATCGACTAGATCAACTCTGATTTTCTGAAAGGTCTCTTTGTATATACCCTGTCTAAATGACATTGTTTGCCATCCTGGTCTCGCAGTACACAATTTTGGTTTGTTACCTTCAATCTTGTTCCATCTGAGAATTTGTTTCTGTACGTTTTTTACTTTGGAATCATGACGAGATGGGGCACTATTGAGCTTAAAGACGATATTGTTCCTACAGAACATCCACATATCGAATAAAAATGAAAGAGGTAGTAAAAATAAACACACAAATACCCATCTGTAGTGGATAAGAATATATTCAAAGACACCCTGCGGTTTTTGAGCCATTATCATCAATTGCTGAACGGAAGATAATCGTCTAAAAAAACCATAAGTTCTTAGACGTCTTCAATGCAAATCAATTGAAATATGCAAATGGAGGAATGACCTGACTTCAGTACGGTTATAAGTTAAATTGAAATCATTATGGTTTAAAACTCTTTTTACTCTAATAAGGAATGAATTAATTTTTAATAGAACCTCAGAATTCCACAATTTCCACATAATATAAAATCAATATTTCTAAATTTAGAATTTAGGAATTCAACCAATTCAAAATTCGCGCCATATTTCTCAAGAAGCGATTAAGTTGACATTTGACATTGTTTACTCAATGGTTTTATATTGTTATTCTATGATGGTTTACCCCAAGATGCATAGAATATATCAGATATGGACACTTTACTGATCGAATAATAGGTATTCGTTATTGAAATGAATAATAAATTAATTTTTCATGTATATACCATAAAATCCGTCCAAATGAAATAATTTCTGTCCCCAACATGACGTGAAAGTTGAAATTGCAGTGAAGAAGAAGAAAATACCTTTCTAAAGGGATATCGCATGCGTATGCTCAAATTTCCAGACGCCATCTTAGTGATATTTTGGCGTTTTATGATATGAATATTGTGTTGATATTTATGTGAAACAATCTTATATATTCAATTGGGAATGGAAAAACTGAGCAATTTATCGTTTTCTATCCCTGTTACTACTTAATCCCTTATTTATAACAGGTATTGCTTGCAAATAAAAATATTTAATACTTTACCGCCAACTGTTATATACAACTGTAAATGAGCTGATGTATACAAACTTATGACAAACATTTAATTGGTTTTAGGATCCTGTATTGGGAAAATTGAGCAACACCAAAATACAAAATGTTTTATGCACACTTTATATTAGCCAAAAAAGGCCCCTTGGCCAGGATTTGGTTGGCTGCACATTGGGACAAGAAGTTGACAAGGGCTCATGTTTTTGAAACTAATATAGAAAAATCAGTTGATGGTATTTTACAACCCAAAGTGAAAATGGCTCTAAGAACATCAGGACATTTGCTCCTAGGAGTGGTTAGAATATATTCTCGGAAAGCCAAATATTTGCTTCAAGATTGTAATGAAGCGTTTGTTAAAATCAAAATGGCATTTAGACCAGGTATGGTCGACTTGCCTGAGGGACATAGGGAAGCAGCTGTTAATGCTATCACACTGCCAGAAGTATTTCATGATTTTGACACCACTATGCCAGAATTGAAGTAAGTATCAATCACTGACCATTGTGTCATTACACAAGCCCTTGTGAACAGCAATTTTTGCTATGGTGAGATTAAAATGCAGTTGAAAAACAAAAAACATTTTAGTGATGTTGACATTGAAGCACAATTCAGTATGAACCAATCTAGGGCAGAGGAAATAACAATGCGTGAAGATTATGGTAATATTGCATTAGTTACTAATGATGATGGTTTTGGTGATATGGGGTTCGATACAGATGCCCCTGATCTTATGAGACATGCCTCTGGTATGACTCCTTCCATGGAACAGGTAGATATATCTAGTTAAATGTTGTTATCTCTCTCATTGTGTTTTCTTCTAGGGTAATTTATTGTTTAGTGACGGCCCTTTAGATGGTGTTGGGTTAGATAAGGATCAGGAACCTATACCGTCAACTTCGGGAACACAGCACACCCCAATGGAAATAGATACTTCAGTGAGAGATGATGGGTTTGGTGGAAATCTAGATCAAAATATGATCGGTAATGTCCATTAATAGATGTTTTGAATTTTGGTTTTTAATATTTGTTTTTTCCCAGCTGGGGGATTATTCGAAGGTGGTCTTTTTGATGACGCACCAATGGGTGAAGTGCCACCTGTAGAGCCTCCTTTGCCAGAAACTTCCAATGCCATGGCATCGACTAGAGATAGTGATGACGATTTGGACAATTTTGGCGGACCACCATCCGTAGGAGGTCACAGGTAACGAAATAATTACAGTTTATACAAATGACATTGTTGCATAGAAAATGTACACAGAGTGTTAAGGATTTTGGTTTTATATGGTTATGGGTGTAAAATTTCAGTTTTCTTTTTTAGTTCAGACGATTCAAGGCCAGCTTCGCCAATGGATCACCCTCCAATAGCTCCGTCTCCAACACCAACAGTGAGATCGATTAGATCAATAAGATCCATCCATCAAGAACCCCAACCTGTTGAACAGCACGAACCAGAGAGGGTTAACACACCAGTGGATCAAAATAATCTGTTACAAAGTAGCAATAATGAGGAAGAAAGTTTTGCCTTAGCACCTGTAGATGCATCTGTTTTAAAAGGTATAGATCGTACTAACTTATTTCTTGGCATAATCATATGAGAAATCAAATTTTGGGTAATTGTCTAGGAGATCGCATAACGCTCTAAATTTTATGAAAAAATCAGTACTCACTAATTTTGGTATAGAAATCACGAATCCGAAGTCAAAAAATGTCGCTCGCTTCTAGTTTTTCCAAAAAAAATTCACAAAATTCTTCGAGGTCACTGAACTTTTCTCGCTGAATTTCGCTATTACACTCCATCTCGAACTATTCCCTTGATGGATATTGGTTATAAATGCATCAATATAAAGATTTAAAGCAATTTTCACTACAAAAATTGCCAGGAATTGTGAAATTACATTCATTTGCTCATTGTTTATTTTCGGCATATATTCGGCCATGATGGTTTTGAAGTTCGGAAGAACGACATCTGACAGCAACTTCAGTCTACTACTTTACAGTGTTGCCGGGTCGAAAACATTCCGGATTAGACTGAATAGAAGAGTTTTATTGGAAAAATTCCCTAGGCCCAACTTAGTTAACTTGTTCCAACACATTCCATCATGCAATTGTTTCATTATATTATGTACAATTTATGACATGGTTAGAAAAGTTATCCAGCAAAGATAACGGGGAGGTGTGGACCAACTCTGCCAGGAAAGGAGAATGGAAAAGAGGAAAGTTTGGGTTATGGAGAGAAGTTGGGAAATTTGGAACACAAGATTCTAGCGGTCGCCCCGCCATGGGTGAAAGCATAGAATGGAAAAATAAGGTTAAGGTACTTGGTTAGGTTAGGTTAGTTTAGAACAGTGCCAGTTCGAATCAGAAAAGTTAATTAATTTACTCTTCAGATTCGAACTGTCACTGTCCTAAACTAAACTAACCTAACCTAACCTAACCAAGTACTTAATATCTTCTGAACTAAACATATTTACAACCTTCACACTCCAATATTCGTTACTTTCACACTTGATAACTAATAAAAATACCTATCACTTTCAATTCATCCTCGCAAATATCTTAACGTTATCACAAAATGGCAGTAACTCGTTAACTATCTTCGTTTAAGATGCACAGATGGAATAATTCTAGAAGAAAGACGATATTCTCAAGAGAGACAGAATTTAGGAGAAATATCGCGATTCGTTTACCGCTCGGTCAAATTCGTTCTTTCCATATCCTTAAAATTCCCCCGGCATAATAGATTCAGAAAATTGACTGACACTGGCAACCCTGCAAGATATAGTGCTGTACGCGTACCCGCGTATTACTCTTACGTCAAAAAGGGGAAATTGTAAACAATGAGGATATCAATTTATTTTAACAATTCCTGGTAATTTTTGTAACGAAAATTGCTTGAAATCTTTATATTGATGCTTTAATAATCAATATCTATCAAGGGAATGGTTCCTGATAGAGTGTAATAGCGAAATTCAGCGAGAAAAGTTCAGTGACCTCGAAGAAGTGAATGAATTTTTTTTGGAAAAACTAGAAGCGAGCGACCTTTTCTGAATTCGGATTTGTGATTTTCATACTAAAATTAGTAAGTACTGATTTTTTCATGAAATTTAGAGCGTTATGCGATCTCCTAGACAAGTACCGAATTTTGTCATTATTGTTGTTTTACCTGAAACTTCGAATAAAACCATATAAAAATTTATTTCGAATGTCGTTATGTTTGTATAAATTTGTCGTTTGTCATATCATTTTATCATATTTTATTAAATATGAATATTGTTGCAAAATGTAAGGTATCGCACATTGACTATCTATTGCAGGTTTTACAAAAACGAAAAGGAAAAGAAAACTGATCGTAGACGAAGTAAAAAACATATCAGGAGAAGAAATGAAGAATCAACTGTCAGATACGAGCGATATCGTCACCACGCTTGATCTGGCCCCTCCAACCAAAAGACTGATGCACTGGAAAGAGACCGGTGGTGTGGAAAAGTTGTTTGCGCTTCCCGCAAGACCGATTCCTGCCAGGGCGCTCTTCAAGGTAGGCAACACGTTTTAAAATGACAAATTTAACGTTTAATAACGTAACCTCTTCTTTCAGAACTATCAACGACACCTCACTTTGAAAACGATCAGTACCGATGAGTTTGGAGCCATTCCCAGCGATGAATCCTTACCGTTGGACCAAGTGAGGGACGCGGAGGAACAGCCTTCGATAGAACCGCCTACGCCTGTGAGGAGGGGTCGCAAACGGAAGATTCAAGAAGATCACGTAAGTAAAATTACATATTTTCTGTTTTGTCATCGTAGGGGTGTTGGTACATTGTTTAGTTTCTTTGCAGCAGTGTATAAGCACATTGAGAAATATTTAAATGTTTTGAAGTTGCCTCTTGTTCCGCTGATACTATACGAAGGGGGGATTTTCGGTCATTCTGTTCATTTAAATGTTTTATTTGATGAGAGAAATCTATGGTAAATATTAATGTACAACTTGAAGACTCACAACTATACAGGGTGAGTCTTTGACCTTGCAGAATATTTTAACAGAAGATTCTTGAAGCTGAAAGAAACACATTTGTCCTCTACCATTTTTTCCGATTCGGCCTAGATAAAAAGATATAGGCATTATCAATTTTCATAATAGGCTAGCTGCCCCTGGAAACCTAAACACTGAAGTTTTTCCAAGCCTAAGATATACCATTCAAATCTTCGAAATAAGCAACTCTGTTATGAAAACGAGCGTCAACTTACTTTTTACATTCCAGTTGGTGAAAAAAGTTGTATTTATAGTGCAATAAACAAGTTAGGTATTCCAAATTTCGTGGGCGATAAAAGTTGAATATTCTTCTCTTGGTTTCATTTTCGATAATGAGGAATTCATCTAGCTATCACTCATATCAGCTTTGAGATTCATCTTCAATTTGTAATTATTAATTTTCTTTGTTTATTTGATTTTCTCCAAGAATTATCAGATTCAGACATAACCTATTCAAACTTTCATTTTCATAAATAAATAAAACAGATATACCTAATTTATATATGATCTTACAAACGTTGCCAAACTGACGAACAGAAAGAAAGAACTATTCGAAATCAAACAACACACAATATGCTAATTCTATGTATACACTCGTATAGTCTATGATTCTGAACTGAACTATAAATCTATGATTCCATTCTCAACTTTAAGACGTGGCAACGCGGAAAAATTGAATTCTGTGAATTTTTTGAACAGAGTTGCAATCAGCCAAAGTACCCAATTCTCAGAATTTCACAGATATTTTTTATTTTTGAATTTCAGATTACTCGAAAACGGCGCATCATACGAAAAAAAATAAAGAATACTTTTACTTTCCAAAATGGTCAAAAATTCGTTGAATAGCATTCAAATTATTTTTAAAAGTTGGATTCTTTGAATTTCTGGTATTTTTATGAAATGTTATGGTCATATTAAAGAAACTGGAGGATGTGGATGAAATTTTGTAATCCAGGAACATTCATCGTATCAATAAAAAACTATATTCCAAAAATCATCTCATTCGGTGAGATCGTTCGTGAGATATAATCTAAAATTAAATTTTTTTATGGATTTTCAACAGTCTGTATCCTACGAACCAAGCCGAATCGGAAAAAATGGTAAGGGAAAAAAGTGTTTCTTTTGGCTTCAGGAATCTTCTGTTAAATTATTCTGCAAGGTCAAAGACTCACCCTGTATATTAAGGGGGAATTTCGGTCATTCGGTTCATTTAAATGTTTTATTTGATGAGAGGAATCTATGGTAAAAATTAATGTACAACTTGAAGACTCACAGCTATATATCAATCTTGTAATTTTAAATATATTCTGGAGTATAAAACTTGAGATTTATTGTAAATATTAATAGATAATATTACCGATAAGATGATCAAATAAATGGTGTTTTTTAGAGGTATAGAACTTTGAGTTGGCAACACTGTTTTAACTGGCGGCCATTTTGTCAGCTGTCAAGTGATTTGTGTTTAGTTTGGTCTGACATTTCAACATGAATAGACTGACGACTGAACAACGCTTCCAAATTGTGCAAATTCATTTTGAAAATAATGGTTCTGTTCGAAATACGTATCCCGCTCTACGTCCATTGTCTAATTGTCTAATTAAGAACATTAGTCATCGACATAGAACTCTATATTACTACCTGGAAAGGACACGCCCCTTCTTCAACTAAGCTTAAAGCGTAACAAGGGGCAACGAAACAAAGATAGCGCTAATTACGGTAACCTCTCCCTGTCACACCCATTGATGTAAATGGTGTTGAACGGCTCAAATTTGGTTTTACTTGGAAATTCAGGTAGTTTGGATATTACATCGTTTAGAAAGTGCAATATTTTTGAAAATGAATATCTATTTTTCTCTGATATGCCATTACTTTCTCTGTCTTCACCGCGTGTGGTTCAAAAAGAGAAGAATTATGTTGGTGTGAGCTGTGCATTGACGATTGACGATAGTTTTATCATTATTACAATAAATTTAAATAATAGGAACATAGGAAAATACTTCTCGAAAAGCACTGACTTGAAGTCAGGAAAATTTAAGCGCTGGTTAAAATTCATTGCCAATGCGAATCGAGCTGAAATTTCGAACATTGCTGTTCAGATTAGACTTCAAGGTCTGCGCCAAGTTTCATTGAATTCTCATTGATAGTTTCCGAAAAAAATATTTTTTTAACGATTCTTCATGCAATCAGTTAGCAAGTTTCAATCTGATCGCATCAGTACTTCTTGAGATATAGAGGAAATAAAATAATATATTTGAAATGGATATAACTTCGAAATTGTAAGGTAAATTTTGCCCATTAACGAACTTATTTTGAATTTTTTAAGTCGCTATAGCTTTTCTCGGCAGTAAGTTATCGTGACAACGGGCGGCTGAATAGAATTCAATTTGACATTGAACTCTTCATCAGTGAGTCCAACAAGGTCGCTTGGAACCATTTTCGGAAAAAAAAACGCGAATTTACGGAGGATGATAACGCGCTGTTCCCCAGAAAAATTGCTCACTAAGTTGAAATTTCACTTGAACATGTGCGATCTTCTTCAATCCTGCCTTATTCACGAATTAGTCAGAAAAAAATTCAGGTTCTCCTAATTTGAAACGAAAAATTAAAAATATTTAGAATAAATGCGACAGAGTTCCCTTTACTGCAATGAGAAAGAAAGAGATAGATACCCGTCCACTTCGCGGGTTGCATAAGCAACGAATTGGCTTCACTTATCGCTCAAAACGGGTCCCTTCCAGGTATATAATATAGAGTTCATTGGTCATTGATCTGTAACATATATTCAACGCCCCTTGCCATTCGGGGATGTACTAACATTCGGAAATTCTTCTCTGCCACTCAACTATTTATTTATAATATTTACAGGGACTTCTTGAAAATTATAGAATCATAATGTCTTTATAGTTGTTAGTTACCAACTTACTATTGTATTATATCGTTGTGCAGTTATTTTCTGCTTTTATAATGAAAATAGCGTTCTTTTTCTTTTTTCTTCTTTTTTTCTCTCTTACTCTGTCTTTTAGGTTTTGTCTATGTATTCATTTTACGCTGTTTTTTCTCACTGCACAATATAAGCGTTTACTCACTTAGAGTGTGGGAGTGCGAATATGCTGATAAGAAAGTTTCTAATTCTACCCTATTGTTGCTATTTTAGAATTTCTCGTGTTTATTTACTTTTTCTCCTTTGAACACTGTATGGTATTGTACAATGGAGTATTTCTGAGTTGTATATTAGGGAAACCTAGATAAATAAATAAATTGTGAGCTGTCTGAATGCTAGAATTCAATACTTATTCATTACAGAGCCAAACCCCAATCCACCAGTCTCATTCAGACATCATGACGCCACACCACTCTATGATGCAGACCGAAGAGATGCTCGCCGCGATGATGCCTCCTACCCCTATGTCCGTACCCACCTTAGCTCCTCCTACTCCTATAGCCCCGCCCACCCCTATGATCCCACAATCCCCGATGCCTATGGCACCGCCCACGCCTTTACCCCCACCTACGCCGATGATGCAGCCTCAAACACCGTTGCCGCCCCCTTCACCCATGCATGTTCCTATGTCCGCACAGTCTCCAATGATGGAACAAATGCCTGGTAAGTAAAGAAGAACTAGTGCTAATGAAAATTTGTTCAACATTCTCTAGAGTATTTAATTTTAAGAAAAATTCTTGATATCAGAGTAAACACCCTTAGACTAAAATACCAGCATAGTAGACACCAGCAATCCCTTCAAAGTTGCCAACAGAAATGTTCGTTGAATTATTCTGTCTGAACAAAATTTCCGCATTCGATTTTTGGTAACAAATTTTTTATTTGTATCCAGTAAATTTGATGTTGGTCAGTTTGTCGTTTATTGGTTTTTCTGTTTTGCAACATGCATACATTATGATCTTGTATCGAAATACAATAAAAAATCCTAAAAATTATATACGGTTTCTCAAAAGAAATTTTATATTTCAAAAATCGATGAAAAATAAAATAAGCCGTTTATTGAAATACATCAATACATCAAAATTTCTGACGACAGATTGACAGGTAGGCTCCGTGATGGCTCCCATTTCGTGGCAAATATTTTGTTTCAACTGATCCAGTGAAGTTGATTTATTAATGTAGACTTTAGATTTGAGGAACCCACACAGGAAAAAGTCTATAGGAGTCAAATCAGGACTGCGTGGCGGCCAATTTATGTCACCTCTTCTCGTTAACAATTTGCCTGGAAAATTTTCAGGAACTCGTTGCAGATACCTATTGGACGTGTTTGACGTTGCTCCATCCTGCTGGAACCATGTTCTTTGATTTTAGCCAGGAAAATTCTGCAGTTCAGGCAACAGAAACTCATCTAACATCCTAACATAACGCTCTGAATTCACTGTAAGAGCACGTCCCCTTTAATCTTCAAAAAAGTATGTACCGATAATTTCTCGCGATGACATTGCAACGCGTACGGTCACTTTTGGTGAAGGAAAGGGTTTCTGATGCTTACATTAGGGATAGGTTGCACTCCAATAGCGACCGATCTGCTTGTTTACATGTCCATTAAGATGAAAATGAGCTTCATCGGAGAATAAGATGTGTTATGTTTGTAAGCGTTCAATTGCTTGGTTTACGAATTCTAGCCTCTGAAGGGCATCCTGGGGTTTTAGTTCTTGCATCAATTGAATTTTACAATGGTGCAGCGTTAGATCTTCGTGCAAAATGCTGTGTAGCGATGATCTATGCGCGTGCAAAACACTTGCACGCTTCCGAATGGAGAGGTCTGGATCATCACGAACAGTCCGTTCCACGTTCTCTTCAGTTCTCGATGACCTTGGTCGTCCGGATTATGGTTTACATAGTGTTGAATCGGTCTCCTCAAACTTCTTCACCCAATTCCGAATGAGAGGAATGCGTGGTGTATCATTTAAGTGACGTAAACCTCGAACATTGCAGAAATTTCTTCGCGTAATAGTCGCAGAGTTAGAGTTTTTCTACAATTCGCACACGCACAACGGACGGTCCGCTCCCGCGAAAGGCTCCATAGCAACTAAATGCCCCAAAGCCAGGCTACCGATTAACATTACCCTCCCGCCCCTCAGATGCCTTGCGTTCACACAGTAAGCTAAACAAAAATAAAATTTCGGTAAACCCGCAAGATTTCCCGTCGCGAAGCTATAAGTAAGATATTCACATCATTGTAAGCAGTGTGAGTTCCTGAACAGAAAATATGAATGCCAACATAGGCGGTCACTCTTCGTTTGGAAGATATGGGCCCCCAAAGTTCCAAATTGTTGTATTTTCGGATCCTTTTTTCCGCCATAAAAATGATCTCTCACTTCTCAAATCTAGTTCATCAATCATCTTTGAATCTTCGACCAACGAATAGAGACTTTCTTTCAAGAATTTTCATTATTTAAAGGAAGAAAAGTGAAAATATTAGACAACAACTTAACCTATATTTCTACGAAATACTTCTCAATGTTAAAGCGGTGCTTGGCAACAGCGTCTTTTCATCGCTGGCCAACGTGTTATGACCGAATAGTAGTTGCTGGCGGGAAATATGAAATGATGGACAGTTGAAGGATATCATTGTAAGGAAAATGCTTCTGTCACTGAAGAAGAGGTGGTTATTCTAACATCAAAACAAAATCATTGAGAATGTTTCTTAAAGGTTTCACTCTCAATATATTCGTTTGAGCTTTCTTTCTATCCCCTTCAAAATAGGGAGGTTGTTATCTACTTCGTTTTTTGTTGTGTCTTTGAGATGGTCCCAGTTTAGAATAAGATTCAGGGTATTCCAATGAAATGGGTTATAAAATAACCTCGATCTCATTGGAAATCTGGGAAGGGCGCGACCTATCACATATGAAAAAAATGTACGTTGAAATATATGTCAGGGTGTATTCTCATTTCATTACTATGTGTGTCAACCTTGTAGGTTTCATTAGAAACGAATTCTCCTATTGGAAGATTTAGAGTTTCGCAGGAAACAGTAAGAACCTAAGAAATTAGAACATATTTCATTTTTCTCGACAGCAATAATCTGTCATTCACGAATACGCACGATGGCACGATTCAGACCGATGAAATTTGCGCCATTGCCAAACTTCACCTTTAGTCTGAGTCGAAATCAGAAGGAATAGAGGTTAAGTGGTTGTCCAGTAATTTCATTATTTTTTCATTAAATATTGATTATTCTTGAAAATAAGTGTAGCTTATTGTTGGTTGAAGGTTCAAAGGTGGTTTTTGAACTATACAGATGAAGTGAGAGATCGTTTTTATGGTGGAAAAAGGCACCTGAAAACGACTCATTTTGGATTTTGGGGCCCATATCTTCCAAATTAAGGGAGACCGCCTATGTTCGATTTCACATTTTTTATTCAGAAAATCACACTGCGTACAATGATGTAAATATCTTTTTAATATCTCGGCGACGGGAAATCTTGCGGGTTTACCAAAATTTCTTTTGAGACACCTTGTATTTTGTGTGATACATGCAAGAGGCCTATTATATCTGTACTCTGTGAAACTCGAGAATCTTATCCTTCATTTTAGGCACGCCCATGATGTCGCACATGCAACCTCAGCAGATGTCCCCTCATCTTCACATGCCCAGTCACATGCAGCAAATGCAGATGCCGCCAGGCACCCCGCATATGATGCACCATCAACCGGAGGACTTGCACATGGCGAGTACGTCGATGTACCATCCTCAAACGCCGGGTTACCACAACACCTCGGCACCTCCCACGCCACTACACCACATGGAAGAGATGCCCCAACTACACGCCGATCAGGTACGTGAAAGTATTACTCTCTTAATTTTTGTGACTTTTTTGTTATCGATTGCATTCAAACTTGTGATTATTTTCTCACCAAACATAAATGTGAACAATTTTTCAAAGTCAAAATTTTAATGAAAGAAACGGGAAAAGAAAACGGTTTCGGGGCATTTACGTATCACCCTGAAATCTACAAGAAACTGCTGAGCATTTTCAAAAAAGTAAATATTAAGTTAGCTCTCACAACTGCCATGAAAACTAGACAACTTTTAGGAAATACGTTTGATGAAATTCCGGATGAATTGAAATCGGGCATATACGAAATAAAATGTTCAGACTGCCATAAATCTTACATCGGACAAACAGCAAGTTACACCCACAGAGATTTAGGCTGGTCGTCCACTGCAAGCGATTTCGAGAGGCGCGATAGGAGCGTAAACGAACGAATTTGCGCGACAGATCCAAATGAATGGAATTCTAGGTACCCTCGTCGACTGGCAGCGACTTCATACGGGCGACTTCGAGAGAGTTCGAGCTGCGCAATCGTATCCAGATCACTTTGGATCTGCCGCGTTTATACGCTCGAAAAGAGGAGCTAGCCGTCGGAAAGTGGAATGTATAGTTTGTGAACGGAATATTTGTTGAAGCTCGTTGTTTATTGTTGGTGAATTTTAGATGGATCAGATTGAAAGGTTAATGAATGTTGTTTTTTTTCTTAAATTAAACTCACATCCAGAAGTTCTGTAGGTGTATAGTAGCCTACCTGAAGTTGGACTCTTTGGCAATAATCGGCTGTATAGCATTCCAAATATAATTAATCCAGCGTGTTTCGCCATTATCTCGGGTTTTATAGCTCTTATTATCTCAATATCTATTATCAATTTGTTTTTTAGTCTCCGACCAATTTTATTCCGAACATTTTTCTATATGCTCAAGTGTTTTTGGCCCATACGTACTGTAATGATTCAACTACGTTTCAATCAATCTCATATCCAGAACGATCTTTTCAATCACAAAATAAACATAGTTTTTTCTTTATAAAACGCTACGGATTTTTACTAGTGACCTGTTTTCTAAAATACACATGCACTTCTTCAAAATTTTAAGAATTTCTGAATATCTGTGTCACATTTCTTTCGATGTTTGCAGTTTTTAAAGTTTTGAAGTCACGTTATAGATACATTAATAACATATTCACCTTCTGAAGCTGACTTTTCACAGATAAAATTCAAATCAGCCATAATTTCGAAGTTCCACATCCTTTGTTTTCGAAGTACCCAGGTCATCAACATTCACACTTCAACTTCCATTCCAGTATTATAAATGAGTATACAATAATAATCATTCATTATCAAGATGGTGAATTGTTTCCGATAATTTCATTTTCTTTTTAATTTGAATCTACCTTAGCTCAAAATTTTCCGTAGCTAACATATGCCTGATCAAGTGAGATTTATCCTTGAAATGAATTATTAATTCTAAATCCATTCCGTATCACAATTTCTTCAATAAAAACGGAAATCTGAAGTAAAAATCCTCTGCTACGCAAGAACAAGAACGAACCGAAACCTCGCGAACTATCTGCCAGTGGACGACCCCGAAGCCTGAGACCGCTTCGGTCGTAAAAGCTCCTCGGCGCTCGTAAAACGCGTAGCTCATAAAAGCCCCAAATCGCTTCCAGTGGACGGCCAGGCTTAAGGAACACATGAGCTCTGCTGTGACTTTTGAACCACATATTGCGGATCATAGGGCTCAACTACTAACTCTCCCAGCCTTGAGGAGAAGAGCGCTGGTTCGAGAAATGAAAACTATCAGACAGATAAACAGCAAAACAATCAAATTGCTTGCCACTAAGCTGGAGTTGCTAGATTGGAATTGAGTTCTCGTAGGAGGAAGCGCTGAAGCTAATTTTGACAAGCTGTTTGAGGTCATCAACTCAGAGTTCCTCAAAGCTTGTCCAATAAAGAAGATAGATACCAGAAAAAAGGTAAAAACTGAATGGTACGGTGATAAACTGAAATCTATGAGACAACATCTTGATTTAGTAGAGACTGTGATGAGATCCGGAAGGTCTGTGGATGTGTTGAACTATTACAAGGTTATAAAAAGAGAGTATAGAGCTGAAAGAGAGTATAGAGCAGAAAACAAGCCATCAACAGTTTCATAAGTAACAGTGATAACAGACAGAAGGCGATTTTGCAAGTAATAAATTCGGAAACTTCGAAACGGAAAACGACCACAGAGAAAACAACTTTAACAGCAGATGAACTGAATGAGTTTTTCACAGATGTTGGTAGGAAGTTGTCTGAGAACATAGGTTCTACTAAACATGAACCCCAAGATTTTCTCAGAAGGCAACCGAGCGTGGGTAATTCCTTTTGGCTTTATGAGACTACCGAAACAGAACTGCTAAATATTGGAAAATTGATGAAAGATAAGGACTCCAGAGATATATATGATCACAGTACCCGCATGTTCAGGCGGATTTTGCCTGCGATTGTTGCACCTTTAGCCAAGGTAATAAATTGATGCTTCAATGAGGGAGTGTTTCCTGAAAGTATGAAGGTGACCAAGGTACCTCTATTCAAGAAAGGTAATAAAGATGACGCTAGGAACTTTCGGTTTTGCCAGCTCTGTCGAAGTTTCTCGAGGTGCTGCTTAAGGACAGACTCGTAGAGTATTTTGAAAAGTACCAGCTCTTTTCACCAAGTCGGCACGGATATAGGAGGGGAAAATCGACGATAAGTGCGATGATAAGCTTTTTGGAGCGCATTCTGGAAGGTCTAAACGAGAAGAAGAGCACACAAATTACTTGCGTGGACCTCAGCAAGGCCTTCGACTGCGTCTGCCATCGAATATTGTTGAGTAAGCTTGAGCATTATGGCATAAGAGGATTACCCCTCAAAATTTTCGAATCATATCTGAAGGACCGTTACCAGTTAGTCAAGGTGAATGAGAAGTGGTCGGAGAAGATGAAGATCCATTGTGGTGTGCCGCAAGGCTCGGTGTTGGGACCTTTTTTGTTCCTCATTTATATAAACGATTTGCCTCTTGGTGTTCCCTGTGCCTTGGTTGCAATTTTTGCTGACGACACTTCGTTTATCAGTCAGGCTGAAAATGAGAGCTTGGTGAGTGAGCAGACTGGAGTGGCTCTGGGGGCTGCTGCTGAGTGGTTTGAGGCAAATGGGCTTGTGCTGAATGGGGATAAGACACAGACACTAACTTTTTCCTCCGCAGTGCGTGGGAAGGCGCTATCGATGGTATTCTTGGGTGTAACCTTTCAACAAGATCTGAAATGGAACGAACATATCGAAGCACTGAACAGGAGGCTGCCAAGGGCCATTTATACTGTACATAGGATGATGCAGATTGGAAATAAGGAAACGGCATTGGCTGCTTACTATGCTAACATTCATAGTCGAGTCACCTATGCGATTATAATTTGGGGAAACAGTCCACATCTTGAAAGGGTACTCGTATTGCAAAAGAAGTGTGTGCGGATTGTGTGCGGCAGTAACAGAAAAGAAAGCTGTAGGGGACTCTTCAAGAGGTTGAGAATGCTGACTATCCCTGCTCTGTATATACTTGCATGTGTTCTCTATGTGTACTGCAACAAGAACAGCTTCAAGCACAATGGATTTTTTCATGATTATGATACCAGGAGGAGAAATGAACTTTCCATAGCACCCAGCCGAATAAAGTTATGTCAGCATGGAACTAATCATGTTTGTGTCAAATTGTTCAACAGATTGCCCAAAGATATTAAGTCTATTGGTGTGCGCCCTCAATTCAGGAGGATGGTGATTGACCTGTTGCTGGAAAGAACTATTTACACGGTGGAGGAATTTCTGAATGGGCCGCATCCTTAATGTTCAGCTTTTGTTCGAGTTGTCTGTTCGTTTTTTCTCTTTTTAATTGACGTTGTGATACATTTTATTAATGTTTTATGAAATAAATCTATCTATTTATCTATCTATATCTGTAACAACCCTCTTGACAAATCGGCGGTGGCTAATCACGTTCGAACAACCGGCCATATAATTTCAGAAAAATTCGTAAAGCTATTAAAGATCTCAGGCAAAACTTACTTAAATACGGTTGAAGGTATACATATGTTCAAAAGAAGAGATAGATTGCCAAACAATGATCTTACCCCCGTTGGTAACCCGTTATTCCAAATATTTACCTGACTCACCCTTGATAGCCCAGCACTACCCTAATGGCCTTTTTTTAACAACCCTTTCCCTATTGCTCCTGTATACCACCCTCCCCACTCGTTCGGCATGTGAACTTGTACCTGTAGTTAGTAATGATATATCTCTGGACGAAGGAAACTGTTTTGTTATCAGTATTCTATCCACAGTGAACGCCTGCTATTTGCACTGATAGCTGTGAAATGACAAACTTGTCATAATAATTCGAATCCGACGCTTTCGTTAAAATACTCTTTTGTTCAGGTCAAATCAATTCTCCAAGAACAGGAACACATGGGTGGCATGGTTCCTTCCATGACGCCACACGCGACCACAGAAGATCTGCTGGCTCACGGTATAGGTGGCGCCACTCCTCACCACAGCGGTATCGAACCAAGCCTTCCCTTGGAGCAGCTAGAAAATCTGCACCATCATCTTCCGTCAATGGAAAATATGGGTTACGACCAAAGCCAGATGGCGAATATGGGTTACGATGACCAGATGCCACAGCACCCTGGTAACATGTCTGAGAGGGCGCATTCGCCTTGGCAAGGAGACTTCGATTTCCCTCATTCGGCTGGTCCTGTAAGTCTTTTATATCCAGTTTTTGGCTGTTATAGACCTTTCATATGTATTAAGTTATTTCAAATTGTATTATAGAATGGCATTGAAATTTTTTTTATCTAACAAATATTCAAATCTCAAACTGAAAAATCAATTTTCACCAAAATAAAATACTATTTATATATTTTTATTTCACTCAGTGATGATGTAGCAGTCTAGCACTTTAAGAATTTTTGAAATTAATCATGTAGTTCCTGAGATTTTATACGACATACAAAATCATATTCTTTGTAATACAGGGTTTTTCAACAAGAACTTTGTTTTTCAATGTGGTAACACCGGCACCACATGACAGTTTTGACATTTAGTTTTTTGACGTATTCGCAGTATATGCTTTGGCAATTGTTTCAATGAATTCAATTTCGCTCGAAAATCGCATTAAAATTATTCAAATCCACTATGAAAATGGTCGTTCTGTTAAAGTTACATTTCGTAAAATTCGTGATATTTTCGGACAACGTAAACGTCCTTCTGAGACCGCTATCAAGAATTTGGTCGCGAAATTTGAGTCGACAGGCTCGGTACAAAATGTGCCAACACCAACACGTGTTCGACCGGGTCGTTCAACAGAAAACATCGCTGCCGTGAGCCACAGTGTTGAAGAAGATCAAAAGTTATCAATTTCACGACGTTCTCAACAATTGGGGTTATCCAAAAGCACAACATGGCGAATTTTGCGAAAGGATTTGGCTTTGAAGCCTTACAAGATTCAACTGGTGCAGGAATTGAAGCTGACCGACCATTCAAATCGCCGTAGATTCGCTCAGTTCATTCAGGAACAACCTGCTGGTTTTTCTCAAAAAATCATTTTTTCAGACGAAGCACATTTTCATTTGTCAGGGTACGTCAACAAGCAAAATTGCCGCATTTGGGCTTCTGAAAATCCTAAAGCAATTATTGAGAAGCATTTGCATGCTCAACGTGTCACTGTGTGGTGTGCTATGTGGTCTGGAGGTGTGATTGGTCCGTTTTTTTTCGAAGATGAGGCTGGAAATGCGGTAACAGTCAATGGATCACGCTGTCGCGAGATGTTAACAACTGAATTTTGGCCTATTATTGATGACATGGATGTCACTGAAATGTGGTTTCAACAAGACGGTGCCACATGTCACACAGCCAATGAAACGATCAATTTAATGCATACCAAATTTCCCGATCGCATAATTTCGCGAAATTCAGCTGTTAAGTGGCCGGCCAGATCGTGTGATTTAACACCACTGGATTATTTTTTGTGGGGCTATGTTAAAGACAGAGTTTATACGGAGCCAATCGAATCGATTGCAGCCTTAAAACTCAAAATCAGTGATGTCATTAACGAAATAGACCCTCCATCTTGCCAAAAAGTGATTAAAAATTTTGATGAAAGAATCAACGTCTGTCAGTGTGGTCGTGGTGGACATTTGTCAGATATCATTTTTCATTCATAATTGCCGAACTTTTCTCTTTGTAATACAATAAAAATTTTATTCATTTTCCACTTAATTCTTTGTTTTATTTTGTTTTAAAAAACAAAGTTCTTGTTGAAAAACCCTTTATTATCCAGATGTAGATTCTTATTATTGTTGAAACTTCTTCACTATGAACTTCGAAAGTGATTTGAAAACATCCTCAAGCGCGTATATCAAATGCTGTATCGAACTTAATGTTGATATTTTGATACATCTTTTATTTTTATGTAGGTTGAAGAACAACAGCAGGATGAAACGGATGAACAATTTGAAGAGAGGGTACTAAACAAGAGAGCTTATCAGATGTTCACCATAGTGAAGGGCAAATTAGAAAATACAGACAGGATTACTTTGACAGAAATGTGTTATAGGAACAATAAAAAACAGGTTTGTGTCAAACTTTGTCAATTGCTAATTCTTCATCTTCGTGTCTAATACAATTTCAAAAGTGAAATAACCATGGATCTAAATGTTTTTTTGTTCGTATGCAGGCTGCCCAAAAGTTCTACAGTCTGCTGGTACTCAAGAAATTCCACGTTTTGGAAATCGAACAGACGGACGCATATGAAGAAATTTTCGTATCCAAAGGAAAGAAATTCACAGATCCAATCATGTAAATTTAAAATCGGAAATGATTGGGAGAATCAAATAATGTATGTATTTTTTATTGTACAATGCCTTCAAATGTTTAATATATTTTTCAGAAACTTAAGGTAGATAGAGAGAGAAATATTGTATATACAATTTTTTTATCGACGAAATTATTAAGGGATCAATCCGTGTTGGTTTAATGTACCAAAGCTTTTTTATCTTTCATTTTACTTTTATAATTTACACTGAGGATGGATGCTTATTTAATGGAAATTTTATTGGTCTCCATTACTTTTGATGGAGATATTTTTCATTGAATATTTTTGTGTTTTTCAATTATTCATTTGATAGGATGCATCGTTTCGATTTGCAATTGAAATAACCTTTTTTTTTTTTTTGAAAACCAAGAAGGTGAAAAGTGTAGGTTTTGAAGGGCTATTAAGTATTTATAGCTTTGAAATCCATTTTGAAGGTACCGTTAGTATTTTCATATCTCGCTTACTTTTTTAAACAGTAATATAATACTATGTTAATATGTAAATAGGAATTTCCTTCGAAAATTGATTTCAATGTCATTAATATTTAAAACCCTCAAAATCACATAACTTTTATTTTAAAACCATCTTGCTGTTCAAACTCATTACAATTGGAGCTTAAAATGATTCACCCTATATATTTTATATTATCTGCAAATTTTATCTTATGTAATATAAAATATCCAAAAATAAACAAACCATGAAAGATTTAATAACGTTAAATTGTGATATTTTCAAGCATATTGTAAGAATGAAAAAAAATCAATATTTTTCTATTTTAGAAGATAAAAGAAACAATATATGATTTTTAGTCTGATGGAACTATCAATTTCATTGATTAAAATGAGAGTTCTATCAATTTCTTCACAATAATTTTTTGGTGTCTAAAACCAGTGTTTTGTAATTAATCAGTTGAACTTGTACAAAAAACTATATTATCAATTTCCATTAAAAAAAATTACTTTTTGAATTAATCAAATATAATGCGAAAATTCAGTTTCTTTTATATACAAAATGGCCGCTTTTTGCTTGGAAGAATTGAATTAATTTTTTTCAGCAATTGGGGGAACACCCCAATTGAATAACAACTGAAAAATTGTTTCAATCTTATTCTTTCGAAATTTAAAAAAATGTTTGAAACGGTTTTTATTCGATAAAAAATTTATTGAATGTATTTTTTCTTTTAAAATTCGAATTTACTCTGAAAACTAAAGTGAAAAAAAAAATAATAATAAATAAATAAATAAAATAAAAAATAAAGTTGGAAATGAAATCTTTGGGTTTTTTTGAACTCTTTTTATGGAGTTTAATATGTTTATTATACGGGTTTGTTAGGTTCTCAACCTCTTCAAGTTAAAAATGTTTTATATATATAAGACTGTATATCCTAGTAGGCCGAGGAATCTTTCATGGTTTTAATGCAAGTATCAAAAGTGATGAGAGATTGATTTGTAAAGTTGTACTCTTGTAACATTTGGAAGAATGAAAACGAGATTTTTGTAAATTACTACTGTTGATTTCCTGAAAACTGGGAAGAAGTTTGTAAATTAACATTTGGAAAAATAGGAAAATTGATCTTTGTAAATTATTTCGATTAGATTATAGGTTTTCTAGATAGTAGGGTGATCTATTGAAGATATATTTAATATTATTGTTATTATGTTATAGTAAATGTTTATAATAACAAATACACAACAATTTTTTGTTGTTTATTCTGTATTTGACATCAATGGTTATTAATAAAGGTCAATTTTTAATAGAACTTTCTTTATTTATACAATCGATCTTTGAAATTCAGCAATAAATGCTAAAATTTTGTTATAACTGAAGTTAGTTGAAGTAGAATTCAACCTGATGTTGACTCTTATTTTGAAAGAAAGTTCTGAGAAAGGTGTTCATATTCTTCGATTTTGATACAATTTTTTCATTAATGAAATTAATTTCAATTTGAATACTATGAAGGCGTAGAAGGGCCACTCTTTGTCGACAAAAATTTTTCCACCTAATTCCGACTTTAATCTCGGAATTATACTAATTCCGACTTTGAACTCGGAATTATAGACTAATTCCGACTTTGAACTCGGAATTATAGACTATAATTCCGAGTTTAAAGTCGGAAATAATTCCGACTTCAAACTCGGAATTAGTATAATTCCGAGTTCAAAGTCGGAATTATGTATAATTCCGAGTTTGAAGTCGGAATTAGTCTATAATTCCGAGTTCAAAGTCGGAATTAGTATAATTCCGAGATTAAAGTCGGAATTAGGTGGAAAAATTTTTGTCGACAAAGAGTGGCCCTTCTACGCCTTCGTAGAATACTATTCTATTTTATCCAGTAAAAATTTTGAAACAATATGATTAAATTTTTCAGCATATCTCAGATGAATATTATGCTTGCCGTCAGGAAATCGATATAACCTGAAATCATAAATTCAAGAAAATACCTCAAAAAGTTCAATTGTAAAATATTCTTACTTGGACCTTTTGATTTTGGCTGTTAAATATTCGGGATGTTCTAATGCAACTAAAGGGTCTTTATCACCATGTAAAATAAGTGTTGGACATATGATTTTTTCCAAAAGTGGGCTACAAATATCACCCCCTTTCTTATTTATTTCTTGCATCGCATCACACCAGCTGTTTTGAATGTCTTGCAACAATTCTGCTCCATATAACTTTTTTAGAGGGGATGAAGCCTTTTCAGACCATTTTTCGATGTTTCTGATTCCTAATAATGACTATATTGAGCAATATTCATTTCAAACCTCCTTTTTAGGTCAACTTACTCTCATAGCCCTCTAAATCCTTTGAATTTATATAGGAGTTAGAGCCCCATATCACTAATTTCTGAACTGATTTTGGAAATTTCGCAGCATACATCATTCCTGAAATGCCACCATCACTCCAGCCTAGTAGAGAAAATGGCTCAAATTTCAAAGCCTAGAAGACACTATTGATTGAACGCAGAAATGTAACTGCCAAAGAATTTTAAATCAAAAAACCTTTATGAAATCATGCAGGGTGTCAGCATCTTCCTCATAAAAATTCGATGTCAATATCCTCTCTGGGGGCCTACTGTAACCGTGACCTGGGGGCTCCCAAACTAAAATTGTGAAATTATTTCCATCCAAACCTTCAATTTGCGGTTTAAAATCGCTCCAAATGGTACCCAAGGCTCCGGGAAAACATAAAATATTGTTGGAACCGTTCCCAATCTTCAAATAATTAATTTTTTGGGATTTCAAATGCAGGAATTGTTCCTATAAAAATGAGCAGTTCAATCAAGATGAAATAAAGATGATTTTAACGAAAAAATATTGATATTTCTGTAGAATGAATGGAATGTGGATCATCACCTTCAAATTCATGGAAAAAGCACTTTTCTGCAAATTTTCGATGCGGACAATTCTATAATATTTCAACAATGTGAGTAAATTCTTCGAAATGATCATAGTTGCAAGATTGTTATCGTTAAAAATTAATATCAAGTAATATTTCTACCGATCTATTAATTATTATCAAATATCTTGTCCAAGACTAATCATATAATATACTTGATATAATTAAAAAATCCTAAATCAATGACCGATCAACGTCATAGAGAAAGAGAGATTCTCTTGTCTCTGATCAACGTTCAAGGTCGACGGCACAGAACAATAGAACATTAAATTTAAACATGACGCCGACGGTCATTTATATATCTTGTCTATGGTCATAGCACAGAATAGAGAGTATTAATGCGGTACGGCACCTGAAAGAAATAGGAGCCACCATAGAATAATGATAATGCCGAAATTCTGACGTTTATGGGACTTCTCTGTGCTTGAACAGCTGTTAACCTTCATGTTTGTTTTGGTTATGATTTCGGAATTTTGAACAAGTTTTTGATTTCTTATATTCGTTGTTTCCTTAAAGGAATACATTTAAGAGGGTGCATTTATGCCACTGTTGCCTACAAGTTGTACTCGAAACCGAAACATTCATATTGAGGAAATCTTGCAAAGCGTTTAGACAGAAGGACAAAATGCCCATATATGTATTTTTAGCAAATTCATTATTTTACTGAAAATAATTTAGATTTGAATTTTTCTTTATTCATACTTGTGCATTACACAATAAAGCATAACTTTCATGTATGAAATTGTACCCTTCTGCTACAATTTTCTTTTAAAAGTTGTACATGAAGCATTCATATTGAGGAAAACTTGTAATTCATTTACTGGTGTTTACACAAGATTGTTCAGCACAATTCAATATGGTTCTAAGGATAGTTCAAATGCAAATCTTTCTTCATTTAATCTTGTGCATAACCAGGTAAACCAGAACTTTCATATATAAAAGTTTACCTTCACGACTTTGACGAGGGAAAGCTTTTTCCGATGTAATAATAAACTGCATTATAAGATTTTCGTCTTTTACTGGTCGAAGTCGATATATCTACCAACTCTGTTATTACAAAGTGATATCATTGTTTAAACTCACAAGTTCTTTAAACCTTGGTAATAAATATTGATATAAATTGAACATGTACCATGGTATCACAATTTGAAGTACAACCTTTTGATTTGAGTTATTTTACTTTTGATCAAAAAGATGAATTTCCATCGAGTAAGACCAAGATTGTTGGTTTTGTGGCTTCAAAAAATGTTTTTCCCTTCAGCGTTAAAATGATGTGTACTTCAATGATGAAGAAAAGGAAATTTTGGTAAAGAGCTTTCCTTTACAGTAAGAGTTTTATGAAAGATTTTTTTTATATTAATAACACTTTTCTATTACTTACTTTCCTGTTGGAACAGAAACATATAAGACAAATACAATATTTAATTTATATGGAACAATAATAATCGTACAACATTGTAATGGATATGAAAAAGATTTTTAAATTAATTTTTCTCATGAATTCATAGTTATTCGAGATAACATAACGATAAGAAGCGTCTGATATCTGATACTTTTTAGAAAATAATGAATATAAGCGGAATCAAAAACTTGCTCAGTTGTTCAAGTTCAAATATTCCAAAATCGGCCAAATCAGTGTTGCCACCTTCCGTACCGACAGTTTCGGTAGAAAGTTCGGAAAAAATCGGTAGATTTCGGTAGATTTCTGAAAAACATAACTTTTCACCATGTATGGGTTATTTATTTAGTCTAAATACCATTTATCCGAAATATTGGGCATGAAATTTACTACTAATGAAGCAATATTAAAAATAGATTTTAATAATTAAAAAATCATTATTTGAAAAATTAAACTTGTGAACGAAAAATCAATATTATAACAAATAAATGAGTATCAGAAAAACTAATACCTATTGGAAACAACAAATATGCAAAAAAATAAATATGGTGACATGCCCTCATTGGGGATTCACAAAATTTATGAAGGGGAATCACAAACTGCTCCCAGTATTGAGCGAGGTATTTATTAACTTTATAAAGAGACAACCTGTAATACATGAATCTGTATTACGTGTGGCATGCTTTGCGTTATAGATCTGCGACGTATAACCATTTAGAACTTAAATTATGTATCAAAATATGTAATGGTAAGGAAACCTTCAAAATAATATCGTAAAAGTCATGATTTCCTAGGATACCAGATGATACATTCACTCCATCAAATTTCGGTAGATTTATATGCTTTTTCGGTAGATCGGTAGATTGAGGAGCAAATCGGTAGATCTACCGAAAAATCGGTAGAGGTGGCAACACTGGGCCAAATCAATGATTTGAAATCATAACAAAAATGAACATGAAGCCATGAAGGTTAAACACAGCTGATAAATCACAGAAAAGCCTTCTAAACGTCAGAATTTTCAAATCATCAGTACTCTATGGTGGCTCCTATTTCTTTCAGGTGCCGTACCGGTATTAATGCTTCTCTATTCTATGGTGATAGGCACAGATTAAGGTGCATAGAAGATAAGGTGAATTCAAAGATGCGCTTTTGTTTCACCAATGTTGGGGAAATCACTAGAATTCGTTTTTTCCACTGAAGGTGGCGCTATTTAGAAGTTACGACTACAGTGACTATGGTAATCAAATTTAATTTATTATGGTAATACAGTCACTGTAATTACGACTGGTCATCAAGGCAACTTCCTGTCAGAATTGAATTGACATCAGACAAGATATAAAGTAAAAAATATCTGGATGAATGAATTTCTTCCATATTATGTTTTGCATAACCTTCAGTGGAATATACTCTGAGAATTCAATTTAATTTTTGGCTAATACACTATTTGACCATGTTTTAATTAATATAATCCAGTAAGTTCAAGCCAAAGACAGTTTAAGCTCTTTATTGAATAATTAATTCCGAACAAAAATGCATATGCACCCTTTTATTTCATTCCAAATGAAGATGAATCACAACGAAGAATGATCTTTAGCTAACAGAAATTTGGTAATAATATCGTTGAACTCATTGGCATACCGTAGATGTATGTTATGTTTACCTTCTGGAAATATATGTAACCTAAAACAAAATCTCGAAACTTCAATATTCAAACAAATGAGACAATTCTTTACTTTGCCCCTTTGATGTTTTCACGAAGATACTGGGGATGTTCTAGAACAACTATGGGATCCTTTTCACCATGTAATATCAATGTAGGACATTTAATATGTTTAATTAACGAAGTAGAAATATCACCTCCTTCCTTCACAATATCTCTATTTGCTTCAAACATACTCTTATGGATATCACGAAGTGCTTTTTCACCATAGATTTTCAAAAGTGGTGCTTTAACATTTTCTGACCAACTATCTATGTCCTGTATTTCTAAAAAAACATGAAGAAGAGTTTCACTGTGAGCATTTAATTGTTAATAATATGAAATTGAAAAATATTACTTGTATATCGCTCAAAGTCTTCATTTGATATGTAAGAATTTGAACCCCATACTACCAGTTCATCAACAACTTCAGGATATTTGGCAGCTAATATTAGCCCTGAGGTTCCCCCATCACTCCAGCCCATCAAAGAAAATGATTTGATCCCAAGAGCCTAAAAATAAATGTGAATATAGTGCAATAATAAATGAGATCAAATTCTTACTTTAATGAGCCTAAAACCAGTGTCTGCATCCTCATGAAAAAACTTGGAGTTAAATATTCTTTCTGGAGGTCTACTCTTACCATGACCTGGTTGTTCCCAGACAAAAATTGTAAATTCATCTTTATTCAAACCTTCTATTTGAGGTTTGAAATCCGTCCAAATAGTACCTAAGGCACCGGGAAAGCAAACTATGTTTTTAGGGCCTTTACCAACCTTCAAGTAGTTTATTTTGTGTGAATCAACATGGATTAAGTTTTCCTAAAGAAAGTTCCAACATCATGACTGTCTAGAGTGCATTTTAAGGTGAATAGGCTTATCACTATACCTTAACATTCGTGGAAAATGATATAACTTTTCCAATATTCTTATGCAAGAATAAACTCCTTGTCGGGTTCCACAAGGTCATTACTTTCAGGGATGCCTCGAGCTCTGAACCCAATAACTGTCTTTCGACGGAAATAGGTACTATGGTTATTACTCGATTGAGATAAAACTCCTACAGATAAAAACAATGAGGTGAAGGTTATCAACTTATACAAGCAGTTCCGTTATGAATACCAATAAGAATGGAGAGATATTTGCGTACCTTTACGTAAATACTCCATTTAGACGCCGCTCGTTTCGAACTTCGATTTCATACGAATAGTCGACGTTTAAATGCCAACGCTCGCTCATCGGCAACGGGCCAGACCACGACAAAACGCAAATTCATTCCCCTGCGCTAGCGGTGAAGTACCGCTGGCTGTCCCCATAGACAAGATATATTCCTTCAGTTATACAAAAAGTCAGAAAGAAGAAAATTTCCCTTCGCTGTGGCGTGTTGGCCTTCATTCGATGAGCTCTTCGGTCACTCCTCAAATCGAAAAAATAGACACTCATATGCGTGATGCTATTCCTACACAACTCAACTACTCTACGTCTACATAACAGAGAGAATAGATGAGACTAATCTTTACCCCCACCATAATAATATGTCTTTATTTCAAATAGAGAAAATGTACATACACATACTCGAAGTGAAATAAGGTCAAAATTTACAGCAAAAATTCATTCACCGAATATGGCTCTAGCCTCAGAAGCAGTTGAAAGATCTGTCTCTTAAAACCGATCAGGGTAGTTTCTTCTCTCATTTTGGGTGGCAGTTTGTTGAAAAACTTTATGCAGCAGTACTCAGAATTGCGCTCGGTTAGGGTCAGTCTGCGCGCTATGTCTAGGGTATTTCAGTTCCGTTGTTTTTGTGTTATATTTACTGATGGTTTTATGTTCAAAATATAGGTACTGGTTTTAAATCAGTTTCGCGCTGCCGAGAGAAAAGAGCAAATAGAATGATTTTATTTCGAACAAAGTCCAGAAGAATTTTAGATAAATTTAAAAACACCCGCCAAGTGTCAGTAATACAGTTTTCCGTATTATGTTGGTAAGTCAGTTTTGTTAGGGGGATTAAGTTCACAGAGCAACAGCTATGCGTACAGAAACAATCAGAATTTAAACATAAAAGCGGCCTTTTGTGCTAGGGAGATTCGGGTATTTGGGTAATCGGAGATTAACCCTATTGACCGACAGATTCACCCTATTGATCGACGACGGTAACGTGATAGTCGTCGGCCAATAGGGAAGAATCTGCGATTACCCAAATACCCGAATCTCCCTAGCACAAAAGGTAGCTTTAAGCTTGCTTTTGCACCCTTACCCTAACCCTTAAGATACCTTTTGTGCTAGGGAGATTTGGGTATTTGGTAATCGTCGTCAGCCAATAGGGTGAATCTCTCGACCAATAGGATGAATCCCCGATCACCCAAATACCCGAATCTCCCTAGCACAAAAGGCCCCTTTACCCTTTGAATAACGAATAATGTTCTTTATTCAGAGCCCTTATTCACACCCTCACCTTTACCCTTACCCTTAAGGGGCCTTTTGTGCGAGGGAGATTTGGGTATTTGGGGAATCGGAGATTCACGCTATTGGCCGAGGAACTTACCCTATTGGTCGACGACGGTCACGTGATCGTCGTTGGCCAATAGGGTTAAATCTTCGATTACCCAAATACCCGAATCCCCCTCGCACAAAAGGTAGCTTTACTCTCTCTGTGAGTGCTTTCAGTTTTCAAGTTGCTGACGTCACTTTCTGATACACATGAGCACAGGTTAATTACATCATGTACAAAATTACAAGCTGAAGAATACAGATTATCGTTAGAATCTCATCGTAATATGTGCTGAAGACGGCACAATATTCCAGAATGTATCTTTGGGTGAATTCAACCCATTCGTGAATTCGACCCCAAACCTGCTCTATAATTATCCAGACTCTAGAGAGACTCTTCTTCTGAGGTCGAGCCTTATCTTTTTAGACCATTTTCAGCAAAAATTAAAAAATAATAGACGTTTGAGCAAAATAGTTTGAATGAATTGCTGCGTCAAATAAGAATATATTGTGTGCTTCGAATGAAGATGAAGATAATGAAATGTTTTCTGTTCTATGACAGTCGTAGTTGATTATTATTCTGTGGTTTATTGAGGTTATGATCTGTGGTTAACCTCAAATCTAAGTACTGTCACTACTTTCTGTTTGTTTCTGTTCATTTCAAATGTGTGTTATGTGGTTGTTTTCATAACGAGAAATTAACAGATTGAAATATGGATACAGAAGGTGATAGTAAACAGAATAACTTTCGCCCTTCCATATCTTCCGAGGAAGGAAATGAAATGGGTTTCTCATTCATTATAGAAGAGGATGACCAGGGAAATTATCTGGACGAGAAAGAAAGTGATGAGGAAGAAGATAATTCTAAAAAATTCCAAATGGAGGGTTCCATGAACTGCAAGAAAGTTCATCCACTTGCTCATTTATTCGAAGATACTGTGATAGAAACATCTAAACCAGCTATGACAAAGTCGAATGAAAAGAAAACAGTTGTGAGTAAGAATAGCGAGAAAAAGTCGAAACTTATACCTCTATCGGAAAAGTTATATGATGGACTAACCAAAAAGAGTAAGAAAACTATTCAGACATTGAACCAAGGTAAGAAAAATACGGACATAGATGAACTCCTAGCCAAATCAGAAATTCTGAATTCTGATCCGGCAGACATGTTCACCATTAGACCTCAACTGTCCAAAAGGAAATTAAAGAAATTGAAGAAAGAAGAAAGTGAAAAAACTAAGGGAGATAAGTGGTTTGGACTACCAGCCACTGAAATGACGGAGGAAGTAAAAAGAGAACTGGAATTACTTAAAATGCGTTCTGTATTAGACCCCAAACGCTTCTATAAAAAGAACGATCTTCAAGTACTCCCTAAATACTTCCAAATAGGTAATGTCATAGATAGCCCTAGAGATTTCTACAACCATCGTTTAACAAAGAAGGAAAGGAAAAAGTCACTAGTAGATGCATTGTTGGCTGATGCAGAATTCAATCGATACAACAAGAATAAATATGCAGAAATATTGAAGGAAACCCAGAAAACACATTATAAGGCATGGAGGCAAGCGAAAAAGCTGAAAAAAAAGAAATGATTATATATAAGCTGAATCAAATTGGCTTGTTGAGAATAAAATATAAGTTATGAATGCATTTTTTCATCTTCCTACAATAAATCTACTCAACCTGAATGCTGCAGGTTCAAAAGAAAGATTGGTACCTCGACGTGAAATCAGTTTCATTCTTTTCTAATGATAATCAAATCGTATTTCATAAAGAATGATTTATCCCTTGAGGCTAGCTTCAATGTAACACAATCAAAGATTTATTTGGAAGTATTCAATTTTGTGAATAATTTCATACCCTATTCTAGAGTATTAAATGAATGAAAAAGTAAAACAATGTCTTATATTTATCAATTTATTGAGTACATTGCTGTAGGGAATTGAATTGAAAAATCACTAGAACATTTTGAAGAGTAATTATAAACAATAATGAGGAACCATAAACAGAAATTCACAAGTAAATAATAAATACAATAAGGCATGCTCAATCCCAGAAAAAATCTTTTTGAGCTTAACACCTTTCAATGACAGACAGTTTGATTTTCAAATTCATGACAAAATCACTTTCACTTCTTCAAAGAGAAAATAATACAAACTCAGGTTTGTATTCTTCGTATACGATCGGCCGACCGTAAACACAATATAACTTCCGGAAGGAATGACTTAGAAACTCGATATTTGTAGAGTCGGTTAGGCGCTTAATTAGAAAAGTCGAATGCGTGAATGGATTAAATACGCCCAATGATTCAGTAGATATACCCGTTCCTCAGAGTAATGTTTGTTAGTTACTCTGAGACCTGTTCAAAATTTTATTCTCCCAATTTTCCGAAAAAACAGATAAGATCGAATTGAAATCCAGTACATGATTAAAAAAAACTTGAAACGCACTGACGCGAAGTCAGCAGTTTTTGCGCGCATGTTAAAATTTATTGCCAAAGCGGTCATCTCCTTTGAGCATGCGCGCATTTTAAAATAAGTCCATGATGTAAGAAAAACTAAAACATGGTGTGCTCATCTGTGATCGATTTACCAATGATGACGTCAGTTTTTTCATTCAAATTCAAAGCACAAAATATATGTTTCCTTGTATTTTAATCTTGCTGACGTCACTTTTTTCAGATCAGTCCACCATGCATATTTTTTACTTCATGGTTTGAACCTTCGAACTGTAATTTTTCTATGAAATACTGGATTTCAATTCGATCTAATCTATATATAAATTCCGCCCAATGATTCCCTAGATATACCCCCATTCAAAACTTTATTTTTCCAATATTTCCAGAAATACAGATTAAATCGAATTGAAATCCAGTAGTTTATCGAAAAAAAAATGGAAAAGCACTGCCGTGAAGGCAGCAGTTTTTGCGCGCATGTTCAATGGAGATGACCGCTTTGGCAAAGAATTTGAATATGCGCGCAAAACCTGCTGCCTTCACGGCAGTGCTTATCCAAGTTTTTTAGATACTTACGTTCTCCGTGACGTGTATAGACTATACTGATAAAAAAACATTTTTTGACTCTCTAATCCACTTCCACTTTCGGTGTCTAACGCACATTGGCACATTTCGGAAACAAATGTTTCGTTCAGCATGTTTTCCAGGATATATCATAGTAATTCGATAGATTTATTTATCTTTTATTTCAGCTTTATATAAATCACTGCTTTGTTAAACTATTCAGATAAATCTAGACTAGAACCTTTCATATGTTTCACATCCCAGGATGTTCTTATTCTCAGAGACAAAATATATATTTTTTCTTTTTGACCCGGACAACCTATTAACGGTCTATGTTCTAGGAGCCATTGTTGTAAGATTTAAATTCAAAATTATTTTCCACTATCTGTCATATCTTGACATGATGTCCGTATCATTTTATAATTCATGTATTTTCTATTTTTAGCTTTATTTATTTCATTCCTACCGTTTGCACATGGCACCTTACGAATTAGAAAAGACTACGAGTATAATTGTACGACTACCTCTGAAAACTCAAATTGTGAGCCGTATTATGTTCCTTTAAAAAAATGTAATTTCCTAATCAAACCTAAGAAAGTAATTAATATTTATGAAGAACCTATGAGAAATTACGTTAAGATGCATCCATTAGCTTCATCCTGCTTGAAATGTGCGACTTGTATAGCTGTAGCGTCGGAGGTATGTCAAGGTACAATGTTTTTCTTGATTGATAATCATAGTTTCATTTCATTTTTAGATGCATGCGATTTTTTCAGAATCAGTTGAAGGATGTACGAAGAAATTGGAAGTTGAAAATATAATAAAAGATAAACTAGTTAATTTATGTAGTAACGGATATCGTAAGTAAGTATAATTACAAACCGTGTCAGACAGAGACAATATGGAATATATATTCTGTGGTTATCATCAGTAATCTTTTCTATGGTTATCATTTGATCGAAATTCATAGAATAACAAAATTCGCTTTCCTGCACAGAATACAAATATTGCCTGTGAAATGTGAATACACCTTAATGGACTTATGCACAGATTACAAAGAGATTCTAACATCTGTAATCTGTGGACTAATGGAGATGGACGCCACCTTCACCACCACTGTAATACCTCAGACCAAAATCTGAAGGTGCTTTTACCACAGGTCTGTGATAATACCAGTGTTAAGGAGGAAAACAATGAAATTAAACCACAGACCTCTGGTAATAGCACCTTCAGATCACCAAAGTCAAATGTCAATGTGAACCGTGACGACAGTGACTTTTCAGCTAACCTAACCTCTTCAGAGTGGCGGCACCGCTATCATCATCTTGTCAGTTCGATATAAACTTACATATTTTAGTATATTTTATTGAAATTCCATCATGATAATCATTAATTCCAATGAAAATAATCCAGCAGCATTGAAGCTAGTAATAGCTGCTAAATATTCCAAACAAGAGGTGGAAATAAATAAGTTAAATCTCACTGACAAAAATTTAAAGTCCCCCAAACATTTACCATATATTGAAGTAGACGATGAAATAATATTCACGTCTGATGCAAGTCTATTATACATTTTACCACCATCTGAACAAAATAAACAAGAAGTATATGAATGGTTGGAATGGGAATCAATGGTATTAACACCAGTTATGTCGTTTCTTATTGGAAATTCATCAAAGAACCCCACTCTAAAAAATAAACTGGTCTCATGTTTGAAAAAGCTGAATTTGAATTTGAAAAACCAACAATTCTTCTTGGAAAATCTTACAGCTTGTGATATCAGCATTTGGTCAATACTTTTTCCACTTATTAAAGATGAAAATTTATGTAAGGAGTACATAGATAAATCATCAGCTCTTTACAAATGGTTTAGTGATATTGAAACAAATTCTGCAGTACAAGAAGCTCTGAAATTGTTTAAAATCACTCCTGGTCAAACACCTTACCAAGTTCTATTAGCTAGTTCGAAATATATCCACGATTTTGGTTCAGAAAATAATAATGCTGGTTCACCAGATCAGGTTACAAGTGAAGTTACTCTAGAGGAACTAGATGCAGCTAAAGAATCCTGGAACAGAGCAGCTTCGAATGATGTCAAAAAATGCAATAAGCCTGTTCTACCAAGACCAAAAGAGAAAAATATATTGATAACATCTGCCTTACCTTACGTTAACAATGTACCTCATTTGGGTAACATTATAGGTTGTGTATTATCTGCAGATGTTTTCGCAAGGTATTCACGTCTTCTTAACCATAATGTATTATATGTTGGTGGTACTGATGAGTATGGTACAGCTACAGAAACAAAAGCTCTGGAAGAAGGTATTTCATGTCAACAGATTTGTGATAAGTACTTCAAAGTCCATGATGCCATCTACAAATGGTTCAACATAAGTTTCGACTTTTTCGGAAGAACTTCCACACCTCAACAGACCGAACTTTCCCAAGATATATTTCTTCAACTCAATGAGAACGGATTTATGTTCGTTGAATCGGTGGAGCAACTTCACTGTGAAAAATGCGATAGATTCCTTGCTGATAGGTTCGTAGAAGGTGGTTGTCCAAATTTAGGATGTACTTATGAAGATGCCAGGGGTGACCAGTGTGATGGCTGTGGAAAACTAGTTAATGCAATTGAATTGAAGAATCCCAGGTGTAAAATTTGTGGAAACAACCCAAAAGTAAAATCGTCTTCCCAGTTTTTTATGGATCTACCCAAATTGGAACCACTTTTATTACACTGGTTCAAGCAGTCTTCACCTGGTTGGTCCAATAACGCCCAAACAATTGCAAAAGCATGGTTAAAAGAAGGACTGAAACCAAGGTGCATTACAAGAGATTTGAAATGGGGGGTACCAGTTCCTTTAGAGGGATACAGGAATAAGGTCTTCTATGTCTGGTTCGATGCACCAATCGGTTATATGTCAATAACTAAAAATTACACAGAACATTGGCAGAAATGGTGGAAACCACAACCTGATACTGATGTAACCTTGTACCACTTCATGGCTAAAGACAATGTGCCATTCCATTCAATCATGTTCCCTGCCACAGTTTTAGGATGCAATAGAGGTTATGTGACTGTTAAGCACATAATGGCAACAGAATACCTCAACTATGAAGATGGAAAGTTCTCGAAATCCAGAGGGGTTGGTGTCTTTGGAACAGATGCTCAAAATACCAACATACCTAGTGACGTTTGGAGATTTTATCTTCTTTACGTAAGACCAGAATCTCAAGACTCCAATTTTAATTGGAGTGATTTGGCTACCAAAGTCAACTCGGAACTTTTGAACAATCTAGGTAATTTCATTAACAGGGCTCTGATGTTCTTAAAGAATAGTTTCAAGAAAATCATACCAAAAATTGTGTTGAACGAAGATAGTTTAACTCTTTTAGCCTTATGCAACAGAGAATTTAAAACTTATCTCGCCGCCCTTGAGAAATCTAAATTGAGAGATGGTATCAGACATATTTTAGCCATCTCCAAGCATGGTAACCAGTATATGCAATCAAACCAACCTTGGGTCCTACTCAAAGGCACAGAAGAAGAAAAAGTGAGAGCTGGCTCTGTTATTGGAGTTTGCTCCAATATTGTCTGTTTCCTATCGATCTTGCTGTCTCCGTATATGCCTGAAACAAGTGAAAAGATAAGGAAACAGCTGAACTGCAACCAATTCAACTTAGCGGGTAAAACAGGAATCGCCAATCTGTTACCTGAGGGACATGTAATTGGAGAACCGGCGCCTCTGTTCTCCAAAATTGAAGAAAGTGAAATCGAAGAACTTAAGAAAAGATTTGCAGGAGAACAAGAAACTCGAAAAGACAACAATTTAGGGGACAAAACATCAATACATAAGATGGTGGAAGAGCAAGCAGCCGCCGTGAGAAAGCTGAAAGAAGGTGGAGCTGATAAGAGTGTATGGCAACCTGAAGTAACAAAATTGTTGGCCTTGAAAGCAAAACTTCAAGAAGTAACAGCAAAAGAAAGTCTGCTAGAAGATCCCAAGGTTATAGAAGAGGAGATAGCTAAACAGGGTTTGGTGGTTAGGAAACTGAAAGAAGGAGGTGCCGAAAAATCAGTGTGGCAACCTGAAGTGACGAAATTGTTAGCATTGAAAGCGAAACTACAAAAACTAACAGTAAAAGAAGCCACCAATGGACCAACAGAAGACCCTAAAGTGGTCGAAGACGAGATAGCTAAACAGGGTTTGGTCGTTAGGAAACTCAAAGAAGGAGGTGCTGAGAAGTCTGTGTGGCAACCGGAAGTTGATAAACTGTTAGCGTTGAAGAAGAAGCTAGCTAGAATTACTGGCGCACCAGTTGTTCAACCTAAAGGAAAGAAGGGCAAAAAATAATATGATCTCTTTTTGGTTGTTGATGTACATTGTCCCATTTTATTTATTATTTTTATGAAGGAATCAGTATTCCTTTTCAAAATGTTATGACTTTTTTAAATTAAATTTTGACTTGATTCGGTGTATAGTTTTTTTTATTTGAAATTGGCCTTTTTACTTACATTCCCAAATGATGTGCATATATTTACGAGTTCTTTGATAATAAAATTTTCGTTTTTTTATTTTGTAGTTATGATTTGAGGAAGTTCAAGTCCCTGTATATTTTGACCGATAAACATAAGAAGACTACCCATGTTAACAGTGAAATGAACGGGAAATGGCCTGAAAAGTGAGGTTCTTAGTATGTTTCATTTATGTAACTTTTTGCATATTTTCACAATACAAAAAAAAATAGTGCAGAGAATACTTATGATTAAATGAAATCCTTGTTAACAAAGTGGATATATTTATAACAGACTTACTTGAAAATTATTGAGGTTGAAGTTTCCTCTCGTTCAATTACTTGAAAATATTTTAACACTTAATTCACTGGGAAAAAAATCATGTTTTTGCGCGCATGTTCTAGGGGAACAGCGTGCTATCGTTTTGTCCAAATGTCTGTAATTTTGGACGATTGAGCCGAAAATGGTCTCAATCGACTAGGTTGGACTCACTGATGACGAATCCGGTGTCAAAATTGATTCTGTCCGGCCGTAGACAAGGTAACTCTCGACAGAAGCAAGCTAGCAACTTTAAACTTTCAGAATAGGTTGCGCATTAGAATGCCGCGGTTAAGTTCGTTAATGGGTCAAATCGGTCGAATAGTTTCGGAGTTATTTATTTTTTATTTCAGAAACTACTCAAGCGATTGGATTCAAACTTGGCAGTTTGGTGGAGTATAACGAGGCGCAACTTTGAGCCGAATTTCGTCAGGATCATATTGTCAGTAAATTTAAAAAATTTTTTTCGAAATTTTTTTACAAAAAATTTTTTTTCCGGAAAACATTCATCATATCCAAAAAAAAATTCCACCCACACTTTGAGCTTCATATTTCACAGCAGTGTACCAAATTTTAGTTCGATTCGATCATGAGTTTTGGAGATATCGGGAAAAAATATGTCAAATTTCGAGGTTTTCTTCTCGATATCGTTGATTTTCTCGGTATAACTCGAGAAATACTGATTCAGTCCTGATTAAACTTCACAGCTAGTTTTAAGATGCTGAAAGACAACTTTATGCAAAATTTCGTGATAATCGTGTTATTAGAACAATTTGAAAAAAAAAATTCTATGATTTTCTCATCATATCATCCTCATTAAATTCGGTATGAAACTTCGAACTGTTATTTTCGATGAAGTACTGGATTCCAATTCGATCTGATCTGTATTTTTGGAAATATTGGAAAAATAAAATTTTGATTGGGTATATCTACGGAATCATTGGGTGGATTTTACCCATTCACGAATTCGGCCTTCGTAATTAAGGTCCAAACCTTCTCTACAAATATCGAGTTTCTAAGTTGTTTCTTTCGGAAGTTATTGTGTTTACGCAGTCGGCCGTTAGGCTGACCGTAAACACAATAACTTCCGGAAGAAACGACTTAGAAACTCGATATTTGTAAAGTAGGTTTGGGGCTTAATTACGAAGGTCGAATTCGTGAATGGGTAAAATCCGCCCAATGATTCCGTAGATATACCCATTCAAAATTTTATTTTTACAATATGTCCAAAAATACAGATATGATCGAATTGAAATCCAGTAATTTATCAGAAAAAAATTTCAAAAGCACTGCCATGAAGGCAGCAGCTTTTGTGCGCACGTTCAAATTCGTTGTTGAAGCGGTCATCTACATTGAACATGCGCGCAAAAGTTGCTGCCTTCACGGCAGTGCTTTTTGAAATTTTTTAGTTTATATCTTTATTGATATACCTTTTGTTTCAATAAACCGTTATCACATTTGCTAGAAAATTATGTGATGGTAACTTTCTAATTCTTTTATTTGCATATGATTTTTCAATGAAATATCGAGATTTTGTGTCCATTGTAGATTGCGAGAGATTTCAAGCATGTTCAAAGATCACATGGAGGTTGGTAAAGTTTACAAGAATTACCTTGATGGACCTTTTAATATGACCGATTATTTATGCAGGTGAGCATTGCGATAAAATTTTTTATTGAAAAAAAAAATTGTCACCAAAATATTAAGACATTATTTGTTTTGAAGCATACATAGTGTAACAGCCAAATGGAATAAATTCGATAACGAATAAATGAGGGCGTGTTGGGAAAAACGCTCGGACACGTCGTTATGTAATTTTTAATGCGCCTATTTTTCAAGAAAATAATATTATATAGGGTGTTCCATGTGACCGTGGCAAATACCAACTTTCTTATTTCAAATGCAATCCCCTGTATATTATTTATTTTTTGGATTCTTCAGAGAATTCTAGACACAATTCATGTACAATGTCTCATACCTATCTTTAACTATTTCGGAAATATTAAGTCTTTTCAGATTTAGTGCAAAAATCAACGTTTTAGATAAAAACTATTTTATTTCACAAATTCTGTACATTACACTTAAAACCTAATAAGTAATACTGATTATTTCTTAATAATAAAAAAAAAGGAAAAAAAACATTAATGTCTATGTAGGAAATGTTCAAAATGCTCGCCGCGAACGTCTTGGCAACATGCTAATCTGGTGTAGAATTGTCTTCTAACGTTACTCAACATTTCCGAAAACACTTAATATTTCCGAAAAAGTTGAAGATGCGTATAGGACATTGTACATGAATTATGTCTAGAATTTTCTGAAGAATCCAAAAAATAAATAATATACAGGGGGTTACATTTGAAATAAGAAAGTTGGTATTGGCCACGGTCGCATGGAACACTCTATATAATTTTATTTTCTTGAAAACTATGCGCATTTAAAATAACAAATCGACGTGTCCGAGCGTTTTTCCTAACACCCCCTCATTTATTCCATTTAGCTGTTACACCCTGTATATCCATGCAATACTTACTTCCCAATGCACAAAATCAATATTTTTTGCTTAAATTTTTTTTTTTTTTTATTTTATTTTTTTCGAATATCCTAGGCTTCAACGAAACCCCTCAGAAGCTTAAAGCTTGTGCGAGTTAGGATACCGGGTGTGTTCTGTGTAGGCTTTGTTACTAATTCCTTGCGCCACGTTAGGAACAGCACTGTTAATTGTTTACCCAACAGGGAATTTCCCTACGTAATTTCTGTACCAAATGATTCTCTAATATATTGATTTTTGAATTTATTTTTAAGAAATGGTGGGGTATTTCGTCACTGTCTCAATGTTAGCTTCAAAGAAGTAGTTCTTCCAAATGGGGAACAAGGAATACTTACCTACATATTCAACTGCTACAAACGAAGTGAATGACATTAAATTTTTTTAAATTTATTCTACATCTGTACAAATAAATAAACAACAAAATAAAAATTCTTACAAAAAAATAAGTAGAAAATATTATATATTATATTTGGTGGCACAAAATAGCACATAATTAACAAAATGAATAATAATCATGAAGATATTAGACGATAAATGTTCAACAAACAGATATGAAGCAAGAAAATAAAACTATCTGAAAAGAAGGAATGCTTTTTAAGCACCGTAATAATATTTTCAGTCATTATATCAAAAGTAACTATATATTTTATCTAATTGTGAATATGGTAACTCTTTGAAGTTATCAAATAACAAGATTTACGTTCTTTCGATAATTTGGAAAGTTCTAAGTCGATGTCATAATTAGGCCATTCTAGTTATTAGTCAAAAATTGAACCCCACTGAATATTTTCTAAATTTGGTCAACCATTTGTTCAAGATGTTTCTCCTTGAGCACTACCACAATGTCAGCCAATAATTAATAAGTTTTGCTGTTATTATTCTTTTAGTTTCATTTCCCGAACATGAATCTGTAGTCGAATTTCTGAGCTTCGTTTCAATTTTTTTTCATCATAATTAAGGGCACTAAGTTTTTTCTTAATAATTTTGGAATAATAACTTCAGGCAGTCTTTAATGTAATGTTTATGCAAATCTAGTTTTTTCATGTTCACCACTTCTATAACATTTTTCTGTATTAATCTGAAAAAACTACAATTGACTAGTTTTTTTCATTAATAAGGAAGTCAGCACAAGTATTCAGCAGAAATTCAAAAAAATATTTCTGCTGCAGTCTTATAAACATTCAATACCTGCAACCATCAACAAGTGTTCGAAGTTTTTGACTTTTCCTATCTGTCAAGAAATGCTCAGAAAGGAGAATGAAATTTCAGTTTAACGGTCAGTTTCATTCTCATGTCATTCGCACCCTTCAAACATTCGTTGGAGCTTCCATACTGCAAATAATAGCCTTCATCACGCTGGCAGCAACAAGTGAAGCGTAAGGTTGCCATTCTTTCTGCCTCGTACCATCTTTATAGTCTGAAATACCCCTAATGCAGACAAAACTGTCCTTACAGTTTCCTAGAATCGATTCGATAACCGCATCAAACTCGGAGTCGAAAGAAAGAACCCCCATTTGTGCTGCGAATTTCTGTCTGAGAACGTCTTCCTTTACTATTTGTCTTCCTGATGCTACACTACCTAAGTGTATTCTTGGACAGCCTTCTTGCCTGAAAAATAGATTTTTTAGGTTAGAGGGACAGAATTGGTTTTGTGCGTCGTTTGACATTTGTCATACGTTGGAGGTAAAACAAACCCACTTTCCCGCTTTGTTTATGATATGAAGTACAGCATTTTCAACAATTTCAGGATAAATTTACAAGTTAAAATGGTTTATATTCATAGAATTGGTGAATTACTAGACCTGTGAGGCCAAGTTATTGTGTCGTTGTGAAATGCAACATAAATACACCGAGAGACCAAGGAATACATTCGCTTTGTTTACATTGGCGAAGAGCGATTATTTGGAGATTTTAGTGATTTTATTCATTTTACAAGTGAAATTTTGTGATAATGGATCTGATTAACTGATAGTCAATCTCGGATGATAATCGTTCAAAACGATATAAATGAAAATTGCAGTATTTATCCTTGTCTTCTAAAGCCTAGAGTTTCCACATCAGAGATAGCATTTATTGTAAGTATAACTATTGAAAATGAAACAGTAAAATGTTTGGCTCATTAATTCCTGAAAATAAACAGCAGAATGAAATCCAACAAATGTATGGAATGGAAAAAACATGGGTTCCAGAGAACTTCTCAGTACTATTTCAAATAACGTTCTATGTTGCAAATTATCAAATTACTACAATAATATTGGTCTACAGTTGCTATGTTAGTGTTATCATAATCTTCAATTATATATTTATTATACTAAATATATGTTACAAATAAAATAATTCATATGAAATTTTTTCCTTGAACACTGATTTCGATTCATCCTCAAAAAATTCTTTACTAACCATATAAAATGCTTTTTTATCATGCAGATGCAACATTAGGGCTTTCATAATCTTTAGTAATTGACAATAAGGTCAATTAGAAACGTATTACAAACAACTAAATGTAGAAGTTCCATCCTTGAGTAGTCGAGCCACATCGGAACGTGTTCGGTTGAGAACAGAGAAAGTTATCTGGTTCATTATTATAAAATGCATGCAATATTTTGACAAATCTGTCACATAACGAATTGCCTTGATTGGCTTTATATAAAATATAGAGATGTGAGTGGTAACCAATCAGGATGGGTTTGTCATTCATAACGCCAGCTATTGTAGTGTCGAGAAGATATAATTCTTGAAATGTGTATAACAAACACGAAATATTCTTATCATACTTATCTCATCATGAGTCAACTTATTAAACAGAACAAATTAAATAGATAGTCTAATATAATTCCTTAACCAGTGTGGAAATGCCTCTAACAAACTCTACCATAGTTTGTTACTTTGTCAGAACAGTTTTTTCAATTTATGGCGTGAATATAGGATGTTTGCCATCTCTGGGATAGTTCACATAGTATTCTATTTCTTCGAATACCAGATAAAACTTAGGGGAATGGGTCAAAAATGCAAATATTTAAATATAAAGTCTTCACTACAATATATCTGAAAAATCGGATTCCTTCGTCTCTCGGTGTATTTATGTTGTATTTACCAACGAAACAATAACTAGGCCTAGTTATTCACCAATTCTATCAATAGAAATCATTTTAACTTGTGAATTTATCCTGAAATTGTTGAAAAATGCTGTACTTCATAACATAAACAAAGCGAGTAAGTGAGGTTGTTTTACCTCCAACGTATGGCAAATGTCAAACGACGCACGAAATCAATATTACATCTGTATTAGTTAGCAGTTACAGTGCTGAAATAGTGTTCAGAGACTTTGAATTTATTCTCATTGAACTCTCTATTATGTTATGGTGAATGTTTCGAGTTCAACTGCACTAATACAAAAATAAAGTGGAGTAATAAACAATTTCCTCGGATTTAAATAAACTTTTCAGTTCATGTACTAAAATACTCAACAAGCAGTTTGGGAAACTAAAGTGTTATCAAAATAAAAATTATTTTAGAACTAGCAATACCAACTAAAAAAATGCAGCCATCAAACGAATGGTTCATCCTTTACATTGGGTTTATAAATATACTCAATTCACTTTTCTGATGTCAGTGGGCAGGCCTTGGAATAGTTTTATCAAGTTTCTGTAACTAGAATTGAGTCAGGTTATTCAAGGTCAAAATAATTAGACGAGACGTTATCAAGCCCTACATTTTTATCAGACTACTTTAATTGACACATTCCACTCTGTCAAATAGAAAAGTAAGGTTGGAGTCATTTTCCTATCAGATAGCTGCGCTGCTCGTTCTAAATAAAAGTGGTACTAATAACGTAGATAACTTAACCAAGCCATAGATTTCTTGGTTAAAATATTCAAGAATTGGCAACGTCTTTTGACCTTGACATTTCACGAGTGCCAACCTAAATCAGTTCTAGTAAAATAAACTTGATAAAACTATTCCAAGGCCTACCGAACGATTTTTTAGTAGAGAATGGAGTATACTGTGGCAAGAGTCGACCAATGAGTACACATATTGGAAGTGAAATTGCTGCTACATCTGTCTTCAAACACTGGTACTTATTGATCAACACACTGTGTATGTGAATTACTACATATTTTAGTGGTGGAGATATCTTGAAGTAAACTCAATAAATTATACAATTGTACTGCTGCTAGTGAAAAAGGCACTTGTATCAAACCTAAAAACGAAACGATTAACATTTCTTGGTCTCGGTGAAACTTTAGGTTTTTTAACATAACACGCCGGTGGTCTGCTGAATGTCAATCTTCTATCAAATCCAAGCAGCAAGAGGAATTATGAAACTATTAAGAACCTAAATGCCCATAAGGAATTTCATTATACAGGGATAGTCCCATAATTTTTTCAACTTAATACAAGAATCAAGTTGTTTCTGGGATAATCAGGAAACAACGGATTATTCACCTTTTCACAGTTTTATCTTGAGGTAAAGGATGAGCAACTTCAATTATGTCCTTGTTTCCGATATTCATATATAATTTATCTGTTTCCAAGCTTGGAGGTCTGAAATCAGGTTCTGGTGATGATCGTAGAATGTTCAGAGCATCCTTTATGTAGTTAACCCAAGGGGGCGTCACCTTTGTGTCATTCTCGGCAGATGATTTAAGACTTGCTGCTATATCTTGTAGATTGAGGTTATTGGGTCGGTAAGATTTATACTCAAAACCGCATTCCTTTTCGTTCTGGGTTGCGTTTTCACAGTAGAAATAAATATTCCTAAAAACGATATTTTACAGTATATGGATCAACGAAATAATTTACATACTTACTTATCCTTCGTTGGATATGAAACCACAACATCGCCTAACCTAACATGCTTTTTATAATCGGTGTAATGGGGCACACCTCCGCCAGCACCAACCAAGAAGACATAGTCTACTTTCTGGAATGTACCCAAGAGTCTAGTTGTGGTATTACCGGCAGCTGTCATAGCTTCTCTGGTATGTCCAACAGATGGCAGTTTTGTACAGACTATCCTATGAGCACCAATGTTTCCAAGAGTATATACGTTAGATTCCCCTGAAAAAAAGCAATAATTGAAAAAATAATCTCCAAAAAAAATAACTCATGATGAAGCAAAACATGTACAACAAATACAAGATGAGGGGTTCATTTTTGAAGATGAAGGTGGTGACGATGACAGAAATCAACTTGAACGATGTGTTTGTATTTGATATCTTTAAGATCATTTTCACATTCTGGAACACTCTCTCACTCTTCTTGAATGGTTTATAAGGCTGTATAAAGCGCCCATAATAAAAAATATTGTATGAATAATGAGAGGGTACTTTTTGGTCTGAATTAGAGAAAAAATCAATTTGACGGAATACCGACGTTTCGATATATTTAATATCTTCTTCAGGGCTCTACAATAAATGACACAATAATTAGGATGTGAACATGATAGAAAACAATATTATGATATTCTCAAGTGGAAAAAAAACAAACAAACTGTTAGGAACTCGGAGAAGTAACGAGTTAAACAGAGAATTGATCGCAAAACTAGTGGGTACTAGTGAGGTCACAAATATAACGAACAAAGTATAAATAAAAATCGTCAATACAAAAACAATTGAAATAATTTTGAAACAATTAAAATAACTTTGAAACATCGATTTTCATTGAAAAAACAATAAGTTGTTACTCACACTGTCAGTTGGTCTCTCTTGTCACCTTATTAATAATATAAAATTCGGTTGAAACAATACCGATCATAATGAAGCGAAAACAGTGTAGTGGAATATGTCAACAACAAAGACTGGTGGATGCTACATATAGAATGCATTATTTTATCTATCAGACATCGGGAAAGAGAACTGAAAAAGGTGCATGTCGAGGTAACGAACTGTTAAGATTATTATTTAGATGTTACTTTTTTATTCTCTGGATAAGGTCGAAATAGGCTGTATTAAGATTATCAATATCACTCCTTTTATTGAGTGAGTTAGGTTCTTTTTTTATTTCTAGCATTTCACAAAATAATCTTTTTCTCAAGTTCGCCTGTGTGTCCAAAATGACTACCCTATCGAAGTCGAAAGAGTGCAGGTCACTAAATTTGTGTCCAGCCAATGCTGTATTGTTTTCCTTTGTTTGGGCAGGATTGTGAACATTAACACAGTCTCTTTTATGTTCAGTCAGTCTTGTTTTTAGATTTCTGTTGGTCTGTCTGATGTACACTTTGTTGCATTCTTTGCAAGGTATCTTATATATATATAACATTTGATCCTAATTCTAATGTTGTCTTTGACTTTAATTTAGAATAAAATCTTTTAACAGTATTAGCTGGTTTGTAAGCCATTTTCACTACCTCACTATTAAGAAGTCCCAACCTCTCAGATAGCCCATAGATTAGGGAATTCTGAAAAATTTTCAGCTGTACTAAGCTGTCTTGGCAGTGATGTTTCATTACTGTATAAAACTTTTTTAATCAGAGGTAAGGGGTAGTTGTTTTTAATTAGGAAGCTCTTAATTAGATCTAGATTGCCAGTATGAAATTCAGTGCTAGCTAAATTAGTAGCTCTGAATTTTAGATTCTTTATGAGGTTTAGTTTATGTAAAAAGGGGTGTTGAGAATTGAAGTTGTTGGTATTACAGGTTTATTCATATTGTTTGTTCACACTTAAACTTTATATTGTCAAAAATCTTTCAGAGAAAGTGACTGACAGTGTGAGTATCAACTTATTGTTTTTTCAATGAAAATCGATGTTTCACAGTTATTGTTTCAAAATTAGTTTAATTGTTTTTGTATTGACGATCTTTATTTATACTTTGTTCGTTATATTTGTGACCTTACTAGTACCTACTAGTTTTGAAATCAATTCTCTGATTAACTCGTTACTTCTCCGAGTTCCTAACAGTTTGTTTTTTTTTCCACTCAAGAATATCATAATATTGTTTTCTATCATGTTCACATCCTAATTATTGTGTCATTTATTGTAGAGCCCTGAAGAAGATATTAAATATATCGAAAAGTCGTCATTCCGTCAAATTGAGTTTTTCTCTAATTCAGACCAAAAAGTAGCCTCTCATTATTCATACAATAGTGTTACTTAGGTCGTTAAAGCATCATAATAATAAAAAATGTTCTTAAAAAGTCAATATGATGTAGTTTCACAACATTCGTCATCATATTTGTGATTTTTTGGAGTGCCACTCATGCAATGATGTTGTGATTTAAAAATAAGGTAACATTCCTCGTCAGAAGTGCAGTTGGTTTACGATATTGCCGCGGAAGATCATATGATCTGCATTTTCGGAAACATTGGGCAAATAAAATTTTGATTGTTTGATACCATCACTCAACAAGTTTCGGGCCTACCATTGTAAATAAATTTTTTCTGGAAATTCGACTTTACTCATCAACGTGGCAACCTTCAAGAGTGATACATGGAGTCCAACACTCCTCTAACTTTCCAATATTCTAATACTTGGCAGCTGATGTTTGGGACCGTTCTCGCAGACTGCTGTCCACTCAGCTAACGCTTCCCTTCGACTCAAGAGTGTAGTGATGAATCCATGTTTTATCCAATGTCACATATCAACGCAAAAATTAGGTTTATTCGGCTTGAACGGCTCCAAACAGCGTTCAGAATCGACGATACGTTATTGCTTTCAATTGTGAGCGGTGAGCAAGTGCGGCACCCGTTTCGTGTAAAACTTTCTCATGGAGAAATGTTCACGCAAAATAGTGAATACTCTGCCTTATGATATCTTCGATTCCACCGCTATCTCATGATACTTCAATTTACGATCGCGTTCATTTCTTGGACTTTTTTGATGTTTTCTGAAACAACTTCCGTATTTGAGCGACAACAGCATTCATTCCGCATTGTCGGTGATTCTTCGACCTCGATCAAAGCAAGCATATACAGGGTGGGCAAAATTCGTTGTCTACTGAAGGGATCTCGAGAACTATAGCAGCTAGAAGAAAACTGATAACACATTCTAGAGCTCGTTTTTCCTGACCAATCCGAATCTGAAGACATATCCAGCCTATCGTTCATAGAAATTGAGTTTTGAGCGAAAATTGAGAAATTGTCATTTTCAATAATGCTGAATAACTCGCTTGTTTGAACTCGTATTCGAAATCTGTTGATACATTCTACAGGCACTTTTTTAGGAGTAATTTAAATACAATATGACGCAATTTTTTAATCCAGCCATTTTCGAGAAATGAGAAGGATTTTGGATTTTTCAAATGTAAACTTTAGTCGAAAGTTCTCTTATCTTCCTACAAAATTTTTGCTGATTTCAAAAATGTATCATGTGTCGCTATTCACATGAATATTACATGAGAAAATATTCATTACTTTTTTCCTGCTTTTCTATTCACTGTTGAATTATGAGTAGGCCGACGTTACCGTAGAGACCTTTGAATGTTCATTATCTTTGCGTGAACTTGCGCCTCTATGATTGGAATCAACTATTGCTGAATAAATATTTCTATGGTTAATTTGTCATAGTTCTTAAGATTAGCAATAGCAAATCTGTTAATTATCCCTAATGGCCCGAAATATTCCAAATAACGAAAAATTCGATATGTTGGTATGCTATATTCAAGCGAATGGAAATAGCTAAGTTGCAAGGGAAGTCTATCTCGAGAAATATCCATATTCAATGGTCGCTATGGTAACTCCAGCCTACTTATAATAATTTACCAGTGAATAGAAAAGCGGGAAAGAGTATTGAACTTTTTAACATGTTATATTCATGTAAATAGCGATATATGATACATTTTTAAAATCAGCAAAAATTTTGTAGCAAGATGAGATAACTTTCGACTATAGTTCACATTTGAAAAATCCAAAATCCTCCTCATTTCTCGGAAATGGCTGGATTAAAAAAAATTAGTCATAGTATATTTGAATTACTCCTAAAAAAGTGCCTGTAGAATGTATCAACAGATTTCGAATACGAGTTCAAACAAGCGAGTTATTCAGCATTATTGAAAACGACAATTTCTCAATTTTCGCTCATAACTCAAGTTCTATGCGCGATAAGCTGGATCTGTTTTCATATTCGGATTAGTCAGGAAAAAAGAGCTCGAGAATGTGTTATCAGTTTTCTTCTAGCTGCTATAGTTCTCGAGATCCCTTCAGTAGACAACGAATTTTGCCCACCCTGTACAGTGCGCGTCAAAATTATGGAACAAATTAATTTTCCCAGAAGAAAAATATTTGGCAACAAAATCCTGAAACATTTCAATTTTTGTTTCACTTTTACCAAATATTTATGCATTTTTAAAGGATTTTAGTTGCACCCTGTGTCAACCCTCTAAATTTTTTGAATAGGGAAAGTGGGTCATGTGGTACTTTTTTGGCAAGGTCTTTGTATCTTCTTTACAGGCGTGCAGAAGTTTTCAAGAAAAAAATTTTATTTTTGAAAAATTAGTTAGTTCAAAGAGGTTGTCAGTATGCACACTTCGTCATGGCTCACTTACTTTGAGACTTTGGTACCTGATGAAATTTGTCACCGAATGAAAGTCGGCCATTACAGTTTTGTTCATGCACAACTTTCAACCCTTACGAACCCTGTAATGGAGAAAAAATATGGAGTGACATTGGAATTTTTTTTCTTGAAAATTTCTGCACGCCTGTGAAAAAGATACAAAGACCTTGCCCAAAAAGTACCACATGACCTACTTTTCCTATTCAAAAAATTTAGAGGTTGGTAAAAGTGAAACAAAAATTGACCTGTTTCAGGATTTTGTGGCCAAATATTTTTCTTCTGAGAAAATGAATTTGTTCCATAATTTTGACTTGCACTGTATATTCTATAGCGTCACTTAGGGCCGTATTTATAGTTGTTCCTTGAGGCTTCCTTACTGAAGGCCGCCTTGAATTTGCTTTTCTATGTTTCTATGCAAACAAACTTGTATTTGTTTGCATAGAAAAGCAAATTCAAGACGGCCTTCAGTAAGGAAGCCTCAAGGAGCAACTATAAACATAGAACTCTATATTACTACCTGGAAAGGACCCGACCCTTCTTCAACGAAGCTTAAAGCGTAACAAGGGGCAACGAAACAAAGATAGCGCTAATTACGGTAACCTCTCCCTGTCACACCCATTGAAGTAAATGGTGTTTAACGGCTCAAATTTGGTTTTACTTGGAAATTCAGGTAGTTTGGGTATTACATCGTTTGGAAAGTGCAATATTTGTGAAAATCAATATCCATTTTTCACTGATATGCCATTACTTTCTCTGCCTTCACCGCGTGTGGTTCAAAAAGTGAAGAATTATGTTGGTGTGAGCTGTGCATTGACGATTGACGATAGATTCATCATTATTACAATAAATTTAAATGATAGGAACATAGGAAAATACTTCTCGAAAAGCACTGACTTGAAGTCAGGAAAATTTAAGCGCTGGTTAAAATTCATTGCCAATGCGAAATTTGACATACTATTTTCCGATATTTTTGGAAATGTGTGTCGAATCGAGCTGAAATTTCGAACATTGCTGTTCAGATTCGACTTCAAGGTCTGCGCCAAGTTTCATTGAAATCTCATTGATAGTTTCCGAAAAAAATATTTTTTTAACGATTCTTCATGCAATCAGCTTCAATCTGATCGCATCAGTACTTTTGAGATATACAGGAAATAAAATAATATATTTGAAATGGATATAACTTCGAAATTGTTAGGTAAATTTTGCCCATTAGCGAACTTATTTTGATTTTTATAAGTCGCTATAGCTTTTCTCGGTAGTAAGTTATCGTGGCCACTGGCGGCTAAATATAATTCAATTCAACATTGAACGCTTCATCAGTGAGTCCAACCTGGTCACTTGGAACCATTTTCGGCAAAAAACGCAAATTTACGGAGGATGATAACGCGCTGTTCCCAAGAAAAACCGCTCACTAAGTTGAAATTTCACTTGAACATGTGCGATCTTCTACAATCCTGCCTTCCTCACGAATTAGTCAGAAAAAAATTCAGGTTCTCCTAATTTGAAATGAAAAATTAAAAAGATTTAGAATAAATGCGACAGAGTTCCCTTTACTGCAATGAGGAAGAAAGAGATAGATACCCGTCCACTTCGCGGGTTGCATAAGCAACGAATTGGCTTCACTTGTCGCTCAAAACGGGTCCCTTCCAGGTATATAATATAGAGTTCTTTGACTATAAATACGGCCCCTAACCTTCAATATCTCGATCCAGACTTAACTCTGTGTTCCGAAATTTTGACACTCATCTTTTGAAGCTTAGTACTAACAAGAAAAAAATGATATGGCACTGCCCAGACTTCTTGAGTGAAGTGGTATACTGTTTATCAGTATAATAACGTTCATCAGGAAATGAATGTGGTTACATTCAAATTTACACATGCAAAATATCCGATCGTGTTTAGATAAAATAAAGTATTTAAGCATTAAGGCCTGAAAATATTTGAATTGTATCAATATATGTACAAGTCTGGACAAATGAGTGAAACATACAGGGAAACATAAATGTGTTGCTTTCACAAACAAGTGCACCTTTTCCTTTTTCATAACATACGTTTGCGTTCTTACCAAATCTTGTAATCGGACCATCACCTGTTGGACTACTGGTACCTGTGTTTCACAATACAAACTTCAAATAATTGTAACTTAGTCAGAATAAATACACTGTAAAAATAAATCAGATGCATCGTGAAAATATTAACTCACCTACTGTGGTGTAACGAACAAATGTTTCCTTATTTTCTATCATGGCATCGACAGCTAGTTTCTCGCAATATTGAGCTGTTATTATGGCAATTGTTGGCTGTTTGGAGCTGGCCATTGTTGGCATTTGTTTGACTATAGTGATCTGAACATCGTGAGATTGCTGTCGAGTGAACGCACCATGCTCCAAGTTCTTAACAAGATTACGAGATTGCAATTCTGCCAGGTGATGGGCAACTTCTTCCTCGTCCCAACCATTGTCTCTGAAAATTATCAGAAACATTGAAAATTCGTGGAAAACGTCGAGAAATTACTTAATGATAGAGATAAATAAAGGAAAGATATTAAAAATCAGAAATAAAGAGAAGAACTCACTTTGCAACATCGTGTATTGTTATTGGATTCGGATATGATGATTCTATCAACTCCAAAACTTTTTCAACCGTTAACAGTTTGATGTTGTCCAGAGGTTCTTCGGCAGATACTGAAAATAAAATTGGCCATCAATTTATTGAGTTAATCTCAAAATAAGTGCGATGATAATCCTAGAAGTATCAGAGACCTGATGTATCTATCGATGGCAGATTCCTTTGAATATAATGGTAGATATTATCGGATGGAATTGATTACATGGAAGAATTAGTTACCTTACATAATACAATACTAATCTAACATAAACACAAGGACGAGTAGTAGTCGGTAACAAATATTAAACCTTGATCTATGGTTATCAACCAAATCCTCTACACTGAAGAAGCATTGTCCAAAAAATTCGTTTACTGCATATTAACAGCTTCACCGATTGTCAGAACGACTTACTTTTTTGAATTTCGAAAGGATTCTAGATACTTATTACCTGTTGGATGAAACTTCTGTGAAAAAAATTTCACTAACATCATCTCAGGAGCACCTTATAATCCCTAACCTTCGAGAGCAGAAAACTTCCAAGCGATTTGCACGACGATGATAATGGAAAATGAAGTGCTAAAGTTTCAAAAAGACCACAGGAGCTTTTTCCATCAGGTTCCAGTACTTCTGGAACTATCCTTGTACAATTCAAAAAAAGTAACACAGACAAAACTAATTAAAATCAACATGGAAACCTATACTCAAAAAAATTAATTATGATTGTTAATGATATTCTTCCTGTTACGATATTTCCATTGAATGGTTAGTTAATTTAATGTCATTGAAAACGGATTGAATATAATGTTAGCGTTATAAATGGGAATGAGAGCTAAAATATTAATAAAAGATTTTGAGCGGTTAGTTAATAAGAAATACAACACGTCACCAATGCAAAGCAAACCTGTTTTGATTTGTCTCAAATCGAATCGAAGTATAATAGTTCCAGCTAGAAAAGTTTAATATTTAATATTATAACATCAATTTAGAACAAAATATCATTAATTTTAAATTCGAAGAAAATCTCATTTTGTTGCGCTTTTTCTTTACAGAAACATACCTAAAGCAAGTTCATTTTTGAATAATTATCAACTATATTTTCAAATAATGTTACTTCCACAATGAAGTTGTAATATTTCCAACTTACGCGGTCTAACAGGAACAGCGTCCCCTTGAAGTTGCTTCAACTCGACCTCTATCATTTTTATCGTTTTATAATTGTGTTGCATCAATTTCATGATTTTTTTAATGAATCCAACATAATCTAGAACAAACGAAAGATCAGATTAAATTCAAATCTCAGTTATCTTACTGTACCTCTTGGGAAGTCTTTCGGTGACACCAACTCCTTGAAGAACTCTTGAGCAACAGTCGCTTGTTTGTCTTCAGATGGATGATCGGTTGTGTCTGGTGCTGCGCGAAACCAAAACCTCAAAGTTCTTGATTCTTGAGTATGTTTACCCGTCTGAGCACTCACCAGAAATACCCTGAATTCCAGGGATAAGTGGGCAGGTTCTGAGGTGCCATTCTCTTTAAAAAAAAACAAAAAGTTTTTAATTTTTTTCATGAATATAGAAATGATAAGGAAATCAGTATTTTAAAACTGTCTAATTTACCCGTTGCAGCTTCTTTATTGATCACAATTCCTGTATGTTGGCCGCCAGCGACATGCATCTTGTCATCGGTTTTCTGGATTTTCTTTCTCTCTATGATGAGGGTTGTGGAAGTAGCTGTTTTCCCTTTCGGTGTCATCACAACCTGCTCTTCATCCTTTGTCTCCGTCATTTTGCTTATAATCTGAAAAATCGAGGAGATCAAATTAGCTTCATGTTAATAGGGTGGCGTTAGCTAGTGCACTGGTCCGCTAGATGTCGCTTGCATGTATATGCCTTTACAGTGACTTTAGCACTGTATATGCCTTAACAGTGCAATCAACACTGTATATGCCTAAAAAACTTGCAGATGTATATTTTGGCAGGGAAATTTCGCTAGACTCATCCATAAACAAATCCTAGAAAACCACCGACGAGAATTCAGAAACTTTGGCGCGCACGTTCAAATTCGTGGGCAAAAACTTTTTGATTGTTATTTTTTCTGATTGTTGTAATGAGATGATCATCACGAAATTCGTACAATACAACCTTTTCCAATTCATTTTCCAAGATTCATCATGATGAACAATATTTTTCCGAGTAACTGCAGAAATATCAACGATACCGAAAAAAAAACACAAATTTTTACATATTAATTACCGAATATCACCATGCAGGAATTAAAATCAGATAAAAGTAAAATCTGATGCACAGTTGTAAGATGTCGACTTCAAGATCGTACAAAACATTTTTTTTTCAATTTTCCAACAGCACAATCACAACAAAAAGGAAAAAAGCACTGACGTGAAGTCAGCTGCTTTTACGAGCTTGTTCACATTGCAAAAGGGTGACTTGGAAATTTCAGTGAAATTTCAATGAAATAAAAATTTTCAAAAAAAAAATTTTTTTCGAATTTTTTCATGGATAATTCTTATTGATACTGTTCATCTCCCAACCAAGTTTCATTTCGACCAGATAAATATTTTTCGAGTTATTGAAAAATCAAAATTTCAAATAGCTGTAGCACGAAAACCATTCGGCAGATTTGTCCCATTAACGAACTAAGCCCAGATATTCAGGATCTTAACCTAACCTGAAAATTTCAAGAGTCTAGGTCCTTCCTTTCGAGAGTTACAGCACACACAGCCGCCGGACGGACATAATCAATTTTAACCGCGGATTCTTCATCAGTGAGTCCAACCAATTTCGGCTCAAAATTCTAAAATTACAGACATCGTGACGAAATGATAACGCGCTGTCCCCAGGAAGAAGCGCGTAAAAAATGCAGCAGTTGCACGACGGTATTCTTGAACGTAACAGTAAATTTTAATCCGATCGCATGGGTACAAAGTTTCTGAGTAGATAAACTCAAAATTTAAAATCATTTCAACTCCAGAACCTTTGAGCCAGTAGACAGTAATGAAGTCGGATATTGAATTTGCATGCTATCCGAAATATTTGTTGTTATAAAAGTATATATAAAGCAGTATTTGTATGTAAACAATGATTTGAAATTTGAATCTATTCGCAACTACTGCTAAGCGATACGCCCTCTGGCGATAGAAATCCGAACACTTCCAAGCTAGTAGTTTTTCGACGTGCCTGTTATTCTATTAACGTAATTTGCTTACTTTTGGAGTTCATTTTCGAGCTTTTGTGTTGTTCTCAGAGTTGAAATTTTGGTATACCGAGAGTGTTTGTAATATTCATCAATCGCTTCCTTTCTTTCCGATTAAAATTTTCGATTATATTAATTCGAGATTGCATCCTCCCGAAATGACTATTGTTGTGTGCCCCAACTCAATGTTATTCATGGTACAAGAAGAAAGGATCGTCTAGTGCCTCTAGTTTTCATTTTTTCCAAAGCGGAATGAAAGTAAAGTTAATTTGCAAATAGCATTTGGCAGGGAACTCAATGATAGAAGAAAGGCATAGCTTTAGAAATTGAAGATTGGAAAACAGGTCACGAAATACATGGAAGTATGCTCACTGCTTTTATCTGAAGATGTTTATTTTCATAAAGGTAAATTACCTACAATGTATTCATATCTAAACAACTTCATGTCCTGATGTTTTCAGGTGTAAATGAAAATAAGAGAATTTTGAAGAAAAATGCTGCAGAGAAACTAACGAGCACCTCTGCAGCTACCTTATTCACATACTACACAAAATCATATTCTAAAAGAGTGATCTGGTTGAAAACCTGACAAAAACTAGATATACTGTTAGAGTTGATAATAGCTGAAGTTATTCATATAAATACATTAATACTTTTCATTTCTATATATAGGTAGGTTGAACCAGCTGTCACATTTTTCATTTCGTATGTGCATCTTAAGCTGCTGTAATATGAAAATGAAATCAATTATATGTCAATCTGTTTCATTTTCTTCAGAAATACGATGCAAACGAACTTGAGCAGAAAATCTGTTTTCATTTTATTGATTCACTCGTTTGTAAACAAAGAACAAGTCATATCACTTGGACTGATTCTAGATTTACCACATAATACAGCCTGCATTCAGCACTTCTTCACATAAATAAGAGTCCTTAAATTACTTATTGAGGTGCCTATTTTTCCAGAAATTCAAGTAAACTTAGATATTGGTTCATTTTGATCCACCAAGCAACATACACTAAAATAACAACGAAATTATCCTCCAGGAACGATTCAAAGTACGATTTTATATCGTGATCCAAACGAGAAGTTCCTTCTCAAGAAATCTTGCACAAAATTATAATAATTTCTTTAAATATTCAAGCTCTGCTTAATAAATATTCGTTCTCCACCACATTTCTAAGGTTTGTTTACATAAAACTACTAGCTTGGACAGGTTCCAAATTTATCCGTTAGGGCGCTGGCATCTTCGCAGAAGTTCCCAATTCGCAACTACTGCTAAGCGATACGCCCTCTGGTGATAGAAATTCGAACACTTCCAAGCTAGTAGTTTTTCGACGTGCCTGTTATTCTAACGTAATTTGCTCACTTTTGGAGTTCATTTTGGAGCTTTTGTGTTGTTCTCCGAGTTGAAATTTTGGAATACCGAAAGTGTTTGTAATATTCATCAATCGATTCCTTTCTTTCCGATTAAAAATTTCGATCGTATTAATTCGAAATGGCATCCTCCCGAAATGACTATTGTTGTGTGCCTCAACTCAATGTTATTCATGGTCAAAGAAGAAAGGATCATCTAGTGCCTCTGGGTTTCATTTTTTTCAAAGCCAAATGAAATTAAAGTTAATTTGGAAACAGCATTGGGCAGGGAACTCAATGATAGAAGAAGGCCTAGCTTTAGAAATTGAAGATTGGAAAACAGGTCACGAAATACATGAAAGTATGTTCACTGCATTTCTCTGAAGATGTTTATTTTCATAAAGATAAATTACCTACAATGTATTTATTTCGAAACAACTTCATGTCATGATGTTTTCATGTGTAAATAAAAATGAGAGAATTCTGAAGGAAAATGCTGCAGAGAAACTACCGAGCACTTCTGCAGCTACCTAATTCACATAATACACAAAATCATATTTCAAAAGAGTGATCTGGTTGAAAATCTGACAAAAACTAGATATACTGTTAGAGTTGATAATAGCTGAAGTCACTCATATAAATACATCAATACTTTTCATTTCCTTATATGGGTAGGTTGAACCGGCTGTGACATTTTTCATTTTGTATGTGTATCTTGAGCTGCTGTAATATAAAAATGAAATCAATTATATGTCTATCTGTTTCCTTTTCTTTAGAAATACGATGCAAAAGAACTAAAGCAGAAAATCTGTTTTCATTTTATTGATTCCTTCGTTTGAAACAAAGAACAAGTCATCACTTGGACTGATTCTAGATTTAACACATAATATAGCCTGCATTCAGCACTTCTTCACATAAATAAGAGTCCTTAAATTACTTACTGAGGTGCCTATTTTTCCATAAATTCAAGTAAACTTAGATATTGGTTCATTTTGATCCACCAAGCAACATACACTAAAATAACACTTAAATTATCCTCCAGGAACGATTTAAAGTAAGATTTTATATCGTGATCCATACGAAAAGTTCCTTCTCAAGAAATCTTACACACAATTATAATAATTTCTTTAAATATTCAAGCTCTGCTTAATAAATATTCGTTCTCCACCACATTTCTAAGGTGTGTTTACATAAAACTACTAGCTTGGGCAGGTTCCAAATTTATCCGTCAGGGCGCTGGCATCTTCGCAGAAGTTCCCAATTCGCAACTACTGCTAAGCGATACGCCCTCTGGTGATAGAAATTCGAACACTTCCAAGCTAGTAGTTTTTCGACGTGCCTGTTATTCTAACGTAATTTGCTCACTTTTGGAGTTCATTTTCGAGCTTTTGTGTTGTTCTCCGAGTTGAAATTTTGGAATACCGAAAGTGTTTGTAATATTCATCAATCGATTCCTTTCTTTCCGATTAAAAATTTCGATCGTATTAATTCGAAATGGCATCCTCCCGAAATGACTATTGTTGTGTGCCTCAACTCAATGTTATTCATGGTCAAAGAAGAAAGGATCATCTAGTGCCTCTTGTTTTCATTTTTTCCAAAGCCAAATGAAATTAAAGTTAATTTGGAAACAGCATTCGGCAAGGAACTCAATGATAGAAGAAAGGCCTAGCTCTAGAAATTGAAGATTGGAAAATAGGTCACGAAATACATGAAAGTATGTTCACTGCATTTCTCTGAAGATGTTTATTCTCATAAAGGTAAATTACCTACAATGTATTTATTTCGAAACAACTTCATGTCATGATGTTTTCAGGTGTAAATAAAAATGAGAGAATTTTGAAGGAAATTGCTGCAGAGAAACTACCGAGCACTTCTGCTGCTACCTAATTCACATACTACACAAAATCATATTCTAAAAGAGTGATCTGGTTGAAAATCTGACAAAAACTAGATATACTGTTAGAGTTAATAATAGCTGAAGTTACTCATATAAATACATCAATACTTTTCATTTCCTTATATAGGTAGGTTGAACCGGCTGTGACATTTTTCATTTTGCATGTGTATCTTGAGCTGCTGTAATATAAAAATGAAATCAATTATATGTCTATCTGTTTCCTTTTCTTTAGAAATACGATGCAAAAGAACTAAGGCAGAAAATCTGTTTTCATTTTATTGATTCCTTTCTTTGTAAACAAAGAACAAGTCATATCATTTGGACTGATTCTAGAGTTACCACATAATATAGCCTGCATTCAGCACTTCTTCACATAAATAAGAGTCCTTAAAATACTTCTTGAGGTGCCTTTTTTTCCAGAAATTCAAGTAAACTTAGATATTGGTTTATTTTGATCCACCAAGCAACATACACTAAAATAACACCGAAATTATCCTCCAGGAACGATTTAAAGTACGATTTTATATCGTGATCCAAACGAAAAGTTCCTTCTCAAGAAATCTTACACAAAACTATAATAATTTCTTTAAATATTCAAGCTCTGCTTAATAAATATTAGTTCTCCACCACATTTCTAAGGTTTGTTTACATAAAACTACTAGCTTGGACAGGTTCCAAATTTATCCGTTAGGGCGCTGGCATCTTCGCAGAAGTTCCCAATAGATTGAATTACACAGAATATTCTATGCTTCTTGTTTCAAATCTACGCGAACCGTTACGATTGTTACACCTTAACCTCACAATTTGAAGTCTAGTGGAAAAAAATATATATTATTTTCTGATAGTTCAATTGTCAATTGCAATTATCCTTTCTAATAGAAAAATTGGAAGAAAACCAGGAAAACATGAGTGCACTCGAATTTAACGAAGCAATGTTGGAATTATGCCGAAGGGGAAGAAAACCAGAGGCAATAACAATCATCCAATCCAGAATAGATGAAATTTCGAAAAGGGAAAATATATCCAAAAACGCCAGAAAGAAATTGAGAAGATTGAAACAATTGTTGGTTGAAATCGAAACTGATAAGGACTCTGGAAACGATGCAGGAAATTCGGGTGATCAATTGCTGGACAGTCAGTTACAATCTGATGATGGATCTCGAGTTAATGCAGTAAATAAAAATATTTGTGATATGCTAATAGAAATGCCAACAGTCGTTCCCAAAGCATCACCACCACCAATGAGTACATTTTTGAGGTGTTTGAAAATGGCTTTAGAATTCGTCGAGAAAGTGGGAAAAACAGATACTATCGACATATTAAGACAAAAAATTCATGATATTAAAATGAATGCGGCAGAAGGTTATCAACGAGAAATCAATTGTCTTAAAAAGATTCTGAACATTATAATGAGAGAAGACTATGATTTTTCAACGGTAAGTCGATCAAATGGAAGAGCTGGATCAACTAACACAAAACCAAAGAAATGTAAATTTACCTATCATCCCTCCAAAAACAGCACCCAGCAAAGAAAGGGGAAGAATGTTCAGAAAACAAAGACAATGTGTAGAACAAGCGAAAACTTGTCAAGTCAATCAAAAATTAAAACTGAATGTAAAAGTAACATCAGAAATACTGTTAAGAATATAGTAAAAATTGAAAATACTCATAGTTGGCCTACTAAGGTAAAACAAGAAGTCATTGAAATAGAATAGATTAAAAAAATGTTCATATACGATTGATTTATTTTTGTGCTAGGATCCATGATTTTGATGTGGATTTGGCGTTTCAGATGTTTTTTTTTTGAGAATGTTATAAATTGTCTAGTCTACTTCTTTATACTTGTTGTATTGTACACCTTGTAGAGTGGTTTTTCTGCAAGTAGAATATATTTTCATTTTATTTATATGCATACATATTACAGGAAGAATGAATAAATTTTTGTTTATTGCGTTAATTATTTTAGTTTCATTACCTGCAATTATTTATTACAACCAGTCTTTCGGAATGTAAAAAAAAACTAATACAAACCAAAAATCATGCTTTTGAAAAAACCCATCCCTACTATTAAGATAATTGGTTCAATTTCGCCAAAGGGTATTAAATGTTATTAGGTTTAATGATAGGAATTGGTTTGTGGAGAAAAAAGAGCTCCAGTAATAACAAGCTAACATAATCACAATATCTGTCGATAAATCAACAAATAGAGCTAAACAACCAAAACATCTAAACCGAAGAAGCAGACCCAAGGATAATGACTACAGCTGTTTCACAGTTATTACTGATCATCAGGCCATCTTACCTTGGATCTAAGGTAAGATGGCCGGATGATCAGAAACACAGAGATTAATCATAGTGACAGAATGTGCAGTGATACGAAGATATACATATTTTAAAATTTTGGCAAGAATGAAGACACTCTTCTACTTTATTCTATTTATTCCACACCATAGACATAGCATCTAGGTCCATGATCTAGAATCTAGACCTAGAGACCACATCTATGATACTTATCTTAAGTGCACCTTACACTTATCACAGACATGTCTATATGCCTATGAATACATAGATTGTGATTAGATATGTATGTAATCTCTGATGCGAACGTGATCCTGAATTATTAATACTGCCTGCATGCTATTTCAACAAGAACAATGAACTAAAATCACAGTGCATATTCACTGAAATAACTAAGGATATAATGCATTTATCAGGCTTCCGTTTTCACGGTTATTTTCACCATAGCCTAGCCTATATAACTGTTATTTCAAGTACACAATCTCCTCTTTAACATTACAAATATCCTATGATCTCGATTCTCTTCTATGAACCGAAGATCCTCTTTCCTTCCTTACAACAAGAAGTGAAGGGTCGACAATCAACTGTTTCTAGAGCGTTCAAACGACAAACCAAAACGGAATCATGCCTGCAGACAAAAATTGGAAATCATGATATCTTTCAACCTTGAAATAAGATATTTTCCAACAAACTGAAGCAATGACAATGATACAATCCACTTCACATTGTAACAATACTATGGGAATCTTTCTATTCTGCTGTATCTGCAGAAATTTAATACCAATGTATTACTGTCTTATCGTTCGAATCGTGGATTGAACGAAGCGACTGATAAAGTTTATAGTTGTTTTTCAGATCTCTATAAATAAAAGAATTTCACGATGATCCAATAATATAGCAATGCGACCAAATATGGAATTATGCATATGACGTCATCAGCGGTTATAGACAGATGGAAGTTTGCTTAATTTACATTGAGCTATATAAATTACATCGGAAACATGCCGGTTGAAGGTGAATTTTTTTAATTAATACAAAATGTTTATGGGTCAGGCAACATATCCGTAGATAAATAGATCAATAAAGGTTATCTCAAGTGACAAACAGATATGATTCGCTGTTCATTGTGAAATTTATTCATGTTTTATCACAGTAGAATAAAGTTCAGGAATCGAACAGTTAAAAAAGCACTGATGTGAAGTCAGTAGCTTTTGCGTGCATATTCAAAGGAGATGACCGCAACGAATTTGAACATGCGCGCAAAAGCTGCCGACTTCACGTCAGTGGTTTTCTAGGATTTGTTCGTTAAAGTACGCGATTTCAATTCGATCTAATCTGTATTTTTGGAAATATTGGGAAAATAAAATTTGGAATGTGCTGGGACGAGGTTTTCCTAAAAAAATGTAGTAGGATAGGGTGGAAAAAAGTTGAACGGCAAAGTTTTAGGTAATACAAAGATCTACACCTTTTGTATATAACACTTTTTTGCATAACGTCGAAATTAATGAGAAGAATTCAAATAATTAAGTTTTTGGTTTTTATTTTTATCTTCCCCGAAAAAAATTTTTACACGAAATTCAGTGAAAACTTATCTTTTTATGTGCCGAATAAACTGTAATTCTTTCAATGCAAAATATATATTTGTTCGCCTTAATTGGACTAAATATCGAAAAAGCACCCTAAATCTTCAATCGGAAAGTCTCATGTCAAAATAACTACTTTTTCAAAAACATTGGTAGGCTTTTTGTTTGTTGAAATCTCTACTTTCTGATGGTGTCAAAAAATATATACATTACTGTGGTGAATTTCCTTGAAAAATATCATGCAGATCTTCCTAGCCTTTTCCCCACTTCTCTATGAAATACCTTTTAATGGGCTAAAATTTTCCGTCACTCAGGTGTACAAATTATCTTGGAATAACAATAAATAGGTATCTGCTCATATAATTTGAAGAAGATTTCACAACTTCCTGAAGATGTCCTGTTAAATATTAACTTTATTTATTTATTTGGTTGTAAATTATACTAGTATTTTTTGCATTTTCTGAGAAAATTTACCAAAGTGAAATTTGATACACTTCTGCGGTATATGAAAGTATGACTGAATTTTTTTTCGAATGTAATCGATAGTTTCTAAAAAAAATGCATCGGCGTAATAAATTTATTAGATTAATATGGCTATATGGATTCAACCCTTGCTCGAAATCCTAAACTCTCATTATATTCTGAAAATAGCAAGAAAGTCTACTGCCATGATTTTTGTATTATTATGTTCCAGGGAACAGAATGCTATCGTTTTGTCCAAATGTCTGTAATTTTCGAATTTTCCCGAAAATCGTCTCGAACGACTAGGTTGGACCAATTGATGAATCCGGTGTCAAAATTTCAAATTTTTCTTCATCATATTCGAAAAAATGTTTACTCGGACTTCATATTTCACAGCAAGGTTTCAAATTTCAGTTTGATACGATTATAAATTTTGGATATATTGGAAAAAATATGTCAATTTTTTTCCTCCCTATAATTGTTCTTTTTTCGAAATGAGTAAAGAAATACTAATTCAATCATGATGCAACTTGGTAACCAGTTTGAAAATGCTTATGAACATCTTTGTGCAAGATTTCGTCATGATTGATTGTGTCATTAGAAAAATTTCAAAAAAAATTAAATTTTTTTCTTCTTATCACATTATCCTCTCGAAATTATGCATGAAGCTTCAAGCTGTCATTTTTTAACCAAGTACAAAATTTTTCCGCCTAATTATTTCGCAAGTATACCCATTCAAAATTTTATTTTCCCAATACTTCCAGAAATACAGATGAGATCGAATTAAAATTCAGTATATGATTGAAAATTGAGTTCGTAAGGATAATATGACTGAAAGATCACCAAATATTTCCATCAGGAAATAAAGATGAGTTTGGCGGGCTCAATACGTGAATAGATTGCTTTGGCAAGTTGCCAACTCACAATTTTCTTCACAAATTTTCTATCAGTAGGGAGCGGGAATTTCAGGACAAATTCGACATTATAAGGTTCGCGGTATTTATAAATATCCGAAAAAGATGCCTCGGATCCTCAAACAAGATAATTCCTTCAAAATATAGGTTTTTGTTAAGATCGTCTCTGATTGGCAGAAATTTAAGTTGGGATTCCTGATTTCATGTTAATAGTGTCAAATTTATGTAGGATATGTTCCGCAAATCAACTTGGTTATTTCGGTTGCCGGTTTTCCACTCCGTAAATATGAAATATTCAGTTGGTTCCTGAAAAAAAGGTTAATTGCGGAATTTTATTGATGAAAAAACGTTCTTCCTGTCACCCGAACGACAGTCAATGTTCTATGGTAACATATCCATAGCAAAGAACAATCTTTATTGACTTTATGATCCATAGAACATAGAAGAGACAATAATCAACAATGGAAAAATTATTAGGTTTGTTCGATGGATCATAAGGTAAATAAAGATTGTTCTATGCTATCGATATGTTATCATAAAACATTGATTGTCGTTCTGGTGCATGGACTTAACTTAATGTTAACTTAATGTTCTGGTGACAGAAAGATTGCATTTTCATCAATCAAATTCCGTAATTAACTTTTTTTTCCAGGAACCAACCGAATATTTCATATTTACAGAACTGAAAACCGGAAACCGAAAAAAAACAAGTTGATTTGCGGAACATATCCTTTATAAACTTGAAATTATTAACATGAAATCAGGAACCCAACTTATATTTCAGCTTAACAAAAAACCTATATTTGAAAGGAATTATCTTGTTTCATGAGCCGAGGCATCTTTTACGGATATTTATAAATAACGCGAACCTCATCATGTCGAATTTGTCTTGAAATTCCCGTTCACCAGTGATAGTAAATTTGTGAAGAAAATTGTGGATTGGCAACTTGGGCCGAAGTTGCAATTCCGTTCTTTTGAAGTTTTAAATGCCATCATCTTAACCTTTCCAAAAAATGACCCTTCAAAATAGGGGCTTTCATCGCATCAAATACATCGGATTTGAAAAGAAATGACTCAGATCGTTGAAATGGGTACCGCCCGACAGTTTCCAAGTTATTGGAGTGTGAATCCGAGAAAATATCCGATTCCTCTTTTCCTCGGTAGGAATAGTTGTGAAAAACGCGGAGATTCGTAGGGATAAATGCAAAATTTCGTAAGAAGTGTATCAATGCCAATTTGACTACAATACTACAGCACCGATTATATTCAAATGATCTAATTATCATGCTGCTAATATTGCAATTTCAAAAAGGTTTTGTAAAATATATGAGAGAAGTGAGCGAAAAATCACTTCAAGATAAAGCATTTCAGAAACTTTGCGGGACTTTTTGAAACTAGAGCATACTTATAGTCTGTCAAAAATTCAAAACTTCTATATTTATGGGTACACCTAGACACATTCAAAACAATGTTACTTTACTAAGGAACTGTTTGGATACTCGAAATATACAGTGTGCGTCAAAATAATGGAACAAATTCATTTTCTCAGAAGATAAATATTTGGCAACAAAATCCTGAAACAGGTCAATTTTTGTTTCACTTTCACCAAATTTATATGCATTTTTGAAGGATTTTTGTTGAACCATGTGCCATCCCCATCAACCCTTTAAATTTGTTGATTAGGGAAAGTATGTCATGTGGTACTTTTTGCGCGCATGTTCTAGGGGAACAGCGTGCTATCGTTTTGTCCAAATGTCTGTAATTTTGGATGATTGAGCCGAAAATGGTCTCAATCGACTAGGTTGGACTCACTGATGACGAATCCGGTGTCAAAATCGATTCTGTCCGGCCGGCCGGCCGTAGACACGATAACTGTCGAACGAGTTATAGGCATTTGAAGTTTTGAAGTTATTTATTTTTTATTTCAGAAACTACTTGAGCGATTGGATTCAAACTTGGCAGTTTGGTGGAGTATAACGACGCGCAACTTTGAGCCAAATTTCGTCAAGATCATATTGTCAATAAATTAAAAAAAAAATTTTTTTCGAAATTTTTTCACAAAAAAATTTTTTTTTCGGAAACCATTCATCATATCCAAAAAAAATTCTACTCACACTTTGACCTTCTAATTTCACAGCAGTGTACTAAATTTCAGCTCGATACGATCATAAGTTTTGGAGATATCGGGAAAAAATATGTCAAATTTCGAGGTTTTCTTCTCGATATCGTTGATTTTTTTGGTATTACTCGAGAAATACTGATTCAGTCTTGATTAAACTTCACAGCTAGTTTTAAGATGCTGAAAGACAACTTTGTGCAAAATTTCGTGATAATCGGGTTATTAGAACAATTTGAAAAAAAAAATGTATATGATTTTTTCATCATATCATCTTCATTAAATTCTGTATGAAACTTCGAACTGTTATTTTCGATGAAGTACTGGATTTCAATTCGATCTGATCTGTGTTTTTGGAAATATTGGAAAAATAAAATTTTGATTGGGTATATCTACGGAATCATTGGGTGGATTTTACCCATTCACGAATTCGGCCTTCGTTATTGAGGTCCAAACCTTCTCTACAAATATCGAGTTTCTAAGTTGTTTCTTTCTGAAATTATTGTGTTCACGCAGTCGGCCGTTAGGCTGACCGTTAACACAATAACTTCCGGAAGAAACGACTTAGAAACTCGATATTTGTAGAGTAGGTTTGGGGCTTAATTACGAAGGTCGAATTCGTGAATGGGTAAAATCCGCCCAATGATTCCGTAGATATACCCAATCAAAATTTTATTTTTCCAATGTTTCCAAAAATACAGATCAGATCGAATTGAAATTCAGTACTTCATCGAAAATAACAGTTCGAAGTTTCATACAGAATTTAATGAGGATGATATGATGAGAAAATCATATAAATTTTTTTTTTCAAATTGTTCTAGTAACACGATTATCACGAAATTTTGCATAAAGTTGTCTTTTAGCATCTTAAAACTAGCTGTGAAGTTTAATCAGGACTGAATCAGTATTTCTCGAGTAATACCGAAAAAATCAACGATATCGAGAAGAAAACCTCGAAATTTGACATATTTTTTCCCGATATCTCCAGAACTTATGATCGTATCGAACTGAAATTTGGTACGCGCGCACGTTCAAATTCGTTGCTGAAGCGGTCATCTACATTGAACATGCGCGCAAAAGTTGCTGCCTTCACGGCAGTGCTTTTTTAGCAAGGTCTTTGTATCTTCTTTACAGCCGGGCAGAAATTTTCAAGAAAAAAATTATTTTTTTGAAAAATTAATTACTTCAGAGGTTATTTCAGTATGCGCACTTTGTCATGCCTCATTTACTTTGAGACGATGGTACCTGATGAAATTTGTCACCGAATGAAAGTCGACCATTACAGTTTTGTTCATGCACAACTTTCAACCCAGTCACGTGAAACATTTTTTTCTCCATTAAAAGGTTCGTAGGGGATGAAAGTTGTGCATGAATAAAACTGTAATGGTCGACTTTCATTCGGTGACAAATTTCATTAGGTACCATAGTCTCAAAGTAAATGAGCCATGACAAAGTGTACATACTGAAAACCTCTATGAACTAACTAATTTTTCAAACAAAAAATGTTTTTTCTGGAAAATTTCTACACGCCTGTAAAGAATATACAAAGATCTCGCCAAAAAAGTACCACATGACCCACTTTCCCTATTCAAAATTTGGAGAGTTGATGGGGATGGCACAGGGTGCAACAAACTTCCTTCAAAAATGCATAAAATTTGGTAAAAGTGAAACAAAAATTGACTTGTTTCAGGATTTTGATGCCAAATATTTTTCTTCTGAGAAAATTAATTTGTGCCACAATTTTGACGTGCACTGTATGTAGATTCCTGGTAATGTCTGAATATGCAGAATATCTTTGGGACTTGGTGTGAATTTCTACCCGTTCTACTCGTTTCTACCTAAATACATGAATCTCTGAATCTAGCAATATAAGGAAACTCAAACTAATTATCTACTCTCTAAGCACAAATGAAAGTACGTAGCTAATTAGAGAAATTTCTGAAATTACCAATTGAAATCTGAATCCTATTTCTACCATTTCTCTCGGCCGTACATTCACAGCATATTCAGACGAAACGAATGCAATAAATTTGTACAATCGAGTTGGATTCCGCTTCGATCGCGTGTTGAAGACAAGAAATCCGTTGGAAATACATCTCGCGACTTTTGGCATTGTGCCTGGACACAAAATGGTACAGAACCGAAGTTTTGAAGCGTGTTGTTCCCGATATTGCCGAAGTTTATGATTCAATGTTTACATTCATCGTCATTAATTTCTCATCAAATGCTGACATGCTTCGTGACGGATTATTTAAGTTGTATCTATACCCTTTGGTGTATGCTCAGATTTCAGGGAACACTCTGGTTCCTTTTTTATTCAATAGATACAGGAAGTTCAAATTCAGTCAAGAGGGCGTATAAAGCAACGTAACCATTCCTTATTAGGTACACTCCTATATTTATCATTGTTGATTTATTATTAGGAAATGGGTTCAATTGGTCAGAACGAAGCAATTGTTTGAATTATTTCCAATCTAGATGATTAAGTCTGGTTTGTTTAAGTTATCAAAAACACCTACAGGGCTTCAAAGTTATAGTAAACAAATTTGCACTGTAAATATTTATGTTTACATTACTAGATCACAGATCACAGAGTCCACCTTAAGCACTAGTATGAACATTAACATTCTTATTATTATTTTTTCATTTATCTGTGAATTTACACTAAATCCATCATAGAGTTAAGAATTTGAGATCGACGAAATCCATGTAAAAGAATGTGTATTCTGACAAATGGAATAAAAATAAAATCGAAAAACATAGACTATAATAATTCAAGATCAACTTACCAAATATAGCCCCTTTCAAATAGCACTAATGTTTTATTATCACGTAATTCACAGTATTTGCTATCAATAAACAATAGGAAATATAGTTGAGAGCACTAATGTTTCTAACCTACACAAAAATAGCACTTTATCATTCGTTATTTTGATTATAAAATTTGATTATCATTCGATACGTAACTCATAGATACGCTACTTTCACATAATCGACTATCGACTCTTCTAGATGCAAAATGCAACTGTCACGGATTACGGATTCCCCCATCCCTATTCGTCGCCGCGCAATTTTATTTAATTCATTGATGATTTTCTGCGGTGTTGCCGTCGTTATTAAGATTATTTTACTGAATAGCTATAGTGAATATCAATGCCGCAATTTTTTCAATTTCTCACGATACATTTAATCCGACTGAAAAATCTATTATTTCCAACTGATGAAGTTTATTAGATGTTTGCGCCTGTGAGCCCAGCACATGCATAATTCAGAGCAATAATATGCCGGAAATTTTCCGAAATGTAAAATTGTTGAGAAGAATGTTTGATTTTTTTAAATTGTTTAGGGTAACGGCGTATTATCGTTTTTTTCAAATCTCTGTAATTGTAGGTTTTTTTCCCGAAAATGGACCCAAACGACGTTGAACCATATATTGTATTACACATTGTATTTTTTACGATGGTTGGACACACTGATGACGAATCCGGTGTCAAACTTGATTCTGTCCGGCTGTCCGTATGCTCGTTCGTTAATGGGCAAAATCGGCTGAACGGTTCCGGAGATACAGCCACTGGAAATTTTGAGGCTATTTCCTGATATTTCGAGAACTACAGAAGCGATTCGATTAAAACTTGGTAATTAGTTGGAACATATGGTGTTACAAGTTTTTGCGGAATCTTCTTGAGATCGTAATGTCAGTAAATAGAAAAAAATGATTTCAAAATTTTTCTCGAAAAAAATTTTTTTGTTTAAATTATTCATTACATTTTGAAAAGAGTTTAGTCATACCTTGAGCTTCATATTTCACAGCAGTGTACCAAATTTCAGTTTGCAACGATTCTGATGTAAAGTATGTAAAATTTCTTGGTTTTTCCTCGGTTTCGAAGTTTTTTCCAGAATGACTCAAAAATAAGTGAAAAACCCTAGAAAAACACTGACTTGAAGTAAGCAGCTTTTGCGCGCATGTTCAAATTCGTTTTGCCAAAGCGGGCATCTCCTTTTGCGTCACTATTCTACGAGAAATTACTTGTTGCAGGCGATGCATTACTCCTAGATCTGTGTAGATGACTTCCACAAAAATCTTTCCCATGCTAGTGGACCAGCATATAAATAAAACTCATATTTATACATTTAATTCACAAATCGATCAGTAGTTGAAATTTTGATTCAAGGCAGAATGTACACGAAACCATGCCTATATAACTACAAAAGCGCACTTAAAGGTGGGTTTAAACCAAACGAACAAAAAGCAAGAGCTACCAGAACATTCTTGTTGATCTTTTAGTATAAGCGAAAACACGGAAGTTTTTTTTCAACAAAATGCTCTCCGATAATATTGATTATACTCAACAAATGGAAATCAGAATTCTTATTATTTTCCTTTGAAAACTTTCAAGATCTGACAACGTCGCACTACAATCGCCCATGTGCTTGTCCTCGCCTTCTGCTTTCGCGCAAAGGTTCTCCAGATGAACGATGACGTCATGAATGAATAAGAAATACCAAGAGTACCTGGAAACGATTATGTTATAAGAACTATGACTAACGGATATTAACGGAAAATGATGTTACCCAGCTGTCCCAATAAGACAGATACCGATGGGTGGAAGGTCTATGGGCTACTTGCCGATGAAGCGGAAAAGGAAGTGGGCTAGTCGGAAATGGAAACAGGAAAGCCAGTATATCTTGTCTATGAGGGGGCATATTGTTCGTGGTCAGTTCATAGTGTTGGGTTGAGCTTGCCTAATGTCTGAATGGACAAGTTGAGATTCAATGACGAATGGAATGATGATTAATTCTTTTCATTTCTCTACCCATCAAAATACATACCATGGTATGACGTGATGACATTAAGAGTGTTACACCTAGAAGAATATATAACTCAATTTTTGTCAATGTGTTACTCTTACCTTGAGAATGAAACGATAACAATTCCAGAAAATTTCAAAAAAATTTAAGCAAGAAAATTAATAATGTGTTCGACCCATGTTCAATGGGATTTGAATCCGGTGAACTGGGTGGCAACAGAAAAGCTCCTTGAAGAAACTTCATAGTTCGTCGAGCAATATGTGGACGTGCGTTGTCTTATTGAAAAAGGACGTCTGGAAGGCCATTTGGATAAGGCAGTGTACGAGTTTTTTGTAGGACATCGTCAGCATATCAAACGAGCATCTTTAATGCTACCTCGAATAAACAGAATTCTACCATAAACAATAGCTCCCCAAACTATGAAACTCCAACAGTACTCTATACATGCTCCTATCAACACAAAACGCAACATCATGTCGATTTCCACAGCTGCGTTCTACGGCCATCGTGCATACCTTGACGGAGTCACGAATCGTCGAAGAATACGACATTATGCCATTCTACCTCCCGCTGCTGCCGTTCATTGCACCTGATCAAACATTGACCACAGGCTTTAAAACAGCGGTGTAAAGTACGAAAAGAACAGGTCTACCTTCTTCTCCGAACCATTGACTAGCGATTTAACGCGTAGTAGCAAAACTATGTCTCTTACAGCTAGTTGCCTGAAGCGCCAATCTTGACGTTCTGTGGTACTCCTTGGTTGAACAGTTGGTATATTTCGTGTTCCTCTGCTTTCAGTTGTACATATACGACACACTCATTAGCGTTATTTTCATTGCAGTACAATTAACATACGATGGCTAATTTGGCAAAGGGACAAACTAACATCTCGATAGGCGGATGCGCCAGCACTTCTAGAATTCATAGAGGCTTTTCAACATGAAAAACGGTGGATGCGCTTTGAAAATGAGGATAATTCGGGGAAGTACTGTCATTTTTTTTCATTACTTTTCTGTTCAAAACGAAAGAACTGATTTGCTCGTGAAGGGTTTGGTTTGGTCTTGAATGAAAACATGTTATGAAAATATGTAGGTCCACTTCAGCACTTTGAAAACAATGATTAAACATCATAGAAGTTTTAAACGTCACCCTGACATGTCAATCATGTCAGTTGTCAGAGTATTCATGTCGATGACGTCATAAAAAATAAAGGTGAGCAAAATTGAAATGGTGGTTGTGAGTGTCGGGCGTAGTGAATTACGAAAATATCAATAGATATTCCAAGTACTATTAAGTCATAGTCAAAGTGCAATCTCAAAGTGATATACTTCAACGTAAAACGTAAGTATTTGAGCTTCGACTTCAACATCGGTGTTAGTGCGCTGCAAATCAATAATTTCCGAAACAAAAAGGAGATACCGACCTCTTGTTTTATTTTACGGGTGTTGAAGTCCAAGAGCTGGCAATTTAATTACCGGTAAAATTGTTTTTGCTTGCTAATTATCTGCGAACTTCGTCTTGGTGATTCATAACGTCTTGATTTGTAATGCTCCATATTAGGACGAAAATGTCAGACAGGAGGGCAGAAATAGAGAGAAAAAAGGCAAAACTCCAAGCGTTGAGGGAAGAAAAAAGTAGAATAAGACGTGAAAAAGAGCTGAAGGAAATCGAAGATGCAACAACACGAACTCTTATTGGAGCTGGAGGTGATAGGAAGGAACTGGATGAAATGTTGAGCTCTTTAGGGGTTGCTCCCCTGTCAGATGTACTTTCAAGCATATCTAGTGCCAATTCTTTGACTCCTGAACAGAGTCGGAATCACACGCCTGATGCCTCACTTCAACCCAATAGTCTAACGAATAAGTGAGTATTTCATTATTGTTATTTTATGCAAATTGAAAAATTAACAGTTACTTGTCTAATTTAATTCTAATTGTTATTCATTCTGATTATGATCTAATTTCAGTGTTGCCAACAATAAGAAAAAACCTGTGCAGCTCACTGTTGTGCCTGTACAAACTACAAACATTCCACCAAAAGAAGTAGTTTCCTATACGAAGCAAACGCAGACCAGTAATTCAAGTCACGAAAGAGATGGTAAGTTGAAGTTATTATTATCGTTTTAACAAGGTCAAGTCGAAGGGAAAAAGTTGATTTGATTTCCCCAGAAAAATAACTTTGAATTATTAGAAATTATTTTGAGTAATTCTGAATTTCCATTTTTAAACTGTAGAGGGGGGTGTTTCTATCGGTTTAACAACACACTAATGAAAAAAATGAAACTTGGTAAAGACGATTGCTTCATGTCAGAATGATCTTTTGTAATATGAATTATATGAGTGGTGTGATATCTTTAAGAACTAGTGTTTCCCAATTTTCATTTTATTTGGGTTAATTGTAGCTAATTTGTGGTACTCCATTAGTATGAATTGTAGTTTTACCCTTTGTCTCTTGGTATCAAACAAAAAAATAGATGAGAAACTTCCAAAATGTTCTGTGAAAAAAATTTTCAAAATAATTTAGGTATTGGAAAACGTTTGAAAAATTAAAGAACAAATGGAATATAGTAGTGCTCAGTCGGCGATGATTGAAAGTGTTATCAAATATTAATTTACTATTTTTTTTTGAATACCAAAAATTCTCATTAGCGACAACTCTCACAGGCACTAAAATTTTTTTATATAATTATTTAATCCAAAAATACATAGTGTGAAGACTTTTTCAACAGATCACAGAACTTGCAAATTGAAGTTTGTCAAAGAAAACTATTATTTAAAAATGTTGTAAAATAACACAGTGACAGTAATGTCAAGATAATATTTTCATAGTAACTCTAATATTCAGGATATTTTTGGTGAATTGATAGAATTGGATTGTTCATTGCAAATACATCACACTACACTTCATACAGGTTGACCATTTGAAAATTAAATCGCCATTTCAAAGAACTGAGTTCATTAAAAAAAATGTAAATTGCTGACGTTACCACTGAAAATGGCTCAGTTTCGTTTCATGTTGGTAACTGTATATTTTCTTCATTGCTCATATCCAACATTTTTTGAATAATCTGAAATATCACTGCATTTATTGTTGTTTTATTTCGGTTTAAAATTGTGAAAAGTTTTTATCTCTTGTGACATGTTATTATATGCGTTGCTAACAAGGATCTTCTTCATCTTCTACGCCACTTAAAGGCTACATTGAGGACTGGTGGAGGCCTAGAAAAGGTACGGTGCACGTCAACTATAACTATATAGATGTTTTTGTTCGAAAGTATATAGCACTACTGAATGTACATAAATTAGCACCATGCCTGGCAGAATGCTTTGATAGATGACCGTTATTCTAATTTCTAACCTCAATTCGCTTTCAATTGTTTAAATGTTTAGGTCTCGAGAAGAATCCCAAATTGTATTAATTTTCTAAGTTTATAGTCGGACAGATGAGAGCATGTGATATGAGTTTAAATAGGCATTCGGAATAAATATTAACAGAACTCTGAGAATAATGAAAGATGAGGAATATGGGCATATTGATTGTTCGATTAATCTATAAGAGACAGAAAAGAAGCATGATTGAAACCTTTCCCGATTATATTTTGTTTTACAGAACTACCATACCAACTTTTTTTTATACATGAAGTGAATGTAATATTTGTAAATAATTATCTATCAAGTCCTTGGTCTTGTCTATTACTATGATTAAGGTGTGCGGTACATATAAAATACGATAATAATTCATTTTATCGTTTCTATGTATGAGAAAAGTAGAAATCCGTATAACATAACCTCAAATATCATTCTTTGGGTAAACCTACTATTTTTACCTTTGTTAAGATACTAATCGGATATCTGCTCAATGTGATCTTCTTTTTCACATTGAAGCAAACATCTAATTAATATCTAGAAAATTTACCACTTTTTCTCTATTCTCATAAATGGATGCGTATCATAATATGGAGCTCATAATTAACTTAACAATTTTGGATATTTATTGCATTGAAAATATTTCTTTAAATATTCAGGAATTCGAGTTGAACAAAAAAAATTGAGCTTCGCTCACATGGCAGTCTTTGTTTTGGACCTGAATATTTTTTTTTGAGGAGTTCAAACTGTTGACGAATTCTCATGATTACTGCTTCAAATATGTGTAGATGAATTTGCTACCGAAAAGTTTCTCTGGAATAATTCTTTATATCCTTTCTTCCCAGCTCATGCGACTGACTATTACGGTAAGTCTATGATTACATTAAAATTACTCCTAGGCTTTTAGCAGTTTCCTTTCAATTACCCATTTTCCACCATCAGAACGACACTGTCATTCATCGTGTAGTGGCAACAAGTTGTAGTTTGCATTTTGGTTAGCTGGGATACGAGCTGGATCGATATAATCATTCCATTCTGCGAAGCAAGCAATAGTTCGAATGTTCCAATACTTCAAATTCAACAGTGATAGTCCGTTTGGGAATTCCGCAGGGTTCTATTTTAAGGCTAATTATATTCGGTTTATTAACGTATTCCCCCTAGAGGTTGAATTTTTTTCAAAGATTAGATTATAGGGAAAATCTTAATTAAAAGCGGCATTATTTCTTACTTCATTATCATATTGACCAATTTTCATTTGGTTCAGAAAAGTGAAGGGAAAGTATTGGAATAAAGAAAGTTATTAGTTGCTGAAATAGGAAATTAACCTAATGATGGGAATAAAGAATAAGAATAAATGAATCAATGTATATGTCTAGAATATGTGTTGTGTATGCTATCTGTACATAAACTTGGATTTCGGAAAGGTTTTGGAATTCTTCGTTTTTATTTTGTTTGGGGTTGAAAAATTAACACAGATTTGCAAGCTTGTAAATAGATGTACGGAAAAGAAATACATTGTTTATTTCAACAAGGGAAATTCAGTCTAAATTATTTTTGAACAACAAATGAATGATTGATGATAGTACTGGAATATATTGTGAACAAGTTTACTGCTTGGATAGTACAAACATAAAGAAATTGTTTGAATAGGAAAATGTTTTGCTTATACTATAACAGAGCTGATTAAATATTATGTAAGTTTCAGTATACGGTTCAAACAAACGAAAGAGTTATTCTTGTGTAAAGTATTCGATTTCTTGATACAAATTCCCGGTAAAAGTCAGGAAATGACATAGATTTCGTTTTGAATAATGCAGAATCGAGAAATTAAAATCTGCTCCATGTTGGGTGCTCGCATTCTGAAATTTCATGCCGTTGTTTCTGTTACGCACAATGAGAAATTTCTGTTTGAGATATCAGCTAGAAACAACAGCCAATTTTCAGTAAAATACAAAATAACATAGTTTCTGTTGTTGGAAGCTCGTATCCTGAAATATCAGAGATAAAAAGATAAAAGCAATTTTTAGAAAAAGACGTGAAAAGCAATAGTTATCAACAAGAAAATTCTTAGTTGAATACGCAAAATGACGTATTTTCCTTTTTGAACAATGCCGATTGCAATTGTTGGGAGCTTATATCCTAAAATATCCGACATAATCAGATATAAACTCACAGTTCATATCAAACAACTTGTGAACAATAATCCATTCACTTTTATAAAGTCAGTGGGTAGGCCTTGGAATAGGTTTATGAAGTTTCCGTGACTAAATCTGAGCTAGGTTGGCACTAGTGAAATGTTAAGGACAAAATAATTCGGCAGGTCGTTGTCAGTTCTTACATATTTTAATTAATCACTCTTTAGTGTGGTATAGCTACTTACGTAATTACTTCGACCTTTTTGTAAAAGTGACAACACCGCGTAGTTATCTGACAGATAAATTATTATAACCTAACATTTCTTTAATTATACAAAGTGGATTCTGTCAAACTTTCTTGGACTACCTACTGACTTCATAAAAGTGAGTGGGGTACAGTTTATCCTTTTATAACATACTGAATGGGTCATCTGACCACCAAACTGAATGAATCTGGAATCATTTTTTCCATAAACTCAATAGTGTTCGAGTTCCCGTGAATTAAATGATATAAAGCAATGTGTTTTTTTTGCGTTTCGGCTTTAACAACGAATAAACACCCTAACACACCATTAACAGCATGCACTCTCACGTTTCGTTGAAAAAAAAATGTTTGTAGATTCGACCTTCGAAGAGAACCTAACGATCTTCATGTTTTTGAACGATCGGACTGGTTGTTTTGAGAGTAAAACTTTCGAAATTATCGATTCTAGCACACAATGAATCTTGTTACTTTCGAAAAAATAATTAATTCTATTCCTACTGATACATGTTTCTTTCCTCTCAAGACGAGTACAATCTAAATCCGGGTTTAGAATGGGAGGACGAGTTCACAGGTAGGTGGCTTTTCCGATCCTCGTCCAAACGAACTAATTGGCACCATTTATTTCACACCCGCTTTGTAGCCAAAGACCCGACTTCTTCATGTCCCGCTTGCAGATGCCCATAACTGCTTTTGGTAACTGACCATCACGAGTTTTGTAGATTAATTAATCGCATTGATAGAATGACTGATACGTTCCACTTCTGGACATCGGATTTAAGGTGAAAAATGGTTTAGTCTGGTAATGTCACAATGTCATTCTCTAAAAAAATTTACGTCTTACGTAACAAATTCAGTTTGAACATATCCAGTGTGTCCTAATATGCATAAAAGGCTAATTTTGTTCAATTGAGATAATCAGGTCGATTATATTTGCTTATTGCTATAAACCTTGCTATTCAAGTCATATTGCTATCTTTCATATTTATAGCAATATGGCCATGATATTGCATATTCTGTCATATTGCTATCTTTCTGAAGGCGAATTTTGGCGCTGTTTTTAGATTTTAAAAAGAAAAGAAATTTTAATTAATAATTGCTATTGTGAAACCAATTATGGTTCAGAAGTTGCAGCTATTGATGAAACATTAAATTATATGGTAGATAGTAATTGGTCCTATGTATTCAAAATTCACATTGAATGTGAGTTTTTTTTTAGCACTTCTATAAGTGAATGCTCATTTCAAGTAACATCATTTCGTTTTCAGTCCCTGAAGAAGTTTCAAAAGTAGGAACGAAAGCTAGGAAATATCAATAAAGAATACACTTGTAGTCCTCATTAATTTATTTGACTTCTTTCCCGATAACGATAAATTAATTTCCAACGAAGTCGAGAATTCTACCCAATTTTTAATGTTCATTTTTGAAACATCTGGCAAACATGGAAACAGTTTCCATACTTCTAACTAGTAACTACTAACTATGGTTACCTGTGGTTACAGCGCCAAAATTCGCCTTAATTTATAGCAATATGACCATGATATTGCGTATTCTAATTCGAGTGTTTTAGCAATGTTTGTTATGAATTTTGTCATAACAATATTGCTATCATGGACTTCGGTGATTTAAGAGCTGACAACACTATATTTTGTGACAAGGAAGAAGAAAATAACCCTTCTTCGCTCTGAATAAAGAACATAAGGAAGGAGCATAATGCCTCACAAAGTGGGTCCGGGATGGATGTTGCATATGACCGACTTTCCTTTCACTTTGAAGAGAGGACAACTTGTTCCGAGACTTCTTTGTCTGAAGAAACTAACTAACATGAGTTGGAGGTTCAATATGGGCGCCTATGTCCCACTGATATACGAAGTAGAAAAGCATTATGCTCCTTTCTGTTGTTCTTTATTCAAAGCTACTTCGTGAGTTTTTTTTATGATTTCGCATACATAACTTCATCTACGGTTGTCGTTATTCATATGAACATCGAGTTATTCAAAAATGTTATAAAACAGAGAAACCAATTTAAGTCAAATTGACCAATAACCAATTTCCTGGATACAAATGGAATATTGGTTACCAGAAATCAAATGCAGCAATTTTATTCAGGCGTTAATAATTCGAAATTCGATGAACTTCTCTATTGGCAACTTGAGGGGATTGCTGTTGTTGAGATGATTAGAATAATCATCCGAGCTGTTGTCTACTATGCCAATATTTTAGTCGAAGAATTTTCCTTAAAATTAAATATTCTAGAGAACCTTGAACACATTCCATTAGCATATACTTTTTTTTTATTCATCTGAACATCGCTTTATTCAAAAATGTTACGAAACAGAAGAACCAATTAAAGTCAAATTGACCAACTTCCTGGATACCAATAGAATATTGGTTCCCAGAAATCAAATGCAGCGATTTTATGCAGGCGTTAATAATTCTTAATTCGATGAACTTTTCTGTTGGCAATTCAAAGGAAATGCTGTTGTTGAGATCATTTGAATAATCATCCTTAAAATTAAATATTCTTGAGAACCTTGAACAAATTTCTATTAGCACATACTTCCCTATCTTCTATATTTTCGAATTCTTGGAAGAAATAAATACTGTTACAAATGGATCTCTGTAAGATTCCCTTTCCAACCTATCTTGTTATCAATCATAGCAAGTACTTTTTGGAGGTTGCTAAGATAGCAAAATTCTTGTTAAAGTGACAGATCATATTGCTCAAAATCGTTGATCAGAATACCAATGATTCCAATCTTGTTATGATAGCAATATATTTTTCCTAGCAATATTGCTATTTTCAAACAGAATCGACCTGACTGACATGTCTCAGCTCACAATAGGCCTTTACTCACAAAATTCCTCACATGCAATGAAATTCCTCACAAATTGGCAAGCATGCAGTATTCCTAGCTCGACGGAGCATCGAAGGTAACCTCCTTGTTATGACATGTGCTGTTACATCGACCGCGACTCAACTAGTAGCATCGACCTCGACTGCGACCCACTTGGTGTGTTCGTACCCTAAGGGTTAGTATGAGGTATTTTAGGAGGAAATGGATAAGTTTGGTTCTAAATTATTCTATTAACTGAAAAGTGTACTCATCAAAGAGATAAATGTAAACATTCTAAAAGCTCTTGTTTGGTTCTCTAGCTAGTCAACCTTTTTTTTTATATATTTTTTTATTTAGAAATAATTTTCTCCTTTGCATCGAAATTATTCGAATACATTCGGACGTGAGCATTACACCGACCTTACTTGCATAACGATGATTCATCCATATTGGCAGCTTGAAAAGTTAATTTAAGAAATCTTTGACTCGCCTCAAAGCATATTATCATATTTGATTATAATTGGTCATTTATTAACAACGTTGATATATTTGGGAGAATGTCCATAAACCTTTTGAAAAAATTGTAGGTTCTAACTTTACTAAAACGAAAATATCATATAGATTTTTTAGTGGTCGTACATAATTTGTAATCTGTGGTCATGTTACTAAAAGTTTTCCATTTTTCCCGCTTGTTGTAGTAGTAGAAGTCACCATCCGTAAACGCATGCACTAATAAAAATCTTCTACGTGAGGTTAGGACTGCTAAACGGATTTCAACAATATTTAATATGGGGCATGGACATATTTTGGAATTTTTAATGAAATTAGTTTTTCCTTTTCGTTCATCCTATTCTTTCTTCCTTCATATTGTCGTTTTGCTATTCCTATTGACTAGGTCGAGTAAGTACCAGTGTTGTGAACAAAGCGTCATAAGGTTGATGATATATTATTTGATTAACATATCCCACGTACAACTCAAACGGAATCTGAATTTTTCACGTGTGGATAAATCTGTTAATGTTTTGAATAAATTCTGTTAAATACAATTTTTTATCTGTGACTGAAAAAGGTGAATATTTCACCATAAATGTAGGATAGAAATGCATTTAAAAACAGTTACTGATCTGAATGAAAGTAAGGCATCTTCTTGCGCAGAACTGAAATCATTATTGTAAACTAAAGAGTGTTTCAAATTGCGCGTTTTTTTATAATAAATAAAACGCATAGTTTGCATTCATTTTCAAAAATTTTTCATTGGTAATTAAAGTATAAGTTATGACATTTATATACGAAAAATGATATCTGCCAAATGGCCTTGCAGCTCTACAGACGTCCACTATTTTGTTAAAATTTTCAATGACATGTTGACATAATTGAGGCTCTATCTAACTAATGACACGAATAATTTCATCAGTTCAGTTCAGCAGTCGATTGTGGATCATTCTTATAGACCTGGCTTTTCACATAACTCCAAAGAAAATAGTCCATCGGTGTCAAATCCAATGATCTTTGTGGCCAACTGTTTCTGGAGATTATTAGTCCAGGAAATTTTTGTCAATTTTTTGTCAATTGTGTCATTTGCAAAGTGAGGTGTAGCGACATCCTGATGAAACCAAATGTCCTCTAGATCAATATTCATTAATTCAGGCCACAAAAGTTCGATTATCATCCGACGGTATCGATCACCATTGAAAGTTACAGCTGCACCAGCAGCATTTTCAAAAAAGTAAGGTCCAATTACACCACCTGACCATAATGCACACCAAACAGTGACTCGTTTAGGATGCTAGGTTTCTCATGAATTATTCGTGGATTCTCCTTACCCAATATACGACAATTTTGTTTATTAACCAAGCCACCAAGTTGAAAATATGCCATCGGAAGACATGATGAGAAAAATCAGCTGGTTGTTCATTGATGAAATTGACAAATGAACGACGTTTTAAATGATCTAATGGCTTTAGTTCCTGTGTTATTTGAAACTTATATGTCTTCAGAGCTAAATTCTTGTGTAAAATACGCCATGTTGTGGACCCACTAAGTCCAACTTATTGTGAACGTCGTCTAATGGACATTCCAGGGTCTGCAGCAACACTTTCACGAACCAAATTAATATTTTCTTTTGAACGACCGCTACGACTATATTTTTCACTTTTTTGATCTTGCACCGAACCGGTATCTTGAAATTTTTTAATAATTCGACCAATAGTGCCTTGAGATGGACGATTATGTAAACCATAAAATTCACGTAATGTTCTTAAAACTTTATTCACAGAACGCTGATTCTCATAGAATAATTCAACAATTTGAACGCGTTGTTGTATCGTGGACGAAGCCATTTTTATATATGTCATACATCACTCATCTTAAATGTCAAAATACCCAGACGAATTCAGTGGGCCTTCTATATTTTGTTCATTCTTAAAAAAAGATCGCGCAATTTGAAACACCCTTTGTTTTCGAAACAGTTTTCTTCTTATTTATGAAGCAACTACACGAGAAAACTTCATGGGAATATTTATCTTCAGAATGATTTTTTTCATTTGAATCCAAACAGAATAGTTTTTTGAGAAATAATTCTCGTATAACTGGTGAAAACTGATCTCCGGATCATGTTCACATATCTCGGATTTCTCGAGAATGTGAAACTTTCATAGAAATCATATTGTTCACTTGTTCGGCGGTGTTGTATTCCAGTCGACAAAAGATTCTACAATCCTAGCTTGGATGATTTCAACTCAACTCCTTGTATATATTTTAAACTGTAATCTGGTAATATTATTCTCTTACCAATTAGTAACATTCTCTCGCGAGGAGAAAACGAGTTTGACATCGCGCAGGCCCATAACCTCACCGTTGCTTACTCGACCTAACCTCGAAATATGCTCGATCAGTTGTTACGAACACGCTGTCACGGTATAGTTAAGAACTTGAGAACGAATGAGGATGTGATTGGGCGAGTGAATGTGTGAGAGATGGAACGTACCCCTTATTCACCACAGTTTTGACCTATGACGATGGCCAAGGTGAAGACGAGGAGAGCAGTCTGCCGCACATTGGGGGTTTCGGCAGCAAGCTTCCTCCAGGGATACTACCTCACGGACTGCCGCAGGTCAAGGAGGTGCAACCGGCCATAACTGCTGTGGAACAGGAGCAGGCCAAACAGGAAGTCAAAGAAGGTAAGTGTTCGGGAATTCTTGAAAAATCTTCAGCTGAATTAATTAATCTAATCAGAGTATGTACAAAAAAATCTTCATTAGAAAAAAAATATTGTAAACCGGCAAATTTTCCCGTCACGAAAATATCGATTAAGTATTTGCATCAATGTATGCAGTGTGTCTCCTGAACAAAAAAACATCAGTGGAAACTAAGGCAATGGGGGTTTTTCCTTTGAACGAAAATGCAGTAATTTTCATGAAAAACCTTTAGAACATCACAATTCAAAAATATTATTTCAATATTATATTTTTAAAAAAATGTTTCATCACCTAGAACTGAAAAATAAAAAATTGGGATTTGCATTTGAAGGGATTTGATGGCAACGTCGAATTCAGCTTTCTCGGAAAGAAAAGGACGTCAAATGTGTTACTTTACTCAGGAAAACAGAGAAAGCTATACTTCGATTTGGTTAGGGTAGAAGACAATGACCAAGGAATAGAAAAAGAAGAGCACAGACTGTCATACTGACAAATCGCAAACGGAAACTGTTTGGTTATATTGACAAAGAACACGTGTGTAACACAGAATAGGAATAAATATTTCATTATTCTATAGCAGAAAAAGCTATTCTGCTAAACACCGTTGTCACTTCGTGCATGCCTGGCAAATCCCAAACCCCAATTTTGAAATCTGATTTTGAATACTTTCTGAAGGTAATTTGGGAAAATGATGAATCAAACCCATAATGATTATGTTCAAATTTGCATTTGCAGTAATAACCCAGATTCAGGAAAAACCCCCATTTCTTTGGAGAATGGTTTATATTTAATAGAAAATAATGGAAAACATCAGATAGCCAACCTCGATTTCTTCTGATTTCCACAGTTCCTCCAAAAGTGAAGTTTGGCATTGGCGCAATTTAATTGGTCAGAATTCTGCGTTGTCGTCTATGACAGCTGGTGGGAACTTATCATATACGTTCGCCAGCGATGATTGGTCGTTGTTGCCACATTTCACTTCATGATTGATTAATCTGTTGAAATAGAGGTTATATAGTTGTCCGGTATTTTAATTTTTTTTTCATTTATTATCGAATATTCTTGAAATAAATCGTCAGTGAGTTATTGTTTTTATGATGGAAAAATCGACTTGGAGATACAGCTTTTCAGAACTTAGGGGGTCCATATCTTACAAACTATGAGATACCGCCTAGTTTCGACTGGAGATTTTTTCAGAACACTGCATATATCGATGCAAATATCTTATCAATATCTTCGCTTCTGGAAAATTTGCGGGTTCACCAAAAATATATGATCATATATAATCACATATACTCCATTCAATTTCATAAACTATCCTGGTTGGCCATAATTCAGGTCTATAGAGTTTTTTTACTTAAAACTGACGCAGGTTGGCACTCGTGAAATATCGGCAATGTCAAAATAATTCTCAGCGACGTTGCCAAATGCCAATGCCAATTTCTACTCTCAATCTCAACGTAATTATCACGCTTGGAAACTAAAAATGCCGAATGTAGTTTTGAAGAAGCAGAGACAAAGTATCAGGAAGTGTTATGTAGAATTAAAATCTGCTTTTTCTGATAACCCTGATAATTTGGAATCAATAATTTATCTCAAGCTATCCATCATTTTCGACGTATGTGAGTGAAAACCAAGAAATTATATTTTATATGAGTAGAAATTTATTTTTTAGCTGTACATGACCACAATATGAAAGATTTCAAGTGAAAGAGGCGACAAAAAATTTCCTTCTATTGGTGCGTCCAAAAAGACTCTGACTGAAGACTTTATTTTGAAAAGAGATCTGCTACGACAAATTTGGAATTAAAATTTGAAAAATTACCTCTTTTCGATTTATACACTACTCACTTTCGCAAAGGAACATTTGGAATATAACGGAGGACGAACATCACTTTTTAAAATTATAAAATCCAATGGGTTACAAATACAAAAGGGTAAATTTTATGTGAACAAAAACATTTTGTTGCATAAGAATCTCAGATTGGTGTAAATAAACCTTTTGATAAATACGTAATTACAACGACCTCAATGTAGAGAGGACAACGTTGCGTAGTTATCTGACAGGAAAATAACTGTAACCTAACATTTTCAAAATATACACGGTGAAATGTGTCAGAATGTCAGGGCCAACCGGGATAGTTTATAAAAATGAATGGAGTATACTCTGGTTAATATTTTATCGGCTTATATCTTCAAAATCTTGCTTTAGTTTCACATTGATACATTATACAATGAACCATTTTCAGTGAGGGAACTGAGCGAGGAAGAGAAGCAGATGATCATACTATCGGAAGAATTCCAACATTTCATAGACAAAGCCGGTAGAGTTATGGAAAGAGCACTATGTGAATCTATCGATATCTACACGGATTACAGTGGAGGACTTGGAGAAGATGGATTGTAAGTTCCAAATCTCACTTGTGTTAATTAATCTCAGTGACAGTGACAGCGTTACATCCAGATGGCGAATTTCATTTTTTCAACAAAATGTCCATATTTGAAGTATATATGCTATGATATATATCAACGTTTTAGTTTGCATGAACGAAGTCAATTCATTTTTGAAAGAAGTTGTTCATGAAACCTGAACAGTACAGTTATTTTTAGTTATTGCCCAACTGGCTGGGCAATTCTTGAAATGCCATCTTTCCATTCTTGATGTAACACTACCACATTGTCAAAAAATGAAATTCACGTTGAATTCAAATTCAAGTTATTCTTTCTGGTACACCTCTTCCAATGTCACCTGGTATACAATCTCAATAATGTGTTTTCTCAGGGATGAAAAGTCTCACCAGTGCATCTCCCTGAACCGTACATTCTTCGACGAAAGGTGGACCAAGAACAGGGTGGTCACAGCCCTGGATTGGTGCCCCCAATATCCCGAACTCCTTCTAGCAGCTTACAATAACAACGAAGAGGCCCCAAACGATCCGGACGGTGTAGTGCTGATATGGAACACAAAGTTTAAGAAGAACACACCAGAGTACATATTCCACTGTCAGAGTTCAGTGTTGTCAACCACCTTCGCAAGGTTCCATCCCAACCTCATATTGGGCGGTACTTACTCGGGCCAGATCGTTCTGTGGGATAACAGGGTGCAAAAGAGGACGCCGATACAGAGGACGCCACTGTCTACAACAGCACACACCGTAAGATTTTTTTTTTACCACTACCCCTTCAAGCACTATCTCAACTTAATACCTACCCCAGTCTTCTTTTAAATTCATTTTTGGGCCATGGAAATTTGACATATTCCACTACGTATATATGTTTTATAGCATTCAGCAGTTGTTGTCTTTCACAACTGATTAATGCAGTCATAGAACCTCAAACCGATAGAGTAACCGATATCGCTTGAATGAAAAGGTTAAAAAAACAAAATGGATTGGTTTTAACCACTCTCTTCTGTTTACTTGCTTGAAATTGATTATTGACGACATTTCACGAATGCCACCCTGACTCGGTCCTAATTACAAAAACTTAACCTAAAAATGCATGTTGGCTATCGAAAGTAAAAAGAATTGGTTTCGTGCGTCGTGTGACATCTGTCATACGTTAGGGGTAAAACAACCTCACTTACCCGCTTTGTTTATGTTATGAAGTACAGCATTTTCAACAATTTCAGGATAAATTCACAAGTTAAAATAATTTATATTCATAGAATTGGTGAATTACTAGTTATTGTGTCGTTGTGAAATGCAACATAAATACACCGAGAGACAAAGGAATACATTCGCTTTATTTACATTGGCGAAGAGCGATTATTTGGAGATCTTAGTGATTTTACAAGTGAAATTTTGTGATAATGGATCTGATTAACTGATATTCAATCTCAGATGATAATCATTCAAAACGATATGAATGAAAATCGCAGTATTTATTCTTGTCTTCAAAAGCCTAGAGTATCAACATCAGAGATAGCATTTATTATAGGTATAACTATTGAAAATGAAACAGTAAAATGTTTGGCTCATTTATTCCTGAAAATGAACAGCAGAATGAAATCCAACAAATATATGGAATGGTAAAAACATGAGTTCCAGAGAACTTCTCAGTACTATTTCAAATAACGTTATATGTTGCAAATTATCAAATTACCACAATATCGGTCTGTAGTTGCTATGTCAGTGCTATCATAATCTTCAATTATATATTTATTATACTAAATATATGTTACAAATAAAATAATTCATATGAAATTTTTTCGTTGAACACCTATTTCGATTCATCCTCAAAAAATTCTCTACTAACTATATAAAATGTTTTTTTATTATGTAGATGCAACATTAGGGCTTTCATAATTTTTAATAATTGACAATAAGGTCAATTCGAAACATATTACAAACAACAAAATGTAGAAGTTCCATCCTTGCGTATTCGAGCCACATCCGAACATCTTCGGTTGAGAACAGAGAAAGTTATCTGGTTCATTATTATAAAATACATGCAATATTTTGACGAATCTATCACATAACGAATTGCCTCGATTGGCTTTATATATCATATAGAGATGCGAGTGGTAACCAATCAGGATGGGTTTGTCCATCATATCTTAACGCCAGCTATTGTAGTGCCGAGAAGATATAATTCTTGAAATGTGTATAACACGAAATATTTTTATCATAGTTATCTCATCATGAGTCAACTTATTAAACAGAACAAATTAAATAGATAGTCTAACATAATCCCTTAACCAGTGTGGAAATGCCTCCAACAGACTCTACCATAGTTTGTTACTTTGTCAGAACATTTTTTTCAATTTATGGCGTGAATATAGGATGTTTGCCTTCTCTGGGATAGTTCACATAGTATTCTATTTCTTCTAATACCAGATAAAATTTAGGGGAATGGGTCAAAAATGCAAATATTCAAATATAAAGTCTAAACTACAATATATCTGAAAAATCGGATTCCTTCGTCTCTCTGTGTATTTATGTTGTATTTCACAACGAAACAATAACTTGGCCTAGTTATTCACTAATTCTATTAATATGAATCATTTTAACTTGTGAATTTATCCTGAAATTGTTGAAAATGCTGTACTTAATAACATGAACAAAGCGGGAAAGTGAGGTTGTTTTACCTCCAACGTATGACAAATGTCAAACGACGCACGAAACCAATAACCCCAATCGGGAAAATTTTGCATAGTTACATTTTTGAATTAACGATATGTTATGAGAATGAAAATGGAATACAAAATTGCTACATTTGATTCCCTCATTTCAGCATCCAGTATACTGCATGAGTGTAGTAGGCACAACCAACGCACACAACTTAATCAGCATTTCTACGGATGGAAGGCTTTGTTCGTGGTCTCTGGACATGTTGGGACAACCGCAGGAGATCCTCGATCTCCACAAAGTTCAATCGAAACCTGTGGCTGTGACCTGTCTGGACTTCCCCCACTCTGACGTGAACAACTTCGTGCTGGGCGGAGAGGAAGGCGTGGCCTATTCGGCCTGCAGACACGGCGCCAGGGCGGGCATAACGGAACTGTACGAGGGACATCAGGGTCCGATAACAGGGATCAGCGTGAACGCTGTGCAGGGCGGTATAGATTTTTCTCACATGTTCTTGACGTCCTCCATAGATTGGACAATCAAGTTGTGGAGTCTTAAGGTGAGTTTTGATCGTTTTTCTGTATTTCGCGGTGAGGCCCCACGTTGGGCGCCAATGAAACTAAAATCTATTGATCCGTCGGTTGAACTAATGATGACTTACTTGCATTAGATTGAATATTATGCGTTCATCTCAGAGCTTTCGTGTTCTTTTTTATGTTTCTATGATATATATTATGGTTTAGTTTAGGTTCAAAGATGTTTTTCGTACTATATTAAAGGAACAAGTGATAGTTTTTATGGTGGAAAATGACCTAAAAATGCATCAATTCAAAACTTTTCTCAACTATGAGAAGACGCATAGTTTCGTCTGCTGATTTTTCGTTCAGGAGAACATACTGCATACATTGATCCAAGTATCTAATCAATATTTTCGCGACGGGAAAAATTACGGGATTGCTGGCCGAAAAGCCTCTCGTTGGGCGCCAGAGCGAAACATTTTGGGACAGATCATGAATTACCTGGATTGATCTCAAATTGTATTGCTTTGCTTTTCTTACCACCAAGTTCCATAAAAACTTTTTATTACAGGATACGAAACCGATATACTCTTTCGAAGATAACGGAGACTACGTGCTCGACGTAAAATGGTCACCAACTAATCCAGCTCTCTTTGCCGCTGTCGACGGTAGCGGAAGGTTAGATCTGTGGAATCTTAATCAGGATACCGAAGTTCCAGCGGCCAGTGTGATAGTAGAGGGTTGTCCTGCTTTGAATAAGGTATCTTGGACGCCATCAGGTACACATGTCACTGTTGGGGATAACCAAGGTAGAATATGGGTGTACGAAGTGGCTGAGGTGAGAATTTTTGTGGTTGAATCGCTCTATTTTATTGACTGTATACTCCATTCACTTTTATAAAGTAGCCCAGTTGGCCATGACATCCTGACAGATTTCACCGTGTATATTTTGAAAATGTTAGGTTATAGTCATTTTCCTGTCAGATAACTGCACAGCGTTGTCCTCTCTACGAAGAGGTCCTAGTAATTACTTATTTTTCAAAATGTGAATCTACATTGGGAAAGTAATGAATTTGAGAAAATATTATGTCAATTCAATCATTCCAATGACCTGGCGAATGTTGAAGAAACATTTTTCTCTGTTAATACTTCACGTATATAAACATGACTGGAAGATTCAGTTATGCTTTTTTCTTGTACGGAAATCAAGAATCGAGTGTTTTGGAATTTTATTGAAAAATGATGGATAGAGCAGTCCGTTACTTTGCGATAGTTCATTCGAAAAGAAATGAAAGTACTCGAATAACACGGCAGTAAAACTTCTAAACGAATGGACGGGCCTATGGAATTCCCTACTTTTCTGAATTCTCAAGAAATAAGCCTACAGAAGTCATTTAAATACCTTGTTGCACAACTTGAAATATTCCAGTAAGAAAATGTAGTAGTACTACGAAACCTGTGTCACAATTAACCTCAAAAGAACTAACTAACAGTTCTTGGGAATCTAGGTGAATGATACATACACTGGATTGGATCAACATATTTCTAAACTGGGATACATACAGCTTAGCTTCAGTCTATTATCATTGGTTGTAATGACAAGATATCTGGATGAATTCTCCATGTAAACTACCTATCATTCAGTATTCGAGTCAAAAGCAAGATATGGAATTATGTTTTATGGACATACTTTGAAGTCAACTCAAATATTCAATTTCCAGAAAAAAAGCAATTCCTAAAATATTAGGAAAAATAGAACTGAATATGAGATATTGTATAATTCATGTTATTTTCATACGTAAAATTTCAATGTTCTGCCAAGATAGGATATACCAAGTTCATTTTCAGTGTACTACTTCCTATCGAAACAATTCCACGAAATATATAATGTTTGAAATTATTCATTAAGGAATTTGTTCAATTCAAACATGACTACCTACTTACTTAAGTCTCAATACAATCTTTGAATAATAAATAGATTTGTCTGTGATTGATATATTACGATATACTTTCATTAAATTCAAAGTACCTATGAAGTCTTGAATTACTAATTTAATTATTATATTAACTGACAAATAATGGTTGAAGTCAAAAACTTGAGAAACCATCAAGACAATAGTAGAAACTCGTTTTCAATACATAAAATATCAATAATATGCAAATAGGAGATTAACTTTCTAATATCATTAGATATTTATATTTTTTAAAATATAATAAATGAAAACAAAGGTCTGCTCCACTCGAAAAGATTTAATTCCTTAAAAGTTGCAATGCATTTCGGCAAGGTCACTTGCCATCATCAGGCATTCTAAAAACAAAGGCGTCAAACAAATAGAAGGTTTAAAATCAAGATATAACCTACCAAAATATACATTAACGTCAACAACGATGATAAAATTGCAAATGGGACAAAGACAGCTCAAATATCAGAAAACTACACAATTGATGACATCTATATGAAATAAACCGAAACTGAAAGACAATCAAATGTTCAACAAAAGGAAAACATGTGGAAACACATGAGATCCATACACGAAAACATAGATGTCGTACCGTTTCAACGTGGTCACTCATAAAAATTACAAAACCACAAAACAAACTAACAGTTCGAAAATAAAATAACAGTATATAATAACATGAAATTAAGCACTTTGTAACGAATTAAAGAACGCCAAACATTCAAACTTGGTCTGTTCGTTGACACAGGTGTATTTCCGGGACTTGAGCGCTCTGTTGATTTCAAGGATTTCCAGAAGATCCAACTGAAGGCCCTTCTCACAAACATGTAAAACACTCACATCAGTTCTTGGGTCGAAAATGTGCCCTGATTCCAATATGTGGTTGGCAAACTGGGATGAGGTAAAGGAAAAGGGATATTCAACACCTCATCCCAGTTTGCCAACCACATATTGGAATCAGGGCACATTTTCGACCCAAGAACTGATGTGAGTGTTTTACATGTTTGTGAGAAGGGCCTTCAGTTGGATCTTCTGGAAATCCTTGAAATCAACAGAGCGCTCAAGTCCCGGAAATACACCTGTGTCAACGAACAGACCAAGTTTGAATGTTTGGCGTTCTTTAATTCGTTACAAAGTGCTTAATTTCATGTTATTATATACTGTTATTTTATTTTCGAACTGTTAGTTTGTTTTGTGGTTTTGTAATTTTTATGAGTGACCACGTTGAAACGGTACGACATCTATGTTTTCGTGTATGGATCTCATGTGTTTCCACATGTTTTCCTTTTGTTGAACATTTGATTGTCTTTCAGTTTCGGTTTATTTCATATAGATGTCATCAATTGTGTAGTTTTCTGATATTTGAGCTGTCCTTGTCCCATTTGCAATTTTATCATCGTTGTTGACGTTAATGTATATTTTGGTAGGTTATATCTTGATTTTAAACCTTCTATTTGTTTGACGCCTTTGTTTTTAGAATGCCTGATGATGGCAAGTGACCTTGCCGAAATGCATTGCAACTTTTAAGGAATTAAATCTTTTTGAGTGGAGCAGACCTTTGTTTTCATTTATTATTTTTTATCTATCCAACTCCACCAATGGACTACTATCAGAATTTATATTTTTTATTGAAAAAGAGCAGGTTCTTTGATACATTCAACAATATAGCATCACGGTATAAGCAAGAGGGAATGAATAGGGCACCATACGTTGTAAACTATGATACTAGAGCATAAATATATAAACCTAAAAAAAAATATAGTGTCCCCTAGCATAAGTGTAGAGAAATAGGCTGACATATTCATAAGGCCTTGATTTCCAAGACAGAATTTCTTCTTTCTTATGGGATTAAAACTGACAAAATATCTTGAAAACATGTCTGCAACAGAACAGAAGATAGAAAATTAGCAGAAAATTGAAAATAGTTTTACCTACATTTGTGACCTTACTTTGACGGTCTTTTGGCCAGATCTGGCTCGCAAAACAATTATTTTTCAGATCCTCACTGTATACCGAGAATCCTACATGCCCTGAATAATGAAGAATCTTTGCAATAACATGTTTCTGTTCACATAAAATTTTGTGTTTAGTGTGTTATTAGCAACCAATTGATTTTGTGTTTGTGCTTCCTTGATTATATTCCAAATGTTCCTTCACAAAAAAGAGTAGGGTGCTCGGCAGTGTGTCAATCGAAAAATGGTAATTTTTCAAATTATAATTCCAAACGGTACGTTGCAGATCAGTTTTCCAAAATAAAATCTTCAGTGAGTTTCTTTTTAGGTGCACCAATAGAAGAAAACTGTTATACCAGAAACTCTTTGGCTTCCTTTTCATTATAAATCTTTGTGATCGTGGTGACGTGTAGCTAAAAAAGAAATATTATTTCTTAGAAAATATAATATTTTGATTTTTACTCACATACATCTCGATGTAAGATAGCTTCTGATGAATGATCGTTTCCAAAATATCTGTTACTATCGGAATGAGCGCAATTCTATATAGCACTTCCTGAAACCCTGTCCTTGCTTCTTCAGATCACTTTATGTACTTTCAATTTCGAATCAAAGCGAATTGTTAATTTATTAGTTTATTATGGCTGGAGCTGAATTGTTATTTGTTATTGAAAGAGAGTAGAAATTGGCAATGTCGCGTCGAATTGTTTTGACATTGTCGATATTTCAGGTGCGCCAACCTGCCTTGGTTTTAGTTACAAAAACATGATAGACCTAAATCATGGCCAACTGGGCTACTTTATAAAAGTGAATGGAGTATACAGGCTCTTGTAAAAGAACTTGGTTCTTTTCACAAGACCTTAGATGTGGGACATAATTGATGAATTTCGAACAAATCTCTTTTAGAGTTTTGCTCATCCAAGGCATGACGATTGGAACAAATTCTTGTACACAACTCAGGAACTTAGAAATAATCAGGTGGAAGAAGAGATAGAAAAGTCCCAGAACCTGACAGTCGCCAACACCTCTCTACCGAACTTGAGCTCTATAACATCATCACCGTCGCTTAGATAAATGAACTAATTTTAGCTTATGGAAATATACTAAATTAATTTTATTTATTATTGTTCGGCTTAAAGTGTCATACATAAATGAATATATTTAGCCGATGATATGAAAGGAGGGGTCATCAGTGGCAACTATTCTCTGGCCTATTTTATTCCAAACTAACTTGTACCATATTTATTTCGATGAAAGGATAAATGAATGAGAACAAAATTAAATAAGTGCAATTTTTACGTAGGAATTTTCCAAATGGTGTGATTGATGAAGCTTCCATTTTTTATCGCTTGATTTTTTGACGATATCAAGGGAGTGCCTTTTTAAGGGAAGATTACCCCACTGCATGAATGTTTAGGGAATGTTGAAATAAGTATTTTTGTAACTCCTGAAGAACTTATAGGTCATACAAAGGAGAATAAGTGATAAGTAGTTGTTATCAAGACCAAAAGGAAGGGAACACATTTGAGAAATTCCTACTCGGTTTAAGTTTAAACCAATATTTGCTTCATTTGATCCTGTTACGTGTTTCCCAAGTTTGAGTGAAGGGCAGACATTTTAAACTGATGATAATTATTACAGTATCAAAACAAAGAAAATATGCAAAAACACAAAATATTGTCCAGCATCTTATGGATCAAGATGAAGTAGGAAAATAAAAATCATCAAAAGTATGCAGACTGATACGAAGGCGTAGAAGGGCCACTCTTTGTCGACAAAAATTTTTCCACCTAATTCCGACTTAAATCTCGGAATTATACTAATTCCGACTTTGAACTCGGAATGATACATAATTCCGACTTTGAACTTGGAATTATACTAATTCCGAGTTTGAAGTCGGAATTATAGACTAATTCCGACTTTAAACTCGGAATTATAGACTAATTCCGACTTTGAACTCGGAATTATAGACTATAATTCCGACTTTGAACTCGGAATTATACTAATTCCGAGTTTGAAGTCGGAATTATAAACCAATTCCGACTTTAAACTCGGAATTATAGACCAATTCCGACTTTAAACTCGGAATTATAGACCAATTCCGACTTTAAACTCGGAATTATAGACTATAATTCCGAGTTTAAAGTCGGAATTAGTCTATAATTCCGACTTCAAACTCGGAATTAGTATAATTCCGAGTTCAAAGTCGGAATCAGTGTATAATTCCGAGTTTAAAGTCGGAATTAGTCTATAATTCCGACTTCAAACTCGGAATTAGTATAATTCCGAGTTCAAAGTCAGAATTATGTATAATTCCGAGTTTGAAGTCGGAATTAGTCTATAATTCCGAGTTCAAAGTCGGAATTAGTCTAATTCCGAGATTAAAGTCGGAATTAGGTGGAAAAATTTTTGTCGACAAAGAGTGGCCCTTCTACGCCTTCGTAGACTGAAGATGTTTCTTGTTTAATTTAGAAATTATCTGTCTTGTTACGTCAGAGTGGTAACAGTGTTTGTAATTCTTGAAAACTTGGGAAGTATTTAAAGGATAGTACTTCTACCAAACGAATCCAGTATTTAATTGATAAGTTATGAAATGTACTGCATTCAGTTGCAAATCTCAAAAAGAGTGATATTAAGGAACTTGAAGCTTACGTCTAAACTTAAGTTATTTGAGATATCCCTGAATGCTCTGGAGTAAGGAGCTTCAACCACTTAATTTTTTTATTGAAAAATTCTGCTTGTATATAGCTAACTTATTATTGTTATTTTTATTGAACCTTTTTTATATTGTTATTCTATATTGCAGAAAGAACAGTGTGAATAAATTTATGCTAGGTCGAGTACTAAATTTGTTGTAATTATTCTTTTGTATCCTGTGGATATAGCGGTGTAAAGAATCTGTCGGTATACTTAGATTAAAACTTCTCGTTTTCTTCTATTCTATCTACAGAGTGTTGTGATCGATATTTTTAGAATAGTTACCTCGGAATTTGGCGAAAAAGAAGGTATTTTCTTATGCTCTGTCTTGTTAGTATGTTTACTTTTCTTTCCTAACCCAACTCTTACTCACGTTGTGTTTCCTATTCTTGATTGTGTCCTGTACTCTTTTTCTAACTGCTTCTTCTTTGAACAAGATCGAGATTATGTATAAATAGAAAAAAATAAAAGTGAATAATTTATCACCAAGATTTTCATTCTTCATAATGTTCAATATCCTTGAAACTTTGTAGTACCACAGATCAACCAGATAAACCACTCGCGTCATTTACTTAGGAAATCTATGTCAACGCAGATATGACCCTGAGTCGAGCTAATCAGAATTTTAGCAGGCGTTTGGGGTGCCAATCAGATTGCAGGAATAGGATTACGTCACTGTCGCCGCTTTCGGACTCGCTTGAAGAGGTTATAAGTTATAAACATGTAAACAAACTGAAATGAATTTTTCATCCTATTAATTGATGAATAATTTCGTATCTGTTCCATTTTAGAATATAATCCAAACAGTTTTTTACAACCTAATCAATTGTTTAGTCATCTTTGAGGTTCTATTTTATGATGACAGTCCTCATTATATGTTTTAATTATACAACAAGAATTGGAATCGAACTTAGGTGGACTCATTCATAATGTTCATTTTATATAATATAAAGGAATCGCAACTGAAGTAAAAGCATTACAACCTCCATTATTCAACTAAAACGATGGGATGTCTAATAAAATTGTATATGATTGCACAAACACTAGGATTGGAATCGAACAAAGTTGGTCTATTCATAGTTTGATTTTATATTGAAATGAATCTCATTTGATGTGAAACTACAAAGATTCTCTGATTAAGGTAAACGGGTTTTCCATAACATTTTTCCAAAATTTTCATTTACTCCAACCGAGTTCTTCTACAGGAGTTTAAGATGTGACAAAACACTCGCTTTGGTGTTGGAAATTTGCTTTTCAAATGGTTTCATCGAAAAATCTTAGTCTGATTTTGATTTTGTGATTCCTGAATCCCGACAAACCCGTTTTTACATTTCGATTTTAGATATTCCAAAATCAAGTATTAAATTTGACAGCTGTTTCGAGGAAGAAGAAAGTGTGGTTATGTCTGTTATATTTCTCAAGGTCGGAGAGACGCGATTCCCGCAAACGATGAAGTGATTTGTCTTGTTGGTCTGTGGTAGTACCCAGCCTGTTATACAGTTTTGGCGAAGCTAAATCTTGATATGGTAAGAAGCATAAATAAAGATAAAAGTGAATTAAGTTATAGGTAAATGAATCCCGTTAGATGAGTAACGATAGATAGACACCACAATATATTAAGGAATTAGAAGGTGTATACAGCACGCATAGTTGACGAGCCACCCTTGGACAGTGTTATGAAGAAAATGTTCAAGTGGTGTAAATAAATTTTTATCTTGAAATTCTCAACGGTGACTTAATGACGCCAAACCTTTGGAGTACAATTGATATATGGGGAAAAAATTTGTCATAAATAATCAGACTGGGGCAAATAGAAATGAATTGAAATACAAAGGCTATATTGGTCAATATATACTTATCTTCATTTATGACACATTTGGTTTAGAGATTTTTTACATCTTACATATGATTTATTGTGTTTAAGTGGTAACAATCAACATTCATCATTTAAATTTTGATTACCATAATTTTCTTTCAAAAGATTAATAAAATATATATTCATTCTGAAATCGATTATAGAAATTCATGAACAGTTATTCTATAAAGATAATAGCATGTATCTATTCAGTTTTATTTACATACATTCGAAAATCAGTCTGGAACCTTTGCTTCAAATATGCGAGCTAGAAATAGGTAAAGAACTTTCCTTCAAATGCTCTTGGTCCAACGTGTTCATCGTTCTCTGGTAGGATATAACCATCTTTATCACTATGTCGGTTATTCCTACAATTTTAAGCGAATTGTACATTCGTTGATGCATGAGCTCCTTGATTTTGTAACTGCTCCTGAGCTTCTTGGTGCTCAAACCATTCTTTTATCCAAAGACAAATATTTTGTACATTGAATTCTAGCTGCTCAGGGGTATTGTTCGTCAGTTCATGTACAATTTCAGACTTATATGATGATTTGGCTTCTTCTAGAATTGTTTGAAATATCTCGCAATCCATATTGTCCTCCAGTTTCTTTCCTGCATAACCTCTACCAACTAATCGGTCATAAAGAAGTGTATTATCTGTTCTCAATACAAATACTACATCAAACCACCTTTCAGGAAAAAATTCGCAACTGTGGTAGTCAACAATATTACCTCCAACGCACATGGTTTCTTCCAAACCGTCCATCAGTTTATCCTCATCTAACACAGGACACTGGTAAACCTCATCAAAATCTTCCACACAGTTGTATTCCTTGGCTAATTTTGATATTTCAATCCATTGAAGGCCTGTCATTTCGGATATTTGATGGCACATTCGAGATTTTCCTACTCCTGGTGTTCCTGTTATCATTATATTGGGAGCTTTTCTTGGTAGAAACGTTGGCACTTGAGTTTCCTCCACTTCCATGGCGTTTTAATATTTAACGAGGAGTTATTTTTTGAAATTATCCCAAAAATCTTATATTGTAGGATAATTGTATTAATTGAAAAATGTGTATATTTTAAACAACAGGTTGTGAATCGAAGACAACATAACCAATATTTTGATATCGTATGAACTACAAGCTACTGAACTACTGGATACCACCGAGTTCGATAAGGAAAGTTTCTTCTGTGCTCCGATACAGGTAGTTCTTTCGACCAATTGTATACAACAGTTTGACAAATAAACATAACCATAATTTTGCCACGGCTTTAATGCCTTCAACTTAACAACTAGAGATAGAATTTCAATTAAATAAAAATCCTGACAAAAATGATGGGAATACGAATGAACACCTTCAGTGAGAATGGATTAGGTGAACCAGAACAAGATGCTAATTCTGCACTAACAGAATTAGATAAAGGTGAAGTTCAATGGCAAAAATTACTTATGAGTTTTATAGAAGATATTTGCAGGATTACGATCTGGAAAGGTTGGTGAACAGTGCGAGGCTATAGTAAGATTCCCCAAACTTTTCGAAAAATATCCGTTTCCAATTCTCATCAATGCTTCATTGTTGAAACTTGCTGATGTATTTCGAATGGGGTATGTGATTTGAGTAATTGATATCATTCTCAATAACTCTTGATTCATTTCTAGAAACAATTTTTTACGCCTCTGCGTTCTAAGGGTATGCCAACAGAGTGAAAAGCATTTGGATAAGATTTCTAACGTTGATGAGTTTGTAAAGAGAGTGTACAGTGTAATGCACTCCAATGATCCGATAGGTAGAGCTATTACACTTAGGACATTTGGGGCAGTAGCAGCTATAATACCTGAAAGACAACAAATTCATCATAGTATAAGGAGAAGTTTAGATTCCCACGATAATGTTGAAGTGGAAGCAGCAATATATGCCGCTATTCAGTTTGCTGCTCAATCCAAGTAAGGATGAATTGGAAGTTGCCAAGTAAAAATTCATGAAGTATGTCTTGAGTACAATTAATAAACTTACGTCAGATTTCCTCTTCTAGATCCTTTGCTGTCAGTATGTGTAATAAGGTATCTGATATGATTCAAGGACAGACTATTCCAGCAAACATGAAGTTACAGCTTATTCCGATTCTGCAATACATGCATCACGATACTAACACAGCAGCAATGGTTAGAAACTTATGTATAAACTTATTACCAAGTTATCCATCTCAAGATTTTGTTCTTGTTACACTAAACACATTGACACAACTTGCTGCAACAACTCTTGTTGATATACCAACACAGGTAATTATTGTCGTTCATATATTGGTTTTACCTTATTACCTGTACTTTATTAGCATTCAAATCTTGAAAGAATCTTATTGATGATGTACAGATTTTAATACAAAAATTAATGTTACTTCTGTTCAAGATCAATCTCCTTCTTAAATATTTGAGAAATGATCATCGGTGGGAAGTGAAATCTAAGTGCCTGCATTTTCTATATCAACTAGCCAAACCTGGTTCTCACCTCTGGCCCCCTGGAGCAATAAACGAGATAATAGATATAGCTCAAAATACTTCTAAAACGAACATTTTAACTCTAACTTTAAGTAAGTAAGACACTAGAATGAAAGAACAAAAGACTGAAGTTGAAGCATGAAAAAACAATTTTATTTAATTTTTAATAGTTCTGTTCCAGATATTGGAAGTGAAACCCCAGAAAAACTTTAAAAAAATGATGCGAAATACTCCCAAAATAAAGTTTTTATCGATGCTGAATATGTAAAGTAGTTCGCGTATGATGAATTAGAAATGAAGGTAAACCCGCAAGATTTCCCGGCGCCGAGACATTAAAAAGATATTTGAATCATTGTACGCAGTGTGCTTTTCTGAATAAAAAATGTGAAATCGAACATAGGCGGTCTCCCTTAATTTGGAAGATATGTGCCCCCAAAGTTCCAAAATGAGTCGTTTTCAGGTCCCTTTTTCCACCATAAAAACGATCTCTCACTTCATCTGTATAGTTCACAAACCACCTTTGAACCTTAAACCAACAACAAACAACACTTTTTTCAAGAATAATCAATATTTAATGAAAAAACAATGGAATTACTGGACAACCACCTAACCTCTATTCCTTCTGAAGTTTGGCAATGGCGCGAATTTCATCGGTCGAATCGTGCCATCGTGCGTATTCGTGAATGACAGATTATTGCTGGCGAGAAAAATGAAATATGTTCTTAGTTCTTACTGTTTACTGCGATACTCTAAATCTTCCAATAGGAGAATTCGTTTCTAATGAAATCTACAAGGTTGAAACACATAGTAATGGAATGAGAATACACCCTGATATATATTTCAACGTACATTTTTTTCATATGTGATGATAGGTCGCGCCCTTCCCAGATTTACAATTAAATCGAAGTTATTATATAACGCATTTTATTGGAATACCCTGAATCTCATTCTAAACTGGGACCATCTCGAAGACACAACAAAAAACGAAGTAGATAACAAACTCCCTATTTTGAAGGGGATAGAAAGGAAGTTCAAACGAAAATATTGAAAGTGAAACCTTAAACAAATATTCTCAATGATTTTATTTTGATGTTGGAATAACCACCTCTTCTTCAGTGACAGAAGCATTTGCCTTACAATCATATCCTTCAACTGTCCATCATTTCATATTTCCCGCCAGCAACTACTCTTCGGTCATAATACGTTGGCCAGCGATGAAAAGACCCTGTTGCCAAGCTCCGCTTTAACATTGAGAAGTATTTCGTAGAAATATAGGTTAAGTTGTTGTCTAATATTTTCACTTTTCTTCCTTTAAATAATGAATATTCTTGAAAGAAAGTGTCTCTATTCGTTGGTTGAAGGTTCAAAGATGATTTATGAACTAGATTTGAGAAGTGAAAGATCATTTTTATGGCAGAAAAAAGGATCTGAAAATGCAACAATTTGGAACTTTGGGGGCCCATATCTTCCAAACAAAAAGAGACCGCCTATGTTGGCCTTCATATTTTTTGTTCAGGAACTCACACTGCTTACTATGATGTGAATATCTTACTTACAGCTTCGCGACGGGAAATCTTGCGGGTTTACCCTATAGCAAATTCGACATGTCTAACAAGCGATTAAAGAGGGTAGCACATTTAAAAGGGGAATGCTTCAATAAACGTCTAGTTGTTGCGATTATATATGACTCCCATAAGTGGATGATTTTTACGACCCGGTTATTGTTACCCCTCTGATTTAGCTATTTTGCTGACAAATATTTCATAAATGTACGGCTAAATGATACATCTTTGTGTTTGATTGTGCTATCTGACCACGCTATATGAAGGGTAGTTTCAAATTAAAAATTTTTGTGGGATGATTCTCATATTTTTATTACGTTTTTTTCTTGATGGATATAGCCATATATGTGAGTCGTTTCGAAATGATTGTTACCCATTTTATTGAGCATGAAAAGTTTTATTTTTCGTAGATGCAAAATATTTATCATCCCACCCTGGGCGGAAAACTATTGAATTTAATTAATTCTCCCTCACAAAACATACAAATTCTGGTAATTCTAGCACTGATCTGATTATCAGGAGCTTTTTCGTGCTTGTTGAAACTGTATATCCTGAGTTATTAGCAAATGAAGATGAGCGCTACTCCCTCTGGTGGCTATCAGAGTAACCCGATAAAGTCAGATTATAAAAAATGAGTTACAGGAAATGTGAAGAAAAAATTTCAAAAAGCACTGCCGTGAAGGCAGCAACTTTTGCGCGCATGTTCAATGTAGATGACCGCTTCAGCAACGAATTTGAACGTGCGCGCAAAAGCTGCTGCCTTCTCGGCAGTGCTTTTTGAAATTTTTTTCTGATAAATTACTGGATTTCAATTCGATCATATCTGTATTTTTGGACATATTGTAAAAATAAAATTTTGAATGGGTATATCTACGGAACCATTGGGCGGATTTTACCCATTCACGAATTCGACCTTCGTAATTAAGCCCCAAACCTACTCTACAAATATCGAGTTTGTAAGTCGTTTCTTCCGGAAGTTATTGTAAAACTCGATATTTGTAGAGAAGGTTTGGACCTTAATTACGAAGGCCGAATTCGTGAATGGGTAAAATCCACCCAATGATTCCGTAGATATACCCAATCAAAATTTTGTTTTTCCAATATTTCCAAAAATACAGATCAGATCGAATTGAAATCCAGTACTTCATCGAAAATAACAGTTCGAAGTTTCATACAGAATTTAATGAGGATGATATGATGAGAAAATCATAGAAATTTTTTTTTTTCAAATTGTTCTAATAACACGATTATCACGAAATTTTGCAAAAAGTTGTCTTTCAGCATCTTGAAACTAGCTGTGAAGTTTAATCAGGACTGAATCAGTATTTCTCGAGTAATACCGAAAAAATCAACGATATCGAGAAGAAAACCTCGAAATTTGACATATTTTTTCCCGATATCTCCAAAACTTATGATCGTATCGAACTGAAATTTAGTACACTGCTGTGAAATTAGGAGGTCAAAGTGTGAGTATAATTTTTTTTGGATATGATGAATGGTTTCCGAAAAAAAAATTTTTTTGTAAAAAAATGTCGAAAATTTTTTTTTTTTAAATTTACTGACAATATGATCTTGACGAAATTTGGCTCAAAGTTGCGCGTCGTTATACTCCACCAAACTGCCAAGTTTGAATCTAATCGCTTGAGTAGTTTCTGGAATAAAAAATAAATAACTTCAAAACTTCAAGTGCCTATAACTCCGAAACTATTCGACCGATTTGGCCCATTAACGAACTTAACCGCGGCATTCTGATGCGCAACCTATCCTAAAAGTTTCAATTAGCTAGCTTGCTTCTGTCGACAGTTATCGGGTCTACGGCCGGCCAACCGGCCGGCCGGACAGAATCAATTTTGACACCGGATTCGTCATCAGTGAGTCCAACCTAGTCGATTGAGACCATTTTCGGCTCAATCATCCAAAATTACAGACATTTGGACAAAACGATAGCACGCTGTTCCCCTAGAACATGCGCGCAAAAAGAAATAGTTTATGCATTTTTCGTGGGGTTTGTGTGATTTAATAAGTGTTTTCATAGGAAAAAAGCAAATTCAAATGTCCCTTCCGATAGATTTCCACAGCCCGGTGATAAATTTCGAGTTTGGGTAAAAGAAACTTCCTCCAAGAAGTTCGGCTGGAAATTATTGTAGTGTCGATATAATACTTGGCAACTTTGAACTCCAAATTGGAAAAAACAAACATTTTGGTGCGCATATTCTAGGGGAACAGCGTGCTATCGTTTTGTCCAAATGTCTGTTATTTTCGAATTTTGAGCCGTAAATGGTCTCAAACGAATAAGTGGGACTTATAACGAATCCGGCGTCAAAATCGATTCAGTCCGCCCGGCCGTCCGTATGCACGATTATGGTCGTACGGAGAATCCTATCAACCTTCCAGGGTAGGTTGCGCATCCAAATGCCGCGGTTGAGTTCGTTAATGGGCCAAATCGTTCAAATAGTTTCGGAGTTATAGCAATTTGAAATTTTGAGGATATTTCCCTCATATTTCAGAAACTACTGAAGCGATTGGATTGAAACTTGGCGATTAGTTGAAGCATAACGACGCGCAACTTTGAGCAGAATTTCGTTGAATTCTAGTGATCACTCAATTTAAAAAAAGTTTTTCGAAAAAAATTTTTTTTCTGATACTATTGTTCATATTCTAGAATAATTTCAGTTATACTTTGAACTCCATATTTCACGGCAGTGTACCAAATTTCTACGAAGGCGTAGAAGGGCCACTCTTTGTCGACAAAAATTTTTCCACCTAATTCCGACTTCAATCTCGGAATTATACTAATTCCGTCTTTGAACTCGGAATTATAGACTAATTCCGACTTCAAACTCGGAATTATACATAATTCCGACTTTGAACTCGGAATTATATTACTTAATTCCGAGTTTGAAGTCGGAATTATAGACTAATTCCGACTTTAAACTCGGAATTATAGTCTATAATTCCGACTTCAAAGTCGGAATTAGTGTATAATTCCGAGTTTAAAGTCGGAATTAGTCTATAATTCCGAGTTCAAAGTCGGAATTATAGACTATAATTCCGAGTTTAAAGTCGGAATTAGTCTATAATTCCGACTTCAAACTCGGAATTAAGTAATATAATTCCGAGTTCAAAGTCGGAATTATGTATAATTCCGAGTTTGAAGTCGGAATTAGTCTATAATTCCGAGTTCAAAGTCGGAATTAGTATAATTCCGAGATTAAAGTCGGAATTAGGTGGAAAAATTTTTGTCGACAAAGAGTGGCCCTTCTACGCCTTCGTAAATTTCAGTTCGATACGGCGATTAGTTTTGGCTTCAGTCTTTTGTTAGTGTGCCAATTTTACATCTCATAGAATAGATTTTCATAAGATTTTAGCATTTTATAACTATTTAAGAAATGGATTTCTTGCAGGAGTTATTCAAATATTGACTGAATCCCCAAGAATGTGTCATGATCATAGGTCTCCTACCTCCAGTTTGAGGTTACTGTGCAGTAAAAACAGTTATTCTCCCCAACCTTCTATTGCAGCTCAATCCATTCAAATATTGACTCAAATTTTATGCTATTGGTAAGCTCGACTTAATTTTCGTTGAATTTGATGTTACAATCTTCACCTTTTAGTTACAAGGAAAATATCGAAGTTGAGGGCGCTGACGAAGTCATATCTGCTCTCGAAACTTTGATACTACTTTTAACGTTTAGTAACGAAAAACGACCCACAGAACTGAAGTTCACTCTAAAATGTGCAGTAAGGCTTTGCGAATCCAAACGGGAATATTGTGAGACTTTTGTTGAACTACTCGGGACCAGGCTGGATAATATTAACGGTAAGCTTGATTGAAGGGGAATTTTATTTGAATGAGAAAATTCCTTTTATAAATGTGTTCCAGGTGATTATACGATTATAATATGTGAAACACTTGGTGCTATTGGTGGATTGAAACCTGATACTCTTTTACCATTGGTCGATGACATTCTTTATCTGCTTCATGCTTTAGCTGACATGAAAAATCCTACACCTCAGCAAATTCACACTAAAACTATGTTGTGTACGTTAATTTTCCAAACTTTGAGTGGATATACTTGGAATGAACAGACTGAAGAAACAATAGTGAAGGTAACAAGGAAAAGAGTTCAGTTTAAGTTAAATTCTAGAGAAGCACTGACGTGAAGTCAGCAGCTTTCGAGCGCATGTTCAAATTCGTTACTGAAGCGGTCATCTTTTCACTCATTGACCCACCCAAAGCTGATTTACTTTCTGATTGAAAGATTTAGCGATCTTTTATAATACAAGGTGTCTCAAAAGAAATTTTGGTAAACTCGCAAGATTTCCCGTAGCGAAGCTATAAGTAAGATATTCACATCATTGTAAGCAGTGTGAGTTCCTGAACAGAAAAATATGAATGCCAATATAGGCGGTCTCTCTTTGTTTGGAAGATATGGGCCCCCAAAGTTCCAAATTGTTGCATTTTCAGATCCTTTTTTCCGCCATAAGAATGATCTCTCACTTCTCAAATCTAGTTCATAAATCATCTTTGAACCTTCAACCAACGAATAGAGACACTTTCTCTCAAGAATATTCATTATTTAAAGGAAAAAAGTGAAAATATTAGACAACAACTTAACCTATATTTCTACGAAATACTTCTCAATGTTAAAGCGGAGCTTGGCAACAGCGTCTTTTCATCGCTGGCCAACGTATTATGAGCGAAGGGTAGTTGTTGGCGGGAAATATGAAATGATGGGCAGTTGAAGGATATGATTGTAAGGAAAATGCTTCTGTCACTGAAAAAGAGGTGGTTATTCTAACATCAAAACAAAATCATTGAGAATATTTCTTTAAAGTTTTACTCTCAATATTTTCGTTTGAACTTTCTTTCTATCCCCTTCAAAATAGGGAGGTTTTTATCTACTTCGTTTTTTGTTGTGTCTTCGAGATGGTCCCAGTTTAGAATGAGATGATTCAGGGTATTCCAATGAAATGGGTTATATAATAACCTCGATTTCATTGGAAATCTGGGAAGGGCGCGACCTATCACATATGAAAAAAATGTACGTTGAAATATATGTCAGGGTGTATTCTCATTCCATTACTATGTGTGTCAACCTTGTAGATTTCATTAACAACGAATTCTCCTATTGGAAGATTTAGAGTTTCGCAGTAAACAGTAAGAACTAAGAACATATTTCATTTTTCTCGCCAGCAATAACCTGTCATTCACGAATACACACGATGGCACGATTCCTACCGATGAAATTTGCGCCATTGCCAAACTTCACTTTTAGTCTGAGTCGAAATCAGAAGGAATAGAGGTTAAGTGGTTGTCCAGTAATTTCATTATTTTTTCATTAAATATTGATTATTCTTGAAAAAAAGTGTTGCATATTGTTGGTTGAAGGTTCAAAGGTGGTGTGTGAACTATACAGATGAAGTGAGAGATCGTTTTTATGGTGGAAAAAGGGACCTGAAAACGACTCATTTTGGAAATTTGGGGGCCCATATCTTCCAAATTAAGGGAGACCGCCTATGTTCGATTTCACATTTTTTATTCAGAAAATCACACTGCGTACAATGATGAAAATATCTTTTTAATATCTCGGCGACGGGAAATCTTGCGGGTTTACCATTATCCTCACGAAATTGGGCATGGACCTTCAAACTGTCATTTTCAAATCAAGTACTGGATTTCAATTCGATCCAATCTGTATTTGTGGAAATAGTGGGAAAATTTTATTTTCTAGCTTGGATTCAATATTTCAGTACTCGATTCAAAAATAACAGCTTGAAACTTTATGCAGAGTTTCAAGAGGATAACATAATCAAGAAATCGTAGAATGTAGAATATTTGAAAACATTCGGATTGTTTGGATGACACAATTCTGCACGAAGTTGTCTTCCAGCATCTTCAAACTACAAGCTTAAAAGAAAACCACGAAATTTCACATAAGTTGTTCATCAGCATTTTTGAACTACTTACAAATTTTCATTTCGGTTGAATCAGTATTTTTTGAGTTATTCCGAAATAAACAACGACACTGAGAAGAAATACACGAAATTTTTTCCGATTTTTTTTTATGTATTAACGGTACGATCTCAACAAAATTTTGCTGGAAGTTGCACGTCGTTATGCTCGAAGTAACTGCTAAATATCCTGAAAATCTCAAATGACTATAACCAAGAAACCGTTTGGCCGATTTTGCCCATTAACGAACTCAACCGTCGCATTTTGAAATGCCCTGAAAGTTCAAGTCGATAGGATTCTCCGTACGCCCGTAATCGTTTCTTCGGCGGGCCGGACAGATTCGATTTTGGCACCGGATTCATCATCAGTGAGTCCAACCTAGTCGTTGAGACCAACTTCGGCTCAAAATTCGAAAACAGACATTTGGGCAACAGGATAGCCCGTCGTTCCCAAGAAGATCCGCGCAAAATAAAAATAAAATAAACTGCTCCACAATAATTAGGGATATCGTATTCAATCGTTTTTAAAAGTATGTAATCTTCGAGAAAATCGCTGTGAAATCATTTAAAACTCAATGACAACTTGAATCGATCCAATAAAAATCAGTATGAGACATTTCGTCAATCTGGTCGCCTTTTTTCTGAAGTTTGGTTCTTTGCATATGCTTCATGAATGTTCTTATTTTGAAATGAAGTCAGTTTATCAACGGCTTCGATTCGAAACGAGTTTTCTGAAAATGCCAAGACGTAAATTAACAAACGCTCAGGCTAACAGTGCTTTCGAAATGCTACAGGGTGGCCTAACTCAGGTTGTTGTAGCGCTCCAAGTCAGCCAAAGTGTGATATCTCGACTTTGGAATAGGTTCAGGGAGACAGGTTCCGTGTTGGAAAGACCAAAGCTTGGTGGGCGACGAAAAACAACACCTGCTCAGGATCGCTTCATCACCGTTTCGGCGAGAAGAAACCTTACATCTACGTGTAGAATGCTACGGAACACTCTTCAAAATGCAGATGGGGTCCAAGTTTCCATAGAAACCATCAGACGACGTTTGAGAGAGGTGAATCTAGGTTCTAGACGTCCATTAAGAGGAGTTCTATTAACACGTGACCATAAGCGTCAAAGACTGGAATGGGCAAGGCAACATATCAAATGAAACGATCAATGGCGTAGTGTCCTTTTCACGGATGAATCCAGATATAGACGATTTTCAGATTGTCGAAGAATAAGGGTATGGACAATCCCACGTATACCCCGTAATCGTCGCTATGTCCAAGAAGTTCATCCATTCCGAGGGGGTAGTGTTATGGTATGGGCCGGGGTATGTTTCAACAGGCGCACAGATCTATACATTTGTCCTGGGAATATGACCGCCTTACACTATAGGGAGTATGTCATTGACAATTTTGTGACAAATTTTCACGCTGCTATTGGTGAAACTTTTCAATTTCTAGACGGTAACGCTAGACCGCACCGTGCAGCCATAGTTGAGAATGCACGCCAGGAGCTTGGTATTCCACATTTACCAATACCTCCGCACTCACCAGATTTGAATTGCATAGAACATGCATGGGATATGCTCCAAAAAAGATTAGATAATCATCAACCTACCCCAGAATCCTTAAATGATCTGAGAGAGCTTCTGCCCCGTTTATGGAACCAAATTCCTCAAGAAATGTTCAACAACCTCGTGTGTAGTATGCAAAGAAGATATCAAGCTGTTATTGATGCCCGTGGAGGCCATACATTGTATTGATAGTCTTAAAATGCTTGAATTCTCTGGAAATAAAATTTCGTTATTTTACTCGATTTTTCTTAACCACCCTGTATACGCTGCAGACCTACAGGCTAAAATTAATTTGCAACTTGAAATCATATTAATATGAATTTTCATCACAAAAACTATATTTTTTTGGAATTTAAGTCAATATCCCTAACTCATGTGGAGCAGTTCATTTTTTTTCTCTTAATATATGCCTTATCTTACAGGTAGTTGCAAATAATAATATGTGGGCAAACTACTGCATTGCTAGGGCAGCAGTGAGATATGGCCATCACAAAATTGCCATAAGCATATTCAGTGAGCTGAAAGAACAAGTGAGTTCGGAACATTTCCATTTTTGGCTGGTGTGCCTCAAGGAAATGTCTGAGGCCGAGTCTGAACTTTATGGTGAAGATCCCAACTCTATGGTTACCAGATTGGATAGTGCCATAATTCATTATAATAAGGCTCTGGCTGCTCTCAAGGTGAAAATCGTTTTCTAATAATCCTTAGATTCTGAAATATGATGTTTGCTAATTATTTCTTTGAAACTTTCGGTTTTTCTGCAATGATGACTAAATTGGTGTGTTTTCAAGGCCGCTAGTACGCCATCTCACACCCTACAGTTCCAAGCCGAATACATGAAGATTCGAACCGAGTTCCTTCAATGCCTGGTTCAATTGATTTACACATGTAATATTCTTTGCATTGTACCTCCACCGGCAATAGCTGTTGCCATTGTTCAAAACACAAGAGACGAATTCCAACGACACGGTTATATCACGAATCAGTTGAGGAAGTGTGCTGTTGAATTCAAGAATTGTGCAGAGCTGTACTGGAAGCTTTACCAAACCGCTTTCGATGCCGATCCTGCTACTCTCGAAAATATGCAAATGTAAGGAGAAAAAATTTTTATGAATCTGTTATACAATATTTTCAAGATGGGATGGTTAAAATATAGTTGGGATGTAATGTTTCATGTATCTAATTTTTTTAAACGAAATCAATACTATAAACGAATGCATCTCAGAGGGTGACGTTTCCTAAGGTTGTCCTGAGATGGCGCTGGTGAACTTTTGTTCATAGGGCTACTATCCAACAGGGCTTAAACACCTAGAAGTTGTTCGAGTCATGCAGATTATTGGTAACACCGTGGAACTTAAGGACATGAATTTCTTGGATGATACTTCCCTTTATAGATGCTGTATACTCCATTCACTTTTATAAACTATCCCGGTTGGCCATGATTTAGGTTTATCAAGTTTTTTACTTAAAACTGACGCAGGTTGGCACTCGTGAAATATCGGAAATAACAAAATAATTCTTAGCGACGTTGTCAAATGCCAATGTCAATTTCTACTCTCAATGTCAACATAATCATCACGCTTGGAAACTAAAATGCCAAAGGTAGTTTTGAAGAAGCAGAGACAATGTATCAGGAAGTTCTATGTAGAATTGAAATCTGATTTTTCTAATAGTAACCCTGATAATTTGGAATCAATAATTTATCACAAGCTATCCAACATTTTCATACTGGAGTGTTTCAAGTTGTGGAACAAGATATTTAAATGTTTCGAAATGTAGAGAATTCCATAGGTTTATCTGTTGATTTAGAAATTTTACTGCAGGGTTATTCAAGTACTTTTATTTTTTTTCGAATGAACCATCACAAAGTAACTGACTACTCTATCCATTATTTTTCATTAAAATTTCAACACTAGATTCTTGATTTCCGTACAAGAAAATAGCATAATTGAATCTTCCAACCATGTTCATATACCTGAAATATTTCCGATATTAACAGAGAAAAAAGTTTCTTTAAGATTCGCCAGGTCTTTGGAATTATTGAATTCACATAATATTTTCTCAAATTCATTGTTTTCCCAAAGTTAATTCACATTTTGAAAAATACGTATATACTACGACCTCTATATAGAGAGGACAACGTTGTGAAGTTATCTGACAGGAAAATGACTCTAACCTAAAATTTACAAAATACACACAGTGAAATATGTCAGAATGTCATGGCCAACCAGGATAGTTTATAAAGGTGAATGAAGTTTAGGTGATTGATTTATTCATGGAACTTGGTCTTAGCGTTGACTATGAGAAATATTGAACAGGATATTTAATGGAAATGATGCAAAATGTTGTTAAATGTTCTTGACATTTTTCTTATTCGACTTGTGTATGATGTTCAGATTGCAACGACTCTGTGCCTTGGTGGAACAATGCGTGGGGAGCATTTGTCACAGTGGCGTCAACATCATCAAGGAAGATCCTATCGATTTGGGTGTGCAAAGCATGCGGTTGGAATCGCAGCAGCTGATTAAAGCCTGTCAAAACGCTGTCAAGATTTCCAATGCAATAATGGAAGACACTAGTGTTGCTACAATAACACACAAGGTGAGTGAAGCATACTGAACTCCTAATGTATACTCCTTTCACTTTTATAAAGTCAGTCGGTAGGCTGTGAAAGTTTGACACGTTTTTCTCTGTATAATTTGAAAATGCTATGGTATTTTTCTTCTGCTTTCTCAAACAGATCCATCAGCTACCAGAATTGCTCCTGCTTGTAGAAGTCTGAGTATGGGCTCAGCCTTAAAGACTATGTACCCAATCCCTCTCCAGTGTTAGGTTATGGTAATTTTCCTGTCTGATATCAACGAGGAGTTGTCCGCTCCATATAAAGAACTTAGCCAAACTGAACCATAGGGTCGTTAATAAAAAATATGAACGACTAGCCGAATTATTTTACCTCATTTCACTCGTGCCAACCTCCTTCAGTTCTAGTTATAAAAACTCGATAGACTTAATCCAAGGCCTACTGACTGACTTTATTGAAGTGAATTGAGTATAATAAAAATCTAGAAAAGCACTGCCGTGAAGGCAGCAGCTTTTGCCCGCATGTTCAATGTAAATGACCGCTTCAGCAACGAATTTGAACATGCACGCAAAAGCTGCTGCCATCACGGCAGTGCTTTTCTAGTTTTTTTTTTGATATATTACTGGATTTCAATTCGATCTAATCTGTATTTTTGGAAATATTGGAAAAATAAAATTTTGAATGGGTATATCTACGACATCATTGGGCGGATTTTACCCATTCACGAATTCGGCCTTCGTAATTAAGGTCCAAACCTTCTCTACAAATATCGAGTTTCTAAGTTGTTTCTTTCGGAAGTTATTCTGTTTACGCAGTCGGCCATTAGTCCGACCGTAAACACAATAACTTCCGGAACAAACGACTTAGAAACTCGATATTTGTAGAGTAGGTTTGGACCTTAATTACGAAGGCCGAATTCGTGAATGGGTAAAATCCACCCAATGATTCCGCAGGTATACCCATTCAAAATTTTATTTTCCCAATATTTCCAAAAATACAGATTAGATCGAATTGAAATCCAGGACTTAAAATGACAGTTCGAAGGTTCATACAGAATTTAATGAGGATGATATGATAAGAAAATCACAGAAATTTTTTTTTCCAAATTGTTGTGATGACACGATCATCACGAAATTTCGCATAAAGTTGTCTTTCAGCATCTTCAAACTAGCTGCGAAGTTTTATCAGGATTGAATCAGTATTTCTCGAGTTATACCGAAAAAAACAACGATATCGAGAAGAAAACCTCGAAATTTGACATATTTTTTCCCGATATCTCCAAAACTTATGATCGTACCGTACTGAAATTTGGTACACTGCAGTGAAATATGAAACTCAAAGTGTGAGTGGAATTTTTCTCAGGTATCATAAATGGTTTCCGAAAAAAAAAATTTTTGGAAAAAAATTTTGAAAACATTTTTTTTTCAATTTACTGGCAATATGATCCTGACAAAATTTGGCTAAAAGTTGCGCGTCATTATATTCCACCTAATTGCCAAGTTTGAATCTAATCGCTCAAGTAGTTTGTGAAATAAAAAATAAATAACTTCAAAATTTCAAGTGGCTATAACTCCGAAACTATTCGACCGATTGAGCCCATTAACGAACTTAAGCGCGGCATTCCAATGCGCCCTGAAAGTATCAAGTTGCTAGCTCACTTCGTTCGACAGTTATCGTGTCCACGGCCGGCCGGACAGAATCGATTTTGACCCCGGATTCGTTATCAGTGAGTCCAATCTAGGCGTTTGAGACCATTTTCGGCTCAATCATCGAAAATTACAGACATTTGGACAAAACGATAGCACGCTGTTCCCCCAGAACATGCGCGCAAAAATGTGATTAAGATGCATCCAAATATTAACAGCCTCCGTTTTACATCTTCATTGTGTGAATATAAAATGCATATAAATTGGTTAATAACTTGAATATTTCTTTTTGTTTTCAGCAAGTAGATCTTTTGAAAAAAGTTGTTGAGGTACTAGCGAACGCTTCTTTGCCGATACCGAGGTATTTTTTCCAAGTCCTCCAGTCCACTAGCGTTAAACTGGCCATTTCGCCGCAGCCAAGGGTGATGGGCGAATTCATAAGTGTCCAAGCAGGTTCTCAGTTGGCCGTGAAAGTGGAGGGGGTGATACAACATGGCAGTAGGCCTGGGTTGTTTAGGAAAATAAAGGAAGTTGTAGTGACTGTTACATCTCAATTTCAAAATAACCCAAAAGGGAAAGACAATGAAACTAAGGTGAGCTCCTTGTTTTATTGTTGTTTTTCAATCAGAAGACAGTCAAGAAGGCTTGATCATGGGTAAAGCGTTGGATTCAAAAAGTTTTCTCTGGTTGTTTTTGCATTTGTATGAAACTGAGATGATTAGAGTAGTGGTTCGAGAATTATAATTTTATTTCCTACTAAATTTTTTGACCCAATAGACGACTTCGGCCCAAGTTGCCAACCCACAATTTACTTAGCAAGTTAACTTTCTCTGCGGAACGGGAATTTCAAGACAAATTCGACATGATAAGGTTCGCATTATTTATAAATAACCGTAAAACATGCCTCGGCTCTTCAAACCAGATAATTCCTTCCAAATATAGGTTTTTGTTAAGATCGTCCCCGATTGGCTGAAATTTAAGTTGGGATTCCTGATTTCATGCAAACAGTGTCAATTTTCATAGGATACGTACCGAAAATCAACTCTGTTGTTTCGGTTGCCGGTTTTCCGCTCCGTAAATATGAAATATTCGGATGGTTCCTGGAACAAGCGCGTGAAAAAGGTTATTTACGGAATCTGGTTGATGAAAATGCGGTCGATTTACTGTCACCAGAACGATTTTCTATGGTGAATATCCATAGCATAGAACAATCATGTTTACTTTAGGTTTGTTTTGGTTCCGAGTTCAGAACCACAGACTATTGGTCTATGCTAGAACCGTCCCGAACAGATCTGAACTCGGAACCAAAACAAACCTAAAGTAAACATAGATTGTTCTATGCTATGGATATTTACCATAGAAAATCGTTCTGGTGACAGTAAATCGACCGCATTTTCATCAACCAGATTCCGTAAATAACCTTTTTCACGCGCTTGTTCCAGGAACCATCCGAATATTTCATATTTACGGAGCGGAAAACCGGCAACCGAAACAACAGAGTTGATTTTCGGTACGTATCCTATGAAAATTGACACTGTTTGCATGAAATCAGGAATCCCAACTTAAATTTCAGCCAATCGGGGACGATCTTAACAAAAACCTATATTTGGAAGGTATTATCTGGTTTGAAGAGCCGAGGCATGTTTCACGGTTATTTATAAATAATGCGAACCTTATCATGTCGAATTTGTCCTGAAATTCCCGTTCCCCAGTGAAAGTAAACTTGCTAAGTAAATTGTGGGTTGGCAACTTGGGCCGAAGTCGTCTATTGGGGACAGACAGCACTGACACAGACGCCATAATTCCAAGCTCATAGTTATTAATGGTGATTGTCATTTTGAAATCATTTATGAGAAGGTGGTTCCGTTTTGTTTATTGAGAGTGATTTCCATTATTATATAATGTAGTTATTAATTAGTGCGACTTTTTGTGCTATTTTCGAAGAATTTTGTATACTCCACTCACTTTTATAAACTATCCCGGTTGGCCACGATTCAGGTCTATCAAGTTTTTTTACTTAAAACTGACGCAGGTTGGTTCTCGTGAAATATCGGCAATTTCGAAATAATTCTCCGCGACGTTCCCAAATGCCAATGCCAATTTCTACTTTCAATCTCAACGTAATCATCACGCTTGGAAACTAAAAATGCTGGAGGTAGTTTTGAAGAAGCAGAGACAAAGTATCAGGAAGTGCTATGTAGAATTAAAACCTGCTTTTTCTGATAGTAATCCTGATAATTTGGAATCAATAATTTATCACAAGCTATTCAACATTTTGGACGTATGAGAGTGAAAACCCAGTGTATCGTTCACAAAGATTCCCAAGAACTTTATAAATTCAGTTAGTTCTTTCAAGGTGACACAGGTTTTGTAGTACTACTACTTTTTGATACTGGAGTTTCCCAAGTTGTGCAACAAGGTATTTAAATTGAGAATTTCGAAAAGTAGGGATTTCCATATGTTTGTCTGTTCGTTTAGAAGTTTTACTGCAGGGTTATTCGAGTACTTTAATTTTTTTTTCGAATGAACTATCACAAAGTAACGGACTACTCTATCCATTGTTTTTCGGTAAAATTTCAACACTTGATTCTTGATTTCCGTACGAGAAAATAGCATAACTGAATCTTCCAACCTAACATTTTCAAAATATACATGGTGAAATGTGTATAGATAGATCATTAGGTTCTTTTACACAAATCCCTTTTTTCGTGGGCAGTCTAAAGCTGCAGGAATAAATATTGGTTTGTTCCAAGGTTGAAATCTTTATAGGGGTTTTTCAACAAGAACTTTGTTTTTCAATGTGGTAACACCGGCACCACATGACAGTTTTGACATTTAGTTTTTGACGTATTCGCAGTGTATGCTTTGGCAATTGTTACAATGAATTCAATTTCGCTCGAAAATCGCATTAAAATAATTCAAATCCACTATGAAAATGGTCGTTCTGTTAAAGTTACATTTCGTAAAATTCGTGATATTTTCGGACAACATAAACGTCCTTCTGAACAACCGAATTTTTGCCTATTATTGATGACATGGATGTCACTGAAATGTGGTTTCAACAAGACGGTGCCACATGTCACACAGCCAATGAAACGATCAATTTATTGCAAACCAAATTTCCCGATCGCATAATTTCGCGAAATTCAGCTGTTAAGTGGCCGGCCAGATCGTGTGATTTAACACCACTGGATTATTTTTTGTGGGGCTATGTTAAAGACAGAGCTCATACGGAGCCAATCGAATCAATTGCAGCCTTAAAACTCAAAATCCGTGATGTCATTAACGAAATAGACCCTCCATCTTGCCAAAAAGTGATTAAAAGTTTTGATGAAAGAATCAACGTCTGTCAGCGTGGTCGTGGTAGACATTTGTCAGATATCATTTTTCATTCATAATTGCCGAACTTTTGTCTTTGTAATACAATAAAAATGTTATTCATTTTCCACTAAATTCTTCGTTTTATTTTGTTTTAAAAAACAAAGTTCTTGTTGAAACACCCTTTATTTTCTCTTATTTGACAACTAGAAAAAAAACCTCGGATTTTTTAGCTCACAACTCGAAATTTTTTCCTCAAACTCGTTCAGTTCAATAAGAATGGTTGAATATGTCATAATTAATAAATTTGAACATATGCTATCATCTTGAGTAACAAATCATCAGACAATAAAGCGAAACTTTGCAGAATTATTTTCTTGCAAAACTTTCGTATTTCAAAAACTTTTACCGAATTCACTTTTGTGTCTGATGAAAGAGTCAGATTTAAACTCTGAAATGTGACAATTCCCATTGTTGATCGTGATTTTTCACATTATTCCAATATTGTTCATTAGGCAACATATTTTGAAGAAACCGAAGATCAAAGATTTAATCTTTGGAAGAAACTGTCCTTGACAAATAGTTTGAATCCACCAATCTGCCTGGGTGATTGGTATAAATAATAATTTTATTCGATTTTCAGTAGTTCTTATTAGGATATCAAGAGCGAAAATCTGCGGCATTAATATTATGGCAATCGTTGAACGATAATTAGGAAATCCGCTAAAAATACACCAACATGAACTTGCCTTTTGTGTCTAGCATTTAGGGGCTAGTTGTGTTGAAAATAATACGTTGTATATTTTGGGGGTTTCCAAATTATCATCATATTTTCCTCTTCAAGCATTGCCAACTGCCCTCAGTGGTGACATCTACCATCTAACACTGTACTTATTGTTAGATACTAGTAGTTCGTTTTTTCTTGAATTAATTCATCGTATTATTCCATTAGAACTTGGAAACAAGCCTAGTGCTTACCCAAACTGTGAGCCCACACAAAGATTTCTTCACTGCGCAATTTTTGCTTGCTTTTCCAAGGGGAGGTCAGTACGTTTTAGTAGTAGATGCATCTGTGATAGACGAACAAAGTAACACTTGGAAGACTGGCCCTAGGTCCACTTTAACGGTGAAAATACCAGAAGAGCCTAAAACTGCTCCTATAACCATTCCAGGAATGCAGAGCAATGCTAATGTGTAAGTTTTTCGTTTTTCAATTTATAGCCTACAAAGACATATTTGAAGAAGGTATGAGCACAGATCAACCAGATAAACCACTCGCGTCATTTACTTAGGAAATCTATGTCAACGCAGATATGACCCTGAATCGAGCTAATCAGAATTTTAGTAGGCGTTTGGGGTGCTTTGGGGTGCCAATCAGATTGCAGGAATAGGATTACGTCACTCTCGCCGTTTTCGGACTCGCTTGAAGAGGTTATAAACATGTAAACAAACTGAAATTAATTTTTCATCCTATTAATTGATGAATAATTTCGTATCTGTTCCATTTAAGAATATAATCCAAACAGTTTTTTACAACCAAATCAATTGTTTAGTCATCTTTGAGGTTCTATTTTATGATGACAGTCCTCATTAAATGTTTTAATTATACAACAAGAAATGGAATCGAACTTAGGTGGACTCATTCATAATGTTCATTTCATATAATATAAAGGAATTGCAACTGAAGTAAAAGCATTACAACCTCCATTATTCAATTAAAACGATGGGATGTCTAATAAAATTGTATATGATTGCACAAACACTAGGATTGGAATCGAACAAAGTTGGTCTATTCATAATTGGATTTTATATTGAAATGAATCTCATTTGATGTGAAACTACAAAGATTCTCTGATTAAGGTAAACGGGTTTTCCACAACATTTTTCCAAAATTTTCATTTACTCCAACAGAATTCTTCTACAGGAGTTTGAGGTGTGACAAAACACTCGCTTTGGTGTTGGAAATTTGCTTTTCAAATGGTTTCATCGAAAAATCTCAGTCTGATTTTGAGATTCCTGAATCCCAACAAATCCGTTTTTACATTTCGATTTTAGATATTCCAAAATCAAGTTTTCAATTTGACAGCTGTTTCGAGGAAGAAAAAAGTGTGGTTATGTCTGTTATATTTCTCAAGGTCGGAGAGACGCGATTCCCGCAAACGATGAAGTGATTTGTCTTGTTGGTCTGTGGTATGAGCTATGTTTCTGTCACAATAACAGCTAGAAGTAATTTCAAATTCCCATATTCATGGGAACACTTCAGGATTCCAAATGTGTTTCATAAAGTACGCTCAGCTATTCATGCCTGATTTTTTCCAGGATTTTGATGCCAGAGGACAACCACTTCATTCGTGGCCAGAAGAAAATGTGAATTTGGGGAATTCGTCAATTCATTGTATGCTGAGATATTAGACTAATATCATGTAAAAAAAATTATTTCAATCTTTTGAATTTTGAGGTGGAAGTAATTAACTCATTTGTAAATAAACAGATTTCAAACACTCAATTTCCTTAGTCATATTTTATTAACTGGTATCGTACCACCTTTGTTTAAGACAAAACGCAGACCCTTTAACAATGGTAGGACAGACCAACTGAACTGTGCGGGCACCAAATATCGTATTCAATTTCAGTTCATTTTTGAACTTATATGAGCCTGTATTTTGATCCATTACATTTTGTTGAATCCACAATCTGAAAAAATAAATTCTGCGCCATCTTCCAGAATATCACTGAACTTGTTCATAATTTATACAGAAAGACGTAGAAGGCATCTGTATAAATGCAGAAATACTCTTTGTCTTGTATCCATCATTCTCTGAATAAACCATGGAAGTAGGAAAACACCCTAAACAAGAATAAACTAAGACAACAGCAATCCAAACGAGAGTAAAGATTACTGTCATGAAGGTATATAATCTAAATCTGTGCCATGTTGAGGTATATGAGCGAACTCGGGCCAGTAATTCATACAGGAAAATAATAATGGCAGCTTATAACAATGAACTCTATATTATATACTAGTAGTAATATAGAGTTCTATGGCTTATAAATAGGCTGCCATTTACAGATTCCTGTATTAAAATACAGGAATCTATATGGTTTTCTCATCTGTCTATGATCCTCTGAAAAAACTCAGCCTACAGTAATCTATTCGAGAATCGAGAGCATAGGTCACTGTACCAAAAATATAAAATCTGCGTCATCTTTCGAAATATTTCCAAACTAACCCAGCAATTCATACAGGAAAATATAGATGACAGCTGTATATATATACAGAAACCTGTGGTTCAGTGCAAAATGGTGAGCTACTTTTCTGGTCACTAACCTCAATTCGAAATCTATGTTTTTATTTAACAAAGTTGAAATTATACTTTTGAATAAAGAACAACTCTTCTTCATTCAGAGAATTAAACAAGGAGTATTGAAATGTCGGAATACGATAAAGTGAGAACAGGAAAACTGAAATTGAAAGGCGAAAGTGATAAGTACGTACTTTTTCATTGAATAAAATCTTTATAATACAATTTTTCTTGCAACTGTTTTATTAAATAGATGATAGAAACTTGGATTGTTTTTTAAAGGCCTAAAAAAAGGAAAAGGAAGGAGAAAAAAGTATCAAACGCCCCTGTGGTAGATAAGGACGCTTTAAGCCATGGAAATTGGTGGAGAACAACAAAAGTTGATGAAATAACTGGATCAGTAGCTATAGAATTTGGATCAAGGACTTATGTTAAAGCTCTAGACAACGGATTATTCACATTAGGAGCTCCTCATAACGAAGGAGAAGGTCCATCTCCTGAGGAAATCTTAACTGCCGTAACAATAAGCGAGAAAAAAGTAGCGTTCAAGTCCGGATATAACAAGTATTTGAGAGTGGAGAAAGATGGTTCAGTTACTGGAAGATCAGATGCTATTGGTGCCATGGAACAGTGGGAGCCAGTTTTTCAGGTAAGTTTGTTCAAATCGCCAATGGAATCTCCCAATGTGTTGGAATTGACAATACCCTAATGAATTTATTTTCAATGGAAAGTGCATTTTCAATCCAACCCACCTTTTTTCAGGAAGGCAAATTGGCCTTACAAGGGTACAATGATTGTTTTCTTGGCGTTGATCCTGATGATGATGCGATAATTGCTAGAATAAAAAAGGCGGGGCCAGAAGAAATGGTTACTATTAGATCGCACTCGGTTAAGGAAGTAAATCCGTTAAAGGATGTGCCTACAGAAGAGCAAGGTGATATCAGGCAGATAGAAGTGAATTATGTGTAAGTTTTTCTCACAATAAACTCGGTAACAAACCTTAAAACTTCAAAAATCAATGACATAATAGGTCCTTTCGTTTGCATAGAAAGTGCTACACTTTCTATGCGAACGCAATTCTTCATATGATTATTGATACAAATGTCGGTTGTTCCAATAGACGACTTCGGCCCAAGTTGCCAACCCACAATTTACTTAGCAAGTTTACTTTCACTGGGGAACGGGAATTTCAGGACAAATTCGACATGATAAGGTTCGCATTATTTATAAATAACCGTAAAACATGCCTCGGCTCTTCAAACCAGATAATTCCTTCCAAATATAGGTTTTTGTTAAGATCGCCCCGATTGGCTGAAATTTAAGTTGGGATTCCTGATTTCATGCAAACAGTGTCAATTTTCATAGGATACGTTCCGAAAATCAACTCTGTTGTTTCGGTTGCCGATTTTCCGCTCCGTAAATATGAAATATTCGGATGGTTCCTGGAACAAGCGCGTGAAAAAGGTTATTTACGGAATCTGGTTGATGAAAATGCGGTCGATTTACTGTCACCAGAACGATTTTCTATGGTTAATAACTAGAACCGTCCCAAACATATCTGAACTCGGAACCAAAACAAACCTAAAGTAAACATAGATTGTTCTATGCTATGGATATTTACCATAGAATATCGTTCTGGTGACAGTGAATCGACCGCATTATCATCAACCAGATTCCGTAAATAACCTTTTTCACGCGCTTGTTCCAGGAACCATCCGAATATTTCATATTTACGGAGCGGAAAATCGGCAACCGTAACAACAGAGTTGATTTTCGGAACGTATCCTATGAAAATTGACACTGTTTGCATGAAATCAGGAATCCCAACTTAAATTTCAGCCAATCGGGGACGATCTTAACAAAAACCTATATTTGGAAGGAATTATCTGGTTTGAAGAGCCGAGGCATGTTTTACGGTTATTTATAAATAATACGAACCTTATCATGTCGAATTTGTCCTGAAATTCCCGTTCCCCAGTGAAAGTAAACTTGCTAAGTAAATTGTGGGTTGGCAACTTGGGCCGAAGTCGTCTATTGAGGTTGAATATCAAAAAACATGATGGTATATATCAAAATCAACGCGTATATACATGCTGTTTCTCAATTATTGGTTTACATATTATCAGGTGATGTAGGTCATCATGACCTGATTGTCCACTTCAATTTCTAAAAAATCATCAGCTGCAATATTTGCACCCTCTCAGCGTGAACTGCAAATAACCAAAAAAATTATGATACAAAAAAAAATACTCCAAGTGTTCAGACTCTTTTAATTCAACCAGATACAAGAATATATTTCTTTTCAGGAAAAAGTTCCAAAAATTCCAAGATAAACGCCTAAGGATCAGCAAGGAGGACACAAAAGAACTGGAAAAGGCTAAGCAGGAAGGTGCATTCCATGAAACATTGTTGGACAGGAGGAGTAAAATGAAAGCAGATAGATATTGTAAATAAGATAACTTATGTTTTAATCTAATTGTAAAATGAATATACAAAAAACTGTACAAAATATTGATATTGGAATTTCACTGGTTTATTGATATTGTAATTTTATTCAGAAAAATAATAAAGTTTTCCACAATATACTTGATGCGAGTTTTAGTTCGATTACTAAAATACATTATAATATTGTCTTTAATTTGGTGAACAAATTATGAAAATCAGAAAAAAATCTTCAGATTTAATGAGAAATGGAGCCATTCAACTTCCTGATTGATCGAAGCGGTGTATAGTGCTAAAATGATCAAAAAACTGGTAAAACTCAACACAAACTTAAACCGAGTTTCTGAAATGTATACAGAGTGTAACAGCCAAATGGAATAAATTCGATAACGAATAAATGAGGGCCTGTTGGGAAAAACGCTCGGACACGTCGATTTGTAATTTTAAATGCACATAGTTTTCAAGATATTAAAGTTATATAGGGTGTTCCATGCGACCGTGGCCAATACCAACTTTCTTATTTCAAATGTAACCCCCTGTATATTATTTATTTTTTGGATTCTTTAGAACATTCTAGACATAATTCATGTACAATGTCCTATACCTATCTTCAACTTTTTCGGAAATATTGAGTGTTTTCAGATTTTTTACAAAAATTAACATTTTAAATGAAAATTATTTTATTCGATACATTACACTCAATACTTATTTCCCATTTATCTCTTGATATGAAGAAAGTAAGCAATAACCATTACTGAGAAGAAATAAAAAAAAACAAAAACAGAGTTGTTTATTCTCAAGACGTTCGCGGCGAGCATTTTGAACATTTCCTACATTGACATAAATGTTTTTTTTGTTTTTTTTTTTAATAATTAAGAAATAATCAGTATTACTTATTAGGTTTTAAGTGTAATGTACCGGATTTGTGAAATAAAATAATTTTTATTTAAAACGTTGATTTTTGCACTAAATCTGAAAACACTTAAAATTTCCGAAATAGTTAAAGATAGGTATAGGACTTTGTGCATGAATTGTGTCAAGAATTCTCTGAAGAATCAAAAAAATAAATAATATACAGGGGGTTATATTTGAAATAAGAAAGTTGGTATTGGCCACGGTCGCATTGGACACCCTATATAATATTATTTTCTTGAAAACTATGCGCATTTAAAATTATAAATCGACGTGTCCGAGCGTTTTTCCCAACACGCCCCCATTTATTCGTTATCGAATTTATTCCATTTGGCTGTTACACTCTGTATGTTGAAAAATCTGCCTGTAGGTATCACTTTTAAACAGTTTGATCTCTCAAGCACAAATTGGAAGTCTTCACGATTGACTAACAGAAGATAAATATCAATTTAAATAGCTACAAACAGTTTTTACATAAAAGTTTACCGATTTTTTTTCATACCGTATACATCGTGGTATAGTGTTCAATCGTTTACCCTTTACTATACTAGAACAGCCTTGAAACTGTAATGGACAACTTCATGGTCCCATATAAAACAGAAGAAGACATTTTTTGTATGTCGCTGGAACAATGAAATTGAAGAATTTTCACTATTGAAAAAGTTGCTTGATAACGTGATGGCAAGTCTGAAACTAGAATGAAGAAGAACCAAACAGGGAATTTCAAAAGAAAGTTTAAACATAACATAAATTTCTTTTCGAACTCAATTGAAGCTATTATTTCAAAGATATTATTTTTTTCAATCCTTTCCTCTACTTTTTCATACGAAAATCCAAGATATTCAAACTCTGATTCTTTAACCGATTGATTATGAATAGACGACTTCGGCCCAAGTTGCCAACCCACAATTTACTTAGCAAGTTTACTTTCACTGGGGAACGGGAATTTCAGGACAAATTCGACATGATAAGGTTCGCATTATTTATAAATAACCGTAAAACATGCCTCGGCTCTTAAAACCAGATAATTCCTTCCAAATATAGGTTTTTGTTAAGATCGTCACCGATTGGCTGAAATTTAAGTTGGGATTCCTGATTTCATGCAAACAGTGTCAATTTTCATAGGATACGTTCCGAAAATCAACTCTGTTGTTTCGTTTGCCGATTTTCCGTTTCGTAAATATGAAATATTCGGATGGTTCCTGGAACAAGCGCGTGAAAAAAGTTATTTACGGAATCTGGTTGATGAAAATGCGGTCGATTTACTGTCACCAGAACGATTTTCTATGGTAAATATCCATAGCATTGAACAATCTAGTTTACTTTAGGTTTGTTTTGGTTCCGAGTTCAGATTTGTTCGGGACGGTTCTAGCATAGACCAATAGTCTGTGGTTCTGAACTCGGAACCAAAACAATCCTAAAGTAAACATGATTGTTCTATGCTATGGATATTTACCATAGAAAATCGTTCTGGTGATAGTAAATCGACCGCATTTTCATCAACCAGATTCCGTAAATAACTCTTTTCACGCGCTTGTTCCAGGAACCATCCGAATATTTCATATTTACGGAACGGAAAATCGGCAACCGAAACAACAGAGTTGATTTTCGCAACGTATCCTATGAAAATTGACACTGTTTGCATGAAATCAGGAATCCCAACTTAAATTGCAGCCAATCGGTGACGATCTTAACAAAAACCTATATTTGGAAGGAATTATCTGGTTTGAAGAGCCGAGGCATCTTTTACGGTTATTTATAAATAATGCGAACCTTATCATGTCGAATTATTCCTGAAATTCCCGTTCCCCAGTGAAAGTAAACTTGCTAAGTAAATTGTGGGTTGGCAACTTGGGCCGAAGTCGTCTATTGGAACACCATAATTTACACATTTACTCTTTCTTCCACAAAACTACAAAAAATTCCCAAAATATATTTATCACATTTAAAGAAATCTTTTTGATCATATTTCGAAAAAAAATTATTTCACACAAAATGAGGGCTATTAAATAGTTGTTCAAACAAAAATGTCACCAAATGATTCTTCAAAACAATATGTTCCAAAGAAAAAACTGAATCTTATATATTAAATTATAAAAATTCAGAAAAACAAATAAACAGGTTGCATTCAGTTCCGTTAGTGTAGTTTCAGGAAATTGAATGTTTTTAATATAAGATTCTGTACTCCTAGCTTAAATCCGAAATCACTTGTTACTTGAAAGACCGACGAAGTGTGGATTCAAATTTAATGATGTAAACTAGTTTTTAGCATAATCTTGACCTCAACTTTTAGTCGTCTTCGATCTATATTCCCTTAACCATTCCACAAATTCGTCTAACATTACTGGCCCTGAAAATAAAGAAATATGTACCGGAAACAGCTTCAACAAAGGGAAAAATGAGGTAAAATAATAGTCCTCTGAAAATGCTTTTCTGAAGAAATAACAATTCGGTAGGACGAATTTTCTACACATTTTGGTGGAAATCATTTCTATCTTTCACGTTCCCTTTGCATTTTTCATTTTCTCTTCCAGCTAATTCCACTTAAAAAAATGCAAAGTAAAAAGCCCTTTACATTTTGTCGAAGACAAAAAGTTTAAAATGATTCAGTAGAACAGATTTCTATCTGTCTTAAGAAGTCTGCTTTTTTTTTCCAGATATTCTTGTGCAACTAATTTTAAGTGAAAAATGTGAAGTGAAAAGTACTTCAACTACTTTGCATTTTGAGAAATTCAAGAACTGATGGTTATCACAACATTCCTCTCCACCTTTTAGTCACATTTCCATCTTTTTTAAGAACCTCCTTCTCTTCACATTTTTCATTTTGCCTTCTTGCACCTAATTTAAAGCGAAAAATTCGAAGTGAAATGTGTTTTAATGACTTTGAATTTTGTCAAACACAAAAACTGAGAAGTAATTCAGTTTCACAACATTACTCTCCTCTTTCTAGTTAAAGAGATTTCCATCTCTTTTAGGTAGTGCCTTTCACATTACATTTTTTATTCCCAAATGTTCTCGTGCAACTAATTTGAAGTGAAAAATTCAAAGTAAAAAGTACCCAAAGTACTTTGCATTTTCTTAATTCAAAAACTGACGATTAATTCACTAACTCAACATTCCTCCCCACATTTTAATCCATTCCAACTTTTTTGAGTAAAAATCTTCTTGTGCACATAATTTTGAGTGAAGAATGCTCATAATTATACGAAGGCATTATTTACTTAAAATTAGTTGCACAAGAAGTTTGGCAATGAAAATGTTAAGTGAAAGGCACTCAAAAAAAAACATGGAAATCTGACTTTAATGCAAAGAGGAATGTTGTGGTACTAAGGTAATACTCATTTTTTGAGTTCGAGAAAATGCAAAGTTCTTAAAGTACTTTTTACTTGGAATTTTATCCAACTCAAAAGCAGATAGTAACTCAGTATCATAACATTCCTCTCCATATTTTAGTCAAACAGATTTTAAAAGTGCCTTCCACTTTACATTTTTATTTTCAAACTTCTCTTGCAACTAATATTAAGTGTAGAATGCAAAGTAAAAAAAAACTTCAACTAGTAGGCATTCTTCATTTAAAAATAATTGCACTAGAAGTTTTGCAATAAAAATGACCCTTTTTGAAAAAAATGTTGGAGGAATATTGTGATAGTGAATTAATCCTCAGTTTTTGAGTTTGAGAAAATGCAAAGAACTTGGATTTCTTTTTACTTTGCATTTTTTACTTTGAGTTAGCTGCACTGGAATATTTGGAAATAAAACAGATCGCCATCTTTCTTACAAATTGCCCTTTTCAACTCATATTTTGCAAAATAGTTTGGTGTAATATATACAGGGTGAGTCTTGACCTTGCAGAATATTTTAACAGATGATTCCTGAAGCCAAAAAAAACACTTTTTTTCCTTAGCATTTTTTTCGATTAGGTTTGGTTCGTAAGATACAGACTGTTGAAAATCCATAAAAAAATTTAATTTTCGATTGTATCTCGCGAACGATCTCATCGAATGAGATAATTTTTGGATTATAGTTTTTTATTGGTATGATGAATGTTCCTGGATAACAAAATTTCATCCACATCCTCCACTTTCTTGAATATGACCATAACATTTCATAAAAATACCAGAAATTCAAAGAATCCAAATTTTAAAAATAATTTGAATGCTCTTCAACGAATTTTTGACCATTTTGGAAAGTAAAAGTATCCTTCATTTTTTTTCGTATGATGCGCCGTTTTCGAGTAATCTGAAATTCAAAAATAAAAAATATCTATGAAATTCCGAGAATTGGGTACTTTGGCTGAATGCAACTCTGTTCAAAAAATTCACAGAATTCAATTTTTCCGCGTTGCCACGTCTAAAAGTTGGGAATGGAATCCTACCATTTTTTTATTTGGAATGATTCGTAAGCGGAGTAGCCGACATTGGCCAATTCACAATGGACGTAACCGTAAGAATCCCGCAACTCGTGCGTTGAAGAGGAAACTACAAAATTCATAAGTACCGAAATCTTCACAATAGGTTCAACTTTGCTTTTGACTTCCATAAGTCGAATGCAGTTCTATTCTTATTCCTTATGATTTCTGTTGTTTAATTCTTACATTTTGATTAACTTCTCACTTTTCCATTATAATGGGGATTCTTACTGGTTTGAATGCAATCTTTCTGCTGACCCAAATTTCTTGAAATTATGTACAGAACTTGATAGTATTTATTTTGAGGTATTCTTCAAATGCGCTTTCATAACATAACAACCCATGGTGGAAGAAAACCACCATATATACCAGTGTATATATAGAATTAACATATTGTGTGTTGTTTGATTTCGAAGAGTTCTTTCTTTCTGTTCGTCAATTTGGCAACGTTCGTACGTTCATAGATAAATTAGGTACATCTGTTTTATTTATTTATGAAAATGAAAGTTTGAATGGGTTTGTCTGCATCTGATAATTCTTGGCGGAAATGAAATAAACAAAGAAAATTAATGATTACAAATTGAAGATGAATCTCAAAGCTAATATGAGTGATAGCTAGATGATTTCCTCATTATCGAAAATGAAACCAAGAAAAGAATATTCAACTTTTATCGCCCACGAAATTTGGAATACCTAACTTGTTTATTGCACTATAAATACAACTTTTTTCACCAACTGGAATGTAAAAAGGAAGTTGACGCTTGTTTTCATAACAGAGTTGCTTATTCCGAAGATTTGAATGGTATATCTAAGGCTTGGAAAAACTTCAGTGTTCAGGTTTCCAGGGGCGGCTAGCCTATTATGAAAATTTATAATGCCTATATCTTTTTATCTAGGCCGAATCGGAAAAAATGGTAGAGGACAAATGTGTTTCTTTCAGCTTCAAGAATATTCTGTTAAAATATTCTGGAAGGTCAAAGACTCACCCTGTATATAAGCAGTCCAGCATGCAGTTCTTCTAGCATAGAAAAGAATACTTACATGCCCCATCCACGTCGTAATTTGATAAATCAATAGAGATGGTTTTCGAGAATTCGAGAATATTACACCACTGATCTTTGTTGATTACTTTGTACTTGGATTGATCAAGGAACTGACTGAAGTGGACATACAGCGACCATGTCCTACCTAACAACAACTGCAGCATTGCTTTTGCCGTATCCAAATCCATACTTCTTTGGTCTTTATCCTGTAAATGTTAAAAATTGCCCCTATATTCCTTTGCGACCTAACCTAACTTCCTATGCAATATTTGCTCTTGAAGCATCTTAAATGGACACAAAAATCAACATAACTAATCTTGAGAGCTGCTCTCACATCTGGTAAACCCGCAAGATTTCCCGTCGCCGAGATATTAAAAAGATTTTCACATCATTGTACGCAGTGTGATTTTCTGAATAACAAATGTGAAATCGAACATAGGCGGTCTCCCTTAATTTGGAGGATATGAGCCCCCAAAGTTCCAAAATGGGTCGTTTTCAGGTCCCTTTTTCCACCATAAAAACGATCTCCCACTTCATCTGTATAGTTCACAAACCACCTTTGAACCTTAAACCAACAATAAGCAACACTTTTTTTCAAGAATAATCAATATTTAATGAAAAAAACAATGAAATTACTGGACAACCACTTAACCTCTATTCCTTCTAATTTCAACCCAGACTAAAAGTGAAGTTTGGCAATGGCGCGAATTTCATCGGTCGGAATCGTGCCATCGTGCGTATTCGTGAATGAGATTATTGCTGGCGAGAAAAATGAAATATGTTCTTAGTTCTTACTGTTTACTGCGATACTCTAAATCTTCCAATAGGAGAATTCGTTTCTAATGAAATCTACAAGGTTGAAACACATAGTAATGGAATGAGAATACAGCCTGATATATATTTCAACGTACATTTTTTCATATGTGATAGGTCGCGCCCTTCCCAGATTTCCAATGAAATCGAGGTTATTATATAACGCATTTTATTGGAATACCCTGAATCACATTCTAAACTGGGACCATCTCGAAGACACAACAAAAAACGAAGTAGATAACAACCTCCCAATTTTGAAGGGGATAGAAAGAAAGTTCAAACGAAAATATTGAAACCTTAAACAAATATTCTCAATAATTTTTTCATTTGATGTTAAAGTAACCACCTCTTCTTCAGTGACAGAAGCATTTTCCTTACAATCATATCCTTCAACTGTATATCATTTCATATTTCCCGCCAGCAACTACTCTTCGGTCATAATACGTTGACCAGCGATGAAAAGACGCTGTTGCCAAGCTCCGCTTTAACATTGAGAAGTATTTCGTAGAAATATAGGTTAAGTTGTTGACTAATATTTTCACTTTTCTTCCTTTAAATAAGGAATATTTCTGAAAGAAAGTGTCTCTATTGGTTGGTTGAAGGTTCAAAGATGATTTATGAACTAGATTTGAGAAGTGAGAGATAATTTTTATGGCAGAAAAAAGAATCTGAAAATGCAACAATTGGGAACTTTGGGGGCCCATATCTTTCAAACAAAGAGAGACCGCCTATGTTGGCCTTCATATTTTTTGTTCAGGAACTCACACTGCATACAATGATGTAAATATCTTACTTATGGCTTCGCGACGGGAAATCTTGCGGGTTTACCTCACACCTAAACTCAAACTATGTATTCTAAGTATCGGTTGAATATAAATTTCGAAATATTTTTGCCGTAACTTACCCTTGCGAAGTCGTAAGCATATCTGTAGATTGCTTTGAACGTGTTCGGGTCGTTCAATAACGATCTTAAAAAATCGAACTTAGACTGGAGTCTTTGTATCGAATCACAATGAAGATCACTGAGACCTTTCAACCATTCTTCTTTGGAGAAAAAACCCATGCGTCTGGCCTGCATTTTGTATGCGATAACTAAAATTGGGATAAAATTGAAGGAATTAATGTGAAAAGTTGCTTTTTAAAAGGGATATACTCACTTAACATCAGAACATTTTCAGGTTCTACTCCGATGTCTTCGCAGAATCGTTCTATCCCATCGGGGCCGATGCAATCAGGTTCATTCGCTGTAGTATACTCCCTAAACCATGCTAATGATTTTTTACTATTAAAGCTCTGTGTTTCGTCCACTTTGGAGGATCTGCGCGAACTGGAACAAAGGATGAATCATGTTGTATCGTATTGTTCGTTTAATTTCATCATGAACAATGTTATCTTTGAACCTTTTATTTTATCAATACGTGCTGTTTTTGAAAGTGAGTTTTTTATCAATCATTAAAAGTTTGGGATGATATGTTTGATTTCATACATGTGTTCCTAAATAAGAGTCGCACCGGAAAACTGTACATTCCTCATGAAAGATATCCATTACAAGATTTTTACATCAACTTCAGTCGCTTATCGATATTGGAATTTCACTGGTTTATTGATATTGTAATTTTATCTCAAAGAAAAATAATAAAGTTTTCCACAATACACTTGATGCGAGTTTTAGTTCGATTACTAAAATACATTATAATATTGTCTTTAATTTGGTGAACAAATTATGAAAATCAGAAAAAAATCTTCAGATTTAATGAGAAATGGAGCCATTCAACTTCCTGATTGATCGAAGCGGTGTATAGAGTGCTAAAATTATCAAAAAACTGGTAAAACTCAACACAAACTTAAACCGAGTTTCTGAACTGTATATGTTGAAAAATCTGCCTGTAGGTATCACTTTTAAACAGTTTGATCTCTTAAGCACAAATTGGAAGTCTTCACGATTGACTAACAGAAGATAAATATCAATTCAAATAGCTACAAACAGTTTTTACATAAAAGTTTACCGATTTTTTTTCATACCGTATACATCGTGGTAGAAGTGTTCAATCGTTTACCCTTTACTATACTAGAACAGCCTTGAAACTGTAATGGACAACTTCATGGTCCCATAAAAAACAGAAGAAGACATTTTTTGTATGTCGCTGGAATAATGAAATTGAAGAATTTGCACTATTGAAAAATTGCTTGATAATGTGATGGCAAGTCTGAAACTAGAATGAAGAAGAACCAAACAGGGAATTTCAAAAGAACGATTAAACATAACATAAATTTCTTTTCGAACTCAATTGAAGCTATTATTTCAAAGATATTATTTTTTTCAATCCTTTCCTCTACTTTTTCATACGAAAATCCAAGATATTCAAACTCTGATTCTTTAACAGATTGATTATGAATTGGAACACCATAATTTACACATTTACTCTTTCTTCCACAAAACTACAAAAATTCCCAAAATATATTTATCACATTTAAAGAAATCTTTTTAATCATATTTCGAAAAAAAATTATTTCACACAAAATTAAATTAAAAGTTTGGGATGATATGTTTGATTTTATATATGTGTTCCTAAATAAGAGTCGCACCGGAAAACTGTACATTCCTCATGAAAGATATCCATTACAAGATTTTTACATCAACTTCAGTCGCTTAAGCGATAAATTAAGATTTTAATTCTTTTAACTGTAGAGTCGTCCTCATGAAAGAAGATCTCCACTTTTCTCTCCAGGCTTTCGCTTTTGAAAAACAAAGTGTTTTTCTATTATATGCTTTTCATTGAATTAAGAAAGATTTCGAAACGTTTATCGAAACTGTTGTTCTTGTTCAAGAAAAGAAATAGATACTACACGTGGTAATGAGTATAGAAAAGCTCAGTCCTATGGTTCACACTCATTTAGGAACACCCTGTTTATGTACTTAATTTGTCTAAACGTAAGTCTGCACTTAAAACTCAACTTAGAGGATATTTACGTTTTCTGCAATTTGTAACAAAATGAACGTTTTTTCGAAAAAATTTAAACAGATAAAAAGTTTCGAAATTGAATATTTATTTCCATATTTTAATTTGATTGAATATTTCCCTGAACATTAAGGGTTTAAAAGTTAGTGCGAAACGTCTTTCGAAAAAGAGTCCTATTTCTGCCAAATTTCGTGCCGATTCAATCATGGGTTTCCGAGAAAAATATAGAACTCGAAGAAAATGACCCGACGTTCAACAAAAATTTTCGGACTATTTCTGGATCACCCTGTATATTCTCACATCAAGTTATCAATTTCAAGCGTGAGAATCAGCATGAGGAAAAAAATGAAAATTAACAGCACTAATAAAACGTTTAGAAGGACTAGATTCAACAAAATCTCATTTTGTAAAATTTTTTTTCAAAGATCTCGAAAAAGTCCGAGAAAAAAATGTAATTTACCTTCAGTGAAACAAATAATCTAAATTTGTTTTATTGTGTTATAAAACTCGATAACTTCGTCAAATTTTCGATGAGATTACTAGACAAAATAATCTAATTATACATCAACTGGTCAACTCAACTAAAAATATCATTCTGGCCCAAGACAGAGGTAGACATTTTTGGCGGCAGTTTTTACTCCCGCGAACAGGTTGCTTGAAGCCATTTTTATGAGATGCAGGTTCGTAATGAATGAAATTCGATTGATAAATTTGGAGTTGAATGTATATTCCATTCACTTTTATAAACTATCCCGGTTGGCGATGATTTAGGTCTATCAAGTTTCTTTAGTTAAAACTGAGGCAGGTTGGCACTCGTGAAATATCGGCAATGTCAAAATGATTCTCAGAGACGTTGCCAAATGCCAATTTCTACTCTCAATCTCAACATAATAATCATCTCGCTCGGAAACTAAAAATGCCGAAGGCAGTTTTGAAGAAGCAGAGACAAAGTATCAGGAAGTGCTATGTAGAATTGAAATCTGATTTTTCTGATGGTATCCCTGATAATTTAGAATCAATAATTTATCACAAGATATCCAACATTTTCATGCTAGAGTATTTAAAGTTGTGCAAAAAGGTATTTAAATGTCTTCTGTAGGCAAATTTCCTGAGAATTTCGAAAAGTGGGGAATTCCATAGGTCCGTCTGTTCGTTTGGAAGTTTTACTGCAGAGTCATTCGAGTACTTTTATTTTTTTTCGAATGAACGATCACAAAGTAACGGACTACACTATTTATTATTTTTCAGTAAAATTTCAACACTCATTTCTTGATTTCCGTACAAGAAAATAGAATAACTGAATCTTCCAACCATGTTTATATATGTGAAATATTTCCAGTAATCATAGAGAAAAAAGTTTCTTCAGCATTCACCAACTTTTTGGAATTATTAAATTCACATAATATTTTCCCGAATTCATTATTTCACCGAAGTAATTTCAAATTTTGGAAAATACGTAATTACTACAACCTCTTTGTAGAGAAGTCGTGTATCAATCGAAAAGTGTTCATTTTTCAAATTATAATTCCAAATGTGTTGTTGCAGATCTCTTTTCAAAATGAAGTCTTCAGTCAGTGTCTTTTTGGGTGCACCAATAGAATGAAATTCTTTGTCGTCTCTTTCACTTGAAATCTTTCTTTTTGTGGTGATGTGCAGCTAAAAATAACTATCTATTCATATAAAATATAATTCCTCGGTTTTCACTCGCATACGTCGAAAATGTTGGATATCTTGTGATAAATTATTGATTCCAAATTATCAAGGTTACCATCAGAATAAACAGATGTCAATTCTACATAGCACTTCTTGATACTTTGTCTCTGCTTCTTCAAAACTACTTTCGGCATTTTTAGTTTCCAAGCATGATGATTATGAGAAATTGGCATTGGCATTTAGCAACGTCTCTGAGAATTATTTTGACATTGACAATATTTCACGAAAGCAAATTTGCGTCAGTTTTAAGTAAAAAAACTTGATAGACCTAAATCATGGCCAACCAGGATAGTTTATTAAAGTCAATTGACTATACATCTTAAATGCCTGAATTCAAAATAAGATAAACTGACATAATGGTTGAACTCAAAAACTTAGGGAAAAAGTTACACAAAAAAATATATTATTAATATAATACTAGACACGGTGTTTGATCTTCTATCAATCAATTTAGAATAATCAATAGCATCTATTTTGTCAAAATCTCACATGTGGTCGTAGCAACTCTTGAGTCAAAGGAACGATATTGAAATGAAACAACTGACAAGCTTGTCAAGAGCTTGTCCATAGAACAATTTTTCCATGAATTTTACCCTTTTTTCTTCAAATTTCTTTATTACTTCAAGGATTAGATGACTGTAAGAGGTAATCATTTAATAATTATTTGATAGATATTTGCCATTTAAGTACATCCTACAACTTTTGATTTTTCAAGAAAATATATAATAATAAAGCAAACCAAACAAAGTCAACTTAAAATTCATCGGATATCCAGGATGCAGGATTTTTCATTTGAAATAAGGAAGTGGGTATCTTCTACTTTCTCAGATCAACAAAATAGCTCAGATATGCTTGATGCCAAATAAACGAACAACTTTTGAAGCAAAGATAAATGCAGGACACTGAGGTTTGCTCGCTTTTCCATCGAAGCAAAATCCGAGGAGAGTTTGCCGTTGACATAACAATATTGACAAACAAAAATTTTTCAATGTCTCTACTCGATGCCAAGTAATTTGAGTTTTGGAAATGATTGTAGAATTAAACAATTTCGAAAAAATCAACACAAAAAACATGAACATTAAAAATGTGTATGAACTCTGTAAATATATATTCAAATTTGTGTCCTCCCAAGGTTCTGCAATCAGAAGCCCAAGAGTTACACATGTAACGACTAAAACTAATCAGTTTATTTCATGGGAAGAGCAAATTCTACTGACACATATAAATTGAAGAAAAAGCAATTCCTAGAAATCTGATTCATGAATTTGTGCTTGTCATATTATAAAGATATTCACAAAGCTTCCCCCTGTTACAAATTGCAACGATTCAAAATTTTAACTCAAACATATGATTCTGAAAACGTTGTATTCCAAATGTCGTGTTATGAGAAGAGATTGACATACCTGTTTGTATTCCTTCTCTTTGAATTGTGCCTTTCTTCATCATTTGAATTATCTGATGCTGCTCTGCGTTTTCCACGAGGCATTGTTACTGAAACAAAGAAAGCAGAATTTCATATATTTGTCGTCAAATAAAGTTGTTCTGTTACGTTTTGATACTATTCATCATATTCATAATATTACATAAATTTGAATCACAACCACGCCCAATATGCATCATAGTGAATTTGTTGAATTGTTATTCAGAATTATTGAAACTTCATTTTGTTTGAAGTTTATGATTATCAATAGAAAAAAAAATGATATAATTCACAACATATGACAATTTGAAAGACTCAGAACTAAAATTATGAGTAATTCAATGATAGTGAGAAGAGTAAGGACTATTAATGCCCAATTCACGAATGTTTTGAATTGTGAAATATATTTTCATAGGCGACTCCAGAGACATTCCTTCGAATTTTCGTTCAAAACCGAATTGGGTACTACTAATCGAAACCGAGTTGAAGTAAGCGAACTATATACATACACAAAAATGAAACTTAGTGGAACTCAAAAAATAAAACAATACCTTTTCAAATACTGTTTGAAAACCGAGTAGAATGCAACTATACTCAGTGTAGCTTCAACCTATAAAAAGTATAATACACTATGCAACAAATTCTTTGACAATAATTCACTATTGCCTTTTTGAAATCCTCGAATCTATATACGTCCACGAAAGATATATTAATCACAAATTATAATTATATTTCCAGTATAAGCATCAGCTGGAGCATTTTTAACCTTGAAAATCAGTCATTTTGTAATTTGTTTACGAATTTGGTTTATAGATGGCATCACAGAACATCAAATTTTTGGCATGTCAGATTGTTAGTTGTCAAAAGTCGATGCTAACTTCATTGACTTTGGACATGTTTTAATAAAGGTGCATAGAACAATGGTGCATTTATTTTCATTTGTTTTCCCACTAAATCATTAGATCGAACTGGGGAAACTAATTGTATTTCATACTCTCGCCACCGACACAAACGCTACCAATCGACCAAACAGGGTGCATGACACTATTTATGGTTTTGAATTTATTTATGTTTTCTCAGATTATTATTTGTTTATTGAAAAGTGCGTGCAAGCTTCGAAGAATTCATAAACTTTCAAATGGGTCCCTTTTGTATTTTGTTTGGACAGTGTAGATCACAGAATACAAATATATAGGTGTAGATGTAGAAGGAAATTTGTTTTCAAATGAAGATAGAATCATCCTATTTATACAAGGTATAAACTCCATGATACTCATGCAGAAGCATGTCATTCTCTTCATAATTGTCTTTCAATCATTTTCACTAATCAAGTATCGAGTTAAATCAACCCCTACCTAAGCATATTATTTTTATATGTTGGATTTTTCATGGTTCTTTTTTGAATACACATGAATTGCTTAACAATTTTCCTTTACTTGAAATTGAAATGAAAAAAATAAAATTAACCATTGAATCTTATGAATTTAAATGGGAAAGAACTCAAATTGAACTGATTCGATAATATGGCCTATTCAGTGAGTTTTTATTGGGAACTTCTGCGAAGATGCCAGCGCCCTGACGGATAAATTTGGAACCAATCCAAGCTACTAGTTTTATCATTGTATAAAGACATGTTAGGTTTGTTTTGGTTTCGAATTCAGAACTGTTCTGGAACGGTTCCGCATGCGCGATTGCGATTTTGTGTTTTGGTTCATTTCAGAACCTGTTCAGGATGTGAGTAATCCTGTTTTGGTTATTTTCAAAATCGATTCCGAACTGTTCTAGAACTGTGAGAGGAGTTCGTACGTTCGAGTCCGAACTGCTTCAGAATTTGGTAGTTCGCACAAGTGTAGAGTGGCTGTCAACGATTTAAATGGTTAATCTGACTTTTTTCGACGTCGTGTTGATTTGGTTTTTGATTTGATTGTTGTATTTGTTGAGGAAATGATTACCTGTTAAATATAAATTTTGTTATTGAGGAGATTTCCTTCGCTTCGACCTGCTAGGATAATCTATTGGATTTTATTTCCATTGTTCACACTTGGGATGTCTATTTCTCAAATTAATCTATGAATGCAAGAGTCTTCTTCCTCTATTGAATAATAAAAATGTTTCGAATGAATTTTTTTCTGAATAGCACATATCTGAAATACTTCCATCATTAAATTCATTATTGAATCAATCCAAAATTTGTTGGTTCATTTTGAAATAAAATTGAAGTGATGAAGAAAGTTCAGAAAAACGATTCTTACAAAAAAAGATTCATTTCATCAAAATCATTATTATATCAATAAAAAATTCGTTGGTTCATTTTGAAATATAATTTAAGTAATGAAGAAATCTTTACTGAAAAAAATCAAGTGGACGGAATTATCCCCAAAAATATTTATATATTATCTACATAGAGCGACAAGGACTTTCGCATATTTTTAATTAAACCACAGGCAATATATGACCTAATTAACATCCCTCGTTACTGCCAACTCAAACAGAAGTTTTTCTTCCTCTACAAGCCGGATGAGAACCCGAACTTAATTCGCGTTTTGGTTTCATCGCTTTCAGAACTGTTCTAGGATAGTTCAGAATCGGGCTTCAACAGCGCATCGATTCTACGCAGTTCTAGAACTGTCCTAGGACAGTTCTGAATTTCGCAACCAAAACAAACCTGTTGTCTTTATACAATGGTTTTATGTAAACAAACCTTAGAAATGTGGTGGAGAACGAATATTTATTAAGCAGAGCTTGAATATTTGAAGAAATTATTATAGTTTTGTGTAAGATTTCTTGAGAAGGGACTTTTCGTTTGGATAACGATATGAAATCGTACTTTAAATCGTTCCTGGAGGATAATTTTGGTGTTATTTTAGTGTATGTTGCTTGGTGGATCAAAATAAACCAATATCTAAGTTTACTTGAATTTCTGGAAAAATAGCCATCTCAATAAGTAATTTAAGGACTCTTATTTATGTGAAGAAGTGCTGAATGCAGGCTATATTATATGGTAAATCTAGAATCAGTCCAAATGATATGACTTGTTCTTTGTTTACAAACGAGTGAATCAATAAAATGAAAACAGATTTTCTGCTTTAGTTCTTTTGCATCGTATTTCTAAAGAAAAGGAAACAAATAGAATAGACATATAATTGATTTCATTTTCATATTACATCAGCTCAAGATACACACACAAAATGAAAAATGTCACAGCCGGTTCAACCATAGACCTAATATAACATATGTTATTTTAGGTCTATGGGTTCAACCTACCTATGTATAAGGAAATGAAAAGTATTGATGTATTTATATTAGTAACTTCAGCTATTATCAACTCTAACAGTATATCTAGTTTTTGTCAGATTTTTAACCAGATCACTCTTTTAAAATATGATTTTGTGTAGTATGTGAATTAGGTAGCTGCAGAAGTGCTCGGTAGTTTCTCTGCAGCATTTTCTTTCAAAATTCTCTCATTTTTATTTACACCTGAAAACATCATGACATGAAGTTGTTTCGAAATGAATACATTGTAGGTAATTTACCTTTATGAAAATAAACATCTTCAGAGAAATGCTTTCATGTATTTCGTGACCTGATTTCCAATCTTAAATTTCTAAAGCTAGGCCTTTCTTCTATCATTGAGGTCCCTGCCAAATTAACTTTAATTTCATTTGGCTTTGGAAAAAATGAAAACTAGAGCCACCAGATGATTCTTTCTTCTTTGACCATGAATAACATTGAGTTGAGGCACACAACAATAGTCATTTCGGGAAGATGCCATTTCGAATTAATACGATCGAAATTTTTAATCGGAAAGAAAGGAATCGATTGATGAATATTACAAACACTTTCGGTACACCAAAATTTCAACTCGAAGAACAACACAAAAGCTCGAAAATGAACTCCAAAAGTAAGCAAATTACGTTAGATTAACAGGCACGTCGAAAAACTACTAGCTTGCAAGTGTTCGAATTTCTATCACCAGAGAGCGTATCGCTTAGCAGTAGTTGCTTGATAGACCTAAGCATGGTGTGAAAAACATTTATTTTGCGTACATCATGGGTCTAAGTCTGACTTAAAATATATTATTAGCATTGTTAAGGGCCGGTATTATAAAACTTAATGGGAAGTTAACTTTAACTTTAACCGACAGTTGAAGTTATGCTCAAAAATGTCGGAATTATAAAAGTCTCGTTTCTATCATAGACAAGAAATACTGTGATGATTTCTATGAAAAGGAGAATGAAATAGTTTGAGATTCTGTAATAAATCTAACCACCAATTTCTGGGTTGGAAAAGCTGGACTTTGGAAAAATACTCCCTTTCAAAATATGATAGGAATAAACAAATCCTTTATTGACAAATATCCCCACTATGTATCAGGGAGCTTAATGGATTGTGGTTTCCATAAAAATAGAATTACTGATTTGAGGGAGAGTTGCAATGATCAATTTTGAATTCTTATACTTTTTACAATATGGAAGGGGTGTTCGGGTATTTATTCAGTCACCTAACTGAAAAAACTACTTCCACTAATGAATATATTGGAAATGAAAGCTTAAAAGGAAAAACTTTGACAGTAATGAGATACATTCAATTCAGGAATTATATAAAAATTACAATAAAATTTGTCCAAATCCAATTAGGTACAGAATTTTTTACAAATACTTCACCAACGGGCAAGCACTTTCAACTGACACTGGGAGTGGTAATAATCTCTACACTAAATTTGCAAAAATTGTCATTCAGTTAAAAAATATGGTAATGTTTTGTGTGGCTCAGAGTTATCGAGCCCTGATATCTAGAATTTGTACAGCTACCAGCTTGACCATTACTATAAGAAAAGTATCCATTGCAATTGTGATGATTTCCTTTTATCTTGAAAGTTAAATAATGTGTATAAATTAATATGCTTCATTACGCATTTATAACTTTTATCTGTTATATTAGACACCGGAACGAATAAGTGCCAATGATTTTTTTTTCATTTACATCTTATAATAGTTGAACAGAAAGAGTAACTGATATTTTCATTACAATAATATGCCATGAGGAACTCTCGAGATTGGATTATTACTTGAGTGAGGTTCATAGCAGGCATTTTGATATAAATAGATAATAAGTATGCAATTTTCCATGAGACATTTCTGATAATACAGCCAGTATAGTTGATTTGTGAAAACCCCTAAAATCTCCAGCAACTATCAAGAAAGAACAAGCTGCATAAACTCTGCGTGTAATCAACACATTTGCATCACTAGCGTCACAGCACGATTTCTAAGAATATGTATTCCATTACAGGCGTGCAGAGTGTCCAGATAAGCGAAATCGGTTTTTGAATTCCGTTTCTTCCCATAAGTTCAAATGGTTCAGCCGATTTCTGAATATCCTTTCTCAACAAGGATATTCAACAATTTTCATGGCATCATCTTCATAGTCAGTTAAAAGTTCTTCAAAAATGAAGTGAATATCTCTCAACGAGGATGTTCAACAATATTCATGTCATCTTCGTCATCGTGAATTAAAAGTCCTTAAAAAATGAAGTGAATTATATCTTGCTAACATGTTTCCGAAAATATCATAACAACAAACAAATCGAGATTATATTCCTCTTATGTCAGCCGAAAAGACAGAGAATCTGTGGAAAATAACGATTTAACTTTAATTTTAACTATAATTGATACCCAAACCACCTAATAAGATAACCCTGCAAATCTAACTTTAACTGGAAATTGCTGCTTAATTTTCAGTTAAAATTAAAGTTAACTTCCCATTAAGTTTTATAATACCGGCCCTTAATCAATTTAAATAATGTTATTAGCATTGTTCTCCTTAAACAATGTTATTAGATAGGATTAGGAATTTGTATGTTCTGTGGAAAGGGTTTTCTATGTCCTAAGATCTTGTATTATATTTCTATGTTGCACACACAGAATGAAAATATATATACTCCATTCACTTTTATAATGTAGCCCGGTTGGCCATGATTTAGGTTTATCAAGTTTTTTCCCTTAAAACTGACGCAGGTTGGCACTCATGAAATATCGGCAATGTCAAAGGACTAGAGATGAGAATACCGGTTCCACCCGTGTCGCGGTATTTTCGCGACGGTTCCAGAAAAATACCGCGACAAAATACCGCGATTTTGGAACCGTCGTTCCAACGCTGAAACAAAATGAATTAGTACGGCAATCTGTTTCTCAAATGATATAAATTATCTTTCTATTCTACTTATAGCTATTGTATTCAGATTTAGAGCTTCCAAGAACTTCTTCCACTAACATATTTTCGGTTAAAACCTGACGTATCTTCAAACTATAATTGATTTTTTTCAATTTTTTTTTCATATTTTCTTCACATTCTACATATATCATTTCAATTGAAAGAGAAGAATGCCTTGAGGAATAATATTTTCTCAATTGAGAAGATTATTATTTAAAATTACATATTCACAAAAGACATTATCATTATAAAGGACGCAAACTGTATCAATATTATTTGAATATCTTGTTTTACATGAAAACATGTTTTGCACAATAAATTTTCAAATCATATTATCCTTCAATAACTTCCACCAGCAGATTGAAATAATATCTACGGATATACATAAAGTATTGATGAATATGACAATTATCGAAAAGAAGGCATAACTTGCATAACACACAATCTGATGGAATATTATATTCCATCAGATTGTGTGTTGTGAACTACTTGTCACAATATCACCTTTTGAAACCATGTAACACCGTATCGGAAATGTAACAGCTGATAACGAAGTGGATACATCCACAGTTTCTAATGAGGCGCACTGCGCACTAGAGCTGTAACTCCTGTAACAGACGTAATCGCATTGGTATTCTGGAACCGAGGAACGTGGAGCGAGATAGGTATCTATCGCGACTGGAGCGAGGAACGACTGGAGAGTTACACGGTATTTTGGAACGTCGGTTACTTTGGAACGTGGAGCGAGATAGGTATCGATCGCGACTGGAGCGTGGAACGATTGGAGAGTTACACGGTATTTTGGAACGTCGGTTACTTTGGAACGTGGAGCGAGATAGGTATCGATCGCGACTGGAGCGTGGAACGATTGGGGAGTTACACGGTATTTTGGAACGTCGGTTACTTTGGAACGCGTTACTTCTCTGTTTTGGAGCGCGACAGACGGTTCCAGAGAAATACCGCTCCAAAATCGCGGTATTTAAATACCGTCACATCTCTACAAAGGACGTTGCCAAATTTCAATTTCTACTATTATCAATATCAATCGATTCTAGATTTCTAAATCTCAGCATAATAACGCTTGCAAACTAATAAAAGTGCCGAAGGTAGTTTTGAAGAAGCAGAGGCAAAGTATCAGGAAGTGCTATGTAGAATTGAAATCGGCTTTTTCTGATAGTAACCCTGATAATTCCCTGATAGATTCCTAAGAACATAAATTGAGTTAGTTCTTTCAAGATGACAGGTTTTAGTACCTACTACTTCATTTTGATACTGGAGTATTTCAAGTTGTGCAATAATGTATTTAAATGTCTTCTGTAGGCTTATTTCTTGAGAATTTCAAAAAGTAGGGAATTCCATAGGTTTGTTGGTTCGTTTATAAGTTTTACTGCAGGGTTATTCGAGTACTATTATTTTTTTTTTTAATGAACTGTCACAAAGTAACGAATTACTCTATCCATCATTTTTCAGTAAAATTCCACAACACTCGATTCTTGATTTCCGTACAAGAAAAATGCATAACTGAATCTTCCAACCATGTTTATATACGTCAAATATTTCCAGTATTAACAGAGACAAAAGTTTTTCAACATTCGCCAGGTCTTTGGAATGATTGAATTCACATAATATTTTCTCAAATTCATTACTTTATCAATGTAGATTGACATTTGAAAAAAAAGTAATTACTACGACCTCTATGTAGAGAGGACAACGTTGCATAGTTATCTGACAGGAAAATGACTATAACCTAACATTTTCAAAATATACACGGTGAAATCTGTCATGATGTCATGGCCAACCGGGCTACATTATAAAAGTGAATGGAGTATAGTTGTACATGAGTACTTCATAATTCTCTACCTTTATTCTATGGTACCGAGTTCTCCTATTTGATGTTCTGTGAGTACCCCTCTTCATTTGCTTTAATCATTTGATGTTCTGTGGCTTCAATTTTCAATAACATTGCAGCACGTGATGTGTCTCTATCGCTGTTAGTCTTTATTCTGTTATCTCGATATCTGTGTTATCAACAGCCCAACGGGTTAATAACAAACTGGACAAAGTACTGTTTTTATTCGTTTGCTGAAACTGTGTCGTAGTGTGTGATTGGAAGGGTTTATACGATAAAATTCTTTTTACCTGGTTTCCAATATACTTATGATATATTCGTTTTTGGTATAGTAGTGAAAGTTGAAAATCAACTGGTGTGAATAGTTGTGTCGAAGTCAGCTTAATTCGTGTGTATAGTTATTTTCAATAGTCCTTCAGGTCAGTTTTGAAAGTTCTTCTGAATTCGCGCCCGAGATGTCCTCCGCTTACGAAAATAAGAAGAGGGAACATTGTTTGAAGGAGTTGATGACTCGCTATAAAACTTTGGGTTCCAGTATTATTCACTATGTTTCTGAACAGAACAATTTTGATGGTAAGCAAGAATTGATGTATTCATTTTGATTTAACTTAATCTAAACTTGAAAGTTCAAGCTTTCGCTAAAATAAATAATTAAATATTGTATACCTATTCGAAAGATACATGGAAAAAAATCAATTGTTCAATCAATCGATTACTTAAGAAATTCCTTTACCAAGTTTCATCAGATTAGATTATTCATAGTCAAGGTAAGCTATTTCTCTCTTGATTCCCTCTGATTATTTTTATTATTTCCATGAAATTCCGGTTTTATTTACACCTTTATTATCACAGAATTTCATTATTCAACGCTGATTTCGAAATATACAGAGCAGGTCTTTCCCCGAATTTATTTCTTTATGAAATTCTCAATGACTTTTTCATAGACAAGATATATTATGTATATGTATTATTAGTTTTAATTATTAATTACGTATTGATTGAAAATAGGAGGAAACATCGCGTATTGTTGTGTAAAGCTTCTAGGATGATTTTTGATCTAACCCATAGTAGTTAGCAATTGTTCTGTTATTAGAAAAAATTGTCTGAAGAAGACTTTTTCGGAACTTTGGAAGTCCATAAATTCGAAACTAAGATAGACCGCCGAATTCCGACTGAGGAATTATATTCAGAAGATCAAAATCAGTAAAAATCTCATCTTTATTCAATAATGACAAACTTTAACATTTATTCATATATTGAGGATAAATGGGATGTAGGATGACTACAAAGATATAAACTATTCTATTTTATTTTTCAGTACGTAAAGCCAGTATGGCTCTTTTGGAACTCACAGGTGAAATAAGAGTTACACGTGAATATTCAAGGCCACCTAGACTAGAAAACCCGGATCAGTACATGTCCGTAACCCATATAGAAGATTGTATAGATGACATTTTGATTGGGGGCAGAATATTAATTATCTTGAGGGGATTACCAGGTAGCGGTAAATCCTACCTGGCAAAGTCCATCTTGAGAGCGTGTTACCCTGTTCCTAACTATAAAGATCACATATTCAGTGCTGACAATTTTTTCATGCACAATGGAAAATACGAGTATGATGCAAGACAGATTGGAGATGCCCACCAATGGAACCAGAAACAGGTGGATTATAGAATGCAGGAAGGCTACAGTCCCTTGATGGTGGACAACACAAACACCCGGATGTGGGAAATGAGCAACTACCTAAATATGGCTGTTCGTAACGGGTACAAAATACATGTTTTGGAAATGAATACCAGATGGGCATTCAATTGCAATGAGTTAACTAAGAGAAATCAACACAATGTCCCTAAACAAACAATTAAGGCTATGTTGGAAAGATACGAAATGGGAATATCTGCTGAGAGTCTTCTGAACAATTACCAATATCCCCTGACATATCAAGAAAACCCAGTTAAAAGAAGATGTCCCCCATTCTTTGCCTCCAATGGACCAAGTTATAACTCTTTGAATCCAGATTTATCTTTACCGAGAAGTAAAAAAAAAGCTAAGGGGGTTAACAGAATTAATAATGGAGCTTATTCTTCTTATGATCAAAATGAAGAAGTATCCACTTCAACTATTTCTAAAAACTTATCCTCAGTTGCTCAACAAAATACATCTGAAATTGTTATTCAAAATGGATTATCCCACACTGAACAAAAGACAAAAACACTTAACAGTTCAATTGGGTTGTGCCCCTTCACTTTTTCATGGGAAACTGACTTAGATGAGGCTGCTAAGTTCTGGTCTTCATCACCTCCTTCGAAACCTGATGATGAAGTGTTTTCAATTCCAGAAAAGAAACCGTGTTGCGAGGTTGGTGTTAACACATCAACAGACAACTTTGTTGACACTGAAATTTTAAAGATAATTTATGGAAGGAGCAGGGAGATATGCGATACTCGGAAGACAATGACTAGAAATAAACCTGGAATGTTGGACAAGAGTTGTTCGACTCGCGATGTCGTCTTTTCCAATCGTGAGGAAGACCTAAAGAAGTTGATTGACATATTCGAAAAAGTCCCCCCATCATACATCAAGGATATGTACGATGACTGTCAAGGCAATTTTGATATGACGTTCGAGATTTTCTTGGAAGATAACAAGGATTATTCCTATCTTAACCTTAATAATGAAAATACGAATGATGCGAGAGAACAGAATGAGGAATGCGAGTTAACCAGAAAAATGTCTGAGGAATCCCTCAATGAAGCATGTGCTTTACCACAAGAAGTCCCAGAAACACCGAAGACTGCGATTCCGAAATCTTCAGAGAATGAAGTTTCAACTTCCACAGGGGCCATTAGGAAGAATACCAATATGCCATCGTTCAAAATGAACGAGAACAAAGTTCCGGTCGTTTCATTCGATGAAGAGAACATGTATGAATCCCCACTATCCGATTACGATTCTGACAATAGTGATCATTCAGCTACATCCAAATTAGAATTTGACAACATAGAACTCAACTTAGGTCAATTCTTAGTGAAACAGTTAGAAAAAGAATTCGGTGATCCCTCCAATAACTTCCCAGATGGTTTTCAACCTGTCGTTCAAGTGCCTAAAGGATTAGCTCGACAACTTTACGCTTTTTATGTTGAATCTGCGTATCAGCAGATGGAGACACAACAAAGTATCCTAGACGATTTGGTTAAAGAGGACGAAGCATTTGCTAGAAAATTGTACGAGGAAGAGATGGGAGTGTCCCATAAACCCCCTCCTGAAGGACTCCAGGAAATAATGAACGAACAGGCGGCTATGAAAATTCATAAAAAACAATTGCCTAAGTTGAAAACACCTAATGATCTAGCAACTTTACTGACAAAGAAGAAACTATTCAATAGTTTTCCAAGTGTGGACCAGGGTGTCATAATGGAAATATACCACGCTAATGACTTGGATTATAAGCAGACAGTTGACGACCTTATCACTTCTGTTGGGGCTATTGATGTTAGTTCAAATGCAAGTATAAGGGAACCTCCCTTAAGTCCATCTACAGTACAGGACATGGAAAAAGCACAGCAAGACTCCAAACCAACTCAGGTAATTATTTTTTTGCAGAATGATATACAGGGTGAGTCTTTGACCTTGCAGAATATTTTAACAGAAGATTCCTGAAGCCAAAAGAAACACTTTTTTCCCTTACAATTTTTTCCGATTCGGCTTGGTTCGTAGGATACAGACTGTTGAAAATCCATAAAAAAATTCAATTTTCGATTATATCTCGCGAACGATCTCATCGAACGAGATGAGATGCGCCGTTTTCGAGTAATCTGAAATTCAAAAATAAAAAATATCTGTGAAATTCCGAGAATTGGGTACTTTGGCTGATTGCAACTCTGTTCAAAAAACTCACAGAATCCAATTTTTCCCGTTGCCACGTCTAAAAGTTGAGAATGGAATCCTCTCATTTTTTATTTGGAATGATTTGTAAGCGGAGTAGCAGACTTTGGCCAATTCACAATGGACGTAACCGTAAGAATCCCGCAACTCGTGCATAAAAATCAAAGAGGAAACTACAGAATTCATAAGTACCAGAATCTTCACAATAGGTTCAACTTTTCCCAAAACTATATCTGTGTTATACAGTGGTGATTCGTTCCTGAATCCATTCATAAAGCTTCCTTTTCAATTTCGAGCTAATTTGTGTAGTATAATTGATTAACTTCTCACTTTTCCATGATAATGGGGATTCTTACTGGTTTGAATGCAATCTTTCTGCTGACCCAAATTTCTTGAAATTATGTACATAACTTTGATAGTATTTATTTTGAGGTATTCTTCAAATGCGCTTTCATAAAATAACAACCCATGGTGGAAGAAAACCACCATGACATAACCTCAAAACCATGGAGCCACAGATTTATAGTTCAGTTCAGAAACATTGACTACACAAGTGTATACATAGAATTAGCATATCATGTGTTGTTTGATTTCGAAGAGTTCTTTCTTTCTGTTCGTCAGTTTGGCAACATTTGTATGTTCATAGATAAATTAGGTACATCTGTTTTATTTATTTATGAAAATGAAAGTTTGAATGGGTGAATCTGATAATTCTTGGAGAAAATGAAATAAACAAAGAAAATTAATAATTACAAATTGAAGATGAATCTCAAAGCTGATATGAGTGATAGCTAGATGAATTCCTCATTATGGAAAATGAAACCAAGAGAAGAATATTCAACTTTTATTGCCCACGAAATTTGGAATACCTAACTTGTTTATTGTACTATAAATACAACTTTTTTCAGCAACTGGAAAGTAAAAAGTAAGTTGACGCTTGTTTTCATAACAGAGTTGCTTATTTCGAAGATTTGAATGGTATATCTTAGGCTTTGAAAAACTTCAGCGTTCAGGTTTCCTGGGGCGGCTATAGCCCATTATGAAAATTTATAATGCCTATATCTTTTTATCTAGGCCGAATCGGAAAAAATGGTAGAGGACAAATGTGTTTCTTTCAGCTTCAAGAATCTTCTGTTAAAATATTCTGCAAGGTCAAAGACTCACCCTGTATACTTATTCAAGACGTACGTGAAGTTAGAAGTTGCTGTGCAGAGGTTAAAAATCGCGGAAATATTCAGAGTCGTCGTCGATGGGTTGTAATCATCTTATAGATCACTATGTGATTTTGAAATGTTTTCATTCATATTCAGGAATAGTTTCATAATATTTCGTCACTGATAATCCATAGATCTATGAGAATGTAGCTGTATCATTGAGTTACAAAATAGTACAATCAGAATCGGTAATATTCAATTTACTGAGGCACTCAAACTCATTATTTCATTTTTATTTTTATTCAATGTCAACGGACCAATGACCATATTAAAGATCCTTTTTCACAAATTCAAACAAAAAAGAAAAATTACAGCATAATAATACAAAGATAATAATTAAAACGAAACACAGTTTCATGTGAATATGAAAAAAAATACAAAAATATACAAACTGAGAATCAGCAAAATAGATTTCCATTAGAAATAACGATTAACAATCGGCTTTAGCTCTTTCTTAAATTATTAGTATGAAGCACATCTGTAGGTACAACAATTTTATTCCACTTTCTCCTTAACCTAAACATGGCTGAGCTATAAATATAAATTCTATGAGTTCCACGCTCAATAAGTTGTCTAACACATCTAAGCTCATAAGGGACCTCCCTCTTAGCCAAAAGCTCAAGAAGACCTTCGCAATTTACAAAACCCACTGGTGCTGATTATGAAACATTCATGAATATCGAAAACGGAAGAATAAAAAGATAAGTAGCATTCGAAAACGATTATACTCTGACAATTGATATCAAACTTGAAAAGAAATCTTACTGACAAAAAGTCTCAAATTCTTCTTTAACTTTATCAAAAACACATGTGGGTCTGAAAAACTACTGATATTAGCAGAGGAATTTGATGTTTAATAATCAAACTTCAATCACTTAGTACACATATAAAAATGGTTACAACTATCTAGTTTTTAAGGCACTTCAATTATCAAATCATTAAGAGTTATTTTCAGCAACTCACCTTAAAAATTTATGTCATAAGTCTGAACGAAATAATTTTCTTCAATTTTGATAACAAGATAAAAATTATCTCCTGTCTCCGATATGAAAACAAAAGTGAAAACATAGTGAATCTGATCTTGCAGTTCTCTGTCGCTGTTAATATTTTCATAAGGAACAGCTAATTTGTCGATTTTGATTCTCCAAATCTGTTCTGTTTTCATATTCATACTTATTTTATAGAACAGCTAACGCAAAGTAAATGCAAAATCAATTGATTTAGGGATACAAACGAATGAACAATTTGAATTTGTTGGAGGGTTTTTTCACGATAGTGCATCTATCTAAAATGTTTGGTAAACCCGCAAGATTTCCTGTCGCGAAGCTACAAGTTAGATATTCACATCATTGTAAGCAGTGTGAGTTCCTGAACAAAAAATATGAAGACCAACATAGGCGGTCTCTCTTTGTTTGGAAGATATGGGCCCCCAAAGTTCCAAATTGATGCATTTTCAGATCCTTTTTTCCGCCATAAAAATGATCTCTCACTTCTCAAATCTAGTTCATAAATCATCTTTGAACCTTCAACCAACGAATAACGACACTTTATTTCAAGAAAATTCATTATTTAAAGGAAGAAAAGTGAAAATATTAGACAACCACTTAACCTATATTTCTTCTCAATGTTGAAGCGGAGCTTGGCAACAGCGTCTTTTCATCGCTGGATGACCTAAGAGTAGTTGCTGGCGGAAATATGAAATGATGGACAGTCGAAGGATATGATTGTAAGGAAAATGCTTTTGTCACTGAAGAAGAGCTGGTTATTCTAACATCAAAACAAAATCATTGAGAATACTTTTTTGTTGTGTCTTCGAGATGGTCCCAGTTTAGAATGAGATTCAGGGTATTCCCATAAAATGGGTTATATAATAACCTCGATTTCATTGGAAATCTGGAAAGGGTGCGACCTATCACATATATGAAAAAATATACGTTGAAATATATATCAGGGTGTATTATCATTCTATTTCTATGTGTTTCAACCTTGTAGATTTCATTAGAAACGTATTCTCCTATTGGAAGATTTAGAGTGTCGCAGTAAACAGTAAGAACTAAGAACATATTTCATGATATTTCATTTTTCTCGCCAGCAATAATCTGTCATTCACGGATACGCACGATGCCACGATTCCGACCGATGAAATTGGCGCCATTGCCAAACTTCACTTTTAGACTGAGTCGAAATCAGAAGGAATAGAGGTTAAGTGGTTGTCCAGTAATTTCATTGTTTTTTCATTAAATATTGATTATTCTTGGAAAAAAGTGTTGCTTATTGTTGGTTGAAGGTTCAAAGGTGGTTTGTGAACTAAACAGATGAAGGGAGAGATCGTTTTTATGGTGGAAAAAGGGACCTGAAAACGACTCATTTTGGAACTTTGGGGGCTCATATCTTCCAAATTAAGGGAGACCGCCTATGTTCGATTTCACATTTTTTATTCAGAAAAACACACTGCGTACAATGATGTAAATATCTTTTTAATATCTCGGCGACGGGAAATCTTGCGGGTTTACCAAATGTTTGAACTGAAACTGCAGATACCTTAGATATTATTGGTAAATATCCAATAATAATATTAATAAAACTATGGACAGACTGCAATATCATCATTATGACATTTGAGGTTAGGTTTTTAATGACATTTGTCTTGGGGTATAGTTTATGCTCCCAACCAATTCTGTATTTCAGGTTGAGAAAGAAGAGAAGAGAACCCCTAAGCAATACCGAGAAGATGCTGAATATTACCTCGGCAAGAGAAATGAGCTTTACCAAAAAGCTCAAGAACATTACAACAGGGGCCAGAGAGAAGTGGCTCAATTCTATTCACAACTGGCTAAACAACAAACGCAATACTATGACATAGCAAACAACAAGGCAGCCAGTGTTTTCCTAGATGAAAATTCTAGACAGTTGCAGAATTTGAACACCTTAGATCTTCACTATTTGTTCGTGAAAGAAGCTTTATCTGCTTTGGACGTATTCATAGACAGTAACATCAATCAATTGAATTCGAGTAAAAGCAAATTAACTCAAGATCTCCTCATTATAACGGGTCGAGGAAAGAGGAGCTTAAACGGGGTGTCGAAAATAAGACCAGCTGTAATCAGAAGGTTGGAGGCCAGGAACATAAAGTGAGTACTGATTAAAATCCTTCCTTGGTTTATGTATTGAGGTTATGATTCCAAAAGCTTGGCATTCTAAGAAATAGTCCTGTTCTCATATTTTCAAAGGTGGATTGTGATTTATAACTGCAATAAGTATTTTGATATGCTCTACTCGAGTTGACGTTTACCAAAAAATATATTTTTTTCAGATATCATAAAATGAACCCCGGACTACTAAAAATCAAGATAAAATGGAACACACCTGTCACCAATGACCTTTAATGTGTTTTTTCGGAGAAATATTACCTTTTAACATACAGAGTGTAACAGCCAAATGGAATAAATTCGATAACGAATAAATGAGGGCGTGTTGGGAAAAACGCTCGGACACGTCGTTTTGTAATTTTTAATGCGCCTATTTTTCAAGAAAATAATATTATATAGGGTGTTCCATGTGACCGTGGCAAATACCAACTTTCTTATTTCAAATGCAATCCCCTGTATATTATTTATTTTTTGGATTCTCCAGAGAATTCTAGACACAATTCATGTACAATGTCTCATACCTATCTTTAACTATTTCGGAAATATTAAGTGTTTTCAGATTTAGTGCAAAAATCAACGTTTTAAATAAAAACTATTATATTTCACAAATTCGGTACATTACACTTAAAACCTAATAAGTAATACTGATTATTTCTTAATAATAAAAAAAAAAAGGAAAAAAAACATTAATGGAAATGTTCAAAATGCTCGCCGCGAACGTCTTGGCAACATGCTAATCTGGTGTAGAATTGTCTTCTAACGTTACTCAACATTTCCGAAAACACTTAATATTTCCGAAAAAGTTGAAGATCCGTATAGGACATTGTACATGAATTATGTCTAGAATTTTCTGAAGAATCCAAAAAATAAATAATATACAGGGGGTTACATTTGAAATAAGAAAGTTGGTATTGGCCACGGTCGTATGGAACACTCTATATAATTTTATTTTCTTGAAAACTATGCGCATTTAAAATAACAAATCGACGTGTCCGAGCGTTTTTCCTAACACCCCCTCATTTATTCGTTATCGAATTTATTCCATTTGGCTGTTACACTCTGTATATTCTATGACCAAAACTTTATACATATGTACATACTTTCTGAAAGAACAAATACCTATATTTAATAAGGATCAAAATTGTAAAACTTTGTGGTGCTTTATTTTTATTGCAAAGTGCTAATGACACTTGATTTTTTTATATTTTATTGAAGGATTAGTGACGTATGAATTATTTTATAACTGATATGTGATATTTGTAAGCCTTGTGTCTATCATATTATACATTCAAGATTATTAAGAGTCTAGTTCCTCGTGAAATTCCTTACTTAAATAATAGAGTCGTGATAAAAAATATTGATGAATTTTTAATTTGTTGAGTGTAAAGCTATGATATTTTGTCATGCTGTCAATTTTTTGTGGTGGGTATTTGATTTGGTGCTAATTTATTTCTGGGGGTTATTTTTTTCAAAGCTCTTAATATATTTAATGTTTTCTTTCCATGTAGTTTATGGAACGGAATAAGTATACACGGTGTTTTATAAGTTTATCAACAAACTCTGGGAGGTAGTTCTATACCATATCTATTCGTACCCAAAAAATGTATTGTGAACAATGTCTAAAAAAATATTGAGTATATGTTTTGGTTAGCTGAGAAAGAAATTAGTTAAGTTGTATTACTCTGAAACTGTCTTAAATTCTGATTTTAAGTTTGTTCTAGGCAGAATTCATGTTCAATTTCATGAAATTATAGTTTTCTATCAAGGAGTATCAGAACAGTATAAAGTCGACATTGTATTATTGAAATATATTTTTCTTTTCTCAAAAATTAAATGTTTTATCGTTGATGAACCGGACTATCTAGTCTTTTGAGAAAAAATATTTTTCATTACTTCAGAAGTCTCCTATACTTTAATATTCGAGTATTCTGAGATCTTAACTTTCTTGATTGAAATGGGATATTATGTGCGTTGATTTACTTTAAAACACTATAGGATACCATATTCAGACTGTGATATTTGATTATGGTTTTTATCGCTGAAAGTTCTAATGTTTGTTTAATTTTATGGTTTCCCATCTAGTTAAGAATAGAATTGTTTTTTGATTAATGCAACTTTAAGTACAAATATGTAATAAGAACAAGATATATAAACCTATTTTTGATATATTTTTATACCATGAACCACTATTTTGCCTTTTATATACTTGAATTTCCAGGTTTTCTTAATTGAATTTTTTATTTTGAGAATATAAACAAAAGGATTTGATTCCGCAACTGTGACAGGATTTATTATTACATATTGGCAAAAATGACAAAACAATTAGATTAAGTGCCTTAAGCATGTTTGCTAGTTGTAGTATTATCAGTCAATATTGTTATCTTTGGGTGCAATTTTAAGGATAAGGTTGAATACACCATTGTTACCATTTAATAAGATTTGTGATGTTTTTTATCCCTTTTTAATAAAGAAATTACAGTCAACTGTATCATTGTGCATTCATCAATTCCATGCCTACTCAACATCCCGTAGAGAAATTCAGTCAACAAATAATATATTTATCAATCTGTTTGTTTCTCTATATTACGAAGGCGTAGAAGGGCCACTCTTTGTCGACAAAAATTTTTCCACCTAATTCCGACTTTAATCTCGGAATTATACATAATTCCGACTTTGAACTCGGAATTATACTAATTCCGAGTTTGAAGTCGGAATTATAGACTAATTCCGACTTTAAACTCGGAATTATAGACTAATTCCGACTTTGAACTCGGAATTATAGACTATAATTCCGAGTTTGAAGTCGGAATTAGTCTATAATTCCGACTTCAAACTCGGAATTAGTATAATTCCGAGTTCAAAGTCGGAATTATGAATAATTCCGAGTTTGAAGTCGGAATTAGTCTATAATTTCGAGTTCAAAGTCGGAATTAGTATAATTCCGAGATTAGTCGGAATTAGGTGGAAAAATTTTTGTCGACAAAGAGTGGCCCTTCTACGCCTTCGTACTATATGACCATGAATATGCAGCTAAATGAATTTATAATGTTTAATTACTGATGTACAAGGATCTATCAATAAGTGCCCAAATTTGATAATTGAGTAGAGTAGATGGAGTACTAACATAACCTTATGTGCAGTGAAAAAACATCAGGGGACCTTGTTCCAGAGAAAATATCATCCTGTAGATTTGCAATTTAAATTGGCATGTCACATGTTGTGAATTCAAAATTGTGAGATCTATGCCAAATTTCAGTTGAATATCTTGTTGGTTGCATGTTCTATTGAAAACTTGAAAACATTTCTAACTTGACACGCTGTACCTCGAAAACGTTTGTGGTTTCATGTTTACGTTACTCCTCAATATATCAGGAAATTATTTTGCGATCAAATAGAAACTTTGTATTCAAGTTATTTCGGATATTATCCATCAGATTTCGATGATACACAGACCTAAAATTCAATATTTGACAACAGTGTAAAACAATCTTCAGTTTTTTCCAATCTCAATTATCACTGCGTTTTTTCCTCGGTATCGTTATTTCTAGGGTTACTCAAAAATACTGCGAACCATTCAACATTTTGTGATGATCTTGACATAAAGAACAATTAAAAAAAATTTTTACCGAATATGCGCTCGCAAAAGCTGCTGGCTTCACATCAGTGCTTTACCGTGATTTTTCATCTCATTTTATGAATTTCCAATGAAATCCGCGACAATTTGCATTTGCCTTATTTTTTGCGTGTGATATGGTAACTGCTGATCTATATTCAATATTTCGACCCTCGTATACCTGTCCGGTAGGTTCCCTCATCAAAAAACTGTCTCTTATCATTTATTATTTAATTTTAAGAGTCATCGATAATTGCAGTAGTCAAACTTGTTGAATATTTCGTTGCGCATAGTATTGACCTTCATATAATATCGTTAGATCCTGAGTTAATATATATTATATAATATATTATTCTTAATACCTATATTGTTGTTTTTATCAACTTGTAATGCATCTATTAAATGTGGCACACAAAAACTGAAGCCCTTACGTAGCTGTTTCTCAATTGTTATTCATTGTATTATTGACAAATTCCATTTGATAATTTCTCACTGAAAATCTGTTATGACGCTACCTATTTAGGACGTAATGCTATACAGGGTGTATCTGAATAACACCGAAAAAATTTAAGGGGGGATTTGGTGATGAAAATGAAGGTAGGTATATATATGGTATACATTTTTTAAATCTCCGCACTGAAAAGTTACACCCCTCCGACGATTAACAAAAAATTTTTTTTTTTATTTTCCCTTTATTATATTAAGCTATATAAAGAAACGAAACTTGGTTGATATTATTTGTCAATAAAACCACACATTCTGGAATTTTTTCAACCCTGAAGTATATGCTTAGAAGGGGTTAAAATAGTCAACCCCTAAGATATTTTTTCTTACAACTTTTTTTTGTATACACATTTTCTTTTTGGAAAAAGAATTCATTTACCAACTTTTTTATTTCTACAAGTTTTTTTCGAAAACTTAAGCATTTACGAAAAAAAAAGATGATCTACCAAACCGCATTGTAGCAGGTGTGAAACTATTATAAATTCAGCAGGCATATTTCATAATTTCATCGCATATACGCATTTCAATGAGGGGGAGCTAGAGTAAATGCTTGTATTGATGCTGAAGGCGGTCATTTTCAACATTTATTATAATTGTATTGTCAATATTCGACAAGTTTTATGTTCATTGTTGTAAAAGTCTTAGTAGAATCATAATTTGGTTGACGGTTGGTCAATAAAATGCTATTTAACATGAGTTGTGTTTTTCTCGTTAATGCTATAAGTTTCCGAAAAAACTTGTAGAGATGAAAAAGTTAGTGAATGAATTTGGCTTTTGAACCATATGTTTTTTTTTAATGAAAATATTTACCCAAAAAGAAGTTTCAAGAAAAAATATCTTAGGGTTGACTATTTCAACACAGACAAAAAGCTATATATACATATTAGATATGTAAAATCCATTTTTTTTCAGTGAATTCGGAGTCCACAATCTGACTACACAAACTGTAAAATTTACACTTTAGAGATAAATAAGTTATGGTCAATTATTTAAGGATGGAATAGACAATTAATGAAACACTTAGCTATCGAATAAATGAGAATACTTTATTTAACTAGAATTTATCTCTCATAACCCAAACTTTACCATGTTCTCTTTACTTTAGATTTGACAAAATTCTCTAGTAGTTTTTCATCCACCTGCGCCGACTTCTTTGATGATTTTCTCAGCGGTTGTACAAAAGATTTCGATTGAAAAGTTTTGTTCTCTGCGATTTCCTTCTGGCTCAACAAAGGCGAATAAGTAAACTGAGCAAGATTACTGTAAAAAAAATATGTAATAGAAGAAGTCATCTACAGGGTGGGCAAAATTCGTTGTCTACTGAAGCGATCTCGAGAACTATAGCAGCTAGAAGAAAACTGATAACACATTCTCGAGCTCTTTTTTTCTGACTAATACCATTGTATAAAGTCTTTATACAATGCTAATACGAATCTGAAAACAGATCCAGCTTATCGCGCATAGAACTTGAGTTATGAGCGAAAAGCGAGAAATTGTCATTTTCAATAATGCTGAATAACTCGCTTGTTTGAACTCGCACTCGAAATCTGTTGATACATTCTACAGGCACTTTTTCAGGAGTAATTCAATTATAATATGACTGAATTTTTTAATCCAGCCATTTTCTAGAAATGAGAAAGATTTTCAATTTTTCAAATGTAAACTATATAGTCGAAAGAGAAAAAATTCAATACTTTTTTCTTGCATTTCTATTCACTGTTGAATTATGAGTAGGCTGACGTTACCATAGCGACGATTCAATATGCATTAACTTTGTGTGAACTTGCGCCTCTATGATTGGAATCAGCGATTGCTGAATAAATATTTCTATGGTTAATTTGTCATAGTTCTTAAGATTAGCAATAGAAAATCTGTTTATTATCCCTTATGACCCGAAATATTGCTGATCTTAAGAACTATGACAAATTAACCATAGAAATATATATTCAGCAATCGCTGATTCCAATCATAAAGGCGCAAGTTCACACAAAGTTAATGCATATTGAATCGTCGCTATGGTAACGTCAGCCTACTCATAATTCAACAGTGAATAGAAAAGCAGGAAAAAAGTATTGAATATTTTCTCATGTAATATTCATGTGAATAGCAACATATGAGACATTTTTGAAATTTTGATGTTCTGTGGCGACGATTGAATATGTATATTATCTTTGTGTGAACTTGCGCCTCTATGATTGGAATCAGCGATTGCTGAATAAATATTTCTATGGTTAATTTGTCATAGTTCTTAAGATTAGCAATAGAAAATCTGTTTATTATCCCTAATGGCCTGAAATATTCCCAATTACGAAAAATTCGATATGTTGGTATGCTATATTCAAGCGAATGGAAATAGCCCAGTTGCAAGGGAAGTCTATATATCAGAACAACATATATAATAATACATATACCTAATGCTTATTCAATGGTAGCTATGGAAACGCCAGCCTACTTATAATAATTCAACAGTGAATAGAAAAGCGGGAAAAAAGTATTGAACTTTTTCTCATGTTATATTCATGTAAATAGCGACATATGATACATTTTTGAAATCAGCAAAAATTTTGCAGCAAGATTAGAGAACTTTCTACCATAGTTTACATTTAAAAAATCCAAAATCCTTCTCATTTCTCGAAAATGGCTGGATTGAAAAATTCAGTCATATTATATTTGAATTACCCCTAAAAAAGTGCCTGTAGAATGTATCAACAGATTTCGAATACGAGTTCAAACAAGCGAGTAATTCAGCATTATTGAAAATGACAATTTCTCAGTTTTCGCTCATAACTCAAGTTCTATGCGCGATAAGCTGGATCTGTTTTCAGATTCGGATTAGTCAGGAAAAAGGAGCTCGAGAATGTGATATCAGTTTTCTTCTAGCTGCTATAGTTCTCGAGATCCCTTCAGTAGACAACGAATTTTGCCCACCTGTACTCCATTCAAACATCATAATATGACATGAGAAGTGTTACTTCCAGAAAAAACTTCGTGGTCTTGGGGCATTGTGCTAGTTTACATCAAATGATATCAATGTCCTTTTTAATCCTGTTTTTTTCATACGAGTAGTATGAAATGTAAGTTGAAAAAGGAAACTTTAAATGAAAGGAATAAGTTTGAATGAGTAAAAGGGCAATACTGCACCATTTTTTTAAACAGTGGTTTAGTATGTTTTTCCTTATAATTCAATTGGGACACCCATATCTTTATTTTCTGCTTTGGATTGGCTCTATCCTAAATTAAACCAACCTAATCTAGGAATTGAACAAATCAGAAAACGAAATTTGAATGCACTATCGCAAATTTAGTTCCTTATTCCTATTTGGACAGGCAATGTACCAAATTAAATTGAACTAATCTAACCCCCGACAGAATCCATTACATTACATACTTGATTATTATTTCATGTACATTGTTTTCAAATCAGAATTAACCATTTCGGATGAACCAAGATATTATATATATTACTCAAGTCAAATATTATTCTTCTGCACAATTTGGCAACGATAATACCCAAATGACACTGTTGGTGCATGCGCACATCTTGTTTTACAAACAATTTTAGTTCGAACCGGTACTAGTTTTTAGAGATATCGGAAAAAAATATATGTAGCGAAATTTGCTAAATTTGGAATAGACATAAAGAGTTCATTTTCATTTTCAAAAAATATATGTCAAATTTCGGGTTTTTTTCCTCGGTATTTGTCTTGTTTTTATCGTTTCGTCACGATGTCTGTAATTTTCGAATTTTGAGCCGAAAATGGTCTTAAAAGATTGGATCCAACTCCCTGAAAAAGAATCCCTGGTCAAATTCAATTATGTCCGTCCGCCCGTCCGTATGTGCTCTAACTTTCGAAAGAAAAGACTCGAAATGGGGGTTTTTCCTGAATTTGGATTATTGCTGCAAATGCAAATTTGAACATAATTATTATGGGTTTGATTCATCATTTTCCTAAATTACCTTCAGAAAGAATTCAAAATCAGGTTAAAAATTGGGGTTTGGGATTTGTCATGCATGCACGAAGTGACAACGTTGTTTAGTAGAATAGCTTTTTCTGCTAAAGAATAACGAAATATTTATTCCTATTCTGTGGTACACACTTGTTCTTTGTCAATATAACCAAACAATTTCCGTTTGCGATTTGTCAGTAATATGACAGTATGACAGTCTGTGCTCTTCTTTTTCTATTCCTTGGTCGTTGTCTTCTACTCTAACCAGATCGAAGTATAGCTATCTCTTTTTTTCTAAGCAAAGTAACACATTTGACGTCCTTTTCTTTCCGAGAAAGCTGAATTCGACGTTGCCATATCGTGCCCTCATGACAAATCCCTTTAAATGCAAATCCCCATTTTTATTTTTCAGTTTTAGGTGATCAAACATTTTTTAAAAATATAATATTGAAATTATATGTTTGCAATATGATGATCTGAAGGTTTTCATGAAAATAACTGCATTTTCGTTCAAAGGAAAAACCCCCATTGTCAGATTAGGTTTGGCTTCCAAATATCTCGGTTGAGTTCGTTAATATGTGGAATCGGCTGGATAATTTCGGAGTTTGGCCCATTTGAAATTTTGAGGTTAATTCCTCGATATTTCATGAAGTATTGACTCGATCAAATTGAAACTTCGTGGACAGTTTTATAATACCAACTGGCAACTAAGAGTAAAATTTCGTGTGGATCCAGTTGTTAGAAAATTTTGAAAAAATCATTCGAAAATTTTTAAAACTTTTGATTAAAAAAATTTTTTCTCTGAAAATATTGATTAGATTTTAATGTTTCAAATTTCAATTCGATCCGATATTCACTTTCGGAGATATAAGGAAAAAAATGTGCCAAATGTCGTTGTTATTTGGAATTTTAAGGTTATTTCCTCAATATCTCAAGAAGTACAAATGCAATCAGATTGAAACTTCGTAATCAGGTGAAGATTATACCAACACGCAAATAGATGCAAAATTTCGTGTTGATCTCATATAGTTACAATTTGAACGAACGCGTAAAAGCTCCTGACCTCACGTCAGTGCTTTTCTAGATTTTTGAACACAAACGTAAAATTTCCCATTGATTTCATACCTGGTTGTTTTCCTGTATTTGTCACCGGAAGATTTTCCTATCTTGGATTTGTCTCTCATTGGAATGAACAGGGAAGGTTTTGAACGCCACACCTTCGAAGATTTTGAGTCTGAAGATTCCGGTTCTTTCAACTGCGAGCTTTTATGGTTGCCCGTCAACGTGGTTGTAACGTCCAAGAGAGTCTTGGACGACTTCAAGTTGGAGGTTTTAGAGGTGCCCGATTCTTTTGGTTTGACAGGAGGGTCCTTTCTCGGCTGGTTACTCTGCGTTGAGGTGTTCGTGCTGCGTTTATCCTGTACCTGTGAAGTACAAAATGGAGTTAGAAGTCAGGAAATTGTTACCGTAATTCATTTTATAAAGGATATATCTCTTGTCGCATGTCTTACGCCAGGTTTATTCCTAAGGTACAATCTGCTGCTTTCTGGACCCTTATATGTCTGCTGGAGCTTGAGCTTGCTCAAATAAGGAAGATGTTCTGATCGATCTTCGCAAAATCTAAAAAGAAAATTTGGAAAATGAATTTCGAGTTGGGGCGGAATACAATGGCCAGTTGTGGAAAAGCTCCTTAACATGGTGTCACATTGAAAAGGTAATACGTATACAGTACGTGCACATCAAAATTTTGAAACAAATTCATTTTCTCAAAAAAAAAAATATTTGGCAACAAAATCATAAAACAGGTCAATTTTTGTTTCACTTTTACCAAATTTATATGCATTTTTGAAGGATTTTTGTTGCGCCCTGTGCCATCCCAATGCATCAACCCTCTAAATTGTTTGAATAGGCAAAGTAGGTCATGTGGTACTTTTTTGGCAAGCAGGTCTTTGTATCTTCTTTACAGGCGTGCAGAAATTTTCAAGAAATTTTTTTTTTCTTGAGAAATTAGTTAGTTCAAATAGGTTTTCAGTATGTGCACTTTGACATGGCTCATTTACTTTGAGATGTTACCTGATGAGATTTGTCACCGAATTAAAGTCGACCATTACAGTTTTGTTCATGCACAACTTCCAACCCCTTTCAACCCCCTCACGTAATTTTTTTTTTCCATTATAGGGTTCGTAGGGGTTGAAAGTTGCGCATGATTAAAACTGTAATGGTCGACCCTGTATAGAGCAGCAAAGACGTTAAGGACGACGAACAATGAGACTCACAAGTGAACGCCATGTAGAAATAAATGAGAGATATCAGTTAAGAAGATCGCACATGAAATGAAGAGATAAGAAGGACATGAGATCAATTAAAATGGCAGTGAGGAGGACATGTGACCAGAAGAGTGTTGAAATATGGCGACCCCTGGAAAATGAACGGAAAGTCGGGAGGCCAGTGAAAAAATATGGGTTGACGTTATTAACGACTACAGCAGGAAAAAAAATCCACAAAAAGCTCAGGTCCCGAGCGGCTCATGGGTAACAGTAGTGGGTGTTCTGTGTCTAAAACAGAAGGAACCCACTCAGTACAATAGAGAACAGCATAATAGAGAGCATATTTTATGCTACCGAGGACCATTTCAGTCCTTTCAAAGTGAAACAGTTTTTTCTGTGGTTTGGCGATTCTTGTCACAAAATAGAGAAGTATTTCTCTATTCTGTGTTCTAGCACAGAATAGAGAAGTATTATTAATACTTCTCTATTCTGTGGTTCTAGTAAAACATGGAAGAAATAATTAATATTTGATGTTCTGTGGAAGAAACACCCATGCTTCGGGATGAGATGATCTACAAGGAACTCAATCGAAGAGATTTCTTTCTTCAGCAGCGGAGTAATTATGGTTTGTAAAGCGAGAAGAAAGAACGCTCCACATCTTGACTTTACTCACCTGATCGAGTCGAAGTAAACGCTCTGAAGCAACCTACGGGCGTTTATTCTCTTGTCAGGATCGTATTCCAGCATCAGCTTTATCAGACGTTTCGCGTGCTCGCTGAAGTCCCCCAGGAGACATTGAAGTCCCGATCCCGTTGTCTCCGGGAAGGATGTACAGTTCCTAGACCTACAAAGTGACGATTACTTCCTTACGGTAGAGAGTGAATACACACACTTGTTCTTGAGTTTTTCCAGCAGTTTACCATTGGGCGTGCCTAGGATAGCGTGAATCTTGTGAAGTTGGTCCAGCTCGTTGGAACCCGGGAATAGTGGCTTCAAACTGAAAATTGATCGTGGTGATTTCTCGGCTTCTTGGACTCAATGGATGGATCGAATTTTTCATTCAGTCTGGTTGGAATTGTACTCCATTGACTCTCATAAAGTAACCTGGTAGGCCATTGACGTTTGGCACATTCCAGTATGTATAATCCTCAGAGTAACAAACAACATAGAGGGATTGTACGCAGTTTTCGGGTGCCCGCAACATGCTTTTGTCGACGTAGTCAGATTGTGATATATTTGGGAATGCGCATATAATGATATTATCTCATTGTAATTGTATATTAAATGAAACAAAAATATTAATTTTAATAATTCTCGGTTAAATAAGGAAATTTGAACATTTCATGATAGATATTTTCCTTCAGTTTCGAATTTGTGGTGAGAAGAATATAATTACCTTTTTCAGTATCTACCTGCTGAAATCCAAGCTTTGGCAACGATGCCGCATTAACAGTATACCGCCGGTCAATCTATCATCCCTTGTTTTGGTGAGTTTCTAACGAGTTTTTAGATATTTCTCGCTGTTTACTTCAATATTTTTCGAATTATTACAATACTTCAATTCACTATGGGACGTAAGAAATGTGTTGATTGTGGAGAATCCCGTGAATTGAGTGTATCACAGGTTGGTAACTGCTTTGTTAACAAGTTTGTTTTGATTGCGGTCAAAGTGTCAAATTTTTTATCACATGTTGAGGACAGCAATCGCCTTCTAAATATGACGTATGCTACCTCTCTGTTGTTTGTAACTCTGAGGTATAATCAAACAAATTGTTGCGTTAGGTTAATTTTCTTGTCAGATAACTACGCAATAACGTTGTTCGTTATGTATAAAGATCGTTAGATAACATAGGCTATACGTTTCCATCTGTTACTTGATCGTAGAATGGATTGCGACCTGTGACGTATGAAGCGGAGGCCACACGATGGCGTTCACGATGGCGATGGCGATCAGATAATTACATTGAACTAGTGGAACAGCACACACTTGTCGCGATCTGTCTTCGACTTGTCTGCGTTCAGACGGGATCGCATGACATTAACGAAACATACTGCCGTTTCTTTAGACATTTTGACAGACACTGTGAAGAAAGTTCGCGATCTGATCGCATATACAGTGCGCGTAAAAATTCATTTTCTCAGGAGAAAAATATTTGGCAACAAAATCCTGAAACAGGTGAATTTTTGTTTCACTTTTACCTAATTTGTATACATTTTTGAAGGATTCTTGTTGCACCCTGTGCCATCCCCATCAAACCTCTAAATTTTTTGAATAGGGAAAGTAGGTCATGTGGTACTTTTTGGCTAGGTCTTTGTATCTTATTTACAGGCGTGCAGAAATTTTCCAGAAAAAAAAATTAGTTAGTTCAAAGAGATGCGCGTGCACTTTGACATGGTTCATTTACTTTGAGACGATGGTACCTGATGAAATTTGTCACCGAATGAAAGTCGACCATTACAGTTTTGTTCATGCACAACTTTCAACCCCTACGAACCCTTTAATGGAGAAAAAAAATTTCACGTGAGGGGGTTGAAAGTGGTCCATGAACAAAACTGTTATGGTCCACTTTCATTCGGTGATGAATTTCATCAGGTACCATCGTCTAAAAGTAAATGAGCCATGACAAAGTGCACATACTGAAAACCTCTTTGAACTAACTAATTCTTCAAAAAAAAAATTTTTTTTCTTGAAAATTTCTGCACGCCTGTAAAGAAGATACAAAGACCTAGCCAAAAAGAACCACATGACCTACTTCCCCTATTCAAAAAATTTAGAGGGTTGATGGGGATGGCACAGGGTGCAACAAAAATCATTCAAAAATGTATATAAATTTGGTAAAAGTGATTCAAAAATTGGCCTGTTTCAGGATTTTATTGCCAAATATTTTTCTTCTCAGAAAATGAATTTGTTCCATAATTTTGACGCGCACTGTATATGTTTCGGGCAGAACGTGACCGCCATCGTGAACGCGATCACGTATATGTGGCCTCGACTTAAGGCGATCTAAATAGATCTATCAATCAGAAGCGTTCAACCTAATTTGACCTCACGTGTTGATTTCACTCTTAATAACAACGAAATTCACGACTTTTGGAAGTGTGCATACATGGTGATTTTGTGCACGAAATAGATCAAGAAAATCACAAAAACAAGATACTTTTATGTAACCTCCAAGGTACCTATATTACTCGACCAATCTTCCTCACTTTATATAACGATTCAATTTATGTACAAAAACGACAAAGGTTGAAGCTGGAGAAAATCTAAAAATGCCAGTCAAAAATGTTATTGCAGGAGATATGAAGGTACTTCCGGATACGAAGGCACCGATGAAATGATATGTATAGACGAAAGTATAAAATAATATTATTTGTTTATTTTAATTCTTTCCTTGTGCTTACGTGAGCATTTCGTAAAATACACATCCTGTCGCCCATACGTCCATCTTGGGCCCATAATTACCCACAGTCAATAAGCATTCTGGCGAGCGGTACCAGCGGGTCGATATGTACTCAGTGTAAGGAGGTTCACTGTATATACCTCTGACTGATCCCAAGTCCGCCAATTTTATGAGTTCTCCCTGAAAAATATTCCCAAACAAAGTATTCATACATTATTTCTCCAATCCCTTGTATACTATAACTAAAAACATAATTAAACCTGTCATGTCATAACCTCAAACGTCATTCATCATCATAACCCTCTGGGGTGCGTTCACAATTCTCGTCCGGCGATCACACGACGACGCTCTGGCTGTTCACGATTGTCGTCGGGTAAAATTTATCTTAGCGAGATTACCTTAGGGCGTCGTCGTGCGATCGCCCGAGGATAATTGTGAACGCACCCCAGAATAAAGAACATAAGGAAGGAGCATAATGCCCCACAAAGTGGGTCCGGGATGGATGTTGCATATGGCCGACTTCCCTTTCACTTTGAAGAGAGAACAACTTGTTCCCAGACTTCTTTGTCTGAAGAAACTAACATGAGTCATACTTGGAGGTTCAATATGGGCGCATATGTCCCACTGATATACGATGTAGAAAAGCATTATGCTCCTTCCTGTTTTTCTTTATTCAAAGTCATAGCCTAAACTAACCTCGAATAAAGGATATGACGGATATTTACCGAAGTTGTCATCTTTATTAGAATATTCTCTGGTTTAACATCTCTATGAAACAGACCGTGGTTGTGAAGATGGGTCAACCCCTTCAATATTTGATACAGAAAAAATTTTACCCTGGTTTCTGGAAGTCTCCTGTGAACATAACATAGAATTCAATCTACGATAATCTCTTTCAAAATTACGTCTGATCTTTGTAACTGATAACTGATGGTTCTTAACATGAATTCCATATTGTTTATTGTGGGAATGTTGTTCAAATCGCTCAAGACATTGATATATAAATATAGATTACTCTTGGTTCCTTACCTTGTACGGTTCTTCAACAAATCATACATGCTCATATCCATCAGTTCAAAAATAAATATGGCTTTTCCAGTTAAATTTTCACTGAAATGTTACAATGCATATTTAAGTACTTTGCTTAATGAGGATTAAGTAGGACGTACTTACTAATGAAACTCTAATAAATTCAAGACATTCTGGTGATAAGGAATCTTTTGGGCAGCTATTATCTCAGCACAGTTCAAGACGCCCTCATTCCTGAAATTTTATTCATTCAATTTAATAAAGCAGCATTGAGGAAAATTCAGATTTTCTGAATTTTTCAAGTGATAACATCCTCCCGAAATTTTGTATGAACTTTTGTTTCCTGATATTAAACAACTATTACCGAGTTTTTATTCGATAGAATTTAAATTTATTTTCGGTATGTAGGAATAAAACATAAATATGGAAGAAATATTTTTTTCACCAACCATATCAGTGATATCATGGAAACTTACGATTTATACGATTTCTTGAGTCTTTTCGCTGCAAAACATTCACCAGTCTCACGATTTGCGCACTTTAGAACCTCTGAAAAAGAACCTTCCCCAATTTTCTGCTGTATTTTATATTCTGCAAGATATGTGAATGATTAGTTCATGTTCAAGATATGGTTTTCTCACTTAACTATCTTGGAAATTCGACATTTTTCCTAAATACATAAGAGATTTTCTATAATTTTGAACGGTGGAAGAAAATGTCAACAACTGGAATTACTGAAAATGAAAGAGATCGTATAACTCAGGTTGTTCAGGCAACAAAACAAAAAAATCACCTGTGTTTGACAATACTGATTTGAATATAGAATATTTCTACAGGACTTCATGTCGATATATAGCTTCTGGTTCAAATCATGAATAATAAACCTGTTGGTTCAACCAAAAAATCTCAGTTATTCAGTGGCCTACTGGACAAGAGATTCAAAGTTCGCGCTATTGAAATATCAATATTGTGAACAGGGCATGACAGATTTGTTAACGTGTGAATTCAGCTTAATAACCGATGCCAAGGCTGACGTCTATATATGACGTATATATTTGTATTCTGTGCTGACGTCTGTCAAAAATCAATTAATTTTTTATGCTGTATGGTGCGATTTTATTTGTATTCTATGGTCCTTACCAATGTGTTTGCGTTTGATGTTATTTAAAATAACGATCTCATTTATTCATTACCATTCCACAAGTAACAAGTAACGAACAACTTTACACATAGCCGAGTCTGACAGTGTCGAAAAAAAAAACGTTACCAACATTTTATTTAAGAGTTTCTCTCTGTACCGCCAAGGCACCTCGTCGTTAGTTCTTTACTCCTATTTTTGTTGAAACTGCGAAAAATCGGATAATATTGAATGTTAGAGTGAATTTATCATACTATATTCCCTTCAACATTGAGAGGAATCCTAACATTGAGTGATCTGCCTCTCTGATTTCGATTGAGTCAGAACCCTAAAAATGGGAGAGAATAACGCTGATACCACATCTGAGTGCGTAAACGAGTCCCAGACATCGAAAGGGTGCGATGGGCCACAACAGATACAGAAGAGAAACTACCAATCTTTATACGGTAAGTACTTTTTTTGTCAAAAGTCTGAACCAATCTTTTGGCCCCGATAAAAGTCCTCTAGGTGAGTTGGCTTCCAAAATTTCAACTTCAAATTTTCATCACTTGCATAGCTTGTTTTGCATCGTCACATGTCATTGTTCACTACGTATAATCCAACAAAAAAACTAATAAAAACATCAGGGGTTTCAATCTAGTAGTAAACAAAAAATTTGCTCCTGATGTGTTTAAGTACGAACAGATGACACTTGCTATTCGAACAGAAACATATTTAAATTTCAGGATTCTATTCAAGTATTAGGACTTCATTTTATTTAAGTTTCTTCAAGTATCAAGGAGCATGGGGATAATTCCTAAAATAGATTGCAATGGTAATGTGAATATTAGTTTTTTCGAAGCAATCATTGATGAAGGAATCAATTATTGATTCGAAGACTTTAACTGTTTGAAATGACTATGGATCTTGAGATCTCATGAAGAAATTCTTATTGTTTGGTAGTTTGCATTTGTACACTGATATTTTCTCAATAAATATCCATGCATATTTTAAGAACTGTGTAATCGATCCCTTGAATTCAAATCTGTATATAAGTTTTCAAGGTTTATTTTATTACTCATAGTAATTCACTAAATAAAGGTTAGTTATACAGCAAGCAAATAAAACCAGAATAAGGAATAAGAGGAAATAATCAAATTGCAGCTTTTTTGAAATCGTTTGAATTGATTGGTAGTTCTTGTTCTTTTTATTTTGTTCGTTGTTTAATTGAACCCTTGAGTATTAAACGAGAAAACACCTTTTATTAATTTATTGAGGAAATATTGTGGTCTGGAGATGTGCTAACATCATTGGTTTTTTTAGGAAATAACTTTTCTACTCAGTTACTTTTGCTGTATTAGTAAAATGTTATGAATAGAAATATTTATTGGAGATACATTTAGGATTTAAATAAATATATTAGTCATTTTGAATTTCACTGCTCTAGGACATTTTTTCTGCGATTGTACTTCTAGACAGATATTTATTTGAAATATATAGTCTAGATATTTTCACTTGATCCCATCCTTTAGATAGATAGATAGAAATACTTTATTTGATCCCTACTTACATATACCAAACGGTGTAGATCGCGTCACAATTTAAACTTAAACTAGAGATAAACAACAAAATAAATACAAACAATTCTCCTCTATAACCCCACAAAGTTTTCTTCAAGGAATGTGCATGTGTTTGCTGTTTAATTTGTTGAGTGTCATATCCTTCTTCGAATTAAATTTTCGAGTAATTCTTGTTTAGATATTTATCTGTCTAATTTCACTTTTGAAGCTTACATCCAGATTTCATTTGTTCATGGTTCTTGAAACTTCTAGATTAGAGATGATTCAATATTTCCGTAGTGGGTAATAGCTATTCCACAAGTAACTTGAGTAAATACATACAGTTAAGTACTGTTTTCAAAAAAGATAGCCTCTGAAGGTCCTTCCTGTCCATTCCTCAGTCCAGAAGGCCTTTCTCTTCCGGTTTACGTTGGACAACTTTTTCAGAGGGATCCACGACAGAGACAGAAACAGAGAAACCCGTTAAGAAGCACAAAAAGGTGAAAGTTAGCGATCACACAGTAAAAAACCCAGTGTCAATCTTGAACGAGATGTACAAGGGACTCAAGTACAACTTCATCCAACAGAAGGGTCCATCTAACAATCCCATTTTTACTGTAGAAGTTGAACTCAACAGCAGTAAGTACCAGAGTAACGGTAGATCCAAGTCTCTGGCCAAACACAGGGTTGCCAAGAAGATCTTGGAAATTTTAGATCCAGTGAAATTTTGTAAGGATGACAATGATAGTGGTTTCGGATCTGAAGGTAGCAGCGTAGGAGGTGGTGAGTTTCTGCAAGCAAATCCTTCTTTTGGTAATTCTGGTATGTTTGTTCGACGATAAAACAAGTCTGGGGTTTATGTCTAACATGTTCGATGTTACTAAGTACCAAACAGTTTTATTACAATCCTTATTGGATGTTGAATACAAAATGGTAGTTGAAAAAGTAATAAAAATGGCAATATAAAGGTCAAACTTACTGAAGGAAGAAGGGCAAATGTTACATTGAAACAGCAAATACTGAGGTCACTTGGGTTTTGTAGCGTGGAGTTCAACTTGACTGAATCATAGGAGATGGTAATGTGTTCCTCAGGACTCATTCAAAGGTCTAAAAATATTCTCAAAAAGACATTTCTGTAGTGTCGGATCCAGAAGAAGATTCGGTGACTGATGGAATGAAAAACAGTTCTAAACGAGGAGAATGGAAACATGAAAATATCACGACGTTATCTGACATACACCTTTGGGGGAAAAAACTATGAAATGAAGGACCTCAGGAAAAAAAAAGATTTGGAATTGAAAATAGTAAGGTATTAAGAAAGTATGAATATTTGCGGAAAATCCAGTGTTGTTTGCTAGAACTTCTTGAAAAAAGTTATCGAATAAAGTTATCGAAGGACTTGTTCTTTGATTAATTTCAAAGATTACAATTTTTCACGGTTCTAGTGAATAACTTCATCTACTCATTCATCTGTATACTTCAATGAATGCCTTCACATTATACTGTGTTATACACAACTTTTGAAATATATTCTAGCCGATGCAGCATGAGGTGTTTTGCACTTAGGTATTGAGTTTTGTGAGTTAATTTCATTAATGAGTATTTATTATCTTTTATATCACTATAACTAATCTCAATTCACACTCTTTTCATACTTGTCCTTGTTCTGCTGTTATAATGCCTGCTATTAATAATTTGCATGTTTTATCATGTTGAATGCTAACTTGTTCATGCCTTAACAGAGACTTAAAAAATACATCATGTGTGTGACTAATGATAATGATAATAATAAATCAGTCTGAGGGTAGTTTAGGGGGTGGTAGCATTTTTCCTGAAACTTCTTATGAGTTTCCTCTCTTAATATCTGAAACATAATAAAAACAAAAAATCCTATTCAAAGAAACTCTTTGGGCCATTTATCATGATTTTTAGGTTTTTTCCTGTCTCTATTTGGCTGAATTTACTGAAAAAAGAGGTAGAATTAAAAAACTTTCAAACCAAGTGAAAATCTGCGTTGCTGTGTTTTCTAAAAATGTCAATATGACGAAAGTCCCAAATAGAAAGAAAATTATTCTTAAATTATTGCTTGGTTATCATCCATTGTAAACTATTTGAAAGAAAATATTGGTAATATTGGACAATGTTATATTTTATTGTTTAATTAGTAACAACGCCGACGTTTCGAAACTGTTTGTTTCTTTTTCAAGGCTAGTTACAGTAAACAATATTGTACACTCATTAAAAACATTTAGACACTGTGTGATTAATGATGTTTATATTGCGTGCCTGCTTTGTTCCATTGGATTTCTTAAATGTCTAAATGTTTTTAATGAGTGTACAATATTGTTTAACGTAACTAGCCTTGAAAAAGAAACGAACAGTTTCGAAACGTCGGCGTTGTTACTAATTAAACAATAAAATATAACAGTGTCCAATATTCCCAATATTTTCTTTCAAATTATTCTTAAATTTTCTCCTTTGTCTGATGAAAGAGTCAGATTTGTACTCTGAAACGTCACAGTTCGCTTTGTTTATCGTTTTGTATTGTTCCTGTATTGTTCATTAGGCAATATGTTCTCCAAGAAACTGCCCTTGACAAATACCTTAATCTCGCAATCCGCAAGGGCGTTTTTCATTAAAAAAACAATTTTATTTAATTTTTAATAGTTCTATCTCAGATATTGGCTGTGAAAACCCAGAAAAAACCTTTAAAAAAAATAATAAATCGATAGGTCTTTTGCATGTCACACGAATTATCATATTTTTATGTTTTTCACGTTCTATGTCGATACAAAATCATAAAGTATGCTATCACACACTTCAACAAGCGGGAGAAACGCGTCAGGTCGCCATCTACGTTACTCGTTATTGCACGATTCATGGAGGTAGGAAAAGAGTGGAGGGGGCATAAGGTTTGAAAAATGTCACACACTTTTGAGAACCTTCTATGGATTTACCCGTACCAATATGGCCGACTTTGAACTGAATATTTTTGTCTCATTTGCTGTACACCATAGAATACAAATACTGGGTGATTCCGGAGGAGAACGTCAGATTTTGGGATAAGTTTTCACTAGTCAAGACAGTCTCGAAACACTGTTTGGTTTATGGTTGGGATTCTCTGTTGAGAATATACAGGGTGATTCGTCCGATTCGACCGATTTTACTTTTATTGGTAACTTTGGTAAGGCTTATTCGATTTAACTGAAATTTTCAGCGTAGTACAATAGTGTTGAACACATTCATTGATTTCAAATTTTTTCTCAAAAGGAGCGGTTGTTATTGTGATAAATCCAGATTAATTGTGCAGGTTGAAAAAACACCCTGTAAATAGCGTTTCCTGAACTACGTTATCTGTTTACGATTCTACTATAATAAGTCATTATTTGAGAGTTTCTAATTTTTTTGGCACACTTCTAGTTTTCTGATAAAATGTTTTCAAAAAATGATAATGTCGAAATTTCGCTCCAATCGATTCTACTTTTATTGATAACTTTGATATGGCTCATCCGATTTTGATGAAATTAGCAGTGTAGAACAATCTGAATGAGAACATTGAATAATCGCAACAATCTCTCAAAATACAGTGTTGTAGTTGTGATAATTTCAGAGTTTCAGATTAATTGTGCAGTTGAAAAAAAAACCCTGTACATTGCTTTTCCAAAACTTTCTTATTCGTTGCAGATTCTACAATGATATGTCATCACCCAGAGTTTTTGATTCCTTTGGCACACCTCCCGTTTTCCTAGAAAACATTTTTGAAGAAGAGCATTATCGAAATTTGGCTCACAAGCAGTGAGAGTATTCCGCACTAGGTAGGAAAGCTGTATATTCCAAGGATGCAAAGTTGTTCGTCACTTCTAAAATATTCTTTTCAAATTCCAAATTTATTCTGAATTGAATGATTTCATACAAATATTAGCAATTAAATATGGATTTGGAATTTGAAAAGAATATTTTAGAACTTAAGAACTGCTTTGCATCCTTGGACAATACAGCTTTCCTACCTCGGGCGGAATACTCTCACTGCTTGTGAGCCAAATTTCGGTTTTCTAGGAAAACCGGAGGTGTGCCAAAGAAATTGAAAACCTCTGAATGATGACATGTTATTGTAGAATCTGATACGAATAAGAAACTTTTGGCAAAGCAATGTACAGGCTGTTTTTATTTTCAACTGCACAATTAATCTGAAATTCTGAAATTATCACAATTACAACACTGTATTTTGAGAGACTTTTGCGATTATTGAATGTACTCGTTCAGATTGTTCTATACTGCAAATTTTATCAAAATTGGATGAGCCATACCAAAGTTATCAATGAAAGTAGAATCGATTGGAGCGAAATTTCGACATTGTCTTTTATTGATGGAATTTTCTCAGAAAACTAGAAGTGTGCCAAAAAAATTAGAAACTCTCAAATAATGACTTATTATAGTAGAATCGTAAACAGATAGCGTAGTTTTGGAAATGCGATGTACTGGGTGTTTTTTCAACCTGCTCAATTAACCTGGAATTATCACAATAACAACCAGTTATTTTGAAAAAATCTTTGAAATTAATGAATGTCCTCATCAATATTGTACTTCGCTGAAAATTTCTCTTAAATCGAATATGCCATACCAAAGTTATCAATAAAAGTAAAATCGGTCGAATCGGACAAATCACCCTGTATATTCTCAATAGAGACTCCCAACCATAAACCAAACATTGTTTCGAGACTATCTTGACTAGTGTAAACTCATCCCAAAATCTGACGGTCTCCTCCGGAATCACCCTGTATACACCTTGTTGTAGTCGGCCATATTAGATTGATACAGCCGACGCTGCAGGGTTGCCAGATTAGGGGATTTTCCCCAAAAATGAGGGGATTTTTTTTCCCTTTGTGGATTTTTTGGGTATTTTTTTTCTGGGGATTTCTTCTGGAGAAAAAAATTTAACTGGGTATTATCAGGGGATTTTAGGTCTTGAACAACTCGACTCGAATCCAGTCTAGTGGTCTGATGAATTTTCCCGTTCTTGATTAGGGAATCAGAAAAATTGCAATTTTCGGTATTTTACGAATCCGGAAACGATGTTATGACGAAAGTACCGATGTTTTCAAGATTCATAACAGACAGAGGGAGGCCAATAAAAGTTTCACCCTCGACCGTCCTTTCCGATCTTGAATCCAGTTTATTACCTCTCATTATTATGACGGTTATGAGGATAAACAAGTTCCATTTTGCGTCGGCTTTGTCGGCACCTCTGATAGAATGGTAGTAAAATTCCCCAATTTATTTATGACCCACCCTACACCTTCCGTCGGCATTGTCGGAGTATTGAATTACGGAAGTATAAACGAAAGTGATCTAAAATATTTTTGGATCAGTAAAGTGATTTTTGAATTCATCATCATTCTCCACGAAATAATTGATTCGTATCATTTTGTTGTATGTCATGACGAAGTGAACTAGTAATACATTTGTTGTTTTTGTATTGAAAAGTTCTGCGAAAAAATCCCTCTTTCCCTCTTTCGCGAAAACTAACCTCATTCATTACAAACTTGCATTGAGGATTTTTTTTTTGAAGCAATTCATTTTTGGGGGATTTTGAGACCTACTGAAGATATTTGGAAACAAATATTCAGTAAATACCATAATTTGAAATTATAATAATAAAAAAATAAATTGGGGATTTTTTTTGAAAAGTCCCGAATTTAGGGGATTTTTGAATTTCGACTGGGGAAATCGAGCCAAACGTTCTGGCAACCCTGCGACGCTGTCTATTGGCTTGCTGGTGAGTAAAAGTACACGAGAAGAGGGAGAGAGTGGATATATCCCAGTACGTCACGGAAGCCGCTAAGTTTCGTCCGTTTGAACAGCCGACATGCGGAACCAGATTTAAAAGATCATTTTTTCGTTGAAAATTGAAATTTTTGATTCCAATGATAAAAAAAAAATCATGCAAGAGACCTATTTTCGAAACAATGCTGCCTAATAAATGGTACCGAAACAATCTAAAAGATTAAGGAGAAGAGTGAAAGATTTGATACAAAATCATATCATTTGAAGAAAAATTCATATAGATATGTTGTCATTTGGATTATCTCTGGAAAACATGGTGATAAAAGTTGTTCTCTGATTAGAGCTTGGTTTGAGATAATCACTATTATTTGAGCTATTTTGGAACTGATGACGTAGAGACTTCCTTTAAAATATACCATGTGGGATAAATGGCCAAATTTTTATTTCGGGGTTATGTTAATTTAATCGGATGGAAAATGTACACTTTGGCCAAGTTTTGATAGTCACACCCGTCCTTTCGCCACCCCGATAAAAGTTTATTCTGTTGATTTTGTTCATTATGTCGCAATCAAGTTCTTAATCGATAAAAATTTTCTCTAGAGGATTGCGGCGAACAAAATCCCGTTTCCGTTCTGAACGAACTCCGTTCCGGCTTGAAATATGTAGTGATGGAACAGCACGGACCATCTCATGCTCCGACGTTCAAGATCTCCGTCGAGGTGGACGGGCAGTCTTATTTCGGCGTGGGCAGATCGAAGAAATTGGCCAAATGTGCGGCTGCAGAGGAAGCTCTGAAGTCCTTCATACAGTTCCAGAACAATAAGAGGCTCAAAAGGAGTCCCGACAGCAACAATTGCGACTTCAGCCTGGACCAGTTCGAAACTAAGAAGAAACCAGCCAAGAAACTGACGCCGGATCAGAAAGGCCCAGTCATGCAGTTGAATGAGGCCTTTCCCAATGCAGAATACGAGTGTATTGACACAGAAAGAGATCTTCAGTTCAGATATGAGGTCACAGTTCAGATTAATGGCAGGAAATTCTCTGGTACAGGTGAGAATGATTCCATATTGTCACTTTTGTTGAAACCTATCTCGCCATGTTCTTTGACAGTTGCTTGTAATAACCTATTCAGGTCGATTCTGTTTGCAAATAGCAATATTCAGGTCGATTCTGTTTGCGTATTGCTATAAACCTTGCTATTCTAGTCATATTGCTATCTTTCTAATTTATAGCAATATGGCCATGATGTTACGTATTCTGTTTCGAGTGTTATAGCAATGTTTGTTATGAATTTTGTCATAGCAATATTGCTATCATAGACTTCCATAATTTATGATTTAAGAGTTGACAACACTGTATTTTGTGACTTTAGAACTACAAGGAAGAAGAAAAAAACCCTAATTCGTGAGTTTTCTTTATGGTTTCGCATACATAACCTCTATCTACGGCTTTCTTTATTCATGTAAACATCGACATAAAATATGTTAGGAAACGAAACGAGTCAAATTGACCAATAACCAATTTCCTGGATACCAATAAAATATTGGTTATCAGAAATCGAATGCAGCAATTTTATTCAGGCGTTAATAATTCGAAATTCGATAAACTTTTTCGTTGGCACTTCAAAGGGATTGCTGTTGTTGAGATGATTAGAATAATCATCTCACCTGTTGCCTATGCCTGTATCTTAGTCTAAGAATTTTCCTTGAAATTAAATAATATTCTATAGAACCTTGAACACATTTCCATTAGCATATACTTTTTTTTTATTCATGTAAACATCGACTTATTCGAAAATGTTATGAAACAGAAAAACCAATTAAAGTCAAATTGAACTATTTCCTGGATACCCATAGAATTTTGGTTTCCAGAAATCAAATGCAGCAATTTTATGCAGGCGATAATAATTCGAAATTCGATGAACTTTTCTGTTGGGAATTCAAAGGGATGGCTGTTGTTGAGATCATTAGAATAATCAGGTCAGCTGTTGCTTACTATGCCAGTGTTTTAGTCTAAGAATCCTTAAAATTAAATATACTAGAGAACCTTGAACACATTTCTATTAGCACATTCTTCCCTTTCTTCAATATTTTCGAATTCTTGGAAGAAATAATACTGAAACAAACGGATCTCTGAGATTTTTCTTTTTTAAACTTTCTTGTTATGAAGCATAGCAAGTACTATTTTGAGGTTGCGTAGATAGCAATGTTGATAGCAAGATTCTTGTTAAAGTGACAGACCATATTGCTCAAAATCGTTAATCAGAATACCAATAATTCCAATCTTGTTATGATAGCAATATCTTTTTCGTAGCAATATTGCTATTTGCAAACAGAATCGACCTGATTGTTGAGAAAAAGATATTGCTATCATAACAAGATTGGAATTATTGGTATTCTGATTAACGATTTTGAGCAATATGATTTGTCACTTTAAAAAGAATCTTGCTATCAACATTGCTACCTCAGCAACCTCAAAATAGTACTTGCTATGCTTGATAACAAGATAGGTTAGAAAGGCACTTACAGAGATCCATTTGTTTCAGTTATTATTTCTTTCAAGAATTCGAAAATATTGAAGATAGGGAAGTATGTACTAATAGAAATGTGTTCAAGGTTCTCTAGAATATTTAATTTTAAATACCGGCATAGTATGCAACAGCTGAGATGATTATTCTTATGATCTCAACAACAGCCACCCCTTTGAATTGCCAACAGAAAAGTTCTTCGAATTTCGAATCATTAAAGGCTGCATAAAATTGCTGCATTTGGTTTCTGGAAACCAATATTCTATTGGTATCCAGGAAATTGGTCAATTTGACTTTAATTGATTTTCCTGTTTCCTGACACTTGAATAAGTCGATGTTTACATGAATAAAAGAAATTATATGCTAATGGAAATGTGTTCAAGGTTCTCTAGAATATTTAATTCCAAGGAAAATTCTTTGACTAAAATACAGGCATAATAGACAACAGCTGAGATGATTATTCTAATCATCCCAACAACACCAATCTCTTTGAGATGCCAACAAAAAAGTTTATCGAATTTCGAATTATCAACGCCTGAATAAAATTGCTGCATTTGATTTCTGGTAACCAATATTTTATTGGTATCCAGGAAATTGGTTACAGGTCGATTTGACTATTCTCGTTTCCTAGCATTTTTTATGTGGATGTTTGCATGGATCATGAAAGCCATAGATAGAGGTTATTTATGCGGCATCATAAAAAAAACTCACGAAGTAGTGTTATTCTCTTCTTTGTAGCTCTAAAGTAACAAAATACAGTGTTGTCATCTCTAAAATCACCGATTATGGGAGTCCATGATATCAATATTGTTATGACGAAATTCTTAACAAACATTGCTTACAACACTCGGAACAAAATACGTAAGTTTAGAAAAGGAAAATCTCAGAGATCCATTTGTTTCAGTATTATTTCTTCCAAGAATTCGAAAATATTGAAGAAAGGGAAGAATGTGCTAATAGAAATGTGTTCAAGGTTCTCTAGAATATTTAATTTTAAGGATTCTTAGACTAAAACACCGGCATAGTAAGCAACAGCTGACCTGATTATTCTAATGATCTCAACAACAGCCATTCCTTTGAATTCCCAACAGAAAAGTTCATCGCCTGCATAAAATTGCTGCATTTGATTTCTGGGTACCATTATTCTATTGGTATCCAGGAAATAGGTCAATTTGACTTTAATTGGTTTTTCTGTTTCATAACATTTTCGAATAAGTCGATGTTTACATGAATAAAAAAAAAGTATATGGTATTGGAAATTGTTCAAGGTTCTATAGAATATTATTTAATTTCAAGGAAAATTCTTAGACTAAGATACAGGCATAGGCAACAGCTGAGATGATTATTCTAATCATCTCAACAACAGCAATCCCTTTGAAGTACCAACGAAAAAGTTTATCGAATTATTAACGCATGAAAAAAATTGCTGCATTCGATTTCTGATAATCAATATTTTATTGGTATCCAGGAAATTGGTTATTGGTCAATTTGACTCGTTTCGTTTCCTAACATTTTTTATGTCGATGTTTACATGAATAAAGAAAGCCGTAGATAGAGGTTATGTATGCAAAACCATAAAGAAAACTCACGAATTAGGGTTATTTTCTTCTTCCTTGTAGTTCTAAAGTCACAAAATACAGTGTCACCAATTATGGAAGTCATAACAAACATTGCTATAACAATCGAAACAGAATACGTAACATCAAGACCATATTGCTATAAATTAGAAAGATAGCAATATGACTAGAATAGCAAGGTTTATAGCAATACGCAAACAGAATCGACCAGATTATGACATATTTCATGAGAGTTTCAATAACATTTGTTGTATCGTCTTTTAAATTGTTGTCGCTGAAGATTTTTACTTATGTGTTTCAGGCTCAAGCAAAAAATTCGCTAAAAAGGCTGCTGCGGCGACTGCCTTGATGGCACTCTTAGATATCCACACACCAGTAATAAACAACACATCACCGGGGATAAGAAGGACGAATATATCTGCTCAAGAGCAAGAAAAGGCAGATCACATTGGAAGGTCAGTTTAGGGTAGATGTTAGAGTTATTATTTTCTGTATTAATGTTATAAAAATACTGTATATACTCCATTCACTTTTATAAACTATTCTGGTTGACCATGACACTCTGACACATTTCACCGTGTATATTATGAAAATGATTTCCTGTCAGATAAATACACAACGTTGTCCTCTCAACATAGAGGTCGTAGTAATAACGTATTTTTCAAAATATGAATATAAAGGGTTTTTCAACAAGAACTTTGTTTTTTAAAACAAAATAAAACATAGTATTTAGTGGAAAATGAATAAAATTCTTATTGTATTACAAAGAGAAAAGTTCGGCAATTATGAATGAAAAATGATATCTGACAAATGTCCACCACGACCACGCTGACAGACGTTGATTCTTTCATCAAAATTTTTAATCGCTTTTTGGCAAGATGGAGGGTCTATTTCGTTAATGACATCACGGATTTTGAGTTTTAAGGCTGCAATCGATTCGATTGGCTCCGTATAAACTCTGTCTTTAACATAGCCCCACAAAAAATAATCCAGTGGTGTTAAATCACACGATCTGGCCGGCCACTTAACAGCTGAATTTCGCGAAATTATGCGATCGGGAAATTTTGTTTGCAATAAATTGATCGTTTCATTGGCTGTGTGACATGTGGCACCGTCTTGTTGAAACCACATTTCAGTGACATCCATGTCATCAATAATAGGCCAAAATTCAGTTGTTAACATCTCGCGATAGCGTGATCCATTGACTGTTACCGCATTTCCAGCCTCATCTTCGAAAAAAAACGGCCCAATCACACCTCCAGACCACATAGCACACCACACAGTGACACTTTGAGCATGCAAAGGCTTCTCAATAAGCCTGTCGACTCAAATTTCGCGACCAAATTCTTGATAGCGGTCTCAGAAGGACGTTTATGTTGTCCGAAAATATCACGAATTTTACGAAATGTAACTTTAACAGAACGACCATTTTCATAGTGGATTTGAATTATTTTAATGCGATTTTCGAGCGAAATTGAATTCATTGTAACAATGGGGGATTTTCCCTTAAACGAAAATGCAGTTATTTTCATGAAAAATCTTCAGAAAATCACATTTCAAACATATAATTTCAATATTATATTTTTAAAAAAATGTTTGATCACCTAAAACTGAAAAATAAAAATAGGGATTTGCATTTAAAGGGGTTTGTCATGAGTGCACGATATGGCAACGTCGAATTCAGCTTTCTCGGAAAGAAAAGGACGTCAAATGTGTTTCTTTGTTTAGGAAAACCGAGATAGCTATACTTCGATCTGGTTAGAGTAGAAGACAACGACCAAGGAATAGAAAAAGAAGAGCACAGACTGTCATACTGTCATATTACTGACAAATCGCAAACGCAACGTTTGGTTTATTGATGAAGAAGACGTGTGTACCACAGAAAAGCAATAAATATTTCGTTATTCTATAGCAGGAAAAAGCAATTCTACTAAACAACGTTGTCACTTCGTGCATGCATGACAAATCCCAAACCCCAATTTTGAAACCTGATTTTGAATACTTTCTGAAGGTAATTTGGGAAAATGATGAATCAAACCCATAATAATGTTGAGATCTGATTTCGAATACTTTCTGAAGGTAATTTGGGAAAATGATGAATCAAACCCATAATAATTATGTTCAAATTTGCATTTGCAGTAATAACCCAAATTCAGGAAACACCCCCATTGCCAAAGCATATACTGTGAATACGTCAAAAAACTAAATGTCAAAACTGTCATGTGGTGCCGGTGTTACCACATTGAAAAACAAAGTTCTTGTTGAAAAACCTTGTACTTTGGGAAAATAATGAATTCAAGAAAATGTTATGTGAATTGATTAATTCCAAAGACCTGGCGAATGTTGAAGAATCTTTTTTCTCTGTTAATACTGGAAATATTTCACGTATATAAACATTGTTGAAAGATTCAGTTATGCTATTTTCTTGTACGGAAATCAAGAATTGAGTTTTTCAAATTAAAGTCTTCAGTCAGTGTCTTTTTGGGTACACCAATAGGAGGAAATTCTTTGTCGTCTCTTTTACTTGAAATCTTTCTCATTGTGGTGATGTGCAGTTAAAAAATAAACATCCATTCATATAAAATATAATTCCTTGGTTTTCACTCACATACACTGCGCAAAAAAATTAACGCACATTCTGAAAATCTCAATTTTAATGAAAGTTAACTCTACATTGACCTTATAACTTATTTTTTATGTTCTCTCGGGAAGGTTTTGAACGAAACAAGACACATTAAATGGAAGAAAAATTCAGGATTTCACCGAATCTTATGTGAAAGAAGAGAAATGAACAATTTTCAAAATACTGAAATGCTGATGAGTGATTTAATACTTGGTATTTCCACCCCTTGCGTTAATTACAGCTCGGCAACGACGGTTCATACTCAAAATGAGTGATCTTAAAATGTTCTGATCTAATCCTTCCCAGATTTCTCGAGTTGGATTCCTAAGTCATTAAGAGTAGCTGGATGATTTTCTGAACTTCTCAGCCTTCTATTGAGGTTGTCCCAAACCTGCTCAATCGGATTGAGATCTGGACTTCTTGCTGGCCATTCCATTTGAGAGACTTCAACCTCTTCAGTTGTAGAATAAATTTGAGATTTCCATAATGTGCGTTAATTTTTTTGCGCAGTGTATTTCGAAAATGTTACACTTCCTGACACTTTGTCTCTGCTTCTTCAAAACTACCTTTGGAATTTTTAGTTTTAAAGCGTGATGATTATGTATATTTTGTCTATGATTACGTTGAGATTGAGAGTAGAACTTGGCGTTTGGCAACGTCTCTGAGAATTATTTTGACATTGCCGATATTTCACGAGTGCTAACCTGCGTCACTTTTAATTAAAAAAACTTGATAGACCTAAATCATGGCCAACCGGAATAGTTTTATAAAAGTGAATGTAGTATAAATAGTTCGTTTAGTTTATTTATAATTTACTTTGTCGCCTTCTTTCAATTTATTTTTTTTTTGTTGAATGAAGTGTTGGTTTTTCTGTTGTGTCCGTCATGTAAGGCTCATTTGAGGAATCCTAGGTTCCCTTATTCTTCGTTTCTGAACATGGTTATTCTGAAAAATTAAAAAGAAATATGAAATGTGGTCAAAACCATCTCCCCTTCATTTCAGAAATTACTGATCTTTTCATTGTATCAAGTTCTATTTGAACTTGTTTCGACAGATAGCAGATTAGCCTATAGAAATGTATTTTTTGATGGCTTATAAATGATGATAATAAAAAAAAAACTTGTTTAGACAAGTAACAAAGTCAAAATTTGGAAATGTTTGTAAAATGTTGATGAAAATATTAACTGAAGATGGTTTGAACTGAACGGAAGGTGGTTCTGGCCTGTTTCATATATCTTTTTAGTTTTTAGATGGCTCACTCATTGAAGAGGATGATCTTTGGATTGGTAAGAAAAAAAACTGAGTTTATTTTTGTTTTAAGTTTGACTTGATGATGAAATGTTTTTTCCATTTCATCCTAAAAAAGGGATACAGGTTGTAAACCTTTCACGTTGACTCCATTTTTATTCTGATTGATGTTCGTTTTCCAACTAATATTTTTTTGTAGTTTTGTTGTTGAATTTGTTATGTTCATACAATTTTAGAGGGGGAGTGTTTAAGGATTGAGATATTGATTTGATTGATCACTTAAAGGGTGATCAACTATCATTTCAGTTTCGGTTACTTTCATTTTCTGTTTTCTGATTGATTTGACTTTTGCTGTTTGCAATATTAATGTGTAAAAAATGTGGATACACCCCTAACCACAATCTTTATACAGGGTGAGTCTTTGACCTTGCAGAATATTTTAACAGAAGATTCCTGAAGCCAAAAGAAACACTTTTTTCCCTTACCATTTTTTCCGATTCGGCTTGGTTCGTAAGATACAGACTGTTGAAAATCCATAAAAAAATTTAATTTTCGATTATATCTTGCGAACGATCTCATCGAATGAGATGATTTTTGGAATATAGTTTTTTATTGATACGATGAATGTTCCTGGATAACAAAATTTCATCCTCATCCTCCAGTTTCTTGAATATGACCATAACATTTCATAAAAATACCAGAAATTCAAAGAATCCAACCTAAAAAAATAATTTGAATGCTATTCAACGAATTCTTGACCATTTTGGAAAGTAAAAGTACTCCTTATTTTTTTTCGTATGATGCGCCGTTTTCGAGTAATCTGGAATTCAAAAATAAAAAATATCTGTGAAATTCCGAGAATTGGGTACTTTGGCTGAATGCAACTCTGTTCAAAAAATTCACAGAATTCAATTTTTCCGCGTTGCCACGTCTAAAAGTTGAGAATGGAATTCTAGCATTTTTTATTTGGAATGATTTGTAAGCGGAGTAGCCGACTGGTCAATTCACAATGGACGTAACGGTAAGAATCCCGCAACTCGTGCGTAAAAATCAAAGAGGAAACTACAAAATTCATAAGTACCAAAATCTTCACAATAGGTTCAACTTTGCTTTTGACTTCCATAAGTCGAATGCAGTTCTATTCTTATTCCTTATGATTTCTGTTGTTCAATTCTTACATTTTATGTATAAGTAAATTTACGGTTAAGTTATGTCCATTGTAAACTGGCTATTAGTTCGAAAGCTTCTACAATTTAAATACTTCTAATGTTCAAGCAAATTTCCACACCACTATCCATCCATGAAGCTTCCTTTTCAATTTCGAGCTAATTTGTGTAGTATAATTGATTAACTTCTCACTTTTCCATGATAATGGGGATTCTTACTGGTTTGAATGCAATCTTTCTGCTGACTCAAATTTCTTGAAATTATGTACAGAACTTTGATAGTATTTATTTTGAGGTATTCTTCAAATGCGCTTTCATAACATAACAACCCATGGTGGAAGAAAACCACTGACATAACCTTAAAACCAGGGAGTCACAGATTTATACTTCAGTTCAGAATCATAGACTATACAAGTGTATACATAGAATTAGCATATTGTGTGTTGTTTGATTTCGAAGAGTTCTTTCTTTCTGTTCGTCAATTTGGCAACGTTTGTATGTTCACAGATAAATTAGGTACATCTGTTTTATTTACTTATGAAAATGAAAGTTTGAATGGGTTATGTCTGAATCTGATAATTCTTGGAGAAAATGAAATAAACAAAGAAAATTAATAATTACAAATTGAAGATGAATCTCAAAGCTGATATGAGTGATAGCTGGATGAATTCCCCATTATCGAAAACGAAACCAAGAGAAGAATATTCAACTTTTATCGCCCACGAAATTTGGAATACCTAACTTGTTTATTGTACTATAAATACAAATTTTTTCACCAACTGGAATGTAAAAAGTAAGTTGACGCTTGTTTTCATAACAGAGTTGCTTATTTCGAAGATTTGAATGGTATATCTTATGCTTGGAAAAACTTCAGTGTTCAGGTTTCCAGGGGCGGCTAGCCTATAATGAAAATTTATAATGCCTATATCTTTTTATCTAGGCCGAATCGGAAAAAATGGTAGAGGAAAAATGTGTTTCTTTCAGCTTCAAGAATCTTCTGTTCAAATATTCTGCAAGGTCAAAGACTCACCCTGTATATCTGATTTCATATTCACTCTCGACTTTCCTTCTGGGTTGGATGTTGAAGTTCGACCAACCATAAGAGTTTGGATCAAATACAGAGTGTTCATGTAACATATAATTTTTGAGGAGATTTTTTTTTATTACATTTACATTTTACGTCCTCTTCAGCTTAAACAAGTGTAGTCATGCTGTTCTAGCCCCAATAGTCCTCGAAGTGCTCCCGTAAAATGTTGAATTCATTGGTCAAATCAATAATCCAACCCATAGACTGATGATGTTCTTGAGATTGCAGGGGTATGATTCATTTCTCCCGATAAGTAGACTTACTATTCTGCTAACTTCTTACGGGCGATAATATCATATACCACTTCTTTTAGAAACAACTATGTGAATATAGCATTCTTTGAAGCCTATAATTATTATAGATACCCTAAAAAATTTTGTTACTTCAACACGTAGCTTATTTACTCGGCTTCAAGCCTACCTGTGGTGTTTTTATGATTTAAGTCACCTAACTCAAAGAAGAATAGCAAACCACTCGATTCAAGTTCTTGAGAAGGAGTTCTATTGGTGATGCTTTCCTTAGAGAATCAATTCCTGCAGTTTCAAGAACGACCTCTTGAGTGTTGTCGAAATAATTTATTTCCAACGGACACTTAAATCCACCCTTTCAAGCCTCATCAACCATAAAATTCTTGTGTTCAGGTTGGTTAACGAAAAATTTATGAACCTGATGGCCGACGACCTTATGCACGCGAAGCGAAAGGTTCTTGCAGGTGTTGTACAGATGAAGGGTCAAGATTTGTCTAGCGCCAAGGTCATAGCGATCACAACCGGCACCAAGTGCATCTCGGGCAGTTACATGAGCATGAACGGAACTGCACTGAACGATCTGCACGCGGAGATCGCTGCTCGAAGATGCCTTATATCCTATTTATACGATCAACTGACACTGTTGCTTTCACCAGGTGAGTTCACATCTGTGATGACGCCACGCCGCCATCTTGGGTAGTGTAAATTAGATATGATAATTGCTGACGTTTATATGCGGGTTTGAGAACCTAATACGAAGGTTGATACTTAACCATGTAATCTTTGTAGGATATCACTGTAATTAGTTTATTCATTTGTTGGATCTGTCCTTCAACTTTTTCCCAGAAAAGTCGAAATGTCGTCGGAATTTATCTATTTGAGTTCAAGCTCGCCCTGACTTTTACCTTATTCAATTAGTGTAGTACTAGAAGCGAGCGACATTTTTTGACTTCGGATTCGTGATTTCTATACCAAAATTAGCGAGTACTGATTTTTTCATAAAATTTAGAGCGTTATGCGATTTCCTAGACATTTACCAACTTATTTGAAACATATTTCGATGCATATTTTCACAAATTACATATATTAGTCTTATGAAAGCTTGAATTTGCAACTGTAAATGTGACATTATTTCTTATTTGACAAACGACAGTTGACCGTGAAGTTTGGTCGTGTCTCAGGCCCCGCCCATAAAATGCAGCTATCCGATTGGTCGAATATAGCTGAATTTGTGTTGAAATGTTCACCATATTCTGGATATTTTTGAAAATATTTGCAATTCGATTGAGATATCGTTTTTTTCAATGGGAAGTAGGGTGATATTTCATCTACCTATGTGAATTTACCGCTTTTTCCTAACTCTAACGGCTACGAAGGAGATCGCTGATATGTGGGACGACCTTTTTGACCCAGCGTCACCTTATTCAATTAGTATAGTATAGGATAAAAATAGTAATGAATCAATAGGTCTTTTGCATGTGTTTTTTCCTTATTGGAATCGTTTATTCTAACCATTAGAATACTGGAAGAATTGAACTGCCGTCAAATATTTCAAATTTCAACCTAACCATAAGAACTGGTTTCGTACGTAGTTTGACATTTCTATGACGTTCGAGGTAAAACATTCAGTTTTTTTCACATTGGCGAAGAGCAAATGTTTGGGAGTTTTCAGTGATTTTACAAGAGGAATTCCTTAATAATGGATCCAATTTACTGATATTCAATCTCAGATGATATTCATTCAAAACGGTATAAATGGAAAATTGTAGTATTTTACATTGTTTCATGTCTTCTTAAGCTTAAAGTATCGACATCAGAGATAGCAGATAGCATAAGTCTAACAATGGGGGTTTTCCTGAATTTGGGTTATTACTGCAAATGCAAATTTGAACAAAATTATTATGGGTTTGATACATCATTTTCCCAAATTACCTTCAGAAAGTATTCAAAATTGGGGTTTGGGATTTGCCAGGCATGCACGAAGTGACAACGGTGCTTATTTGTCAATATAACCAAACAATTTGTTAAGGGGCCTTTTGTGCGAGGGAGATTCGGGTATTTGGGTAATCGGGGATTCATCCTATTAGTCGAGAGATTCACCCTATTAGCTGACCGACGATCACGTGATCGTCGTCGGCCAATAGGAAAGAATCTCCGATTACCCAAATACCCGAATCTCCCTAGCACAAAAGGTAGCTTTATTCGTTTCCGTTTGCGATATGACAGTATGACAGTATATGCTTTTCTTTTTCTATTCCTTGGTCGTTGTATTCAACTCTAACCAGATCTCTGTTTTCCTAAGCAAAGTAACACATTTGACGTCCTTTTCTTTTCGAGAAAGCTGAATTCGACGTTGCCATATCGTGCACTCAAGACAAATCCCTTTAAATTTCAAATCCTCATTTGATTTTTCAGTTTTAGGTGATTGAACATTTTTTTTTAAATATAATATTGAAATTATATGTTTGAAATGTGATTTTCTGAAGGTTTTCCGTGAAAATTACTGCATTTTCGTTTGAAGGAAAAACCCCCATTGAAAATGAAACAGTGAACATGTTAAGCCCATTTATTTCTGGAAATAAAAAGCAGATTGAAATCCAAAACATATGCATGGAATGGAACATAGGTTTCAGAAAACTTCTCAGTTCAAATGGTTTCATATGTTGCAATATAATAGATTACAACTATATTAGTCGTCAGATGCTATGTCAAAGCTGTTATAATCTTCAATTAAATATTAATTATACTACATATATTTTACAAATAAAATAATTCAAATGAAATTTTATCCTTGTGTAAGTAAATCTTCAAATGAACACTGATATCGATTCGTCCTCACAAAATACTTCACTATATGTATAAAATATTTTTTTATCATGCAGATGAGAGCTTTCATAATCTTCAATTGTCTTGATTGTCTTTATACATCATATAGAGAGATGTGAGTGGCACCAAATGAGGATAGGCTATCCTAAAGTCGAGAAGATATAATTCTTCAAATATTTGTAACAAACACGAATTATTTTCATCATGATTCAACTCATTAAACAAAACGAATTAAATAGATAGTCCAACATAATTCCTTCACCAGTATGAAAATGTTTCGAACAAGCTCTACCATATTTTGTTACTTTGTCAGGACAGTTTCTCAACTCATGGCGTAAACCTAGAATGTTTTCATCCTCTAGATTACTTCACATAGTTTTCTATGTCTTCCGATAAAGGATAAAATTTTGAGTAATGGGTCAAAGATGCAAATATTCAAATATAAAGTTTACATTAAAATAAATCTGAAAAATCTTATTCCTTCGTCTCTATGTGCATTTATGTTGCATTCCACAACAACACAAGAACTTGGCCTAATACTTTACCAATTCTTTTAAAATAAATCATTTTAACTAGTGAATTTATCCAGCAATCGTTGAAAATGCTGTACTTCATAACAAAAAAAACATGCAAGAGACCTATTGAAGCAGTAGTTCATATTAACCCAAGTTTAAGTTGAGGTCATCTAAAAAAATAAGTTTTGCTCACCTGTGGATAAATAATCTGATGGGAAAAATCAGTATTTCTCTAATTGAGACAATAATAAACAGTGGGATGAGCAAGATCGCCAGTGTTTCATTTTAGTTGGATAATAAATACAAGGGTCGCATAAATTTCGAGATGGACAAAAAAAAATCAAATATTTGTAGTCGGAGATTTAATTTTTTTTAAAAATATTCTTCATCAGGATTGACACGTGTTTTGAATGTCCTCAGACTTGCATATAGAACGTCGCAAATAAATAATTTATTTGGCTACGAGATATCCGGATTGACGTCACACAAATACTCTCCTCAGTATCCTACATGGCAAAAATATTGTTCCGCCTGGCATTAATTCAAAGTCTTGCCTATGCAAAATATTGAAAGTTGGTTTAGGTTAATGGCCACAAGATAACTCCTTCACAAGAATTTACCTGACATATATTCTATACCAATTACTATGGAGAAGGTTAGTGTTTCAACTTAAACATCTTGTTTAGGAGATGATGACAAGTGGGTTGAATACCGAATTTTGGCCATGTATGATTCTGTTCAGATACCTGATTTACATTTTTTCTTTGTTGTTATTCCTATGTGGATCTAAATATCGATATTGTGTAATGATGTCGAACAAAAGCAAAAATGTTTACATATTTTGTACAGACAGTGCCGGTTTATCTACTGGGCGCTTGGGACGGGCGCCTTGGAGCCCAGAAAGGTCTAGATCCCAACAGAATTCTCAATATCAATGCCGTCAAGGGAGTCGGTCGGTCTACTCACCCCGGTCCCGAAAAGACCTTAAACCGGCACTGCCTGGAGGTCCTTCTTAATTATATAGAATATAGGTGCTTCGGTCATCCATGGATGCTCCAATATCCAGAAAAATCGTCTGCAAGCTTGATCATCTGTTCCTGGTTGTTATTATTTGCTGTCATTGGATTAGGACTATTCGACGTTGTTGCCAAATCTATTTTGCACAGCTTGTGTGCCTTGGCTATGTTGATTCTCTTTTGTTCACAGTAGACATATTTTCTTACTGCTGTGCAGTGTCATTTGATGCTAAGCCTATTCCAAGTAATCAGATTGTTTGCTGGTCCGTACTTTTGGTTGCTTTTGTGAGAAAAGTTGATTTCATTGTCTGGTGATTGTTATTCAAAGTTCCAGTCAGTATGATGCGATGAAGCTTAATTTCTCTGGAAAGAAATTGAGTAAGACATTCATAGTTTACAAATTTAAGATGTGCCGAAAAAAGAAATGAATACTACTCACGACCATGGACAAGATATACTCCTCTTGACAAAACTCAGCTGAGCCTACAACTTCCGAAGGCTGCTTAAATAGCAACCCAGACCTCCTCTTATAGATTTTTGGCGAAGGATCGAAAAAGACATTCTTTCGTAGGAGCTGGTATCTGTTAGATTTTCAAACAAGTTGGCAACATCTAAGCGTACCGAAACAAAACAGTGCGTAACTACTTTCTCATCCAGTACTTTCTACGTCTAACCCACTTTTCGGCAACCAAGTTTCCTTTGTCAAAGACATCTCGTTACTTACTACAGTTACAAGTGTACATGTTGCACGAGTGAGAGGATGGTATATAGGACCAATGGGAAAGGGTTGTTAAGGGCCATTTGGGTGAAAGAAACGGGAAAAGACAACGGTTTCAGGGAACTTACGTATCCCCCTGAAACCTACAAGAATCTGCTGAACATTTTCAAAAAAGTAAATATCAAGTTAGCTTTCACAACCGCCACGAAAACCAGACAACTTTTGGGAAATACGTTTGATAATATTCCGGATGAATTAAAATCGGGCATATACGAAATAAAATGTCCAGACTGCAATAATTCTTACATCGGAAAAAAGCGAGGGACATCAACACGAGATTCAAGGACACATGAGCCATATCCGTAACGACCATCCTGACAAATCAGCGGTCGCGAATCCCGTTTCAACAACCGGTCATTTAATTTCAGAATAATCCGTAAAGCTATTGAAAAGCTCGGGCAAAATTTACTTGAATACTTTTGAAGGTATACAGGTTCAAGAGAAAAACAGATTGTTTAACAGAGATCTCAACCCCATTAGTAATCCATTACTCCAAATATTTACCTGACTCACCCTTGATAGCCCAGCCACCAAAATGGCCTTTACAACCCTTTCCCATTGGTCTTGTATACCATCCTCTCACTCTTGCAACATGTACACTTGTAACTGTAGTTAGTAATGATATGTCTTTGACAAAAAACTTTCCGAAACGTGCATTAGACGCGGCAAGTGTAAGTGGATTAGAGAGTAGTTACACACTGTTTTGTTACCAGTATTCTATCCACAGTGAATTCAAATAGTTATCTAAGCGTACCGTTCTATTGAATAACGTATTGGTTCACAGGAGCTGCTTTCCTGGTCTCTCAGCTTTGACGACATCTATTAATCATGAACTAAGTATGCGGATTAAGTTGTCCACGTACAGAAGTCAACTATAGGCGATTTTGAAAATATGTTTACAATGTCGACGTACTTGAATTATTTTACTGTTTCCTAGGAAAATAATTAGTGGTTCTGCAGTACAAGGTAGAAACAGTCCCTGACACCTATTGTAAAGGGTTTTCCAATTAGAGGTGTTATTTTGATATTCAAAGAAAAATGCCATTTTTCAATATAAATGATGGGATGTTTATTTCATTATAAAGATGAAGCTATGCAGTTAATAGTGGAAAATAACATCAGACAAATGACCACCACGACCACGCTTACAGGACCATATCCTTTTAATGAAATTTTCCATAACCAAATCGCAAAGTGGCTGCCCTATGTCCTCGATAGCCTCACGAATTCCATCTTTGTGGTCTTGAATCGACGCTGGGCTATTGGCGTAGACGTTCTCTTTCACGTGGCCCCAAAAGAAGAAGTCGCAAGGTGTTAAATCACAACATCTCGGTGGCCAATTGTGATCACCTCTTCGAGAGATAACACGGCCCGGAAACTTTTCCCGCAAAAGATAAATGGTTTCGTTGCTTGTGTGGCACGTAGCGCCGTCTTGTTGGAAGTAAACGTTGTCCAGATCAATACCATCCAATTCCGGCCATAAAAAATCGTTAATCATCTCTCGATAGCGCAATCCATTCACCGTAACTGTTTCTTCAGCCTCATTTTCGAAAAAGTAAGGTCCAATGACTCCGCCGGACCATAAACCGCACCAAACAGTCACACGTTGAGGATAGAGAGGCTTTTCAACAATAACTCTCGTGTTTCCGAGCCCCAGATGCGACAATTTTGCTTGTTGACGAAGCCACCGAGGTGGAAATGGGCCTCATCACTCAAGATGTTTTTCGATGGAATTCCGGATCATTTTCATGCATTTCAACGACCCAATCAACAAAGACACAACGTTGTTGATGATTGGCCGGCTTGAGTTCTTGTGTTAACTGAACTTTATAAGCCTTAAGATCCAAATCTTTATGCAAAATAAGGTGTAATGACGTTTGTGGAATGCCTAATTCCAAAGAACGACGAGGAATGGACAAACCTGGGTTTTCTTCGACACTTTCGGCTACAGCAGCAATATTTTCGGCTGTTCTCGAGCGACGTGCACGGTTTTATTCTTCACATCACTAACCTGTCCCAACAGCTAGAATTTTTCCACCAATTTCTTCATTGCGGTCCGACAAGGTGCTTCACGACGACCCAAAAATGTTCGAGTTTTACTAACCGTCTCTGCCAAATTTTCACCATTTTTATAGTGAATTTTAATAATTTCAATCCGTTGTTGAAGCTTGTATCGTTCCATTTTTATTAATGGCGTAGTTTCTACTTGTCAAATGTCAAAAAATGACAGCTTCAAAAGTGACATCTACCTAAATAGCGGGCTATTCAAAATAACACCTCTTATTAGAAAACCCTTTATATTTTAACAGCAGTTCTAGGTGGACCATATTGAGCAGTTTTCAGGGTAGTACTGGCAAGTTTATCTATCTACTATTTTGGAGAAATTTAAACCACAAGGCTTCAAATTTGTATTTTTACAGTTCTCAATAAAATATCAATCACGATTCTTTCAATCATACTAACTGATGTTCTTTAGAAACCGAGGAGGAGTCGATATTCACGGGTGATAAAAAAGATTTCTACTATTTGAAGCCAGACGTTGAGTTTCATCTATACATAAATACGGCCCCTTGCGGCGATGCCCGTATCTTCAGTCCACACGAAGATGCGATAGGAGGCGACAAACATCCAAACAGAATATCTAGAGGGCAGTTGAGAACGAAGATAGAGTCAGGAGAAGGAACTATACCTGTAAAATCGCATTCACCTGTTCAGACTTGGGATGGAGTTTTACAGGTGAGAGATGACTGCACCTGTTGCAACTAGTCGCCTGTGACATATTCTTTAATTTGATGCTTAAATATGAGACGCCGATGCGGAAAAATGATTGTTCGCAAATATACAGGTCGAGGCTTGAATAGACGACTTCGGCCCAAGTTGCCAACCCATAATATTCCTCACTAATTTACTAAGTCTGGGGAAGGGGAATTTCAGAACAAATTCGACGTGATGAGGTTCGCGTTGTTCACGAATATCCGTAAACGGTGCCTCGGCTCCTCAAACCAGATCAATTTGAGTTGGGATTCCTGATCTCTTGTCAATAGTGTCAAGATTACATAGGATATGTTCCGCGAATCAACTTGGTTATTATGGTTGCCGATTTTCCGTTCCGTAAATGGGAAATATTCGGTTGGTTCCACGATGTGAAAAACATGGTGTGCTCATCTGTGAAATGAGTGACGTCGGCTGGTTGAATATATAACTCCTCGTATTTTCAACTAGCGGACGCACTCATTTCACAGATGAGCACACCTCAATCGATTTCAAGCGATGAACCAAAATCTCCGGTTTTAGTTATGGCTATCCAAACTGAGATATAGACAAAGAAAAATCTGTCAATTTGAATAACCGTAACTTCAATCGATTTCAAGCGATGGACCAAAAGCTCCTAGATACGGTTATCCGAACTGACATATAGGCAGAGGATAATCTGTCAATGTGGAGAACCGTAACTATAACCGGAGATTTTGGTCCATCGCTTCATGTTTTTTACATCATGGTTGGTTCCTGAAAAAAAGGTTAATTACGGAACTTGATTCATAAAAAAGCAATCTTTGTGCCACCAGAATGATAGTTAATTTTCTATGGTAACATATCCATATTCACCTTATGATACGGATGCACAGAACAAATGGTGCTCTTATTTCAATTTGTTTTCCTACTAAATCTTTTGACCAAACTGGGGAAATCTGATGTAATTCATACTCTCGCCACCGACACAAACGCCACCAATCGACCAATCAGAGCGCATGACACTATTAATGGGAATTCGGCAATTGTCATTTTGAATTTATTTATGTTTTCTCAGATTATTATTTAGTTATTGATAAGTGCGTGAAATCTTTTTGTGTTAGCTTTCAAGAATTGTGCAGATTCTCAGATACTTTTAAAAGGGTCCCTTTTGTATTTTGTTTGGACAGTTCAGATGTAAATGGAAATAAATGTTCAAATGAAGAGAGAATCGTATTTATAGAAGGTATAAGCTTCATGAAACTCAGCAGCATATCATTCTTTTCACAAATGTCTTTTAATGATTTTCACTAATCGAGGATCAGTTATCAACCCCCAATTAAGCATATTATTTTCACAATGTGTTGTATTTTTCTTGGTTCTTAATTGAATATACATGAATTATTTAACAATTTTCATTTACTTGAAACTGAAATTTACTAATATACCTATGCAACTATAAAGTGCCATGTACTAGAAAACCTCAGTTTTCAAATCTGATGAAATAAAATTAACCATTGAATAAAACACCTGTTTTCTAATTCCAAATCTTATGAATTTAAATGGAAAGGAACTCAAATTGAACTGGTTTAATAATATGGCCTATTCAATGGGTTTTTATTCTCTCCGAAACTTCAACTCTTGGTAGGTCTCAGTCTGACTTAAAATAAGGATGATGCTTATTTTGTATTAACTTCCATAAACTTCCTGCCGCTTTACCAGATTCCTTTGTATATGTGCACAATCTGGAAAATAGTAATATATTAGAATAAGCTATCAAATGAAATAGATGTATCAGTAGATTCTGTAGAATAATTTCACATGGCTTACCTAATAATTTCATTCCTCACTTGCTATGCTATAGGAAAACATCGAATGATAGTGTATATTAGCCAAAAATTAGAATGCATATTGAATTCTCAGAATATATTCCACTGATAGTTATACAAAACATAATATGGTAGAAACTCATTCATCCAGATGTTTTTTACCTTATATCTTGTCTGATGTAAATTCAGTTCTGACAGTTGCCCTGACGATCGGTCGTAATTTCCACATAGCGCCACCATCAGTGGAAAAAAACGAAATCTGCCGAATTCCCCAACATTGGCGAAACAAAAGCGCATCTGTGAATTCACCTTATCTTCTGTGCACCCTGCTTATGATCCATAGACCATAGTTAGTAATTTTTTCATTGTTAGCTGCGTTCTGGTGTCAGAAAGATAACTTTTCATCAATCAAATTTCGTTTTTTCAGGAACCAACCGAATATTTAAAATTTACGGAACGGAAAATGGGCATTTTACAAAATTTGTGGGTTGGCTACTTGGACCCAAGTCTTCTTTTGTGCATAAATTTCAACCATAGATTCCTCCCGTCAAATGAAATATTTTTTCCGTTTGCCATTATTCCGGATTTGGTTCAGGTGAAAAGCTTCGAGCGTTTGAAGATTCCTCAACGTGCTTATACACTCTCGCACTTTGCTAAATTGATTAAAAAATTATCTCAGTGCAATCTGCATTGCAAATTTTCTGAGCCGAATTTAAAGTGTTTCATTTCATGGATCTATGGTTAAAATTGATGCACAACTCTAAAACTAATCTTGAATACAGTGCGTCAATTTGAGAAGGTACTCTCGGCCTCCAAGCAATATAAAAAAAATGCAAAAAAGTAAATATATCTGAAGAATGAAACAACAAATTCAGTAATATTGTGGAAAAAATATTCAACATGGCATCTGTTTTTTTTTCTATACGTGGGATTTGACTGCTTTCTAGTTCTGTTATTGAACCTATTAGTGAATAATTCTTCATCATTTTCATGTTGCAACTCTTGCTATTGTAACTATTCAAGTCTTTTTTTAAGGGTTCATAAGGTTGATCCAAATTGGGGTGGAGATATAAAGGGTTGTACATTTTGAAAATGACACACTGTTCTAGCCATAGAACTCTATATTACTACCTGGAAAGGACCCGACCCCTCTTCAAATAAGCTTAAAGCGTAACAAGGGGCAACGAAACAAAGATAGCGCTAATTACGGTAACCTCTCCCTGTCATACCCATTGAAGTAAATGGTGTTGAACGGCTCGAATTTGGTTTTACTTGGAAATTCAGGTAGTTTGGGTATTACATCGTTTAGAAAGTGCAATATTTTTGAAAATGAATATCTATTTTTCTCTGATATGCCATTACTTTCTCTGCCTTCACCGCGTGTGGTTCAAAAAGTGAAGAATTATGTTGGTGTGAGCTGTTCATTGACGATTGACGATAGTTTCATCATTATTACAATAAATTTAAATTATAAGAACATAGGAAAATACTCGGGAAAATACTTCTCGAAAAGCACTGACTTGAAGTCAGGAAAATTTAAGCGCTGGTTAAAATTTATTGCCAATGCGAAATATGACATACTTTTTTCCGATATTTCTGGAAATGTGTGTCGAATCGAGCTGAAATTTCGAACATTGCTGTTCAGATTTGACTTCAAGGTCTGCGCCAAGTTTCATTGAAATCGCATTGATAGTTTCCGAAAAAAATATTTTTTTAACGATTCTTCATGCAATCAGTTATCAAGTTTCAATCTGATCGCATCAGTACTTCTTGAGATATAGAGAAAATAAAATAATATATTTGAAATGGATATAACTTCGAAATTGTTAGGTAAATTTTGCCCATTAACGAACTTATTTTGAATTTTTTAAGTCGCTATAGCTTTTCTCGGTAGTAAGTTATCGTGGCAACGGGCGGCTGAATAGAATTCAATTTGACATTGAACTTCATCAGTGAGTCCAACCTGGTCGCTTGGAACCATTTTCGGCAAAAAAACGCAAATTTACGGAGGATGATAACGCGCTGTTCCCCAGAAAAACCGCTCACTAAGTTGAAATTTCACTTTAACATGTGCGATCTTCTTCAATCCTGCCTTATTTACGAATTAGTCAGAAAAAAATTCAGGTTCTCCTAATTTGAAACGAAAAATTAAAAATATTTAGAATAAATGCGACAGAGTTCCCTTTACTGCAATGAGAAAGAAAGAGATAGATACCCGACCACTTCGCGGGTTGCATAAGCAACGAATTGGCTTCACTTGTCGCTCAAAACGGGTCCCTTCCAGGTATATAATATAGAGTTCATTGGTTCTAGCAAACACACTTTTTTCCGAAACGGCGCTTCAAAATTAAGAGTGTTCACTATTCACTTAATAATGTTTTTTATTCAGGGAGAGAGATTACTCACCATGTCATGTTCTGATAAAATATGTAAGTGGAATGTCTTAGGAATACAGGGATCTTTGCTATCTAACCTCATCCAACCAATATATTTCAAGAGTGTCGTTTTGGGCAGTCTGCTACACGAGACCCATTTGTACAGGTACGTACTGCAACTTTTGAATTTTAAGATTAATGCAAACATCCTGAAAAGAAAATATTATTCGAAAATTCTTAGATTAATTCGACATTTTCAATCATTTTTAGTTTATATAAAACGAAAATCATCTTTCCTGATTATTCAAAAATAATACCTGATGATGCGGCCTCATATCTCCCTCAAGTTTGCTTCGTTAAAAAAAATGTTAGGTTATAGTAATTTTCCTGTCAGATCATGGTACTTACCTATGTAACTCATGGACATATTAAACTCTCTGGACACGGCCTACGAATTCATTTCTAAAAAGGCGAATGCGGATGAAGCAACGAACGAGAGGTCGGAGAGAGAGATGGAATTAGTTCGGGCAAGACCATAGACAAGATAAAAATATAGATACCCGGTTATTTGTATTCTGTGCTTGGAATTCTATTTTGCATGAAGAGAACTAGGATGCTAAAGGTACTGGGTTCGAATCCCGGCGAGGTCATGGATGTGGTGTAAGTTTGGGGTGAAAGCATATGTTCGAGTGTCTTGAAGATGAAAATTTTCTATAGTATAGTATGAATCTGAGTAATTGTAATTGTAAAAATGAACAGTGCGCTTCAAAATTATGGAACAAATTCATTTTCTCGGAAGAAAAATATTTGGCAACAAAATCCTGAAACAGGTCAATTTTTGTTTCACTTTTACCAAATTTTTATGCATTTTTGAAGGATTTTTGTTGCACTCTGTACCATCTCTATCAAACCTCTAAATTATTTCAATAAGGAAAGTGGGTCATGTTTTACTTTTTGGTAAGGTCTTTGTATATTCTTTACAGGCGTGCAGAAATTTTCAAGAAAAAAAATTCAAAACTTTTAACAAATGACAAATTTCATCAGTTGCCATCGTCTCAAAGTAAATGAGCCATGATAAATTAGTTAGTTCAAAGAGGTTTTCAGTATGTGCACTTTGTCATGGCTCATTTACTTTGAGACGATGATACCTGATAAAATTTGTCACCGAATGAAAGTCGACCATTACAGTTTTGTTCATGCACAACTTTCAACCCCTACGAACCCTTTAATGGAGAACACAAGTTTTTTCACGGGAGGGGGTTGAAAGGGGTTGAAAGTTGTGCATGAACAAAACTGTAATGGCCGACTTTCATTCGGTGACAAATTTCATCAGGTACGATCGTCTCAAAGTAAATGAGCCATGACAAAGTGCACATACTGAAAACCTCTTTGAACTAACTAATTTATCATGGCTCATTTACTTTGAGACGATGGCAACTGATGAAATTTGTCACCGAATGAATGTCGACCATTACAGTTTTGTTCATGCACAACTTTCAACCCCCTCACGTAAAAATTTTTGTTCTCCATTATTTGATTTTATCAAATAATGAACCAAAATTTAGAGGGTTGATGGGGATGGCACAGGGTGCAACAAAAATCCTTCAAAAATGCATTAAAGTTTGGTAAAAGTGAAACAAAAATTGACCTGTTTCAGGATTTTGTTGCCAAATATTTTTCTTCTGAGAAAATGAATTTGTTCCATTATTTTGACGCGCACTGTATGAAGATTTCCTGATTGGACATTAAGGTGCATCATTATGTTCTATGCATAACACATAATCACAGGTAGGACCTTATAAGAGTGAGTGAATGAATGAATTGCATGGAGAGAAAGATGGAGAATGATCCCACTCGCAAAGTATGAAGTAAGCTAGAAATAAATCAGGCATTTACTCATAGGATCTCAAGGGAAATGTCTTTTTCCTGGTATTACATTGGAACAGAAGAGTCCAGTTTTGAAAATTGGTGATAATTATTCGATGTGAATATTTGAAATGATTAATTAATAATAGTATTTGCCAAATGACTCGTTTTCTTTTAAATTTTCTTGAGCAATCGGCTTTGGGACGGTATGTATCTTTAGCTCCAAAGTTATGTGCGAAATTCAATTCTGCGCTCGGATCTATAGCAATTGATAAATGCATTCATTGAATTTTTAACACTTTCCAAATTACTGTATTTTTATATTTTCTTTCGAAATTAAAAATCAAAGTTAGATTTACTAATGGATGACGTTCGTTTTAGAATAAAAATTTGCTTGTTTTCCAGCAACGATATGGTTGGTCGATTTGAAAATAAAAGTTGAATATAAACGCACCATCTCGCTGAAGAATTATTTTACATATACAATTCAAATATGAATATTATCATTATCAATTATCTCGTTCTTCCATTAATGGCACAACACGAATTTACCATTATTTATTTACCAGGTAATCCGATTTAAAAATAAAGAACTTATTTCTTCTATACAGTCTTTATAATCTAATTCAAAATGGAATAACATGTAATATGCTTTTAAATACTTCCAGAAACACAAATATAACTTTCAGAACTGATCTGTCTTATTTTTCTGTATTCTATGGTTTTGCCCGAACTAGTTCTATTCTTGTGTTCTCGGTTCCTCTCTCTTTAAGCCATGTCCATATGGTTTCATAAGTCTATGCATGATGTAAAAAACATGGTGTGATCATGTACAAAAAAAGTGACGTCAGCCAGTTGAAGATTTAAGGAAATATACAGTGCACGTCAAAATTATGGAACAAATTCATTTTCTCAGAAGAAAAATATTTTTCAACAAAATCCTGAATTAGGTCAATTTTTGTTTCACTTTTACCAAGTTTTTATGCATTTTTGAAGGATTTTTGTTGCACCCTGTGCCATGCCCATCAACCCTCTAAATTTTTTGAATAGGGAAAGTGGGTCATGTGGTACTTTTTTGGCAAGGTCTTTGTATCTTCTTTACAGGCGTGCAGAAATTGTCAAGAAAAAAGTTTTTTTTTCTTTGAAAAATTAGTTCATAGATGTTTTCAGTATTTGCGCTTTGTCATGGCTCATTTACTCTGAGACGATGGTACCTGATGAAATTTGTCACCGAATGAAAGTCGACATTTACAGTTTTGCTCATGCACAACTTTCAACCCCTACGAACCCTTTAATCGAGAAATTTCACGTGATGGGGTTGAAAGTTGTGCATGAACAAAACTGTAATGGTCGACTTTCATTCGGTGACAAATTTCATCAGGTACCATCGTCTCAAAGTAAATGAGCCATGCCAAAGTGCATATACTAAAAACCTCTTTGAACTAACTAATTTTTCAAAAAAAAAATTTTTTTCTTGAAAACTTCTGCTCGCTTGTGAAAAAGATACAAAGACCTTGCCAAAAAGGTACCACATGACCTACTTTCCCTATTCAAAAAATTTAGAGGGTTGATGGGGATGGCACAGGGTGCAACAAAAATCCTTCAAAAATGCATAAAAATTTGGTAAAAGTGAAACAAAAATTGACCTGTTTCAGGATTTTGTTGCCAAATATTTTTCTTCTGGGAAAATGAATTTGTTCCATAATTTTCACGCGCACTGTATATTCTGTGGTTTGAATTTTCAATGATGTGTATGTACGATCACAGATGAGCACACGATGTTTTGCTTACATCATGAGTCTATGATGTAACTAAACCAAATCATAGAATCATTGATAAAATTTTAACAGATTGACAACCTGGCTCAGTTTTTTTTATAAAAACTTGATAGACCTAATCTAAGGCCTTTCGACTGACTTCATAAAACTGAATTATTATTTTAACATAAATAAAATTTCCACTACAATTCATATATCTTGGGAGAGATTCAACAAAAAATTTAAAATGTCTCATTTACAGAGCTATATACGGACGCATTGAAAACACACTGCAAGGTTTACCGCCACCGTTCATGTTAAACAGGCCGCCAGCTTACCTCATAACATCAACGGAAGTCCGGTATCCCACAAAAGCGCCCAGTTTTGCTGTGATATGGGTGTACGGCGACTCCAAAGTAGAAATAGTAAACACAGAAAACGGAAAATTGGAAGGAGGCGGCATTTCTAAACTCTGCAAGAACACACTGATGATGAAGTACAACAACCTCGCCGAGAATCTACCACTCGAGAACAGTTTACTGAACTATCGTTCAAAGGTTTACTGCGAGGCGAAACTGGCCAACGCAAATTATTTGGTAAGTATAGTTGACTAAATATGAACGCTTATTCCATTCATGCTTTCTATTGGGAAGTTCTGCGAAGATGCCAGCGCCCTAATGGTTGAATTTGGAACCTGTCCAAGCTAGTAGTTTTATGTAAACAAACCGTAGAAATGTGGTGGAGAACGAATATTTATTAAGCAGAGCTAGAATATTTAAAGAAATCATTATAATTTTGTGTAAGATTTCTTTAGGAGGAATTTCTCGTTTGGATCATGAAATAAAATTTCGCTCTAGATCGTGCCTGGGGTATAATTTCCATGTTATTTTCGTGTCTGTTGCTTTGTGGATCAAAATGCACCAATATCTAAGTTTACTTGAATTTCTGGAGAAATAGGCGCCTCAGTAAGTAATTCAAGGACTCTAATCAATGTGAAGAAGTGATGAGTGCAGGCTATATTATGTGGTAAATCTAGAATCAGTCTGAATGATATGTCTCTATGTTCTTGTTTACAAACGAGAGAATAAATAAAATGAAAAGATACCTTTTCTGCATTAGTTCGTTTGCATCGTATTTCAAGATACAGATAGATATACAGGGTGAGTCTTTGACCTTGCAGAATATTTTAACAGAAGATTATTGAAGCTGAAAGAAACACATTTGTCCTCTACCATTTTTTCCGATTCGGCCTAGATAAAAAGATGTAGGCATTATAAATTTTCATAATAGGCTAGCCGCCCCTGGAAACCTGAACACTGAAGTTTTTCAAAGCCTAAGATATACCATTCAAATCTTCGAAATAAGCAACTCTGTTATGAAAACAAGCGTCAACTTACTTTTTACATTCCAGTTGCTGAAAAAAGTTGTATTTATAGTACAATAAACAAGTCAGGTATTCCAAATTTCGTGGGCGATAAAAGTTGAATATTCTGCTCTTGGTTTCATTTTCGATAATGAGGAATTCATCTAGCTATCACTCATATTAGATTTGAGATTCATCTTCAATTTGTAATTATTAATTTTCTTTGCTTATTTCATTTTCTCCAAGAATTATCAGATTCAGACATAACCCATTCAAACTTTCATTTTCATAAATAAATAAAACAGATGTACCTAATTTATCTATGAACGTACAAACGTTGCCAAATTGACGAACAAAAAGAAAGAACTCTTCGAAATCAAACAACACACAATATGCTAATTCTATGTATACACTTGTGTAGTCTATGATTCTGAACTGAACTATAAATCTGTGGCTCCGTGGTTTTAAGGTTATGTCATGGTGGTTTTCTTTCTCTATGGGTTGTTATGTTATGAAAGCGCATTGCGCATTTGAAGAATACCTCAAAATAAATACTATCAATATTCTGTACATAATTTCAAGAAATTTGGGTCAGCAGAAAAATTGCATTCAAACCAGTAAGAATCCCCATTATCATGGAAAAGTGAGAAGTTAATCAATTATACTACACAAATTAGCTCGAAATTGAAAAGGAAGCTTCATGAATGGATTCAGGACCGAATCACCACTGTATAACAGAGATATAGTGTTGGGATGGAATACATCACTGGAATTGTATGGATACAAAACAAATAACTTCAAGATGTGATAGTTCATTCAGATTGATAAGATTTCTGTATAAAATGAGGAGCGTTTGGATCGTTACAACTAGGATTCCATTCTCAACTTTTAGACGTGGCAACGCGGAAAAATTGAATTCTGTGAATTTTTTGAACAGAGTTGCATTCAGCCAAAGTACCCAATTCTCGGAATTTCCCAGATATTTTTTATTTTTGAATTTCAGATTACTCGAAAACGGCGCATCATACGAAAAAAAATAAAGAATACTTTTACTTTCCAAAATGGTCAAAAATTCGTTGAATAGCATTCAAATTATTTTTAAAATTTGGATTCTTTGAATTTCTGGTATTTTTATGAAATGTTATGGTCATATTAAAGAAACTAGAGGATGTGGATAAAATTTTGTAATCCAGGAACATTCATCGTATCAATAAAAAACTATATTCCAAAAATCATCTCATTCGATGAGATCGTTCGCGAGATATAATCGAAAATTAAATTTTTTTATGGATTTTCAACAGTCTGTATCTTACGAACCAAGCCGAATCGGAAAAAATGGTAAGGGGAAAAAGTGTTTCTTTTGGCTTCAGGAATCTTCTGTTGAAATATTCTGCAAGGTCAAAGACTCACCCTGTATATAGTTGCATATCCGCATACAATCAGATACCTGTGCAATTAGTGAATACCTCCAGATCAATAAACCAAATGTGCCATAATCTCAAACTGTACCTTTTATGATTTAGTTTCTTCGCTTTTCTGTGATAATTTTGTGTTGGTTTTTATAGAAGATTAATATTGTTTATTTACAAGCGAACTAAATCAAGTCATATATGTAGGCCCTGGTGCCAGTTTTTTGTAACTGTTTTGGGGTCATGAATAAAATTAAATTAAAAAAAAAAAAAAATTGTGGTCAGTCTGTATGAAATAACAAATACAGAGCCAATGCTCTGCTTAAGCTTAAGTGGCTTAAAATCTTTGGACCTTCTTTATCAGACTTTCTTTCCTGAAAGTAAAAATAATGATGTTTCAGGTTGCAAGAAAAACCCTCTACGAATCATTCCAGAAAGCAGGTCTTGGAAATTGGGTAACGAAACCTATCGAACAAGATATGTTTCAGCTACCCGAACCCAGTCCTGAGATGAAGGAAGAAGGTGAAGAGGCAGAGTGTGTGTTTCCGTTTTAATCTGTAAGATTTTAAGATCAGTAAATGTATTTCTTGATTAGGTTAGATATCGCCCAGATTTTGTCATTTATTTTTTTTCTGACTTTAAAGATTAACCCGTCTTAAGTGTTTCTGTGATTTATTAAAGTATTGCATTATACATTATTGTGTTTTATTCAACCATAAAGATAAACATTCAGATTCTATTTGGGAATTCAAAAAAAAGTACACAGTACAAAGCTGAACTAATGATTTTTGCGCACATGTTCTAGGGGAACAGCGTGCTATCGTTTTGTCCAAATGTCTGTAATTTTCGATGATTGAGCCGAAAATGGTCTCCAACGACTAGGTTGGACTCGCTGATGACGAATCCGTTGTCAAAATCGATTCGGTCCGGCCGGTCGTGGACACGATAACTGTCGAACAAAGCCAGCTAGCGACTTGAAACTTTTAGGGTAGTTCGCGCATCCAAATGCCGCGGTTAAGTTCGTTAGTGGGCCAAATCGGCCAAATAGTTTCGGAGTTATAGCAATTTGAAATTTTGAGGTTATTTCCAACGTATTTCAGAAACTACTGGAGTGATTGAACTGAAACTTGACAGTTACTTGAAGTTTAACGACGCACAACTCTGAGCGAAATTTCGTTGAAATCGTATCGTCACTCAATAAAAAAAAATTTTTTTCGAAAAAAATATCTTTTTCTGAAACTATCGTTTGTATTCGAGAACAATTTCAGTTAAACCTTGAGCTTCATATCTCACAGCAGTGTATCTTATTTCAGTTCGATACAGCTATTAGTTTTGGAGATATTGGGGTAATATAGGTAGAATTTCGTGGTTTTCTTCTCGATATCGTTGTTTTTTTTCGGTATAACTCAAGAAATACTGATTCAATCGTGATGAAACTTTGCAGCTAGTTCAAAGATTCAAAGGACAAAATTGTGCGAAATTTCGTGATGATCGTGTGTCATTTGAAGGATTTGAAAAAAAAATTTCGAATTTTTTTTTTCAAATATTCAATATTCTGTGATCTCATCATATTATTCTCATTGCATTCTGTATGAACCTTCAAACTGTCATTTTTCGATAAAGTACTGGATTTCAATTCGATATAATGTGTTTTTGGAAATATTGGGAAAGTAAAATTTTGAATGGGTAATCTGCGGAATCATTTGGTGGATTTTACCCATTCACGAATTCGGCCTTCGTAATTAAGGTCCAAATCTCCTCTACAAATATCGAGTTTCTAAGTTGTTTCTTTCGGAAGTTATTGTGCTTACGGTCGGCCGTTAGGGTAGCTCTAGCGTTTTAAAGTTTTGACGTTATATTGGCGATAATTCGAGAACTACTGAAACGATTGAATCGAAACTTGGCAGTTAGTTGGAGTATAGGAACGTGCAACTTTTCGCGAAATTTTGTTGAGATCATACCATCAGTAAATTCTTAAAATTTTTCCTAAACAATTTTTTCGAGAAAAATTCTTTTTGCGTACTGTTAATTACATTCGAAAAAAATTCCGCACATACTTTGAGCTCCATATTTCACAGCAAACAAATTTCAATTCGATATGGCTATCAGTTTTGGAGTTATCGGAAAAAATGCGAAATTCCGTGGTTTTCTTTCAAGCTTGTAGTTTGAAGATGCTTGAAGACAACTTCGTGCACCATTTCGTGATGATCGTGTCATTAGAACAATTCGAAAAAAACATTTAAATTTTTTTTTTCAATTATTCAATATTCTGTGATCGTGACATATTATCCTCATTAAATTCTTTATGAACTGTCATTTTTCGATAAAGTACTGGATTTCAATTCGATCTGATCTGTATTCTTGGAAATAAGTATTGGGAAAATAAAATTTTGAATGGGTATATCTCCGGAATCTTTGGGTGGATTTCACCCATTCACGAATGCGGCCTCCGTAATTAAGGTCCAAACCTTCTCTACAAATATCGAGTTTCTAAGCTGTTTTTGTTATTGTGTTTACGGTCCGTAAACACAATAACTTCCGGAAGAAATGACTTGGAAACTCGATATTTGTAGAGAAGGTCCGCAGTTAAAGTAGCAGTAACACGACGGCTAATTTCGCCAAAGGACAAACCAACATCTCGACATGCAAGAAGTATACCCCTGTCAAATCGCTTTTATATGGTGATGATTTCAACGTCTTGGAACTCGAGACATTTCGTTACACTCACCTATGGTCTAACACATGTCAACTGCCAGGCAATAGTTCTCTACTATTTAGGATTCATGAAGTGCTTTCTTCACAAATAATATCATAAAAAAACTTTTTCATGCAAACTATAACGTTATACATCGTTATAAAAGCATGTTTCAAATAAAATCATTCTGTTGACTACAAATGAAGTTTGCAAAAATATTCCTTGCGGATATAAATGAGCATCTAATGTCACTGAATAATTTTTACCCACTTCTGATACCCTGGTAGCTGCGTCTGTACTATATATATTCTTTTGGGAACGAGCATTACATTTTTTGGTATATCACAGTGTTAGAGGAAATGTAAACGGGGTACCAAACATTTTTACGTAAGATACAAATGCACAGATAAAACCCCCAGCAAAAACACTGTCTCCCCGTATTGGGAACTTCTGCGAAGATGCCAGCGCCCTAACGGATAAATTTGGAACCTGTCCAAGCCTTAGAAATGTGGTGGAGAACGAATATTTACTAAGCAGAGCTTGAATATTTGAAGAAATTATTATAATTTTGAGTAAGATTTCTTGAGAAGGAATATTTCGTTTGGATCACGATATGAAATCGTACTTTAAATCGTTCCTGGAGGATAATTTCGGTGTTATTTTAGTGTATGTTGCTTGGTGGATCAAAATGAACCAATATCTTAGTTTACTTGCATTTCTGGAAAAATTGGCACCTCAATGAGTAATTTAAGGACTCTTATTTATGTGAAGAAGTGCTGAACGCAGGCTATATTATGTGGTTAATCTAGAATCAATCCAAATAATATGACTTGTTCTTTGTTTACAAACGAGTGAATCAAGTAAATGAAAACAGATTTTCTGCTTAAGTTCTTTTGCATCGTATTTCTAAAGAAAAGGAAACAGATAGACATATAATTGATTTCATTTTCATATAACAGCAGCTCAAGATACACATACAGAATGAAAAATGTCACAGCTGGTTCAACCTACCTATATTTAGAAATGAAAAGTATTGATGTATTAATATGATTAACTTCAGCTATTATCAACTCTAACAGTATATCAAGTTTTTGTCAGGTTTTCAACCAGATCACCCTTTTAGAATATGATTTTGTGTAGTATGGGAATTAGGTAGCTGCAGAAGTGCTCGGTAGTTTCTCTGTAGCATTTTTCTTCAAAATTCTCTTATTTTCATTCACACCTGAAAACATCATAACATGAAGTTGTTCCGAAATGAATACATTGTAGGTAATTCACCTTTATGAAAATAAACATCTTCAGAGCAATGCAGTGATCATACTTTCATGTATTTCGTGACCTGTTTTCCAATCTTCAATCTCTAAAGCTAAGCCTTTCTTCTATCATTGAGTTCCCTGCCAAATGCTGTTTCCAAATTAACTTTACTTTCATTTGGCTTTGGAAAAAATGAAAACTAGAGGCACTAGATGATCCTTTCTTCTTTGACCATGAATAACATTGAGTTGAAGCACACAACAATAGTCATTTCGGGAGGATGCCATTTCGAATTAATACAATCGAAAATTTTAATCGGAAAGAAAGGAATCGATTGATGAATATTACAAACACTTTCGGTATACCAAAATTTCAACTCGGAGAACAACACAAAAGCTCGAAAATGAACTCCAGAAGTAAGCAAATTACGTTAGGATAACGGGCACGTCGGAAAACTACTAGCTTGGAAGTGTTCGAATTTCTATCGCCAGAGGGCGTATCGCTTAGCAGTAGTTGCGAATAAGTGTTTGTTTGAAGAACATGGATGGCATCTTTTTCGTTGGAAAATAATTTCTGCGTCATCTTGAATTTGATTTGACAAAATATCTTGACATAAGCAGTAAATAAAATTACCTATACATTTGCTCTCTGACCGGGAGGGTCTTTCGATCAGGTCCGGTCCTCCAAGTGATGATTTTCAGATCCTCAGATGAACGAAGAACGCTACAGGCCCCTTATATTGGGTAATCATCTCCTAAAGATCCATAACTGGATATCTTACACTAGAAATCTAACAAAATATCGGGAATAAATTGAAAAACTTGTGACATATATTATGTCAGGATGACATAATATATGTCTGTACTAAACAATCCTTGGACAGCTAGTTTTCGTCCAAATTAATTAATTATATCCACACTTTGATTCATCCTTCAGCGCACACCCTGTAGAGATGAGCTTAAGTTGGAATTTTGAGCACTCGCTTCATCATTTGATTGATGTGGAATCCGGCATAGCTATTTTTGAGTTAATTACTCAGACGAATGTGGCAGAAGCGAGTACTGATTGGGATACGGCAATGCTTTTTATATCTACATCTGGTTTGATCCATTTAATCACGTATTGTCGATCCCAGGGTCACTAGACCACCCTGTTGGCTGAATTTCGTTCAAATGTGGGATACGGTAGGCAAGAAGAGAGATGTACTTTTTGCTCGCAAACAGAGTACTATCGTTTCATCCAAATGAGTGCTGTTTTCGAATTTTTTCCCAAAAATAATTTCAAAGGACTAGGTTGGACTCACTGATGACGGATCCGATTTTAAAATCGATTCTGTCTGAAGCTAGAGATTCGAAACTTTCAGGGAAGGTTGCGCATCAGAATGCCGATGTTGAGTTCGTTGATGGGCAAAATTTGCACAATGGCTTCAGAGTTATAGTCATTTGAAATTTTTGGATTATTTTGCTGATATTTCAGGAATTAATGCATCGATTGAATTGAAACTTGACAGTTAGTTGGTGCATTACGACGCGCAACTTTGAAAGGAATTTTGTTGAGATCGTCTTGTCAGTAAATTGAAAAAAAAAATTTGTCTGAAATAATTCATGTTTCAAAAAAAAAATAAATGCTCGGACCTTGAACTTCATGCTTCACATTCGTGTACCAAATTTCAGTTCGATAATATCATTTATTTTTAGAGATATTTCGTGTTTTTACTTCGGTATCGTTGTTTTTGCGCGCATTTTCTAGGGTAACAGCGTGCTATCGATTCGTCCAAATGTCTCTAATTTTCGAATATTGAGCCTAAAATGGTCTCAAACGACTAGATGGGACTCACTGTTGACGAATCACGTGTCAAAATCGATTCTGTCCGGTCGGTCATCCGTCCGTAGGCACGATTTTACGGGCGTAAGGAAAATTATATCGACTTCAAAATTATAGAGTTGGTTGCATTTCAAAATGCGAAGGTTAAATTCGTTAATGGGTTCAACCGGTTGAATAGTTTCGGATTTTATAGCTATTTGAACTTTTGAGTTTATTTCCCTGATATTTCGAGAATTACTTGAGCGATTGAATATTCGAACTTGGCAGTTAGTTGAAAAACAAAGACTCGCAATTTTTCGTGAAATTTTTTGGAGATCATGCTGTCGGTAAACTTAAAAAATTTTTCTTTCAAATTTTTTCCAGAACAATTTTTTTCTCCAGAAACTATTGATTACATTCAGGAAAAAAATTGGTAATATTTTGAGCTTCATATTTCTCAGCAGTGTACCAAATTTCAATTTGATACAATAATAATTTTCGGTGATATTTTGAAAAAATATGTCAATAAATTTCGTGTTTTTTTTCAATGTTGTTTTTCGGAATATCTCGAAAACTATACCGATTCAATCATAATGAAACGTGGCAGCTAATTGAAAAATGCTGATGGCCAACTTTGTACAAATTTTCGTGATGATCCATTAGAACAATTTAAAAAAAGTTTCACATGATTTTTTCTCAAATATTCGAAATTTTGTGATATTCTAATCATACTATCCCCATGAAATTCTGTATGAACCTTCGAACGTTTAACGGCCAACCGTTAACACAATAACTTCCGGAAGAAACAACTTAGAAACTGGATATTTGTAAAGTAGGTTTGGACCTTAATTATGAAGGTCGAATTCGTGAATGGGTAAAATCCGACCAATGATTCCGTAGATATACGCATTCAAAATTTCATTTTCCCAATAATTCCGAAAATACAGATTAGATCGAATTGAAATCCAGTAATTCATCGAAAAAAAAACCTAAAAATAAAGCACGGCCGTGAAGGAAGGAGCTTCTGCGCGCATGTTCAAATTCGTTGCTACACCGGTCATTTCCTTTGAACATGCGCGCAAAAGTTGCTGACTCCACCTCAGTGCTTTTGGCGCGCATGTTCTAGGAGCGAACTATCGTTTTGTCCAAATGTCTGTAATTTTCCACGATTGAGCCGAAATGGTCTCAAACGACTGTCCGGCCGGCCAGCCGACGACACGATAACTGTCGAACGGATTAAGCTAGCGACTTGAAACTTATAGGGTAGTCGCGCATCGGAATGCCGAGGTTGAGTTCGTTAATGGGCCAAATTGGCCATATAGTTTCGGATTTATAGCCATTGGAAATTTTGAGGTTATTTCCATCATATTTCAAAAACAACTGGAGCGATTGGATTGAAACTTGGCAGTTGGTTGGAGCATAACGACGCGCAACTTTGAGCAAAATTTCGTTGAAATCGTATGATCACTCAATTTAAAAAAAAAATGTTCAAAATTTTTTGTGAATTTTTTTTTCTGAAACTGTTGTTCATATTTGAGAACAATTTCAGTTATAACTCGAACTTCGAATTTCATTTATCAAATTTAAATTCGATACGGCTATTAGTTTTGGAGATATTGGGAATAATTATGTAGAATTTCGTGGTTTTCTTCTACATATCGTTTTTCTTTGGTATAACTCAAGAAATACTTATTCAATCGTGATGAAACTTTGCAGCTAGTTCAAAGATGCTGAATGATAGCATTGGGAAAAATTTCGTGATGATCGTGTCATTCGAACAATCTGGAAAAATATTTTAAATTTTTTTTCAAATATTCAATATTCTGTGATCTTCTCACCATATTATCCTCATTTAATTCTGTATAAACCTTCAAACTGTCATTATTCGATGGAGTACTGGATTTCAATTCGTTTTAAACTGTAATCTAGAAAAGCACTACCGTGAAGGCAGCAGTTTTTGCGCGTATGTCCAAATTCGTTGCCGAAGCGGCCATCTACATTGAACATGCGCGCAAAAGCTGTTGCTTTCACGACAGTGCTGTTCTAGATTTTTTTTTAAGTGTTCGATTCCTGAATCTGCCTTCACTGCAGTGCATTTCTAGGTTTTACCTCTTGGTACTCTCAAAACTTCAAACACCAGATTAATTTTGATGGCCGATTTAGGGCCATTTGCACCGTATTACAAAATCATAGATTAAGACCATAGCCAAGGTTTAGGTGAAAACTTATCTTGCACCGTCACGTAATCCACGTTTAATGGCCTTAACTGACTATTAAATTTAAACCCTGGAATTTGGGGGCTTAAAAGAAGGATTAATGGTAAGCTTCGAAATCTAACCCTACTTTCGAGCGATTTCGTACAAGTTTGACATTTTTCTGGACGTAACCTCCAGTTTGTTTACATTTTTTTTTGTTAACATTGGACATTCATGAAGAACTCGTACGAGTTAATGGATTTGATAATCAAATTTTGATTGAAAGTTATTTAATTTCAGATGATATTCATGAAAAATGATATAGAGAGATAATGACATTAGTAGGCATTGATTCGTATCTTTTAAAGCATGCAGAATTAACATCAGTATTTCCATTGAGTTCGAAAACTCAATGGTATTTCTTATAAGCCTTCAACTATTTGAAATGATAAAGTTATAATGATGTGCTTATTTATTTCCAAGAGCGAATAGCAGAATGAAATCGAAGACATATTTGGAATGAAAAAGCATAGTTTCAAGAAGATTCTTCTCTACTATTTTATTAAGTGTTTTATTACGTGGAAAGCTATCATATACTACTTAATTATTGTGCAGGTGCTGTCTCTGTGCTATCATTCTCCTCGATTATATATTAACTGGACTCAAAATATAACCACAAACGAATTAATGTAAAAGAAATTGCACCTTCGTCAATCCATCCATACATGATACTTCAATATTTATATAGAATACTTTTTATTCTGCGGATCTCACATTAGAGTTTTCATTATATTCGACCAAAAATTAACTCCATTCATAATATACTTATTACAAACAAAATAATTCAATAGAAAGTCTATCCATGGGTAAGCCGTTCCTTATACGAAAGCTTTTCGGATAAATCAATACTATTTATTTATTCATTTTACAAACGCCAGCATTGTAATTCCATGCAGAAGCTCAAATCTTATGATATTACAAAATATAAGTTTACTTGAGTATATAACTATAAATTAGAATAATGTTTAAAGCCTAATGCAGAAGTAAGAGCACAGGTCTGTATTAAAAGATCCCTAGTCTTAATGATAATAAACAAGTCGGGAACGAGACATGCAATATTTTTATGGAAGCTATAAAGTCTGTCAGATATATTTTTTCGGTGGGTTTTTCAATAGATGCATCTTGATTTTTCATATTTTATGGAAATATGGTAGAATCCATAAAATGAGTTTCATCTTTTGAATTAAAATATTTCATCAATTAGGGTTAAAATAAACAACATGAAGCTAGTCACAAGTACCAATTCATGAGAAAGTAACCAGATTTGTAGATTAACTTTAATCTAGTTACATTCAGCCTCGGTGCAAGTCGAATATTTAAATCAGAGCTTAATAAGTTTATCGTCGCTTAACTAACTGAAGCTTAAGACGAAAACGGTGCAATTGGCCCTTAAAGAATTAATTTTTCACGATTGTTTGTGTTCAACCCATAACAAGATAAATATGGGATCTTCGTCTAGCTAAAACCCTCAATAACCTCTACCCATCCGCACCAATAACTCATCTACCGCATAAAAAAACCATCGTTCAATCTGGTGTTCTTCATCAAACGTGCTAGTCCTCTTTAATTTCCCTCACAACTCATAATTACGTTATTGTCTACCTTGAAAAGACCAATATCTTTTGAGCTTTGACGGGTGCATTGCCGAATGGGTTGTAAAACTTGTAAAAGCCGACTTTAGAGCCAACGCCGCACCGTCGGCAGGTGTTTTTCGACGCTTTGACGTCATTGACGTTTATTAGATCCATATATCGAAAGAAATATGGCCGGTGATAGAGAAAAAGCTGGCATTGATTACCAGTGGACAGGTTGGTACTGAAATATTTGAGATGTCACGGAAATTGTGGATTTTAAATTATGATTTCCTGCACTGACGCGTTCAAATATCGATACATTTTTGTCAAATTATCGTGAGCTGCAACGTACTACTTAGCCGATCATATTATCACAGACTAACCAGATAAACCACTCGCGTCATTTACTTAGGAAATCTATGTCAACGCAGATATGACCCTGAATCGAGTTAATCAGAATTTTAGCAGGCGTTTGGGGTGCTTTGGGGTGCCAATCAGATTGTAGGAATAGGATTACGTCACTCTCGCCGCTTTTGGACTCACTTGTAGAGGTTATAAACATGAAAATAAACTGAAATTAATTTTTCGTCCTATTCATTTGATGAATAATTTCGTATCTGTTCCATTTTAGAATATAATCCAAACAGTTTTTATGACAAAATCAATTGTTTAGTCATCTCTGAGGTGCTATTTTATGATGACAGTCCTCATTATATGCTTTAATTGTACAACAACAAGAATTGGAATCGAACTCAGGTGGACTCATTCATATTTTATATAATATAAAGGAATCGCAACTGAAGTAAAAGAATTACAACCTCCATTATTCAATTAAAATGATGGGATGTCTAATAAAATTGTATATGATTGCACAACCACAAGGATTGGAATCGAACTAAGTTGGTCTATTCATAGTTTGATTTTATATTGAAATAAATCTCATTTGATGTGAAAGTATCACAACCTATACATATTCCATTTAATACAATAGGATGTTTCTGTTTGCTTGATAAATTGATTTCAAAGAACAAGTTTTCGCCAAAAAAATACCTCCCTTAATGAGTTACTGTTGTATATATTCTTTATTGATAAAATAGTGAGGCAATTATGAATTATACTCAACTTGCTGAATTAAATCATGTAAAAACCAGTGTCTGAAACAGTTTGGCAGACTTCACGTAAACATGGTATACTTACTACAATTTTCTTAGCTACTGAAAACTTAGCGAATAAAATATCTATATTAGTAATAATTGATAGTGTTAAGGAAAAGATAAGACAATGTAGTTTTTAAAGGATGTCTATTTATAAATTTTTAAAGTTTCTTCATTTCTTACACATTAGTTCGATTGTATTCACACATATTAGAAAAAGGTTTGCAATATAATAGAACACACCCAAACTCCCAGAAGATTTTGGGGGTTTTCCTAGAGACCTATATAAGTGTCACTACAAAGATTCTCTGATTAAGGTAAACTGGCTTTCCATGACATTTTTCCAAAATTTTCATTTACTCCAACCGAGTTCTTCTATAGGAGTTTAAGATGTGAGAAAACACTCGCTTTGGTATTGTAAATTTGCTTTTCAAGTGCATTCCTCGAAAAATCTTAGTCTGATTTTAATCTTGTGATTCCTGAATCCCGACAAATCCGTTTTTACATTTCGATTTTAGATATTCCAAAGTCAAGCATTTCATTTGACAGCTGTTTTGAGGAAGAAGAAAGTGTGGTTATGTCTGTTGTATTTCTCAAGGTCATAAAGACGCGATTCCCGCAAACGATGAAGTGATTTGTCTTGTTGGTCTGTGATATTATCCTCAGGAAACTCTGCATGAACGTTCATGCTATCATTTTTACGCGCTTGTTATGGGGAACAGCACGTAATTTTCGAATTTTTGAGCCTAAATTGGACTCACTGATGAAGATCCCTCGGTCAAATTTGATTCTATCCGTCAGGCCGTGCGCGTATTAACTTTCGAAGGAAGAAGAACCTAGGGTCTTGAAATTTTCCGGTTAGGTTTGAAGCCTGAGTATCTCGGTTAAGTCCGTTGGTGGGAAAAATCGGCCGAAATGTTAAAACGTTGTAATTTCGTATGAATCTAGTAGTTATAGAAAATTGAAAAAAGTGTTAATTCGAAAATTTTTGCTGTTTTTCTCCGAAAGTGCTGATCAAATTTTAACGAAATTTGGCATAGACTTTAAAATCAGTATTTAACAACAACGTTTCGAATTCAAATTCGATGATATATTTACTTTCGGATATATAATTTCGTTGTTATTTGTTAATTTGAGGTTATTTCCTCAATATCTCTAGAAGATGCGATCAGATCGAAACTACGTAATTATTTGAAGAATACCTACGCATCACTTATTGCGATATTTCGTATGGATACAGTTGTTAGAGATTCTTAAAAAAATGTTTTTTCGTTAATGTTTGAAATTTTTGTTGAAAAATTCTTTCTTCTCGTGAAATGTTGATCAGATTTCCACGAAATTTGGCACAGATCTTAAAATAAGTTTTCAACAACAAGTTTTAAATTTCAAAACGATACATTTTTACTTTCAGCTATATATGGAAAAAATATGTAAAATTTGTTTGAAATTTTGAGGTTATTTCCTGATTATCTCAAGACTCTAAAATTTCTAGTTTCTAAAATATTTCTTTCGTTATTCCAAGTTGTGTAACAAGATTTTTCAGTGTTTCTTGCTGGCTTATTGTTTGAGAGTTTTGAAAAATTTGGAATTCCATAGGTCCATCTGTTCGTTCAGAAGTTTTAATGCCGGGTTATTGAGATCTACGTGGTTTTCAATCAGTGGAACTAACGGCCGATGGTAAACATAATTTCCGAAAGAAACAATTTAGAAATTCGATATTTATAGAGTTGGTTTGGATCTTGATTTCAAATGCCGAATTAATGAATAGGTAAAATCCACCCAATGATTCCGCAGATATGCCCATTCAAAATGTTTTTCCTGATATTTCAAAAAATACAGATCATATCGAATTGAAATCTGGTACTTCGATTAAAAATGATAGCTCGAACATTCATGCAGAATTCTCTTAGGACAATATGACCAGAAGACCACAAAATATAGAACATTTGGAAACAATAATTTCAAATGGCCCATCAAGGAAGAAGAAGAAGAAGTTGCATTTTTAAATGTAACCCTACCCTGAATGTTTCAAGTCGACAGAATAAAAGAAATTACTTTGATTTCTATCAGTAAGTTTTCTTGAAGGTTTCACAGTGATCCAGAGTTTCATAGTAGTACTACATTATCGAACTTATGTATCGAAAGTTGTGCAAGTTGTTGGAGTATTTGAATGTGTTATGCAGGAATATTTCTTGGGAATTTGGAGAAGTGTTGAATTCCATAGGTCTATCTGTTTGTTCAGATGTTTTACATTCAGCTTATTGAGTTAGATTTCCAATAATTCCAAAGGTAAATTTCTTGCTTTTCGGTACCAAATGTTCTACATGTTCGGCCTATATAAACGCTTCTGCATTCTTGACCACCTATTTTATAAATTCCTGCATTATCGAATTTGTTGTTTGTATCTGTAGCATTAATAAACAAATTTGAACTCTTTAAATTAAACTGCGTGAAGACAATTTTATGTTAATTCTTGAAATCATTCGACATATCTTCAGTGGAATTGGTCAGTTTGATAAGATTTTTCATTTTTGTGTTCTATGTGAGGGCTGGGATATATTATTTCGGAAATTAGTTGTTTTCCTTTTATATTTATGAGGGGAATAATAATTTTTGTTTGAAATGGTAATTTTTGAGTATTTGAATGATGATTCGTCAAACGGTATTGAAAATGTCCTTTGAATCATTGATCTGTACGGAGCTAGTTCATTAAAATTAAGGTGAATTTAAAAGCTGGGGACGGTAGGATATTTCATAGTGTATTTTCTGAATTCAGGCAGGCAAAATGGCATACAATCTTTTGAAAGCTGATATCTCTTATGTGGATGAAAACTGAGAGATTACCATGTATTGGACCTACTTTTTCGAAAAAGTAGATAATTCAATGCGAGACTTTTCGATTGAAAATTAGGGTGCTTTTTCGATATTGAAGGTGAGCAAATGAATATTTCAAATCAAAAAATTACAGTTTATTAGTAACATGAAAAGATAAAAGTGTGAATACAAAGTTGTGAATCTTTTTATTACCTACAACTTTTAGGACGCGTAGTTTAGGCAGAAATCGAGATAAACCATGTTTCACTCGTACTTAATTTTTCTTAATTTTTTTTATGTTCTCTTCCTCTTCTAGTGGGTTTCATTCTACTATAATTGGGAACTGCGAAGATGCCAGCGCCATAACGGTTAAATTTGGAACCTGTCCAAGCTAGTACTTTTATGTAAACAAACCGTAGAAATGTGGTGGAGAACGAATATTTATTAAGCAGAGCTTCAATATTTAAAGAAATTATTATAATTTTGTGTAAGATTCCTTGACAAGGAACTTTTCGTGTGGATCCCGACATAAAATCGTGCTTTAAATAGTTCCTGGAGGATAATTTCGGTGTCTGTTGCTTGGTGGATTGAAATGAACCGATATCTAAGTTTACTTGAACTTCTGGAAACTTAGGCACCTCAATAAGTAATTTGAGGACTCTTATTAATGTGAAGAAGTGCTGAATGCAGGCTATATTTTGTAGTGAATCTAGAATCAGGTCAAATGATTTGACTTGTTCTCTTTGTTTACAAACGAGTGAATCAATAAAATGAAAACAGATTTTCTGCTTTAGTTCTTTCGCATAGTATTTCGAAAGAAATGGAAACAGATAGACATATAATTGGTTTTATTTTCATATTACAGCAGCTCAAGATACGAATACCAAATGAAAAATGTTACAGCTGGTTCAACCTACCTATATAGAAATGAAAAATATTAATGTATTTATATGAATAACTTCAGCTATTATCAACAGTATATTTAGTTTTTGTCAAGTTTTCAACCAGATCACTCTTTTTGAATATGATTTTGTGCAGTATAAGAATTAGGTAGCTGCAGAAGTGCTCGGTAGTTTTTCTACAGCATTTTTAATCAAAATTCTCTTATTTTCATTTACACCTAAAAACGTCTGGACATGAAGTTGTTTCGGAATGAATACATTGTAATTTACCTTTGTGAAAAGAAACATCTTCAGAGAAATGCAGTGAACATGCTTTCATGTATTTCGTGACCTGATTTCCAATCTTCTATGTCTAAATCTAGGCATTTTTTCTATCATTGAGTTTCCTGCCGAATGCGGTTTCGAAATGAACTTTATTTTCATTAGGCTTTGGAAAAAATTAGAATTTGAGGCAGTAGATGATCCTTTCTTCTTTGACCATGAATAACATTGAGTTGAGCCACACAACTATAGTCATTTCGGGAGGATGCCATTTCGAATTGATAAAATCGAAAATTTTAATCGGAAAGAAAGGAATCGATTGATGAATATTACAAACACTTTCGGTATGCCGAAATTTCAACTCGGAGAACAAAACAAAAGCTCGGAATCGAACTCCAAAAGTAAACAAAATACGTTAGAATATCGGGTACGTCGAAATACTACTAGCCTGGAAGTGTTCGAATTTCTATCGCCAGAGGACGTATCGCTTAACAGTAGTTGCGAATATTTTTAAACTGTTCACCATTTTTAAAGGATTCAGCGTTGGTCATATTTCTTTTATTCTGTTTTCGAATGAACAATTATCACAAAGTAACAGACTACTCTATCCAAAATCAGTGGATCATGATTGTTAAAGTTGCCGAAAGTGCAGAAAAAGAGCCCGATGATTGAATCATCATCCGGAGTGGATACCATCTCCGAGGGAGGGCAGGTATGTCACTTGTGGACGTGTAGAGACGCACGTCGTGTGAGGCAGACAGAAGATTTCTTTGCCTAATTGCCGCACAGGATGTGGATGACATTCTGTCGGAGAATGGTACAGTTTTTCCTACTTTCGGAAGGCTATTGCCAAAATTTCGAATCATATTTTTGATGAGCCGAAACTAGAATATGCGGTGTGATATTTCGTATCTGGGTCATAACCTGAATGTGCTGTTTCATATATTGATAAATAATGAAATTTAGTCGATAAGTTTTTCCTGAATACACCACGAAAACCGCCCAAGAAGACAAAGGGGATATTAAATAGAGAGGTGAGGATTTAACTAACCTAATACAAATTTAAGTTGGTGTACCACAAGGTCCAGTTATGATTTTTTTTTTTTGAGAACGATACAGTTCGATGTCGCCAAGTTATAACCCAGTTTTTGCGCGTATATACAGTGCGCATCAAAATTATGGAACGAATTCATTATCTCAGAAGAGAAATATTTGGCAACAAAATCCTGAAACAGGTCAATTTTTGTTTCACTTTTACCAAATTTGTATGCATTTTTGAAGGATTTTTGTTGCACCCTGTGCCATCCCCATCAACCCTCTAAATTTGTTGAATAGGGAAAGTGGGTTATGTGGTACTTTTTTGGCAAGGTCTTTGTATCTTCTTTACAGCCGTGCAGAAATGTTCAAGAAAATTTTTTTTTTGAAAAATTTGTTACTTCAATAAGGTTTTCAATATGTGCACTATGTCATGGCTCAGCATTCACTTTGAGACGATGGTACCTGACGAAATTTGTCACCGAATGAAAGACGACCATTACAGTTTTGTTCATGCACAACTTTCAACCCCTACGAACCTCTTTATGGAGAAAAGAAATGGAGTCACATTGGAAGTTTATTTCGGCATTGAAGTACCACCCGGAGAATCATTGTGCATCACAAGATAAGTTAAATTAAATGTTGTTACCAAATTTATATGCATTTTTGAAGGGTTTTTGTTGCACCGTGTGCCATCCCCATCAACTCTCTAATTTTTTGAATAGGGAAAGTGGGTCATGTGGTACTTTTTTGGCAAGGTCTTTGTATCTTATTCACAGGCGTGCAGAAACTTTCAAGAAAAAAATTTTTTTTTGAAAAATTAGTTAGTTCACAGAGGTTTTCAGTATGTGCACTTTGTCATGGCTCATTTACTTTGAGACGATGAAAATTGTCACCGAATGAAAGTCGCCCATTACAGTTTTGTTCACGCACAACTTTCAACCCCTTTCAACCCCCTAACGTGAAAAATTAGGATGTGTCAAGCGCTTTGACTATTGCATCCAGAACGATGTTGGTTATTTTGAACATTTAATTTAACTTATCTTGTGATGCACAATGATTCTCCGGGTGGTACTTCAATGCCGAAATAAACTTCCAATGTCACTCCATTTCTTTTCTCCATAAAGAGGTTCGTAGGGGTTGAAAGTTGTGTATGAACAAAACTGTAATGGCCGTCTTTCATTCGGTGACAAATTTCGTCAGGTACCATCGTCTCAAAGTAAATGCTGAGCCATGACATAGTGCACATATTGAAAACCTTATTGAAGTAACAAATTTTTGAAAAAAAAATTTTTCAGGAACATTTCTGCACGCCTGTAAAGAAGATACAAAGACCTTGCCAAAAAAGTACCACATGACCCACTTTCCCTATTCAAAAAATGTAGAGGGTTGATGGGGATGGCACAGGGTCAACAAGAATCCTTCAAACATGCATACAAATTTGGTAAAAGTGAAACAAAAATTGACCTGTTTCAGGATTTTGTTGCCAAATATTTTTCTCCTGGAGAAAATGAATTTGTTCCATAATTTTGACGCGCACTGTATATTCAGGGAAACAGCATGTTATTGTTTTGTACAAATTTCTGTAATTTTCGAATTTTGCCCTGAAAATGGCCCCAAACGACTAGGTTGGACTCATTGATGACGAATCCGTTGTCAAAATCGATTCTGACCGGCAAGACAGCCGAAGACACGATAACTGTCGAACGGATCAACCTAGTGGGATGCAGCGGTAGAGTGCGTTAATGGGCCAAATCGGTCAAATGGCAGCTTGTTTGAAAATGCTGACACTCAACTTCGTGTGAAATTTCGTGCTGATCGAGTCATTATAACGTTTTCGAAAAAAACTCCATTATTTTTTTTCAAATACTCAATATTCTGCGATTTTCTGATCGTATTATCCTCATGAAAGTCCGTATGAAGCTTCAAACTGTCATTTTTCGATAACGTACTGGATTTCAATTCGATCTGATCTGTATTCTTGGAAATATTAGGAAAATAAAATTTTGAATGGGTTTAATATGCGGAATCATTGGGGGAATTTTACCATTGTATATAATACAATGATTTTACCTATTCACGAATTCGGCCTTCGTTCTTATGGTCCAAACCTACTCTAGAAATATCCGAGTTGTTGAAATGAGAACCACACCAGATTTCTGGAACTGCTTCTTGTGATGTCTATTTCGAAAAGGCTGCAAATTTTACACAAGGGTTATTTTCTCAGTTAAATAACCCAATACCATTTATATCTTGAAAAAAACTTATATATCATTCATAACTCATTGGTTTTTCACAACACAAAAATCAATTCCATAAAAAAAATCATGTGGAACATTGAAATCTCAATAAATACTCTTATATAATTGAATAAAATTTCTACATGCAGAACGCTAAATGAGTAGCATAATTTAAAATAATATTTTAAAAGAGAAGATACGTTCCACAGTCGTTTCACCTCTTTAAAAGTCTTACTCTTTTCAACACCACCGAAGAGGTAGAGTAAAAGGCTCGTTTTTTTTTGAGCTGGTTTCCCCTGAAGACCGAATTCACATCAGGGTTTCGTATTAAAATGAAAATTTTCAGAAAATTCGATTGACAGGGGGTTTCCCAGAATTTAGGTTTGCGTACTACATCAATCGTCAAAATGCTAAAATCCCTTACTGGATTAAATCGATATCCAATATTTTTTTTACAGAGACTTTGAAATAAGGGTGGATATAAAAAATAATGGACATGGATGTTAAAATATGACGCTATTGATGATTTTTCCGATTTGTTATTGCTTTTTTTGCATATATCCTCCAATTTGTTTTATCCTTTACATGCTCATCATTTTCTATATTCACCCTTATTTCAAACTCTCAGTACGAAAAATATTGGATTTCGATTGAAACCAGTGACGAATGTCCACATGTTGACGATAATTGTATTACGCAAACCAAAATTGATAGAATCCTCCGATCAACCGAAAGTTTTGGAAAACTTCATTATTTTGAATTACGTTTCTCAATTCGCGTTCTGCATGTAAAAGTGGTATTCAGTTATACAAGAGTATTTATTGAGATTTCAATGTTTCAAATGAATTTTTTCATGGAATTGGTTTTTTTGTGACCAATGATTTATGAATAATATATAAATTTTATTTAAGATACGAATGAGCTTCATGAAGAAATTCAATCTTAAATCCAGTAATCCGCAGGGTGATTTCTATAGATAATAATTTTCCTCCGATTTTTAGTAGATATGTTTCAGATATTGAGAGAGAAATCCCAAAAATATTTAATTTGAACTATTTACGATTATGAAATTGTTAAGAATATCGATGGGGCATTTGCACATTGTGTTTATAAAATAATAAACGAATCCGTTAAAAATTTCTCGATATGTGTTGAATGTGGTGATCAATCTTTTCATTTACTTTCAGATATATGATTCTAAATGAAAAGTTAACCGATTATTTCACTGAATTCGAATCTTAAAACCGAATGCGATGATTCATTTTCGGGGTTATCGGACATTTGCAGCGTTTTTATTCATAACTCAGGGACCACTGGTATGAAATCATCCGGATGAAAATTTTTAGGTTGAGTTATGCAACAGTAATCACCGTTGAAAGTTTCATGAAAATTCGGTGGTAGGTTTTCGAGAAATAGTTTTTTTCCCTCCAACCCTCAGTTTTGAGACCTTAGGGTACACTTATCCTGTTGAAAAGCTTGGTGGATCAATCTCGAGCGACACACCATTTTTCTGCCAAGTTTGACGGATTTCGGTTCAGCACTTTCAGCGAAAATCCCCGGACACCGGACGGCGGACGGACGGGTTTTTTTCAATAGTGAATTCAAATCTACATACTTCAAAATGGAAACTGTGAAATTTTCAGGGGGGGTAATTTTTTTTTTGGTCAATCATTAAGGTTTATCATTTGATTTCATCATATAACAAACCAAAATCAATCTAACTTTAATTGAATCTCCATTACGGATAGATCTCTCATAAGTAAAAAGGCGAGGGAGGCTCCAACTGCCAATGATCCTCGAAATGAAATGAGATTAACCCCAGAATTCTGGAACTCCTCTTTGTGATGTCTATTCCAAAAATATTCGAATCCAGTGACGATCTCTTCCTGATTTCATGGCGAAATATTGATTTGCCCTAGGAAAAGGTCACATTCCCTATAAAGTTCACTTATAAGTGGCACACAAAGCCATGACACGGCACAAACTTGGCCGATATACAGCCGATAAGTGATAATAACGAACAATATGTTAAAATAACTCTAATGAAATCTGGTTAGGTTCGTTTCAATCCGTGACAATCAATATCGATCAGTTTTCAATAGCTTCTCTACACTTTCAGTAGAATTTCTAGGAAATTTGTCGGGTGTTGCTATTGCTATCATACGATGTAGCTTTCTTTGTAGCCCAGCCGTATGGCTGGTTTGTACAGGTGCTCCAGAAACATTGACCTATTTGAAAGGAGCCACAGGAGAAAGAACTGATATAATCACTTATTTTTTCATTACGATAAGCTCTGAGGAGAGTGTTAAACGATTGATGATATACAGGGTGATTCCGGAGGAGACCGTCAGATTTTGGGATAAGTTTACACTAGTTAGGATAGTCTCGAAACAATGTTTGGTTTATGGTTGGGGTCTCTATTGAGAATATACAGGGTGATTTGTCCGATTCGACCGATTTTACTTTTATTGATAACTTTGGTATGGCTAATTCGATTTCAATGAAATTTTCAGCGTAGTACAATAATGTTGAACACATTCATTGATTTCAATTTTTTTTCAAAATAAGCGGTTGATATTGTGATAATTCCAGGTTAATTGAGCAGGTTGAAAAAACACCCTGTACACCACATTTCCAAAACTACGCTATCTGTTTACGATTCTACTGAAATAAGTCATTATTTGAGAGTTTCTAATTTTTTTGGCACACTTCTAGTTTTCTGAGAAAATTCCATCAAAAAAGACAATGTCGAAATTTCGCTCCAATCGATTCTACTTTCATTGATAACTTTGGTACGGCTCATTCAATTTTGATGAAATTTACAGTATAGAACAATCTGAATGAGTACATTCAATAATCGCAAAAGTCTCTCAAAATACAGTGTTGTAATTGTGATAATTTTAGAATTTCAGATTATTTGTGCAGTTGAAAAAAAAACACCCTGTACATTGCTTTTCCAAAAGTTTCTTATTCGTTTTAGATTCCACAATAATATGTCATCATTCAGAGGTTTTTAATTTCTTTGGCACACCTCCGGTTTTCCTAGGAAACATTTTTGAAGAAGAGCATTATCGAAATTTGGCTCACAAGCAGTGAGAGTATTCCGAACTAGGTAGGAAAGCTGTATTGTCCAAGGATGCAAAGCAGTTCTTAAGTTCTAAAATATTCTTTTCAAAGTCCAAATTCATATTTAATTGCTGATATTTTGTATGAAATCATTTAATTCAGAATCTATTTAGAATTTGAAAATAATAATTTAGAAGTGACGAACAACTTTGCATCCTTGGAATATACAGCTTACCTACCTAGTGCGGAATACTCTCACTGCTTGTCAGCCAGATTTCGATTATGCTCTTCTTCAAACATTTTTTCTAGGAAAACCGGTGGTGGGCCAAAGAAATCAAAAACTTCTGGGTAATGACATATTATTGTAGAATCTGCAACGAATAAGAAAGTTTTGGAGAAGCAATGTAAAGGGTGTTTTTTTTTCAACTGCACAATTAATCTGAAACTCTGAAATTATCACAATTACAACACTGTGTTTTAAGAGATTGTAGCGATTATTCAATGTACTCATTCAGATTGTTCTACACTGCAAATTTCATCAAAATTGGATGAGCCATACCAAAGTTATCAATAAAAGTAGAATCGATTGGAGCGAAATTTCGACATTATCATTTTTTGAAAAAATTTTCTTGGAAAACTAGAAGTGTGCCAAAAAAATTAGAAACTCTCAAATAATGACTTATTATAGTACAATCGTAAACAGATAGCGTAGTTTAGGAAACGCTATATACAGGGTGTTTTTCAAACCTGCACAATTAATCTGGATTTATCACAATAACAACCGCTTATTTTGAAAAAACATTTGAAATCAATGAATGTGTTTAACACTATTGTACTACGCTGAAAAAGAAGTTGCTGGAATATCACATAAATATAAATTAAATAGAAGGGGAGCTAAAACTGATCCTTGTGGGAGTCCATCATTCAAAGTTTCGAACCTACTTCAAATTGGGTACTAAGCTAATTCTGGCATTCAATCCGAAATTATAATTAACTGTAATTTCAAATCGGAATTGTAGATACCTTCATCCGACTTCAAAGTCGGATTTGTTTATGATTCGTAATTCGAAGTCGGAATTCGTCTCATTCTGAGTTTAAAGGCGGAATTTTGTATAACGTCTACTTTGAGATTGAAAAAGGATAGATCCGAATTTGAAATTGAAATCAAGGAAAACTTGGGATTCGAATCGAAATTGAATGAATTCCGAATTCAACTTCGAAACTCGAACAAATTCCGACTTTGAAGATCATAATTATTATGTATTTATAAATCAAATTTGAAGTCGAAGTTACGTATATGCAATTCCAAATTCGAAGCCGGAATTTTAATTATTCGATTTTAAACTCGAAATTAATCACATTTTCAATTCCAAGTCAAGATAATGTATGATTTCGGCTTCCGACAAATTTGGAATTATATATAACTTCGAAGACTAAATTATAGATACATAATTTGACTCCTAAGTCAAATTTGCCTATTTAATTCCTTCTTCGAATTCGGAATTATTATTGATTTCGACTTCAGTCTAAAAGTAACAGATAATTTTGACTTCGAAGCCAGTGTTATATACTTAAAATTCCGAATTCGAAATTGAAATTATATGTATAATTTCGTGTATAATTTTGGAATTAGAGTAATGTCGAGTTTGAATTGAAAATTATCTTTTTTTCGTGTGAATATGAATAAAACCGAAGAAATTTTTGCATCCTACTCTGATTTAAATCGGTATCCTCATCCTCGTCGAAGGACAATACTAACCGATAATTAAAAAAAAAATTGCACTTTTTCATGCCGCGCGTCGTACAGAATGGGTCTAAAATAAATCGGAAAAGAAGGCATGTTAGCCGTTTGAAAAGAACCAGAAGAATTGCAACGGGCATTCAATGCAGCATTTAACCATTAAGCATCTCGCTGGAAAAAAAGGGATTAAAAGAATTTAATTATGTCTAATTGTGAGCGGCAGTGAAATGTGGCTAATTATTTCTAGAAAAATAACGTTGTTCTATTGGAGGTCTGAAATAAAAACGCGAAACTCCGATTGTACTGAGGACATCGTTGAGACAATAAATTAGATAATTGGAGGTATGGAGAGTTGTTGAATGACCGGCGATTTAAAAATAATAAAAATGACGAAAATAACATTTTCCGACTTTGTCGAGATCAATCTGGCCTTAATTTCTCCTTTCTGGACGGTAATGGGTCGGCTTTTTCTACGTGGAGTTCAGGGACGTACTCTATGGTAACATCAGTTGATAACATACGCCAAGATGCATATAATTTATCAGGTGTCGACACTCTCTTACTATTACCTACTAAAATTTCGGGTCCGAAACGCGAACCTAGAATTGTCAAATATGTTCTACCTGGATATCGATTAAAGCTAATTTTGGAAGGATTTTGCATTATTTTTTAGGTATATATGGGTTTTCACTCCCAATATCTGAAACAGAACTATTAAAAATTAAATAAAAATTGTTTTTTTTTCTGAAAAACGCCTTCGCGGATTGCAGTATCAAACTATTTGTCAAGGGCAGTTTCTTGCAGAAAAGACTGCCTAATGAACAATATAGGAACAATACAAACGATAAAGAAAGCAAACTGTGAAGTTTCAGAGTACAAATCTGATTCTTTCATCAGACAAAGCAGGAAATTTCAAGAATTATTTTATTCCGGTTTTCGTTTCGATTTGAGACTTTTGTCACATTGACAGTCAATGTGACAAAAGTTTTTTTCAGTTGAAAAATTGATAAATTAAATTCTAATTATATTTAGGTATTAGAAAATCTCATAGTATATAAATATATAAGTAAATCGTACTATTGAAATTAGAGTAATTTATTCTGATTACGTTGTTCATTATAATTTTCTTAAATACATCAATCTTGGTATTTATAAATATCTTAAATTCAATTCTCATCATTGCGTCCATTAGTTTCTGTCTCTTTGATGTCATTTCGTCTTCGTTAGATTAGACTAACCTTCCCGATTCTAGTAGATCTTCAAAATCTTCAAGACCATCACATTCTTTGTCGCCAATATCATTTTCAGTCTGCATTGTCAGCAACTTCCTTTTTTGGTTGGTAACAGTGCTTTTACAGTTGATGTGTATAGAAAATTTAATTTATCTTTTTGGTATTGAGAAGGCATTAGCATCAGCATAAAAAGAATTTTTTTCATTCCACCAGTCCTAAGAGTTCACAGCAGATTATGCGGAAATATGCACTCGAATACATATTCATAAATAATAGGTATGTAGTAAGGCCCAGACCCCCTTGAAATAGCAATAAATAGGCGTCTAAGCACACAATTTAAAGAAGATGCTTTTTCAAAATATTGTAGTTATTAAATACTAACTTTGTTAACTTATTCGATTGTTAATTAAAGTAGTCAATTTCGATATCCAATTTTTTTGTTTATCAATGTAACTTGTAATCTTATGTTTTTAGAGTACCTAATTGAACTGAAAATTTTAATAAATAGCTCAAAATTGTACATATTGTTGAAAAAAAATTCGACTTCGAGTTTCTTTCAATTTTTCGCATTTTCTGAAAACATTTAAATTAAGTAGTTTATTTTTTTCTACCATCAAAAAGTAGAGATTCCAACGAACAAAAAGCATATTGACTTTTTGAAAAAAGCTGATATTTTGACACGAGAATTTTCGATTGAAAATAAGGGGACTTTTTCGATATTGAGTCAAATGAATCAAATAAACTACAGTGTATTTGGGACATAAAAGAGTAAGTCTCCACTGAATTTCGCCCAGAATAAAAAATTCTTATAGAAGATAAAAATAAAAACCCAAAACGTGGTTTTTTGAATTTTTCACATAGATTTCGAGGTTGTGTGAAAAAAATTACACACATAATATGTAGACTCTTTCATTACCTACAACTTTGCCATTTGACTTTTTTCATAGGACTTGTAGTTTTGCCGGAAATCGAAATGGGCCGTTTTTTACTTTAGAATCGCCCGTAAATAATTTTTCCTTTAATTTTCATTCTATTCTCCTCCTTTTCTGATGGGTTTCATTCTACTATTATTTTCTTTCACTTTTGATCAGTTTTGAAGGCTTCTACCCTGGTCTAATCGAAATATTTAGGCTCCAAACCTAACGTTAAGAATGTTAAGATTTCAACACTTTAGGTTAGTTCCCTCGAAAGTTAGCACACATACGGCCAACCGGCCGGCAGAAATTGGATTCGATCTCGGGTTCTTCTTAGGGCAGTTGTTTGAGATCATTTTCGGCTACAAATTCGAAAATTACAGACACTATGGCAGAGAAATAAATGAACTCCATTTAAAAATCGTGTCAACCGTGCGTTATCCTAGAAACCGTCCATTTCAGCTTTTCAATCAGATTCATTCAGTTTGAGGATGTTAATCCGACGAAATGAAAAACCAAAATATAACTTATCAGCCAGAAAAAAACTTTTTAAAAAAATTAGAGAATGGTTGGCAAATTTTATTAGGACAATACTAAAATGGCCTCACAAAAAAATATGCACGGATTTGGATGAATTGATATTACAATTCTTCTTTTGTTCTTGCACAAGCAAAAAGATTCTGAGAGGTTTTACCGGTATCGATCGGCACATAAAAATACTTACAAAATCACAAATACGATTTAGTCAACAAGACGAAAATTCTCACTTTCCTTCTTATTTCCCATGGAACGATTCCAAGATGTTACCAACCCAGAAAAAATAAACCAAAACAGGCATACCCAAGATAAACCAGAATTAGCACGCCTCATCTTCAACAACTAACGCAAGATGGCCGCCGCTACTACCGTGCAAAATTCATATTCAATTTTCGCCACTTATGGGCGTCTTTGGCTCACAATGATCTCATATCAAACCAATAAAACGCCTCCTTTGATCTTTAGCCATCGTTACGATAATGCACTGTCATGGGCCAGCGGCACGTAAGAAGAAGAAAATATAGTCGAATGAAGCTTCTGCTCGCGATTCTTGGAAAACTGACCGACGGATTGTTGCTGACACTTTAACTAGTACCGATCATCCACGACTGATTGAAGGCATTGTTATTTTGTTTTTTTCCGTCTTCTTTTCAATTTTCGTATGGACCATCGGCCCATATATCGATACAGATGGGTTTTTGGTATGACTAGAGTGTCAGTGACTGTTTGGCTGTTGTGAAATGAGGTGAGTATTCAATTTTTTGAAAATTTTGTGAGTTTTCTGTGAGAAATGAAATGAAAAAATGATTTTCGACTATTCCTTATTCTTTAGCAAGTGGGAATTGTACGATCATTAAATAATACAGATATATCTGTAATATACAGTGCGCGTCAAAATTATGGAACAAATTCATTTTCTCAGAAGAAAAATATTCGGCAACAAAATTCTCAAACAGGTCAATTTTTGTTTCACTTTTACCAAATTTTATGCATTTTTGAAAGATTTTTGTTGCACTCTGTGCCATCCCCATCAACCCTTTAAATTTTTTGAATAGGGAAAGTTGGTCATGTGCTACTTTTTTGCCAGGATCTTTGTATCTTCTTTACAGGCGTGCAGAAATTTTCAAGAAAAAAATTTTTTTTTGATAATTCAGTAAGTTCAAAGAGGTTTTCAGTATGTGCACTTTGTCATGGCTCATTCACCTTGAGACGATGGTACCTGATGAAATTTGTCACCGAATGAAAGTCGACCATTACAGTTTTGTTCCCGCACAACTTTCAACCCCTACGAACCCATTAATAGAGAAAAAAAAATTTTTTCACGTGAGGGGGTTGAAAGGGGTTTAAAGTTGTGCATGAACAAAACTGTAATAGTCGACTTTCATTCGGTGACGAATTTCATCAGGTACCATCGTCTCAAAGTAAACGAGCCATGACAAAGTGCACATACTGAAAACCTCTTTGAACTAAGTGATTTTCAGGAAAAAAAAATTTCTTAATGGGTTAATGGGGATGGGACCGCGTGCAACAAAAATCCTTTAAAAATGCATATAAATTTGGTAAAAGTGAAACGAAAATTGACCTGTTTCAGGATTTTGTTGCCACATATTTTTCCTCTGAGAAAATGAATTTGTTCAATAATTTTGATAATGTCTTTCGATATCGATATAATTTTCATATTTGGCGTTTAAGACGTAGTAGGTATGTTCAAATACAATAAAATCAATCAATCAACATCGGAAGATATAATACAAAGGTATTACAGAAAAATCTATAGGATTGAAATTATTGTATTAGTAGGCCCCACCACGTGGACTTTTTTGGTTTTAATATTTGAATGAAAAAGAGTTTTATAATGTCATTATCAAATGTCATTTAATTCTTAAAATTATAAAGATTTTTGAAAGTGTTTTTCACAGCATTTGATTTCTCAAAGGAAGGAAAGGCATGATGGAAAAAATATGGTTTGCTCATGTGCAAAAAAAGTGTCAGCAAGTTGTAGATTCAGGGAAATATATATTCCTGTGCTTTGAATTTTAATATAGTTTTAATACGTCATCATGTGTACGAACGATCACGGATGAACAGATGAGCACACCATCTTTTACCTACATCATGGGAAAAGGTAAGGAGGAAGTGTAAGATTTTGATGTATAATCTGGAATTAAGATGCTATTGATAACTATTAATCGAAAGATAGGAAATGAACAACTGTATCTAATATTATTATAATTTTTTGTGTCAACGTTCTTTCAAGTTTTAAATTTCAAACATTATATGCCAATCAAAATAATTTTTATTTTTTGCGTGCATGTTCTAGGGGAACAGCGTACTATCGTTTTGTCTAAATGTCTTGTAATTTGGTTATATTTCAAACTGCGAATGTTAAGTTCGTAAATCGGCAAAATCGGTCGAATGATTCCGGAGTTATTGCCATTTGAAGTTTTGAGGTCATTTCCCTGATATTTCGAGAACACTGCAGCGATTGAATTGAAATTTGGCAGCTAGTTGGAGTGTTAGGACTTGCAACTTTTCGCGAAATTTCGTTGAGATCGTGCTGAAAATTTTCAAGACATTCTCTTTCGAAATTTTTTCCGAAAAATTATTTTCCTCAGAAACTTTATATTACATTTGAGAAGAATTCTGGTCGTACCTTGAGCTTCATATTTCACAGCAGTGTCCAAATTTCAGTTCGATATGATTATAATCTCCGAAGATACTGTGAAAAAATATGTAGAATTTCGTGGTTTCTCCAGGATATCGTTAGTTTTTTCGAAGTAACTCAAAAAATTCTATTTCAATCCTGATTAAACTTGGAAAATACTTCGGATATGCTGATAGACAACTTTGTGCAAAACTTCGTGATAATCGTGTCATTACAACAATCTGAAAAAAATCAATCTTCTTATCATAAAATCTTCATGAATTTCTGCATGAACACTCGAACTGTAATTTTTCGAAAAAGTACTGGATTTCAATTTGATCTACGACTTAGAGACTCGATATTTGTAGAGTAGATTTGGGGCTTAATTACGAAGAACGAATTCGTGAATAGGTTAAACCCGCCCAATGATTCCGTAGATATTCACATTCAAAAGTTTATTTTCCCAATATTTCCAAGAATATCGACGCTCAAACTTGTAAAATTTTGTCTGGATCATATCAGTTATCAAAAAATTTGCATTATTTTATAATTCAGAAACAATCTCGTCATATTTCACTGAAATACTAAATGAAAAAAAACTTATTCACCATATTTGATGGTGGATAATTGAAGTATTGTCGAAAAGTTAATTAAATAAATCATATAACTTCAATGATGCTAACAACAGAAATATCGTGTGAAAATTCTATTTAGCATCGAACTTATAATCTGCCTTCAATTTTCTTGTTCACGCGAGTATGAAATTACACACTTATTCAATGACTGCCTTATCTTAGAAAAAAGTTGTAAATGAAATGTTAAATACTCCAAATTATATGTTATTTTCACATTTTATGTGTTTCGAGTAGGTTGCCGAATAGTAGGATATTCGTAGTGAGTCTAAATTTAAAAGAACACATAGTTGAATGTCCTGATTCACGATACCGTATAAAATCTGCATATTTTTTTAAGATCAATAAGGAATCTTGATGTTGGGGACGATCCAACACACCTTCGCACTGTGTTCGAAATCTACATAATACTATTTAAGGCGCCACTCCATGTTTGGGCTATGAAAACCAGTGGTTCCAAAACTTCGATCCAATCAGAGTTCATTGATAGGGGGGTTTCCATATGAAGAAACTTTTAGACCAGAGGGTACCTGAGGGGAAGAGGCGTTGGATTCCAATTCGATCTAATCTGTATTTTCGGAAATATTGGGAAAACTAAATTTTGAATGGGTATATCTAGGGAATAATTGGGCTGATTTTACCCATTCAAGAATTCGATCTTCTTAATTAAGCCCTAAAGCTACTCTACAAATGTAGAGTTTTTAAGTCGTTTCTTACGGTCAACCGTTAGGTTAACACAATACCTTCCGAAAAAAACAACTTAGAAACTCGATATTTGTGGAGTAGGTTTGGACCTTAATTACGAAGGCCGAATTCTTGAATGGGTAAAATCCACCCAATGATTCCTCAGATATACCCATTCAAAATTTCCCCAACATTTCCAAAAATCCAGATTAGATCGAATTGAAATCTAGTACTTCATCGGTTCGAAGGTCCATAAAGAATTTCATGACGACAATATGATCAGAAGATCACAGAATATTGAATATTTGAAAAAAAAAACTTATTTGACCTTTTTTTTTCAAATTATTCGAATTAGGATGCACAGAAGATAAGGTGTATTCAAAGATGCGCTTTTGATTCGCCAATGTTGGGGAATTCGGCAGAATTCGTTTTTTCCACTGAAGGTGGCGCTATTTGGAAATTACGACTGATCGTCAAGGCAACTGTCTGTCAGAACTGAATTCACATTAGACAAGATATGAGGTAAAAAACATCTGGATGAATGAATTTCTACCATATTATGTTTTGCATAACTTTCAGTTCAGATATATTCTAAGAATTCAATGAGCATTGTAATTTTTGGCTATTATTCACTATCATTCGATGTTTTCCTATATTATAGCAAGTGAGGAATGAAATTATTAGGTATGCAATGTGAAATTACTCCACAGAATCTACTGATACATTTATATCATTTGATAGCTCATTCAAATATATTAATATTTTCCAGATTGTGCACACATACAAAGGAATCTGGTAAAGCGGCGGGAAGTTTATGGAAGTTGATACAGAACAAGCATAATCCTTACTTTAAGTCAGACTCAGACCTATCAAGAGTTGAAGTTTCAAAGAGAATAAAAACTCATCGAATAGGCCATTTTATTCAAACAGTTCTATTTTGAGTTCTTTTCCATTTAAATTCATAAGATTTCCAATCAGAAACCAGGTGTTTTATTCAATGGTTAATTTTATTTCATCAGATTTGAAAACTGAGGTTTTATAGTACGTAGCACTTGATAGTAGCATAGGTACATCAGTAAATTTCAGTTTCAAGTAAATGAAAATTGTTAAACAATTCATGTATATTCAATAAAGAACCAAGAAAAATACAACACATTGTGAAAATAATACGCTTACTTGGGGGTTGATAACTCATCCTTGATTAGTGAAAATGATTGAAAGACAATTGCGATAAGAATGATAAGCAGCTGAGATTCATGAAGTTTAAATCTTCTATAAATATAATTCTCTCTTCATTTGAACACTTATTTCCATTTACATCTGCACTGTCCAAACCAAATACAAAAGTGTCCCATTTAAAAGTATCTGAGGATCTACACAATTCTTCGAAGCTAACACGAAAACATTTCTCGCACTTATCAATAACTAAATAATAATCTGAGAAAACATAAATAAATTCAAAATGACAATTGCCGAATTCCCATTAATAGTGTCATGCGCTCTGATTGGTCGATTGTTGGCGTTTGTGTCGGTGGCGAGAGTATGAAATACATCTGGTTTCCCCAGTTTGGTTTAAAGATTTAGTAAGAAAACAAATGAAAATAAGAGCACCATATCTTTTGTGCATCCTAGTTCTAATGACACGATCATCACAGAATTTCGTACATAGTTGTCCAACATCATTTCCGAACTAGCTGCACAGTTTCATCATGATTGAATCAGTATTTCTTGAGTAATATCGAAAAAAACAACGGTATCGAGAAAAGAACCACGAAATTTCATATATTTTTTCCCAATATCTCCGAACAGAATAACCGTAACGAATTGAAATTTGGTACACTACTGTGAAATATAAAGCTCAAGCTATTAGCGATTTTTTTTCGAAAGAAATTTTGAAAAAAATTTTTTTTTGATCGTGTGACTATACGATCTCAATAAAATGTTGCTAGAAGTTGCGCGTCGTTATGCTACAACCAACTGCCAAGTTTCAATCCAACCGTTCCAGTAGTTCCTGATATATCAGGGCAACAACCTCAAAATCTCAAATGGCTATAACTCCGAAACCATTCAGCCGATTTGGCCCATTGAGGAACCTAACTGGGGTATTTCGATGCGCGAACTACCCTGAAAGTTTCAAGTCGTTAGCTTTCTCCGTTCGACAGTTATCGTATCCACAGCCGGAATCGATTTTGACACCGGATTCTTCATCAGTGAGTCCAACCTAGTCGTTTGAGACCATTTGCCACTCAAAAATCCGGAAATTACATACATTTCGACAAAGCGATAGCACGCTGTTCCCCTAGAATATGCGCGCAAAATCAAAAAAAGTGACTTGACTCTCAATTTATGAACTCGAAAAATTACTTCACCTTGAAGCAAAAACAATAAATATGTGTAGTTCTGGGTGCTTAGGGTAGGTTGTTTTGTAGGGTGCGACGACTGTTACGGCATTCGATATATGTATATCAATATTCTCGTTGCATGTAGTGAAATCAGAAAAATAGCATTGACCGGTATTACCAGCTGACCGGCATCACCAGCTCCCCGCCTACATGAAAATTTTATCTTCATTTGCTGAAACTATGATAATCATCAAAAATTTACAACTTTCGGTATTTTCCGGACAACTTATTAAGAAATAATCGGCTGGGCTGTTTCCTGTGGGCCACCCAGTATATTTAATATTCTTGGTCCATAAACAACTATCTCGATCGACGTCATGAGTCAAACATCCACAGATGACTCAATAAACGTCGATGATCCCGACCAATAAAACCGCAAAACTAGGCCGTCGAACTCAGTTCACTCTCCGAAATTTTCCGCTTCAAACTAGCCTATTGGGAAACTCTGGCACACCATCTACAAGGTCTAGTCATAAGCACGCCGACTCCCACGCTATGTTCCAATAATATTACATAATATTCCGAGAACGCTGAAACAGTCTACGTCCGAAGTCAACCACGCGTGCAGCTAACCCGGAAAAGCGTGCCGCGTGCGGGAAATAGCCGGAAAACTGACATCGACCGGGAAATTACCCTGCGACCCCGAACGTGAAAATTTCACTACAACCCGAACCAGATATAATTTTAGACCTCGCGTGTTTGTTATCTTACCGATCGCACGCTGGCCGAAGGAGTACGGACATCACACGTTGTTTTCTGGTCAGTTTGTGATCGTCTTCGTGTGGTACGTGGCGGAGGAAAAGTTTCTTACTCTTTGTGAGGTCTTCAGTCGCTGTTTTCCACGGTAAGTTAACAGAGGATTGTCCTGGGTGATTTTCGAGCGGTTTGGATTGTAATGTATGGCAAATTCGTGAACGATCGATGCTGTAATTCAATTATACGATCGGACACGTGATGAAGCGTTGAGATCGTGAGCCTATAGACCTTGAAAACAAGATTTGTCGGCGGTTGATGAATGTCGTGGCCGCAGTTCATCGTCTGAGGCTTAGCTGTAAATTTATTTATGTTTGGTAAAGTGACGTGAATCGAGTCATACTTTACGAATATCTACAGGTTTTATTTGTTCGTCCCGCGATGTTCAGGGACTTAACCTTGTTTGTTCATATTATAGGAACTGTTCATATTTCTGAAGGTCAAGAAAAATAATTATTCTTCTTGTTTTCTAGGTTGTATTTCTGACTGAGTACATGATTTTCATTCATAATGATACACCTTAAGTAATAAAAAGTTTATTGAATGAGAAAAGCCATCACATATTCAAAAAAAAAATATGTAAATTTTTATGATCGATCTTTTGTGGAGAAGAATAATGTTATTTAGACTGATTCTCCTTTGCAGTTACTTTCGATGAAACCGCTTTTTTCATGTTCTATTTTCAGATTGAATATCTCAGTCGAATCCAGAGTATTTTTTTCTGCCCATTCGATGGCTTTGTTCAAAGCTTGAACCGCTGGTAAAGGGTTTTCCAATAAGAGGTGTTATTTTGATATTCAAAGAAAAATCCATTTCTCAATATAAATGATCGGATGTTCATTTCATTATAAAGAAGAAGCTATGCCGTTAAAAGTGGAAAATAACATCAGGCAAATGACCACCACGACCAAGCTTACAGGACCATATCCTTTTAATGAAATTTTCCATAACCAAATCGCAAAGTGGCTGCCCTATGTCCTCGATAGCCTCACGAATTCCATCTTTGAGGTCTTGAATCGACGCTGGGCCATTGGCGTGGACCTTCTCTTTCACGTGACCCCAAAGGAAGAAGTCGCAAGGTGTTAAATCACAAGATCTCGGTGGCCAATTGTGATCTCCTCTTCGAGAGATAACACGGTCCGGAAACTTTTCCCGCAAAAGATCAATTGTTTCGTTGCACGTGCACGTAGCGCCGTCTTGTTGAAAGTAAACGTTGTCCAGATCAATACCATCCAATTCCGGCCATAAAAAATCATTAATCATCTCTCGATAGCGCAATCCATTCACTGTTACTGTTGCTCCAGCCTCATTTTCGAAAAAGTAAGGTCCAATGACTCCGCCGGACCATAAACCGCACCAAACAGTCACACGTTGAGGATAGAGAGGCTTTTCAACAATAACTCTCGGGTTTTCCGAGCCCCAGATGCGACAATTTTGCTCGTTGACGAAGGAGGACTTGGCCTCATCACTCAAGATTCCGGATCATACATTTCAACGACCCAGTCAGCAAAGACACGACGTTGTTGATGATCGGCCGGCTTGAGTTCTTGTGTTAACTGAACTTAATAAGCCTTAAGTCTCAAATCTTTAAGCAAAATACGGTGTAATGATGTTTGTGGAATGCCTAATTCCAAAGAACGACGAGGAATGGACAAACCTGGGTATTCTTCAACACTTTCGGCTACAGCAGCAATATTGACGGCTGTTCTTGAGCGACGTGCACGGGTTTTATTCTTCCCAACAGCTCGAATTTTTCCAACAATTTCTTTATCGCGGTCCGACAAGGTGCTTCACGACGACCCAAAAATGTTCCAGTTTTACGAACTGTCTCTGCCAAATTTTCACCATTTTTATAGTGAATTTTAATAATTTCAATGCGTTGTTGAAGCGTGTATAGTTCCATTTTTATTAATGGCGTAGTTTCTACTTGTCAAATGTCAAAAAATGACAGCTTTAAAAGTGACATCTACCGAAATAGCGGGCTATTCAAAATAACACCTCTTATTGGAAAACCCTTACGCAATCGCCAGTATAATCCTGTTTTATCAGCGTTATAGATTTAATGTTCGTTGGATTCATGGTCTTGAATGATTCTCTTCAATTCTTCTTCAAAAGGATCAATGAGATCAGGCTGACTTGATCCCTATTATTTTCAAGAATCTTACACCATAACGTTATTCGATGCGCTGGAGTCATCCTTCACTTGCTTAGAATTAAGATATTCAAACTAGCACAAAAAGTCAACGCTTTCTGTTTAATAATTTCTCCAGAAACCGGCACATTTTCTTTCTGGATCAGTATTTTCAGCATTTATAAAACTGAGTGTCCATTTCACGCATTTCCGCCGTTTTAGAATGCACTTTTTGGACGATCTGAATCAACAGTCTTCTCTCGAGAAATTGTATTTTTTGTTTATTCTGGAACAAACCGTTGGTTTAGCAATTGGAACTTGGGCTTCCTCATGAAGAGTTAACATTTTAATTTTCGACTTACCATTTTCCTGGTTATAGTATACTCGTGAAATAACAATGTGAGGCGACTTGTGAAAGGCCGAACCGGTAATGTATAACTGACGATAAAATTGAATTATATAGACAAGTTACAACACGTTCATACTAGTGAGATTCTACTGTGTTCATATTACAGAGAAATCAAAAATTCGGTGTTCATATTACGGAGTGGTTCATACGATCGCGTGTTCATATTAACGCGATTTTACTGTATATACAGTAAAATAAAACAATTAATTCATTGGATATGACATCTGTTAATAAATACAATCATGAAATGAAGAATTATTTTTCTGGTGTTTTATAGGTCTTCACTCCCAATATCTGAAAAAGAGTTTTCAAAAATTGAATAAAATTTCATTTATTTATAAAAAACACCCTTGATTACAGTATTGGAGCTATATGTCACGAACAGTTTCTGAGAAAAAAATTTCCTAATGGACAATGTTCCTTAATTCTTTCAGGAGTTCAACCGGTATATTTAACTGGTTTTCTCTGAGCCCCCCTGTAGTTTCAAGTCAATGAGTAGTTTCTTGTAAAAGTTATCAAGTCCACGACAGACGAACAGATGGAATAAGGAGCATATGATATATCTGAATTTGTCCGCAAACATTCCAATCCAATAGTTCAAGAACATTATCGGAAATATCGGACATTTTGAAAGAATACAAGTTTTTCAAAGTTGATCATGAAATGAGAGAATCTTAAATTTTCATTTTACAATTAGGTTTTTTCAATCATCTCTTGTAAATAGGGGTATACTTGAATATAAAATGGTAAATGGTAAGTTTTATTTATGTGTAAAATAAGTTTAAAGAAAAAAATTCATAACTTTCGATGTATATTGATCATGAAATGAGCGAATCTTAAATTTTCATTTTACAATTAGGTTTTTTCAATCATCTCTTGTAAATAGGGGTATACTTGAATATAAAATGGTAAATGGTAAGTTTTATTTATGTGTAAAATAAGTTTAAAGAAAAAAAATCATAACTTAATATAAATAAATTATCAGCAAACTTAACACCGCGTACTTTATAATTATAACACTTAATTAGTCAGTTTGAAAAATTATGACGTGTAACTAGTGCCTATACAGAAGTTGGCACTCATTATTTTACTCTACTAAGGGCCGGTATTATAAAAATATTTTGACAGATAACTCGAAGTTAACCGAAGAAATCGGGTTGAAAAATGAGAGTTAACTACTCTTTGTGGTCAAAATAAGTTTGATAATACCGACCCTAAGACGAGTACCTTATGTCAGTAAGCAGACACATTTATGATTTATACGGGAGAAAATAAGCAGATATTTAGCGATGGGGAATCCCCTGTTCAGCTTTCAGGATGCGCAAATAGATTGTTGTTTGATCCAAGGAAAACAGACCTTATAGTTGACATTTCGAATAACCTAACCTTACCTTATCTAACTCAACCTCATCTAACTTAACCTAATCTTACCTTATAAAATTGGAATTTTCAACATTTAAGAGTTAAGGTTTATTAAATTCACCATAACCTCTTTTGTCCCCAGTTGATCTGGGAAATTGGCGTCTGAATTAAAGATTGCAGCGTCACGGCGGTCAGTTTGAGAACCTTAGATAGACAGATAGGAGCTAGGTTTTCGAATGTTTGCTTGTATATTTGATTGATTAAAATTCGATTTTACAATTTATTCGAAGATTTTTTCAGTTAACAGAAGTGATTCTGTGTATATATATCTAATTTTTATGAAAGGGTTATGTATCATCTTTTCTAATTCAGAGTAGTACTGCTACAAATACCGTTAGAAGTGTTTTAATATCAACTCATTGAATGCAAAAAAGATAAGGGTGTTCAGGAAGATGCATGTGATATTATGTTGCATGTTATTTGCATAACATAAATTGATCATTGATCAAATACCCCCTAAGATCTACTGCTCAAAAAGTTGAAAAACAAGATAGTATTGTATGACATACTTTTTTTTATTTATATAGGGAAGGACTAAATTTACACGATATATTGTGAATAAAATTAATACATTCACATAACATTAATGCTACTTTTACCGTAAGACTTATTCATTATGGGTTGACAAACAAATTCTTCCAACACTCCTATTTCTTATCTTAAAGAAGCTGAAACAAGTCTTGTATAGCTTCGATTTCATCGGCAGAAGTACTTTGAGCGAAGAGTATTCATCACCAGATATTTCTTTGTTGAGACTCCTTTGTTTCAATCGGTCAGTTCTATCCCTAAAACATTTACGTTGTTCCCTTATGATCAGTTAGTTCAACAGGAAGATTTCTGCATAGCATTCATCTTAATTAACTTTCTATGATCGGATTAAGGTCCTGGAAAACAATTTTCGGTAAAATGCAGATAATAGAGTCTCATAAATCTTGTTTGTTGGTTTACCAATTTTGAGTTACAAGTTACCAGTGTTTTATCGATTCTTCAACAGTTTTAGGCCCGAATTCTTAAAGGAAGTTCCTTTTATTGAAACTCGAAATTTTTTACCTGGCTATGAAAATGTATGCGAAGGGACGTGTGAGTTTGAGTTTCCTCAGTAAAAACAATTGAAAAATCACACAAACGCCAAGAAAAATGCATAAACTTTCTCATTTTCTTGTCATTTCTTCTAACTTGTCAAATCAGCTTACTATCTCCGGTTACTATTATAACCACCAGAGGGAATAGCGCATATATTCATTCACCAATTATTTTCTTGCATCTTCTTCTTGAATCTGCGTTGCTGTTTCGAAAATGTCGATTGGAGAAAAGTTCTTGAAATACAAAAGTATCGCAAGAGAGTAAGTAAATAGTAACCTCTATGTATGGCTTTCATTATTCATGTAAACATCGACATAAAAAATGTTAGGAAACAATAGATTATTGGTTACCAGTAATCCAATGCAGCAATTTTATTCAGGCGTTAATAATTCGAAATTCGATAAACTTTTTTGTTGGCAATTCAAAGGGATGGCTGTTGTTGAGATCATTAGAATAATCATCTCAGCTGTTCCTTAAAATAAAATATTCTAGGGAACCTTGAACAAATTTCTATTAGCACGTACTTCCCTATCTTCAATATTTTCGAATTCTTGTAAGAAATAATAATGAAACAAATGGATCTTATTTTCAAGCATAGCAAATACTATGTTGATGTAGCAATACTGATAGCAAGATCCTTGTTAAGGTTACAGATCATTCTGCTCAAAATAGTTGATCAGAATACCAATAATTCCAATCTTGTGATGATAGCAATATCTTCTTCCTAGCAATTTTGCTATTTGCGAACAGAATTGACTTGATTGTCACATCAGCTGAAACAACTTCAACTCGGCTGCATTTTCTGAAATGTAAATAAGGAATTTATAAAAAAATTTAAATTTCATTTTGAATTTGGCAATTACTTGAATGCAAAGAAATAGATGAATTTATGCTGCCATGTTTTAAATAACTTAGGTTGGATGAATACTTCATTTTGAAGATCCGATGAGTATCTGTGCGATTTATTGCCAACGTATAAACTATAAATAGCAACATGGTAATGAATGAAGTTACCACGATTACCAGCTAGTGTCTAAAAATAGTTTGTCTCGGTTGAAATAAAATGGTGGCAATGTTCACATATTTTTTTCAGTAGGAAGCAATAAAAAATAGTTAAATGTCAGCTGGAAAATTAATTGAACTTCTACGTTAACACATCTCTGGTCTACCTGAAAAAAAAATCAATTAATTAATACACATTTCCTGAACTTTGATTTTGAAATCGGAAACATTTTCAAGTGAAGGATTTATTGTATTAAGATGAATGCATACTTCATGATGTGAGTATCTATGCCAATGAATTCTTACCGCATGAACTATATTTAGATACTTGATAATGAATGAGATGATTAACAGAAGTTTAAGTGAAAAACTATCTTGGAATAATGTATCTCAATATAAATAGACCGGTGGCTAAGTTCACATATTATTCCTAATAGGAAACACACGAGAATGATGGTTTCCTTCGATAAAGGTCAAATAAAGGGGTTTCCAATAAGAGGTGTTATTTTGATATTCAAAGAAAAATGCCATTTTTCAATATAAATGATCGGATGTTTATTTCATTATAAAGAAAAAGCTTTGCCGTTAATAGTGGAAAATAACATCAGGCAAATGCCACCACGACCACGCTTACACGACCATATCCTTTCAATGAAATTTTCCATAACCAAATCGCAAAGTGGCTGCCCTATGTCCTCGATAGCCTCACGAATTCCATCTTTGAGGTCTTGAATCGTCGCTGGGCTATTGGCGTAGACCTTCCCTTTCACGTGGCCCCAAAGGAAGAAGTCGCAAGGTGTTGAATCACAAGATCTCGGTAGCCAATTGTGATCACCTCCTCGAGAGATAACACGGTCCGGAGACTTTTCCCGCAAAAGATCAATGATTTCGTTGCTTGTGTGGCACGTAGCGCCGTCTTGTTGAACGTAAACGTTGACCAGATCAATACCATCTAATTCCGGCCATAAAAATTATTAATCATCTTTCGAAAGCGCAATCCATTCACCGTAACTGTTGCTCCAGCCTCATTTTCGAAAAAGTAAGGTCCAATGACTCCGCCGCACCATAAACCGCACCAAACAGTCACACGTTGAGGATAGAGAGGCTTTTCAACAACTCTCGGGTTTTCCGAGCCCCAGATGCGACAATTTTGCTTGTTGACGAAGCCACCGAGGTGGAAATGGGCCTCATCACTCAAGATGATTTTTCGATGGAATTCCGGATCATTTTCATGCATTTCAACGACCCAATCAACAATGACACCAAGTTGTTGATGATCGGCCTGCTTGAGTTCTTGAGTTAACTGAACTTTATAAGCCTTAAGACCCAAATCTTTATGCAAAATACGATGTAATGACGTTGGTGGAATGCCTAATTCCAAAGAACGACGAGAAATGGACAAACCTGGGTTTCTCTTCGAAACTTTCGGCTACAGCAGCAATATTCTCGGCTGTTCTTGAGCGACGTGCCCGGGTTTTATTCTTCTCATCACTAACTAGTCCCAACAGCTTGAATTTTTCCACCAATTTTTTATTGCGGTCCGACAAGGTGCTTCACGACGACCCAAAAATATTCGAGTTTTACGAACCGTCTCTGCCAAATTTTCACCATTTTTATAGTGAATTTTAATAATTTCAATGCGTTGTTGAAGCGTGTATCGTTCCATTTTTATTAATGGCGTAGTCTCTACTTGTCAAATGTCAATTAATGACAGCTTCAAAAGTGACATCTACCGAAATAGCGGGCTATTAAAAATAACACCTCTTATTGGAAAACCCATCATATTAGTTTTGCTCGTGCGAAAACGTTAGATGATGAAAAACGTGTAATTTTCATTATGAAAGTTGATATTTAACCTATTCAAATATACAAATTTCGAGTAAAATATAGGGAAAAATCATGGAGCAAAAGACAAACTTTCTGAAGTAATCGTTACATTGTTTCAGGAAACAATATGCGAGAAGAAGATTTCTGAATTTTCAAGAAATTACCAACAAGGCTTCATGATCAAAAAGTGAATAACACAATATTTCAGGTTATTCTGGCTGGCTCTAAATTCATGATCAAATAGATTATCTTTTTTCAAAACCTGTAAAAACATGATAGCTCTGAATTGTCTGGTACCTAATGGGAGTTTTTCCTTTTAACGAAAATGCAGTAATTTTCATGGAAAACAGTTAGAACATTACATTTCAAACATATAATTTCAATATTATATTTAAAAAAAAATGTTTGATCACCTAAAACTGAAAAATAAAAATGGGGATTTGCATTTAAAGGAATTTTTCTTGAGTGCACGATATGGCAACGTCGAATTCAGCTTTCTCGGAAAGAAAAGGACTTCAAATGTGTTACTTTGCTTAGGAAAACACAGATAGCTATACTTCGATCTGGTTAGAGTAGAAGACAACGACCAAGGAATAGAAAAAGAAGAGCACAGACTGTCATACTGTCATATTACTGACAAATCGCAAACGGAAATTATTTGGTTATATTTACAAAGAGCACGTGTGTACCACAGAATAGGAATAAATATTTCATTATTCTATAGCTGCAGAAGCTATTCTACTAAACACCGTTGTCACTTCGTGCATGCCTGGCAAATCCCAAACTCCAATTTTGAAATATGATTTCGAATACTTTCTGAAGGTAATTTGAAAAAATGATGAATAAAACCCATAATAATTATGTTCAAATTTGCATTTGCAGTAATAACCCAAATTCAGGAAAAACCCCAATTAGAACCTCGCCTCGAATAACTTGGTTACTGCAGAAAAGAATTAGAACCTTCATTTCAAGATTTTTTTTGATTTCCGACAATTTCATATCTTCCATAATCTAAGATTAAATACCAATTGAATTTTGTTTTAGAATTCCACGGTGAACGAAATAGCTCAATATATCGATTCAATTTCATCATATAATGAAAATGCTCGGATTTGTTGATTGGTCCGATGTTGTAAGCTAACAATTATTGGTCAAATATAAGAATCGTAATTTGGACCAATATTGTCAATTAATACCGACACCAATATTGATATGATTTCCAGATCAGTGTTTTGGCGAATTTTCTCAATAATCAATTAAAAATTTCGAAATGTTTATTCGTAATATCCTATACTCCATCCACTCTTATAACTTATACCGGTTGGCTATGATTTGGGTGTATCAAGTATTTTTTACTCAAAACTGACGCAGGCTGGAATTCGTAAAATATCAAATTTGACAATGTCAAAATAATTCGGAGACGTGGCCAAATGCCAATTTCTAGTTTCAATCTCAACATAATCATCACGTTTGGAAACTAAAAATGCCGAAGGTAGTTTTGAAGAATCGGAGACAAAGTATCAGGAAGTGCTATGTAGAATTGAAATCTGCTTTTTCTGATAGTAAACCTGATTATTTGGAATCAATAATTTATCACAAGCTATCCAACATTTTTATACTGAAGTATTTCAAGTTGCGCAACAAGGTATTTCAATGTCTTCTGTATAGGCTTATTTCTTGAGAATTTCGAACAGTAGGGAATTCCATGGGTTTGTCTGTTTGTTTAGAAGTTTTACTGCAGGGTTATTCGAGTACTTCTATTTTTTTTCTAATGAGCTATCACAAAGTAACGGACTACTCTATCCATTAATTTTCAGTAAAATTTTAACGCTCATATAGGTTCATGATTTCCGTACAAGAAAATAGCATAACTGAATTCTCCAACCATGTTATGTGTATACCATGTGTATACGTGAAAACAGTTTCTTCAACATTCGCCAGGTCTTCAGAATTATTGAATTCACATAATATTTTCTCAAATTCATTATTTTCCCAGAGTAAATTCACATTTTGAAAAATACGTAATTACCACAACCTCTATGAATAGAGGACAACGTTGCGTAGTTATCTGACAGGAAAATGACTATAACCTAACATTTTCAAGATAAACACGGTGAAATGTGTCAGAATGTCATGGCCAACCCGGATTGTTTCTAAAAGTCAATGGAGTATAGACATCACACTGAAATTGCATTTATTCGGTGAACCGAACGAAATAATAATACTCATCTGATTCAGTAAATATTTTTTGCATTATTCCGATAAGAAGATGATATCAGTTTCCGATTTTATGTGGTTCTATACATTAAACTATGAATAATTACTTCGAACAAAATGTTAACTACTTACTTATCATCTGGAATGTGTTATTTACATTCTCAATAAGGCTTTATAACGCCTCCACTCAAATGCATTTAGGAAGCAATGGATAAACATTTCCTGCGCGAGAATCAGATTAATATAATTAGCGATAACCTTATCGAAATATGTAAACTTGATCATTTCGATGATGAGATGAAATATAACACTGGGATTTAATTCAAAATTTCACTCCTTCATATAAAATACTTTCATTGAATTTCCTAAATCTGGAGAAATTTATTTTATATTCGTATGACTTTGAAAAACAAATCGAAACTATTCTATTTTTTATTTTGCGATTTTCCCGAGGTATTTCAGAATTAAAGAAATCTTTCATGCTTCAATATTTTACCAATTTTATAAAAAGTGGTAGAATACGAATAAGAAATGAGTTTCCGTATCTCAGAAGCTTTTTTTGCAAGTCCCACCAAAGTCACTGAAAATTTGAAGCATTTTCGAAATTTCTAACAATTTATACGAACTCCAAGTATGACTGAATTGTTCTACAAGAACTAGAAAACAAGTGAGGAGAACTCGGCTTTTGGACGAATGCTCAAATTCGTTGGCGCAAAAGTTTTTCATTTTACTGTTTTAAAGACACGATCATCATGGAATTTTGAACACAATTATGCATCATTATATCCCAACTAAGTTTCATCGTGGTAGTCCCTGTATCCCTGTATATTTCGAGTTATTTCAGAAGCAATGTCGTGAAATATTAACTGTACAAAATTTCATGGGAAATAAATGAGACGTTTTCGAAAAAAAAATTTATTTTCACAAAATTTTGGAATTTTTTTTCAATTCACTTCACAAGATATTGACATCATTGTAAGCAGTGTGAGTTCCTGAACAAAAAATATCAAGGCCAACATAGGCGGTCTCTTCTTGTTTGGAAGATATGGGCCCCCAAAGTTCCAAATTGTTGCATTTTCAGATCCTTTTTTCCGCCATAAAAATGATCTCTCTCTTCTCAAATATGGTTCATAAATCATCTTTGAACCTTCAATCAATTATTCAATGGAAGAAAAGTGAAAATATCGGACAACCGTTTAACCTTTATTTCTACGAAATATTTCTCAACGTTAAAGCGGAGCTTGGCAACAGCGCCTTTTCATCGGTGGCCAACGTATTATAAAAGAAGAGTAGTTGCTGGCGGGAAACTTGAGATGATGGACAGCTGAAGGATATGATTGTTAGGAAAATGCTTCTGTCACTGAAGAAAAAGTGGTTATTCTAACATTAATACAAAATCATTGAGAATATTTGTTTAAGGTTTCATTCTCCATATTTTCGTTCGAACTTGATTCTTTCTACCCCCTTCAAAATAGAGGTTTTTATCTATAGTCGAAATTCAGGGTATGCCAATAAAATGGTTTATATAATAACCTAGATTTCATTGGAAAACTGGGAAGGACGCGATCCATTACATATGAAAAGATATGTACGTTGAAATATATATTAGGGTGTATTCGCATTCCATAACTATGTGTTTCAACCTTGTAGATTCCATTAAAAACGAAATCCCCTGTTGGAAGATTTAGAGTATCGCAGTAAGCAGTAAGAACATATCATTTGATTTAGCTCGCCAGCAGTAATCTCATAATCTGTCATTCACGAATGCGCACGATGGCACGATTCCGACCGATGAAATTCGCGCCATTGCCAAACTTCACTTTTAGACTGAGTCGAAATCAGAAGGAATCGAGGTTAAGTTGTTGTCCAGTATTTTCTTCGTTTTTTCATTAAATATCGACTATTCTTGAAAGAAAGTGTTGATTATCGTTGGTTGAAGGTTCAAAGATGATTCGGTAACTATACACAAGAAGTGGGTGATTGTTTTTATGGTGGAAAAAGGGACCTGAAGACTCATCGATTTGGAACTTGGGGGCCCATATCTTCCAAACTAAGGGAGACCGCCTATGTTCGACTTCACATTTTTTGTTCGGAAAAACACACTGCGTACAATGATGTAAATAACTATTTGATATCTCGGCGACGAGAAATTTTGCGACCAGAGGCAAGTCGGAATTATACGACTAACAATGAAATTTCAATCCGTATCAGATATTGAGGAAAAAATCAAAAAAATTCAAAAGACTATAATCGTTCGGCTGATTCGGCACATTAAAGTATGTACTCATTCGTCACAAATTCGAGAATAACAGACATTTGTGCAAAACGAAAGCGCGCTGTGCCTAAAACATGCGCGAGAAGAAGCCAAAATCTACCATTGTATAAACCTCTTTATACAATGACTATGATATTAGAATCGTTATCCTTTATTCCACTCTTTCGTGAAAAAATTAAATTCGAAAATTGAAGTTAGTCGAAAAAGTCGATTGAGCGCAAAATTCCCGCAATGTTTTTTACGATTTACTATACCTAACAGAAAATATTATAAACCAAAATTATAAGAAGTCTAACCATAGAAAAAATACGTTAACAAGTGGCTAATTCAAACGTTTAATATGGTAAACCTTTGTTTTCCACCTTTGAACATTTGTTTAAAGTCCTAATTCTTAGCATTAATTTTCTTGAAATATCCCCAACATGAATTTACAGAATATTTCGAATTACATCGAAATGGCTTAGTTTTTATTGCACTCAAACTTTCCAATAGGTTAACTTTTCGAACTATTTGATGCATAGTAAATTATATCTGATTATTCTTTTCTATGCTCCATGCATAGTCCTATCACTAGTCATTGCTGAAATTTCCTTATTCTTTGCTATGTGTGTAAGGAATGAAATGATCCATTTTTTGTTGCCTCCTTGAAAATGATGATTGGCTTAAATTCGTTCACGATATTTGAGACAACAATTATGCTTAATCTCAGGAGAAAACATTGAATTTAGCAAGGATACTAACAATTTTCAACAATAAAACCATTTTAATACTCACTTTGTTCGCTAAATTGTCCCCAGAAAGAAGAGAAGCAACAACATTCGACATTGAATTGTGATTTCAATAGCAACGAGCACCAACACCTAACTGTGACAACCCATAAAACCAGACGTTGTATTTATGGTTGCCTGACTCCGAGTAGAGGCGCCTAAATTGCCGGCGCATCGTTCAATCAACTACTCCTACGATTTCAGCGACACCGGAAATGAGCCTTTTCGCAGATCGACGCTTTTGACGTAATAAATTAGCGTCGCCATCGGATATCAGGACGTTTTTCGAATGATTCACGGGTTCCGGGAATCGCCTAGACTGTAAGCGACAGGATCGGACTGATTGTATATAATTTTTTCAATGTGAGATCATGACAGCTTGTTAAAGAAAACAGTTCAAATGTACCCAAAAAAATTCACACAACAGTTTCAGAGCTTTACCCCAATGAAATTTTGCGGGTATTCCTCTAATATCTGGAGAAGTACTAATGCGATTGGAATGAAATTTCGTAGTTAGTTATGAAATGCAGGTGTGCCGAAGTGTGCAAATTTTCGTGAGGATTGTATCGTTAGAAAATTCTTGAAAGAGTTCGATAAAAGAATTATTATAATCGATTTCGCATCATTTTTAGATTTTTTTTTGAGTTTTCACATTAAATAAGAATTGATTTTTCTTGAGAAAAAATGTCAATTTGACAAAAGTCTCAACTCAAAACGAAAAATCGAAAGAAAATAATTCTTAAAATTTTCTCCTTTGTCTGATGAAAGAGTCAGATTTGTACTCTGAAACGTCACAGTTTGCTTTGTTTGTTGTTTGTATTGCGAACTTCTGCGAAGATGCCAGCGCCCTAACGAATAAATTTGGAACCTGTCCAAGCTAGAAGTTTTATGTAAACAAACCGTAGAAAAGTGGTGGAGACCGAATATTTATCAAGCAAAGCTAGAATATTTAACGAAATTATTATAATTTTGTGTAAGATTTTTTGAGAAGAGACTTTTTTTTTGATGACGTTATAAAATCGTGCTTCAAATCGTTCCTGTAGGATAATTTCCTTGTTATTTTAGTGTCTGTTGCTTGGTGTATCAAAATGAACCAATATCTAAGTTTACTTGAATTTCTGGAAAGATAGGCACCTCAATAAGTAATTCAAGGACTCTTATCAATGTGAAGAAGTGCTGAATACAAGCCATATTATGTGGTAAATCTAGAATCAGTCTAAATGATATGACTCGTTCTGTTTGTTTACAAACGAGTGAATCAATAAAATGAGAAGACAGCTTTTCTGCTCCAGTTCTCTTGCATCGTATTTCGAAAGAAAAAGGAAACAGATAGACATATAATTCATTTTACTTTCATATCACAGCAGCTCAAGATACACATACAAAATGAAAAATGTCACAGCTGGTTCAACCTACCTATATAGAAATGAAAAATATCAAGGTATTTATATGAATAACTTTAGCTATTATCAACTATAACAGTATATTTAGTTTTTATCAGGTTTTCAGCCAGATCACTCTCTTTGAATATGATTTTGTGCAGCGTATAAAGTAGGTAGCTGCAGAAGTGCTAGGTAGTTTCTCTGCAGGATCAGCATTTTTCATTTTAATTCCTTTATTTTCATTAACACCTAAAATATCTGGACATGAAGTTCTTTCGAAATGAATACATTGTAATTTACGTTAATGACAATAAACATCTTCAGAGATATACAGTGAACATACTTTCATGTACTTCGTGACCTGTTTTCCATTCTTCAATTTCAAAATCCAGGCCTTTCTTCTATCATTGAGTTCGCTGCCAAATGCTGTCTTTATTTTATTTGGCTTTGAAAAAAATAAAAACTTGAGGCAGTAGATGATCCTTTCTTCTTCGACCATGAATAACATTGAGTTGAGACACACAACAATAGTCATTTCGTGAGGATGCCATTTCGAATTAATACAATCGAAAATTTTAATCGGAAAGAAAGGAATCGATTGATGAATATTAAAAACACCTTCGGTATACCAAAATTTCAACTCGTAGAACAACACAAAAGCTCGAAAATGAACTCCAAAACTAAGCAAAATACGTTAGAATAACGGGCACGTCGAAAAACTACTAGCTTGGAAGTGTTCGAATTTCTAACGCCAGAGGGCGTATCGCTTAGCAGTGGTTGCGAATTGTTTCTGTATTGTTCATTAGGCAATCTGTTTTTCGAGAAACTGCCCTTGAAAAATAGTTTAATCCTGCAATCCGCAAGGAAAAACAATTTTTATTTAATTTTAAATAGTTCTGTTTCAGAAATTGGAAGTGAAAATCCAGAAACAACTTAAAAAAAACTTTCAATATTTTTCCTCAAGAATTTCATATTTCGGAGAAAAACGACATGATTGAATTGAATTTTGGTTGTTAATAGTTAACAAGCAAGATTTGGTTGTGAAATTTGGTCAGGAACATATTATCAGAAGAGGATGAAACTTTGTTATCAGAAAGTGGAAGTGTCTTGGAATTTTTGAATTTACCTATTGTACGATCTCAACAAAATTTTGCAAGACGTCGTTATGCTTCAAGTAATTGCTAAGATTCAATCCAATCGCTGGAGTTGTTCCTGAAATATAAAGGAAACTACCTCTAAATTTTAATTGGCTATAACTCCGAAACAGTTCGACCGATTTGGCCAATAGGGGTTTTTCCTGAATTTGGGTTATTACTGCAAATGCAAAATTGAACATAATAATTATGGGTTTGATTCATCATTTTTCCAAATTACCTTCGGAAAGTATTCGAGATCAGATACCAAAATTGGGGTTTGGGATTTGCCAGGCATGTACGAAGTGACAACGGTGTTTAGTAGAATAGCTTTATCTGCTATAGAATAATGAAATATTTATTCCTATTCTGTGGTACACACGTGTTTTTTGTCAATATAACCAAACAATTTCCGTTTGCGATTTGTCAGTAGTATGACAGTCTGTGCTCTTCTTTTTCTATTCCATGATCGTTGTCTTCTACTCTAACCAGATCGAAGTATAGCGATCTGTTTTCCTAAGCAAAGTAACACATTTGACGTCCTTTTCGTTCCGAGAAAGCTGAATTCGACGTTGCCATATCGTGCACTCAAAACAAATCCCTATAAATGCAAATCTCCATTTTTATTTTTCAGTTTTAGGTGATCAAACATTTTTTCAAAAATATAATATTCAAATTATAATCTATTGGTTAATGATCGGGTAGGCAGTCAATGAAAATATATCAATATCTCTTTATTGTAATGGCCTAGCTTTCGGAGATTTACATTTCCTTCTTCAGGGCTACTAAAAATTACATAAGAAATCAGTAATGAAAGTATGCATGATAAAAAAGGACACTTACATCAATGTGAGATCACAATACGAACAAAAATACAAGACGCATACGTTTTTCAGACAGTGCAGCAGTATTGAACACCATAATCTGTAGAATAACTGACTTGAAAAGCAGTGCAAACAGCAGACGGCAACATAAAGCAATCAAATAGGAGAAATTCGTAGGGACGATATTTACTTCTAGGTTAAGAACCATCAACAAATGTGTATGCCAGCAACGTCAAACGGAAACCACAGAAAGACGACACAGAACATGACGGAAAAGCACAGAAGACAGACTGACGGATCACTACACAGTGGCGTCACGGTTCAGGGTGAGATGTGGTCTGTGATGGAAACGGCGGCGTCCTTGTTGACTAGATCGACAATATTGCAGTATATCGAATTAATGCCATTGAAGTCGGTATTGACGTTTAGGTTGTTGTTTCGACTCATTATTTCGATTGTCTCAAGGAATTCTCGTTTGTACTTGTTCGATTCGGACTTCAAGATAAAATATTATATGTTTGAAATGTGATGGTTTAAAGGAAAACCCCCCATTAAACAAGCTCAACCGTCGCTTTTTGAAAGGCAATCAACCCTGGAAGTTTCAAGTCGATATAATCCTTCGTGAGCCTGTAATCGTGCATACGGACGGCCGGACAGAATAGATTGTGACATCAGATTCGTCATTAGTGAGTCCAACCTAGTCGTTTGAGACCAGTTTCTGAAAAAAATTACAGACATTTGGACCAAACGATAGCATGCGCTATTTCCCAGACCATGCTCGCAAAAATGATACTTCGTGTTACATGCTTGAGACCTTTTCCTATTTTGCATGTATTTATCCTTTATCCAGAAAATTCCTTATCCCACCCTGTGCTGTCCAGCCTGATTTATAACTGAGAATCTGTTCTTAAATTTCAACCACGTTAGGCGCCGTCTGGACTAGAACTGTCGCCGATTAGTGTACGCTACTTTAATTACAAACCCGAATTCAAGATTATGTCATTCTCTGGAAAATTGCTTTACTAACTGTTTGACTCATCCGGTGTGTTATGGTAATTTAAATAGATCTTTTTGTTGTGGGAAACTGACGTGAAGAGGAACTTTTCAGTTATCCCAAATTAGGCTATATTGTTTCTCTCATTTCGAAATGAATCATTACCGTTAATTTTTCCTGGAATAATGGATGATTGTATTGCTTGGTTTTGATTTTCAAGAGCAAGTTGTACGTATATAACGGGATGACTTTCGGGGCCAGAATTCTTTTTTCGAAAAACATTTTTAGAATGAAAATGGTTGAAAAAAATGTAAGAATGCACAATGTTATCAATTTATATATTCAAGAATTTTCGGTAAAATAAAAACTGAAATGAAGCGAAAATGGAAAAATAACTAAGATTGCGCATTATCAGAAAAGTATCATGTACATCAAAAAAAAAAAAAAATCACTGAAGCCTGCACGACACTCCGTTTTCTCCTATTAAGATCTAAATTTCTCCGAATTCTAATATTTCTCGCGGCTATTGGCAACGTAAAAGCATGCAGATCGTGAGCAGAAGCCTGACCTTGAGATATTAACGAGGCTTAATCAAACTTGAACGTGGCTGTGTTGCCGGAATGCGCTAAGCTGTAATTTACGAACACATGGGGTGTTGGCTCTTAATTGTTGATGGGCGGGAGTCATAATCATTTTGGTTACTCTAATATCGATGATATAAAAGGGTATAAAGTATGTCAATTGACAATTTTTTTTTTGCTGTAGCGATTCTACACTGTGGTACGATTAAAGGATGATTTAGGGCGATTTTAATTATTTTTTAGGTAATTTTTTGATTATTCTCCTAATTTCTGAAAAAAATCTATCGAAAATTAAACAAAAATCATTATTTAGAAAAATGGTCCATGTGGATTGCGGAATTCAAATTATATGTCAAGGGCAGTTTCTTGAGAAAATTTTCTTCAATGAACATTATCGAAACAATGCAAACAGTTAACCAATGAAACTAAAACGTTTCAGAGTCTAAATCTGACTCCTTCATCAGACAATAAAAAAGAAATCTTCAGAATAATTCCCTTCCAATACTTTTGATTCTCAAGAACTTTTGTCAAATTGATAGTTTAGAAAATCACAGCAACGCAAGTTCATTTGAATTAATATTTCAATTCAGTGAATTCAGTCAACATTTTATTCAAATATCAGCTGCTTTCATCGTCAGTATTTTTGAATTATCCCAATAAATCATGAAATTTCCAATGGCCGAATTTTCAATAGTTTTTCTTCAGATATTGGGAAAGATAACCTAAAATAACCCTCAAAAATAATTTTAGATACTGTTTTTGTGACTTTGCTACGATTTTTTTGGGGAAACAAAACAATATAGGGCTGCAATTTTCGAATTGAAAGCGGAAAATGGTCCTAAGTGACCCTATATGAATTTGCTGTTTAAGATTACGTGGTCAGCTTAATTACTGATATCTTATCAGTCTACCTACTGTCCGTAAACAGTCTTAATTCCGAACGGAGAAGATCTAGAGATTTCAATTCCTTGCCAAATTCGCCTAACTGTATTGGAGTTATGAATATCTGGTTTAATATTTCGATCGACTTGAAACTAGATAAGTAAAAAAGGCTGCTGTAAAATTCGTAGAAAAGAATATTTTTCTCTCAAAATTTCAGGTACCAGATTGATAAAATTTTGCTGAAATTTTGCATGACTAACAAGTTGAAACTTTCCAACCAGAGTGAATCTGATCTGATCAGTAACTTCAAAAATACCCAGAGTTCAAATTGTTAATTTGAAAATTTAAGTTCAACGATCGCAGACACAATGGGGGTTTTTCCTGAATTTGGGTTATTACTGGAAATGCAACTTTAAACATAATTATTATGGGTTTCATTCATCATTTTCCCAAATTACCTTCAGAAAGTATTCAAAATCAGGTTTCAAAATTGGGGTTTGAGATTTGCGAGGCATGCACGAAGTGACAACGGTGTTTAGTAGAATAGTTTTTTCTGCTATATAATAATGAAATATTTATTCCTATTCTGTGGTACACACGTGTTCTTTGTCAATATAACCAAACAATTTCCGTTTGCGATGTGTCAGTAATATGACAGTATGACAGTCTGTGCTCTTCTTTTTTTATTCCTTGGTCGTTGTCTTCTACTCTTACCAGATCGAAATATAGCTATCTCTGTTTTCCTAAGCGAAGTAACACATTTGACGTCCTTTTCTTTCCGAGAAAGCTGAATTCAACGTTGCCATATCGTGCACTCGTGACAAATCCCTTTAAATGCAAATCCCCATTTTATTTTTCAGTTTTAGGTGATCAAACATTTTTTTTTAAATATAATATTGAAATTATATGTTTGAAATGTGATGTTCTGAAGGATTTTCATGAAAATTACTGCATTTTCGTTGGAAGGAAAAACCCCCATTCTTTTACATACTTTCTTACAGATTAATCTTCCAGGTTAGTTATTCGTTGAAACCATAAACCAATATTGCTAAACTAAAAGAAAGCTTCTCCCGTACATTACATTAGCTGGTTCAGGATTTCGCTATGAGATGTCGCTAGCGGAAAGGAATTATGAAGAGAATCGTATTTCAATGTACAGTGACTGTATATAGTCCATTACCACGAAATTTTGCCCAAGTTTACGCATCTGTATTTGCCAATTTGTTACGTGTTTTATCCTGAGGTTATCAGTATTTCTTCAGTTATTCCAGTAATAATAATGATACCAGTTAAAAAACTACGAAATTTATACTTGTATGTTTTCCTTTTATTTCGGAAATAAGAAATATCAAACTGAAATTTGGTAAACTGTTATTAATTAAAATTGACTTCATGGTCTGTGGCAAGTTCCATTGACATATGAGGAATAGTTTCCAGAAAAAATATTTTTTTCAACAGAAATTTGGAAAAATTTTCAATTTTTTTGAAATCAACTAACGATCCTAATTAAACTTTTCGAGAAGTTGCGCGTCGTTGTTTTGTTGAGATCGTATGGTTATTTCAAGTGAAAACAAATTCCCAAATTTTTTCGTGGAATCTATTTACTAGATTTGGAAGAATTTTGCTCAGACAACGGACTCTATGTATATTTTACAACACTGCACCAAATTGCAGTTCGATCCAATCACAATTTTCGTATCACATTCAAGGTTCACATTAACCTAGCTATGCCTTGAATGGGGGTTTTCCTTTAAACGAAAATGCTGTCATTTTCATGAAAAACCTTTAGAACATCACATTTCAAACATATAATTTCAATATTATATTTAAAAAAAAATGTTTGATCACCTAAAACTGAAAAATAAAAATGGGGATTTGTATTTAAAGGGATTTGTCTTCAGTGCACGATATGGCAACGTCGAATTCAGCTTTTTCGGAAAGAAAAGGACGTCAAATGTGTTACTTTGCTTAGGAAAACAGAGATAACTATACTTCGATCCGTTAGACCGTTAGACTAGAATACAAACACCAAGGAACAGAAAAAGAAGAGCACAGACTGTCATACTGACAAATCGCAAACGGAAATTGCTTGGTTGCATTGACAAAGAACACGTGTGTACCACAGAATAGGAATAAATATTTCATTATTCTATAGTAGAAAAAGCTATTCTACTAAACACCGTTGTCACTTCGTGCATGCCTGGCAAATCCCAAACCCCAATTTTGAAACCTGATTTTGAATACTTTCTGAAGGTAATTTGGATTGAGGTAATAATCGATGAATCAAACCCATAATATTTATGTTCAAATTTGCATTTGCAGTAATAACCCAAATTCAGGAAAAACCCCCATTATTGCAATAGGAATTTATTTCGTATAAAATGCTGGGGATACAGTGAGTTCATTTCGGAATTTCAACGGCACGAGCATATTCTTCCTTTATAATGCACCAAGGATACCATATTTTTTCACAACACGTTGAAGAAAAAATAAGCAAAACATAAAATTTCCGCTAAATCTTTTTCAAAAAAAAACTATGCCAGCCCCCCAAAAATCCTAATGTACGTTCAATAGCGCAACTATCCAAGAATACTGTCAAAAAACAGATTGAAAAAGTTCCTTCATTTGGAGTCTTGCAAGAAAACGAATGGCAAAGGTATAATTCTAAATAAATCTTATATCATCTGCAACATAACTTGCTTAGTAATACTCGGTAATTCAAACCCCCCAACTTGTATTTTCCATGTACTCCATTGACGTCAAAGTTTAATCAACAATTAGATCACGGTCAAGACCTGGTAAAAACAGCGCAATAACGAAAACACCTGTATATCTATCCCAGCCGAAGCCGATAAGTTAGATAACCTAAAGGCCATCTCGCATAACCTCACTTGCCTCATCACATTTACTACAAACTATCAATCAATCACTAGATAGTAAATTAATGAATTGAGAAATGAACCCCCACCGTTCAAAATCGAAACTGCTCTACGTGCTACTGGTCATTTTCTCCGATCGCTTTCTCTTTTTTCGACAATTTTACCGGAATCTCCGGTATCTAGATCAGAATAGGAGGCAGATACCACGTGACTGCTCCTGCTGCTTGGTGACGTCAGTGCGTATGACGTACAAACGCGTATGGACTCGGTAAACATTGAGAATATCGGTTTGGAGCACTGAAAGCAGCATGAATACATTACTTGATGCTGATTCATGGTTCATTTCTCGGAGCTATCGGGTTCTATGGGTCACCACGTTTATGAGCCGGCTTTCAGTGTTGATGTTTGATATTGCTAGTTTTTGAGATCGAGACAACTATTGAGTGGGTGTATCTACTAAACTATAGATTCACGTTTTTCAATAGATCAATCGAGTTGTGTTTTGAAATAATAATAATAATAATAGTGCTTTATTTCAGATCATATTCATCACAAAATGCTCAGTACATGAAAATGAAATGGAATAGTGTCTAAAAGGAAAAATATGAACTATATCCTATCATGCTAAAAATACCACCAATAGCACCAACGTATTCATCCTTTTGTATTCTTGTCAAAAATAACTCCTGCAATTTCTATGGTCTTCGATCGGTAAAATGTCCCTACCAATCTCGATACTCTTAATATACTAATATAACAGTAGCTTTTTCCATGATCTCATCTTCAGGTACTTATGTAATAGTACATTCTCCTTTTACATTGGCTCAATTCAGAAGGTGTGAATTTTTAGTTCTGGCGCATTCGCCATTTTGCACTATTAGCTGATACAACTCTTGAAATTTTTTCTGAATCCTTGCAAAAAAGCTCCCAAACTTATTTGCAGAAGAAATCTCTCCATTTTCTCTTTAAAGAGTTAAACAAGTTTCTGATTCTTCCGTTTAAGGCTTCTCAACAGACATATAAGTCTAAGCTTGTTGATCAGCACATTGCTAATGTGTGAGGGATGCAGAAACTTTACAAAATTATGGACAAGAAATACAATTTCTCTGAAAACATTTTTAATTGCCTTATCTTTTTCATAACACTATCAATTTTCAATTATATAAATATGTTATTCGATAAGTTTTCAGTACCTATATTGTAGTACATTTACCATGTTTACGTAAAGTCTATCAAACTGTTTCAGACACTGGGTTTGACATAAATAAATTCAGCAAGATGAGAATAATTGTTAGCTTTGTTTTGGTTCCCACTTCAGAACCAATTCAGGACTGTTTGGGACGGTTCGAGTATGGTTAATTGCCATTTTGGGTCTAAAAAATCGCAATCGCGCATACTCGAACAGTCCAGAAGAGTTCTGAACTTGGAACCAAAAAAAAACCCTATATTTACTTTATTATTTTATCAGTAAAGAAGATATATAACGGTCATTTATTAAAAGAAGTGGTATTTTTTGGCGAAAACTTGTTCTTTGAAATGGATTAATTATGCAAACATTTTCATTGCGAACAGAGACATACTTTTGTTTTAACTATAAAATTTATCGGTTGTGATACTTATAAATAAATCAACTTTGTTCGTTTCCAATTTATATGGCTGAGCAATCGTATACAATTTTGTTAGACATCTCATTGTTTTAATTGAATAATGGAGGTTGTAATTCTTTTCTACCTTTATATTTTATTAAATAAACATTATCAATGAGTCCACCTAAGTTCGATTCCAATTCTTGTTGTGCAATTAAAACATCATTTAATGAAGCCTGTTATCATACAATTCACCCTCAGAGAGGACTTAACAATTGATTTTGTTGTAAGAACTGTCTACAATCGGTCATCAAATAAGGATGTTTATAAGCTCTTTAATTCAGTCCAAAAATGGCGGGAGTCACGTGATCATACAGTGCACGTCTAAATTATGGAACAAATTCATTTTCTCAGAAGAAGAATATTTGGCAACGAAATCCTGAAACAGGTCAATTTTGTTTCACTTTTACCAAATTCGTATGCATTTTTGAAGGATTTTTGTTGCATCGTGTGCCATCCCCATCAACCATCCAAATTTTTTGAATAGGGAAAGTGAGTCATGTGGTACTTTTGGCAAGGTCTTTGTGTCTTCTTTACAGCTGTGCAGAAATTTTCAAGAAAAAATATTTTTTTTGAAAAATTAGTTACTTCAAAGGGGTTTTCAGTATGTTCACTTTGTCATGGCTCAATTACTTTGAGACGATGGTATCTCATGGAATTTGTCACCGAATGAAAGTCGACCATTGCAGTTTTGTTCATGCACAACTTTCAACCCCTACGAACCCTTCGATGGAGAATAAGAAAAATTTTTACGTGAGGGGGTTGAAAGAGGTTGAAAGTTGCGCATGAACAAAACTGTAACAGTCGACTTTCATTCGGTGACATTCATCAGGTACCATCGTCTCGAAGTAAATGAGCCATGACAAAGTGCACATACTGAAAACCTCTTTGAATTAACTAATTTTTCTTGAACATTTTTGCACGCCTGTAAAGGAGATGTAAAGGAGATAAAGGAGAGAGTCCTTGCCAAAAAAGTACCACATGACCAACTTTCCCTATTCAAAAATTTCACAGAGGTGCAGCAAAAAATCCTTCAAAAATGCATATAAAGTTGGTAGAAGTGAAACAAAAATTGACCTATTCCTGGATTTTGTTGCCAGATATTTTTCTTCTGAGAAAATGAATTTGTTCCATAATTTTGACGCGCACTTTATATCCGTAATCTGATTGGCACCCCAAAGCATCACAAACGCCTGCTAAAATTCTGATTAGCTCGATTCACGGTCATATACGCGTTGACATAGATTTCCTAAGTGAATGACGCAAGTGGTTCATCTGGTTGGTCTGTGGTATGATGCTGAAAATGGTAAAGGTATCACGATGAATTGTCCTCACAACGATTGTCTGGTGAAATCCGTCGATGCGGTGCGGCCCGCCTTGTTCAATTTCAATGGACGCAATACGCAATGATGCTCCCCTTACCGTTGCGTCCCGATCCGTCGTTAGTAGACGCTTAGCTTAATCCATCTGTAATTTCAAGGTCACAGCCTCTTACCAACCTCCCCGAATACCATAAGGTCGCGCATAAACGTGGCGCTCGCAGCCTATGAACTTCGTAGCGGAATTTGAAATCGTTATGTAAATATTGCGTCCAGTTGAGTAACTAATTTTCACTCGAGGATTCCCCGGATTGCATATGCACGGATCGGCTGCGTCGTTTCTCAAGAATTCGAGACCGATTTCCGTTTAATCGTGTTCGAGTTTCGATAAAGTCGCTCAACGGTTCCGATAAGCGTTCGTCGCGGATACGGGCGCGTAATTTGGGTCAGGTGTTCTTCCATCGTTCCTCGGCGGTGAGGTGATGAAATGAGTAGGATTAAGAGTGTAATTTATGTATCGATTAAAGAGGTTATTTAAGGTTTTCACTTCGAGTATCCGAAAAAGAACTGAGTATTTAAAATTGATTAAAATTAGTATTTAAGGGCCAATTGCACCGTTTTCGTCTTAAGCTTCAGTTAGTTAAGCGACGATAAACTTATTAAGCTCTGGTTTAAATATTCAGCTTGCACCGAGGCTGAATGTAACTAGATTAAAGTTAATCTACAAATCTGGTTACTTTCTCATGAATTGGTACTTGTGACTAGCTTCCTGTTGTTTATTTTAACCCTAATTGATGAAATATTTTAATTCAAAAGAACTCATTTTATGGGTTCTACCATATTTCCATAAGATATGAAAAATCAAGATGCATCTTTTGAAAAACCCACCGAAAAAATATATCTGACAGACTTTATAGCTTCCATAAAAAGATTGCATGTAACGTTTCCGACTTGTTTATTATCATTAAGACTAGGGATCTCTTACTACAGACCTGTGCTCTTACTTCTGTATCAGGCTTTAAACATTATTCAAATTTATAGTTATATACTCAAGTAAACTTATATTTTGTAATATCATAAAATTTGATCTTCTGCATGGAATTACAATCCTGGCGTTTGTAAAATGAATAAATAAATAGTATTGATTCATCTGAAAAAACTTTCGGATAAGGAACGGCTTACTTAAGGATAGACTTTCTATTGAATTATTTTGTTTGTAATAAGTATATGAATTGAGTTAATTTTTGGTCGAATATAATGAAAACTCTAATGTGAGGTCCGTAGAATAAAAAGTATTCTATATAAATATTGAAGTATCATGTATGGATGGATTGACCAAGGTGTACGTTTGAAGTTCGACTAACACGAGGATGCAATTTCTTTCACATTAATTCGTTTGTAGTTATATTTCGAATCCAGTTAATAAATAATCGAGGAGAATGATAGCACAGAGACAGCACTTGCACAATAATAAAGAAGTATATGATAGCTTTCCACAAAATACATCACTAAATAAAATAGGACTGAAGAATCTTCATGAAACTATGCTTTTTCATTCCAAATATCTTCAATTTCATTCTGCTATTCGCTCTTGGAAATAAATAAGCATATCATTGTAACTTCATCATTTCAAATAGTTGTAGGCTTGTAAGAAATACCATTGAGTTTCGAACTCAATGGAGAAACTAATGTTAATTCTTCATGCTTTAAAAGATACGAATCAATGCCTACTGATGTCATTATCTCTCTATATCATTTTTCATGAATATCATCTGAAATTCAATAACAACTAATCAAAATTTGATTATCAAATCCATTAACTCGTACGAGTTCTTCATGAATGTCCAATGTTAACAAAAAAAAAATGTAAACAAACTGGAGGTTACGTCCAGAAAAATGTCAAACTTGTACGAAATCGCTCGAAAGTAGGGTTAGATTTCGAAGCTTACCATTAATCCTTCTTTTAAGCCCCCAAATTCCAGGGTTTAAATTTAATAGTCAGTTAAGGCCATTAAACGTGGATTACGTGACGGTGCAAGATAATTTTTTACCTAAACCTTGGTTATGGTCTTAATCTATGGTTTTGTAATACCGTGCAAGTGGACCTAAACAAAACGCCCTAGCGGATTGCAGGATTGAAACGTATGAGTAAAGGGATAGTTCTAGAAATTTCTTTACCTAATGAACAATAAAGGAATAATGTAAACGTTCAAAGAAGTGAACTAAAACGTTTCAGAGTCTTTGAGTACATTAATTTTAACCATGCATTCCTCTTATCAAACGCTTGTTCTGGGATCAGCGCGTTATCGTTTCATCACAGTGTCTGTAGTTTTCGAATTTTGAGCTGAAATTCGTCTCAAACGACTAAGTTGGTCAAATATGATCATTTCGGTCCGGCCGGCCGTGTGCACTATAACTTTCGAAAGAACGGACCTTGAGTCTTGAAATTTTCAGGTTAGGTTGAGATTCTGAATATATATCGGTTAAGTTAGGTAATGAGCTGATTCCTACTGATAGTTTCAGTGTTATAGCAATCTGAAATTTTATTTTCAAATAAGTCAAAAACGATTTACCTGATAGCATTGTATCTTGACGCCTAGTTGTACAGTATCAACATAAGGATTTCCGCGTGTCGATCGTATAAATAAAAATTCAAACAAATCATAGTAACTCATTTTTCCCTAAATACAAATTTATTATGATTTCATCACTTCTGGCGAATGAAGATAAGCGCTACTCCCTCTGGTGGCTATCCGAGTAACCTGAGGTACAGACATTATCATTGACAAGTTGAAAGAAATGTTAGGAAAATGAGAAAGTTTATGCATTTTTTTTGGCGTTTGTGTGATTTTACAAGTGCTTAGACTGAGGAAAAGCAAACTCAAATGTCCCTTCCCATAGATTTCCACAGCCCGGTGAAAAATTTTGAGTTTGGGTGAAAGAAACTTCCTTCAACAAATCGGGCCTGAAAGTGTTAAAGAATCTATAAAAACCAACAAACAAGATTTATGAGGGCCTGTTACCTGCAGATTACCGATGATGATCATTTTTATGAAGGTAGCACGAATTGCTCATGAAATATTAGATCACATTCATGAAGACAATTTTTTTCCAGGCCCCTAATCTGCCTACCAGAAATCTGCCCGTTGAACTGATCATTAAGGTGCAACGTAAATGTTTTAGTGATAGAACTGACTATTGAAAAAAAAGAGTCTCAACAAGGAAATATTTGTTGATGAATACTGTTCGCTCAAAGTGCTTCTGCCGATGAAAGCAAAGTTGTACAAGGCTTATTTATTACAGGTTTGTCAAGACCAATCATATGAGTGTTGGAAAATTTATTTGTCAACCCATCATGAATTAGACTTACGATACAAGTAGCATTAGTTTTATGTGAAGTATTCATTTTATTCACAATATATTGAGTATTTAGTCCTTCGCTATAAAAATGGTAAAGTTATGAGTATTTGTCTATTATTCCAAAAAGTATGTTTTACAATACTATCTGATTTTCAACTTTCAAGACATTCTAAGAAATCCAATAAAGTCAATCTTGCCATTTGGATCTGAAAATAAATAATATAAAAATACTGTCTAACCTTGGAGATATCCCCGTAATTTTAGAGTTGCTACACTCAATAAGATTGAAGAATGATTCATACCTACTTTATAAGAATGGAATATGTACTCCCAGTAGTACTCTTGTCAACTATAAAAGTCTAAAAGTCTTTGAATAAATCGTGAAATCAAAAATTATCAAACCACACAATAACAAATAGTACAAAATCGACTATCAAAACGAAATCTATGTCTGTATCTAAGGTTCTAAATCTGGCCACCGTGGCGCTGCAATCTTAAATTCAGACACCAATAGGCGCTTTGGATAGATCAGTAACAGTGTGGATTTCTGATTGGCGGCTGCGGGATCAATATCAGCAGTAGCTAGATTTTTTTATCTGATTGAATATATTTCATTTTATCTGAATTGAATTATTATTTATACAATTATTGAACCTATCGAGTTTTTTCACGTGTGTTCACGTGCTTATTCATGGATATTTGTTATTTTGTTTTCTCAATATGTAACTTGACGAATACCACTATGATTGAATTTTGGGTTGGAAAATGGTATAGAAGTCCTGATACGAAGTCTGATGGAAAATTTCATTAGGAATGTCTAACCACAAAAATTATGAAAATCTGAAAATTTTATATAAAGGCTGCTTCAGAACAAGAATAGTTCAAAGTAACCTTTGTTTACAATCTTAACTGTTTTGCTACAGGCAGTAAAGTTCTGAGGAATGAATCATTCTCTTATCGTAACTCTAACATCTGATATTTCTATGAAATTTATCACAAAGCTGAGGACTTATGACAAATTTTGCTCAGAGGAGCATCTGTATCTATTTCTTGATGTTGAAAGTGCGATAGCTCACTCAATTCACAATGATCAATTTCCAAAGTCTTCATGAGTCGTTCTTCTTCTTCCTTCGGATGTCCATGGCATCTAAGGCCATGTTATGAACCAGTTATTAATTTCTGAAATAATGGAAATGATCCGAATGTTTATGACTTGGAATGTAGTCTACATATCATACAACTTCTCTGGACAAAACAAGAAGGTTCAACAAACTTCAAACCTACGCATATTTGCCGATAAATCATACCTGACATTCATACCAGGTGCACCAGAAAACTTATTTGTCTAAACTTTTTGCATACCTATTTATGTACCTACCACACCAAATACCACACCAATATTATTTAAAATATTTTCACCCTCCTGAAACTTCTTCTATCAGAGATGATATATCTGCCAAACTTGAAGCAAATTCAAGCGATGGACCAAAAGCTCCGGTTATAGTTACGGTTATGCAAATTGACAAATTATCCTTTGCCTATTTGTCAGTTTGGATAACTGTAAGTATAACTAGAGCGTTTGGTCCATTGCTTGAAATTGATTTTAATTATTTTATGTCAAGTGGACTTCAAGCAAGTGACTGTCAAAAAGCATGTCAAATCAGTACCTAACGAAGACTGTAGAAATGTGCTTGAAAGTTTCCAGGTAGTAAGTAGAATGGTCAATTCGATTAAATGTAAATGAAGAATTATTGTCATAAAACAAAAAAAATGGAATTCATTCTTTTCTCTCTCGTTTTGGAAGAAATTATTCATGTATACAGTTGCCTTCAACTGCATTTCGATCAAGAATATAAATTTAATTATAAGGTTCTCAGGAATTATGGTTAGCGTACACAAAGCAACCAAAATATCGAATTATATTGGAGTATATCTTGTTTTACGACCCTCGTATTTTTGCTTCCTTAGTGTTCCGATATTTTATTGCACCCATATACTCCCATGTTCATTTTAATTATGGTCAACACATGAACCAGAAGTGCCGATGAACTTGGTGGTATGCAGATTTAAGTGCTGAAGGTTTGTTGATGAAATTTGAAATAAATGCTGCTCTGTTTGGTACAAAATGTGATAGTGGGCCAATGTACGGTCCCACAAAGATGGCGTGTTGTTCCATTATCTCACGAAAGGAATCTCAAGGGTGTTTCAAATTGCGCATATTTTTAAAGAATAAATAAAACACATAATTTGCATTCATTTCCAAAAACTTTTTATTGGTTATTGACGTTTCAGTTATGACATTTATAAACGAAAAATAATATCTGTCAAATGGCCTCTTCTTGCAGCTCTACAGATGTCCACTCTTTCGTTAAAATTTTTAATGACATTCTGACATTATTGAGGATCTATCTCACTAATGACGCGAATAATTTCATCCTTTAGTTCAAGAATCGATTTTGGATTATTCTTATAGACCTGACATTCCACATAACCCCAAAAAAAAATAGACCATCAGTGTCAAATCACATGATCTTGGTGGCCAATTGACATCACCGTTTCTGGAGATTATTCGTCCAGGAAACTTTTGTCTCGAAAGATCAATTTTGCCATTTGCAAAGTGTGGTGTAGCGCCATCCTGTTGAAACCAAATGTCCTCTAGATTAATATTCATTAATTCAGGCCACAAAAGTTTGCCATTAACAGTTACAGCTTCAACAGCAGCATTTTCGAAGAAGTAAGGTCCAATTACATCACCTGACCATAATGCACCCCAAACAGTGACTCGTTAAGGATGCATCCCTGGATTTTTCTCACCCCAGATAAGACAATTTTGTTTATTAACAAGGTCACCAAGTTGAAATTGTGCCTCATCCGAAAACATGATTTTTTGAGACAAATCAGCTGGTTGTTCATTGATGAAATTGACCAATGAACGACGTTTTAAATGATCTAATGGCTTTAGTTCCTATGTTATTTAATCTTGTATGCCTTCATAGCTGAATTCTTGAGTAAAATACGTCATGTTATGGTACAACTTGTGAACGTCGTCTAATGGACATTCTAGGGTCTTCAGCAACACTTTCACAAACCAAATCAATATTTTCTTGTGAACGACGGCTACGTCTGTATTTTTCACTTTTTTGATCTTCGACCGAATCGCTCTCTTGAAATTTTTTAATTATTCGACCAATAGTGCTTTGAGATGGACGATTATGTAAACCATAAAATTCACGTAATGTTCCAACAATACTTTTCATAGAACGCTGATTTTCATACAATAATTCAACAATTTGAACGCGTTGTTGTATCGTGTACGAAGCCCTTTTTATAAATGTCGAAATACCCAGATGAATTCAGCTATATTTTATTTATTGTTGAAAAAAACCGCGCAATTTGAAACATCCTTAATTCTTCCTTAATGTCCTCATTGCTCAAGCTCGGTCGAATAAAAACATTTTTGCTCACACAGGGTGGTTCCCAACTTTGTCTTTTCAAATGACAACCTGTACTTTTATCACTTTTTCAGCTTCTGCATGAGAAATAAATGATACTTCATGCATATATTCACTTCGAGAATGGTAGGTATTGGTTTTCGAGATATTCTACCTTACAGGTTTCTTTCCAACATTCCTCACTCAGAAATTTTTAATTTGTGCTGAGTCCCATTGGAATTCAGTTTTGTCAGATATTGTGCATTGATTACTATCTGAAACGAAATATCTGAAATTGACCTGCGGTATACAAGGTATGAAAAACAACCTGCCACATATTGTGAATGAATATTCGCAGGAGTTTCCCCGTTCCAATTGGATCACCATGTATTTGATCGATCCATGAGAAGCGCAAACAAAGTCTCTACAAATTTCATCTAATCCTAATGGTTAATTTCCCTAGTTTTCCCTAGTTAGTTGGAATCAGGGAGAATATGTCCACTTCGATTGACAATATGTAGTAGGCTGTTTGTCATAGCTTTTTTATCACAGGACGATTTTAGATATACCGTTTGAGTAAGTAACCATTGTACAATATTATACCAAAAATAGGTTGCAATGGGATTGTGCACAATTTGAAATATCAAATATTCTGAATGACGAATATTGACAAAAATAACATATCGTTAGTTATGTCTTTGACGAAGGAAACTTGGTTTCCGAAACGTGCGTTAGAAGCAGAAAGTGTAAGTGGATTAGAGAGTAGTTACACACTGTTTTGTTAATGGATAGAGTAGTCTTCTTTGTGATAGTTCATTCGAAAAAAAATAGAAGTACCCTAATTACCCTACAGTAAAACTTCTAAACGAACAGACGGATCTACTTTTCGAAATTCTCAAGAAATCAGTCTACAGAAGACATTTGAATACCATTTTGCACAGCTTAAAATACTCCAGTATGAAAATGTTGGATAGCTTGTGATAAATCATGGATTCAAAAGTACCTTCGGCATTTTTAGTTTCCAAGCGTGATGATTATGTCGAGATTGATAGTCGAAATTGGCATTTGCATTTGGCAAAGTCTCTGAGATTTATTTTGACGTTGCCGATATTTCACGAGTGCCAACCTGCGTCAGTTTTAAGTGAAAAAACTCGATAGACCTAAATCATGGCCAACTGGGATAGTTCATAAATGTGAATGGAGTATTCGTCGTCATAGAAAACCAGAGAGCTGCAGTCGTATACTCAAAACTTCGGATTCATAAATCTTAGATCAAATTGAATCAACCTTTCGAAAATTTCATCCAAGAAACGGTTCCACTAGCTAAAATATGGAATAATTCAAAATAATCTTATCCGCCAATTATTGTTCCCAGTTGGTAGTTTAGTATCATTGCAACATTCGGGTATAGCAACGGTACTTATGGATCGACCCCTGTACATACATACCATTTCTCAGAATCCTCTGTTTCAGATTCAACTTTTTCTATTGCACATGCAGCGTTCTTATACGTGCCTGTTTTATTTCGAAGAATCTGCAATTCTGTGGTTTTGACTGCTTAGTTATGTAGGGAAGAAACTTTATTTGAATATGAGAAAGCTTTTTTCCCAGGCACCCAACCTGCAACATTGATGTGATTTTCTTGTCCTTATCGCACAGATCTGCTGATGTGGTTTTGAGTCATGCGTTCGATAACCCACTTTCATTCAATTAAGTATTTGTTGTTTTTTTTTATTAAAAATTATATTTTTTGCATGAAATGTTGCAAGAATCAGCCATTCTATTATATTAGGGATGTTTTGTATGTGTGGTCATTTTTGGACGAAATAAATTTTCATCATATCGTAATTCGAAATGCCATTCTTTTCTGTGACTACTCCAGAAAATTTCATGAAAAATCAACATAACCATGTAAAATCGAAATGGTATCGAAAACAAAAGAAACATAAAATTCTATCTTGGATTTGATGCGTAAAATCATCATTGATGTATATGTATTCTGTGTAAATGATAGAACAGTTTTACTATACTATGTTAACTCATTTTGCTATCTGTGACTACACTCAACTACTCTCTACAGATTCACTTACAAGAAAATAATTGGCGAATGAAGATATGCGCTACTCCCTCTGGTGGCTATCAGAGTAACCCGAGGTACAGACATTATCATTGACAAGTTGAAATTTTTCTTGGCATTTGTGTGATTTTAGAAGTGTTTCTACTGAGAAAAAACAAACTCAAATGTTTCTTCCCATAGATATCTACAGTCCGGTGAAAAATTTCGAGTTTGGGTGAAAGTCACTTCCTTTAACAAGTCGAGCCTGAAAGTGTAGGAGAATCGATAAAAACCTTGGCAAATTGTAACTCAAAATTGGTAAACCAACAAACAAGATCTATGAGAGTCTGTTACCTGCATTTTGCCGATGATGATAATTTGTATAGAGGTAAGCACGAATTGCTCATGAAATGACATGAAGACAATTGTTTTCCAGGCCCTAATCTAAGCAGAGAAAGTAATTTAAGGGCCGGTATTATAAAACTTAACTTTAACTTCAACTGGCAGTTTTGACAGTCATAATAGGACATAACTGTCAAAACTGTCAGTTAAAGTTAAAGTTAAGTTTTATAATACCGGCCCTAAGAGGAATGCTATGCCTTCCAGAAATCTCTCGAAATTTTTCCCCGGGCTGTGGAAATATATGGGAAGGGACATTTGGGTCATTTTCCTGACATGTCTTTTAACTTAGCCATCAAAGGAGTAGCACTTATCTTCATTCGCCAATAGTTGGATATGAATGTGAAGTATGCAATAAAACCGTGTTACTATTGGGAACTTCTGCGAAGATGACAGCGCCCTGACGGTTAAATTTGGAACCTGTCCAAGCTAGTAGTTTTATGTGAACAAACCGTAGAAATGAAGTGGAGAACGAATATTTATTGAGCGGAGCTTGAATATTTGAAGAAATTATTATAATTTTGTGTAAGATTTCTTGAGAAGGAACTTTTCGTTGGGATTACGATATAAAATCGTGCTTTAAATCGTTCCTGGAGAATAATTTCGGTGTTATTTTAGTATATGTTGCTTTGTGGATCAAACTGAACCAATATCTAATTTTACTTGAATTTCTGGAAAAATAGGCACCTCAATAAGTAATTTAAGGACTCTTGTTAATGTGAAGAAGTGCTGAATGCAGGCTATATTATGTGGTAAATCTAGCATCAGTTCAAATGATAGGACTTGTTCTCTATGTTTACAAACGAGTGAATCAATAAAATGAAAACAGATTTTCTGCTTTAGTTCTTTTGCATCGTATTTCTAAAGAAGAGGAAACAGATAGACATATAATTGATTTTACTTTCATATTATAGCAGCTCAAGATACACATACAAAATGAAAAATGTCACAACTGGTTCAATCTACCTATATAAAAATGAGAAATATTAATATATTTGTATGAATAACTTCAGCTATTATCAACTATAGCAGTATATGAATCCCCACCAATTGTTTGTACTGCAGATATTACTTGGCATAAGCACAGGAAAAATTCAACTTGGACGAAACGAATATGAGTACGAGACAAGAAACAGAATCCATCAATACCTAAGGCCTAGAGCTTAGAAACGCATAGGCCAGAGATGCTTCGCCTATCTAGCCCCACGAATATATAACTCCTATGGATCTGAAAGGTATAGTAAACCCCAGTACAAGAAAAAGTATGTTGAAGAATTGGGTGATTGAAAAGGGAAGACACTATTTTAGTACGTTAATAAACCCCTAGTTTCATATACAATCATTCGTAAACATCAAATAATATTGGATGACATAACTTCAGATAATGGACCAAGTATGAAAGTCTTAATTAATGCTGCCTCTGCATAGCTGAATCTTGTCTGGACCGAGTATATCCGCCTCCTCATGGTTCTTCTGTTTTGTTCTTTATATAGTGGGGAGAATTTGTAAATTAATTTGATTTCCGGCAACTGTATTATTTATTATTATTATTATTTTGTTCTTTATATAGTGGTGAGAATTTGTAAATTAATTTGATTACCGGCTACTGCATTATATATTGTATATTTACAGGTCATGTACAGGCTCACGCCTCAGTGACTATTGTTTATACCTTGTAGTTTCTTGGAATAAACCTTATTATTATATCTAGTTTTTGTCAGGTTTTCAACCAGATTACTCATTTTGAATATGATTTTGTGTAGTATGTGAATTAGGTAGCTGCAAAAGTGTTCGGTAGTTTCTCTGCAGCATTTTTCATCGAAATTCTTTTTTATTTTCATTCACACCTAAAAACATCATGATATGAATAAGTTGTTCGAAATGAATACATTGTAATTTACATGTATGAAAATAAACATCTTCAGAGAAATGCAGTGAACATACTTTCTTGTATTTCGTGACCTGTTTTCCAATCTTCAATTTCTAAATCCAGGCCTTTCTTCTATCATTGAGTTCCCTGCCAAAAACTGTTTCCAAATTGACTTTACTTTCATTTGGCTTTCAAAAAAATGAAAATTTAAGGCAGTAAATGATCCTTTCTTCTTTGACCATGAATAACATTGAGTTGAGACACACAATAATAGTCACTTCGGGAGGATGCCATTTCGAATTAATATAATCGAAAATTTTAATCGGCAAGAAAGGAATCGATTGATGAATATTACTAACACCTTCTGTATACCTTAATTTCAACTCGGAGGACAGCACAAAAGCTCGAAAATAAACTCCAAAAGTAAGCAAAATACGTTAGAATAACAGGCACGTCGAAAAACTACTAGCTTGGAAGTGTTCGAATTTCTATCGCCAGAGGGCGTATCGCTTAGCAGTAGTTGCGAATGATGTGTGTACATGGTTAATCCAGGCACATTGAAGAAATGAACGAATGAATGTACCTCCGATGGAACGAATCAATCGCGACCCAGAAAATCGTGACTCACGTCTCATCTCATCTGGACCACAACGATTTTTGAATCACTGGATTAATCTTGATAAGTACCGCCTTTTCATGCACCGTCAATTGCGGCATGAATCACAGATTCGCTTTGCGGGATATTGTCATTCGGATATTCCAAATAGTGGAATAGTTGTCCGATTACGCATACAGGAATAAAGAAATTATTGGTTAGACAATAGGCTTGTTACGTTCGTGGAATCGGCCCGAAATTACCAGGCTTGATCAGCCATCACTTGACCTATACAAGGAAACGTTCGCCAGGGACACGTCAATTTAGATGTGATCTTACCAACCGCTTCGAAAAAATTCTAGATAAAAGCGTGAGTTCAGGAGCTTTTACTTGCTTGCTCGAATTCGAACCCATTACCAAAGAAATTTTGCATGAACCTTTACGCTGTCATTTTTCAACATAGTACTTTCAACTGCATCGCATCTGTAGTTTTGAAAATATTGGAAGAATAAAACTTCTATGTGTTTCTATATGTACGAAATCATTGGGCAGATTTCACCCTTTTACGAATTCGACGTTCGTAATTGAACTCCAAACCTGCTTTCAAAATATCAAGTCTCTGAGTAGTTTTTTCTTGACGTTATAATTTTTTTTAATTTCAATTATGTTCGTCCGGTCGTCCTTCCGTATGTGCTCTAAAAATCCACACACTATACACACATTCTACACACGCCTTCAAATCTAATAAGTCTTCACGCACTCATCGATAAATATACTATCCGGAGTAAGATTAAGACTGGAAATTCGGCAAATGTTTTAGATAAGAAATAAATCAGCTATTAAAATGCTCATTAATCGAATGACAATTCAAACAGTTGTCTTGACGATCTGTGGTAAACTCCAAAAAGCGCTACTTATGGTGGAAAGTACGAACAGGGCAGTATCTAGGTATTTCGGCGCCTGTGGCAAAATATTAGTCAGCCTATTTGCGTTTTTTTTTCAATCAATCATATTGTCATATATTCTTTTTCCTTCATAATATTAGTCATATATTTTCATTAATGTTTTGAAATAAAACACAATATTATAGATATTCACTTATATTTATCGAAACTATTGAAATACAGATTTGATACCTAAAATACCAAAATTTCTTTTTATGGAATCCAAAATATATATAAAACAATTAGATTTATGGCTAGAAACTCGAAAACACACTAAGCACTCAGCGTAGTTTGAAATATACTTTTTTCGCCAGAATAGAAATGCGGGAATATTCAGGATGTCTCGTATTTATTAAATCAGATAATTGTATCAAACTTCACACAAAAATAGATGTTACCGTTTGTTGAAGAGATACCGACATGCTTGATGAAGCGCAAAAAACTCGTGAAAATAGGGGTAAGCACACATGCCGACGCGCGACAGTATTTAAGACTATATTGCGGCACGGTTTTGCTGACCTTGCGATTATTCTGGGCTTAGTACGCAAATTCTAGGGAAGAAATATTTTTGTTTCAAGATTCCTCGGCATCCCTTGTTGCGAGGCGTATACATGAAAACCGAGTGGTGATCTTCAGAATCGTTTCGCCTGGCGCTCTTATTCTTTTATCTTTTGATATTTTTTGGCACCTCTGCGGAGCTTGCGCCCGTTGCAAGTGCTACCTGTGCCACGCCCTATAGATACGGCCCTGAAAACGAATGTTATTTTTTAGGTTTCCTCTGGGTTTTAGCTTCCTGAACAGAACTATTAAAATTAAATAAAATTGTTCTTTTCATGAAAAACGCCTCTGCGGATTGCAGGATTGCCTAATGAACAATACCGGAACAATACAAACGATAAACAAAGCGAACAGCGTGACAGAGTACAAATCTGACCCTTTCATCAGACATTTGTCAGATTTGTACTCTGAATTGTTCCGGTATTGTTCATTAGGCAATCTGTTTTCCAAGAAACTGTCCTTGACAAATAGTTCAATCCGCTAGGGCGTTTTGTATAAAAACAATTTCATTTAATTTTAATAGTTCTGTTTCAGATATTAGGAGTGAAAACCCAGATTAACCTAAAAAATGATGCAAAATCTTCCCAAAATGAGCTTTAATTGGTTTCGTGCGTCGTTTGACATTTGTCATACGTTGGAGGTAAAACAATCTCACTTTCCCGCTTTGTTTATGTTATGAAGTACGGCATTTTCAACAATTTCAGGATAAATTCACAAGTTAAAATTATTTATATTAATAGAATTGGTGAATAACTAGGCCAAGTTATCGTTTCGTTGTGAAATGCAACATAAATACACCGAGAGACGAAAGAGTTTTCAAATATATTGTAGTGTAGATTTTATATTTGCATTTTTGACCCATTCCCCATTTTATCTGATATTGAAAAAAATAGAATACTATGTGAACTATCCCAGAGAAGGCAAACATCCTATATTCATGCCATAAATTGAGAAAACTGTTCTGACAAAGTAACAAACTATATGGTAGAGTTTGTTGGAGACATTTCCACACTGGTGAAGGAATTATTGTGGACTATCAATTTAATTTGTTCTGTTTAATAAGTTGAATCATGATGAGATAACTATGATAAGAGTAACTCGTGTTTGTTTCACACATTTCAAAAATTATATATTTCTCGACACTATGATACCTGGCGTTACGATGGACAAACCCATCCTGATCGGTTACCACTCACATCTCTATATGATAAATAAAGCCAATCAAAGCAATTCGTTATGTGATAGGTTTCTCAAAATATTGCATGTATTTTATAGTAAAAATGAACCAGATAACTTTCTCTGTTCTCAACCGAACACGCTCCGATGTGGCTCGACTACCCAAGGGTGGAACTTCTACATTTTGTTGTTTGTAATATGTTTCGAATTGACCTTATTGTCCATTAAAGATTATGAATGTATGTTGCATCTGCATAATAAAAAAAACATTTCATATGGATTTATATGGATAGTAGAGCATTTTTTGAGGATGAATCGAAATCGGTGTTCAAGGAAAAAATTTCATAAGAATTATTTTATTTGTAACATATATTTAGTATAATAAATATATAATTGAAGATTATGATAGCACTGACATAGCAACTGCAGAACAATATTGTAGTATTTTGATAATTTGCAATATATAACGTTGTTTGAAATAGTTCTGAGAAGTTCTTTGGAACCCATGTTTTTTCCATTCCATACATTTTTTGGATTTCATTTTGCTGTTTATTTTCAGGAATGAATGAGCCAAATATTTTACTGTTTCATTTTCAATAGTTAAACCTATAATAAATGTTACCTCTGATGTTGATACTGTAGGCTTTAGAAGACAAGAATAAATACTGCAATTTTCATTTATTTCGTTTTGAATGAATATCATCTGAAATTGAATATCAGTTAATCAGATCCATTATCACGAAATTTCACTTGTAAAATGAATAAAATCTCCAAATAATCGCTCTTCACCAATGTAAACAAAGCGAATGTATTCCTTCGTCTCTCGGTGTATTGATGTTGCATTTCACAACGACACAACAACTTGGCCTAGTAATTCACCAACTCTATTGATATAAATCATTTTAACTTGTGAATTTATCCTGAAATTGTTGAAAATGCTGTATTACATAACATAAACAAAGCGGGAAAGTTAGGTTGTTTTACCTCCAACGTATGACAAATGTCAATCGACGCACGAAACCAATAGATACTTCCTATAATAGATGTCCCCAAAATCGAAAATATACGCATTTTTTCCACCCACCTTGTTTCTAATCACCATAAAAATGTCAAACTTCACGATAATGACAGGTTTCACATATTGACATCAGTGTCATCACATCTTAAAACTTCAGTACCAATCCTCGAAATTCGTCCTATCCAATTTTTATCAATGAATGAAAAACGATATTCTCGGATACGTAAATGATTCACAGATGGTCATGATAGTCATAAAATTTGACGGCACGTGCTTGCCTAGAAAGTGAAGAAGGAATGTAGTAAAAATCCTGTTAGGTCAATCACATCAAAATACGGCATCTTTACGATTTCGCGTAGATTGATCAATTTCAATGATTCACAGTTGTCTGGTCACCTTGATTTGTACGTGTCCCAAAACATATGGTGTGTTTATTAGGATGCTTAAACACTTGGTTACACGAATTTATTAACGCGGGCTGGTATATTATGGCTTCGTGGGTTTCGGTAACACAGAACCACATTCAAGTTTCAAAAAACCTGTTAACATCTCGAGGTCAGGCACCCGCCCGCCGTCTGCACGCCGTAACGATGCCAATAGCTTTAGTGATTACTTTTTCAAACGTTTTTTTTTGGGATGTACTTAACTCTTGTGTAAGAATGCGCATTGTTATTCATTTTTCCAGTTTTCACTTCATTTCAGTTTCATTTTCCCAAAAATTCTTGAAAATTGAAAAATACCAATTCAATACAAATTCCTATTGTTTGTAACCATTTGCAGCCAAAAAGTTTTTTGGAAATAACATACTCTGGCCTCTAAAAATCAATCTGTTATATTCGAGGTACTGTATGCTCTTAACGATTATGTCAAACCATGGGAAGCACCGTCAAAATCTGAAAATTATCCCCATATATGCCAATAATCCGAAATTTGTTTTGACTATTTCCCTCGTCGTAATTTCCACCAATCAGAAAAGAAATTATGAATTACAAATGATTTCTAGGTGGAAAAACTGTTTGGCAGGAGCTGTCAGCAGTTTATTCGAGTTTACCTGCGGCAAAACTTGACAGTTGTTGTTACCAAAAATTACAATACCCCTACCGTGTACCAAAATTGCAATTTATATTCCAATTGCACCATAAATAATTAGGTTGGTAGTATTTTTGATGAAATAAATTAGGTACCTGTTTTTCAGTTTTCAAATTGATACCTATACTCAATTTTTTTTTTTATAAAGTATACCGGTTTGCCATGACATCCTGACAGATTTTACCGTGTATATTTTGAAAATGTTAGGTTATAGTCATTTTCCTGTCAGATAACTACACAACGTTGTCCTCTCTACAAAGAGGTCGTACTAATTACTTATTTTTCAAAATGTCAATCTATATTTGGAAAGTAATGAATTTGAGAAAATATTATGTGAATTCAATAATTCCAAAGACCTGGCGAATGTTGAAGAAACTTTTTTCTCTGTTAATATTGGAAATATTCCACGTATATAAACATGGTTGGAAAATTCAGTAATGCTTTTTTCTTGTACGGAAATCAAGAATCGAGTGTTTTGGAATTTTACTGAAAAATGATGGATAGAGTAGTGCGTTACTTCGAATTCCCTACTTTTCTAAATTCTCAAGAAATAAGCCCACAGAAGTCATTTAAATACCTTGTTGCATAACTTGAAATATTCCAGCATGCAAATGTAGTAGTACTTCGAAACCTGTGTCACAGTTAATCTCAAAAGAAGTAACTCCATTTACAAAGGTCTTGGGAATCTACGTGAATGATACATACACTGGATTGGGATCAACATATTTCTGAGCTGGGATGCAGCTTAGCTTCAGTCTGTTATCTTTGGGTGTAATGACAAGATATTTGGATAAACTCTCCATGGACACTACCTATTATGCAGTACTCGAGTCAAAAGCAAGATATGGAATTATGTTTTATGGACATACTTTGAAGTCAACTCAAATATTCAATTCCGAGAAAAAAGCAATTCCTAAAATATTAGAAAAAATAGAATTGAATGAGATATTGTATAATTCATGTTATTTTCGTGCATAAAAATTCAATGTTCTGCCAACATAGGATATACCTAGTTCATTTTCAATGTACTACTTCCTATCGAAACAATTCAAGGAAATATATAACTTTTGAAATAATTCGTTAAGGAATTTGTTATTGAAAGAGAGTAGAAATTGGCAACCTCGCGTCGAATTATTTTGACATTGTCGATATTTCAGGAGCGCCAACCTGCCTTGGTTTTAGTTACAAAAACATGATAGACCTAAATCATGGCCAACCGGGATTATACTTTACTTTATAAAAGTGAATGGAGTATATACATAATGCATGCAGAATAATGTGTTACTCATGAAATAGTCTGGTCAAATACCATTCGGGCATCTAATTTTTCCTGTGAAAAATCGAAAAAACACATTGCGAAGTAATATTTTTTAACAAAAAGCATTCGTGCAGGTACAAAAATCCTCGTCTTCGACTCGGATTTTTGTTGCCACCAGCACTCATGCTTCTTGTTAAAATATTACTTAGCAACGTTTCGATTCTTTCCGGAAAATATTAGATGCCCTTATGATATTACTTACGTATATTTCATTGAAAAAACACCCAATATTCATTTGAAAATGAATATTCCTCGATTAAATTTTGTCTTCAAAATTTGAGGAATGAAATTCTAAATATCCAAATTTGTCCCCGACACAGTTTTAAAACTATTTTTGTTTTTACTCAAATACTATGGAACTAACCGTATTAAATGTCCTCATACGGCATTGGGGGCCGGATATAGATAGATAGAGTGGCACCCTTTCAAATTGGTACACTGTCTATTGGAAATGATTGGCCATATTGGTATTCTACTTCTTCACAGCTTGAATACTAGAAATTAATAAAACATAACCTCACCAACTCTATGAATGAGTATCTACGTCATTCTCGTACGTGTAAACAATTTGCACATTGTTATAAAATTTTATTACGTGTGAGAACCGAAACTGGCAAGCATCCAGCGTCATGATATTCGTGACCATTCTCATGTGGTCAATCATTTTATCAACGGTATCTTTACGAATATGCGTTAATGATTCAATTTTATATGTTAATTTACATCTGCCTTGGAGTTCTAATGTTTGTTCGTGTTGAAAATCATGCGGCGTGTGAATTCATTAGAATGCTTGTTGAGACATTTTAGTTTCGGATACAGGAACATAGATCTAATCATCTTAATGCTTATGAGATTTTTAATTTTCAGGTTATATCTAGATTTTCACTCCCAATATCTGGAAAAGAACAATTAAAATTAAATAAAATTATAATTAAGCGAAAACATCCTTGGAGATTACGGGATTTAAACTATTTGTCAAGGGCATGTTGGCAAATGTACAATGTTGGATTGGTTATCGACTCGCAGACTTTTACGGAAAAATTTTTATCGGGTATATTGGTAGTCACAATGGGGGTTTTTCCTGAATTAGGGTTATTACTGCAAACGCAAATTTGAACATAATTATTATGGGTTTGATTCATCATTGTCCCAAATTACCTTCAGAAAGTATTCAAAATCAGATTTCAAAATTGGGGTTTGGGATTTGCCAGGCATGCACGAAGTGACAACGGTGTTTAGTAGAATAGCATTTTCTGCTATAGAATAATGAAATATTTATTCCTCTTCTGTGGTAGACACGTGTTCTTTGTCAATACAACCAAACAATTTCCGTTTGCGTTTTGTCAGTAATGACAGTCTGTGCTCTTCTTTTTCTATTCCTTGGTCGTTGTCTTCTACTCTAACCAGATCGAAGTATAGCTATCTCTGTTTTCCTAAGCAAAGTAACACATTTGACGTCCTTTTCTTTCCGAGAAGGCTGAATTCGACGTTGCCATATCGTGCACTCATGACAAATTTCTTTAAATGCAAATCCCCATTTTTATTTTTCAGTTTGAGGTGATCAAACATTTTTTCAAAAATATAATATTTAAATTATATGTTTGAAATGTGATGTTCTGAAGGTTTTTCATGAAAATTACCGCATTTTAGTCCAGAGGAAAAACCGCCATTGTGTTTTTTATACTCTTTATTGAATATACTGCGTGCTCGGGGCGCCCCGGGAAGTTCTTGGACTCTGCGCTGGGGCGAGCCCGTTTAACGTAACTATATGTCATTTTTGACTGCACACTTTAGTCCATTAGAGAGAGAATGAACGACTGCACACTGTTCTGTATTCTTACCCTTACTCTGTGAACGTAACCAATATTTCCAATAAGTGAATGTCACGTTAAACTGCAAGATTTAAGAGTCAATTTTAAAGAATAAGGAGAATAGAAAAAAAATGGACTAAGGTTTATCAAGTATATCCTCACATTGAGTTAGTACTTCGTATATTTTAGAATCTTGGAACTTGACCATGTTTTTTTTTTAGACCTCTGATGGAGCTACACAATATGATAGCGAAAGCTTAGGATATTCAATAAAGAGTATGAAAACACCATTGCGACTCCCAATATACCCGATAACAATTTTGCCTAATGAACAAGTTGGAAATAATGTAAATGAGCAACGAATTGAACTATAAAGTCCTATCTAGTGGCTGTATACATAATTTGGTTTCCCTTTTCTTCTCAAGCACTCCTGGTGTAACCAGATGTCCTGACTACATATTTTATACTTTGTGTAAAGTCTTCTATATAAAATGGCTTGATTCGCCTAACGACCGATCGTGAACACAATAACTTCCTAATGAACCAACTTAGAAACTCGATATTTGTAGAGTAGGTTTGGACCTTAATAACGAAGGCCGAATTCGTGGGGTGGTAAAATCCACACAATGATTCCGCAGATATACCCCTTCGAAATTTTATTGTCCAAATATTTCCAAAAATACACGTTAGGTCGAATTGAAATCCAGTAATTTATCGAAAAATAACAGTTCGAATGTTCATGCAGAAATTCATGAAGATAATATGATCAGAAGATCACAAAATTTTGAATATTCGAAAAAAAAATGTAGAAATTTATTTCAAATTGTTTCAATGACACGATCACCCCGAAATTTCGCACTAACTTGTTCATCAGTATTTTCAAACCAGCTGCCAAGTTTCATCATACTTGAAATAGAATTTTTTGAGTTATTCCGGAAAAAATAACGATATCTTGAAAAAAACCATACATATTTTATCTTGATATCTTCAAAAATGATATAATATTAAATCTACTCGCTGACCGGGAGAGTTTATTAAACAAGGTCCGGTCCTCCAAGCGATGATTTTCCAAAACCTCAGGTAAACGAGGAATGTTACAGGTCCCTAATATTGGGGAATCATCTCCCATAATGATGATCGCATCGAACTGAAATTTGGTACAATGCTGTAAAATATAGAGCTCAAGGTACGACCAAATTATTCTCCAAATGTAATGAATAATTTCCGAGAAGAGAAATTTATTCGAAATTTAGAGAAAACACTGCACGATCGCAACAAAATTCTGCAAAAAGTTGTAAATCCTTACTACACGCTACAACTGACTGCCAAGTTTCAATTCAATTGCTTCAGTATTTCTCGAAATATCATGGAAATAACCTAAAGACTTCAAATGTCAATAACTTCGAAATCATTCGATCGATTTTGCCCATTAACGAACTTAACCTTCGCATTTTGTTATGTAACCAATTCTGAAATTTCCAAGTGAATAGATTCCTTCCTAATCGTGCCAGCCGGCATACCGGATTCGTCATCAGTAAGTCCAACCTAGTCGTTCAGGACCATTTTCGGCCTAAAATTCGAAAATTACAGACATGTTGGATGAAACGATGGCCAGTTTCACATTTTCTACTATAAACAGTCAAACATATGAACGAAATCCAAGAAATCAAACAGTTCTAAAATAAAATAAACATTCAATTCAGAATTTGCAGAGGCGCAGTACAAAAAATCTATAGAGAAAAAGATGCAATAGTCCAGAAAAAATTATGTCAAATAGATGTTGAACTTTTTTTTGCTCGATATTCCATTCTTAAATATTTTTACTGGAGACTGTAGGTCCGTGAAAGTGTGTATCTTGAACAATATTCAGTGGAATACCCAAAATCTGTCTGAATCATTAGTATTAAGATTTTTTTCAGAAAAAATAACGACGTTATCGAAAGTTTAACGTTGTGACCTGTATTCCACTCAGAAAAGAGCGTCGAAAAAAAATGGACACTGCATGCTTTTAAACACGTTCGATTCAAACATATGTAGTTGCTGAAATCGATACATCTACGCAAATTGGTTTAGATACCGTTGTTCAGATGATTAACCGCATGTGTATAGTCACGAATTTGGTCACTATACTTCCTTCCAACTTTCGATTGTGGCACGTAAAAAAAACTTATGAGAATTTGCAAATGATTCGCTGATTCGGCAATATAAGAGGTTTGTTTTGGTTGCGAAATTAAGAACTGTCCTAGGACAGTTCTAAAACTGCGTAGAAACGATGCGCTGTTGAAGCCCGATTCTGAACTATCCTAGGACAGTTCTGAAAGCGATGAAACCAAAACACGAATTAAGTTCGGGTTCTCATCCGGATTGTAGAGGAAGAAAAACCGTTTGAGTTGGCAGAAAAGAGGGATGTGTTATATATTGCCTGTGGTTTAATTAAAAATATGTGAAAGTCCTTGTCGCACTATGTAATTATTGATCGATATAATAATGAATTTAATGATGAAAGTATTTCAGATATATGCTTTTCGGAAAAAAATTCATTCGAAACATTATGATTATTCAATGGAGGAAGAGGACTCATAGGTTTATTTAAGAAATAGATATCCCAAGTGTGAACAATGGAAATAAAATCCATTTGATTATCCTGGGAGATAGGAGCGAAGGGGTTATCCTCAAAAACAATCATTTATATTTAACAGTTAATCATTTCCTCACTTAATTTTTTTTTGTAAAAATGGTTTTTCTGAACTTTCTCCATTACTTAAATTATATTTCAAAATGAACCAACAACTTATTGATTGATATAATAATGAATTTAATGATGGAAGTATTTCAGATATGAGCTTTTCAGAAAAAAATTCATTCATTCATAGATTCATTCGAGAAATAGACATCCCAAGTGTGAACAATGGAAATAAAATCCATTAGATTATCCTGGGAGGTCGTAGCGAAGGAGTTGTCCTCAGTAACCAAAATTTATATTCAACAGTTAATCATTTCCTCAACAAATACAACAATCAAATCAAAAACCGAATCAACACGACGTCGAAAAAGTCAGGTTAATCATTTAAATCGTTGACAGCCACTCTACGTTTGTGCGAACTACCCAATTCTGGAGCAGTTCGGACTCTAACGTCCGAACTCCTCTCACAGTTCTAGAACTGTTCGGATTCGATTCTGAAAATAACCAAAACAGGATTACACTAATCCTGAACCGTTCCTGAAATGAACCAAAACACAAAATCGCAATCGCGCATGCGGAACCGTTCTAGAACAGTTCTGAAATCGGAACCAAAACAAACCTAAGGTTTGTTTCGGTTCCGAGTTCAGAACTATTCTGGAGCGGTTCCGCATGCGCGATTGCGATTTTGTGTTTCGGTTCATTTCAGGACCGTTTCAGGATTTGAGAAATCCTGTTTTGGTTATATTCAGAATCGATTCCGAACTGTTTTAGAACTGTGAACGGAATTCGGACGTTGGAGTCCGAACTGCTTCATAATCGGGTAGTTCGCACAAGCGTAGAGTGGGTGTCAACGATTTAAATGATTAACCTGGCTTTTTCGACGTCGTGTTGGTTTGGTTTTTGATTGTTGTATTTGTTGAGGAAATGGTTGACTGTTCAATTTGAACTTTTGTTATTGACCATAATTACTCCGCTACGATCCCCCAGGATAATCTAATGGATTTTATTTCCATCGTTCACACCTGGGATGTGTACTTCTCAAATAAATCTATGAATGCAAGAGTCCTCTTCCTCTATTGAATAATAATGTGTCGAATGAATTTTTCTCTGAAAAGCACATCATTAAACTCATCATTATATCTATCAATAATTAGATGGTTCATTTCGAAATATAATTGAAGTACTGAAGAAAATTCAGAAAATGCTTTTCACGAAAAAAAAATTAAGTGCACGCAAGTATCCCCAAAAATATATTTGAGATACGTTCATCATTAAATTCATTATTATATCAATCAATAATTTGTTGGTTCATTTTGGAACATGAGGAATATTCAGAAAAACGATTTTTACAACAAGAAAAATTAAGTGTTCGCAAGTTAACCCAAAAATATTCATATATTACATCGTGCGACAAGGACTTCCGCATATTTTTTTTAATTAAACCATAGACAATATATAAGACCTGATAAACATACCTCTTTTCAGCCAACTCATACAGAAGTTTTTCTTCCTCTTCGATCCCGATGAGAACCCAAACTTAATTCGTGTTTTGGTTTCATCGCTTTTAGAACTGTTCTAGGATAGTTCAGAATCTGGCTTCAACAGCGCATCGATTCTACGCAGTTCTAGAACTGTCCTAGGATACTTCTGAATTTGGGAACCAAAACAAACCTATAGTATTCTGGAGGTACACAGTGTGCCCCGATTTTCAGGTACATACGAAGGGGGATGTTACTTCCGTGATATCAAAATTGAAATTCGAAGTTTTAATTGATGTCACCAGAGAAGCAATTTTAAATATTTTTTTCGAAAACTAAGAATGAAAGTGAGCAGACATTTCATACGAGCAAGGAGGCACTCAAAAATATTTCTTATACTGGTGCTGTATTGTTTCAAGGGGTATATAGAAACAACCCTAAAATTGCTCAAAATTTTTTCTCATTCACAATTACAGATAGCTTCATTCATGAGGAACAAAAAAGGTATCTTGTGATTTTCTGTAAGGGATATCATAAAGGCATTTCATTTTCCCGAAAAAATCGAATAAACGTTGCTAAGTAATATTTTAACAAGAAGCATGAAAATTGGTGGCAACAAAAATCCCAGTCGAAGAGGAGGATTTTTGCACCTGCACGAATGTTTTTTGTTAAAAAATATTACTTTGCAATGTGTTTTTTCGATTTTTTGACAGGAAAAATTAGATGTCCGAATATTTGACAAGATTTTTTTGATGAGTAACAGATTATTTTGCATGCATTATGTATAGGTATTAATTTTAAAACTGAAAAACAGGTACCTAATTTAATTCATCAAAAATACTACAAACTTAATCATTCATGGTACAATTAAAATATAAATTGCAATTTTGGTACACGGTAGGGGTATTGTAATTTTTGGTGACAACATCTGTCAAGTTTTGCCGCGGGTAAACTCGAATAAACTGCTGACAGCTCCTGCCGAACAGTTTTCCCACCTAGAAACCATATGTGATTCAAAATTGCGCGTTTCTGATTGGTGGAAATTACGATGATGGAAATAGTCGGTAAAATTTACTGTTTTTCAGAAAAAAGTAATTTATCAACAGATACGCAGTAGCATGACTGGGGACTATTTTTGAATTATTGAGCGAACGTCAGAGAAAATTATTTACATCTTTATCCAGATTTCGGAATTCGGCACAGACCTTGAAAATAGTATTCGTCAACAGTTTTTTAAATTTGAATTCGATCTGATGTTCATTTCCGGAGATATAAGGGAACAAATATGTCGTATTAAGCAGAATAACATCCGACAAGTACGACCAAAGGAGACTCCATATTTTCATATAGCAGGTTTGTTGGTTAATGGAGAAGGTTGAATTCGTAAAAATTAAAAATCCTCCCAATAATTCGAAATTTTATTGTCCTAATATTACCAATAATACAAATATGATCGAATAGAAATTCTGCACTTGGTTCAAAAATGAAAGTTTAAAAGTTCATGCAAAATGTCTTGAGGAAATGGCTTCGAATGAGAACAAGCGCGTAAAAAGTCCTGACCTCTGCTTTTCTAGGTTCATACATTTTAGTTTCTGATACCTATTCCATGTTGAGTATTTTGCTACCTTCTAATAATAACATCCTCACGAAATTCCGCATGAAACATAAAGTTTTCATTTCTCAATCAATGACTACTGACTTCACTTCTGTGTTTTTTCAAGTATTTTTGAATTCAAATTAATCAACAGGTTTCTCCGATTAAAGAAGTTCAAATACTGTGGTGAACTCTCCGATAAACTCAGAATGAAGAGGAGTAACTGTACACTAGTTAACTTATTACAGGAAACCGTTTCATTCATATTTAGGTCTATAGAATTCCAGGTATTCTCGAGTGAGATTGTTGTTATTATCGTCTTTTGCCAGAATACGTCATTGGTTATGACAAAAAAAAATATGAAGAATCACTGAACGCAATAATTCTTTTTGGAGATGAAATAGAGTTAACGACTGAAACAGTACTTTTTTTGCTTGCAAACAACAAGAATGGTTGCTCATTTGAGAAAATTACCACTTCAGTAGTTTCATTGCTGGGATTTTCACCTCCTAGATTTTGAGTTGAATTACACCCGAGTTAACTTCGTAATTGGGTCTTGTATCTATTTCTGATCATCGCAGTTTATTTCAGAGCTCTAATGGACAGGTATATAAAGATTTACAGGTATTCAGGATGAAAAACCTTTCAATGAAATTTTCTAATGAAAATTTTCCATTCAGTAATCTGAAGGACTTTCTGCGATCGGAAATGAAACCGGTTGTAGATTTATTTTTATAGAAACTCTTTGAGTGAGCAGTTACACTTTCCTTTTATGAATATATCATATGTGTATGCATTGGAAAATCATTATTAATTTTTGCCTTTTCGCCAGCATGTTTAAGGGAACACTACTGATGCAATCGGATTGAAACTTTTCAAAAATTTTCCAAAATTTGTTGAAGAAGTTTTCTGGAAACTATTCATCATATTTCAATGAATTTAGCACATACCGTGAATTCAATATTTCACAACAGTGTACCAAATTCAATTTCGCTCCGATCTTTATTTTCGGAGATATTGAGAAGAAACCTAGAAAAGCACAGCCGTGAAGGCAGCAGCTTTTGCACGCATGTTCAATGGAGATGACCGCTTTGACAACGAATTTGAACATGCGTTCAAAAGCTGCTGCCTTCACGGCTGTGCTTTTCTAAGTTTGATCGATGAAGTACTGGATTTCAATTCGATCTAATCTGTATTCTTGGAAATATTGGGAGAAACAAATTTTGAATGGGTATATCTACGGAATCATTGGGCTGATTTTACCCATTCATTGAATTGAATTGAAATCCAGTACTTCATCGAAAAATAACAGTTTGAATGTTCATGCACAAATGCGTGAAGATATTATGATCAGAAGACCACAGAATATTGAATATTTGAGGAAAAAATTCAAAATTTTTTTCAAATTGTTCTGATGACACGATCATCTCCAAATTCTGCACAAATTTGTGCATCAGTATTTCCAAGCTAGCTGCCAAGTTGAGGTTGAAGTTGAATGACAGTTCGAAGGTTCATACAGAATTTCATGAGGATAATATGATGAGAAGATCACAGAGTATTAAATGTTTGAAAAAAATTTGAATATTTTTTTCAAATTGTTCTAATGACGTGATCATCACGAAATTTCGCAAAAATTATTTCATCAGCATTTTCAAACTAGCTGCCAAGTTTCATCATGATTGGAATAGAATTTTTTGGATATCTTGAAAAAACCACGGAATTTGAAATATTTTTTCACAATCTCTTCGGAAATTATGATCGTATCGAACTGATATTCCGTACAATGCTGTGAAATATAAAGCTCAAGGTATGACCAACATTTTCTTCATATGCAGGGAACAGTTTCCGAGAAAAAAAATTTTTTAGAAAAAAATGTCGAAAAAAAATTTTTACAGAATTTACTGAAAGCACGATCTCAACGAAATTCCGGGAAAAGTTGTTAGTCCTTACGCTCCAATTAACTGCCAAGTTTAAATCCAATCGCTTCAGTAGTTCTTGAGATATCAGGCAGGCCGGACAGAATCGATTTTCGAAGAAGCAAATTTGGAAAAAAATTTTACCGAAAGACGAACAGCGTCAGTTGGAACTTTTTTTGCGGTGGATATTTAAAGCGGGAAAACATGTTTTAATTGTGGTTGCCTATGCTGCCTTATATGGGAATTTTTCAATGCAGGTTACACTTCGAGATTATTTCAAATAGTGATTGATGTGAGTGAATCACTGGATTTGTTCAGCACAGATTTACGTAATACAAGTTCGGGGAAGCTCACGAATGCAATAATTCCTAGATTTCTCCTAATTAACATAACATATAGTGCATCAGAGATGCAAGTGATTAAATTAATATAAATTAAAATATGACTACAGGAACAAACAATTCGAACAGCAACTTTGATGCAATTATTCAAGTGGTACCTATCCATTTAGATCCTCGCGAAATGTTTATTGTCTTCGGTTGGCCGATCATAATAACGAGAGAAACAATTCGAGGCCTTAATTGAGAAGGCCGAAGTTGTGAATGGGTAAAATCATCACAATGATTCCGCAGATACAGGGTGCGTCTCTAACTTGTACATTAATTTTAACAATAGATTTCTCTCATTAAATAAAACACTTTCTTCATTTGCCATTTTTCCAGATTCGGCTCAGGTAAAAAGTTATAAGCATTTAAATATTTCTCAATGTGTTAATACACTCCTGCGCTTTGTTTGCAAGTTCACCACAGATATCTCTTACGGTGATTTCTTCTGGAGAATAACCAATCCAAGGTTTGAAATTCAAAGAAACAAGATTGAGAATATTAATTCACTCACTTAATTCTAATGATGTCGTGCTTTTTGCGATATCATCGCAAGGAAAACTTTTCACTACACTGGACTTGAAACACTGATCTTCAACTTGATGTTCATGCAATATCCAATTTCATTCCACTATATGATTACACACAATTCCATCCTCGCCCATTCTCGTATTGAAAACTCCATAATTATATTTTTTTCACGAAATTTATGAATGAATTATATGAAATCAATCGAGTAACCTAAAAATATTCTCTAGACTTATAATAACATGTTATTCTATGTCTATGAATGTTATAGTTAGGTCTGTGGTATGATCACGAAATAGCATATACCTAATTTAGTTTTATGCGGAATATTTATGTGTATTCTATGGTCCGGATAAACGTAAACCTAGCTTAATATACTTTCTCTACTAGATCAGGGGTGGATCCATAAATATAAGGTAATTTTACGAATTTTGATCCGATTTTATAATATTCAACGATGACTATCTGCAAAACGGTTCGTTTTAGGAGAAATTATAAAGAATAATTAAGTATTTTAAAATGATTGAAGATTCTTATAATGACATGAGATGAACTTTATCTGCATTTCTCACGCTAATTTCTTATTGTTTTATGAATCGGTGAGTTTATAACTCGAAAACTGTTTGAAGTTGGATGAAAGTGAGTACTGAAGAATATGTGTAATAGTTATAGAAAACTTCACTCCGAAGTTCATCTCATTCGGAGTTACCATATCAAAGCTACAAAAGAAAAACTGATTTTTTTAGAAATTTAAACAGCGTGTATCTTCTTACTGTAGCCGAATCTTTATAAATGAAAAATTAAAAAAGTGTTTCATTTGATGAGAGGAATCTATGATTGAAATTAAGGTACAACTCAAAGACTCACCCTGTATACCCATTTCAAATTTTATCTTCATAATATTTCCAAAAATATCGATAGGATAAAATTGAAATCCAGCGCTTTTATACATAACTGAATTTCACATTGGATTCTTCATTTGAGCCGATCCTAGTCGTTCAAGACCTTTTTCGGCAAATTATTCCTACATTACAGGCATTTACGCAAATTGATAACGTGCTGATCCCCAGAACAAGCGCGTAAAAACTGATTAAATCAATGATCCTAATCTGAGGATATCTGATGCAACTGATAGCCCTATAAATCAAAACTGGCGGTTTTCGTTGACAGAAAAGCAATTCTGAATGATAAATATTCGTAAACGTAGGTGGATTCAATAGGAAATATTTCTGGTCTGGATTCTGTCCGCAATGCGTGGGAGTTTACGTGCAATCTGCTTCCAGAGGGAAAATAATAGGATTAAATTATCTTGTTGGTGCAACTTTTATCGAATTGGAAGCAGAGATCAGAGTTTTTCACTGCATCCTCGATATTTTATCAGCTTTTTATGAAAAACTAACTAATTATGAATCTATGGGAGATGATTCTCTATTATAAGGGGCCAGTAGCTTTCTTCGTACACCTGAGGATCTCAAAATAATCTCTTGGAGGATCGGACCTGATCGAAAGACCCTCCCGGTCAGAGAGCAAATGTAGGTTATATTATTTACTACTTCCTGCTGGTTTTCTGTCCCTCTTTTTATATCATATATTACGTCAAGATACTTTGTCGAAATAAATCCAAAATGACAAAAAATATATAAATGAATTGAAAAAGATACCATCTATGTTCTTCGAACGGATTCCAATTGCACTATACTTATACGTGAAGACAGAGTTTTTACTTAGGTTTTTATTCATGCTCTTATATCATACGTTAAAATGTATGGTACCCCGTTTACATTTCATTTACTTATACCACTATTTCACACATGCTTGGTTCTTTGATATAACAAAGAATGTACAGCTCGTTCGCAAAAGAATATATATATACAGGGTGAGTCTTTGAGTTGTACATTATTTTATTAACCATAGATTCCTCTCATCAAATGAAATACTTTTTTTCATTTATCATTTTTCCAGATTCGGCTTCAGCAAAAAGAGTTAAATTTCCAAAAAAATCAGTTTTTCTTTTGTAGCTTTGATATGGTGACTCCGAATGAGATGGATTTTGCCGTGAAGTTTTCTATAAGTATGATACATTTTCTGCAGTAATCACTGTCATCCTATTTCAAACAGTTTCCAATTTATCGACTCGCAGATTCATAAAACTATACGAATTTAGCATGAAGAATGCATATAAAGTTTATCTTATGTCATCATAAGTATCCTCAATCATTTTAAAATATTTGATTATTCTTTTAATTTCTCCATAAATGCACCGATTTGCAGAAATTCAACGTTGAATATTATAAAATCGCTTAAAATTCGAAATATTTCCTTATATTTATGGAGCCGCCCCTGATCTAGCAAAGGAAGTAAATTAAGCTGGGTTCACGTTTATCCGGACCATAGGATACACAGAAGTAATCATCTATTTCGCATAGAACTAATATTAGGTATATGCATGGATATATCAATAAGTTAAAATTTCTGTGGGTATATGCTATTTCGTAACCACACCACAGACATAGTCTCTGTCTATGTAATATACTTTCCATAACCATAACATTCTAGAGTATGTTTTTAGGTTAGTTAATTATTGACTTCATATAATTCATTTATAAATTTCGTGAAAAAAGTATAATTATGGATTTATCAATATGAGAATGGGCTAGGATGGAATTGTGATAATCTTATAGTGGAATGGAATTGAATATTGCATGAACATCAAGTTGAAGATCAGTGTGTCAAGTCCAGTGTAGTAAAATATTTTCCTTGCCATAATATCGCAAAAAGCACCAAATCTTAAGAATTAAGTGAGTAAATGAGTTTTCTCAATCTTGCTTCTTTGAATTTCAAACCTTGGATTGGTTATTCTCCAAAAGAGATCACCGTAAGGGGTATCTGTGGTGAACTTGTAAACAAAGCGCAGGAGTGTATTAGCAGATTGAGAAATATTAAAATGCTTATAACTTTTTACCGAATCTGAAAAGATGGCAAATGAAAAATGTATTTTATTCGATGACAGGAATCTGTGGTTGGAATTAATTTACAACTTGAAGACTCACCCTGTATAGAGATCAAAGCTGATCTAACAACTTTTATTGATTTTAGGGAAATAATGACCTAAGGTCAAGAACATTACGGAGCTTGTTCGAATCCGGTGCAAAGCGTTGCTGAAGACTTCACTTTTTTTTTAATTATAGAAATATCCAGTACTTCAAACACCAATTTTACCATTTTCAATCATATTACTATTTCCCTGTCGAATTTTCTCGTCCGATATTTTCCAATAAACTAATGGCCTTCATAAATAAATAAGAGACCGAAAACGAACCGAGGTAAATGTCGATAGCAAAATCGGAATCACCTGGAGTTTTATAGCAAAACTTCGTGATAATCCCTCGGAAAAACCGTTGCAGTTTTCCGGGAAATTGTGAACAATAGAGGTTTCTCACATTCCCGCTTTGTTCTAGGGAAGTTTTCTCCGGCCAATAAATGATCAATAGGCAGGTATAATTACCTGTCAGATGGAGTTTCCACGAAGGAATTTTCCAAGGAAAATTCAACAATAAGATTCGGAACAGCATCAAAATTGCGACGTTTCGTTCCTTTTATCGAGTTTGAAAGCAAATTGCTGTAAAACAATTTCAGTTGAAAAAGAATTCTATCATATTCATTGTATTCAAGATTTCCTAGAATTGAAAGTGAAACGTATAATCGTAATTTTATAACCTCTGATGCTCCAAGGGATTGTTGAAATTCCTTTTGAGTGGACACAGGTGATTTATTTGCTCACGTAGAGTTTGAGCGTCATCTGTCATTCAGTGTGTTCACAGTGCTATATTTTGTGTGTCCATCCATGTTTATTAATAATAATGATAAAAATAATGATTTATTGACCTTCCATATATACAAAAATGTAATCTACTCAAAATCTCTACAAGAATGAAAAAATTCCTCCATAGTACATGGTTCAACCTGTAAAAGAAAACTGAATGAAGCTTCTTTGAAAGTCTCATATCCATACAATTTCTGATTGCTCCCTAGCAGAGTGTTTCTGGAATAAATGATAAAACTTGATGTTTAGTTTTAAAATGCCGATGAACAATTTCGTTATGATCTTGTCATCAGAACAACATTCTTTTCCAAATATTCAAAATTCTGCGATCTTCTGATTATATTATCCTGACAAAATTCTGTTTGAACCATCTAGCTGACATTTTTCAATCAAGTACTCACTGGAGTTCAATTAGATCTCATCTGTATTTCTTGAAATATTGGGAAAATGAAATTTCAAATTTGTATATCTGTGGAATCATTGGGTGGATTTTAGCCATACGAATTCTGCCTTCGTGAGTACAAACCTGTTCTACAAATATCGACTTCCGAAAGAAACGATTTGGAAACTCGATATTTGTAAAGTAGGTTTGTGTCTTGATATGATTAAGAAGGTCGAATTCATGAATGGTTATAATCCGCCCAATGATTCCTTAGATATACCCATTCAAAATGTCATGATCTCTGCCAAAATGACCGAGTGAATTGAATTCAATGACATAGAGTTCGATATTTCAATTCTGTATTTCCATTTGCCCATTTTTCAACACATACTTGAAATGGTGTATTCTTCTTCGTTGGTAATGTTATGATTTATAACTCTCCAGGATTTGAGATTCCAATCTAAATTATATTTCTTTTTCATTTCAGGAATCCAAAGCTGAGTCAGATTCTTCAAGAAAGGTGGGTGAAAATGTTCAACAGATTTGAAAATATCACTTTATAGATATTTCACAATAAATATTTGCCAGATACTATCATGAGTATCTACGATTACCGATAGTAGTAAAATAATAATTGTGTATTTTCCCATTATTTTCCGACGAAAAATAGTACGCCAATTCCCCAATATCTCCGAAGAATGATATCGTATCTAACTGAAATTTAGAACACTTTTGTTGAGTCTTGACTTCAAGGTGTGTGCCAGATTTATTGAAGTCTGATATTTTCGGGAAACATTTGGAAACTTTTCGAATACAACTGCTTTTTAGATTTTTACCGATACAATTCTGCATGAAGTATCTCGTCGGTATTCTTTAACTAGATACAAAGTTGAAATCTCATCACGTTAATACTGTTTGACATAAAGAGGAATCAACCTCAAAATCTCAACTAACCACTACCTCCGAGAACAAATATCAAATCGAAATGGAATTTGGAACACTGTTGTTGAATATTAACTTTAGCGTCTGCGTCGAATTTTATTTGAACATGCAGAATGGCGTCCAAAAAAATTCAAGAGTAATTTGGAAAATGTTCTAAAAAAATTATTTCCTTAGTCTCCTTCGATACGATACTCACGAAGTTTTGCATAGAGTTGCGCGTCAGTATACTCCAACTAATTATGTACTTCTGAGCTTATTGCTTCAGAACTAGTTAAGACATTTAGGAAATATCCTCGAAACTTCGAATAGATTTTAAGTTTGGACGGATTTTGCCCATTAACGAACTCAAGAGATATTTGAGCACCAAAGTAACCTTGAAAATTTCCAGACACTAGCTCGTTTCCTCAAAAAGTTAGAGCACCTACGGCTGGACTTAGATGCATAGAATACATGCTGCGGACACTCTTTGACATATTTGGGTCCGAAATGATGTCCAAATATTGTCAACATACGGCTTGGTTGTCCAACTTCAGTTTTCGCCGATAGGTGGCAGCATCGAGAAATCTGCATGTTAAATCTGAAATATCTTCGGAAGTTACTGACATGTCATATAGAAACTAGTCAAACCAGAGTTATTTTTTGATTTTCCTAGTTGAACCATAGATTATCTTCAAGAATTTTTGAAAATTGATTTATTTTGGCGAATTTGAGTTATGACTATTCATTTCATTCACACAGAATGGCCAAAATAAATAAAAAAGTTTGTTTCGTCTCTGAATGCACACGTCTGAAAATTTATATTTTTGAATACCAATTCAATACAAGAAGTATTCATATATTTCAATATTTAGTTCATGGAGAAGAAGTCTTCCCTAGTCAAGATACCGATAAGAAAAATTTGGAACGATAGATACTACGGTTAATTTGTCTGGTTTTAAATGCTTCTGATAAATTTGTATGAACAAAAAAGAGAATAATTCACATTTCGATAAAAATAAACATAAAGATTTCCTCGAATTATTTCACAAGTATGTGACAAATTCATAATTTCTAAATTAAATGTTTATAAACAGGTAAACACAAAATTTATAAACCGTTTTTTTATGAAAGGAGATACAAACTATACAATTGAATCCATGAGTGATATATCAATTGCCATTTTCGTTTCTACCGTAGTTTTGGCTTCGAAATGCATTCTCGTGTCCATGAATGTCTTCTGACTATAACCTCTACATTGATCATTATTCCCTTATACATTTATCATATTTTTAATGAGTAGATGTTCCACATTTGTGGAACTCCTTCAAAGCGACGTTAGCGCCATCATTGTTTACAGTGCCAAGTAGTACAATATTTAACAATTCTAGAACCGCGTTTTGAACCCAAAATTTTAGTCGGTTATTGGCGAATGAAGATAAGCGCTACTCCCTCTGGTGGCTATCCGAGTTACCCGAGGTACAGACATTATCATTGACAAGTTAAAAGAAATGTTAAGAAAATGAGAAAGTTTATGCATTTTTTTTGGCGTTTGTGTGATTTCACAAGTGCTTTTACTGAGGAAAAGCAAACTCAAATGTCCCTTCCCATAGATTTCTACAGCCCGGTAAAAATTTGGAGTTAGGGTGAAAGAAACTTCCTTTAAAAAGTCGGGCCTGAAAGTATTGAAGAATCGATAACAACCAACAAACAAGATTTATGAGAGTCTGTTACCTGCATTTTACCGATGATGATCATTTTCATAGAGGTAAGCACGGATTGCTCATGAAATATTAGATAACATTCATGAAGACACTTTTTTCCAGGCCCATAATCCAAGCAGAGAAATTTACTTAAGAGGAATGCTATGCCTTTCAGAAATCTGCCTGTTGAACTGATCATTAAGTAAATGTTCTAGTAATAGAACTGACTATTGAAAAAAAAAGAGTCTCTACAAGGAAATATCTGCCGATGAATACTCTTTGCTCAAAGTGCTTCTGCCGATGAAAGCAAAGTTGTACAAGGCTTATTTATTACAGCTTTTTAAGACCAATCATATGCGAGTTGGAAATTTTATTTGTCAATCCATAATGAATCAGGATTACTTACAAGTAGCATTAGATTCATGTGAATCTATTCATTTTATTCACAATATATTGAGTATTTAGTCCTTCCCTATAAAAATAGTAAAGTTATGACTATTTGTCTATTCCAAAAAGTACTATCTGTTTTTCAACTTTCAAGGCAATAAATAAAATTAAAATACTGTCTAACCTTGGAGATATCCCCGTAATTTTAGAGTTGCTACACTCAATTAGATTGAAGGATGATACATACCTACTTTATAAGAATGGAATATGTACTCCCAGTAATACTCTCGTCAACTATAAAAGTCTAAAAAGTCTTTGAATAAATCGTGAAATCAAAAATTATCAAACCAAACACTAACAAACAGTACAAAATCGACTATAAAAACAAAATCTATGTCTGTATGTAAGGTTCTAAAACTGGCCACCGTGGCGCTGCAATCTTAAATTCAGACGCCAATAGGAGGAAAGGGTCGACCCTTGATATATTCTATGCATTTTGGACTGGACGTAATTTCATCAGTGTGGCAAATCCTAATCGAAATTCTGACATTTGGCTCAGTTCTTCAAAACATGCGTGTATTAACTGGCGTTTGAGAAAAATATTTCACTCCATTCTCGAAAAGAACGTTCCCAAGTATCCAAACTCATAAAACAAAAAGTCTTCTCTCGGTTTGTTATAAAATGTGACTAATACTGCTTTCGATTTCAACTCCATCTATGTAATGACCAACCTAACATCTGTCAAAAATTTTCTCGCCACCCGAACGTTCACTTGGCCCTAATTTCGAACAATATCATCTCACCACAATCTTCCTCGACTCATTCACAACCTTTAGCCGAAAGACCCGCTCTAGGCGCTAAAATTCCAGGGTGTCTATCGCACTATTCCAATACCAAGAATCCCCATATCGGGTCCATTCATTAAAGATCGAGACCATATCAGCGAACAGGTCAGATCACGATGTGCATCACATTTCCGAGAACCACGTTTTCACCTTTTCGGCACATTTAGAGAGCGCCAGAGAAATGGACCTTAACCTTCAACCGTGGCGGTATGCGTTGTTTTACGCCGGTATTTTATGTAAATTCAGCTTAAGAATCCGGACAGGAAGTACCTGAACATTGACGAAGACTATGAGGAATGCGCCATTGATAGAGATCAGGGTTTAGCGAGTTTGAGATGATCATGAGTAATTCAGAGTTTGAAAGTTTGCCGGACTGACGAATTGGGTTGACGTTGAACTTGAAGACCGCGCCCAGGGGCGCTATTTTCGAGCTCATCCGAATTCATTTCGTCTACGAGCTCTCGCGGCGATGCGACAGTTTGGCAACATGGTAGTCACGGAGTGCCTTTTTTATTATAATTTTGAATGTTTCAATTATTATTCTGAGCTCTAAAAAAACTTTTGAAAATGAAAAAGCCAAATGACCACAAAAAAGGGGGGAAATGTTAAAATGCCTTATTTTTTAGGTGTGCTGATCACTTTGCACGGTAGAAAAATGACTCATATGCACTTGCGCACCAGTAAATGAACTTTCGCATAGCTTCGTTTTCGACTGAAATACATCGGATGGGTCGAGGCAGGCGGATTTAAATCCGCATGCGGATTCACTAATATGTAATATGTCGTAATATGTAGCAATTTTTTTCTCTATTTCGAAATCCGTGTATTAATCCATAGATAAAAGCTATTCACTTCCCGCAGTCAAAAAGTATCTCATTCATACTCTATAAAAAATTTCAAATTTTATTCAAAAAAACTTTCTTCCCGGGTGGAATAGTTGATCCAGAACAAACTTTTATTGATTTATGATTAACTACCCTTTTAATTCTTCACATTTTCGGCGCTGTACATAGGATTTTCTTGGGTTCCTAAAAGTAGAAAAAGCGAGAACGAGGTAGATATTAAAATAATCCCAATCTAGTTACTTCACCCTTTATGGGATCTAAATTCATGAACCAATATGCTAATATCATTGTATATTTATACAATGTTAATATGTACCCTAATTTGATGGTGAAAAATTTGAACACTATTTTGGAGAAATTTGAGTTTGTATATGGAAAATTAATTTTCAATCATTAGTTTTCAGTTTAATCCACCAAAGTTTTCAGTTCAATCCACAAAAAATCAATCATTTATATAGAATACGTTCAACAATATTATTTTGTTGCAGTGCTCTTATGAATTTTCTCCAACAATTATTCCCTGTATAATATTAATCAACTATATTTTAACCGGAAAAAATTTATTCATTTTTAAGAAAACCCCAATTTGAACAAAATAAAAATTCTCCTGCAAATGAGCACAAACTGAGACTAATTAATCTAGTTGAAGTGGATTTCTGATGAACTGAGTTCCTACAAATTTCCATTTGAGTTCAATTTAACTATACATGCAACTTTCGTGACGATCATCAAGAATACAGTTGAAATTAGGTATAATATTTAAATTGCTTTGTTCAGTATTCAGAAAATACATCATTTCAAACATGAATTTGTAAATAAAACACTCCATATTGTATATGCTTCATGTATTTTGATATTGTAACTTATATTTTGTACATATAAATTTTTAATAGTTTTTGAGCCTTCAAAGTATTCGTACGATTGTAGACATTTAAAAGTCTGCGTTTGCACCTTGTGCAGAAACTACTATTCGACACCTCTTATATGTAGTATATTCACAGCATAATTCAATTCCTCTGAAGCTCTGAGTAATTGATTTCAGACATTCAAGTGACCATATATCCATTTGATACCTAAAACAGAACTAATAATAAATATTTCAAATAGAATTTGGGTAAAATACAATATATATCCTACCTTCAATCATTGTTTAATAAGGCTTCAGTCCACATCGTCTTTCGTACATCAACTTTCAGATATTCACTCCACCACTAATATTAGTTCGCGAGAGGACAGAAATAATTATTAAATCAAAAGAAGTGCCCATAAAAACAACTTCAAACTGTAAAATCCATCAAAAACATTAATAAGTATCCACTGTGTTTTCGTTTGTATGTCATTTCACCCTGGGGCTTGTAATGAGGATTGCCTACAAATACAAATTCTGAGGAAAAACAACACGTTACCAAACTGTCGCATTTGGCCAAATCTAGACCTCACTTTCGCATGCGAAAGTGATTCGGATGACTCGAAAATAGCGCCCCTGGCTCTCACAACACATAGTAAGATAATTGACAGTTTTGAGAGCAGTACCTCAAATTTTTACAGGGTAACTTTGTGAGGCCAGAGTTCGTTTTTTTTAATTTCTGGGTGCAAGTGGTTGAAAAAAATAGTACGGATGAGCAATGTTGTCAATTTTTATATTAAAGAATTTTTGGGAAAATAAAAACCGATATGGAGTGAGAAATGGAACAATAAATAATATTAAGTGTTTTCACAAAAGAACTGGTTGAAAAATAAATCACTGAAGCCTGCAGAACGACACCGCTTTTAATATTTGTCGCAGCTATTGGCAACGTTGAAGTATGCAGACCGTGGGCATGTGCCTGACCTTGAGATATTGACGAGGTGGACGATGTGGCGACGAATCGATATTCTGTCTAGGTATTAACGTTGGTCAAAGAAGGTTAAGAAGCCACCGTGGAGAGCGAAGTGTAATTCCATTTGCTGCTTAGAGCCATGAACATGTGAGTGTGGTAGTTTGGTTTGGGGAGTTATTGCACAGAATAGAGAGAAGTATTGCAGAAGCGACACTCCCTGACATTTTCATTGTTTTCGATGTGCCCGAATTTCGTGACCTTGAAAAATCATAAAAAGAGTGGTATTAGAGCCTGGTCACAGATGTCATGTCATTATCACAAGAATAGTAATTATTATTTATATATTAAACAGTGCGCGTCAAAACTATGGAACAAATTCATTTTCTCAGAAGAAAAATATTTGGCAACAAAATCCTGAAACAGGTCAATCTTGTTCCACTTTCACCAAATTTATATTGATTTTTGAAGGATTTTGTTGCACCCTGTGCCATCTCCATCAACCCTTTTTTTTTGGGATAGGGAAAGTGGGTAATGTGAGAGTTTTTTGGCAAGTTCTTCGTATCTTCTTCAAAGGCGTGTAGAAATTTTCAGAAAAAAAATTTTTTTTTTGAAAAATTGGTTAGTTCAAAGGGGTTATCAGTATGTGAACTTCGTCATGGCTCATTTACTTTGAGACGGTGGTTCCTGATGAAGTTTGTCACCGAATGGAAGTCGACCATTACAGTTTTGTTCATGCACAACTTTCAACCCCTTTCAACCCCCTCACGTGAAAAATTAGATTGTGTGAAACACTGCGCTTCAGTTGTGATCTCAAGTAGGTATGTTATTAGTACGTTTCTTCTGAAGTTGAAACTTTTCGATAAAATGTTTCAAAGAAAGATTTCTGACAACGCAATGTCATCAATGTTATGAATGTGTACACTGAAAGAAAAACGTACGTGAATATAATCATATTCAACCTTAGGATAATGTATTTGGACATTAATTTTCAGCCGATGCTCGAGTTCATTGATATAAGGTCCTGTTGGTGATTAGTTGATGTTCGAGTGATTGTATCAATCCCCCAAGAGCATTAAATTCATCGCCAGAATTCAAGGACCGTTCACATGGTATCAATGACCAACGACATTAATACCAGGTCACGGATACATCGATCCATCAACAGCAGTCCTTATATCGATAATTTCAGGGCATTGTATCAATGACCAACGACATTAATACCAGGTCACGGATACATCGATCCATCAACAGCAGTCCTTATATCGATGATTTCAGGGCATTGTATCAATGACCAATGACATTAATACCAGGTCACAAGTACATCGATCCATCAACAGCAGTCCTTATATCGATTATTTCAGAGCATTGAATATATGAATATCGGTCCTTGTATCAATGCATTTCGGACATCAACTAATCAATTTTAGCCATTTATGTATTGAATCTGATATTTTCGAGGGATATATTTTGCTATTTTTATTCCACTGATATCGGACTGTTGCTCTATCTGCTTTTTTTTTCATTCATATTTATGAGTTCATAGGTTCATACTTGAATTCTTTTTGTATCTAATAATAACGGTGAAGTTGCATATTTGCATCAAAATAATTGAAGAAAATATAGATCAGATTATAGAAAAATACTTTTCTTTGAACAATCTTTATGGGGAACTCCAGTAGTGTTCAGAGTAAGGAAAATAATAATAAAACGATTGATATGATCTGGAAAATTTATTAAGCATTGGGGAGGAATTCACTTAAAACATGGGTTTTCGGATTTGAGCGCAAAAAAATGATTTTCAATAAACGACCATACCATCATACATTCTGAAGGATAGCTGAAGAGATAAAAAATTTTTAAACGCACTTCCACTGCTCTTACAATATTAAAAAACTCGTATCGTATACCGTCGAAATATGTGTACACTTATTGAATTTGGGTGATATCGTCACCAATGGTCTACACGAAGGGTTGGATCGATTGTTTTTTCGAATTTAAGAAGTGCATCCATTCTTCGACTATTTGTATCGATCTTCCGAAATACAGGAAGGCACTTTGGGAGTCACGAATTGTAAATTTCGTTGTTAAGCTCCTTCCTGTGTTGTCCTTTTCTACAGTCTTGGATGTTGATACATACCAACATACCCATGCAGTGCCCACAAGATTGCTGCATCTCGTCCATCTAGAAATAAACATAAATTACCATCTTGTATAAAAACGAAGCCCTTTCAAGATGATCAAATGTGTATGAAATTCGCCGCTTTGAATTAAATGAAAAAAACACGCATTGACACCAATCAACTCCGCTTTACTTCCTGTTCACAATATTTGGCGATCTTCTATTCATAGGTACTTGAAGGTTTCCAGTTTGATTAGTAGAACCTGCAATGAAGGAAATAATATATGTTTTTAATTCTCATGTCATGTCAGTGAATGCAGATGATATTAAACCAACAAATGCATGAATAAGTTCTTCAAATTTCAAGAGTCCATAGCAGCAAGGACTACCATATTTCGATAAATAACTTTGACCTATATGTAAAACGAAACCGTATGATGTATCTTAGGTTTGGTATAATGTAGAACTAATTTTTTCCGCAAATAAATTCGTTAGAAATTAATCTACAAAGCTGGCGAAAGTTTCTATCTAAAATCAATTGAATGAAACATCGGTATGAAAACTAGAATACAGAAAAGATTCTATTCATAAATCATTTTCATGTATAATTTGTACTCACCTTTTAAAATTCTCCGTTCCCAAAACACAAGATGTCGTCAACTTGAAGCACGAACGAAAAACTATCGTGAAATGCATTCACTTGCTGCACTTTTCGACTAGACAAATGAAACTAGACAAAGCTCGCGAAATAACCCTTCGGTGGCTATCGCTTCTAGTCGCGTCCATCAATTGATGAACTCGGTGATTGTTATAAGGTTCGCATACATCAACTGATGCACACGGTGATTGTTATAAGGTTCGTGTACATCAACTGATGGACTCGGTGATTGTATTAAGGTTCGCGTACATCAATTGATGACCACGATGATTGTAATAAGGAATCAGGACATCGGGTGATGACCTAAAGCATTGATAATATAACTCCAGGGCATGAATCAATTACGCTGATACATTGATGTGATGTATACATATCATGGATCCATTACAATAGGCATTGACACAAGGTTTCGTGATGATCAGCCGTGCCTAGTATTGATCACTTCCTGGACGTTAATTCAATGTAATTTTTACATTGTCCTGAGGCGAATAACATCAAATGGATGTACTTTATCATCAGTACAATGTACTGAATACATTATAATAATGTCCTAGCGTTCATTATATCGATCACAATATTGATTAATCAATCACTGAAGTACATTATATTGATCAACTTCTGACATTGTCGCAATGAAAAATACATCATAGTAATGTCCAAACGGTCAATCACTTGGGGTGATTGATATCAGGCTCAGTATTTTTCTCTGTGTAACCAGGTACAATCATGTAGAGATTTTAAATTCGAAGTAATAGAATTGTTTCTCATGCTCATAGCTGAAAAAAAACGTACATAACATTGATAAAATCGAGTTGTCAGAAATCTTTCTTTGAATGGAGGTTTTTCCTGAATTGGGGTTATGCAAATTTGAACATAATTTTTATGGGTTTGATTCATCATTTTCCCAAATTACCTTCAGAAAGTATTAAAAATCAGATTTCAAAATTGGGGTTTGGGATTTGTCATGCATGCACGAAGTGACAACGTTGTTTAGTAGAATTGCTTTTTCTGTTATAGAATAACAAAATATTCATTCCTATTCTGTGGTACACACGTGTTCTTTGTCAATATAACCAAACAGTTTCCGTTTGCGATTTGTCAGTAATATGACAGTATGACAGTCTGTGCTCTTCTTTTTCTATTCATTGGTCGTTGTCTTCTACTCTAACCAGATCGAAGTATATCCTTTTCTTTCCGAGAAAGCTGAATTCGGCGTTGCCATATCGTGCACTCATGACAAATCCCTTTAAATGCAAATCCCCATTTTTATTTTTCAGTTTTAGGTGATCAAACATTTTTTTAAAAATATAATATTGAAATTGTATGTTTGAAATGTGATGTTCCGAAGGTTTTTCATGAAAATAACTGCATTTTTTAAAGGAAAAACCCCCATTGTGATGTAAGTAAAACATGTTGTGCTCATCTTCTCATCTGTGATCGTATTTACCAATGATAACGTCACTTTTTCATTCAAATTCAGACAGAATAATAATAAGTTTTCCTTGTTTTTTGATCTTGACGTCACTTTTTTTTCAGATGAGCACACCATGTTTTTTACATCATGGATACAGGGTAGTTTAAAACATTATAATTTTTGTTCTTAAAAGTAAATGCTATTGTTTAAAAATATAATTGTTTTATTCTTGACTACAACATTGCCAAGAGAATGAGTTCGAGAAGTGATTCCTTCTGAGTGTGACCATGATGTGAAAACCATCTGTAAAATGAGTGACGTCAGCTAGTTGACATTACAAGTAGTCATATATTCTGTGCCTTGAATTAACAAGCAAATCATAGACATATTAAACTCTCTGGACACGGCGTACGAATCCATTTCTGAAGAGTCGAATGGGGATAATGAACCAAGTGAGAGGTCCGAGAGAGAGATGGAACTGGATCGGGCAGACCATAGACAAGATACACGATTAAAATAACATGCGACTAGTGACAGTGACATGAAGGAAATCGGCCAATCAGAGAAAACACGGAATGGCGGTAATTTTGAACTTCACAACGTGAATGATGTTTGTTCTACATAGTGTGTCTTTGGTTCCGTGCAGTATTTTATCTCGAACTGATATTCCTCATTGATTTTGATCATCAGAGTGTAGCTTTCGAGTAATTATGGAAAAACAGATGATCAGCCGGCCATAACTCCGAAATCTTAAGGGAGCATGATATATGTATAATGATTAACGAAACTTCGGACCAGTATTATAAAAATTATTTTGACCCCTAGAAGCAGTTGAGTCCCATTTTTCAACCACAATCAAAATAGTTCTTCGGGGATTTAGTTCGTTAACGAACATAAAACCAAGACTGCAGACCTGCCAGGCGGACGGACAGAATCCAGTTTGATCACAAATTTTTCATCAGTAAGAAAATTTTTTGCTCAAAAAATACTGACATTGTAACGGAAGGGTATCGCGCTCTTCTTTCCAACAAAAAGCGAGCAAAAAATGAACAAATTCACAGTTATTCATGGAAGGTAAACTCACCTATGGAATTTCACGTTTTCCCCTTTTTTATATCTCCTCGTACAATTAATGGCACGACAAGAATTCACCATTATTCGTTTGCCAGTGAATCCGGTTTGAAGTGAAAAGTCTCAAACTCTATTCAAAAACTTACGAAAACACAAAAAACGAAAACAACACGAAAATTATATCTTACATACAGTCTTTATAATATAATTCAAAATGAAATAATACAAAATCTGCTTTGAAATACTTTGGAAAAAACAAATGTGACTTTCAAAACTTTCGAAAAAAATTTATTTCAAACATAGATTCATAATTATAGTCTATGGCTTCAAACTGATCTGTCTTATTTTTGCCGTATTCTACGATGGTTTGGCCCGCCCTAGTTCCCTCTTTGTCGGCCCGCTTCCTCTCTCTTTAAGCCATGTCCATATAGTTTTATAGGTCTATGATGCAAATTCAAAGCACAGAATATATAACTCCTTGTATTGTCAACTAGCTGACGTCACTCATTTCACAGATGAATCAATTTCAAGCGATGAACCAAAATCTCAGGTTATAGTTACGGTTATCCATATTGACAGATGATCCTTTGCCTATATGTCAGTTTGGATAACCGCAACTATAACCGGAGCTTTTGGTCCATCGCTTGAAATCGATTAATCACACCATGTTTTTTACATCATGAGTGTGACACTTCTAATGTCACTGATCATTTTTATTAGGAAATGGTCTATGCTTGATGCTGCTCTGTGGCCTAACTCTTAGAAATAATTTCAAATAGACGACTGTAGTCATTTTCATCGGCATACTTCCAGTTCATCCGTGAACAAAACAAAACAGATAAGGGTTATCGTCCATCACACTTGTGCATTGAAATTGAAATGAATTATTTCAATCGACATCCACAGTAACGATTCTCTTCCATCCATATAAGTATCAAGTGATATATTTAGTTGCGCTTGTAATGCACCGTGTGTGATACAGAAATTACGATGTATTCAACTATTAAACAATTAGAAAGACATAAATGTCAGCGTTTATGAATTTCTGCAAGTTTTAAGAGCCACATTGATAGTAATGGCGTAGATAAAAGGTGTTTTCATTGTTATTGCTTGGTTGTATCAGGGGAATTCCTACTGTAGAATCCCCAGTTTTTATCAGGTGTGTTTTGTTATTAGAAATCAAGGACGCTTAGTAGGAAGTGTCTTCGTGCTTTCTGTCAATAGACGACTTAGGTCTAAGTTGCCAACCCACAATTTTCTTCACAAATTAACTATCACTAGGGAACGGGAATTTCAGGACAAATTCGAGATGATAAGGTTCGAGTTATTTATAAATATCCGTAAACGATGCCTCGGCTCCTCAAACAAGATAATTCCTTCCAAATATAGGTTTTTGTTAGGCTGAAATTCAAGTTGGGATTCCTGATTTCATGTTAATAGTGTCAAGTTCATAAAGGATATGTTCCGCGAATCAACTTGGTTATTTCGGTTGCTGGTTTCCTGTTCTGTAAATATGAAATATTCGGTTGGTTCCTGAAAAAAATGTAAATTACGGAGGGCCATATTTATAGTTGTTCCTTGAGGCTTCCTTACTGAAAGCCGTCTTGAAATTGCTTTTCTATGCAAACAAATACAAGTTTGTTTGCATAGAAACATAGAAAAACAAATTCAAGGCGGCCTTCAGTAAGGAAGCCTCAAGGAACAAATATAAATCCAGCCCGGAATTTGATTGATGAAAAAGCAATCTTTCTGTCACCAGAACATAGACATATTGAGTCTATGCACCAGAACGACAATCAATGTTTTATGGTAACATATCCATAGCATAGAATAATCTTTATTTACCTTATAATCCATAGACCATACCTAGTAATTTTTCCATTGTTGATTGTTGTCTCTTCGATGTTCTATGGATCATAAAGTGAATAAAGATTGCTCTTTGCTATGGATATGTCACCATAGAACATTGACTTTCGTTCTGGTGACAGAAAGAACGTTTTTTCATCAATCAAATTCGGTAATTAACCTCCTTTCCAGGAACCAACCGAATATTTCATATTGACGGAATGGAAAACCGGCAACCGAAATAACCAAGTTGATTTGCGGATCATATCCTATATAAATTTGACACCATTAACAGGAAATCAGGAATCCCAACTTGAATTTCAGCCAATCAGAGATGATCTTAAAAAAACCTTATATTTGAAAGGAATTTTCTTGTTTGAGGAGCCGAGGCATCTTTTACGGGTATTGATAACGCGAACCTTATCATGTCGAAGTTGTCCTAGAATTTCAGTTCCCTAGTGATAGTAAAACTTCAAAGAAAATTGTGGGTTAGCAACTTGGGCCGAAGTCCTCCATTGGTTTCTCATATTCACTGACATACTAAAGTATTTATCATTAAAAAAAAACTAGAAAAGCCCCGCCGTGAAGGCGCGCATGTTTAATGCAGATGACCGCTTTGGCAACGAATTTGAACATGCGCTCAAAAGCTGCTCCCTTCACGGCAGTGCTTTTCTCGTTTTTTTCGATAAAGTACCTACTGGATGTCAATTTGATCTAATCTGTATTTTTGGAAATATTGAGAAAATAAAATTTTGAATGGGTATATCTACGGAATCATTTGGCGGATTTTACCCATTCACGAATTCGACCTTCGTAATTTAGCCTCAAATCTTTTCTATAAATATCGGGTTTCTGAGTCGTTTCTTCTTGAAGTTATTGTGTTTCAAATCGATCTTGAGTCCGTTCAATAAAAAAATAAGTAACAATTTACAGGCGTTTGTATTTTACGTAGCATAGTTTTCACGCGCTTGTTCAAAGGAACAGCGCGTTATCATTTCGTCACGATGTCTGTAATTTTGAATTTTAGAAAATGGTCTTGAACGATTGTTGATTTCCTTGAAGAAAAATCCGTGGTAAAATTCAATTCTGCCCGTACGTCCATCCATCCGTATTTGTTCTAACTTTCGAAGGAAAAGACTTAGTGACTTGAAATTGTCAGATTATGTTCAGAGTCCAAATATCTTGGTTGAGTTCGTTAATGGGCAGAATCGGTTGAATAGTTTCGGAGTTAGGCCCATTTGTAAGTTTGAGGTTAATTCCTCGATATCTCATGAAGAATTGACTCGATGAAATTGAAACTTCGTGGACAGTTTCGGAATACCAAAGCGCAACTTGAAACGAAATTTCGTGTGGATCCAGTTGTTAGAAAATTCAAAAAAAGTTTTAGTCGAAAACTTTTAAAATTTTCGATGAAATTTTTTTTTCTATGGAAATATTAATTAGATTTCAATGAAATTCGGCAAAAACCATAGAGTTAGTATTCAACAACAATGTTCGAAATTTCATTTCGATCCGATGTTTACTTTCGGAGATATGAGGAAAAAAATGTACCAAATTCCATTGTTATTTGAAATTCTAACGTTATTTCCGCAATATCTCAAGAAGTACAAATGCAATCAGATTGAAACTTCGTAATCAGGTGAAATAACCAACACGCAACTTGAGGCAAAATTTCGTGTTGATCTTATGGATAGCGTAAAAGCTCCTGACCTCATGTCAGTGCTTTTCTATAAATTTTAATGCTTACTTTTGGATTACAAATATTCTATTGATTTCATCATTTCAAATTGTTGCCGATTCTCCTAATATCTCCTTATATGCTTGTGCTCGTTATGAGACTTGTAAACTTGTGAATTTTGACTTTTAACTTATTGAAAGTGCCCCTGATCGGTATTTTCGGAAATAGTGAAAACATGAAATTTCGACTGGAATCTCCGGAAATATTGGGGAATTTGATCATTTAACGAATTTTAACTTTGATATTCAGCTTCTAATCTGCCCTAAAAATATCGAGTACATCTGCGAATTGTCAACTGTCAAATTGTTCTCATTTGAGGGTTGCCAACACTTTCCTGAATAGTTGGCGCCAAATTCAAATCTTGCATTAATTTTAGTACACCTTTATATCCGGATTAAGTTGTCTCGTCATTCAAGGAACACCAATGTGGTTGGGAAACACCAGAGATGTTCCACCTCATTAGTTCTAACGTTGTTTGTTATTCTCTACAACATCCTCAAAGATTTGGCGTGTACAGAATGTAACGGTTAGCTTCCAACCAGGGGGGGTATTGACCAAAAAATTTTGGTAGCGGATATGGATTTCTGTCAAGGTCGATGCTACGTCTACACAACTCGTTGTAATGTTGTGTCATACCTTGAACGAAAGGTGTTGGAATTTCACTGTAACCCAGGGTCCAAAGATCAAACTCAGGTATGGAAAGGTGATCTGATGTAACCATTCATAGGATTGGAAGAAATGCGGAGAGTTTCCAATTATATTACGAAATTTGTTTTGACGAAGAGATAATTGGGACAGAAGTCAGACGGATTCTTGAGTTAACGGTCATTTTGATTACATCTAGAAATTGAAACTCATTATGAATTGAAATAAGTGATTCACAGGAAAAACCAGGATCGAATTTGGTGCATTTTGTGCGGGCAATTTTTTTTTGTGTTTTATGCCCAGAAGTGTTAAAGAACACGATAATGAAGTTTGTACCTTGGTGATGAGAGCCAGTTTGAGCTCAAACAGATATTTTATTAACTAGGTCATAGAGTAAGCGCGGTGTTGAATGAGAGGAGCAAGCCGTTAGGTTAGGTTAGGTTAGGTGCGAGAGGGATGCATAGAATACATGGTGCGGACATTCTCTGACATATTTTGGGTCCCAAATGACGTCCAAATGTTGTCAAAATACAGCTTTGTTGTCCTACTTCAGTTTTCGCCGATAGATGCCAGCGTAGGAAAATCTGCAATATAAAATCTGAAATATTTACGGATGTTACCGACCTGTCCTATCAAAACTAATCAAATCAGAACTTCTTTCTGATTTTTCGAGTTGGACCATACATTGTTTTCAAGAATTTCCGAAAATAAATTTATTTTGACAAATTTGAGTTATGACTATTCATTTCATTCAGTCAGAATGGCGGAAATATATATAAAGGTCTCTTTCGTCTCTGAATACACAAGTCTGAAAGTTAATATTTTTGAATACCTGTTTATTACAAGAGGTATCTATTATCTCAATATTTAGTTCATGAAAAGGAAGTTACGCTTTCAAAAATACCTCAAGAAAATATTCGGAACGATAGATACTACGATTAATTTGTCTAGTTTGAAATTCGTCTGATAAATTCGTATGAACCTGAACAGCAAAGTGATAATTCATATTTCAATCATAATGAACATGAACATTTCCTCGAAATATTTTCATCAGTATGTAATGAAATTCATAACTTTTGAATTGACTATTCATTAATAGGTACAGATAAAATTTATAAGCCATATTTTCATGAAAGAAGATCCAAACTATCCAATGAAATCCATGAGTAATATCAATCTCCCGTAGCGCTTTCACCTTTGTTTTGGCTCCGAAATGACTTAATCTATCCATCCATATAAGTATTCTTACAAAACACCTCATATTCCTCCCTGTTCCCTTATACATATTTCATATTATAAATGAGTAGATGTTCCATTTGTTGAACTCCTCTTATAAATTAGTAAAAACCCATAACTTCAAATATCTGATTCATTTTTTGGGAAATAGTTTCATCAGATTATAGCTCATTTAATTTTTATTCAGCGGAATTAATTGAATACACTTGACCAAGCGACCTTAGCGCCATCATCGTTTACAGAGCCAAGTAGGACAATATTTGACAATTCAAGGACTGCGTTTTGGACCCAAATTTTAGTGGGTAATAGTAGGAAAGTGTCGACACCTGATAATATATTCTATGCATCTTGGGTGAGAGTTTCTACTCGCTTGGGGTACTAAACTCAGGTTCTCGGCAAAGTAAATAAAATTTTTCATGGATGAATCCGCCTTCCGGTAACCAAAATGTTCAATTTCTGAACGATTTTTCTGTACAATGTTCTTGGTTGAAATATACTCAGTGGCATCAAAACTGTACATCTAGGAAGAACAACTTTATCGGCTTGTGACAACTTGTTCCAATTGACTTGGACCTCCTGAATTAATTGTGCCAAAATCTATGGAGGTGCTGCGAATTGAACAGTCTCCTCCCCATAATCTCTCGAACACGTTCAATGGGATTTCAAGTTCCTTAAAACCTTACCAGCTGGATCTATAAATCCATTGTGCGACCAATCGTCAGCTACGGAGCCTTCATTTGGCTGCCGAAGGCGAAATCAGAAACGGGACAAAAGACCCTGGACAAATTGCAAAGAACTGCATGTTTGTCTATAACAGGAGCATCTCGCTCCTGTCCGACTGCTGCCATGCAAGTTATCCTGGACCTGCCTCCTCTAGGATTATTGTTAGAAAGTGAGGCGGCTAGGTCGGCTCTGCGGGTGGCGAGAGAGCGAAAGCTTAAAACTGGAGACTACAAAGGTCATCTTCGCGTTCTGAATGAATGTAAGGAGCTTTTAAATGTGGTCACAGATAATCTTACCCTGAAACACGAGTTTCAGAAAAACTACAGCGTGACAATACCAAGTCGCGACCAATGGAGTAACGGCGAAGTGGTTTTCCTTTCAGGGCCTCTGCTGTTTTACACGGATGGCTCAAAGACCGAGGATGGACGAGTCGGAGCTGGTGTATACGGCCCCTCGTTACAACTAGCCCTGCCAATGGGCTTCTGTCCATCGATATTTCAAGCCGAAACCCTTGCCATAAGGGAGTGCATCGCATATTGTGCGGGATGTAACTACCGGAAAAAAAGGATATACATACTATCTGACAGCAGAGCAGCTCTACTGGCCCTTGATTCACCGTCAATCCGGTCAAAGCTAGTCTGGAAATGCAAAATGTCACTCAACGCACTCGGATCAAATAATCAGGTCAACCTTATTTGGGTGCCTGGTCATTCTGGAGTGCATGGTAACAAAATGGCTGATCAGCTAGCAAGGAAGGGGGCATCAACCCCCTTCATTGGACCAGCGCCATTTTGCGGCTTCCCATCAAGCCACCAAGCAAGGGCGGTTGAAAAATGGGAACAAAAGAGGAAGCCAGATCCTGGCGAAGGATTGAAGGACAGAGACAGGCTAAGTCATTCCTCTTGTACTCAACGAGCTGGACTAAGAAAGCCCTCTCACTTAGCAAATTGTAACTGAGAAAACTGATAGGCATACTCACGGGACACTGTCCTGGGAACTATCATCTTTGGAGCATGGCCAAGGTTCCGGATGATACCTGTCGCTTCTGCCAAGAAGCCACTGAGACAGCGGAACACCTGCTATGCAAATGTGAAGCTGTCCTCTGGAGAAGGCTGCGGTATCTTGGCTACTGTTTCTTGAAAACGGAACAAATAATGGGTGTAGCACCCAGTAAGGTAGTAAAGTTTATCGTGGCCTTGCTACCTGACTGGAAAACAGCGCGGGGTTGCACAATAGATCTTCAGGTCAAGGTGTCAGCGAGGTTAAGCATAGCCTCATCGCCCCTCCTCTAATCTAATCTAATCTAATCTAATTTTCTCAAAACCTCGTAAACATCTCAAGGTCAGGCACCCTTCCTCGGTCTGCATGTTGCAACAATGCCAATAGCAGCGAGAAATATTGCAATGCGTGAAATCTCCAAGTTGATGCGAGAAGCGAGATGTCGTTGTGCAGGCTTCAATGATTATCTTTCGAAATTTTTCATTGAAAGCACTTAATACTTTTGTGAGAATGCACAATGTTATTTATTTTCTCATTTTTCACTATATTTCAGTTTTATTTTACCAAGAATTCTCAAAAAGTGGAAACATTGCGCATCTATTTTTTCTATCCATTTGCATTTTCATTTCTTGAAGAAAAGAGCTCTGGCCTCTAAAATTCATCCCGTAATATTGAAGGTACTGTTTGCTCTAAACGTCAGCTTCTTGAAATAAGTCCATAATTCAATGAGCAAGAAGACATGCGTTGTTTTGCTGCGAAAGAGCGTCTGGTCGGCGAGTTATATAAGGCAGTAGAGTGGATTGTAGGACATCGTCATTAAAATGCACAGTTGTCATACTGCATAAAAGTGGTGATCGGCTACCATAAGCAGTATCTCCCCAAACAATGACTCCACAGCCCAGTGTTAATCCCTCTCAGCAGCAAACAGAATATCACGTCTTTCTCCACGTTCGCGTCTTATTCTTTTACTGTCATCGTGCTACCTAGTCACAAATGCTGCCGTTTCTGCAGCAGTTCGAACGTTGACGACAGTGGTCAGCAGTTAAAGGCAGCACTAATTGTGGATTGTATGAAGAGTAGCCACAGGCTTGAATGCGGCGATATGACATTCTACCTTCTTCCCCCAACCATTAATCAGCGATTTGACGCGTAGTAGTTAAACGGTCTCGGCCAGTTGCCTGGAGCGCTTTCATTTCGTCCTGTGCTAGGCCTCGGTTGAACAGTTGGCCTTTGCTGCCACGGTGGTGCAGTGGGTTAATAGCCTGCTTGTAAAACCGGAGGTACTGGATTCGAATCCCGGCGAGGTCATGGATGTTGTGTAAGTTTAGGGTGTAGGTATATGTTTATGTATCTTGATAATGAAAAATGTCTTTAGTAAGGTATGAATATGAACGATTGTAAGTGTAAAATATATAGAGATTTCGTGACTGGGCAAATAATCACAGGTTGAACCCAATAAGTGTGAATGATGATGAACAGTTGGCCTTCTTCGTGTTGTTCTGCCTTTATTTGTTCATATTTGACAAATACGCATTTGAGTCATCGCAGTACAACCAACATGACGGCTGATTTCGCACAAAACAATATCTCGATGGGTCGCACATAATTTCACCTGTCGACATCGCTACGTGGTGTTAATTTCGACGTTTTCGAACTCGAGGCGTTTTGTGACGCTCAACTATGGCTTAACACAAGTCCACTGCCGGGAAATAACTTATTCGGGTTTCAAGAACCGCTTTCTTCATGGATAAAATGGCCTATTTTACCCCTATAAATTCACCCTCACTACTTTTAGTCCTCTAATAGGAACGTTGAAATGCCCTTCAATTAATTGTACATAGTCTTCAACAATTACTCACAAATTGTGTCAGAGTGTTATTCTTCCCACATTATTCATCTTACGCTCAAATACAAGGTGTTACAACTAAAATACCGTGATAATAAACGATTGTCGTGAAACATCCGCATATCACAATGATTAACACATCTGAATCACCTTCCTCAGAGAACCTTAGCGTACTCTGTTTCAATTCATAATTATTGACAGGCATTATTAGGCAATTTTTACCGACTGGATCCTAGATGATTGGAATGATTCATTTTCTATGACCATCTTAAGCCGCGTATTCACTTTGACCGTCTGCCTGATGGAGCTTTCGTCAAATGCTTTTGATGTTCAACATATTCACATGGAATAAGATAAATATGTATGTATACTACGTTCACTTTTATAAACTATCCCGGTTGGTCATAACAATCTGACACATTTCTCCGTGTATATTTTGAAAATGTTAGGTTAAAGTCATTTTCCTGTCAGATAACTACACAACGTTGTCCTCTCTACATAGAGGTCGTAATTATTACGTATTTTTCAAAATGTGAATCAACTTTGGGAAAATAATTAATTTGAGAAAATATTATGTGAATTCAATAATTCCAAAGACCTGGCGAATGTTGAAGAAATTTTTTTCTCTGTTAATATCGGAAATATTTCACGTATATAAACATGGTGGGAAGATTCAGTTATGATATTTTCTTGTACGGAAATCAAGAATCGAGTGTTGAAATTTTACTGAAGAATAATGGATAGAGTAGTCCGTTACTTTGTAATAGTTCATTCGAAAAAAAAATTAAAGTACTCGAATAACCCTGCAGTGCAACGAACAGACAAACCTATGGAATTTCCTACTTTTCGAAATTCTCATGAAATAAGTCTACAGAAGACATTTAAATACCTTGTTGCACAACTTGAAATACTCCAGTATGAAAATGTAGTAGTATCGCAAAACCTGTGTCACCTTAAAAGAACTAACTCAATTCACAAAATTCTTGCGAATCTATGTGAACGATACACTGGGATTTCACTAACATACGTCGAAAATGTTGGATAGCTTGTGATAAATTATTGATTCCAAAATATCAGGGTTACTACAGAAAAAGCAGATTTCAATTCTCATGGCACTTCCTGATACATTGTCTCTGCTTCTCCAAAACTACTTCGGCATTTTTAGTTTCCAAGATGATTATGTTGAGATTGAGAGTTGAAATTGGCGTTTGGCAACGTCGCTAAGAATTATTCTGACATTCCGATATTTCACGAGTGCCAATCTGCGTCAGTTTTAAGTAAAAAAACTTGATAGACCTAAATCATGACCATCTGGGATAGTTCCGATCTATCCGATTTAAACATAACACCAATTACGCAAATCCTAGCAAAAGGAATGTCTAAAACATACGCGATGTGCATTATTGCCATCTTCTGAACAAACAATCAGGAAAGACGTTTATTTGCCATTCGTCATCGGAAAACACGATCCAAGTTATCATCAAGATCTGTGCATTGGGTTCTTTGTATCTCCATCATCTCACTTTGTCCAACAGGATAAACCGAATCTTGACACCGCAAGCCTTTGTCGGCTTCTTCGGCGAGCACAAAGTCTGCATACTAAATGTGGCGTTTAAATCTACATACCCTGGTCCTTCCGAATATTTGTTGGTGAATAATGATTTGGTAAACAGCGCCGACTTTAGGCGGTTCCTGCTTGTGATCACATACGACTCATTGAGTTGATTGATGGGTCACTCAAGGTCAGTCCTCCGACAGTGGTTGTTTCATATCCTAAAGCTGGAGGTCTTTCCAAACCAAAAGTCATTTCCAAGACAGAAGAGTGAGGTTGACCAGCAAATTTTCATGATTTGAGTAGTTTCTATCGTATCTTTACTTTTCCATAGGTTCCTTGTCCTTGGTCCTTCGTTATTCTATTGGAATCTGAATTTAAGATTGCAGCGCCACGGTGGCCAGTTTTAGAACTCTAGATACAGGCATGGATTTTGTTTTGATGGTCGATTTTGTACTGTTTGTTAGTGGTTGTTTTGATAATTTTTGCTTTCAAGATTTATTCAAAGACTTTTAAGACTTTCATAGTTGACGAGAGTATTACTGGGAGTACATATTCCATTCTTATAAAGTAGGTATGTATCATTCTTCAATCTTATTGACTGTAGGAACTCTAAAATTACGGGGATATCTCCAAGGTTAGACAGTATTTTAATATTATTTATTTTCAGATCCAAATGGCAAGATTGATTTCTTAGGCTGTCTTGAAAGTTGAAAAACAGATAGTATTGTAAAACATACTTTTTGGAATAATATACAAATACTCATGACTTGACTATTCTCATAGCGAAGGACTAAATACTCTATATATTGTGAATAGAATGAATACTTCACATAAAACTAAGGCTTCTTGTATCGTAAGTCTAATTATTATGGATTGACAAATGAATTTCCCAACACTCATTTGATTGGTCTTGAAAAAGCTGTAATAAATAAGCCTTGTACAACTTTGCTTTCATCGGCAGCAGCACTTTGAGCGAACAGTATTCATCACCAGATTTCCTTGTTGAGACTCTTTTTTTTTCAATAGTCAGTTCTATCACTGAAACATTTACGTTGATCCTTAATTTAACAGGCAGATTTCTGGAAGGCGGGCATTCCTCTTAAGTAAATTTCTCTGCTTGGATTAGGGACCTGGAGAACAATGCTCCTCATGAATGTGATCTAATATTTCATGAACAATTTGTGCTTACCTCTATAAAAATGATCATCATCGGTAAAATGCAGGTAACAGACGCTCATAAATCTTGTTTGTTGGTTTTTATCGATTCTTCAACACTTTCAGGCCCGACTTGTTAAAGGAAGTTTCTTTCGCCCTAACTCGAAATATTTCACCGGACTGTGGAAATCTATGGGAGGGGATATTTGAGTTTGCTTCTCCTCAGTAGAAGCACTAGTAAAATCACACAAACGCCAAGAAAAATGAATAAACTTTCTCATTTTCTTAACATTTCTTTTAACTTGTCAATGATAATGTCTGTATCTCGGGTTACTCGGGTAGCCACCAGAGGGAGTAGCGCTTATTTTTATTCGCCAATTACATTACATTATATACATTTACATTGGGAGCTTCTGCGAAGATGCCAGCGCTCTAAGGTTAAATTTGGAACCTGTACAAGCTAGTAGATTTACGTAAACAAACCGTAGTAATGTGGCGAAGAACGAATATTTGTTGAGCAGAGCTAGAATATTTGAAGGAATTATTATAATTTTGTGTAAGATTTCTTGAGAAGGAACTTTTTGTTTGGATCACGATATGAAATCTTGCTTTAAATCCTTCCTGGAGGATAATTTGGATGTAATTTTAGTGCCTGTTCCTAGGTGGATTGAAATGAACCAATATCTAAGTTCACTTGAATTTCTGGAAAAATAGGCACCCCAATAAGTAATTCAAGGACTCTTAATAATGTGATGAAGTTCTGAATGCAGGCCATATTATGTGGTAAATCTAGAATCAGTCCAAATGATATATGACTTGTTCTCTTTGTTTACAAACGAGAGAATCAATAAAATGAAAAGTCAGCTCTTCTGCTTGAGTTCTTTCGCATCTTATTTCGAAAGAAAAGGAAACAGATAGACATATAAAGGATTTTACTTTCTATCACAGCAGCTCAAGATACAAATACAAATAGAAAATGTCACAGCTGGTGCAACCTACCTATATAGAAATGAAAAATCGCTGTCTTTAAATATGATTTTGAGTAGGTTGTGGAGTAGGTTGCTGCAGAAGTGCTCGAAGGTTTCTCTGCAGGAACAGCATTTTGCATCAAAATTCTCTTATTTTCATTTACACCTGAAAACAACTGCACATGAAGTTGTTTCAAAATGAATACATTGTAATATTCCTTAATGAAAATAAACATCTTCAGGGAAATGCAGTTAACATACTTTCTTGAATTTCGTGACCTGTTTTCCAATCTTCAATTTCAAAATCCAGGCCTTTCTTTTATCATTGAGTTCCCTGCCAAATGATGTTTCCGAATTAACTTTACTTTCATTTAGCTTTGGAAAAAATGAAAACTGAGGCAGTATGGTGACACTAACTAGTGATTAGCGGTTTCAAAACTAGAATAGAATCAACGCAAGATTGGTCATACTATTGTGTTCACTCTGGTTAGTTTTTCAATTGATCATTCTTCTAGGAAAACGAGAAGATCTACCGGTCCAGAAATATTTTCATGTGGTTCATTTTATGACCAATGTTTTATGCGGATGTTCTTCTGGCCATGCTATTCAGAAATCGATAAGGTGGGTGAGGATTCCTTAGATTAATCATCCAAACTAAATGCCATATCCGTATAGATCTCCAATGAGTAATGTTGTGGTCAGATGTTTGTATTTCAAATGAAACATAATTTCTAAGATTTTACCTATTGCATCTAATATATGTACTTTCTCAGGATACCTACGTATCTTGAGAAAATTTAATTTGGCAAGATTTTGTTATTTATTACTTATAGAATATATTTCAATTGCGAAAAGAATGAATTTCTTGCACGAAGCATAACGTTTTTGGCTCGAGTGCAATGAAGATATCTTTGGTATGTGTTAACCACAATATTTTTCTGAAATGGCCTACATTTCATTTCATCTCGATACTTTCATCAAATTGACATTTTTGAGAAAACACAGCAACACAGATTCATTTGGTTTGAAACTTTTTCAATTCTACCTCTTTTTTAAAGTAATTTCAGCCAAACAGGGTATATTTCTACAGAACAATGATTCCCAACGGGAATCGCATGATAGATTGGGATAACCAAAAAATACTGATGTTTTAATCAGATAATTCGAAAAGAAGAATTATAGAGTCGTCTTGCATTTTGTTGAATGGGGAGAGTAATTTTGCTCATTGTTTTGTAGAAATATACCCTATTTGGCTGAATTTACTCAAAAAGAGGTAGAATTGAAAAACTTTCAAACCAAATGGATCTGTGGTGCTGTGTTTTCTCAAAAATGTCAATTCGACAAAAGTCTTAACTCAAAAGGAAAAATCGAAAGAAAATAATTCTTAAAATTTTCTCCTGTGTCTGATGAAAGAATCAGATTTGTACTCTGAAACGTCGTTCGCTTTCTTCATCGTTTATATTGTTCCTGTATTGTTCACTCAGCAATCTGTTTAACAAGAAACTACCCTTGACAAATAGTTCAATCCTGCAAACCGCAAGGTCATTTTTCATGAAAAAACAATTTTTATTCAATTTTTAATAGTTCTGTTTCCGATATTGGAAGAGAAAACCCAGAAAAAACGTAAAATAAATTTTTTGCATTCGACAATATTTTTGAATGACTTTTGTTTCTTATGAAACTTATTGCGTAAGACTGAAATAATCTCTCATAATTTCACGATTGGGAAGAGTGACCTTTTTTTTCAATTTGGAAATAGTTTGCTAAAATTTTTCAAATAAAATGTTGTTTACACATAAAAGAGTATATCAATTCATTTTGTATCACAAGGATGAATGAATGATGGCTTTCCTCAAGCTTTAATCAGAGTCTTTTTTGTTACTTAAGAAGATTAAGGATGTTCAAGAAATAGAAAAAATGATTTGATAGTAAACACAAAAATTTCTGAACAAAACAATTTATAAACTCGATATTTCTGGAGTAGGTTTAGACCTTAATTACGAGGGTTGAATTTGTAAATATGGGTAAAATCATGCTTATGATTCTGCAGCTATAACAATTTATCATTTTCCCAATATTTCCAAGAATACCTACAGATCGTATTGAAATCCAGTTGAAAACTTTTAATTCAATGACCATACAATCTCAACAAAATTCCGTAAAAAGCTGCTTGTTGTTTTAGTCTAACTAAATGCCTAATTACATTCAAACTGCTATGGCGGCTCCTGAAATATCAGGGAAATATCTTCAGAATTTTAAATGACTATAACTCCGAAACCGTCCGGCAGATTCGTACTCAGACGTCGGATTTCAAAATGCAACGTACCCTGAAAGTTGCAGGTCGAGAGAGTTTTCCATTCTAACTCAATAGTGCCGACGGTCGGCCGGACAGAATCGATTTTGACACCGGATAGATCATCAACGATTCCAACCTAGTAGTCCATTTTCGGCCCTAAAATAGCATACTGTTTCCCGGTCATTCGCCCAAATAAATTTCTAATTTCGTGTATATTTCCTCATTATCGTTGTAATTTCTTGAATAACTCGAAAAAATTACTCTTTGCGGCATTCTAAGGAGCTAACCTACTTACTTATTTCACATCGGCATGCGGCAAGCTCGTGCCAACTTACATCTGAGCTTGTAAACAACCAACTCATTGGAAAATTGGCGCATTATCACATAATCTTTAGAACGAATCATCCGTTAATCGGCCCATAACCTATCGCATTCTTCACAGCACTAAAAATCTCCCAGTTCCACATTTATAGTTTATGCGACCAATTTGTTATTATTTACTCCGGTCGGAAAAGGAATTTTAATAAAAGAGAGTTAATTGCACGCTGAAAAATGTATGTGTCACGCTTTTCCATATGTTTTTCCTGGAAAATATTGGGATTTGACCTCATAGTGATTTTGGCACGAGATCCGACCTTGAATTATTCAATCGTTAGAGTGAATGACCCGCGGTTTGGACACGTGTTTGGCACCAAGATGAATCGAAGGAATTTCGTATTTTTTAAGGAATTTTGAATGAAAATATTTATTTGCCGGGTTGAAGGTTTTTAATAGAATTTTATGAACTAAGGATAAAATGTTGTTTTTTGAGGAATTTGATGACCTAGAAAATAACTTTTTGATGTTAAAAAAAAATATTTTCAGTTTATAAATATTGAGAAAAATAGTTTCATATCGATTATCAAAAGTATTATTTTCTACTGGATCCTAGTGCCCCTTGCATAACTCGTCAATCGGAAATGTCTTCGTTTTGATCATATTCAAATAGTTATGAATCTGAGTCGATTTTTTTTACTTATATTAATTTCACATATTTGTAAATTCTTGTACCAAGAATGGTTACCAAGTATCGTCAAGCATTCAGCCTGCCTTACTCCTCGTACCAACAAACTCCAGCGAGCACCAGTACATCGGTCATGTGATAGTGTAAATAAACTTTTATAGTTGCGTAAAATTGAGTTACGATCTGTTTTTGGTTTTAAAGAGGAAAGATTTGAAATTATTTTAGGTTATCTGTATTTTTCTTTATTGTTACCCTGTAATTGGGAATGTTCCTGTTGGATATAATAAATCATTATTATTATTATCATCATGATTTTCACGATTATTATTATTATTTATATTTAATTCAATTTTAGAGTTTTATTACAGTATTTTATGTAGAAGTTGAGGAGAAAATTATATGATTGGGATACAAAGAAATTTAAACGTTAAAACAATTTTTCAGATTTTCAAAAGAGTAATTTTCGAATTGTGTATGCCATTTTGAAATCGAGATCTTCTTCCTACAGATTTTGGAGATCATAAATAAAACCATAAGATTTGCTGATATGAGGCTTAATGGAATAATTGAATTTTGCATTTTTCTAACTATTCGGTGGCAAGTAATACGATTCGAATATTTTTTAAGGTTATTTCATTGAAATCTTCAAAAAACGGAGAAAAATTGGTAATCAAGTTTCAGAATAATAGACTGAGTCTCCATGAGCCAAATAATAATTTTAAAAATGTGTCCAATGTTCGGTTTCTCTAGTGCAAACTTCAATAAATATGGGAGATGAGGAAATCTTGAAATGGCATTATGATTGAACTGGAGGAATAGACATTCCATTCTTTTCATAAAGAAACATTAGAATATAAATTTTCAAAATATTTTCCATCGGAGTCATCGCATCTTTGCATTCAAGAAATTCTTCAATACATTTTCATCAATTTTCTCGATGTAGTTTGTTTATTTAATTTAAAAGTTTCAACCTCTTCATCGATCGAATTCTCAAGGATTATTGGAAAAATTTTGAGATTTTTTTCAGTGATCCTCACGTAATTTCACGTACGTTTGCGCTTCGGCGTTCTTCATTTAACTCGAAATTTTTCGAGTTATTTCAGAAATATGAACGGAATTACAGATTTACGAATTACAATGCAAAACCTAATCTAAGAATTTCAACACCATAATTTATTTCCCTTGAATAAATAAATATCGTGAAAACTGACGTACGTACGGCCAGACAGAATTTAATTTCATTTTGAAGTTTTAATCATGCCATCATTCGCATTTGGGCAAATTAACAACATTACCAAATTGTATTGTAGGAGAAAATATTTTTTGCTCAAATTGAGTCACCTACAAGGTGGGCTCAGCAGAAAGAATTGTAAACTAAATAAATTTCAACTATCGATTGAAACTTACTCTGCATCATTTTGTAGGTTTTTTCTGTGTTTTGCCCTCCAATATCAGAAGCAGAACTATTAAAATTGAATAAAAATAGTTTTTTATGGAAAACGCCCTTGCGGATTGAACTATTTGTCGAGGGGAGTTCTCTAGGAAATAGATTGCCTCATGAAAAATACAAACAATAAACAGAACAAACCGTGACGTTTTGGAGATCTGACTCTTTTATCAGACAGAATTTCTTCGATTTTTTGTTTTGTGAGACTTTTGTCAAATTGACATTTTCAAGAAATCACAGCAACACAGATTCACTTGGTTTGGAAGTTTTTTGAATCTATCTCTTTTTTGAGTTAAGTCAGTCAGATATAGTCCATTTCTACAAATCCATCTAAGAAATACACTTTGTTGAATCTGTATAAAAACAATTTTTTATCAATTTTCCATAGTTCTGTGGCAGGCATTGGGAGTAAAAATCCAGAAAAAACCTACAAAATGATAAATCAAATTCAGGTACTTATGCCAAAAAAAATTTCTCCTGAATGAAGCCAAAAGTTTATTTTTAGAAACATACGCCCAAAGGTAACGAACGATGATCGAAAAAATTCTCTGATTCATGCTGGAATAACTCTCAAAGGTGCAAAGTCCACATATACGAATAGGGATCCATTCATGGAGCCAATCGGCCCAGCTTAACGGAAATCGTAAAATTGTTGATATTTTGAATAATTCGCACATTACACATCGATCTTACGAAAATATTTGCGCTGTAGGCGTTTGCCAGGTGACTGTGAATGAAAACGAGGCGCCACACTTTTCTCAGAACTTTTCAAGGACTCGAACTGTGCCAACGTTATCTCAATTTTGGATGCCACTGCATCCACAAAATATTCCGCTTATTTTTATCATCGCTGTGGGTTACAAATTACTACGTACTTGGAGTTGAATCGAAGAAATATATCGCCTGACATAAGTGAATGGTATTCGATTCATGCTGGTATTTGTATAAGGAAATGGAGAGTCGAGTTGGTGTAATTTTCTTTCACCTAGGTTGTTATTTCCAATGCTATCTTCAATATTATTATATAAGAAGGTAGACCGTATTATTTTGCTTGTTTGGGACAAGCAGATCATTTCCTCTATTGTCTCTGTTAAAGGACCCTTCCTTGAGACCTTTACTTAGGGCCAATGGCACCGTTTTCGTCTTAAGCTTCAGTTAGTTAAGCGACGATAAACTTATTAAGCTCTGGTTTAAATATTCGGCTTGCACCGATGTGAGTGTAACTAGATTAAAGTTAATCTACAAATCTGGGCACTTAATCATGAATTGGTACTTGTGACTAGCTTCATGTTGTTTATTTTAACCTTAATTGATGAAATATTTTAATTTGAAAAATGAAACCCATTTTTATGGGATACCACTACCATCTTTCCATAAGTTATGAAAAATCAAGATGCATCTATTGAAAAACCCATCAAAAAAATATATGACAGACTTTATAGCTTTCATGAAAATATTGCATGTAATGTTCATTATTATTAAGACTAGAGATCTCTTACCACAGACCTGTGCCCTTACTTCTGCATCAGGCTTTAAACATTATTCAATTTTATAGTTATATACTCAAGTTAACTTATATTTTGTAATAACATGCGATTTAAGCTTCTGCATGGAATTACAATCCTGGCGTTTGTAAAATAAATAAATAGTATTGATTTATACGAAACAACTTTCGGATGAGAAACGCCTTACCCAAGGATAGACTTTCTATTGAGTTATTTTGTTTGTAATAATTATATTATGAATTGAGTTAATTTTTGGTCGAAGATAATGAAAACTCCGATGTGGGAATAAAAAGTATTCTTTATAAATATTGAAGTATCATGTATGGGTGGATTGACGAAGGTGTACGTTTGAAGATCGACTAACACAAGAATGCAATTTCTTTTACATTAATTCGTTTGTAGTTATATTTTGAGTCCAGTTAGTATATAATTGAGGATAATGATAGTACAGGGACAGCGTCTGCACAATAATAAAGTAGTATATGATAGCTTTCCACGTAATACATAACTATTTAAAATAATACTGAAAAATCTTCATGAAACTATGGTTTATTCATTCCAAATATGTCTTCGATTTCATTCTGCTAGTCGCTCCAGAAATAAATGAGCATATCATTGTAACATCTTCATTTCAAATAGTTGAAGGCTTATAAGAAATACCATTGAGTTTTCGAACTCAATGAAGATACTGATGTTAATCATTCATGCTTCAAAATATACGAATCAATGCCTACTGATATCATTTTCTCTCTATATAATTTTTCATGAATATCATCTGAAATTCAATAACTTTCAATCAAAATTTGATTATCAAATTCCTTAACTCGTAAGTGTTCTTCATGAATGTCCAATGTAAACAAAAAAAATGTAAACAAACTGGAGGTTACGTCCAGAAAAATGTCAAACTTGTACGAAATCGCTCGAAAGTAGGGTTAGATTTCGAAGCTTACCATTAATCCTTCTTTTAAGCCCCCAAATTCCAGGGTTTAAATTTAATAGTCAGATAAGGCCATGAAACGTGGATTACGTGACGGTGCAAGATAATTTTCTACCTAAACCTTGATTATGGTCTTAATCTGTGGTTTTGTAATACGGTGCAAGTGGCCCTTAAGAAGGTATAACTATTCTGTTCGGCCAGAATCATGGGAATTTATGGGATTTCAGGTAAAATTATACAGGGTGAGTCATTAATTTTAACTATGGATTCCTCTCATGAAATGAATTACCTTTTTCATGTATCATTTTTCCAGAAAAAAGATACAGGCTGTTTGAATTTACAAAAAAAATCAGTTCTTTTTTTGTAGCTTTGATATGGTAACTCCGAATGAGATGAATTTTGGTGTGAAGTTTTCCATACCTATGACACATATTCTTCAGTAATCACTCTCATCCTATTTTGACAGTTTCCGAGTCATAGACTCGCCGATTCATAAAACTTTACGAAATTAGCATGAAGTATGCAGGTGAAGTTTATCGTATGTCATTATAAGAATCTTCAGTCATTTTAAAATACTTGACTATTCCTTATAATTTCTCCTTAAATGCACCGTTTGGCAGATATTCACTGTTGAATATTATAAAATCGGATAAAATTTCTAAAAATTACCTGATATTCATGGATCCGCCCCTGATCTAGTGAAGCAAGTAAATTAAGCTGGGTTCACGTTTATCTGGACCATAGAATACACAGAAATATCCATCTATTTCGCATAGAACCAATATGAGGTATATGCTATTTCGTGACTAGACCACAAATATAGTCCCTATCTATGGACTAGACTTAACATAACATTCAAGAGAATGTTTTTAGGTTACTTGATTGATTTCATATAATTCACTTATCAATTTCGTGATTGGATATATCCAATTCATGCAATAGCATGAACATCAAGTTGAAGATCAGTGTTTCAAGTCCAGTGTAGTGAAATCTTTTCCTTGCGATAATATCGCAAAAAGCACCAAATCATAAGAATTAAAATGAGTAAATCCGTTTTCTCAATCTTGTTTCTTTGAATTTCAAACCTTTGATTGGGTATTCTGCAAAAGAGATCACCGTGAGAGATATCTTTGCTGAACTCGCAAAAAAGCGCAGGAGTGTATTAGCACATTGAGAAATATTTAAATGCTCATAACTTTTTACCTGAGCCGAATCTGGAAAAATGGTAAATGAAAAAAGTTTTTTATTTGATGAGAGAAATGGTTGAATTTAATGTACAACTTAGAGACCCACCCTGTATAACGTTACATTTAATACAAATAAAACACTATGTCGAAATGATCCATTGAAAATGTGAAATCAAACAAAATTAGAAATAAATTTAAAAAAAAAATCAAGAACATATTAGATAATATCATGTTCAAAAAAAGATATGAGCTTATGAAATGAATTTTCATCGGTATTCAGCAACCTTGCCTGAAATAATTCATATTAAAATAATTTTTATGTATCGAAATACACCAGATCTTCCTCGTCATTGGATTTTTCGCTTCTATTGTTAGTATCGAAGAATGTAATACTCAAAAGATTGTAGCATTCCTTATTTGTGCTTTGAGATTCTGAGAGCAATCCATTAATCCAATTTTCACAAATTCGATTTAGGAAATTAGTTTTTGCGCGCACGTTCCAAGGGAACAGCGTGCTATCGTTTTGTCCAAAATGTCTGTAATTCTCGAATTTTTCTCAAACGACTAGATAGGACTAATTAATGACGAATCCGGTGTCTGAATCGATTCTGTCCGTCTGGCAAGTCGTGGCTACGATAACTGTCGAACTCTATAGAGTGGTCGGCCAGGGACCCTATTCTTTGTGATGGAATGAATGTCCTTTATCGTTCCATCGAAAATGCACCGCGTTTCCTTGACAATAGCGTCGATACGCCTATTTTCTCCCTTCACCGATTCAAGAATAGGGACCCAGGCCGACGCTTAGTTCTCGATTGACTGTCAATATATTTCACTAACTGTGGGATTGGCCCTGTGACTGGCCTTTCACAGTGAGTCTCAGCTCTGGAGAAATCACAGAATACAAATCCTGTCACAACACATCTCTAGTATATACGTAAAGCCTACAGAAAACGTAACGAACCCAGTCGAATGTTATCGAGAATTGCAGTTGCGCATGATTCCAGAACTGATCTCCGTCCGAGCGCCGACCGCGTAGCACAGCGCCGTCCAACCGGACGGACCTAGTTTATTTTGGTTCAAACTTTCAGTACAGCGCTCCCGCTGTAGACCGTGCAGCGCAGCGCCGCGCATTGCCAACGACCTAAAGGACAGCCAGCTTAAAAGTTACCTACTTCACGTCAATAGACGACTTCGGCACAAGTTGCCAACAAACAATTTTCTTCACAAATTTACTATCACTGGGGAACGGAAATTTCAAGACAAATTCGACATGGTAAGATTCGCGTTATTCATAAATATCCGTAAAAGATGCCTCGGCTCCTCAAACAAGATAATTCCTTCCAAATATAGGTTTTTGTTAGGCTGAAATTTAAGTTGAGATTCCTGATTTCTTGTTGATAGTGTCAAGTTTATAAAGGATATGTTCCGCAAATCAACTTGGTTATTTCGATTGCCGGTTTTCCGTTCCGTAAATATGAAATATTCGGTTGGTTCCTGAAAAAAAGGTTACTTATGGAATTTGGTTGATGAAAAAGCAATCTTTCTGTCACCAGAACATAGACATATCAAGTCTATGCACCAGAACGACAATCAATGTTTTATGGTAACATATCCATGGCATAGAACAATCTTTATTTATCTTATGATCCATAGACAATACCTAGTAATTTGTCCATTGTTGATTGTTGTCTCTTTTATGTTCTATGGATCATAAAGGGGCCTTTTGTGCGAGGGAGATTCGGGTATTTGGGGAATCGTAGATTCACCCTATTGGTCGAGAAATTCACCCTATTGGTCGATGACGCTCACATGATCGTCGTCGGCCAATGGGGAAGAATCTCCGATTATCCAAATACCCGAATCTCCCTCGCACAAAAGGTAGCTTTAAGTAAATAAAGATTCTTGATTGTCTCAGTCTTTACTTGTCGGAAATTCATCTTGATGATTAAAAAGTAAAATAACTTATTTCCGCTTTATATATTTATTTTCACAACAATTGTTTCGTCATGATAACATGACTTCATCAGGTGAGTATGGTAACTGACTACATTTTTGGGACACGGTTCTTTAAATAGTTGAAAAAATGAAAAAATATGGTGCGAAATACAAGAAATTATGGAAATTCCTGGGTTTCAAGAAAGGTTGAGTAAGGGAGATTTATTCAGGTCCGTTTGGTCGTTGAGGAGAATCTGTTTTTTATTGTACCTATTGTACTCCATTGCTTCCAGGAAGTTCAATTTTAGGGTCTTATTTTCCACGTGCAAAATTTCGAAATTGTTGTCGAAGTCATGTCCGGTCTCCAACAAATGTTTTGCATATGTTGAATTATGAGCTTCGTTTACGTATGCTTTCTGGTGTTCTCCTATCCTAGTTCCAAATGATCTACCCGTTTGACCAACGTATACATATGGGCAAGTACCGCAGTTCAACTTATAGACTCCAGACTTTTTATCTTTTGCGACTCTATCTTTATTGTTTTTTATTAAATTTCCTAATGAGTTTCTAGTCCTGAATGAAATATGGCAATTATTATTTTTCTTTAGATATCTTGCTACTTTTTCAGATTTATGTCCGTACATAAATCTGAAAAAGTAGCAAGATATCTAAAGAAATATAATAATTGCCATATTTCATTCAGGACTAGAAACTCATTAGGAAATTTAATAAAAAACAATAAAGATAGAGTCGCAAAAGATAAAAAGTCTGGAGTCTATAAGTTGAACTGCGGTACTTGCCCATATGTATACGTTGGTCAAACGGGTAGATCATTTGGAACTAGGATAGGAGAACACCAGAAAGCATACGTAAACGAAGCTCATAATTCAACATATGCAAAACATTTGTTGGAGACCGGACATGACTTCGACAACAATTTCGAAATTTTGCACGTGGAAAATAAGACCCTAAAATTGAACTTCCTGGAAGCAATGGAGATAAATAGGTACAATAAAAAACAGATTCTCCTCAACGACCAAACGGACCTGAATAAATCTCCCTTACTCAACCTTTCTTGAAACCCAGGAATTTCCATAATTTCTTGTATTTCGCACCATATTTTTTCATTTTTTCAACTATTTAAAGAACTGTGTCCCAAAAATGTAGTCAGTTACCATACTCACCTGATGAAGTCATGTTATCATGACGAAACAATTGTTGTGAAAATAAATATATAAAGCGGAAATAAGTTATTTTACTTTTTAATCATCATAAATAAAGATTGTTCTATGCTATGGATATGTTACCATAGAACATTGACTGTCGCTCTGGTGGCAGAAAGAACGTTTTTTCATCAATAAAATTCCCTAAATAACCTTTTTTTCAGGAACCAACCAAATATTTCAAATTCACGGAATGTTAAACCAGCAACCGAAATAACAAAGTTGATTTGCGGGACATATCCTATATAAATTTGATACTTTCAACATGAAATCAGGAATCCCAACTTAAATTTCAGCCAATCAGAGATGATCTCAACAAAACTCTATACTTGGAAAGAATTATCTTGTTTGAGGAGCCGTGGCATCTTTTACGGATATTTATAAATAACGCGGACCTTATTATGTCGCATTTGTCCTGGAATTCGCGTTCCCCAGTGATAGAAAATTTGTGAAGAAAATTGTGGGTTGGCAACTTGGCCGAAGTCGTCTATTCGATCTAATTTTTAGCAAATGACAACTTTCTCGGTCTATGCATGATTTTCAATATTTTTTCTGTGTATTGTCATTGTATGTAGAGCTCGAAATGTCATCTCTTGGTGAACTATTAAATTTAGGGGGTAAACGTGGTGTAGAAACGTTCGAACCCCATTGATGAGAGTGTTCAATGACAGATATATCATTCAAGATTGGTTTAAGATGATTGATGAATTACCGATGTTTTTCCTGTGAATGGGGTGAGCAAAATTTATGCCTTTGCTTGTCAAATCTCTTTCTCTACATGTATATTTATTTATTGATTTATAAGTAACCCACCGATCAAATTCAAAGCTATTTTCTCAAAAAAAATTATTCAAATAATAAATGTTAAGTTGATCATAGTTATATATGTTCTTTTGAGAATGAGCAATACTGTTTTATATCAAACAATATGTGTTAATGAAGTATCAGCAGAGGAAATATAAACTGAGCACCATACATTTTACGTATGATACAAGAGCACAGATGAAAACTTCAGGAAAAAATATGTCTCCCCGTATAAGTGTAGTGGAATTATTGTTTTTAATTGAAGGGCTTCTTTTTCATCAACCAAATTTCTACTTTCCGTTCGATGAAGGTTGATAACTCAAAATCACAACTGAAACCAATAAGAAGACGAAAAAACCAATATGAACTGATAGATGGTTCATTACTTATTACATTAATTTGTAGTTCACGATCTGCCTCAAGAAAGAATCAGACACCCGATGAGTTGCCTCGAAACCATCGTGAAATTTATATATTGCACAACATTCATCAACTAAGTATTCTGCTGTAATGGTTTCCTCTTCAAATGGAATTCGTTCGAAAGTCCGAAGTGCGAATGCAGAGATTAAGAGGAAACAATAGAACATTCAGTTAAAACTTGTCCAATATGTAAATTTGACAATGGTTTCGAGGCAATTCATTCGGTGTCTGATTATTTTTTGAGATGGATCGTGAACTTGAAAATTTGTAGATACATGTTCAATAAAACCGAAGGCTTGGAGGCGATATGTTGATAATTTTTTCCTAATCTAGCAACATGGACGAATTTTTCGAATATATGAATTGTAAAGAACCCACAATAAAATTCACAATGAAATCAGAGAAGAACTTGTTAAGGTTCTCAAATCTACACTTGTAGACTCGCTTTTTATGGTTGCAAAATGGCGAAAGACACCAGGGTGGAATTTGGAAATTTTTCAAAAATAGTCCTTCAGGTTTCGAGTTTCAGTTCTGTGCCATCCACTTCTTATTCAGTTAGTATAGTATAGAATAACGACCCTTCATTTTCAGATTTTTCAGTTCAAAAATATTACGATCATTTCGAAACAAGTGTCTCTAGAAATCTTTAGAAAAGGTACACACAGAGCCGGATCTAGAATTTAAGCGCCCTTGGCAAGTTATCGAAATGCGCCCTTTTCAATTTTTCTTTTCAATGACTACATACTTTTCATGAATGATAGTATTTATTCTATTCTTAAGATATGTTATTATTATTATATTCTTTTGAGATCGAGCATTAGGTATTTAGGTATATCAAACAATAACTATAATCTCTCATGTATCTTATAAGGTAGTGAAAGAAATTAACAAACGTATTAATATACGATAATGAGGGTATGAAGAAAACAAAAAGGAAGCAAATAGAATAATTTATTCTCAAAATAATATATAAGCAATCAGAGCTTCAAGAAAACAATAAATGAAAGTGTAAATGAAAAACTGAAATGCATTAGAGAACACACATGCCAACAAAGATCATAACGAACATTTTAATATTACTTTTTGTAATTCGCCATGATGTAGGGTCATTAAAATCAACTGGTTCTGGTTTAACCTCAGTAAGTCCCGATTCCTCGTCAAAAGAATTTTCCTTGTCCGAATTATCCGAAATGGAATACTTTCTTACGATAGGCTCGGTACTTGAGGAATAGAAGGAAATTCCGCTACATGATGGGCTTCGCTATTGGAACCACTTTTTGTCGACACAAAACCCGCATCGTTCTCAAAGTAACTTGAGATATTACTAGTATTTTTTTTAGGTCTAATAATTTTTTTATCCCTGATCTTCCGAGATTGCGATCCTGATAGTTTCTTGGGCGGCATTTCAGTTGGTTATATCAACCTAAAATTATATAAGATTTTGAAAATGCATGGACGTCGAATCGGAATGTTTTGCGCGCTCGTTTATATTCATATCTGAATTGTCACAATGCTCGACAAATGTCAGGAGGACAGAAAAAGGTTTCATGTTTCAGTGAAACTCAAGAATCATACTATTCATTTGATCGACATTTGATCCTCTTTCTGTAGTACCCATAGCTAAGAAGCTGATTAATGAATTACTAGAGATACGATTAATTTATCGTATTCTTCTCATTATTTCGATTTTTTTTTCTAACTTCTTCTTATATATATGAAAACTCGTGTAATTATGGTACAACGCAATTTCAATTGAATGGGATCTCGCAAATAAATTTCGAACGATAATATCGCCGACATATTCCAAACCCAAACATAACCTTATAAATTTTGCAGTCCCTAAGTTATATCTTTCGAAAATGATTGACTCTCGTATGCACGGACAGAATTTAATTTGACCGAGCGCGCATAAATCCTCAACTCAAAATTGAATTATTCAAACATACCTGATTGAAATTTTTAAACTTTTTCCAGCACGAATAATTTCCCGGCCCGCTTGCACGATCACGTTATTTGCGGTATTGCACATAATATAAAATATAATGATAAGTTCCTGGTTTCTATTTTTCTTATTGATGCCATCAACTGCGCCGCTGCATGGAAGTACCCCACATGCGAGAAAAAAAGTAGTATTAATAAGACTGGGGTGATTTCATCAAGCCTATCGGTCGTAAACGTCTTCGAAATACATTACCCTTATCGAAGCCGGTGTGATGAACGATTCGGCGTATAATGTGGACGGTCTGAATCTCTTTGTCATGCCGTCAAGAAACCGACCCTAGACGATGCGCCACCGCATATTGTACAACAGGTGCATGCACTATAGCACCGCTCTAAAATATGAATGGACTTTGAATTGAAAAAGCATCATTTCAAGAAAAAAAAATCATAATTTCGCACCCCTAGTTGATTGGCGCCCGTGGCAAATGCCTCCCTCGCCACGCCCTAGATCCGGCTCTGGGTACACATACAAATATATATCTAAATTTTCATTCCAATCATCAAATCAGTGTAGAAAGAGATATCATTCAAACCCTTTATGATGGAGCTTATGTAATATCGTCAACCCATGAGATTCGTGAACATAATTCTGAAAATATTCCCGTTTGTCTGATTAAAGTGTGAGATTTGTACTATGAAATGTCACAGTTAGCTTTGTTTATCGTTTGTATTGCTCCGGTATCGTTCATTAGGCAACCTGCCCTCAACAAATAGTTCAATCCTGCAATCCGCACGGGCGTTTGCCATGAAAAAACAATTTTATTCAATTTCTAATAGTTCTATTTCAGATCATACATAACATAACATCGCATAGTTATCTGGCAGGAAAATGTAACTAACCTTCCTTAATTATACAGCGTGGAATATCTCAAACTTCCATGGTCGACCGACTGACTTCATAAATGCGAATGTAGTATTCGCAACTACTGCTAAGCGATACGCCCTCTAGCGATAGAAATTCGAACACTTCCAAGCTAGTAGTTTTTCGACGTGCCTGTTATTCTAACGTAATTTGCTTACTTTTGGAGTTCATTTTCGAGCTTTTGTGTTGTTCTCCGAGTTGAAATTTTGGTGTACCGAAAGTGTTTGTAATATTCATCAATCTATTCCTTTCTTTCCGATTGAAATTTTCGATAGTAATAATTCGAAATGGCATCCTTTCGAAATGACTATTGTTGTGTGCTTCAACTCAATGTTATTCATGGTCAAAGAAGAAAGGATCATCCAGTGCCTCTAGTTTTCATGTTTTCCAAAGCCAAAATAAAATAAAATTAATTTGGAAACATCATTTGGCAGGGAACTCAATGATAGATGAAAGGCCTAGCTTTAGAAATTGAAGTTGGGAAAAAAGGTCATTAAATACATGAAAGCATGTTCACTGCATTTTTCTGACGATGTTTAAAAAAAATATTGTATATGAAAATAAGAGAATTTTGAAGAAAAATGCTGCAGAGAAACTACCGAGCACTTCTGCAGCTACCTAATTCACATACTACACAAAATCATAGTGTAAAAGAGTGATCTAGTTGAAAACCTGACAAAAACTAGATATACTGTTAGACTTGATAATAGCTAAAGTTATTCTTATAAATACATTAATACTTTTGATTTCTATATATAGGTAGCTTGAACCAGCTGTGACATTCTTCATTTTGTATGTGTATCTTGAGCTGCTGTAATATGAAAATGAAATCGATTATATGTCTATCTGTTTCCATTTCTTTAGAAATACGATGCGAAAGAACTAAAACAGAAAATCTGTTTTCATTTTATTGATTCACTCGTTTGTAAACAAAGAACAAGTCATATCATTTGGAGTGATTCTAGATTCACCACGTAATAAAGCCTGCAGTCCTTAAATTACTTATTGAGGTGCCTATTCTTCCAGAACTTGATCCACCAAGCAACATACACTAAAATAACACCGAAATTATGCTCCAGGAACGATTTAAAGTACGATTTTAATCGTGATCCAAACGAAAAGTTCCTTTTCAAGAAATCTTACACAAAACTATAATGATTTCTTTAAACATTCAAGCTCAGCTTAATAAATATTCGTTCTCCACCACATTTCTAAGGTTTGTTTACATAAAACTACTAGCTTGGACAGTTTCCGCATTTATCCGTTAGGGTGCTGGCATCTTTGCAGAAGTTCCCAATACAAAGTGTCGTTTGGACGACATTGTCGAAAACAATTAAACCGCTGTCCCCTTCAATAACACGTATGGCGAGCTTGACTTGCTTTCCTAATCACCACTTACGTCATACAGAGCACCGATAGATCCAAACACACTAACTGCCGTTCAATTTTTGTCGTTACAGTAACGACAACCGCCCACGCAGGCTGAAAGGCAAAAGCCATCTTCCCACGTAGTCGAAATCGCAACCCTCTGGAAACGATTTAGAATGTCCCATGAGTTATGTGTATCGCCGTCCTTTTTTTTCAATTTTTTTCCTTCGCTGTCCCCGGTTGAGTTATGATTATTCGCGGTACGTCCAATATCGCGTAGGGGGTCGTTTTGCGGCAAATTAATTACAGTGGCCTGTCGGCAATTAATTGCCGCTACTTAGAAGCCGTCTTGATCGGCCGGAGAAGGGAGAAGTAAAATCGGATGTGAGCACTTCGGAATATACGAGGATTTCTTCTTGAGTTTTGAGATATGATATGAAAGAAATTATTTTTTATCTAATTATAAAAAACATAGTCTAGTTTTTTGTGAAATGTCATTATTTGTTTAGTAATTTATTGATGTTCAGTGACAGTTTAGTACTACAATATTTTTGGTATTCGTGAATATTCGAATGATTGCTGATCATCATACACAATACCCTCAAAAGACAAATGTATGGGCTGGAATTGTACGAAATCGAATCATTGGACCCTACTTTATCGAAGGTAATTTAAACGGGGCAAAATACCTTGAGTTTTTAAGGGGGTATCTCGTACCTACTTTACGTAATTTGTTTCGCAGCAGACGTAATCCTGGAGGTTGTGATGAAAGTTTATGGTTTCAACAGGATGGTGCACTTTCACATTATGCTGTAGGTGTTAGAAGGTACCTAGATGAAATTTTTCCGAACAGGTGGATTGGTAGACGTGGAACCACTGAATGGCCAGCGAGGTCACCAGATTTAAATCCTTTGGATTATTTTCTGTGGGGCCATCTGAAGAATGTTATTCATAAAATGAAACCAGCAAATATTGAAGATGTACAAGAGAAAATTCGAACAGAAATAAACAATATAACGCAAGTAACCATACACAAGGTTCAACAAGAATTTGTACACCGTTTGGGTTACTGGCAAATACAGCAAGGGACGCAGTTCGAACATTTATAAAGTCATGTATTCCAGCATATTCTGTCCGCTAGACAATAAGTATTTTTGATAATATTGTTAATTTACCTAATAAAGAATGTTACGCGTTACTTTATGAGCACACACAAAACTATAGTATTTCTGTCCACCTTGTACCAATTGGAATCAACATGTGATACATTTTTGGAATCAGCTCAGCTAGAGTAATCCGAATATTGAGACAAAATGGGGGTGTTCCATTTAAAAAAATGACGGTGACGTCATTACTCGAACGTAATTCACCCTGTATATTAGATTATTATTTTAAAATACGGTAAATTAAAATCAAAAATCGACGTGTTTCAGGATTATTTCTTAAAATGACCTGTTTAGCTAAAAATGAATTTGTTCTATACTTTACGGACACAGTGTACATTGGACACCAGTTAACTATATTTTCTATTGTTTCCTCTTCTTCTCCGCATTCGCACCGTGGACTTTCGACCGAATTCCACTTGAAGAGGAAACTATTACAACGGCCATGACCGGTTCTAAATGCACCAAATTTTCCTAGGAAGATTAAAACCATGAACTTTTTCTGAAGGATCGCTGATCAAACCTTTGTTCAAAACATTACATGAATTCCATTCTGAACGACAAATTTTTTCGTCACTTTTATTAGAGTAATGGAAATCGTTTATCCATAAAGGTTTACGAGATTTCAATTTAGCAATTTTAGAATCCGGAATATAAGTCATGATTTGGGATAAATTCGGATATTTATCTCAAGACTTCATCACTGCAACCTGTCTACGAATATGGGGCGGTACAATATTCGAAAGAACTGGTAACCAGTGTAGAGGTGTAGATCCTATGGTCCCACTGATGATTCTCATGGCAACATTAAGCTGTGCATCAATTTTATTAAGATGATCACTGTTAAACCAAACCGAACAACAATATTCAGTAGCAGAAAAAACCAAAGCCAAAGCTGCGGTACGAAGAGTGGTAGGGTCAGCACCCCATGAAGAACCAGCTAGTTTTTGGAGAATATTATTCCTAGATTTCAACTTCATGCATGAGTTTTCCAAATGAGCCTTGAAATTTAAAGAAGGATCTAATTTCACTCCAAAATATTTAGGAGTGAAATTATGTTTCAGAACGGCATTATCGAAAGTAACTTTCAAAGTTTTAAACTTCTGTTGATTATTCAAATGAAAACAAGAAACTTCTGTTTTATTTTATTGTGTAGTTAGTGTAGTTCATGTAGGTACAACGAAAAAACCTCATATAATATTATAGTTACGTTACAAGGCCGGAAAATAGCTCATTAAAGTACGAGTCTAGATTTATAGACGAGTATTTTAATGACATTTCACGGCCGTGTATCGTACAACATTTTATTTCATACAGCTCAACATTTTTTCAAATTTTTGGTACAAAAATTGAACTGTCTATTCAGGTAGTTTGAGGTGTCAGTACATGATGTAAAACTATCCATTAATAAAGGGTGATAATGTAGTATGCTTTGAATTGGTTAATTACAGTAACAAAGATTTTTTTATTGATTGTCTGGCATGTCAGCTCAGTATCGTTCTGATTTTTTTTGGTTTTGAATAATTTCAAATAAAATAGATGCAGAGATTTTGAAAAAAACTCTGAAGCGACGGCGAAACTTATCTCGGCCAAGTCTTCCGGACGATATCAAAAGAAAGACGAGATATTCTGTGAATGTCGCAAAACTCACAATGTGGAGAAAATCCTAAATGAAAACATAATGTTACTTTACCGGCCTAGTGATGTAATGTATTATTTCCCGTACTGTAATGAGTCCGGGAAATAGCACATTACAGTACAGTATGAAATAAACGTCATATAATATACAAAATATAACTGAGCAAGTTTCAACATACATAGGAATTTTATATCGTCGCTTCGGGTGAATCGGACAACTGCTTCGGCCAAAGCCGAATAATTTAAAAGTAGGCCGAAACGACCGTATATCGAAGCCGAATCGATGGTCCGGCGCAACACTTTTTCATTCCCAATGACGAAATTGTTCATACAAACGACAATAAGTCCTTTACTGTCAACATTTTCTACAGGTCCTAAACGTTTCCAGATTACTATCCATCCTTCCCTGATCACCCATAAAATCTGCAACTTTTCTTGGTGGTGAAGCTGAAAACTATATTTGCCAACAGAGGTCGACCCTTGCGAATCCTCAGGATGCCAAAACATGTCAATAAGTCAGGCTTTACTTGTTCACCCCGGTTCTCTAATTGAATCGTTTGCCGTTGATGATGTGCCTCCTAGGTGGGATTCTTGACCTACTTTGACTTTGTCGGTAAATTCTTGTATGCCAACGCCTGATTTACGATGCTGCAACGGGAGAGATCTCACAATGGTCGCCCAGTGTTTAACCTAACAGGGCTATAGGTGTTTATTTTATAAGCAAACAGGGGGGCTGCAAGTTGGTACAAGCCATCGAAGGCGCTTATTATTACTTATTATTTAGTGCCGGGCTTTTGTAGTTCTCACTTTTGTCGGCGTCCAGTCGTTGCTATCCGATATTGACAGTGATTTACAAGGGGGCTAGCTTTATCTAACTGTCAAAGCATTTTGGTATTTATTGGGTAGCCGGTTCAGTAGGAGAAGAAATGAAAGGACAGTTGATGGCTTCATCCGGTCGGTGAATATAAACAGGGGAGGATTATTGATGGTAGATAAGAATTGGCGAAGTGTTATTGTATGATTTATTTACCCTGTCAGTGTTTGGAATGCTTACTGACGGTCATTGGTGTCTTTGAAGCGTTTGGTTAATTTTCGATTGGTTCGCTTTTGTTATATGAGGGTTGAAGCCACCTAGATCGTGAGATTTTAGGTGCAAATTATAAACGATTGAGGTTGATCAATTAAACAGAGCCCTGCAACGGTGGAGCATTATCTCTTTTCGGGAAACACATAGAAATCTATTTTTCTCTAATATCAATCAACTCATTGCTCGAGCTCAACAAAATAAAAATATTTTGGGTGAGGCAGGGTGTTCTAGACGGTTCTGAACTTTGATGTTTTAAATGGCAATATGTATATTCATCACTGTTTCGGTTTCAATATGAAAAACGCTGCAAATTTTACACAAGGGTTTATTATTTTCTCAGTTAAATAACCCAATACCATTGATATCTTAAACAAAACTCATATATTATTTATAACTCATTGGTTTTTCCCAACGCAATTTGCAGCGTTTTTCATTATAACTCAGGGAACACTGCTCGGAAATCATCCGGGGGAAAATTTTCAGATGGAGTTATGCAACAGTAATCAACGTTCAGAGTTTCATGCAGTTTCGGTGGTAAGTTTTCTAGGAATATTTTTTCCCTCCTACCCTCAGTTTTAAGTCCTTGGGGTACACCGATCCTGCTGAAAAGCTTGGAGGATCATTCTCGAGTGACACACGATTTTTCTACCAAGTTTCACGGATTTTGTTTCAGTACTTTCAGAGAAAAGCCCCGGACAACGTATGGTGGACGGACGGAATTTTTTTTGATTGGTTCATTTAAATCTCAATACTTCAAATTTTAAACTGTAAATTTATCAGGGGGGGGGGTAATTTTTTTTTCTCTTTGATCACTAAGGTCCGTTCGTTGTCCGGGGCTTTCCTCTGTAAGTTCTGGACCGCAACTTGTAAAAAATCGTGTGTCGCTGAAGATTGATCGTCCATACTTTTCATCAAGATCGGTGTACCCTAAGGGCTCAAAACTGGGGGTAGGAGGAAAAAAAAATTCTCGAAAACCTACTATCGAAGTTTCGTGTACTTCTCAACGTTGATTACTGTTGCATAACTCAACCTAAAAATCTTCACCTGAATGATTTCCGACCAGTGGTCCCTAAGTAAAGAAACACGCTGCAAATTGTGTTGTGAAAAACCAATGAGTTATAAATAATATATATTTTTTTTGAGATATCAAGGGTATTGAGTTATTTAACTGAGAAAATAATAAACCCTGGTGTAAAATTCACAGCGTTTTTAAATGGCAACCTGTATATTCATCACTGCTCTGGTTTCTATATGAAAAATGAAAGATACTTTATGCATATCTTTAATTCAAAAATATTGACGGAATATTTGAAATTATTAAGTTGTGCCTAGTGCCATTGGAATTTATTCTTGGTCCCACATGATACGTTGATTACACTTTAAAACGGTTTATCTGAAATCGACATGTGATATTCGGGATATGGCAAATAGCCTGCCTCATATTGCAAATGAAAATTTGCAGTATCTTCCTTATATCAAATGGAACACCCTGTATTTTATCGAGCCATAAAATTAAGCGGTTAAGTTCTCTTGATTTCGATTTGGGATCAGGAAGAATCTGCCCATTCCAATTTACAATATGTCACAGGCTATTTTCCATACTCTCTATATAGGGTGTTCCTGAATTGAAGGACCTAACGAAAGGATCTAAGGAAAAAAATCCTATCGAAATGGGACTACTATCTTTTCGTTTTCAATGCACTAGATTGAAGTACCAGCATTGTAGACATCAGCAATCGCTTCGAATGACCAACAGAAAATCTCATCGAATTATTCCGCCTGCATAAAATTGCTGAATTTGATTTCTTGTACCCAATATTTTATTTGCATTCGGGGAATTGGTCAGTTTGACTTAATTGGTTTTTCTGTTTCGTAACTCTTTGAAATTAGTTATATAAATCAATGTTTACATGAAGAAAGGAAATTGCTGATGATGGGTGTTTTGTACACGAAATCATATAAAATTGGACAAAATGTTCATGAACAAGGGGTTATAATAATAATAAGTACTTTATTTCCTACAGGCCATACCCCCAATTACAGGAAATCACAAAAAAAATTAATACAACGATGATACATTGATATAGTATACAAAATTAGATATAGAACTAGGGTAGGCCATATAATTTCCTAAGAGATAGATCCGCATTTTTCTGAATGCCAGTTACAGCAAAATGGCGAATGCTATCCTTATTCAATTAATACAGTATAGAAAAATTTAAAAAAAAACAACCCCTTACAAAATTTTAATTATATTATTAGTAATATTAAAATATAATGAAATATATACTCGGAACAGAAAACGTAATATAATGACAATAGGGCTATACATTGAGAAGATAGCCATATATGACTCGATGAGTAATGTTGATAGCAATTTTTGAACATAATGGACTAGATTGAGGGTGGTACCTTCTCAAACTGACACCCTGTATGCCATGTATTGGCGAATGAAGATAAGCGCTACTCCCTCTGCTGGCTATCAGAATAACCCGAGATACAGACATTATCATTGACAAGTTAAAAGAAATGTTGAGAAAATGAGAAACTTTATGCATTTTTCTTGGCGTTTGTGTGATTTTACAAGTGCTTCTACTGAGGAAAAGCAAACTCAAATGTCCCCTTCCATAGATTTCCACAGCCCGGTGAAAAGTGTCGAGTTAGGGTAAAAGAAACTTCCTTTAACTAGTCGGGCCTGAAAGTGTTGCAGAATCGATAAAAACCAACAAACAAGATTTATAAGAGTCTGTTACCTGCCTTCTACCGATGATGATCATTTTTATAGAGGTAAGCACGAATTGCTCATGAAATATTAGATCACATTCATGAAGACAATTTTTTTCCAGCCTCCTAATCCAAGCAGAGAAATTTACTTAAGAGGAATGCTCTGCCTTCCAGAAATCTGCCTGTTGAACTGATCATTAAGGAACAACGTAAATGTTTTAGTGATAGAACTGACTATTGAAAAAAAAAGAGTCTCAACAAGGACATATCTGGTGAAAAATACTGTTCGCTCAAAGTGCTTCTGCCGATGAAAGCAAAGTTGTACAAGGCTTATTTATTACAGCTTTTTCAAGACCGATCATATGAGCGTTGGAAAATTTATTTGTCAATCCATAATGAATAAGACTTACTATACAAGTAGCATTAGTTTTATGTGAAGGTATTCATTTTATTCACAATATATTGAGTATTCAGTCCTTCGCTATAAAAATAGTGAAGTTATAAGTATTTGTCTATTATTCCAAAAAGTACGTTCTACAATACTATCTGTTTTTCAACTTTCAAGGCAAGAAATCCACCGAAGTCAATCTTGCGATTTGGATCTGAAAATGAGTAATATTAAAATGCTGTCTCACCTTAGAGATATCCCAGAAATTTTAGAGTTGCTACACTCAATAAGATTGAAGAATGACACAAACCTACTTTATAAGAGTGGAATATGTACTCCCAGTAATACCCTCGTCAACTATAAAAGTCTAAAAAGTCTTTGAATAAATCGTGAAATCAAAAATTATCAAACCAAACACTAACAAACAGTACAAAATCGACTATCAGAACAAAATCTATGTCTGTATCTAAGGTTCTGAAACTGGCCTCCGTGGCGCTGCGATCTTAAATTCGGACGCCAATACTTAAGTATTTTCAAGTGTAAAAAAGGATTTTTGTTTACAATCAACAGTTTGAACTTTTCTATGAAGCTCAAACCCGATATTTTGTTCCAAGATTCTAAGTTGTGTAATCTGTCGAAAAACTCTAAATGTGTGTCACTGGCCTAAGGTAATCCGCGCTTAACGGGAAGCACGCGACTCCGACAATCGATGCGATTGTTTCAGTTAAGTGGAAGCGAGCTAGCGGACAGATCCAAGGCCTAGCGCGATATTATGTCGATTCGATGGAAGATCCCGCCGATAAAAATGCGTTGCCTTAGGTCGCGGTCAAGGTTGATTGCAAGCCGAGAAATAGAGAGAGAATGAGAGAGAGAAGGCTTAAATCACGCGAAATCGATAACGAAAGTAGTTTTGCCCGAATTCACTCTAGTTAGTTGATGTTTTTTGTCGGTTTTGGTTCCAATTGGCGCTGAATTTAAGATTGCACCGCCACGGTGGCCAGTTTGAGAACCTTAGGTAGAGGGATAGGAGTTTAGGCAAAAGATAAAGATAGTTAAAGTCTAAGGATAGTAGCTTGGTTTTCAGGTGTTTACTTGTATATTTGATTGATTAAAATTCGATTTTACAATGTGTTCAAAGATTCAGACATGAAGGCACAGAAGCTTGAAGTGCTCAGGAAGATGCATGTAATATTCTATTGCATGTTATTTACAGAACTAATTAACTTTCAACCCTTTTACCTACCCAACTTGATTATCGACCAAATATCCCCTCAGATTTACTGCTCAAAAAGTTGAAAGACAGATAGTATTGTTAAACATACTTTTTGGAATGATAAACGAATGAATACTCATAACTTTACTATTAATATATAGAGAATGACTAAATGTAAACAATATATTGTGAATGAAATGAATACATTTACATAAAACTTATACTTGTACAGTAAGTCTTATTCATTATGGATCGACAAATAAATTCTTTCAGCACTCATATGATTGGTCTTGAAAAAGCTGTAATAAATAAGCCTTGTACAGCTTCGATTTCATCGGCGGAAGCACTTTGAGGGAAGAGTAGTCATCACCAGATATTTTCTTTTTGAGTCTCTTTCGTTTTAATCGGTTTCTATCAAATTTACGTTGTTTCTAATGATCAGTTCAACAGGCAGATTTCTGGAAGGCATAGCATTCCTCTTGAGTAACTTTCTCTGCTTGGATACGGGGCCTGGAAAACAATTTTCTTCATGAATGTGATCTAATATTTCATGAGCAATTCGTGCTTACCTCTATAAAAATGATCATCATCGGTAAAATGCAGGTAACAGACTCTCATAAATCTTGTTAGTTGGTTTTTATCGATTCTTCAACACTTTCAGGCCCGACTTGTTAAAGGAAGTTCCTTTCACCCTAACTCGAAATTTTTCACCGGGCTGTGGAAATCTATGGGAAGGGACATTTGAGTTTGCTTTTTCTCAGTAGAAACACTTGTAAAATCACACAAACGCCAAGAAAAATGCATAAACATTCTCATTTTCTTGACATTTCTTTTAACTTGTCAATGATAATCCCTGTACCTCGGGTTACTCTGATAGCCACCAGAGGGAGTAGCGCTTATCTTGATTCGCCAATACTACTACCGGAGGATTTACACAATTCTGTGAACTTCATTTCTGGTTATGGTAAAAACTATTATCACAAAGTAGTCTAAATCATTCCAGATGAGTTACTTGCACAGGATATCGTAAAAGTAGGTCTCGGTCAAGGTTGATTGCTAGGCAAGGAAGCATAAATGACGCGAAATCTACGTGAGGTGTCAGATGTCAGATTTTCCGAGGAAGTGTGGAATATCAGATTATCAGTTCACAAGATACAGAAATCAGTTTGGTTTTGAAGATACTGCATTGAGAAGAATAGATTTTCTTCACAAACGTTGTCTCAGGAGATGACAATTATCACCACAGTATCTAATGATGATTAATCAATGATGAAAGCTTACAAAGCAAGGCTTTGGCAGATACACAAAATATTGATTCATCATCACAAAAATCTCCATAGAACGTAATGGCGATTGCAGTATATATTACAAAATATAATTCGTCAATATCATTGCTGACGAACACTCAACACTTTGTGGAGTATAATTACAAGTTAAAGTTCATAGGATAATCACAAGGTTAACTGACAGTATTTTCAAGTAGACTGACTATAAGTGTCCCAACCTATACGCCATTTTATGAAAGTGCGAACAATATACGTCAAAATTATCGAACAAATTCATTTTCTCAGAAGAAAAATATTTGGCAACAAAATCCTGAAACAGGTCAGTTTTTGTTTCACTTTCACCAAATTTTTATGCATTTTTGAAGGATTTTTGTTGCACCCTGTGCCATCCCAATCAACCCCCTAAATTTTTTGAATTGAGAAATTATGTCATGTGGTACTTTTTTGGCAAGGTCTTTGCATCTTCTTTACAGGCGTGCAGAAATCTTCAAGAAATTTTTTTTGAAAAATTAGTTAGTTCAAAAAGGTTTTCGGTATGTGCACTCTGTCATGGCTCATTTACTTTGAGACGATGGTACCTGATGAAATTTGTCACCGAATGAAAGTCGACCATTACAGTTTTGTCCATTCATAACTTTAAACCCCCTCACATAGAAATTTTTTTTTCTCCATCGAAGGGTTCTTAGGGGGTTGAAAGTGGTTGAAAGTTGTGCATGAACAAAACTGTAATGGTCATTCGGTGACAAATTTCATCAGGTAACATCGTCTCAAAGTAAATGAGCCATGACAAAGTGCACATAATGAGAACCTATTTGGAGTTACTAATTTTTCAAAAAAAAAAATTTTTCTTGAAAATTTCTGCACGCTTGTATAGAAGATACAAGTAACTCTCCAAAAAAGTACCACATGACCCACTTTCTCTATTCAAAAAATTTATAGGGTTGATGGGGATGGCACAGGGTGCAACAAAAATTCTTAAAAAATGCATAAAAATTTGGTAGAAGTGAAACAAAAATTTTCAGGTTTTTGTTGCAAAATATTTTTCTTCTGAGAAAATAAATTTGTTCCATAATATTGACGAGCACTGTATACCGGGTGATTCAGGAGGAGACCGCCAAAATGTAGGATAAGTGTACACTAGTCAAGACAGTTTCAAAACAATGTTTGGTTTATGATTGGGGGTCCCTATTGAGACTATACAGGGTGATTAATATGATTCGACCGATTTCACTTGATTGATAACTTATATAACAAATTGGCTGTGCAGGTTGAAAAAAACACCCTGTACATTGCGTTTTAAAAACTTCGCTATCCGTCTCAGACTCTAGTATTATGAGTATTTTGGTTGTATCAAATATTTTTGGCACAACTCCAGTTCTCCGAAAACTCCCACAGATTCCACTTTTTTTTGATAACTTCGGTATAGCTCATTCAATTTTGATGAAATTTTCAGTGTATTGCAATATGAATGAGTACATTCAATCGTTTCAATATTTTCTCAAAACGCAGGTATGTTATTGTGATAATTTGGAATTAATTGTGCAGGTTAAAAAACTCAAGAAAATTAAATACACCTGAATAATAACTCATAATGGTAGAATCTCAAACGGACAGCGAAGTTTCGGAAATGCAATGTACAGGGTGTTGTACTACGATGAAAATTTCATCGGATGAGCCACACAAAAGTTATTAAAAGAAGTAAAATAGGTCTAATCGGACAAATCGCTCTGTATAGCATCATTAGAAACAGACCCCCAACCATAACCATAACATTTTTTAGAAACTGTCTCGACTAGTGTAAGTTTACTCCAAAATCTGACGGTCTCCTTCGGAATCTCCCTGTATATTTTCCTTTCATTATGTGTGATCTGTTAAATGTTCCTGAAACATTTAAGTCGCTAGATAAATTTGATTGTATTCGTATTAGTAATTTTCGATTGTCCTATAGACGGTAGCTAAGTGGTTAGAGCTCATGCCTCATGGTCGTAAGGTCTGGGGTTCAAGCCCTTGGCTGGGATATAACTTTTTCGGTTTTCAGGGTGCCGACCAACCATTCGCTGTTAGGTAAACAATTAACAGTGCTTTTCCTAAAGTATCGCAAGGAATTAGTGACAAAGCCTACACAGAACACTCCCGGTATCCTAATTCTTAAAGCTTTAAGCTTCTGAGGGGTTTCGTTGAAGCCTAGGACAGTCGGAAAAATACAAATACAAAAAAAATTTCAAAAAGCACTGCCGTGGAGGCAGCAACTTTTGCGCGCATGTTCAATGTAGATGACCGCTTCAGAAACGAATTTGAACGTGCGCGCAAAAGCTGCTGCCTTCACGGCAGTGCTTTTTGAAATTTTTTTCTGATGAATTACTGGATTTCAATTCGATCTGATCTGTATTTTTGGAAATATTGGAAAAATATAATTTTGATTGGGTATATCTACAGAATCATTGGGTGGATTTTACCCATTCACGAATTCGACCTTCGTAATTAAGGTCCAAACCTTCTCTACAAATATCGAGTTTCTAAGTTGTTTCTTTCGGAAGTTATTGTGTTTACGCAGTCGGCCGTTAGGCTGACCCAATGATTCCGCAGATATACCCATTCAAAATTTTATTTTTCCAATATTTCTAAAAATACAGATCAGATCGAATTGAAATCCAGTACTTCATCGAAAATAACAGTTCGAAGTTTCATACAGAATTTAATGAGGATGATATGATGAGAAAATCATAGAAATTTTTTTTTCAAATTGTTCTAATAACACGATTATCACGAAATTTTGCATAAAGTTGTCTTTTAGCATCTTAAAACTAGCTGTGAAGTTTAATCACGACTGAATCAGTATTTCTCGAGTTATACCGAAAAAATCAACGATATCGAGAAGAAAACCTCGAAATTTGACATATTTTTTCCCGATATCTCCAAAACTTATGATCGTATCGAACTGAAATTAGGTATACTGCTGTGAAATTAGAAGGTCAAAGTGTGAGTATAATTTTTTTTGGATATGATGAATGGTTTCCGAAAAAAAAATTTTTTTGGAAAAAAATTTCGAAAAAATTTTTTTTTTTAAATCACTGACAACATGATCCTGACGAAATTTGGCTCAAAGTTGCGCGTCGTTGTACTTCATCTAACTGCCAAGTTTGAATCCAATCGCTCAGGTAGTTTCTGAAATAAAAAATAAATAACTTCAAAGCTTCAAATGCCTATAACTCCGAAACTATTCGATCGATTTGGCCCATTAACGAACTTAACCGCGGCATTCTGATGCGCAACCTATCCTGAAAGTTTCAAGTTGCTAGCTTGCTTCTGTCGACAGTTATTGTGTCTACGGCCGGACAGAATCAATTTTGACACCGGATTCGTCATCAGTGAGTCCAACCTAGTCGATTGAGACCATTTTCGGCTCAATCATCCAAAATTACAGACATTTGGACAAAACGATAGCACGCTGTTCCCCTAGAACATGCGCGCAAAAATACCTCAAGGAAACCCCTCAGAAGCTTGAAGACCATTACAGCTAGCAATGTAGCAGATATATTTCCTGATGAAACCACGAAAAAAGCATGGTCATCTTCTCGAACTAAAACTAATATTAATCTGTTGCAATCTATTGCGAATGTTTGCAGAACGAAAATTTCATGATTCATTGTAGTCGTTAAATTTTATTCGCTTCAGGCTGAATTCAGACAGACTTTGAAAAATCCTTGAACCATTGTGTGTCGGGTCAGGTTCATGCAATTTTCCACGATGAATTTACGCAACTACTTTACCGTTTTTCCTGGGCGTTTTCATGCGTCTATGAAAAACATGGGAAAGTACAAAACCTCGGTAATCCCCTCGATTTCATTGTGTTTTCAAAAATTTCTCGAATTATATAAATATGACGCGCTTACCATTGGTCGAATCGAATGGTATAACGATTGAAATAGTTGAACGATGAAACAGTGAATTTTCCTTACTTTGGATGACCTTCAATAAAAATTATACATTCAACGATTTTTTGCGCGCATGTTCTGGGGAACAGCCTGCTATCGTTTTTACCAGAAATGTCTGTAATTTTCGTATTTCCTCTCGAAAATGGTCTCGAACGACTAGGTTGGACTCACTGATAACGAATCCGGTGTCGAAATAGATTCTGTCCGGCCGGCCGTCCGTACGAGTATGCGATAACTGTCGAACGGACCAAGCTAGCGACTCGAAACTTTCAGAGTAGGTCGTGAATCAGAATGCGGAGGTTAAGTTTGTTGATGGGTCGATTCGGTCGAAGGGTTTCCTAGTTATAGTCATTTGGGATTCTGAGGTTGTTTTCCGGATATTTCAGGAATAACTGGAACGATTAGTTTGGAACTTGGCAGTTAGTTGGAGCATAACGACGCATAACTTCTTGCAAAATTTTGTTGAGATCGTATTGTCAGTAAATTTGAAATTAATTTAATTTCAAAAAATTATTCGAACCTTTTTTTTTTCGAAAGCCATTCGTCAAATCCGAAAAATATTTATCTGATTCCTGAAGCGCCATATGTCATAGCAGCGTATCAAAATTTCAGTTCGATAGCATTGAAATTTCCGTAGATATTAGGAAAAACTATGTCAAATTTAGTGGTTTTTTTTCCTCGGTGTCGTTGTTTTTCACGGAATAACTCCAAAAATTCTGATTCAATCATAACGAAACTTGGTAACCAAATTCCATTTACATTTACAATCTATCCCATTGTGACACAGTTCACCGTGTATATTTTGAGAATGTTAGGTTATAGTCATTTTCCTGTCAGATAACTACACAACGTTTTCCTCTCTACATAGAGGTCGTAGTAATTAAGTATTTTTCAAAATGTGAATTTACTTTGGGAAAATAATAAATTTGAGAAAAAATATGTGAATTCAATCATTTCAAAGACATGGCGAATTTTGAAGAAACTTTTTTCTCTTTTGACACTGGAATCATTTCACGTATATAAACATGGTTGAAAGATTCATTTATGCTATTTTCTTGTACGAAAATCAACAATCGAGTGTTGAAATTTTACTGAAAAATAATGGATAGAGTAGTCCGTTACTATGTGATAGTTCATTCGAAAAATGAAATGAAAGTACTCGAATAATCTTGCGGTAAAACTTCTGAACGAACAGACGAACCTATGCAATTCCCTACTTTTCGAACTTCTCAAGAACTAAGTCTACAGAAGATATTTAAATACCTTGTTGCACAACTTGAAATAATCCAGTATGAAAATGTTGTAGTACTACAAAACTTGTGCCACCTTAAAAGAACTAACTCTTCTTCACAAAGTTCTTTGGAATCTATGTGAACGATTCACTGGGTTTTCACTCACATACGTCGAAAATGTTGGATAGCTTGTGGTAAATTATTGATTCCAAATTATCAGGGTTACTATCAGAGAAAGCAGATTTCAATTCTACATAGCACTTCCCGATTCTTTGTCTCTGCTCTTCAAAACTACTTTCGGCATTTTTAGTATCCAAGCATGAGATTGAGAGTAGAAATGGGCATTTCCATTTGGCAACGTCGCTAAGAATTATTTTGGCATTGCCGATATTTCACGAGTGCCAACCTGCGTGAGCTTTAAGTAGAAAAACTTGATAGACCTAAATCATGGCCAGCCGGGATAGTTCATAAAAGTGAATGGAGTATAGTTTGAGAACGCTGATAAACAACTTTGTGCAAAATTTCATGTTGATCGTGGCATTAAAACAATTTGAAAAAAAAATTTCTAATTTTTTTTCGAATATTCGATATTTTGCGACCTCTTCTGTGGTTTCCGAAATATTCAAAGGCCGAATTCGTGAATGGGTGAAATCCGCTCAATGATTCCGTCGATATATCTGTTCAAAATTCTATTTCCCAATATTTCCAAAAATGCAAATGAAAGAAATTAGAGAGTTGCAGACATATGGAAAATAAGGATAGCACCCTGTTCTCCTAGGAAATGCGCGCGAAAAGCAGGTCTCTATGTTGCCGCGTATAATCTCAGTACCCTCGTTTATCGATGATGGAATAATCAAGCTGGGACAGAAATAGACTCATGGGGCATACCCCAACAAACTTGAAATCTGAACCTGCCTCACCATCCATCTCTCACGAGTTGAAACGTAGCTGAGAACAATTTTAATTGCTGGTATTTCCTCGTTTCTATTGTGTCGGTTAAGAAGATATAGCACATTTTTCGATAATGTACATTATAGCCAGGTGCGCTCTATCGTTTGTGCCCGATCTATCGCAAGTTCGACCTTGAGGACGATGCAAATCGATTCCTCACCAAGTCGTTGGATGGAGAAACCGCTCGAATTGCTATGTTTTTTCAATGCGATTATGCAAATTGAGTTTCCTTAATGGTCTCAGCCTATGATTGGGTTGCTGACACCTTTGGTTTATTATTCAGTGCGCGTCGTCAAAATTATGGAACCAATTCATTTCCTCAGAAGAAAAATATTCGGCAACAAAATCCTGAAACAGGTCAATTTTTTTTTCACTTTTACAAAATTTTTATGCATTTTTGAAGGATTTTTGTTGCACCCTGTGCCATCCCCATCAACCCTCTAAATTTCTGGGGAAAGTGGGTCATGTGGTACTTTTTTGGCAAGGTCTTTGTATCTTTTTACAGGCGTGCAGAAATTTTCAAGAAAAATTTTTTTTTTTTTAAATTAGTAAGTTCAAAGAGGTTTTCAGTATTGGCACTTTGTTATGGCTCATTTACTTTGAGACGATGGTACCTGACGAAATTTGACACCGAATGAAAGTCGACCTTAACAGTTTTGTTCATGCACAACTTTTAACCCCTACAAACCCTTCAATGGAGAAAAAAAAAATTTCACGTAAGGGGGTTGAAAGTTGTGCATGAACAAAACTGTAATGGATGACTTTCAGTCGGTGACAAATTTCGTCAGGTTCCATCGTCTCAAAGTAAATGAGCCATAACAAAGTGCATATACTGAAAAACTCTTTGATGTAATTAATTTTTCAAAAAAAAAAATTTTTTCTTCAAAATTTCTGCACGCCTGTAAAGAAGATACAGAGACCTTGCCAAAAAAGTACCACGTGACTTACTTTCCCTATTCAGAAAGTTTAGAGGGTTTATGGGGATGGTACAGGGTGTAACAAAAATCCTTCAAAAATGCATATAAATTTGGTAAAGGTGAAATGAAAATTGGCCTGTTTCAGGATTTTGTTACCAAATATTTTTCTTCTGAGAAAATGAATTTGTTCCATGATTTTGACGCGCACCGTTCACAGGACGCCTGATCTGAGATTAAGAGCAAACAATATCTGGAATTTAACGGGGTGACTTCTGGAGGCCAGAGTTCGTTTTTTTCGAAAAAATTTTTTGGTGCAAATGGTTGAAAAAAATCGTAGGAATGCGCAATGTTGCCATTTTTTCATATTCAAGAATTTTCCGAAGAATGAAAACTGAAATGGAGTGAAGAATGGAAGAATTACTAACACGGCGCATTCTCCCTAAGGAATTAAGTAGGTACATCTCAAAAAAAAATTTCACAAAATAATCACTGAAACCTGCAAAACGACACCCCGATTTCTACTATAAACGTCGGAATTTCTCCAAATTCTAATATTTCACGCGGCTATTGGCAACGTTTAAGTATTTAGACCAGGTCCAGCAGCATGACCTTGAGATATAAACGAGGTTTGATGACATTCAAACGTGGCTGTGTTGCCTAGCTGTTATTTACTACCACGTGGTATTGTTTCCTCTTAGGAAATGGGATATCGATTGAAGCTGATTTTGGAAGGATTTTGCATCATTTTTAGGTTTTATCAGGGTTGTCACCCTCAATATCTGAAATTGAACTCTTCTAAATGGGGGTTTTTCCTTTGAACGAAAATGCAGTAATTTTCATGAAAAATCCTTCGAACATCACATTTCAAACATATAATTTCAATATAATAGTTTTAAAAAAATGTTTGATCACACTGAAAAATAAAAATGGGGATTTGCATTTAAAGGGATTTGTCTTGAGTTCACGATATGGCAACGTCGAATTCAGCTTTCTCGGAAAGAAAAGGAGTTCAAATGTGTTACTTTGCTTAGGAAAACAGAGATAGCTATATTTCGATCTGGTTAGAGTAGAAGACGACGACCAAGGAATAGAAAAAGAAGAGCACAGACTGTCAAACTGTCATATTACTGACAAATCGCAAACGGAAATTGTTTGGTTATATTGACAAAGAACACGTGTGTACCACAGAATATTTCATTATTCTATAGCAGAAAAAGCGATTATACTAAACACCGTTGTCACTTCGTGCATGCCTGGCAAATCCCAAACACCGATTTTGAAATCTGATTTTGAAAACTTTCTGAAGGTTAATTTGGGAAAATGATGCATCAAACCCATGAAAATCATGTTCAAATTTGCATTTGCAGTAATAACCCAAATTCAGGAAATTCCCCCATTACATAGAAATTGTTTTTGATGAAAAACGCCCATGCGGATTGCAGGATAGAACTATTCGTCTAGGGCAGCTTCTTGGAAAACAGATTGACTAATGAACAGGAATAATATAATCCATGAACAAAGCGAATCGATGTTTCAGAGTACAAATCTGACTCTTTCATCAGACAAACGAGAAAATTTTCAGAATTATTTTCTTTCGATTATTTCGTTGTGAGACTTTTGTCGACATTTTCTCGTTTGTCTGATGAATGAGTCAAATTTGTTCTCTGAAAGGTCACAGTTCGCTTTGTTTATCGTTATCTGTTCTGTTTCAGTATGTTTCATTCGGCAACCTGTTTTTCAAGAACTGCCCTTGATAAATAGTTCAATCCTGCAACCTATAAGTTTCAAGTCGCAGGGATTCTCCGTACGCTTGTGTTACGGCTGATCGGACGGACAGATCGATTTTGACACCAGATTCGTCATCAGTGAGTCCAACCTAGTCGTTTGAAACCATTCTCGGCTCAAAATGACATTTGGACAAGTCGATCAACAGCAAGCGGTTTCCTAGAACATGCGCGAAAAAAACCGATACCATTCTCGAACCGGCCTTACCAGTGACTTAGCCCGACTCACCATCCACCTGTTTGGTATGCAAGGGACCAGACCGGGACCGTGTGTCGGCCGGCATGTTCGCCGATATGCGATTTTTATTCATCCGGCGTTCCGCCATTTCAATGTCGCGTTACGACGAAGTGAATTTAGGGAAGCCCGTCCGGCGATTCGGGTTAAAAATCGATTATTTACGGTCCGTTATCATCGTACGCAATGATCGAGTACAGAAAGATCGGATCTTGTTGGGAAAACCCCAAGATTTCAGATGAAGACGATGACGGTGCATTCGCCATTTAGTAACGCCTTTTAAGAACCGTAACCTAACATTGTATTGTGTTCTATGTAGGCTTTGTTAGTAATTCCTTGCGCCACGTTAAGAACAGCTCTGTTAATTATTATTTATCCAACAGCGAATGGTTGGACGGTGCTCTGAAAACCAGAAAAATTCTTTTCCGGCCAAGGGTTTGAACCCCCGACCTTAGGATCATGAGGCGTGAGCTCTTATCAGTGAGCTACCGCCGCTCAATAACATGGATAAAAAGTATCGATTTTCACTCCCAATATCTGAAACAGAACTAAATAAAAATTGTTTTTTTTCATGAACAACGCCCTTGCGGATTGCAGTATCAAACTATTTGTCAAGGGCAGTTTCTTGAAAGACGGGTTGCCTAACGAACAATACAAACTATAAAGAAAGCGAACTGTGACGTTTCAGAGTACAAATCTGACTCTTTCATCAGACAAAACAGAAAATTTCAAGAATTATTGTCTTTCGATTTTTCGTTTCGATTTGAGACTTTTGTCAAATTGACAGTTTTGAGAAATCACAGCAACACGGATTTATTTGGTTTGAAAGTTTTTAATTCTACCTCTTTTTTAAGTAAATTCAGCCAATTCGATTCTATTTCTACCGAACAATGAGCAAAATTCCTCTCTCCATTTAACAAAATGCAAGGAGATTCTTTGATTTTTCTTTTCGAATTATCTGATTCCAAAATCAGTATTTTTGTATTTTCCCAACCTATGTGATTCCCAATGGTCGAACATACTTGGTTTGCTATTTGGGATTTTTGTATGTCTCTATTGCTTAGGTTGTTTTTGTGCTCTCGTTTTCTGAAATCTAATGATCTTGATGTTTTCCCTGTATATGTCTTTCCACAAATACAGGGAATACTATAAACACAATATTTTTATTTTTGTTTCTCGTTAGTTGCTTTGGTTTTAGTTAGTATGGATGTTGAATCATTTTTTGATTTGAGAACTTTCTTTTTGCGCGCATGTTCTAGGGGAACAGCGTGCTATCGTTTGTTCCAAATGTCTGTAATTTTGGATGATTGAGCCGAAAATGGTCTCAATCGACTAGGTTGGACTCACTGATGACGAATCCGGTGTCAAAATCGATTCTGTCCGGCCGGCCGGCCTGCCGTAGACACGATAACTGTCGACAGAAGCAAGATAGGTTGCGCTTCAGAATGCCGCGGTTAAGTTCGTTAATGGGCTAAATCGGTCGAACAGTTTCGGAGTTATAGGCACTGGAAATTTCGAAGTTATTTAATTTTTATTTCAGAAACTACTCGTGCGATTGGATTCAAACTTGGCAGTTAGGTGGAGTATAACGACGCGCAACTTTGAGCCAAATTTCGCCAGGATCATATTGTCAGTGAATCAAAAAAAAAATTTTTTTTTCGGAAACCATTCATCAAATCCGAAAAAAATCCACTCACACTTTGGGCTTCATATTTCACAGCAGTGTACAAAATTTCAGTTCGATAGGATCATAAGTTTTTGGAGATATCGGGAAAAAATATGTCAAATTTCGAGGTTTTCTTCTCGATATCGTTGTTTTTTTCAGGATAACTCGGAGAATACTGATTCAAACCTGATAAAACTTCGCAGCTAGTTTGAAGATGATGAAAGACAACTTTATGCAAAATTTCGTGATAATCGTGTCATTAGAACAATTTGAAAAAAAAAATTTCTATGCTTTTCTTATCATATCATCCTCATTAGATTCTGTATGAACCTTCGAACTGTAATTTTTCGATGAAGTACTGGATTTCGATTCGATCTGATCTGTATTTTTGGAAATATTGGAAAAATAAAATTTTGAATGGGTATATCTGCGGAATCATTGGGTGGATTTTACCCATTCACGAATTCGGCCTTCGTAATTAAGTCCCAAACCTACTCTACAAATATCGAGTTTCCAAATCGTTTCTTTCGGAAGTTATTGTGTTCACGCAGTCGGCCGTTAGGCTGACCGTAAGCACAATAACTTCCGGAAGAAACTACTTGGAAACTCGATATTTGTAGAGTAGGTTTGGGGCTTAATTACGAAGGTCGAATTCGTGAATGGGTAAAATCCACCCAATAATTCCGTAGATATACCCATTCAAAATTTTATTTTTCCAATATTTCCAAAAATACAGATTAGATCGAATTGAAATCCAGTAATTCATTGAAAAAAAATTTTCAAAAAGCACTGCCGTGAATGCAACAGCTTCTGCGTGCATGTTCAAATTTGTTGCTGAAGCGACCGCTTCAGTAACGCGCAAAAGCTGCTGCCTTCACGGCAGTGCTTTTTGAAAATTTTTTCAAATTCATTCCTATGTGGAATTAAAAAACAATGATACGAAATTCTCCCAAAATAAGCTTTAATCGATATTTGTTTTCCAAATTTTCACTCCCAATATCTGAAATAAACCATTAAAATTCAGAAAAATTTGTTATTTATAGAAAACGTCTTTGCGAATTAAAAGATGTTTCTATTTGTCAAGGGTAGTTCCTAGGGAAAAAGAAATGAAGGCAAACGATCATAAAAGTGACCTGTTACGTTTCAGAGTTTCAATCTGACTCTTTCATCAGACAAACGAGAAAATTTGCAGAAATACTTTCTCCCCATTATTTTCGTTTTTTGAGACTTGTCGAAATAGACATTGTCGAAAACCTGGAAATGTTCAATGCAGATGACCGCTTCGGCAAAGAATTTGAACACGCGCGCAAAAACTGATGCCTTCACGGCAGTGCTTTTCTAGTTTTCTTCGATAAAGTACGGGATTTCAATTCGATCTAATCTGTATTTTTGAAAATATTGAGAAAATAAAATTGTGTATCTACGAAATCATTGGGCGGATTCACGACTTCGACCTTCGTAATTAAGCCCCAAACCTCCCTCTACAAATATCGAATTTCTAAGTCGTTTCTTCCGGTCAATCAAAGAAAATTTTGTGATCTTTTCACTATAAAATAAAAAAGTCAGAAATCAAAAAAAAATATATTTTAGAAGTTAGTGGTCATTTTTGCTCAAATTTCGCATATATGTACCTTCATGCTATCATTTCACAATATACAATAAAATTCAAAATCGATAGAATTTTTATTTTTCGAATTAATGTAAAAATGAGAATAAATCTGTCGTGTTACAGATTTCATTTTTCGCGGGGCTCTGATACGCCGTCATATACGAAAGAACTTAGATAGAATGTTACATCAAGTCCATGATTCACCCCCATTTTCTGAGAAAACGCTGAGGGCTGGATCACTTGTCGAGCGCGTGCATTTAATCAATTCTAAATGGGTCATCGGACCACGATGGGAATTATCGTGGGTTCTATTTCGGGGGGGGGGGGGGGGCCTTTGGATCTCTTTAGGTCACGAACCAGTGCCGCCTATTTTCGGAGAATTTTCGGGGGATGAGTAAAGGACTGAGGAAGCAGCCAGGGAATTTTGGGTGTTCCGTCTATTGTTTCTAGTTTACCGAAAAAATTCCCGACGATTTTCTGGGAACGTTTTTTCGTGTGTGAACTTGTTGAATCACATAGGAGCTCTTCGTTCATTTATACTCACACACATTATTGATACAGAAAACTTTTTCTTATTTTTTGTTATACGAAAATGTTTATTCCGAAGCTCAAACCCCACACGATCGCTCCTAGATGAAAATTTTCAACATAAAATACCAGTGGTACCAAATTTCAGTAGAATGTCTAGGGTAATATCATGGACTTCATTAAATATTGAGAATAATTTTGTGGAAACTCTCATGTATCTCACAATTCAAAAGGACGCAATAATCTCCCCCTAAATTAATAAATTTTCCTTTGAAACACTCCGTTTAAAATTCGAAGCTCCTGAGGTAATGAAAATTATTCCATCTCCACGAAATTTTGGTCGAAGATTAATATTTTAAGAGATTGTACTGAATTTCATATTAATTATATAGTGCGCGTCAAAATTATGGGATAAATTCATTTTCTCGGAAGAAAAATATTTGGCAACAAAATCCTGAAACAGGTCAATTTTGTTTCAGTTTTACCAAGTTTTATGAATTTTTTTGAAGGATTTTTGTTGCACCCTGTGCCATCCCCATCAACCCTCTGAACTTTTTGAATAAGCAAAGTGGGTCATGTATGGTACTTTTTTGGCAAGGTCTTTGTATCTTCTTCACAGGCGTGCAGAAATTTTGAAGAAAAAAATTTTTTTTTGAAAAATTAGTTAGTTCAAAGAGGTTTTCAGTATGTGCACCTCGTCATGGCTCATTTACTTTAAGACGATGGTACCTGATGGAATTTGTCAGCGAATGAAAGTCGACCATTACAGTTTTGTTCATGCACAACTTTCAACCCCTACGAACCCTTTGTTGGATAAAAAAAAATTTTCACGTGAGGGGGTTGAAAGTTGTGCATGAACAAAACTGTTATGGTCGACTTTCATTCGGTGACGAATTTCATCAGATACCATCGTCTCAAAGTAAATGAGCCATGACAAAGTGCACATACTGAAAACCTCTTTGAACTAACTCATTCTGCAATAAAAAAATTTTTTCTTGAAAATTTCTGCACGCCTGTAAAGAAGATACAAAGACCTAGCCAAAAAGTACCACATGACTACTTCCCCTATTCAAAAAAATTTAGAGGGTTGATGGGGATAGTACAGGGTGCAACAAAAATCCTTCAAAAATGCATATGAATTGGGCAAAAGTGAAAAATTGTTCTGTTTCAAGATTTTATTGCCAAATATTTTTCTTCTGAGAAAATTAATTTGTTCCATAATTTTGATGCGCACTGTATATGCATTTGTCGAAACTTTGGGAACTCCAATTCTCAAATAGGATTATCTACAAAGCAATTGACACATTTCAATATTCATATCTCGAATTTCAGTTTTTCGCACCCTTTTTTTCTGTGGAATGACCTTCATGTTTAATTTTTCTAATGTGAAATAAGTAGCTTTGAAGTATTTGGTAAGCATTCAGTTCTATTTTCATATCTCTTCAAGGAAACTGTAATTAAAAAAAAATGTTTTGTTTTCGAGAAATGAAATTGTAGCGTGTAATTCAATCTAGAAGAATTATTTCCTTACAATAATTCTATCATTCAAATGTCAATTTGACATTTCGAAAATCACAGGAACGCACCTATCTGCTATTCTTTCAGAACTCAAAAGCAAATATTTTGTCATTCAGGAAGTACCTATTCAAAAACAAACCATTTTTTGAAAAACCATATCTCAGAATTTGGTTCACAGTTAAGTGGATTTTTTTTGTATTTTTTCAAAAAAATCTTAGCCAAGAATTCCGAGGCTTTAGTCTTGGGAACCAGAATCATTTCCTAGAATTGAAAATTCTTTCGGAGTTTCTATGAACAACAGTAAATTCAAACTGATCTTGAACAAATAATTTTGCATTGATAATCATGATAATTTGATTTTCGTCTAGAAGAATTTTCCTGACATGACATCATAAAGGTGGATGAGGTCACAGGAACGCACCTATCTGCTATTCTTTCAAAACTCAAAAGCAAATATTTTATCATTCAGGGATTACCTATTCAAAAACAAACCGTTTTTTGAAAAACCATATCTCAGAATTTGGTTCACAGTTAAGTGGATTATTTTTTGGTATTTTTTCAAGAAGATCTTAGCCAAGAATTCCGAGGCTTTAGTCCTGTGAACCAGAATCATTTCCTAGAATAGAAAATTCTTTCGGAATTTCTATGAACAACAGTCAATTCAAACTGATCTTGAACAAATAATTTTGCATTGATAATCATGATGGTTTGATTTTTCGTCAAGAAGAATTTTCATGACATGACATCATGAAGGTAGATGAGGTAATTTCAAACCTTCGATAGGTGAAAAAAAAAATATGAATTTCAATTATGTGCATGTGTCCAATGAATCATAACCGTTTTTCCATGAGAATAATCATAACTATGATCAGGTTTTCCATAAGGAATGCATAACAGTTCACTTATTGACGTGAGATCTGATATTATATAATGCTGCAATTAATTCTTAATTTTGAATATCTTTATATTCAGATCGATAATTTGTTTTGTAAATTAAGTTATCGACTGGATTTCACAGAAATCTATCCAAGGATAATTTGTACGAGCTTCTATTTCTCTTGAAAATTGTCATGGCTTTTCTCACCGAATATCGGAAAACCAAGTGATAAAAATTATCGACAGAAAATCCTCCATCGTCCAGGGAGGTACTATTTTTAAGAGCGAAATATTTGAACTATGTTATCCTCTGGGTAATATTGAGGAAATATAAACAATTGAAAATAAAAAAAAGTGGAATAGATTAAACAAATAAAACGTTTGGAAGCCTAGGACAGAACGCTTTATCAGATAATTGAGTGATGATCTTCAGGATTATTTTCTTGTAATGATGACAGTTTGCGAACCATATAAGAACACATTAACGAAGTTGCCAGTATCACCTATTTGAATCACCAATTTTCTTCTCTTTTCAAATGAATAGACTCCGTCATCATGATTCTTATATTATTTCAATCTGATTCATGATCATTTTGATTGGTTGATTGAGAATGTGGTACTCTATTGTTTTGTGGTTCTGGTGCCCAAGTGTTTTATACGCTGGGAAACAGCACTTAATAGTTTTGTTCGAATATATGTAATTTTCGAATTTCTTTTCCGAGATGAACCTTCCGTTCATCCGTAACAACGATTACGTTCTAACGGCAAGATCTATCGACTTGAAACTTTCGGGGTAGAATTTGACGGTTGAGTTCATTAAATGGCAAAATTAATCGAACAGTTCAATAAGTTGTATTACGCTCCAACTTAATACAAAATTTCTCATGGATCATATCGTTAAAAATAAAGAAAAAAATTTTCAGAAAATATTCATTTCCATGAATTTCATTTTCCATGAGATCCTGAAGTAAATATTTAACAACAGTGTAGCCGATTTCAGTTTGATCCGAATTTAATTTTCGGAGGGAGTGGAAAATTTGAAATTTCCTGGTTTCTTCTTTGGAGTAGTTATTATTTCAGCAATAACTCAGAAAATGATGATCCCATCTTGGTAACTAGTTTCCAAAGGCCTTACGCACAATTTTGTGCGAAATTCTGTGATGATCGTGTCATAGGAACAATTAAAAAATTATTTTATTTTTTCCCACCACTCCGAACACTTTCGCACGAACTGCTGACTTCGGAAACTTTTATTGAAGTTCATTGAATTTTTGATTTCAATATATTTAAGACAATTTCAAACATTTATAACAGTATATTTTACAATTTATTCTAACAAATGAACTGTCCCAAAATAAAAAGGAAATAAAGATGAAATAGCTTATATATAAAGCCACACCATAAAAGAAAACAGTGTACTCAGATTTAAGCACGTTCCGAAAAATTAGGATTTCTCATTTCAAATTTCGTTTTAGCAATGGTCATGAACAAGCTTCTAAAAACTATTGAACCTTTGTCAGTGCTTTTCTTGAATTTTCCTTCTTCCAACGATGGTTTTGATTTTCCCTTATAGGTTTTTTTGAAAATAGAGCGACTATAATATGTACAATGTTTTTTTATTTCGTTTTTCTCAAACCTTTTTGTATTTCGATAGTTGTTCCCACTATTCAAGCGTTTGCCTGTTTCAAACTCAGTTGACTTATTCCAAAAGTAATCCATAAATATACAGAGTTTCCGGAAAAATATGAAAAATCTCTCGGATTCAGATAAAACATAAAAAATAAGATGACAAGTTCCCATAAATTTTTTTTAGCGGCCCTTCTTACGGAGATTCTGCCATTGTCGATAAAATGAACTATTTTCGAAAAACAAAATAATGAAGGGAGTTCTTTTTTATTTCTATCAAGAAGAACCGTGAATTCTAATTTTCTTTTGCCTGCAACAGAGTATGATATGAAAGTTATTTATTTTGTTTTTCAAAAACGGTTCGTTTTATCGATAATGAACAAGAGCACCTTCTCTTTAGCATATATTTAGTTCCTATAAATTCATCGCGATACTTCTGGAACATTTCCAATTCCCAAGAAATCCGTCTGGATTCAAATTGGAATTAGAAATTTCAGTTTTCGTTAATCATCAGCGTTTCTAAGAACGAAAAAAAAATTACATCGAATTATCTTGAAGCGCCCGCACCTTCGAAAAAAAACTTTGAATTGATCATCGAAAAGTTTCTATGTAGTTGAAACTTCTCGAACATATACACTACCTCGAATGGGACGACATGGATATTCGTCTATACTCATTCATGAGTAAAATATTCAATCCTGTCATCTGAAACGGTCCTTTTGAACCAACTCACCAAGTAAATCTCTGTAAATTTTGCTTCATTTTTCCGACAAGTATTGAAGATATCCAGTTAGTCGTTATTTGCCTCGGTCTTAAAAGAAAAATTCAAATTGGAAAATTCCATCGTGACATGAAACGTACCTTGTGGAACACCCTCACTAATCTTCCTATAAATCCATCGCGATACTCCTGGAACATTCCCAATTTCCAAAAAATCCGAATGGGTTGAAAATGGAATCAGAAATTTCAGTTGTCATTACTCATCAGCGTTTCTGAGAACGGAAAAAAAAGAGTTGCATCGGATGATCTTGAAGCGCCCGCACCTTCGAAAAAAAAATTAAATTGATCATCGAAAAGTTTCTTCGTAGTTGAAACTTCTTGAACATATACACTACCTCGAATGGGACGACATGGAAATTCATCTATACTTGTTCGGGAGTAAAATATTCAATCTTGTCTTCTGAAATGGTCCTTTCGAACCACCCCACCAAGTAAATCTCTGTAAATTTTCCTTTATTTTTCCGACAAGTATGAATCCAGTTACTTGTCTCAATCTTAGAAGGAATTTCAATTTGGAAAATTCCACCGTGACATGGAACGATCTTTGTGGAACACCGGTACTAATCTTCCAATAAACCAATCGCGATACTTCTGGAACATTTCCCATTCCCAAGAAATCCGTCTGTAAATCTTCAAAGTTTGGAAGATTTCCAGTTACTCGTTGTCTGCCTTTATCTCAGAAGTAATTTAAATTTGGGAAATTCCAGGGTGACATGGAACGATCCTTGTGGAACACCGGTACTGCTCTTCCTATAAACCAATCCAGATACTTCTGGAACATTTCCGATTCCCAAGAAATCCGTCTGGGTCCAAAATGGAATTAGAAACTTTACTTTTCGTTACTCATTCGCGTTTCTGAGAACAATCGTCTTGTCTATACCCGATCACCATGCGTAACGCTGAACGTTACGAAAAGGAAATTAACATCGGATGATCTTGAAGCGCCCGCGTCTTGGAATCGTTCCGTTGACCTCTGGGCCTCAACTTCCGAATTCCTTGGTCCTTCTTCGCGGAATCCGTCTTCACTCAACAGGTCCTCCATGGAGGAACGCCCAAATTCATCGTTGGTATCGACTCTCTATTGCCGAAAATTACACGGAATTACGGCTAGACTGTTTGAAATGAATATTTCATCATCGGACCAGATCGGAAGGTGGTAATTTGGTATCGGGGGGGTCCTGGTGATGTGCCTCCTTGATGATGCCGGCGGTACCGGAGGCAGGACCGGACAGTCGAGGATTTTGGATTTTTACGGAGAAAAACATGCGTTCAAATGTCTTTTAGTTTAGGATATTTTCAAGAAACAACGAACCAGTGACTTGAAACTTCCAGGAGGATAGGTTGAGTATCAGCATGTAAGGGTGGAATTCTTCAATTTATTCCCGATATTTTGTTAGTGTAAGATATCCAATGATCGATCTATGGGAGATGATTCCCCAATATGAAGGGCCTGTAGCGTTCTTCGTTCATCTGAGGATCTGAAATATCATCGCGTGGAGGACCGTAACTGGTCGAAAGACTCTCCTGGTCAGAGAGCAACTGTAGGTAATATTTTTTCACTACTTTCTGCAGACTAGATTCACCTATTTAAAACGGAATTTGTAGAGAATTTGACAATGTTCATTTTGGTTTCTTATCTGATAAAATCAAAAAATAAACCTAAGTAATAATTACCCACCCTGAAAATTTCACAGTTTACATTTTGAAGTATGTAGATTTAAATGAACTAATAAAAATCCGTCCGTTGTCCAGGGCTTTTCTCTGGCAGAAGTGAACCGAAATCGGTGTAACCTGGTAGAAAAATCGAGATTGAGTCGAGACTGATCCTGCAAGCTTTTCAGCAGGATCAGTGTACCCTGAGAGGCTCAAAATTGGGGGTTGGAGGGAAAAAAAAATATTTCTCGAAAACTCAACACCGAATTTTCATGAAACTCTCAACGTTGATTACTGTTGCATAAGTCAACCTAAAAATTTTAACCCGGATGATTTACGACCGATGGTCCCTGGGTTATAAAGAAAAACGATGCAAACTTTGGTGTGAAAAACCCATGAGTTATGAATAATATATAAGATTTATTTAAGATATCAATGGTATTGGATTATTGTACTGAGGAAATAATAAACCCTTGTGAAAAATTTGCAGTGTTTTTCAATTATTTCAGTTATTTGCAACGATACCAAAGAAATACCTCGAAACTTTTTTTTTCTATATCTCCGAAAAGTAAAATCTGATAGAACTGAAAATTGGTACGTTGTTTTAAATATAGACTTCGAGGTATGTACAGAATCTCATTGAGATTTGATATATAGTTTCCTAATTTTTTCAACAAAAATTTGGAAAATGTTTCATTTTAAAGTTATTCAAAAAGTGTACAAGTTTTTTAAAGGAGCAATAGATCAAAAACTTTTTAATTTTTATTTCCTTGCTGTCCAGAGAATTTTTATAGAGTTTTGTTTATGGAGCATATTACTTTCGGTATGACCATAACCAGGTAATTGTTGCTCGCACGAGAAATTCTTTGTATACATGAAACCTAAGAACGTGAAAATTTACTTTTATAGATAACTGAAATTTAAGGCTCCATCAGGAAAAAAAAGGTGTTAACTGAAGCTTTTGTTGACCTGTTTTTGCAATTTTTCATTACTATTTCGAAGAAATTTGAATGGAAAATGAATGATTTTGATGAATTCAAACAAGAATTTTTTTCTTTCGAAACAATATTCTGTAATGTTTATGACCCATAAAACAGTGGAATGCGTGAATGACCCAAATTTAATTCACAACAGTAGTGAGAAATATTTGTAGTGAAACGATATAGAAACTTTGAAATTTTTTTTTCAGTTTTATGTCTTATTGAAAATAAGTCAAATTTGTCAAGGCACAATATTCAAATTTTTAATTGGATGAACATCAATTCTTGGTTGTATCAATCGACAAAAATATATCGGTAGATTCGGGTATTTGGGGAATTGGAGATTGACCCTATTAGCTGAGAGATTCACCCTATTGGCTGACGACGATCATATGATCGTCGTTTTTTGAGTTGATGGGAAAAATATTGAATTCTTGTCAGAATGTTTTAATATTTTAGGTTAAATTTTGCGATGCATTACATATTGGTATATCTACTAGACTCGATTCTTCTCAAGTGCCCTGAATCAAACTTGAGATTGAATAATAATTTTTCGAAATGATTATGATGTCGATTGCGGGGAAATATTCGAATTTCCCTATAGGTACAGTTAGTGATTTCCACCCCAAACTACTGTATGACGTTTGAGGAACTTCCAACCTTTCCTGGCTATGAAAAACCCTCCAATGTAGCTTCAGACAAAAACAGGTAGTGCAACAATATTGCACACGAATTCTTTCATAATTACTCATACCGGCATTTCCTGAAAATTGTCGTATTCTCACGATCTACCATTTTAATCCGAAATAAACATAAGATTTCCACATCCATGTCTCCTTGACACGGTACCCTCGTTTTCAATTGCAATAGGAAGAACCAAGTTTCATGAATGAACCAGCAGTTGTGCAAGAGCCACCAGGAAGCAAAGATTAAACATCTCTGGCTAGAACGGTGGCCGTCTCTCAGTACGGATCTGACCCCCACTGCTCGCGACACCTCCGCGGACCTTGTACCGACAGAAATTCGTGGTAACCAGAAGACGTTATTGGGAGATTCCTCCAGCGTTCAGATGAAATCAGTGTTGTGTACTGTCGTCACACTGACTACGGGTCAGTTACTGGTGGTGGGGACCATCCTAGTAAGGTATGAATGAAACGAGGAGGGGCCTAGAACGATAGGCACACCCCTCCTGGATAAATACATTGCCACTTTACGTTCTCCGATCATAACACAAGCACGAGGTGTGCGTGAGAGACAGTCTCTGCTAGCCCAGTCTTTTGACAGATAAACACGCGATCGTACTTAAACGCCGAGATCAGAAAACTACGCGCTCAGTGTTCAGTGAGGTGTCAGTGATAGCGACCATAGAAAAAAATCATGGAGCTAGGGTATCACGTCGCGGGTATGTTGGATCGCGACCAGAGAACCGCGAAATTCTGTGTTCGCGACAGTCATCCATCGACGGAATCTAATTTTTGCCCTTGCGGCGACAGCTACACGTCGATCGGCAAATCGAAGAGTTATTCGTTACGTAACCAGGATTCCGAGGTTAGTCATACGGTTCCTGGAAGGACGAGTCCATCCACCTCTAGGATTAGGGAGAAGGAGCACAGGCATTTCTGGGTCACCACACTGTCGAGTAAGTACAAGAACGTGGGAAGGCGGGGCGAACGAGGGAAGCAACAGGTGGCCAATCGGGCGCACGCACGTTGGAAGCCCGCGGGGGTTATCCCTTTGTTGGCGCGACCGATTTCGGAGATTTCGCGAGAATGCACCTGGCCCAGTTGACCTTGGGACGGGATGCGCCCAATTGGATTTTTTTTTCGATGGGGTGCAAATCGCGGTTTTATTGACTGTATCCGCTATTTCGTGATATACCGTAGGGAATTTTCGAAAATTTGGCAGTGGAACCAGAATTTAACATAATAGTTATGAATCCATAAATAAGTACGTAACAAACATTCGGTAAGCTTCTAGAAGAACTTCTTCACTGATGTTCTTTCAATGGCTCTTAACTTAAATTTTTTGCAGGCTATGAATAGAATCGGGAAGCAATAAAGTTTCGTTTAAGATTAACCATTGTCCATTGGCTACCTGAGGGATTATATCGATTCTTCGAGTGCCCGTAAGGGTTGTCAGATCGAGGATCGTAAAACTTCAAATCATTAGGCTGATAGCTTTTTAATATTTTCAACCTGACGAAATGTTTGAGGATTAACTTTTCAATAGACACCGGAAACATAAATTCATTCTCATAGTATTTCAGGTTACCTGTGAATCTTATCTCGCAAAATGTCGATTCAAGGTCGAAACGTAAACCTGTCGCTTCTTGCAAAACTAGATGATAGTAGGTTGTTGCTCTTATATCTATCTCGTTTTCTTTGGAATATTTCGTTGAATTTGAAAGTATATTTTCATGAAAACTTCATTTCATCTGGGTGTTATTTAGACGGATTGCAGGGGGGGTTATTGGGTTTTTATCGCTTATCAACCCTCGGTTTGACGGAATTTTGATATTGATGAAATGTTCTTTGAAACCAGTGCAATAACTGCACTGGTATACTTTTTTCGCGAGAAATGAGCAAATATTTCAGTCTGAAATGATAAATCGTCACGGAAATAATTCATATGTAGATGGTTCTTGGTTTTTTTTATTATTTTCTATGCTTTCCATGCAAGTATTAATCGTAGCCAGTACTACTTGACTTAACCAAGCATATTTTCCATAATTTTCGAATTTGAAATTTCTCGTGGAGTTCTAGTTTAGAAAATCGACCTTTTAGTATACTTTAAACTTCCACCTATTTTTCCAACCAAATGAAAAATAAAATTTTGAATGGGTACGTTTCCCAACTGCATCATTTGGTGAATCTTACCCATTCACGAATTCGAATTGCGTGATTAAGCCACAAACTTACTTCACCACGATCGAGTCTCTAAGTCGTTTTTTTCTTAAGTTATCGTGTTCGTGCGAACACAATAACTTCAAAAAGGATCAACTTAGAGACTTTATAATTGTCGAATTCGTGAATTGAATACACAACCCAAAGATTCCGCAGAATTATCCTTTCAAAATTGGAAAAACGATGGAAAATGACAGCTTGACGGTTCATGCAGAATTTCATGGGAATCATTACAAAATTTAGAACAAATTTGAGCACCAGCTTTCGCGAGTTTTATCATGACCTAATCAGTATTTTTTGAATTATTTCGAGAAAAACTACGATAAAAAATTTTTTAAAATGGAAAATTTTGGAATAATTATCTTTGGGAAGAAATCCGAAAATCACAGACATATGAGCATAACGATAACGCAGTGTTCGCCAGAGGAAAAAATAAAAATCTTATCACCATTTGCAAAAAAATAAGACCTTATTTAATGAATTTGAAAGGTGACAGAAATTTGTTAAATTATTCATTGTGTTGTTTTGTTAAATTTTCAAAATCTTCACCGATGAGTTTTATCCTTTTTCAAGGCTCGTTATTGAGCATTTAACAAATATTTCACTATTTAGGTGAATGGCAATGTTGTCGCTCTGTTATTAATTCATTTATTCATATTTAAAATTATTGTATTCAAACCCAATAAATTGATACAGACTCGAGCTAATGTGAACACAAGTCTATGTGTACATCTCAATATTGTGAACATTAAAATATAAGATATGACATTGATATGACAATGTTCAATGACAAATTGATTCTTTTTAATTGAAGCTCTACAGTTCGCGTCAAAATTATGGAACACATCATTTTCTCAGAAGAAAAATAGTTGGCAACAAAATCCTGAAACAGGTCAATTTTTGTTTCACTTTTACCAAATTTTATGCATTTTTGAAGGATTTTTGTTGCACCCTGTGCCATCCCCATCACCATCAACCCTCTAAATTGTTTTAATAGGGAAAGTGAGTCAACTTAAAAAAAAAATTTTTTTTTGAAAAATTGGTTACTTCAAACATGTTTTCTGTTATGGCTCATTTACTTTGAGACGATTGTACCTCATGAAATTTGTCACCGAATGAAAGTCTACCATTACAGTTTTGTTCATGCACAACTTTCAACCCCTACGAACCCTTTAATGGAGAAAAAAAAAATTCACGTGAGGGGGTTGAAAGGAGTTGAAAGTTGTGCATGAACAAAACTGTAATGGTCGACTTTCATTCGTTGACAAATTTCATCAGGTACCATCGTCTCAAAGTAAATGAGCCATGACAAAGTGCACATACTGAAAACCTCTTTGAACTAACTAATTAAAAAAAAAAAAATTTTTCTTGAAATTTTCTGCACGTCTGTAAAGAAGATACAAAGACCTTGCCAAAAAAGTACCACATGACCCACTTTTTCTATTCAAAAAATTTAAAGGGTTAATGGGGATGGCACAGGGTTCATCAAAAATCCTTCAAAAATGCATAAAAGTTCGTTAAAAGTGAAACAAAAATTGACCTGTTTCAGGATTTTGTTGCCAAATATATTTCTTCTGAGAAAATGAATTTGTTCCATAATGTATAGTGGAGTCTACGGTTTTATATTATTTATTTTCCTCATCCTATAAATATTTATCTCATGTGCTTCACACACCTTCCATTAGTGTGAACAGCTCGATTATGTGAACACGCTAAATTTTTTGTGTTCACACTAGCGCGACTCAACTGTACATCGATTCCCGCCCGCCTATCTCGATCAGATGATGCCAACACGTTCCGACCTTACTCTACGTTAACAGCGTTGCTCCATGGCGTACACGTTTAAAAGCGTGGGCGATTCGCGGTAAATAGGCCGCGCTACCGCGAATGCGTCCGTATTTCGACGATGCTCGCGATGGGATCCTTGTAGCGCGGGCGTCTCTCCCGCCCGAGGGCGCGTGTTGGGCGCGATGAATCACCGCGGGCGGACGCCGTCAATAAGTGATGGCTTGGAAAGTTGGCGTGAGTCAACGCTGTATGGTTCGAATTCCTGTACGGGACGGTGTAACGGATCGAGAAGTATCGATTTCGATGGAAAATTTTCGTAAGATTTCTCGAAATGTTGAGTTTTTGGGAGCGATGGTTATGAAATTGCGGCAAGATTTTTTTGGTAGTGGTTTGGGTTTTTTTTTTATTTTTTTCGCGAATTTTTAGGAAACAGCGGTCTATCTTTCTGTCTGAATGTCTGTAATTGTCGTATTTTCACGAACTTTTCCGTTTCGTCACAATTTCTGTAATTTTCGAATTTTGAGCCGAAGATGGTTTTGAACGATTGTATTGACACTTACTTTAGAAGGAAAGCAATTTGTGACTTGAAATTTTCGGGTTAGGTTTGAGCCTGAAGATCTCGGTTGAGTTCGTTAAAGAGTAATATCGGCCTAACGGTTTCGGAGTTATGCCTGTTCGAAATTTTTAGGTTAGTTCCTCTCGAGAATTACTGATGAGGTCAGATTGAAACTCTGTATCTATTTGGAGAAAACGAACGCGCAACTCAATGCAGAATTTGGTGTGGATCTAGTGGGTATAAAATTTCATAAAAATTTGTACTCGAAAGTTCAATCAATTTTGTTAATTTTTTTTCTCGGATTCTGCTCATCAGGTTCATATGAAATTTGGCACATACTTTCAAGTCAATATTCGAAAATAGTGGTTCGAATTTCAATTCGATCTGATGTTTATTTTCGGAGATATTATGGAAAAAATTTGACATATTTCGTTAATATTTAATATTTTGACGTTATTTATTAAGTATTTCGAGAATTAGATACGATCGGTTTTTTTTATAGTTTTTGGGGTTATTTTCTCAAAATTGGGGTTTGGAATTTGCCTGGCATTCACGAAGTGACAACGGTGTTTAGTAGAATAGCTTTTTCTGCTATAAAATAATGAAATATTTATTCCTATTCTGTGGTACACACGTGTTCTTTGTCAATATAACCAAACAATTTCCGTTTGCGATTTGTCAGTAATATGACAGTATGACAGTCTGTGCTCTTCTTTTTCTATTCATTGGTCGTTGTCTTCTACTCTAACCAGATCGAAGTATAGCTATCCCGGTTTTCATAAGCAAAGTAACCATATTTGACGTCCTTTTCTTTCCGAGAAAGCTGAATTCGACGTTGCCATATCGTGCACCAAAGACAAATCCCTTTAAACGCAAAGCCCCATTTTTATTTTTCAGTTTTAGGTGGTCAACATTTTTTTAAAAATATAATATTGAAATCATATGTTTGAAATGTGATGTTCTGAAGGTTTTTCATGAAAATTACTGCATTTTCGTATAAAGGAAAAACCCCCATTCGAGCACGAAGTTTTTGAGAATTCTTTTCGATCAGTCGTCTTATCAGAATCTTATTCTGAAACAGCCTACACAGGGTGTTCTACAAGCTCTATGACAAACTTTGACAGATGGTAGCTGTGCTTATTCTGAACATTTTTTTTCCTATGAACATAGGTCTGTCTGATTCGTTCTCGTTTCGAAGTAACAAGCATTTGAAAAAATGTATATCCATGTTTTGATCAAGTAGACCGACATAAAATATAAATATAAATGGAAAGGTCAAGGAGGACCAATACAATGGCCACCTCGTTTGCCTGATCTAAATCCCTCAGATTTTTATTTATGGAGACATATGAAGCAGCTTGTTCATCATGTTGAAATCGAATCGCATCAACAATTACTTGATAGAATTCAAGATGCAGCAAACCAAATATGAAACGACCCAAATCTGATCCGCCGAGTAACGACATCTTTAGTTCGTCGATGTGAAGCTTGCATTCAAGCCGAAGGTGGATATTTTGAACAATTTTTATAGTATCAAAATTTCCATTTATAATTATGATTTGAACATGAAAATATAATTTTTCAAAGGCTTGTATCTTCTTAACAAAAACGAATCGGATATATGTTCATAGGAAAAAAAATGTTCAGAATTAGCACAGCTACTATCTGTCAAAGTTTGTCATAGAGCTTGTAGAACACCCTGTATATCTATCTATTCAGAATCGAACTTCCTCCACGGAGAATTTCGCTATGAACGTGAGACAAACTCATATTATTTTTCGTGTATCTACGGCATTTGTTTTGGGGAACAACGCGATATTATTTTGTCAACATGTCTGTATATTTTGAATTTTTACATTTTTAGGATAGATTCGTGGCCAAAACATCTCGTTTTTGTTGGCCGAGTCAGATCGGACGAACGGTTTCGGAGCTATGCTCATTGAAAATTTTTATCTCCTCGATATTTCAAGAAGTGATGAAGTGAAAAGAATCAAACTTCATAATCAGGTGAAAAATAGCGACGCGTAAATTCCTGCAGAATTTCGTGAGAATCGTAGAGTTGGGAATGAAAAAAATTTGTTGGAAATTTTTCGACTCTCATTGAATTTTTTTTGGAAATGGCCATCAGGTTCCTATGAAATTTTGAACACTCCTTTAGCTTAATATTCAACAAATTTTAGCTCTATCCAATAGTCCATTGACAAAATATTGGAAATATCACATTAGAAAATGTGCCACCTTGTTGACGATACCACGTAGAGGCTTCTCAAAATCGTGGCTCACATACTAGTCTTAACAACCCGTGGCGAGTTCATCAATCTTCGTCCTATCCGTGTCGCAACAGTAGATAAACCAAGCCGACGTTTTTTATCGAGGAAGCTGTCGAACGTGTACGGTCAGGTCACCCAGGTGCTGCCGATCAGCTGGTGACTAAACTGAAATAATAGTGAGTTACTCCATCGCCGACTCTATTTATCGTAGTCATTGTCATCGCCGTTGAATCTCGAATAATGGCCGGCTAGATCCGCCACAGGCTCGTATAATAGCCGCTAATTGCATCGTCATTCGATCTTGATGTGACGTTTAACCACATTTTTGAGGAATTATTCCGGCAGGAATGACGACCACGCGGGTTACTGAAATTGCCGCAAAAAAAATCACAACGGTAGCGCAGATGCCCGATAGATTTATCTTATGCTCCTCAATGTGCGTGTGAGATCCGCGAGAAAAATTAACCTGATATGTTCGCGTCCTGATTTAGAGCGTCCGAGGAAGTTCCAGACCGCTACGTCGACATATCTAGCGTGAAAATTCTCCAGAAATCGAAATTTGAAATTGTCCAACAAGTGGAACCACCAGTTATGGATAACTCAAGAGCGCACCTCGGTTTACATATAAAGTCATTTTTGAGGACCCCACAGTCCCCACCGATTCAACATGAAATTTATTGAAACCAGATCATTTGGCTATTGGCTAATTGAAAGTATGAAGCCGTTGAGTGTGTGGTGGAGTTTTGGTGGTTGTACACGGGCTAAAAGACTTTTTTTATGTCAATTTATGCAATTTCCATGAGTTTTTTTTCAACGTTCAATAGACGACGGTCCAATTTGCCAACCCAAACATTTCGTCAAATTTACTAGCACTGGGAATTTCAGAACAAATTCGACATGATAAGGTTCGCGTTATTTATAAATATCCGTAAAAGATGCCTCGGCTCCTCAAACAAGATAATTCCTTCCAAATATAGGGTTTTGTTAAGATCATTTCTAGTTGGCTGAAATTTAAGTTGGGATTCCTGATTTCATGTTTATATAGGGTCAAGTTTATATTTGATATGTTCTGCAAATTAACTTGGTTATATCGGTTGACGGTTTTTCGTTCCGTAAATATAAAATATTCAGTTGGTTCCTGAAAAAAAAAGGTTAGTCACGGAATTTGATTGGTGGCATATCCATGGCATAGAACAATCCATGATGCTTTACTTACATCATGAAACAATCTATATTTACCTTATGATCCATAGACCATACTTGGTATTTGTTTCATTGTTGATTGTTCTATGCTATGGATATGTTACCATATAACATTAACTGCCGTTCTGGTGGCAGAAAGATTGCTTTTTCATCGATCAAATTCCGTAATTAACATTTTTTCAGGAACCAACCGAATATTTCATATTTACGGAACGGAAAACAGGCAACCGAAATAACCAAGTTGATTTGCGGAACATATCCTATATAAACTTGACGCTTCTAACATGAAATCAGGAATCCCAACTTAAATTTCAGCCAATCAGAGAAGCTCTCAACAAAAATCTATATTTGGAAGGAATTATCTTGTTCGAGGAGCCGAGGCATCTTTTACGGATATTCATAAATAACGCGAACCTTATCATTCCGAATTGGTTCCGAAATTCCCCTTCCCCAGAAAAAGTAAATTTGGAAGAAATTTGTGGGTTGTCAACTTGGACCGAAGTCGTCTACTGAGAGCTAGTTTCCCGAAGCTTCATGATTCATTTAACCCGATGAAGCAGTTTAGCACCTTCTTATCTAACTTTACGATATGAGACAACATTGAGAATTATTAGATTAGCGCCGGTCGTGCAATTAGATGCATTTTTACGATCATAGATTCTATACACTAGTTAGTTGTATTGCTCGTAAAAGTGATAACTAAATGGGAATCACCGAAAAGTACAAAAAGAAAACAACACGGGGATTCACCTACAGATAACACGATGGAAATTAGTTTCACTCCCGTCGCAAAATAGATTGATTATTTATGTAAATACCATGAGAGGACGTTAATGTTTCACTAAAGGATAAAGTCCGAATGATACAGACATCCTTTGTAAAATCAATATTTACTATCATGTTTTGAAGTTGTCGTTTCCTTGATCTACACTACCAGAGATTTTTTCTGTGTGGTGTAGATCCATAACGCTAACGTACTTATTAGAATTTGAGAAGGTACTTACTTTTTTGGGTTGGTAAAAATGGAAATGTTGTAACAACTTTGGCTGACATTTGTCTTTATCTTCTATTCCTGCGATGTCTGATTGATATTTAAATCATAAGTATTCCATATCGATGGTTGGAATCATAGACATAGAGTCTCAAATTCTATGAAAACAATAATGCCAACCCCATATATCACTGAACCATAGAATGCCAGAACCGAATTCGTATGGCCTCTGTTTTTTTGTGTAGCCACGTCCCTTAAGGTAATTGGAGACGACAATTGATGAATGGACATTAGGGGGATAAAACTAAAAAAAAAATTCATTAACTAATGTGTGTACCCGTCGGTATGTAACGACCTTTAGATTAGGTGAATGAATGATTCAATACATTGATATTCGATTAATATAAACATGCTTATCGTATTTCCCAGCTGTGTTGTGATGCATGGATGTTGTTGACTTCAGCTGATATAGAAATCAGTTGAAGGGGGCGATAAACGGTTTGATCTTTGTTTTGCCGTGGAATTTCCGGGAGAATGTCAAGGATTCGATCCCGTTTACTTCCTATGTTATTTTGGATAACCTTTGAACCTTCGGTGTGGTAGAGAAAACAAACTTACTCATCTGATACGGAACATTCTAACCCGACTAACATCAGAAATGAATTTGTACGCTAGACTTGGTTTGAGCCTCGGTAAATCCATTGAATATACAATTTTGTGTTTGAATATATACAATAATTTTTTTCACCATTTATTTCTGCAATCCCTATGGATAATCTAAAAATTCCAGTACTGTTGTAAAGTTAGGAGCTTTCGCACGTTTATTCAACGCGGTGACCTAGATACTTGAATTTGTTCCTTAATGGGGGTTTTCCTTCAAAGGAAAATGCAGTCATTTTCATGAAAACCCTTTAGAACATCACATTTCAAACATATAATTTCAATATTACATTTTTGAAAAAATGTCCTAACCTTAAACTGAAAAATAAAACTGGGGATTTGCATTTAAAGGGATTTGTCTTGAGTGCACGATATGGCAACGTCGAATTCAGCTTTCTCGGAAAGAAAAGGACGTGAAATGAGTTACTTTGCTTAGGAAAACAGAGATAGCTATACTGCGATCTGGTTAGAGTGGAAGACAACGACTAAGGAATAGAAGAAGAAGAGCACAGACTGTCATACTGACAATTACTGACATATCGCAAAGGAAAATTGTTTGGTTATATTGACAAAGAACACGTGTGTACCACAGAATTGGAATAAATATTTCATTATTCTATAGCAGAAAAAGCTATTCTACTAAACACCGTTGTCACTTCGTGCATGCCTGGCAAATCCCAAACCCCAATTTTGAAATCTGATTTTGAATACTTTCTGAAGGTAATTTGGAAAAATGACGAATCAAGCTCATAATGATTATGTTCGAATTTGCATTTGCATTAATAACCCAAATTCAGGAAAAACCCCTATTGCAGGTACAGACGAAGGAGGGAGATTTCTCGCATGAATGTTGCGAAAAAGAGTCTCATAAACATAATTTATTACATGAGTTTGTTCTCATAATCTGTACATCATTGCAACAGATCAGAAAATATCCATAAAAACGAATAAAGAATTTATGAACTGTAGAGTACTAGCTGGATTTTATGATTTCGAAAGAATCGATTTTTTCTCGGTATCGGAAACAGATACAACGGATAGCGTTATATTATTTTATTTCCAAAGTATGTAATAGGACGAATCCTTACGTTACTTCTCATATAGTATTGTATACGATACGGAACAATCTCACCTCGTATTGTAGCGAAATTAGGTGCGATAAAACGCCGCACATTTGCGACGTCGAGATATAGAGGTGCCAAGGTTCAATTCACACTTATCCGAGCTGTAGGGCTAAGCGACAATCAGTGCAAAGTCCGCGTATTTGCTGCAGTCAGGTGCGAGAGATATCGCGTTGTCTAATAAGAGAATAATGGAATAGTTCCTCGATTATTTCGAACGTTCAGATCTCGACGTGTTGCTTTTGATATTGAGTAACACATGGCTCGGCTTTGTGGTTTGATGCGTTTGAAACGTAGGCCGCGCATGCTTCAGGATGCCATTTGTTTCCTTACTACTGTATGAGCCTTCAGAGAGTTTTTTCAAATAAAGTAGATGGTTGAAAACATTTTTTTTTTGATTAATTTTTTTTTTCAAATTCACTGACCGTACGATCTCAACGAAATTTTGTCTGAAGTTACGCGTAGTTATGCTCCAAAGAACGGCCAAGTTTCAATCCAATCGCTTCAGTAGTTCCTAGGATATTGAGGAAATAACCTTAAAACAAATGGCTATAACTCAGAAATCTTTCGGCCGATTTGGCCCGTTAATGAACTCAATCGTGGCTTCCCAATCCGTGAGCCACCCTGTAAGTTAAGGCACTAGCTTCTTCCTTTCGACAGTTATCGGGTCTAGGGCCGGACAACCAGCCTCACGGCTGGACAGAATCGGTTTTGACATCGGATTCGTCATCAGTGAGTACCTAGTGTAGTTTAAGACCATTTTCAGGAGGAAATTAGAAAATTGCAGACATTTGGACGAAACTATAGCACGCTGTTTCCGTAGAACATGCGTGCAAAAAGCTCCTGTGCACATGAAGAAGTGATTTTTCTTCTCGAAAACGAAGCTTCAAATTGAAAACTGAAAAAGTCGTTGGCGTTTTTTTTTCAATACTGCCGCAGTTAAGTGGGGTACATCTTCTAATTGACACACTGTATATCATATTCGCCATCTTTCTCGACCGAGCCACTATCTCATTTTTGTCGAGTCGCCATTTCAAACCACATAAATGCTTCATATACGGGAGAGTCCTTATCGGCGCAGCCATCTAGCCGACCGGACCTGTAATCGGGCGATAAAAATTTTAATGCCTCAACGACAAACTACTGACCGCTCGACCACCTTATTTGTCATACCAGTCAAGGGTCATCGGTGTCGCAGTTTTCTCACGCTCGGAGACTGGATGGGGCGCCTCTAAGGACTGTCGTGTGTCCACAAAGTTGTGTGTGCACAACGCACGTCGTTTGTTTCGCCGACAAACGTCTCTACACGGGTTTTGTCCTGTTTGTTTTCCTCTTTAGCGGACGATACGACGTTGTCGACCTGCTCGACTGAGCTATCAGTTACTTTTATGACGATTACTGACAGTTCTGGGGTCCCACGAGTGGACGTCAGTTATTTCAGGAATTCGGAATAGGTTTCTAGCTAATTCTGTCTGTAGTACTTCACCTGAGAAATTTGTGGGATTCTGACTGGCTGGTCGATGAAGTCTTAGTTTTTGAAACACTAGCGTGGTTAAACGAAGAAGTGTAATTCAATTTTTGGCAGACAAACTTCACCAGTTAATCATTCGTACAATCTGAAGATTTATTATAAGAACAAATACAAAGAAGAACTATATCGCGCTTAACAGCAATATACAGGGAGAGTCTTTGAAACACTATTTTCATTTATCATTTTTCCAGATTCGGCTCCATCAAAAAGATACAGGCTATTTGAATTTCCAAAAAAATCAGTTTTCCTTTTGTAGCTTTGATACGGTAACTCCGAATGAGATGATTTTTGGTATGAAGTTTTCTAAAACTATGACACATATTCTTCAGTTATCACTTTCATCCTTCTCCGAACAGTTTCCGAGTTATACACTCAAATCAGCATGAATAATGCAGATGAAGTTTATCTTATGTCATCATAAAAATCATCAATCATTTTAAAATATTTGGTTATTCCTTATAATTTGAATAATTTCTTTATATTGATGGATCTGCCCCTGATCTAGTAAAGGGAGTAAATAAAGCTGGGTTCACGTTTATCCGGACCATAGAATACACAGAAATATTCATCTTTTTCGCATAGAACTAATATAAGGTATATGCATAGATATAACATTAAGTTATAATTTCTAAGGGTATATGCTATTGCGTGACCACGTCACCACAGACATTGTCCCTGTCTATGAACAAGACTTCCCATAACATTCTAGAAAATGTTTTTAGGTTATTTCATGATTTCATATAATTCATTCATAAATTTCGTGAAAAAAGTATAATAATGGAGTTTTCAATTTGAGAATGGGCGAGGATGGAATTGTGTATTATCTTATAGTGGAATGAAATTGGATATTGCGTGAACATCAAGTTGAAGATCAGTGTTTCAAGTCCAGTAAAGTGAAATGTATTCCTTGCGATAATACCGCAAAAAGCCCAAGTCATAAGACTTAAGTGAGTAAATGAGTTTTCTCAATATTGTTTCTTCGAATTTCAAACCTTGGATTGGTTATTCTCCAAAAGAGATCACCGTAAGGGATATCTGTGGTGAACTTGCAAACAAAGCGCAGGAGTGTATTAGCACATTGAGAAATAATCAAATGCTTATAACTTTTTACCTGAGCCGAATCTGGAAAAATGTCAAATGAAAACAGTGTCTAATTTGATGAGAGGAATCTATGGTTAACATTAATGTACAACCTAAAGACTCACCCTGTATAGGGACTTGAATTTTAATTCCAATTTGACGTTTAAAAACGACCCTAGCAACCATCAATCGAAGAGATATCTTCGATTCAATTTCATGAAATGCATTATTCTCTGGAAAGTGATCATCATTCGAACCATTAAAATAGTATGATATTTTGTACACAACACTTGAGTTAGAGATGATCATTCGTTTAAGTCACTTGCATAAAAAACTTTCATTCAGCTACTCAAAAATGATTAGTGGTATTTCTGAAATTATTGTTCGTTCCTTTGTAATATTACGACAATTCTTGAAGATAAAGCTAGAATCAAGTCATTAACAGTGATGTAAATATGAAAAACACTGATGATAACGCAACACTGATTTTTTACGTTAAAATATTTTTCTTTCACCTCTGTACATTTGAGTCACATAATTGAATTATTAAATACGAGAATGTATTGATGAACTTTTAGTCTACCATAAAAGAAAAGAAAATTTGATAGCCAAAATATTATTTATTCAACATTCCTCAAACGCTTCAGAAATTATCTAGTCATGTTTTTGATGAAAGAAATATCGGAAGAAATGACTTATAGACTACATATTCGTAAAGCAGATTTGAAGCTGAATTAAGAAGGTCGGTAACTGCATTCCATCCAAAATTCATTTTTTCAATATCCTCAAAAACGAAATCCGATCGAATTAAGATCTATTTCTTGGTTAATAAATGAAAGTATGAAGATCCATGCAAAATGTTGTGAGGAATAGGCTTAGAATGGGGGTTTTTCCTGAATTTGGGTAATTACTGCAAATGCAAATTTGAACATAATTATTATGGGTTTGATTCATCATTTTCCCAAATAACCTTCAGAGAGTATTCAAAATCAGGTTTCAAAATTGGGGTTTGGGATTTGCCAGGCATGTACGAAGTGACAACGGTGTTTAGTAGAATAGCTTCTTCTGCTGTAGAATAATGAAATATTTATTCCTATTCTGTGGTACACACGTGTTCTGTGTCAATATAACCAAACAATTTCCGTTTGCGATTTGTCAGTAATATGACAGTATGACAGTCAGTGCTCTTCTTTTTCTATTCCTTGGTCGTTGTCATCTACTCTAACCAGATCGAAGTATAGCCTATCTCTGTTTTCCTGAGCAAAGTAACACATTTGACGTCCTTTTCTTTCCGAGAAAGCTGAATTCGACGTTGCCATATCGTGCACTCATGACAAATTCCTTTAAATGCAAATCCCCATTTTCAGTTTTAGGTGATCAAACATTTTTTTTTAAATATTTTATTGAAATTATATGTTTGAAATGTGATGTTCTGAAGGTTTTTCATGAAAATTACTGCATTTTCGTTTAAAGGAAAACCTCCCATTGGAACAAGCTCGTAAAAGCTCGTGACTTCACGTTAGTGCTTTTATATAATTTTCATTGAGCACTATGAAAATTGGAAATTTTTTAACACTTGTCAGCGGCGTGCTTTAGGGGATCCAAATCGAGAGTCTATCCATGGTTTCATGACTGCCAGTAATGTTGCTGTTCATTATTATTGTTATTTAATTCCTAGCCCGGGGCTATCAGTGTTCACATTTTGATGTTTTGCTCTGAGATTATACAAAGTTTCCCCGAAAATCGAGTCGCGTGTGCCGGTGTGTTTCATGTCTGAATCCGAAGAAACCTATCTGATCAATTTAATTGAGAAACACTCTCGAATATGACTTTGATAGTAAATCATAGAGAAAAAGTTCGACAACAATGAGGAGGAGGAAAGGAAACAGCTTAGTGACGTAAATACTAATGACTAATGATCCTTAAAGCTGTACTATATATTGTAATGATGACCAGTCGTTGTTAAGATTTTCTGAAGTGAAGTGCATTGAGAAATTTCGAAAATAGTCATGCCTTTTTTGAAGAGTCACGAGGAATACAGTAAATATATTCTTCTGATTTAGAATTTTTTGTTTTTACTGCCACTTGATTAAAATTTTTCAAAATATTAGGAAAAAATTTTTCCGAAAAAAATTTTTGAATTTCTATATCTTCACTCTAATTATTATTCACCGCAAGGGGGTTATTTCTGTCCTATAACATTTTGCAATAAGAGTTAATTGCAGTGAAAAGTCTCATTTGAATTTTGGTTTTATATAATTTGACAAAAATTTTTTTTCAGGACTCCATCGAGCTGTTCTTCTGTGTTTCTACCTCTACCTTTTCGCATTCCCAAAGACGTCGGCGGCACCTATCAATATGGAGAAGTGGATGATTCCTTGTGGTAGATCGGAAAGCAGATCTAATTCAAATCAGGTCGACCTCCTTCAAGCCATCATCGAACAGAGCAAGAGGTCCCTTGTAAAAGTTGAGGCGTTCAGGGAAAAATTCGTGAGTAAATTTGTCCAGATTTATGTACAGTGCATCCCATTTTCGGTGAGACTGCCAGGTTTCTCGCTTGTTATTTGAGATAGAGCCTTGCGGTTTTCACGTTCCTGTCCTACTTTTTTGTGGAACTCAAGTTGGCCTAATCAGATTTCGTATAACTGTTTCCGTTCATGAGATACAGGGTGACTTTGGAAATTGATACTTTTCGGACCCCTCCTTTATCTCCGAAGTTATTAGAAATAATGATCAGGTAAAAATTACGTCTGATACAGAATTCTGCGTAGAGTCCAGTGGTGTACTCGATTTTTTTTTCCGGGGTATGGTTTTGAAGATACGACACTAACCTATATTTTTTTCAATGGAACACCGTGTATCTCATTACTTCGTTGAATTTGTAATTTTTTTCCCTTGAAATTGATGTATAATACTATATAGGTAGGATCTTCAGAAATGCTAAAAAATACTAAAACATCACATAATGATGATTTTTTGTTAGTGGGTCATGGATTTCCCAAATAAAAAAAGAATCAATTGGATAATTTTCATTTGCGATTTTGATTTATAGGAGAGTAAGCAAACAAAGATAATACACTCATCACTAACACGAAAAACAAAAGTAATACCTACCTGATTAACAACAAATAAATAATACAAAAATTCATAATACAAATTGAATACAGAAGAAATACACAATAAAATATTTATCATTGATCAAATTTTCAACACTGCATTATATCTTACGAATTAAACTGTTCGAATTGCTGTCCACTTTCCCTAATACATAATCGACAAACCTTTTCAAAACGTCTGAGTGCATTTAATATTACAAAAGGGTGGTTTTGTGAATCCTGGAAGGCTGCTTCTGTTGATGCACGAAGTTCTTCGGGACTGTTGTTTCTGTTACTGTATATTTTGTTTTTCAAATAACCCCACAAGAAAAAGTCTAATATAGACAGATCAGGTGACCTTGGAGGCCACCTGATGGGTCTATGAGTTCCAATCCAACAACCCTGAAAATTATTATCTGAAAACCGCCCGATCAACCTTGAATTATGGGCAGGGGCGCCGTCCTGTTGGAAATGTATGTAATTCAGAAAGGCGAGGGGAACATCTTCCAGTAACTCCGGTAACACGTCTTCTAAAATTGTCAGGTACTTATTTGCGGTAAGAGATCCTTCAAAAATGCGGTATATGATTTTTGTCCCTAATATGAAACATGCCACATTAAAACCGAATCGACCCTGTTGTTGTCGTTCAAAAATTATGTGCTGGTTTTCATCATACCAGTGCCTTGTATTTTGCCTGTTGAATATACCAGCACTGCTTATATGTGATTCGTCTGACCAAATAACTTTTTTCGCAAAATCAATGTCTCTCTGAGCATGGTTCAAAAACCAAAACATGATGAAACCCAAAAATAATTCAAAGCGATGACAGATGGATCAGATTTGTTTTTTTTTCAATGCCTGCTTGATAAAACTCCCAATACAAAGTAGCTATAATAACAACAAGGATATTTCAGTGTTTTCAGCATTTCTGAACATCCTACCTATAAAGTATTATACATCAATTTGAAGGGAAAAAAATTACAAATTCAACGAAGTAATGAGATACAGGGTGTACCATTGAAAAAAATATAGGTTTGTGTCGTATCTTCAAAACCATACCCCGGAAAAAAAAATCGAGTACACCACTGGACTCTACGCAGAATTCTGTATCAGACGTAATTTTTACCTGATCATTATTTCAAATAACTTCGGAGATAAAGGAGGGGTCCGAAAAGTATCAATTTCCAAAACCACCCTGTATCTCATAAACGGAAACAGTTATGCGAAATCTGATTAGGCCAACTTGAGTTCCACAAAAAAGTAGGACAGGAACGTGAAAACCGCAAGGCTCTATCTCAAATAACAAGCAAGAAACCTGGGTGTCTCACCCAAAATGGGATGCACTGTACACCTTAACATTTCGGAGGTTTGCAGATATTGAATTCATTAAACTGAACACTACAAACTTAATTATTCATGGTACAATTAAACTATAAATTGCAATTTTGGTACGCGGTAGGGGTATTGTAATTTTTGGTGACAACAACTATCAAGTTTTGCCGCGGGTAAACTCGAATAAACTGCTGACAGCTCCTGCCAAACAGTTTTTCCACCTAGAATCCATTTGTAATTCAAAATTGCGCGGTTCTGATTAGTGGAAATTACGACGAGGGAAATAGTCGTTGGAAATTGTTTTTCGAAATTGATTCAGACGAAATTTCGCACTGGCCTTGAAATCCATATTTTTCAATAGCTTAAATGGTTTTTTTCCCGCCATCGTTGTTATTCATTTGGCAAGTGCTAATACATAAGCTCAGCTTTCTGCTAAATTTGGTGATTATCGAACAATTTCAAATTTTTTATCGCCTAGAAATTCAAACGTTTGCTCAAAAGCTGCCAACTTGACGTCGGTGCTTTTCTAGAATTTCCAATCAAGTACTAGTACTACAATTCCTGGTCAACTGAGTAAATCGGCTATAATAGATGTACAGTGATCATCCAACGAATAGGTCTTACCATTGTTTGAATAAGAGAGTTTATTACACGGCATTGTACGTTATGACTAACCTATTCCAACTCAAGGTTAAACAGGCCGATAAATACAGATTTCTAAGAATAAAAAACGGTCCATAATAATCCACGATTCACAGAGATATATTGTAGAACCAGCGGAAACTGTTATCAGAGTGCTCATCTTCGATAGATGTACAGGGGACACTCAAAGTTTTCTCGAGAAAAATCCTGTCGTATGAAGTCTGGCCAGGTGGGCTATTCACTTCAATATTTCGAATTTTTACAGGTTATATAGCTTGAATATAAGCTTCTCTCATCGGACAGCATTTTTACGCGCTCGTCCTGGGTAACAGCTCGTTATTATTTCTTCACGATGTCTGTAATTTTCGAATTCTGAGTCGAAAATGGTCTTGAACGATTGGATTGAATTCCCCGAAGAAGAATCCGTGGTCAAATTGAATTCTGATGCCGCCGCATACAGTCTTTTTTTGGAACCCAATAATTAATTTTTGTTCTCGCAGATGAAAAATAAATGTCGAGGTGAAAGGCTTGCGAAGCCTGAAGAAGCGGTTGAAACGTTAAAATGGAAAATTGGTTCAAAAGTACCTATGTAAAGTTGTTTTGCTCTTTATAGGGGATTTCAAAAAAATCAGTAGAGTCATTTCAGATGTTATAGATTTGTTTTTCTGTCTCCAAACTTACAATAAAAGTTTACTCATCAATTTCAACAATTAAAATCCTCGTGAAGAAAGAGATTTCGAAGAAGAATAAGTACATAGTTGAAAATATAATTTAAAAATTGTTTGGAAATTTCTTGGAATTCGCCCTTCCCTCTCAACATATTCGAAGAGTTTCTGAATAAAAGAGTGGACTCTTCATTTATGCAAAAGGCAGAGGCCAGATCGCATACGGGGGCCTTCCAGCACTTGTTCACCCCGCGGAAATTCCGTTCCCAGACGCGCGAAGACATAAAAATATTCCTACAATTCACGATTTCCTGCCGGTTTTATAGTTCTTCCGTTCGTCCTCCGTTCATTCATTAACGCCACTCCCCCTTCCCCCTTACCGCGCGCTCGGACCTCTCTCTCCCACCCCATTAACATAGAGGAGAAGAAAGTGATTAGTATTCCCGATCGATGGCCGATGATTATACACACTATCATATTTTTCTTCTCCGTCGCGCGTTCGCCAACGCTGACATCTTGCGTCCCCTTTTATCGGATATCGGTCGTAGTTGGCAGTACCTGTCTTTTCTTCGTCACATCCGGGAATTCTCGAGTCGATCGTCTAAGCACGCCGGATCGCGATTGACGCGATAAGGACGCCCGTCTGTGTCGATTTCCTAGCCTACCCGGACGTGATCGCACCCGATTTTCATCTCCCCTAGACGGATACATTCGCGCTGACAGGTTATGGGCCTGAAGAATCTGCCATACCTAAAACTATAGCGGACTCGTGATTCGAAGTACCTGTAGCTGTTCAGAATTGAAGTTCTGACTTTTTTCAACTTTGATTCGGCGTCGGTAGACTCCTTTTCGATTTCTCTGCTTCTCTGCTGAGATACGTCGACAGGTTTTCGACCCAAGGAATCTGCCAGGTCTAAAATGTAGTATTCATAGAAATGCTTCGTGTTTGTATCTTCAACAGAGCGCATCTTTTGACGTAGCTATCCAAATAGATGTTTTGAGTCTCTTCCCACTAGGACTTACTTTCAGAACCGCATGTGTCAGTTGGAATTTCGAAGATTTCGGTTCTTGTTTTCGTTTTTAGATTGGATGATTTCGAGCAGCCTGTCGACAAATTCTCCGTGCTTGTTTTTCTTATATTTCTGCTGGTCGAATTGGTGTTGCCTTCCGTATTGGTTGCTTGACCTGTCCCGAGGATAGAGCAGACGCGAACAGGTTGAGGGCTTTCGAAACTCGTCAAATATGAATGATAGCGTCAACAACGACCATTTGGGAGCACAAGAGTGATCGAGCGGCACCAGATTCCCGAGGAGATTTTATGCGGCTTCTCAAGAGGCTAACACCCAAGCCAGAAAGGAAGCACAAACGCTACCTATTGGCCCAGAACCTTTCTGCGGTATGTACCTACAAGAAAGAGTTTTTGGGGAGGGAAGAAAAAGAAAGAGAAGCACTTTGGAGGAAATCTCGAAGAATGGATCATTCCGAAAAAGTCCTTCGGATCTTTGAAATGAAATAAATCTCATAATCGATCTGCAACACGAAAAGCTGCTTTGTGCTGTAATCAACGTTCAGCGGCTCGCGCACCGCTCTGCTCCCGCTCAAAACACCTCCTACACTTGCGAGGCAGCCCAATTCAACTGCCTCGCAGGTCGCTCAGCTCGCGCGTCTGTACGCGGCTTTACAATCGTCGCGTGTGTGACCGGTCGGGTATCGCAACTGCCAGCGCGATACTGGATGATATGATGAACTTTGTCGACCTTCGTAAAGTCGGAACAGACTGCTTGTCGCCCGCGGGTCGCTATCATCCTCGAGGATAGAGCGTACTTACCGCACGGATGACGATGGAATCGGTTTTATGTGAAGATGGGAGGTGTTGAGCAATTGGGCAAGTCGCTGTCGTTGTTCCACCTCATTTCGGTTCGGGACGCGTGGGAGATCTCGAATATATTAGGGGACAGATGGATTCGAGTTTTCTAGATGTAGATTGATCGAGATTAATAGAACCCGGAAAACCCGTTGCGTTGACAACAAGTATTCGAATGATTCCAGTTCTTCCACGATATTCAAAAACGATATAAATATCGAATCTGTAATTTGAACTTTGTTTTCGGTATGGGAAATGATTGAAGCTGAGGAATATTTCAGTTCTGTTTGTTTTATGCCAAGGATTCAATATCGGTTCGTGCAGCAACGTCGTCGGATTTCATGGTTTTCGGCTACATATTTAAAATTGTAAAATCAGTTTTCACGTGGAGCTTCAGCCTGCGTAGCCAGTAGCGTTGTCAATATTGCAGCATTCTACATTGCTTCGTCGACAGAGATTGAAAATATGCTTGCCAACGGATTGAATAAAGATTACAAAGGGTTTTCCAATAAGAGGTGTTATTTTGAATAGCCCGCTATTTCGGTAGATGTCACTTTTGAAGCTGTCATTTTTTGAAATTTGACAAGTAGAAACTACGCCATCAATAAGAATGGAACGATACACGCTTCAACAACGCATTGAAATTATTAAAATTCACCATAAAAATGGTGAAAATTCGGCAGGGACGGTTCGTAAAACTCGAACATTTTTGGGTCGTCGTGAAGCACCTTGTCGGACCGCAATAAAGAAATTGGTGGAAAAATTCGAGCTGTTGGGACAAGTTAGTGATGTGAAGAATAAAACCCGTGCACGTCGCTCAAGAACAGCCGAGAATATTGCTGCTGTAGCCGAAAGTGTTGAAGAACACCCAGGTTTGTTCATTCCTCGTCGTTCTTTGAAATTAGGCATTCCACAAACGTCATTACACCGAATTTTGCATAAAGATTTGGGTCTTAAGGCTTATAAAGTTCAGTTAACACAAGAACTCAAGCCGGCTGATCATCAACAACGTCGTGTCTTTGCTGATTGGGTTGTTGAAATGCATGCAAATGATCCGGAATTCCATCGAAAAATCATTCTGAGTGATGAGGCCCATTTCCACCTCGGTGGCATCGTCAACAAGCAAAATTGTCGCATCTGGGGCTCGGAAAACCCGAGAGTTATTGTTGAAAAGCCTTTCTATCCTCAACGTGTGACTGTTTGGTGCCGTTTATGGTTCGGCTGGAGCAACAGTTACGGTGAATGGATTGAGCTTTCGAGAGATGATTAATGATTTTTATGGCCGGAATTGGATGGTATTGATCTGGACAACGTTTACTTTCAACAAGACGGCGCTACGTGCCCCACAAGCAACGAAACCATTGATCTTTTGCGCAAAAAGTTTCCGGACCGTGTTATCTCTCGAAGAGGTGATCACAATTGGCCACCGAGATCTTGTGATTTAACACCTTGCGACTTCTTTCTTTGAGGCCACGTGAAAGAGAAGGTCTACGCCAATAGCCCAGTGTCGATTCAAGACTTCAAAGATGGAATTCGTGAAACTATCGAGGACATAGGGCAGCCACTTTGCGATTTGGTTATGGAAAATTTCATTAAAAGGATATGGTCCTGTAACCGTGGTCGTGGTGGTCATTTGCCTGATGTTTTTTTCCACTATTAACGACATAGCTCCTTCTTTATAATGAAATAAACATCCGATCATTCATATTCGAAAAATTGCATTTTTCTTTGAATATCAAAATAACACCTCTTATTGGAAAACCCTTTACAACTGCGGAATATAAGACGTAAACGCGTTGCCCAATCGACCGCAGCAGTCTTTCTCTAGACAATCCGTCGAGATTATATCGTTGATATAGACAACAATCAATGGAAGGAAGTGGCATAGCAGGGCCGCCTTCGGAAATTCGATTATAGCATTTCCTGAGCATATTTTACGATGAGTCTTGCTGTTTCGTTTGGTACCATCCGTGGCTTGTAACCCCCTTGGTAGGCAACTGAACGTCAATGATGCGATTCCGGAGTTATTTTACAATCGTTAAAAATATAAAGCAACAATATTATTCGTTGTGGATTTAACATTTGTTTCAATGGTACACCAATTTGTCGTTTTCGAGGTTAGGTGTCAGATAGGTGATATAAGATTACTGTAAGATAAATATCTAACGAGAAAGATATCTCTGCGAAACAAGTAACTTATTATTATGGTACAATCTACACATCAAATAGAAACAACCTTCCATTTTTAACTTCGGTTCCGAAGCTTAACGATTATTATAGGCCTGGGGCCGATTCTTGAATCTCGATCAAGAATGGGGGTTTTTCCTTTAAACGAAAATGCAGTTATTTTCATGAAAAACTTTTACAACATCACATTTCAAACATATAATTTCAATATTCTAGTTTTAAAAACCTAAAACTGAAAAATAAAAATGGGGATTTGTATTTAAAGGGATTTATCTTGAGTGCACGATATGGCAACGTCGAATTCAGCTTTTTCGGAAAGAAAAGGACGTCAAATGTGTTACTTTGCTTAGGAAAACAGAAATAGCTATACTTCGATCTGGTTAGAGTAGAAGACAACGACCAAGGAATAGAAAAAGATAAGCACAGACTGTCATACTGTCATATTACTGACAAATCGCAAACGGAGATTGTTTGGTTATATTGACAAAGAACACAGAATAGGAGTAAATATTTTGTTATTCTATAGCAGAAAAAGCCATTCTACTAAACAACGTTGTCACTTCGTGCATGCATGACAAATCCCAAACCCCAATTTTGAAATCTGATTTTGAATACTTTCTAAAGGTTATTTGGGAAAATGATGAATCAAACCCATAATAATTATGTTCAAATTTGCATTTGCAGTAATAACCCAAATTCAGGAAAAACCCCATTGAAGAGTATGACAATTGTCATATATTTATGTCGATTTTCTAAGTTTCTCGAGCATCTGAAAAATTTGTGAGCGTTCTATTGGCCATTTCGACTATGTTTTCAAGCAAATATTCAAGAAATAAACTGAATGCAAGATATCGAGAAATTTCAAGTTCGAATATAAACATAACCTTATCACCGTTTCCTTCGACTTAGCAACGAGTGGTACGGAGTATAGGAGATACAACATTCGATTGTCGAGTGACATTCGGTTCCATGCGCAGGTCATGTCCACTTGTTCATATTTAACTTTGAAAATCGACGCAAACATATGGCAATTGTCGTACTCTTCACTTCCTGATCGAGATTCAAGAATCGGCCTCCTGGGCCCTCACTAGTTTTATACTATACTAATTGAACAAGGAAAATTTCGGTTCGAATCGAGACCGGGATTTTGCCAAAGTTGGTTTTGATCAAAACCGTTTAGAAAGAACCTAACTTTTGCAAGAATTTATGAAAAACTTCTGAGTTTGGCGAGTTTTCTCTAGTTTCTCTCTAATAAGGTAAATCGTAATTATGTCTTGTCTTGTTCTATACTATATTGGCCACCAGATGAAAATACTAATCTGAATTTATCAATTTTTCTGCACGATACAACTCCACAAGCCCCAGAGATAATGGAACAATCGTATCTTACCGCGAGCTAGTTATAAAGGCGGATTATCACTTCCTGATGGTAAAGGGGCAGCGGATTAACATTTAGAGTTATATCGCGGCCCATAACCTATAACCCACGTAGCGGGGTCTAGGTTACGATGGTCGTACCTCAAACGACATTACAATGATTTGTTGGCTTGCGAGTTCCACGAACTTTCTGTCGGTTCGGGCATCGGCCGCGGGCGACAGACGCACGCGGGCAGGCCCACGCTGTTTCAGCGAAACGAAAACTGACTCAAAAAGAATCCGGGCCTCGGCAATTAAGAAGTTTGGTTAATTCGTCGCGACCGAAGCAGTTTCTTCGAAGCGGAGCACTGCAGGGAATTGAAATGTTTACTCGGACTTGTGTTATTGACGTTCGTCAATGTGAAATCAGTTAGAAGACGTCTGAGACGAAGAATGACCGGCGGAGGAGAGAATATGAAAGCTTTCAGGCGTTTGTTCCAGGAATACCGCGTTATGATTCTGCCCTGTTGTCTGTTATTTTCGAATTTGAACGACTAAAATGAAGATGCGTTGCCATGACTACTGTCGAACGGAACGAGCTAGCGACTTGAAACTTTCAGGGTAGGTTGCGTATCGAAACGGGAAGGTGAAGTTTGAAACTGGACGGAATCGTTCGAACGGTTCCAGAGGAATACACGTTCGAAATTTTGAAGTTATTTTTCTCAATATCTCAAAAAGAACTAATGCGATCAGATAGAAACTTCGATGTAATTTCAAATATACCGATGTACAACTTTATGAGAAATTTCGTAATATCGTAACGTTATCGTAAAGTTAGGAATTAAAGAAAGAATTACAAAAATTTTTCCTTGAGCCATCCATCAGATTGTTGTTAATATTTAACAACAGTGAACCAAATTTCAGCTAGACATGGTGTTTTTTATCGAAAATATAGTGAAAAACCCAGCTCCTATGCATTTCCAAATTTTTTCTAAAAAAAGTTCGTGTTAGTAAAGTGAAAACCAAACCTCAGAAACGATTGAATTCAATGTTAAATCTTGAACTGACGCAAGGTTATCGTGATGTAACGAATATATCATTCCGGAAACAGAAGCGTAAACAAACTGATCCTCACAGAAAGAAATGCTATACAATAATCACCACTCTAGAACCGTTATCTCTTGTACAATGTTATTGAAAAATTTATAGCTGCGAATCCAGATAACCACTTGAACATTATATAGGTCAGTCACTTCGACTGCAATTACTGCAATGAGACAACAATGAGAGTCTCTTGAACTTGAGTCTCATCTCAATAAAATATGAAGATTTCGAATTCGAATCGTATGGTTTTCCATGTACATTATATTATTAGATTTATATCCTTGTACCTTGTTCTGATGGTATGATCCAGTATATCTCTAATACTCTTTTGTTTCAATCAACTATTAAAATCTTCACTTCAATCTAACTGGATTAATCAGCTGTGAAATTGGCCTTGAAATATCTCGTTTTGTCTCAAGGATTATCTTTCTAGAATAATATATTTATTGATTCAAACTTTTTACTGAATTTTGTTTTTTTTTTGTTTCAGGCCAAAGACGTATTCAGTTTGAATTGGAATGAAGTTCAATCCATAAAGGATGGTATTGGTACCTTGCGTTGGATGCCTAAAATTGATAAAGAACCAGGAAAGCCTCTCAGCCAAGAGCAACTAGATAAACTAGAGGTAAAAATTAATTTTTGAATTCACTTTGACAAGATTGATCAGGTCCAAAATAACAATAGTAATCCTGTAGATCAGTTGATATTGACTTTGTATGTAGATCCAAATAAAAATTCAAATAGATAGAAGAGTCAATTTCTTACCAAAGTGACTCACTTGTGATCTCAATGAATGTGATAAACCTCGTTTGGTTTTATTGGACAATTTTTTTTTTGATATATGAGAAACATATTGCCCTATATCAGAGATAATCTTGGTTACAGCTCAAGCAACTTTTGAAAGACTCCTACCAGTATTTGCAAATAATTGCCGTGGCCGTTGACCAGATGATCCTTGATGAAGAACCCAGTGCTTTGGCCAGGGACTACAGAGAACACCTCGAGCTGTACGTTCTTAGTGTCTTGTGTGAAATTCAAACGGCAGCCAATACTCTGAATGTGGTAAGACACAAAGATGTGGAACGCACAATCGTTGACGAGACAGATAAAAATGGAGACAGCACAAAGAGAACAACCCGACACTACATGATCATCAGGGACTATCTCAAAGTCCTTGAGTACATTATAGAATGTTACGAACACCTAAAATCCCAACTGTAAGACTTCAGCAGCTTCGAACAACGATGAAACAAAAAAGTATTATGAAAAATGTCTACTTAATTTATGTAAATATTTATTTCTAATTTATTACTATTTTTATTGTAATCTTAATTATTTATACTTAATTTTAAGATTGTATATGTACATATATTTTAGACGATTGTAGCACGACGTTACGAGTTTACACAATTATGATTGTTGACTTACTCAAATAAATTGTTGACGATTCTGTTAAATTTGTTTGGAGTATAGAAAACGTCGTTTATTGGCAGCATGGTGGACTGAGATTCCTGTTGTACTTATATGAAGAAATAAATGTAATTAAATGTTGAATTTGTACAATTTGTAAATATTGTTGACTTTGAGAAAATTACCTTGTGACTGTAATGTATTCTGAACAGTTGTTTGTCTGAAATCTATAATTGATATATTGAAATTGTATATTGATGTTGAGAACCATTGAAAGTAGTAAGTGCGAGTTGTTTATTGTAAATTTCCGAAGTTAATTGTACATCGTTGATGTTTGATCAATTTTTCGATTTGTTTCGTTGCATTTAAAGGTTCGTTACTGCTACCAGTGTTTTTCAGAGGAAAAATTATAACAATTGACCATTTTTATTGAAATTGGAATACTGTGATAACTCTATTCATAATTTAAGGAAATAAACGATACAGGTCGGTCCAAAATGAGAGGTTCTTGCCTACGGCCTATGTTTGTTCCAGAATTGTTGCAACTACTCAATCCAGTCTGTATAAAATAGAACCTTTGGCCTCTCAGATTTGGATCGTACATGTTTTTGTTATTTTAAATGTGTTTTTCGTTCGTTTTTCCCTGCAAACCCAATAAAAAAATTCAATTATTATCAGTGAGTAGAGCGAAGAAAACAAAATAGGACAAAGTTTAGAAGCAAATAAATACCTATATTTGTTTTCAGCGCTATGTTGTGGTGCTACCCTATGTAAAATTATAGAGTAAATACCCTCGATTATTACTCTGAAAACAACCAAATTATCGGCAAAAAATTCTCAGCTTTTCGAGCGAATGGTAGATTACGATTTCGACTGGAATTTTGGCTTCAGAGGCAGGAAGGTAAGTTCTTATCATTTTTAGTATATCAAAATTTGATTTTCTAATCTCCTTCTGTTTATATTCTATGAGCTCTAGAATTGGACCAATTTGCAGAGTGTCATACTTGTGTTATTGAAAATTTCGGTAAACCCGCAAGATTTCCCGTCGCCGAGATATTAAAGAGATATTTACATCATTGTACGCAGTGTGTTTTTTCTGAATAAAAAATGTGAAATCGAACATAGGCGGTCTCCCTTAATTTGGAAGATATGGACCCCCAAAGTTCCAAAATGAGTCGTTTTCAGGTCCCTTTTTCTACCATAAAAAAGATCTCTCACTTCATCTGTATAGTTCACAAACCACCTTTGAACCTTCAACCAACAATAAGCAACACTTTTTTTCAAGAATAATCAATATTTAATGAAAAAACAATGAAATTACTGGACAACCACTTAACCTCTATTCCTTCTGCTTTCGACTCAGTCTAAAAGTGAAGTTTGGCAATGGCGCGAATTTCATCGGTCGGAATCGTGCCATCGTGCGTATTCGTGAATGAGATTATTACTGGCTAGAAAAATGAAATATGTTCTTAGTTCTTACTGTTGTTTACTGCGATACTCTAAATCTTCCAATAGGAGAATTCGTTTCTAATGAAATCTACAAGGTTGAAACACATAGTAATGGAATGAGAATACACCATATAGGTTATTATATAACCCATTTTATTGGAATACCCTGAATCTCATTCTAAACTGGGACCATCTCGAAGACAACTAAAAACGAAGTAGATAACAACCTCCCTATTTTGAAGGGGATAGAAAGAAAGTTCAAACGAAAATATTGAGAGTGAAACCTTAAACAAATATTCTCAATGATTTTGTTTTGATGTTAGAATAATCACCTCTTCTTCAGTGACAGAAGCATTTTCCTTACAATCATATCCTTCAACTGTCCATCATTTCATATTTCCTGCCAGCAACTACTCTTCGGTCATAATACGTTGGCCAGCGATGAAAAGACGCTGTTGCCAGGCTCCGCTTTAACATTGAGAAGTATTTCGTAGAAATATAGGTTATGTGGTTGTCTAATATTTTTACTTTTCTTCCATTAAATAATGAATATTCTTGAAAAACAGTGTCGCTAATCGTTGGTTGAAGGTTCAAAGATGATTTATGAACTAGATTTGAGAAGTGGCGGAAAAAAGGATCTGAAAATGCAACAATTTGGAACTTTGGGGGGCCCATATCTTCCAAACAAAGAGAGACCGCCTATGTTGGCCTTCATGTTTTTTGTTCAGGAACTCACACTGCTTACAATGATGTGAATATCTTACTTATAGCTTCGCGACGGAAAATCTTGCGGGTTTACCCTTATTGGAAATCTACCGAGAATGGGTTTTCAAAATTATCTTCAAAAAGTTGAAATATATTCATCCAGTTTTTAAAATATAAATTTGTGTTTTATAGACACTATTTCATTTGACCAAATCCTTCAGTTTTCTAACTGTGAATGTATTGAAAATTTTCACAGAAAACATATGTGATATGAATTGAAATCAAATTGTGGTCCCATATCCTACTCCATGCCATTGGTTAGAGTTCATTTTGATGTTATGTCACCATTTAAAAAGTGTTATAGTATGCATGAACTACGAATAAATTTATTATCATTATTTCACTCAGAGATAAGATTGAATGGAAACTGAAAAATCCTCAAGGCCATCAACACATATATGATGAAACTAGAATCGCAGTAAACAGAAAACAAATCCATTTCCCTGAATGATGCAAGTTTTCGTATTTGTATTAGTTATATCCTTATCGATCACCCCTCGTAAACTGGATGTTTCAAGATTGAAAACGTAAACAAACCAATTAACGATTTGGAGATAAAATTATGTTTCATAGAAGGATGGTTGAGTACGGTAAGTACCTATCGCAAACACTGGAATCGATTTAATGCTTATTTTCTAACAAAACAGTTGAAAATTAAACGATTATAATGATTCCCCTGAAATTGATATGCTATATAGGGATTACCCAAAAAGAAAATGAACTGAGATTTATATGAACGTATTCACCTATGCAATGAGAAACAGTAGCATTCATAATTATTTATAAATTTATAATAAAGGATTCATACAATTCAGCATTCAATCATCTCTATGGAAATTTAAAATTCGAACCAAAAGAAAATTTTTGTAATTTCGGATGATCAGAAGAGTTTTCATTATTATTTATGCTAAAATGCACATTAAATATAGGGGTATATAAAAAGGAAATGAACCTAAACTAAGCCAATTGCACGGATTTATACAAAAATCGATTGAATATGCATTCAAATGATATCATCAACCGAAATTTACATGCAATGCATATAATGTGAATGGAAATTTACTGTGATTGAGATGAACAAATTTATATGGACTTATTAGGTAGATATTCTGTTTTTCAGTAACGAAAAATTGATTTCATATGGGTAATGAGACATTTTAGCGAATAAATTTGAAGCACAGGGTAAAAATTTCAAACAATCAATGTAGGAGGGAAAATTTGTTCAGAAAAACCTAGAAATGCAATGACGTGAGTCAGCAGCTTTGACACGCATGTTCAACTTGTTTGCCAAAGCGTATCTTTTCACGTATTGACCCCACCAAACACATTTTTAGTGATCTCCTTTCAACATGCGCGCAAAAGCTACTGACTTCACGTCAAAGCTTTTGTAGGTTTTTCAATCAAATACTGAATTCCAACTCAATTTTATCTGTATCTTTGGAAATATTTGTGACAGAAAATTTTGAATGGGTATATTTAGAGAATCATTTGGCGGATTTTACCCATTCACGAATTCTACCTTCTTTATTAGGCCCAAACATTTTCTACAAATATACCGTGTTTCTAAAGCGCTTCTCCCAGAATTTATTGTATTTACGGTCGGCCTGAAGGGCCCATCGAAAACACAATAACTTCCGAAAAAATCAACTTAGAAACTCTACATTTGTTAAGTAGGTTTGGACTTAAATATCGAAGGCCGAATTAGTGAATGGGTCAAATCCACCTTATGATTCCATACAAAAACAGATTAAATCGAATTGAAATCCAGTACTTCATCGGAAAATGACAGCTTGAAGGTTCGTACCGAATTTCATGGGGATTATATGATCAGAAAAAAGCAGAATATTGAATATTTGGAAAAAAATGTTTTCTGAAAGTGTTTAGAGGACACGATCCTTTCGAAATTTTGCACAAAATTAAATACCAACATTTTATTACTAGCTGCCAATTTATACGGCATTTTTTGAGTTATTTCGGAAAAAACAACGATATCGAGAAGAAATTTGGCATATTTTATCCCAATATCTCCAAAAATTATAATTGTATCAAATTCAAATTCGGTGCACTTAAATATGGAGGTCAAGGTGGAAGCAAAAGTGTTTCGAATTTGATAGATCGTTTCGGAAAAACAAAATTTTTTCGAAAAAATTTTGAAATTTTTTTTTAAATTTACCGACAGTACAATCTCAATGACATTCGTCAAAACTTTCGCATCGTTATGGTCCAACTAACTGCCAAATGCCAATCGCTGAAATATCAGGAAAATAATCTCCAAAGTTCAAATGCTTGTAATTTCGAAACCATTCGACCGATTTGGCTCATTAACGAACTCAACCGCCGTATTCCGATTGGCGACATACTCTGAAAATTTCAAGTTGCTAGCTTGCTCAGTTCGACAGTTATCGTGTCGCCGACCGGACAACAAATTCCTCGTTTAAGACCAATTTCGGGAATTGTTCATTAGGCAAGATTATCTCAAGAAACCACACTTCACAAATAGTTTGAATCTTGTAATCTGCGTTTTTTATGAATAATAATCTTTTCAGATATTAGAAGTGAAAACATAGAGTAAAGCCTTAAAAATTACGGTTTCAAAATTATTGTTATATCCGAGTTCAGTTCGAGCACATTTTCTGAATATGATGCTATCGGATTCATACTTCGTGCTCAGTTGTGGAATACTGATGCTGAGCCTCATACAGATTTTCGAGTTGATCAGAAAATTTTAAAAAAATTCGAAAATTTTCCGAAATTTTTTTCATGATTTTTTTTTCGGATCTTCATGAAAATACAGCTTGGAAATAATGTTTTATGATGATATAATGAAGCACTCGAGCTCAAGTCATTGATTTTCTAAAAAATTCTTCAAATTTTGATCCAAATAGTAAACCTACAGATTCGCCTCTAAGTGCCAGACCTGTTGCCGCTTCTACAGCCGAACACCAAAGGTTAAATTCCAAATTGCCACCTATCCATATATTTAACCATGCGACACAAACACTGATGAGAGATTACAGGTTCCGAAACAACCTCAATAGTCGTTATCAAGACATCACCTCAAACATAACGATCTAAAGCAACCGGACGGTCTTGTTCAGACAATACTCTTCGGGCTGGCGGGCCTTCGCAGGATTTCAGGTAAGAATCCAAGAATCCTCGACGGTCTTCGAAAGAATCTCGGCTTCCACGGAATAAGCTCTGTGTTCGTGGGAACCGTGGTCCGTTCGCGGAAAGGTGGACCTCTTTGTAAGTCTGTCCTTGTCTGGCACATCTTGGGGCAATGACAGATCACCTTGGCCGTGGCGGGATTTTCGGCGTTGCCGCTATCGTGGGAGGCGCATAGAATAGGGATTATTGGTTATTCTTTTCTCGAATGACGGACATTGTGAGAAAAAATATAGAAGAGCACTGACGTGAGGTCAGGAGCTTTCACACGCTTGTTCAAATCCTAACTATTTGATCAAGATGCATAGAGTATATCAGGTGTCGACACTTTCCTACTATTAGATACCCACTAAAATTTTGGTTCCAAAACGCGGTCCTAGAATAGGTCTCTTGCATGAATTTTTTTATCATTGGATTCAAATATTCTATCCGTAAGACCACTGAAAACTTTAACCGCCATTAAAAATTTCAATTCTTAACTAGAGAATGCTCTTTTAAATTTGGCTCCGCATGTCGGTTGTTGAAAAGGACGAAGCTTCGCGGTTTCCGTGACGGATGGGGATATATATACTATCTCCTTCTTCTCGTGTACTTTTCACTCTAGCAAGCCAATAGACAGCGTCGGGCTATATCGATCGGTGAATCGTACAATAACGAGTGACGTAGAGGCGATCTGACGCGTTTCTCCCGCTTCGACTTTGAGTCCCGATTTGGCCATTTTTGATACCGAATTATTCAAAATTGGCTAATTATTGAAGTGTGTGATAGCATACTTTATGATTTTGTATCGATATAGAATGAGGAAAACATAAAAATATGATAATTCGTGTTACATGCAAGAGACCTATTGTCAAATGTTGTCCTACTTGGCTCTGTAAACGAAGATGGCGTTAACGTCGCTTTGTCAAGTCCATACAATTAATTCCGCTGAATAACAATTAATTGAACTATAATCTGATTGATCTGATGAAATTCTTTCCCAAAAAATAATCAGATATTTGAAATTATGGATTCCAACTAATACATAAGAGGAGTTTAACAAATTTGGAACATCTACTCATTAATTATATGAAATTTGAATGAGGAACTATGAACAATATGTGGTTCATTGAAAGAACAAATTCATGGATGGATATAAGAAGTTATTTCGAAGCCAAAACAACGGTGAAAACGGAACGGGGGATTGATATTACTAATGGATTTTATTGGATAGTTTGGATCGTCTTTCATAAAAATATGGTTTATAAATTTTTTTTGCGCCTATATTAGTAAATATTCAATTCAAAAGTTATGAATTTTTTACATACTTATGAAAATATTTGGAGGAAATTTTCATGTTTATTATTATTGAAATTGATTTATGAATTTTCACTTTGCTGTTCATGTTCATACGAATTTCAAACCATACGAACTTCAAACCAGACCAATTAATTTTAGTATCTATCGTTCCAAATTATTTCTTGTGGTATTTTTGAAAACAGAACTCTGGAATACTTCCTTTCCATGAACTAAATATTGAGATCATAATTACCTCTTGTAATGAACAGGTATTCAAAAATATCAAGTTTCGGACTTGTGCATTCAGAGACGAAGGAATCCTTTAAATATATTATCGCCATTCTGACTGAATGAAATGAATAATCATAATCCAAATTGTCCAAATGAATTCATTATCGGAAATTCTTGAGAATAATGTATGGTTCAACTTAGAAAATCAGAAAAAAGTTCTGATTTGACTAGTTTTGATATGACAGGTCGGTAATTCCCGGAAATATTTCAGATTTTTTATGGCAGTTTTTCCTATGCCGGCATCTATCCGTATATTGGCGTCTGAATTTAAGATCGCAGCGTCATGGTGGCCAGTTTCAGAACCTTAGATACAGACATAGATTTTGTTTTGATAGTAGATTTTGTAGTGTTTGTTAGTGGTTGGTTTGATAATTTTTGATTTCACGATTTATTCAAAGACTTATAGTTGACGAGAGTCTATCTGGGAGTAGATATTCCATTCTTATAAAGTAGGTATGTATTTCATTCTTCAATCTTATTGAGTGTAGCAACTCTAAAATTACGGGGATATCTCCAAGGTTAGACAGTATTTTAAAATTATTTATTTTCAGATCCAAATGGCAAGATTTACTTTGGTGGATTTCTCAGGCTGTCTTGAAAGTTGAAAAACAGATAGTATTGTAGAACATACTTTTTGGAATAATAGACAAATACTCATAACTTTACTATTTTTATAGCGGAGGACTAAATACTCAATATATTGTGAATAAAAAGAATACACTCACATAAAACTAATGCTACTTGTAAGACTTATTCATTATGGATTGACAATTAAAATTTGCAACACTCATATGATTGTTCTCGAAAAAGCTATAATAAATAAGCCTTGTACAACTTTGCTTTCATCGGCAGAAGCCCTTTGAGCGAACAGTATTCATCACCAGATATTTCCTTGTTGAGACTCTTTTTTTTCAATAGTCAGTTCTATCACTAAAACAATAACGTTGTTCCTCAATGATCAGTTCAACAGGCAGATTTCTGGAAGGCGGAGGATTCATCTTAAGTAAATTTCTCTGCTTGGATTAGGGGCCTGGAAAAATATTGTCTTCATGAATGTGATCTAATATTTCATGAGCAATTCATGGCATTCGTGCTTGCCTTTATAAAAATGATCATCATCGGTAAAAGTCAGGTAACAGACTCTCATAAATCTTGTTTGTTGGTTTTTATCGATTCTTCAACACTTTCAGGCCCGACTAGTTAAAGGAAGTTTCTTTTACCTTAACTCGAAATTTTTCACCGGGCTGGGGAAATCTATGGGAAGGGACATTTGAGTTTGCTTTTCCTAAGTAGAAGCACTTGGAAAATCACACAAACGCCAAGAAAAATGCATAAACTTTCTCATTTTCCTAACATTGCTTTCAACTTGTCAATGATAATGTCTGTACCTCGGGTTACTCGAATAGCCACCAGAGGGAGTAGCGCTTATCTTCATTCGCCACTAGCCGTATTTTGACAACATTTGGACCTCATTTCGGATCCAAAATATGTCAAAGATTGTCCGCACCATATACAGGGTCTTTCACGAGGAACCTCACCCATATTTATACGGGAAACTACTGAACTTATTTTCATGAAATTCAGCACTTAAAAGTATTTCACGATGCTGATGAAATCTAAAATATTTTCAAGGCATGAGCACCTCCGGTTTTTCCGGAAATGACGTCAACTTCCGTTTTTCAAATTAGAACACCATTTTTTTATTGCAGAAATAGATTCCTTAGAAAATTTCAATTTATTTTGATGTAACATTTTTCAGTTTTGGTTGGAAAATTCTCTCTGAGCGGGAAAATTCGAAAAAGAAGAAGAGCTCCGCTGAAACAAGAATAACTTCGAGGTTTTTGGATGGAAAATTTTCATTTTTGGGATTTTTCAAGATGTAAGATTGATGTATCCACTTTAAAAATCGAAATCGCGATTCATGATACAGGGGGTGAAAAAATCGCTTTCAAAGTTAGGGATGACAAAATCGTGAAAAAATCAATTTTTTCAAATCAGAACCCCATTTTTTTATGGCAGATATTGAATCTACGTTAAAAAATAATGTGAGTGTATGCATCACACCCTTGCCCTAAAGTGGATATTTTCTGAGTTATTCACAAAAAACTGTTTTTCGTCTTGAATTTTCAGCTATTTCTTTTCCCTTCACGCCAAAAAGATGACATTTTCAGGAACTGTTATTTGAATCATGCTGTAGATTTTTCACCCCTTCTTGAAACCGACTTCAAGTTACTATTAGGAGAACCATGGCAAACTCTCGCAGTTATAACTAGAGAAGATGCTCAAAGTTTTGACCGTTAATTTCTAGACATTTATTTATACGTCTCAGGAATGCTTCGTGCGTTGCTCTTCTTATTTCATCGGAAGGAAGAGATCTGCAAAAGTGTTTAAAATCCAAATTGAGTTTCAAAACTATGAATCTAAAAATCTAAACAAACCTGAACGCATTTCTGACTCGTTCTATGCAGTCCTCTTTATCAGTCAGGGGAGTTGAGTAGACAATATTTTTTATCCTACCCCAAACATAATAGTCTAAAGGAGTTAACTGTAATTTCGTTGTTCTCATCTTCTACTACACTTTTTTCTCTGTGTGTAGTTTTCTTAACGAAAGATCCGACATTTCTCAAGTTTGTCATGGTTCTGTTAATGGTATCTCTCGTTGGTCTGGGTCGGTCAGGAAACCTCTCAATGAACAGTCGAATCGTTCTATCTACAACTTTATTACATTCTCCATGAAGTAGAATGAGATTTAAATAATCTTCATTGGTGAAATTAGGCATAGTGATCGATTTTATAACTTAATGCGAATTATCACCAAATTAATAGTAAACACAAAATGCTACTGAATAAAGAGGAATTTGGCAGATGTAATTAATGATATCTATCATTAAAAAAAATAATGTAAAACATGGTAAGTTTTTGCATATGGTTCATAAGGAATTATTTATTTATCACTGGAGAGAAAACCGATGGCCGATTAGTTGAAATAAAGAGGTTTCCGATACAAATTCGAATCCAAATTCGCCATCTATTTAGGAACAACATGTAACTTTTTTCTCTTGCATATTAGGGTAGTAAAATCTAAAACATGGTTTAAGTAACAGTTCCTGAAAATGTCATCTTTTTGGCGTGAAGGGAAAAGAAATAGCTGAAAATTCAAGACCAAAAACAGTATTTTGTGAATAACTCAGAAAATATCCACTTTAGGGCAAGGGTGTGATGCATACACTCACATTATTTTTTAACGTAGATTCAATATCTGCCATAAAAAATGGGGTTCTAATTTGAAAAAATTGATTTTTCACGATTTTGTCATCCCTAACTTTGAAAGTGATTTTTCCACCCCCTGTATCATGAATCGCGATTTCGATTTTTAAAGTGGATACATCAATCTTACATCTTGAAAAATCCCAAAAATGAAAATTTTCCATCCAAAAACCTCGAAGTTATTCTTGTTTCAGCGGAGCTCTATTTTCGATTTTTTTTCGAATTTTCCCGCTCAGAGAGAATTTTCCAACCAAAACTGAAAAATGTTACATCAAAATAAATTGAAATTTTCTAAGGAATCTATTTCTGCAATAAAAAAATGGTGTTCTAATTTAAAAAACGGAAGTTGACGTCATTTCCGGAAAAACCGGAGGTGCTCATGCCTTGAAAATATTTTAGATTTCATCAGCATCGTGAAATACTTATAAGTGCTGAATTTCATGAAAATACGTTCAGTAGTTTCCCGTATAAATATGGGTGAGGTTCCTCGTGAAAGACCCTGTATATCTATGCATCTATTATTGGATCAACACGCGCTGTGTGTTGTTCAAATTCTAACTTTTAGATCAACACAAAATTTTGCATCCAGTTGCGCGTAAGTATTTCCACCTGGTAGCGAACTTCCAATCTGATTGCATTTTACTTCTTGAGATATTCCGGAAATAACGTTAAAATTCCAAATAACAAAGGAATTTGGCATATTTTATTCCTTATATCTCCAAAAGTAAATATCCTATCGATTCAAATTTTGGAATGTTATTGTTAAACACTGACCTTAAGATGTGTGCCAAATTTCGTTGAAATCTAATCAATATTTCTGGAGAAAAAAAATATTCTACAGAAATTTTGAAAGTTTTCGAATAAACATTGCTTACAAATTTTCCAACCACTGTATCCACCCGAAATTCTGCACGAATGGCATTCAAAACTGTCTGCAAAGTTTCAATCTGATCGATTCAGTTCATTATCACGAGGAATTAACCTCAAAATTCAAATGAGCCTAACTCTGAAAATATTCGACCGATTTTACACATTATCGACGATAACCGAGATATTTTGACTTCAAAGCTTATCTGACAATTTCAAGTCACGAGATCTTTTTTTCCTTCAAAAGTTAGGGCATATACGGACAGTATTGAATTTGACTACGGATCCTTTTTCAGGGCGTTCAACCCAATCTTTCAAGATAACTTTCGAGTCAAAATTCGAAAATTACAGAACTTGTGACGTGTATGAACAGTACCACCGTTGAATTTTAAAATGTACTCTGAAAAGTGGCTTAACATGGTCTCAAACGACTAGGTTGGACTCACTGATGACGAATCCGGTGTCAAAAACGATTCTGTTCGGCCGCACGTCACCACGGTTATTGGCGTACGGAGTATTTTAATCGACTTGAAAAACTAGGGGTAGGTTGAATTTCAAAATGCGAATAAGGTTGAGTTCGTTAATGGGTGAAATCGGTTCAACGGTTCCGAAGTTAAAGCCATTTGAAGTTTTGAGGTTATTTTTCTCCGATATTTCGTGAACTACTGGAGCGATTGAATGGAAACTTGGCAACTAGTAAGGGCATAAGGTTATCCAACTTTTTGCGAAATTCTGTCTAGATCGTGCAATCAGTTAATTGAAAAAAAAATATTTCAAAAATTTTTTCGAAAAAAATTTTTTTTTCAAAAACTATGCATCACGTTTGAACCAAATTTAAGTGATTCTTTGAAATTTATATTTCACAGCAGTGTACGAAATTTCAGTTTCATACGATAAAAAGTTTTGGAGATATTGTAAAAAACATGTCGAATTTCGTTGTTTTTTCCTCAAGATGGAAATTTTTTTCAGTTCAACTCAAGAAAAATCTAGGAAAGCACTGCCGTGAAGGCAGCGCTTGTTCAAATTCGTTGCCAAAGCGGTCATCTCTATCGAACATGCGCACAAACAGAGCCGGATCTAGGATTTCAGCGCCCGTGGCAAGTTATCGAAATGCGCCTTTTCCAATTTTTTTTCAATGACTACATACATGAATGATAGTATTTATTCTATTCCTAAGATATTTTACTATTCGTATATTCTTTTGAGGTACTAGAGATACGATAGATTTATCGTATTCTTCTCAACATTTTGATTTTTTTTCTAACTTCTTCTTATACATTCGTGTAATTAGGGTACAACGCAATTTTAATTGAATCGGTATGATTTGGGAGCTCGCAAATAAAATTCGAACGATAATATCGCCGACATATTCCCAATCCAAACATAACCTTATAAATTTTGCAGTCTCTAAGTTATATCTTTCGAAAATGATTGACTCTCGTGTGCACGGACAGAATATAACTTGACCGAGCGCGCAAAAATCCCCAACTCGAAATTGAATTATTCAAACATACCTGATTGAAATTTTTAAACTTTTTCCAGCACGAATAATTTCCCTGCCCGCTTGAACGATCACGTTATTCGCGGTATTGCACATAATATAAAATATAATGATCAGTTCCTGGTTCCTATTTTTCTTATTGATGCCATCAACTGAGCCGCTGCATGGAAGTACCCCACATGCGAGAAAAAAAGTAGTATTAATAAGACTGGGGTGATTTCATCAAGCCTATCGGTCGTAAACGTCTTCGAAATACATTACCCTTATCAAAGCCGGTGTGATGAACGATTCGGCGAATAATGTGGACGGTCTGAATCTCTTTGTCATGCCGTCAAGAAACCGACCCTAGACGGAGCGCTACCGCCGCTAGTTCGAACCATTAAACTCCCTCTGAACTTGCCGCTAATTGAGGTCTTCAGTGTTCAAGTAACAAACATCTGGACGCGATCGGGAATCGTAGGGTGACCGACAGGTGTGAATTTATCATCTGTTAATTTATTGGTAACTACTTCTCGCCGCATATTGTAAAACAGGTGCATGCCCTATAGCACCGCTCTAAAATATGAATGGACTTTGAAGTGAAAAAACATCATTTCAAGAAAAAAAAATCATAATTTTGCGCCCCTAGTTGGTTGGCGCCCGTGGCAAATGCCTCCCTCGCCACGCTTTAGATTCGGCTCTGCGCACAAAAGCTGCTGCCTTCACGGCAATGCTTTTCTAGGTTTTTGCGCGCATGTTCCAGGGAAACAGGTTGAGGTTGGACTCACTGGTAACGAATCCTATTTCAAAATACAAAGGTTAAGTTCGTTAATGGTCCGAATAGGCCGAATAGTTTCGAAGTCATAGCAATTTTAAATTTTGAGGTTATTTTCCTCATATCTCAGAAACAACTGCCGCGATTGTATTGAAACTTGGCAGTTAGTTGAGCATAACGACGCGCAACTTTTAGCAGAATTTCGTCGAAATTGTATGATTACTTTATTAAAAAAAAGTTTTTTCAAAATTTTTTTCGCAAAAATTTTTTTTTCTTCACTATTGTTCATATTCGGGATAAACTTCAGTTATACCTTGAACTTCAATTTCACAGCAATGTACCAAATTTCAATTGGATACGGCCATTAGTTTTGGAGATATTGGAAACAAATATGTAGAATATCATGGTTTTCTTCTCGATTTTTTTGGTAAATCAAGAAATATTGATTCAATCGTGATGAAACTTCGCAACTAGTGTAAAAATATTGAAGCACAACATTTTGCAAAATTTTGTGATGATCGTGTCATCAGAACAATTAAAAAAAATTAATTTTTTTTTTAATATTTAATATTCTGTGATCTTCTCGCCATATTATCCTCATTTAATTCTTTAAGAACCTTTGAACTGTTATTTTTCGATGAATTACTGGATTTCAATTCGATCTAATTTTTTTTTTTGGAAATATTGGGAAAATAAATTATTATCCCAATCCATCATGTGATTTTCAGTTGCCCAACATACCACCCTTAAAAAGTTCAAATCCCGCATTCCTTAAGGGCGTATCCTATGAATAATTAAATAATATTCATTTGATTTCAAATTGTTCTTTTTCACGAAATGAGGAAAATCAAAGCAACATCGGCAACAGCGCCTCCGTATGTCATCGTCTTTTATTTCATTCACACTTATCTCCCAGAGATAATTTCAAGATATATGGTGCTTACTCCAATATAAACAACGGTGTGTTCGTAAAGTTGCCATATAATTTTCAGAGCCGGTCTTTTTGGTCCTACACACCGATTGATGAACAAGCCTGCTCCCAGGATTCACTCTCGGACCAAGCACGATCTCTCGTATCGATAATGGATGCGATTGTTTTTTTTTCATTCAAGATTTCCCCGCTTTATTGTTGTACCTACCGAAAATAAGCGGTTCAGTTCGTGTTGATGGAAATATAGTATCTGTTGTTTGCACGAGAATGTTGCAGTTATTTAAATGAGGCAAGGAAACGGAGGAAACAATAAATTTCCATAATTTTATATCGAATGTGTCATTTTTCGGCACACGGGAGTTGTTTTACATGGACGAATGAGATTTATATTATCGAGATCATTGATCAAAGCTGAAGTTTGAATAGACGACTTCGGCCCAAGTTGCCAACCCACAATTTTCTTCACAAATTTACTATCACTGGGGAACGGGAATTTCAGAACAAATTCGACATGATAATGTTCGCGTTATTTATAAATATCCATTAAAGATGCCTCGGATCTTCAAACCAGATAATTCCTTCCCAACAAAGGTTTTTGTTAGGCTGAAATTTAAGTTGGGATTACTGATTTCATGTTAATAGTGTCAAGTTCATGAAGAATATGTTCCGCAAATCAACTTGGTTATTTCGGTTGCCGGTTTCCCGTTCTGTGAATATGAAATATTCGGTTGGTTTCTGAAAAAAAAGTTTAATTAAGGAATTTGTTAAATGGAAAAGCAATCTTTCTGTCACCAGAACTTAGACATATTAAGTCTATGAACTAGAACGACAATTAATGTTTTATGGTAACATATCCATAGCATTGAACAATCCTTATTTACCTTATCATCCATAGACGATACCTAGTAATTTTTCCATTGTTGATTGTTGTCTCTTCTATGTTCTATGAATCATAAAGTAAATGAAGATTGTTCTATGCTATGGATGTGCTACCACAGAACATTGACTGTCGTTCTGGTGACAGAAAGAACGTTTTTTCATCGATGAAATTCCGTAAACAACCTTTTTTCAGGAACCAACTGAATATTTCATATTTACGGAATGGAAAACCGGCAACCGAAATAACCAAGTTGATTTGCGGAACATATCCTATATAGATTTGACACTATTAACATGAAATCAGGAATCCCAACTTAAATTTCAGCCACTCAGAGATGATCTTAACAAAACCCTATATTTGGAAGGAATTATCTTGTTTGAAGATCCGAGGCATCTTTTACGGATATTTATAAATAACTCGAACCTCATCATGTCGAATTTGTCCTGAAATTCCCGTTTCCCAGTGATAGTAAATTTGTGAAGAAAATTGTGGGTTGGCAACTTGGGCCGAAGTCGTCTATTGGGTTGATATTTTGAACATATTTTCTCGTTCATCTCGAGTAGTTTTCAAAGCAGAACTCAAATACGTAGACCGAATTCGTGAATGACTCGTGGTAACAGCCACCCAATAATTCCGTAGATACAGGGTGAGTCTTCAACTTGTACATTAATTTCGATCATAGATTCCTCTCATCGAATAAAATACTCCTTTCAAACACCATTTATCCATATTTGGCTCCGGTAAGAAGATACAGGCTGTTATCATTTTTATAAGAGAATCTGTCTTTGCTCTGTAGCTTTGATAAGGTTATTTTGAATGAAATACATTTCGGTGTGAAGTCTATAACTGTTACACATATTATATACTTTAATCCTGCTTAAAATGGGGTTCTTGTTATAAACTCGCCGATTCATGAAACTCAGTGTTTAGAGAGGGCGTTGAACTCGTGATTGAAAGGTCTCGGGTTCGATTCCAGACTAGTAGAAGAAATTTTCCAGATCGGAACCGGCCATCATTTACTGTTGGGTCAAGAATTAACACTGCTGTGCCTAAGGGGCATGAGGACACAGTAACAAAGCCTACACAGAGCTCACCCGCAATCCTTACTCGCAAAAGCTTTAAGCTTCTGAGAGTTATCCCTGAAGCTTAGGATAATCGGAACAATACAAAAAAATACAGAAAATGAGCATGACGGATGCAGATATAGTCCATTTTAAGTAATTACAATAATTTTCAATCATTTGTAAATATTAATTTTTGTGGATCCGCTCCTGAGCTAGTGAAGGCCTCCAATAAAGCTTCGCCCACGTTCATTCGAACCTCAGAATACACAGTTATTTTAAAATCAGAGCAAAGACATAGCGACTATGTTTTCATGCCTATGAACCAGACTTTCCATAGAATTCATAGATGCCAATTAATGTGTTTACGCTGATTTCATAGGATCAATTCATAAATTTGTTAAGAAAAATTTTGGAGTTTTCAATGTGAGAATGGCTGAAGATGAAATTGTGTATAATTCTGTGGTGGAAACCATTACACATTTCATAAAAAATAACTGAAAAATCAGGGTTTCAATCGTCAATCCCACAAAAAAAATTCTCAAAAAAAACTCACTGACCCCTGCAGAACGAATATTGAGATTTTTGAGTTTCCGTACAATGACGTGTCAAAACAAAGTATTATTTGTAGTAATCACCAATAAATCTCTTTCTCTCTCTCTCTCTCTATCATCGAATAACGCGAATGTTAGCGTGTCGGCATTCTACAACTCAAAACTGAATTGAATTTGGTCCACCAGTATTTCATGAGATATAAAGATATTTCCTCACATTATTTAATTCACGTTGTTTCCCAGAGAATGTTTTCACCGAAAAAACGACCTTTTAAACTTGACTCCACATATTGTCAGTTAAAACATTGGAAATATCGAGTTTCTGAGTCGATTCTTCCAGAAATTGTGGTTACGGTCGGCCTAACGGCCGGACCGTAAACACAATAACTTCCAAAAGAAACAACTTAGGAACTCGATATTTGTAGGGAAGATTTGGACCTTAATTGCGAAGGCTGAATTCGTGAATGGGTAAAATCCACCCAATGATTCCGCAGATATACCCATTCAAAATTTCATTTTCCCAATATTTCCACAAATACAGATAAGATCGAATTGAAATCCAGTACTTTTTCGAAAAATGACAGTTTGAAGGTTCATACAGAATTCAATGAGGATAACATGATGAGACGATCACAGAATATTGAATATTTGAAAAAAAAAATTTAAATCTTTTTTCAAATTGTTTTAATGACACGCTCATCACGAAATTTTGCACGATGTTGTCCCTCAACATCTCCAAACTAGCTGCGAAATTTCATCAAGATAGAATAAGTAATTCTTGAGTTATATCGAAAAAAAAACGATATCGAGAAGAAAACCACGAAATTCTAAGAAATTTTTCCAATATCTCCAATACTTCTAGCCATATCGAATTGAAATTTGGTACACAGCTGTGAAATGTAAAAGTCAAGGTATAACTGAAACTGTTCTCGAATTTGAACAACGGTTTCAGAAAAAAAAATTTTTCTCGGACAAAAATTTGAAAAAATTTTTTTTTTAAACTGAGTGACCATAGGATTTCAACGAAATTTTGCTCGATTTTTGTTTGTGTCGTTATGATTCAATTAACTGCCAAGTTTCAATCCAATCGCTCCAGTATTTTCTGAAATATGAGGGAAATAACCTCAAAATTTCAAATGGCTATATCTCCGAAACTATCCGGTCGATTTGGCCCATTAACGAACCTAACCGTGGCATTCCGATGCGCGAACTACCCTACAAGTTTCAAGTTACTACCTAGCTCTGTTCGACAGTTATCGTGTCATATTCCGGCCGGACAGAATCAATTTTGACACCGGATTCGTCATCAGTGAGTCAAACCTAGTCGTTTGAGACCATTTTCGGCTCAATCATCGAAAATTATAGACATTTGGTCAAAACGATAGCACGCTGTTCCCTAGAACATGCGCGCAAAAATATTATCATATGATATTTCGTGTCACATGCAAAAGACCTATTGTTGTCATAAAAAGTTGAGAATCTTTTTTCTTCATGCCAGATATTATTTAATCATAATCTTATTATTTCACCACAAGAATAATAATGCCTCCTCAAGTCTACGGAATTGGAATCCTTGATAGAGATTAATGATTCATCTATCACTCATACCACACACGCCATATTAGTTTAATGAGATCATGTATACAGGAGGTATTGTAATTATCCAAAATAGCCTAGGTATTCCCGATTTATTTTAACAATTACAATGGAATACAACACGAATTCACGGAACTTCAGAAACAATTCTCAGAAATCGTGAGTCTCCATCATTAACAGAGAATGACTCGACAAATTTTGGTACTGTTGTTGAAATACCTGTGATTATACTGATTTGAGTGTGGTGAAAAACGATAGTAATAACTTTATGATCAGAGGAATCAACGCAATGTTATGTAGGCCTTGAGAAGAATTAACTTGTGTCATTAGATAAAAATCAATATGGTATATCGATTTACACATATTTTTATACCATATACCATTTATAAGGTACCTTTAATCGTTTTGTTATCACTACGACTTCTTCAGACCACATGCTAAAACATGCCAAATTGTGAGCTAGATGTTCTAACGTTGAAATTTTAGTTTTTTACACTAATGGGTGTAAATTACCTTCCTTCAAAACGTAACGTCAATCAACCATTTCAGTCGAAACTAGGATGCATAGTACACCAGTCATTGACTTTATGCCTCTATCACACACTAAAATTCTGGGTCCAAAACTCGTACCTATCTAGAATTGTCGAATATTGTTCTAATTTTAACTGTAAATGTTGATGGCGCTAAAGTCGGTTTGTCAAAAATATTCTTATTTCGCTGAATAAAATGAATTGGGATATAATCAGACTGATCCCATGAAACTATTTATCAGAAAATAAATAAGATATTTGAAATTATGATATACAGGGTGTTTCATCATAAATTGGTCAAAATATATAGCAGTATAGATGACATTGGGAAAGTCATTTCTGCCGTATGACATATACCCCGTTTTCGAAGCATTAGCGAGATACATGGTGTTCAATGTCAACTTTGAGCAATATTCTGATAACTGTGGTGAGTTATGAATGACCTTTGAAATAACGGTTTCTGGTCACATCGTAGTTTTCTTTAGTGCTCAATTCAATTGTTTAGTAGAATTCGGGAAAAAATATTTCAAAATGGCGGAAAACCTACAAAGTTGAAATTTTTATTTTAGATTGCCAAATTGGCTAGTATTATTTCAATGTACTCAATTTTCTAAGATTTTCTGTGAAAAAATTTTTTCAAAATTCAAAATCAACTTTTTTTACATGTCTACCGTAAACAAAAAATTTCACCCAAAATTGTTGAAATCTTTCGAGGTTGAACTTACCTTCATTCTGAACACTGGTGTGAAAACATAATGAAAAAATATCCATTGGTTTTCATTTTATAGCCTATATGACCCGGATAGAATTATGAACTTATCAAAAAAAAATTTTTTTTCGGAAAAACTTCGATGTGATTCGAACTCGCTACACTTACAGACAATAGGTCCGCGTATAAGTTGGATTTATTCTGATTATAATGACGTCCGTTACCAAGCAACGGTAGTTTATCGAATTTGACCCTATTTTCTGAATGCGGAGAGAGTTCGATTCCTATCAAAGTTTTTTTCAAAAAAACTTTTTTTTGATAAATTCATATTTCTATTCGGGTCATTCTAGGGACCCATTAGTACAATTTTGGCCTCCGTAGGGCCACCAGTTTCTCGAATAAAAATTATTCAAATACTCCGAGCGGAATGTCATCTATACGGCTATATGTATATGTTTGACCAGTTTATGATGAAACACCCTGTATATCTAATATGTGCTGAACAACTGCGGAACGTCTACAGTATGTATATGTTTACAGTATGAAATATAACTGAACAGTTTGAGACGTTCTTATAATAAAGTAGTTATTTTTTGAGGAAGTTAGATTGTTTCCCTTTCTTGGTCCTCTTGAAATTGACATATATGAGTTGAAGGTTCCTAATTCAGTAAGAATTGTTCTCCCGATGTGTTTGTATGTGTTCGTTTTTGTTTTCTATTTCGCACATTCTTCATCACGATCGAAAATAAAACCATTTGTTAAAAAAACTGTAAGTTTGAATATTATTGTATGCCGAGAAGAGTAATTGAGATGCACAGATGTTAGTACGTTTTACATTGTCATTGTGCTATATTGATTGTTTTTGTATCGTTAACTTTTGGTCACCATTGTCCATTTCAGAGCCCTGAAGAAGACTTTGGAATAAAGTCGAAACCGATTGGCATTGTTTTTAAAAGAGTGGTTTTGTTTGAAACCCAGACCTTCCTCTAAAAATAATATGAGATATGTTAATGGGAAAAACAATATAGGATATTGTTCCAATACTTTCGAGAATTCAAGAAGTAATTTCGAAGTCAGAACAACGGATATTTTGAGTTTTCAAAAAAAACTATTGAAAGTGTGAGTCATAAATATCAAGTATGCTATATTTTTGAATCGGCAATTTCAAGATTTATCAAAATATGTAAAAATATATGGTTTTTACCATTTGAGACCAATATTCAGGCTGATATCTCCTAAAATATGAGTTTGCAGAAAATTCCATTAACGTCATTGAATTCTACATAAGAAGTTGCTACGAGAATGTTTCTACAGAAATAGAAAATTTCCAACAGAAGAAAAGTTACAGCAATATTTCTAAAATGAACGATTTCGAAAAACACCAAGTAACTATGTTACGGTGTCCATGGAATGGCGGTTTTCGCCAATGAGTTTTTCATGGAAATTGGCCCTCTGACACCGACTCAATTTTTATCTATCTAGTACAGAAATAGAAGTTACCCTTCACAAGTCTAGAATTTGGCCCACCCTGTACAGTCAAAATAACAGGTGTTTCACGCTAATATTGCACTCATTTAAACAGGTAAAGGATTAGCTGCATAATGAACATCATCTTATACAATTAAGCTATGGCAGAATTTGTATTTTGTAATTTTAATAATTTCCATAACAAGAATATGTAATGGTCAAAGAAATAGTAGATACAGTGAGAAAACTGTCAAAAGCATAGCATATACCGTTCCCAAGATTAACTCAAAAATCCGTGGTCTTGTTCTTGTACCAACACGGAGGGAATCTTGTTTATATGCTAACAAGTGCCTCCTTGGTCACGATAGGTACCATTTGATATGGGAGCTTGGCCAATTGGGCCACTGGATATTTGTTTTTCTGAATTTTTTCGATCCCTAGTTGAATTTTCCCAACTTTTGCGCTCATCTTCTGTGGAACAGCGTCCTATCCTTTTGTCCAAATGTCTGTGATTTTCGAATTTTGAGCCGAAAATGGTCTCAAACGACTAGGTTGAACCAACTGATGACGAATCCGGTGTCGAAATAGATTCTGTCCGGCCAACCGGCCGTCCGTCCGCAGGCACGATTACGGAGAATCCTATCGACTTGAAAATTTCAGGGTTCGTTGCATTTTAAAATGCAAAGATTAAGTTCGTTTATGAGCAAAATCAGTTGAATGATTTCGGAGTTATAGTTATTTGAAGTTTTGCGGTTATTTCTCTGATATTTCAAGAACTACCGAAGTGATTGAATTGAAACTTGGCAGTTAATTAGAAGATAAGGACTTGCAACTTTCCGCGAAATTTTGTTGGAATCGTGCTGTCAGTAAATAAAAAAAAAAATTTCGAATTTTTGTTCTAAAAAAACTATTCTTTATATACTTTGAACTATTTTATAGCAGTGTACGAAATTTAAATTCGATACGGCTTTTATTTTCGGAGATACTGGACAAAAATACGTAATGTTTTTTTTTTCTTAATCAGTATTGGAGAAACGTGAAAAATTAACTTACCAATGAGCACAAATTCATATATTCAATCATTTATTATCATAACATACAATTAAGTTAATTCCAGGCCTCAAACATAGTAAATTCTAACATAAAATATAAGAAATGAAACAAATCCAGAGAAATTCATTCCAGTATTTCAATAGTTTATTCAGGGCACATAATCCTTCCGAATTATCTTTCTCAATAGGCTTCTCATGATCTGAAAGTACAAGAATTTGTATCAATACCTTGAATTTTTATAAAATTGCCTTATCTAGTCAAAAAGTAGGAAATTATGAGGAATTTAAGTAATGTTTCGTTGAAAGTTGTTATGATAGGTTTGAATTGAACAGAACTAGCAATTACAAGTAGAATTAGATGCAGAATTTCAAAGAAAATGTATATTTAGGATAGAAGTTATGTCTCGACCCATAAGTCGCATATAATGTAATTATCAGGTTTCCGAAGGAACAAAATTGCAGCTATATTTCAGAAATAGGGATTATTTAATATAATGAAAGCATTTTTGGGCGATTGTAAGGAGAAATTCAAGAATACTAGGCAAATGAAATGGTGAACTTAGAAAAATTGTTACATTTAGGCATAAAATTTGAATAATTTTGTATATCAGAGATTTAGAATATAGGCAAGAGGCACATCAAAATACGGAGAAAAATACGGCCGAATTTTTTAGACCAGGTTCGAAAAATAAAAACTTACCTCTGAAGAGAAAACTGCGAAAGCATCATTTTGGAAGACATTTTGAAAAAACCATGGCCTGACTATATTTTGAAGAAAATTTAAAGAAGTTATAAATACCCAAGCTCGAGCACAGAGAATTTAGTCCATTTTCAATCATCGTTAAGACTGTAGCTGCTCCTCGTAAAAAAGTTCTAGAAACATCGTAATATTCCAGTCAAAAACCCAAAGTAAACCGAAATTGAACGAAAGTGACTGGCATCCTGGAAGCATATTAGAATTAAATACATGGAATATTGAAGAAAAAACAGAATAAACATACCAAAAGGGAAAATCCAGCAGTGATCAAATCGACATAAGTGAACTACAGAAAAATAAACTTCAATTCAAAGTAAACCCTTCGAGATTGCAGTAAATAAACACGACGGACTTCGGAGGTTATCCAGAAATCCCGAACCACAGAAAAACATCAAGCAACAAAGTGATATAGACTAGAAACACCGTGGGTGAGAGCAAACAGGGCATTATTATTATAAGTTTTTGAATTTAATTAAATTATTTTCATTAACTGAACATCCACCTGAGAAAGAGACAAAAAGCCGCGGAAAATTTAAATCAAATTCAAAATTCATATTTTATTGTAATTGGATCCTGTTAGAAATTAAAAATTCAAAATTATTCAATATTAAACAACAGCTCAATTCAGAACAGTGAGGTTTCGTTTTTTTTTCGAAATCGGTTTTTTTTCGGAATATCTAACAAAATACTGATTCAATCATGAAAAAACTTGGTTACTAGTTTGAAAATGTTGATGGACATAATTTAATAGTTCTCCCAATTATTCACCAATATCGATGATATCTCTTTCTTTGTATAACTTCAAAATGGTCTCTTTTTAAAATTTGATGAATGATGCTCGAATTTTCACGGAAAGAAATGGAAAAAATTGATTCACAACAACATTTTCAACAATTTCCATTGTTCTGACCGAGTTAAAAGAAAATTTTTCGACAACTCTGGGTTTTGAGCTCAGAAATCGCACCATCATTTTATTTCTGAAGAAAACCATGTACCTTATTTTTCTGTTATCATTTCCCCATTCAAAACTATGAAATTTAACCATCATGCCCAGTTGACCGTTCCCTCTATCCCGGTGATGTTCCGAAGTGATAATACAATCCCGAATTCGTTCAAAACGTAACACATCGCAAACTGAATAACATTTCGTTTTTCTTTAGTCTCGGTCCTTTCGGTCGGGCCAGCTCACCAGGTAGAAGAGCTATTGGTCATTTTTTGCCGTGCCGATTCCCATGTTAAAAAGCAATAAAAAATATGGATCGGGGCGCCGACTATTTTCGATCCGATATCGTTTTACATGTGTTACCTTTTCGGCGAGATTTCGCGCCGTTCAGTTGGTAGCAGTGGCGCCGAATATATAACGAAAATTTGGCTGATTTGATGGCCGCAGAGTTGCGTGACATGATGTGGAATGTACAATCGAATATTTTTTCTTTTCTGAATGGATGGCTCGAGTTTGCATTGAAGTCATCTGAGATTTCTACTTTTGTATATGTTATCGTCTCCATCTTCTATTGGCGTCTGAATTTAAGATTGCAGCGCCACGGTGACCAGTTTTAGAACCTTACATACAGACATAGATTTTGTTTTGATAGTCGATTTTGTACAGTTTGTTAGTGTTTGGTTTGATGATTTTTGATTTCACGATTTATTCAAAAACTTTTTAGACTTTTATAGTTGACGAGAGTATTACTGGGAGTACATATTCCATTCTTATAAAGTAGGTGTGTATCATCCTTCAATCTAATTGAGTGTAGCAACTCTGAAATTAAGGGGATATCTCCAAGGTTAGACAGTATTTTAATATTATTTATTTTCAGATCCAACTGGCCAGATTGACTTTGGTGGATTTCTTAGGCTGTCTTGAAAGTTGAAAAACAGATAATATTGTAAAACATACTTTTTGGAATAATAGACAAATACTCATAACATCACTATTTTTATATGGAAGGACTAAATACTTAATATATTGTGAATAAAATGAATACATTCACATGAAACTAATGCTACTTGTACCGTAAGCCTTTTTCATTATGGATTGACAAATAAATTTTCCAACACTCATATGATTAGTCTTGAAAAAGCTGTAATGAATAATACAACTTTGCTTTCATCGGCAGAAGCACTTTGAGCGAAGAGTATTCATCACCAGATATTTCCTTGTTGAGACTCTTTTTTTTCAATAGTCTGTTCTATCACTAGAACATTTACGTTGTTCTTTAATAATCAGTTCAACAGGCAGATTTCTGGAAGGCATAGCATTCCTCTTAAGTAAATTTCTCTGCTTGAATTATGGGCCTGGAAAAAAATTGTCTTCATGAATGTGATCTAATATTTCATAAGCAATTCGTCTTTACCTCTATAAAAATTATCATCATCGGTAAAATGCATGTAACAGACTCTCATAAATCTTGTTTGTTGGTTTTTATCGATTCTTCAACACTTTCAGGCCCGACTTGTTGAAGGAAGTTTCTTTCACCCCAACTACAAATTTTTTACCGGGCTGTAGAAATCTATGGGAAGGGACATTTGAGTTTGCTTTTCCTCAGTAGAAGCACTTGTGAAATCACACGAACGCCATAAAAAATGCATAAACTTTCTCATTTTCTTAACATTTCTTTTAACTTGTCAATGATAATGTCTGTACCTCGGCTTACTCGGATAGCCACCAGAGGGAGTAGCGCTTATCTTCATTCGCCAATAGCGAAAGATATTTGAGTTGACTGTGGGTAGAATATTTTGACGTAACCACTTTTTGATCCAGTTATTCTTCTGGCGTCGATCGCACGTTTCGGAAATAATGTTTTTTTAGTCAAGAGAGATATCAACTACTATTACTGTACTGTTTACACTATTTACTGTACCTACAGCAAATGTATGTCTATTTTCACGCTCTTGTTCTAGGTAACAGCGCGTAATCGTTTCATCACAATGTCTGTAACTTTCGAGTTTGAGCTGAAATTGGTCTACGGAATCATTTGGTAAATTGTACTCATTTCCGTTTTCTACCTTCGTAATTAAACTGAATACCTACTCTTCAAATATCGAGTCTCTAAGTCGTTTCATCCGGAGGTTAATGCGTTCACAGCCGGCCGAACGATAGTGCCTTCCGGAAGAATCTACTCAGAAACTTGATGATTATAGAGTAGAATTGGAGTTAAATTACGATGGCTGATTTCGCGATATTGTGAAATTCACCCAATGATTCCGCAGATACACCCATTCAAAATTTTATTTACCCAATTTGAATTCACAAAAATATATATCGAATCGAAATCAAATCTAGTTCATGCAGAATTTCGAGGGTTTTTCGGTCTGTCGAGCATTATTACGAGTACAAGTATTAGTATTCCAAATGTCTTACCAACCTAAATTTGCATTCAAGAATGAACTAATGCTAAAAAATAATTATTGAATGAGAATCCCATACAAATTCACGATAGAAACAATGGAATTCAGCAGACTAATCACGGATTTGATCACGTGGACTACTGTTCAATGGACTCTATACTACATATAGTAGTATAGAGTCCATTGCTAACTGTCTTGTGAAGTGTCATTCAGGTCGATTCTGCTTGCAAATAGCAATATTGCTAGGAAAAAGATATTGCAATCATAACAAGATTGGAATTATTGGTATTCTGATCAACGATTTTGAGCAATATGGTCTGTCACTTTAACAAGAATCTTGCTATCAACAATGCTATCTTAGCAACCTCAAAATAGTACTTGCTATGCTTCATAACAAGAAAGTTTAGAAAAGGAATCTCTCAGAGATCCATTTGTTTCAGTATTATTTCTTCCAAGAATTCGAAAATATTGAAGATAGGGAAGAATGTGCTAATAGAAATGTGTTCAAGGTTCTCTAGAATATTTAATTTTAAGGATTCTTAGACTAAAACATCGGCATAGTAGGCAACAGCTGACCTGATTATTTTAATGATCTCAACAACAGCCATCCCTTTAAATTCCCCACAGAAAAGTTCATCGAATTTCGAATTATGAAATTGCTGCATTTGATTTCTGGAAACCAAAATTCTATCGGTATCCAGGAAATAGGTCAATTTGACTTTAATTGGTTTTTCTGTTTCATAACATTTTCGAATAAGTCGATGTTTACATGAATAAAAAAAGTATATGCTAATGGAAATGTGTTCAAGGTTCTCTAGAATATTATTTAATTTCAAGGAAAACTCTTAGACTAAGATACAGGCATAGACAACAGCTGAGATAATCATTCTAATCATCTCGACAACAGCAATCCCTTTGAAGTGCCAACGAAAAAGTTTATCGAATTTCGAATTATTAACGTCTGAATAAAATTGCTGCATTCAATTTCTGATAACCAATATTTTATTGGTATCCAGGAAATTGGTTATTGGTCAATTTGACTCGTTTCGTTTCCTAACATTTTTTATGTCGACGTTTATATGAATAAAGAAAGCCGTAGATAGAGGTTATGTATGCGAAACCATAAAGAAAACTTACGAATTAGGGTTATTTTCTTCTTCCTTGTAGTTCTAAAGTCACAAAATACAGTGTTGTCAGCTTTAAAATCACCAACTATGGAAGTCTATGATAGCAATATTGTTATGACAAAATTCATAACAAACATTGCTATAACACTCGAAACAGAATACGTAACATCATGGCCATATTGCTATAAATTAAAAAGATAGCAATATGACTAGAATAGCAAGGTTTATAGCAATACGCAAACAGAATCGACCTGATTGTAAAATTTCTGCTTCGAGTGCAGTAGTAAGATGTCGCTTTCTCAACTTGAGATTCAATATTTATGATAATTCAAAAAACACATGTCTAATGGGGCTGAAATAGAGTCCTCTGTTATAAAAGGGTGATTAGAGTTGAATTTATTTATAGTTTCTAAAATATAAACGTTTCTTAAATAATTCTCAGAAACTTCTCTTTTGATAATATGTTCCCCACGAAATGTTGCATTAATCTTCTCATTGAAACTGAAAACGTCGATCAGATGGATATTTTTCGAGTTATTGAGAAATCAAAATTCAGATGGCTATATGTATATACCACAAAAACCAGATGGTGCAATCGGCCCATTAACGAACTTAACCGAGAGATGTTTAGATGTCCCTGTTGCCCAGAACGAGCGCATAAAAAAAATTTTAAGTTTCAGAAATTATCAGTCGAATTTCGTTGAGATTTTGCATGAACTTCCATGCGGCGAAATTTCTTAACTAAGAACCAGATAAATTGTATTGGATCGGATCTCCAGTTTACGAAATATATTTCACAGTTTACAAAAATCCATCCGTCCGCTATCCGGGGCTTTTCGCTGAAAGTACTGTACCAAAATCCGTGAAACTTGATAGAAAAATCGTGTGTCGCTCGAGATGTTTTTCAAGCCAATAGTATTGTTTCCTGTCAAAAAGCAATGCTTCATTAACACACTGAAAATGCCATAACTCACATGAAAATACTGCAAGAGCAGTGAAATTTTCAGTCGTGTCCACTGAAGGTAAGGGTTAACTAAAACTTATATGGATTTAAGACTAGTAGCGCCATCTATGTGCGAGGCCACTTTTTAACCCACCAGATATCAGCGGAATCTTCGGGTGGATTACACCCATTCATTTATCTCTCCTCTCAAATGAGGGCTATGCCTGTTCTTCAAATACAGAGTGTCTACGTTGCTTATTTTGGGAATTGTAGTGTTCAAAATGAATCGTTTTCCTCTTTTTGACACAGATGGTATTCTGTATATGAAAATGCTCAAAGTTCATGTTACTCGACTCAATCATTCACCTGTTCCTTAAGTCCAATAGAAGAATTCGGCCCAAGTTGCCACCCACAATTTTCTTCACAAATTTACTATCACTGGGGAACGGGAATTTCAGGACAAATTCGACATGATAAGGTTCGCGTTATTCATAAATATCAGTAAAAGATACCTCGACTCATCAAACAAGATAATTCCTACCAAATATAGGTTTTTGTTAGGCTGAAATTTAAGTTGGGATTCCTGATTTCATGTTAATAGTGTCAAGTTTATGAAGGATATGTTCCGCAAATCTACTTGGTTATTTCGGTTGTCGGTTTTCCGTTCTGTTAATATGCAATATTCGGTTGGTTTATGAAAAAAAAGATTACTTACGAAATTTTATTGATGTAAAAGCAATCTTTCTGTCACCAGAACATAGACATATTAAGTCTATGCACCAGAACGACAATCCATGTTTTATGGTAACATATCCATAGCATAGAACAATCTTTATTCACTTTATGATCCATAGACTATACCTAGTAATTTTTCTATTGTTGATTGTTGTCTCTTCTATGTTCTATGGATCATAAAGTAAATAAAGATTGTTCTATGCTATGGATATGTTACCATGGAACATTGACTGTCGTTCTGGTGACAGAAAGAACGTTTTTTCATCAATCAAATTCCTTAATTAACCTTTTTTTCAGGAACCAACCGAATATTTCATATTTACGGAATGGAAAACCGGAAACCGAAATAACCAAGTTGATTTGCGGAACATATCCTTTATAAATTTGACACTATTAACATGAAATCAGGAATCCCAACTTAAATGTCAGCCAATCAGAGATGATTTTAGCAAAACACTATATTTGGAAGGAATTATCTTGTTTGAGGATCCGAGGCATCTTTTACGGATATTTATGAATACCGCGAACCTTATCATGTCGAATTAGCCTTTAAATTTCCGTTTCCCAGTGATAGTAAATTTGTGAAGAAAATTGTGGGTTGGCAACTTGGGCCGAAGTCGTCTATTGAAAATCTGACAATTGTTTTATGACGTCCGCGTTGAAGTTGTTCATTGATAGTTTTGGAATTGTTTCCCTTGAATATATTTAGTTTTATTGAAGAATCTAAATTCTTTCACGATACACAAAGAAAATATATCAAATAAATACAAAATACTATATTAACAAATATGAGCTCAGAATAAGCATTAATAATTTCATTTAGAATAATATCTGAAAGATCAACCAATAGACGACTCCGGCCCAAGTTGCCAACCCACAATTTACTTAGCAAGTTTACTTTCACTGGGGAACGGGAATTTCAGGACAAATTCGACATGATAAGGCTCGCATTATTTATAAATACCCGTAAAACATGCCTCGGCTCTTCAAACCAGATAATTTCTTCCAAATATAGGTTTTCGTTAAGATCGTCCCCGTTGGCTGAAATTTAAGTTGGGATTCCTGATTTCATGCAAACAGTGTCAATTTTCATAGGATACGTTCCGAAAATCAACTCTGTTGTTTCGGTTGCCGATTTTCCGCTCCGTAAATATGAAATATTCGGATGGATCCTGGAACAAGCGCGTGAAAAAGATTATTTACGGAGTTCCGAGTTCAGAACTGTACGGGACGGTTCTAGTTCGAAAATCATAGTCTGATTTGAATCTTGTGATTACTGAATCCCTGCAAATCCATTTAGGTATACATTTCGATTCAAGATATTCGCAAGAAGAGCTGTTTTGTTAAGCGGAAGAAATAAGTGTGGTTATGTCCGTTATTTTTCTCAAGGTCAGAAAGACTCGATTCCTGCAAAGGATGAAGTGATTTGTCTTGTTGGTCTATGCTAGAACCGTCCCGTACAGTTCTGAACTCGGAACCAAAACAAACCTAAAGTAAACATAGATTGTTCTATGCTATGGATATTTACCATAGAAAATCGTTCTGGTGACAGTAAATCGACCGTATTTTCATCGATCAGATTCCGTAAATAACCTTTTTCACGCGCTTGTTACAGGAACCATCCGAATATTTCATATTTACGGAGTGGAAAATCGGCAACCGAAACAACAGAGTTGATTTTCGGAACGTATCCTATGAAAATTGTCACTGTTTGCATGAAATCAGGAATCCCAACTTAAATTTCAGCCAACGGGGACGATCTTAACCAAAACCTATATTTGGAAGGAATTATCTGCTTTGAAGAGCCGAGGCATCTTTTACGGATATTTGTAAATAACGCGAGCCTTATCATGTCGAATTTGTCCTGAAATTCCCGTTCCCCAGTGAAAGTAAACTTGCTAAGTAAATTGTGGGTTGGCAACTTGGGCCGAAGTCGTCTATTATATTACAATCAAACTTCGATTCAAATTCACACAATCTCCAAAAAACCACATAGTGAATTTCGAATTACCATAAATCGAATTCCGATATTCCGATTCCTGAATGATCGGCATTCAAATGTTCCTTATCTAATTCACGACCATTCGAACAACTTGAAACCAGTCGAGAAGACTTGAATGGCATAATTCAGACAGCATCGAACCTGAATTTACAACCACAAGGGCGGATTTACGGGGAGGTTGAGGGGGTTCTCACCCCATATGAAATAGTAGAAGAAACGGAAAAATTCATGAAACAGGTCAACTATTTTAAGATTATGTGTCCTCCTATAAACTTTATATATGTTGAGATCCCTGAACGTACAATTTGCATCGAATTTTTAAATGAATCCCATGTTATCCAGATTTTCAGCACAATGATGTTGATTAGGTGAAATACTGATGTGGAATTTCTGTTTTAATTCAACTCATCGAGTTAGTTCGTCATAAGAGTTCCGAAAAAAAAAGCTTGGATAAATTTTTTGCAAAAATTGAGCTCGAGGTGCGCCTGTTGAGAACATTTTGAAGGTTGAAATACGCCTTATGGCTTCACAGTTATAACCTCCTGAATTGCCACAGTAATTAAAATAAAAAGTCAATGTGGATAGAACTTGATAATTAATTATTGAATACTGAACCAAATTTCACAAATATAATAGATACGATAGAGTAGAAACCTAGTTTTTCGTTGAACAGAGAAGACATGAATGATTTTCAAAATTTTCTGTGGATTCTTCCACGGAAAGTTTTATATGATACCTGAAACAATAATTAACTTAATGCACACGTCGGTCCAACTTGAAAGAAAGTCCCATTTATGAACGATAAAGTTCCATATCTACTCAATTCGGCGTCTAATGAGGATTAATTTTCATGAAACTCATTCAGGGTATACATTTTTAATCATTGATGAAATACAGGATATTCATCACAAAAATAAATTTCGTTTTCAGCACTTGTTTCCATAGTCGTACATACAGGGTGATTCCGGAGGAGACCGTCAGATTTAAGGATAAGTTCACACTAGTCAAGACAGTCTTGAAACAATGTTTGGTTTATGGTTGGGGGTCTCTATTGAGAATATACAGGGTGATTTGTCTGCTTCGACCGATTTTACTTTTATTGATAACTTTGGTATGCCTCATTTGATTTTAATTAAATTTTCAGTGAAGTACAATATTGATGAGTACATTCATTATTTTCAAAATGTTTTCCAAAATGAGCGGTTGATATCTTGATAATTCCAGATTAATTGTGCAGGTTGAAAAAACACCCTGTACATCGCGTTTACAAAACCTCGCTATCTGTTTGCGATTCTACTATAATAAGTCATTATTTGAGAGTTTCTAATTTTTTTGGCACACTCCTAGTTTTTTGAGAAATTTTCATCAAAAAAAGACAACGTCGAAATTTCGCTCCAATCGATTCTACTTTTATTGATAACTTTGGTATGGCTCATTCAATAATTTCAATAATCTCTCAAAATGCAGGGTTTTAAGTGTGATAATTTCAGAATTTCAAATTAATTGTGCAGTTGAAAGAAAAACACCCTGTACATTGCTTTTGCAATACTTTCTGATTCCTTTCAGATTCCACAATAATATGTCGTTATTCAGAGGTTTTTAATTTCTTTGGCACACCTCCGGTTTCCCGGGGAAAATGTTTGAAGAAGAGCATAATCGAAGTTTGGCGCAAAAGCAGTGAGAATATTCTACACTAGGTCGTACAGCTGTATATTCCAAGGACGCAAAGTAGTTCTTAAGTTCTAAACTATTCTTTTCAAATTCCAAATTCATATTTAATTGCTCATATTCTGTATGAAATCATTCAATTCATAATATTACTTCATATGTGCATATGTTTATGTGCATAAACCAAACAAATCTACACACATGGAAACAAATTTCGAACAAACATACTAAACAAATAATGAAAAGTGGACTTTAGGATCAACAGAAAATTCACATTGAATTTTCGAAATGGTTTCTTTTTTTTCGAATTCATATTTTTCTTGAATTTCCAATCGACAGTATTGAACGAAATCACATAACGTCACTGCTTCATATAGAAATAACCCTTTTATTGAAAAGCGAAGGTTTACAAAAAAATTAAATTAAGTAATTTTCTGAGTGGAATGATTTCATACAGAAAATGAGCAATTGGAAATAAATTTCGAATTTGAATAGAATAGTAAGAAATAACGAACAACTTTGCATCCCTGGATAATACAGCTTTCCTACCTAGTGCGGGATACTCTCACTGCTAGTAAGCCAAATTTCGATTATGCTCTTCTTCAAAAATGTTTTCTAGGAAAACCGAAGGTATGCCAAAAAATTGAAAACCTCTCAATAATGACATATTATGGTTTCTGAAATTATCGCAAATACAACCCTGTATTTTAGGAGGTTGTTGCAATTATTGTATGTACTCAATCAGATTGTTTTACACTGCAAATTTCATCAAAATTGAATGAGCCATACCAAAGTTATTAATGAAAGTAGAGTCGATTGGAGCGAAATTTCGACATTTTCTTTTTTTGATAAGAATTTCTCGAAAAACTAGAAGTGTGCAAAAAAAATTAGAAGCTCTCAATTGATGACTTATTATAGTAGGATCGTAAACAGTTAGCGAAGTTTTGGAAACGCGATGTACAGGGTGTTATTTCAACCTGCACAGTTAATCTGAAATTATTATAATAACAACCGCTCATTTTGAAAAAATTTTTGGAATTGATGAATGTTCTCATCAATATTGTACATCGCTGGAAATTTCATTGAAATCGAATGAGGCATACCAAAGTTATCAATAAAAGTAAAATAGGTCGAATCGGACAAATCACCCTGTATATTCTCAATAGAGACCTCCAACCATAAACCAAACATTGTTTCGAGACTGTCTTGACTAGTGTAAACTTATCCCAAAATCTGACTGTCTCCTCCGGAATCACCCTGTATATCAGTGTACACCTTTGAAAAATATTAATTTCGAATGAAACACTCAATAAATTTCGAAACGTACATATTTCAAGCTTCAAAATGGACAAAACTCGCACCTATCAGGTTAGTCGTTCCTCCTCATGCATAATTCCACTAGAACGATTACAAGATCGCAAAACCAATTTGATTTGAAAGTCAAGCAGTGTTGGGAGGGGTCTACATCTGGATGGTTTGCCGCAACGTGAAATCACTACGTTGAATTTTCGATGAAATTCATCGTAATTATTTGGTCAGCTGTGGACCTGAAAGACAATCCTGGCACTCCTTTAGCTAGTCGTTCTTCCCCACGCTACATTTCGAGAAAATCCCTACGATAACAAGATCGAAAAACGTTTTTTTAGGTTTTCAGCAGTGTTGGGAGGGTTGAACACCTGAATGAATTGACTCAGGCCACGATTTTGAGGAATCACTCAATCAGCTCCCAACTGAATTTTTCGGACGTAAAATGAGCTGATGTGATATCAACACGTTCAATTTTCGTTAAAATTCAACGTAGCCTACGGGAATCATTCAAACATCTGCGTTTCTGCCCATGCAAAATTTAGCGAGCATCCCCAAGATTACAAGATGGCAAAATATTTTTTGTCGAGGAAGTCAAGCAGATTTTCGAGAGATGAACACTTGAATGGCTGACCCCTCTGACTACGAATTTCAGAAAACACTCAATCAACTACTAACTGCACATCAGTGCTTCATTCATATTCTTCAGATAGAAAATCAGCTGACTTGAAATAATTCCGTTGAATTTTCGTTAAAATTCAACGTTCCCTCTCGTACCCGAATATTGTACCCGTATCTTTTTCAAAGAATACCACTACATCAGTCGAAACATTTTCATCTTGCGAACTCCTCGTTAATCTACATTACATCTCAATTTTGGCCGGTATTCGTAGAAATTCAAAAACCTAGCAAAAAAGGAAGCGCTACCGAAAAATGCGGCAAAATTACGAAGACTCGAACCTGGATGGTCGACCGCTCTGCCTAAGACTTTGCGAAACCACTCAATCAGCTCTTGAGTGCATATCAGTGTTTTCTCGAATATTTCATACCTTAAGTCTGCCACTTGAATTCACTACGTTGAATTTTCGTTACAATTCAACGATCCCTCCCGGACTTGAATAATACAGACAGCTTCGGGCCTGAATGGACTGAATGGACCCCGGCACTGCTATTGCTAGCCGTTCCTCCTCATTTTCGAGATCTAACATCTAAAGAATGTCCCTTCATGTACCCGTATCTGTTTCAACAAATGCCACTTCGTCAGTCGACACATTTTTATCTTGTGAACTCCTCGTTAATCCACATACCATCTTGTCTCTTGGCCTGTATCTGCCGAATTTTAAAATCCCGGCAAAAAAGGTAGCGCCACCAAAAAAAGGGGGGCAAAACTAACGAGGATCGGAGGTTGTCTTTGGCCGCATATCGGAAACGTGTTCGGAATCCGCGTCAGCCAGATAATAGTCCGGTTGTTTTTTTCTCGGGTTGTTGGGATCGAGAAATGAAGCGATGGTATTTTGGGGAACGTGTTGTAATGCGCTTGTTCTAACATGTTCTATATCGTCGGTACAAAATGGGCGGGATGATGATAGTAACCACGAAATAAGGCTAGCCGACCTAACGAGTTGAAAGCTAATATAAGAACGAATTGCATCACGGGTTCACATAGTTTAATTAAATTCGTAAGTTCCATTTATAACTATTTATGTATCAGAGAGTTATGAGGTTGTTAACATTCAATAACTCACGTAATAGATAATTGATTTGGAACGAACGTTGTTGAAGAATGAAGTGTATAAACATGATTACTATGGATATACCAACTGACAAGTTAGTAAATATTTGTCAAATTTATTTATTCGTGAAAATGAATGGAGGCTTGGAGAGAGTTGAGATTTGAGGCGATTTGTTGCAATAGGCTGAGAAAGCTCGTGCCGTACTACCACCGATAAAGTCGAAACCAAAGTATAAATCAAAAAGAATATGACAAATTGCAACAGGGGCTGAAGATTAACCGCATTGAAACCAAAAATATGAATGAATGTATGTTGTTGGTTTAGTTTCTAGACATGGTACCTATGTATTTATTCTTCTACATTCTATATAGTCTAAGTGAATTGATTTATTTTTCTCACAGCCTGAGAATTTATAATGATACAAATGGGAGTGAGTTTCACGAACTGGAAAATTCGACAATAGTCGGTTTGTTTTTGTGAATATATTAGAGGGAGTTGAAGATTAATAACTGCCTAGTATAACTCCCGAGGGAGTTATAACTATGTTTATAGTTAAGGTAACTAAGGCTTTATTTAGCTATAATATATCAATATGAAATGAAATTTTAACTCTCATTGTTTCTCGGTGCATCATTTTGTTTTAAATTTTAGTTCTGTTTAGGTTTTCCCTCCTTATACTGAAAATAAACTATTGATAATTAAATGAAAATTATTTTTTATAGAAATCGCTCTTAAGAATTGCGGGTTCCGAACTATTTGTGGAGCGAAGTTTTCTGAAAAAATGTTGCCTAACGTACAATTTCGAAAAAACGCATGCAATTATCGAGTCATGGCTAAGTAGTTTCATATACAGTGCGCGTCAAAATTATGAAACAAGAAAATTTTCTCAGAAGAAAAATATTTGGCAACAAAATCCTGACTATATGATTTTTTGAAGGATTTTTGTTGCACCCTGTGCCATCTTCATCAACCCTCTAAATTTTTTGTATGGGGAAAGTGGGTCATGTGGTACTTTTTTGGCAAGGTCTTTGTATCTTCTTTACAGGCGTGCAGAAATTTTCAAGAAAACAATTTTGTCATGGAATGAAAGTCGACCATTACAGCTTTGTTCATGCACAACTTTCAACCCCTACGAACCCTTTAATGGAGAAAAAAAATATTTTCACGTGAGGGGGTTGTTTGGGTTTGGAAGTTGTGCATGAACAAAACTGTAATGCTCGACTTTCATTCGTTGACAAATTTCATTAGGTACCATCGTCTCAAAGTAAATAAGCCATGACAAAGTGAACATACTGAAAATGTCTTTGAACTAAATACTTTTTCAAAAAACTATTTTTTTTCTTGAAAATTTCTATACGCCTGAAGATACAAAGACCTGGCCGAAAAAGAAACCACACGACCCACTTTCCCTATTCAAAAAATTTATAGGGTTGATGGGGATGCTAGAGGGTGCAACAAAAATCCTTCAAAAATGCATAACAATTCGGAAAAAGTGAAAAAAATCGACCTGTTTCAGGATTTTGTTGCCAAATATTTTTCTTCTGAGAAAATGAATTTGTTCCATAATTCTGACGCGCACTGTTTAATGGGGGTGAAAATTCATAAAGAACTTGAAAAAAATCCAAAATACCCCCAAAAATTTTCAATCGATATAAGTCTATTTTCTATCACACTTCAGTCATTCAATTCTTTGCAACGAATGATAATGCCCATTGCTTACTCCACTAGTGAAAAGGTTTCATAACTCAAAACATTATCGACCTGACAAATACGGTCCTGGGGAGGTATCGGACCTCCAACAGAGGGGACAGAAAGTTTTAACTACTCAAGGTAATATAAATGATAGCTCGATTTGCCTTTAAAATTTTGGGTAAACCATTTTTCGGACTTTATGACTTCACTAAAGCAATTTTATTTCAATAAAGATTTACAACCTGCACGGAGTTAATTCCCTTGATTTAGGGTTATTCAAATTTCGGTGCGTAAAACTGTTTATTGCCGCACAAAAGCTTGGTGATATTACGGTTTGACGTATATGACCATATTGGCTGACAGCTTTCTTCGATGCCAAATTTGTTGGTCCTTTTTTGAATCGTGCTTTTATGGAATTGAATTCAAGGCATTATGGTTTAGAGCCTGAAGGTTCATAATTAAGTAATGTTTGCAATTCGGTACAATGGCTTGTTTTGAGTGGAATTTTACAGTAGCGGTTTCTTCAGGGTATAGCTTCAGGCGATTGGCGAATGAAGATAAGCGCTACTCCTTCTGGTGGCTATCAGAGTAACCCGAGGTACAGAGATTCATATTGACAAGTTAAAAGATATGTTAAAAAAATGAAAAAGTATATGCATTTTTCTTAGGGTTGTGTGATTTTACAAGTGTTCCGTACTGAGAAAAAACAAACCCAAATGTCCTTTCCCATAGATTTCCACAGCCCGGTGAAAAATTTCGAGTTTGGGCGAAGGAAATTTCCTTTGACAAGTCGGGCCTGAAAGTGTTGAAGAACCGATAAAAACCTTGGAAAATTGTATTTCAAAATTGGTACACCAACAAACAAGGTTTATGACAGTCTGTTACCTGCATTTTACCGATGATGATCATTTTTACAGAGGTAAGCACGAATTTCTCATGAAATATTACATCACATTCATGAAGACAATTGTTTGCCAGGCCCCTAATACAAGCAGAGAAAGTTACTTAAGAAGAATGCTATGCCTTCCAGAAATCCGCATTTTGAACTGATTATTAAGGAACAGCGTAAATGTTTTAGTGATAGAACTGACCGATTGAAACAAAAGAGTCTCTCCATAAATATCTTGTGATGAATAAATACTCTTCGCTCAAAGTGCTTCTGCCGATGAAATCAAAGCTGTACAGGGTGATTCATTAAGGGTGGCCACCGGCCGTATCTCGGAAACCGTTCATCCTATAACTTCCGGAAAAAAATTCTAATGACAAAATCGGCCTCTAGAAAATGATTAAAAATATTTTCAAGTTCGTAGTTCCCCACTAGAGGGCGCAATCTATCACTTGTAAAATATAATCTCATTTTTTACGAAATACTCTCCAGCTAACAGTGATAAAGAATAATAAAATAAGAAAATACTTTTCCTATTCAACAACTTTTGTTTGAGTAATTTTTCTATATTTCCTTTTTTTTAGTGATGGGATGGAAAAACTTTTCTTCACAAAAAAAACACTCTTACTTCTGTATGCGTGAACCGATTTTCACGTAATTTGATTTTATTCGAAGGCCGTTAAAAGCAGATCACAGAAAAATATGACAACGATATACCGGGTGATCCAATTAAAAACTACAGGCTGTTTTATGTCACTTCACCCTATTTGCGCGTTTTACTGGAGAATTTCAAATGCAATGCTATAATTCTAACCGACTGAGAATAAGCTGAGCATTATCACCTATTGACTTGTTAAAACCGCAGACAAATATCTCCGGTCATTCCGAAGATATTAACATTTTTGAAGATTTCGATAAGTGTTGATCAACCCTGTGAAATTCAGGAGGAATTGAGTTATTTCATCTTCTAAACAATCAAATGAAAGAAAAAACTTATCAAAAATGTATGTCACTCACAAAACAAGCTGATCTAGATCCAGTAAGCTTTGGCGTTACTGTTTATTCTCGGTTTCTGTAGCTGTAAAATTTATTTACGTCGATTGCAAAATTCTATAGTTTATGAGGCCTCATTATTCAAACGGAGAAGCATATGATATGCTTAATGTTTATGCTGAATGTTTAGAAAATGCAGTAGCTGAAAGGGAATACCCGATACGATATCCTGAAAGACGTCGTCATTCCAGAATAGTATTCAAAATATTGTCACGACTGCGAGAAACTTGGCAGGTTCAATATGTTGGAAGAACAAATGGAAAACGTAGAAGCCGTAATGAGGATAATATCATAAAAGTTTTGGCTTATGTTTATGCTGAATTACATTTAAGCATCCGAAAAATTGCAAGTGATTTGGGATCAAATTATTCGCTAGTTCAAAGGATACTAAAGAACCATAAACTGCAACCGTATCATGTTGTCTTGCACCAAGAATTGAAAGAGACGACAGGACTTTTGCAATTGGTTGAAACGAAGGCTTAACGGCGAACCTAACTTACTTCATAGAATATTATGGACTGACGAGGCTACTTTTTCTGACAATGGCAACAATCATCTAACAATCCATATTGGCAAAGATGAGTCAATAATCAGAATCGCTGGAGTGTTTACATGTGGTGCGAAATTTTTGATGGAACAGTTTTTGGACCATTTTTCTTCGATAGTATCTTAACGGGACAAAGGTGCTTGAAATTTTTAACGGAAAATATTCGAAATCTTTAAGAAGATATTGCTATTCAAATCAGGTTAGATATGTTGTATCAACAAGATGGTTGCCCGGCGCATTATGCTGCTAATTTAAGGGAATAAGATACCGTCTTCTCAAAGAGGTGGATTGGACGAGGAAGTATTTTTCCAGCAAGATCACTCGACCTCACAGTATTAGATTTTATTTTTGGGGGAAAATGAAGACTTAGTTTTCCGAACACCCCCAACTACAAGTGAGGATATGAAAAATAGATTTCGACAGGCAGCTGAAACTATGACCAGTATCAACTGAAGAAAGACTTAATTAATGTATAGAAAAAAATTGGTTGACATTTTGAATATTTGAAATGATTATGTATAAGGGTTGTTTTTTGTTCAAATATTTTCGTTGTTGCTAATTTTTGTTTCATTTTATCGTTTTATTGTTATTTCATGTGTGTTTAGTATTTTACTGCATTGTCATGACGACTAAAGTCACCTCCTTGTTGTTTCAAGCTCACAGGGTTGATCAACACTTATCAAAATTTACAAAAATGTTAATATCTTCGGAATGACTGGAGGTATCTGTCTGCGGTTTTAACAAGTCAATAGGCGATAATGCTTAGCTTATTCTTAGTCCGTTAGAATTATAGCATTGCATTTGAAATTCTCCAGTAAAACGCGCAAATATGGTGAAGTGACATAAAACAGCCTGTAGTTTTTAATTGGATCACTCGGTATGTTGTTGTCATATTTTTCTGTGATCTACTTTTAATGTCCTTCGAATAAAATCAAATTACGTGAAAATCGGTTCACGCATACAGAAGTGAGAGTGTTTTTTTTGTGAAGAAAAGTTTTTCCATCTCATCACTAAAAAAAAGGAAATATAGAAAAAGTACTCCAACAAAAGTTGTTGAATAGGAAGGGTATTTTCTTATTTTATCATTCTTTACCACTGTTAGCTGAAGAATATTTCGTAAAAAATGAGATTATATTTTACAAGTGATAGATTGCGCCCTCTAGTGGAGAACTACGAACTTGAAAATATTTTTAATCATTTTCTAGGGGCCGATTTTGTCATTAGAATTTTTTTCCGGAAGTTATAGGATGAACGGTTTCCGAGATACGGCCGGTGGCCACCCTTAATGAATCACCCTGTACAAGGCTTATTTGTTACAGCTTTTTCAAGACCAATCATATGAGTGTTGAAAGAATTCATTTGTCAATCCATAATGAATGAGGCTAACGGTACAAATAGCATCAGTTTTATGTGAATGTATTCATTTTATTCACAATATATTGTGTAAGTTCAGTCCTTCCCTATATGAATAGTAAAGTTATGAGTTTTTGTCTATTGTTCCAAAAAGTTTGTTTTACAATACTATCTGTTTTTCAATTTTTTCGAGCAGTAGATCTGAGGGGGTATTGGATCAATAATCAAGTTAGGTAGGTAAAAAGGTTGAAAGTTTATTAGTTTCGCAAATAACATGCAACATAATATTACACGCATCTTCCTGAACACTTCTAACTTCTGTGCCTTCAAGATACTCCCAATAATTTGAAATTAATCCTGCCATTTAGAGTTGAAATGAGTTGATACTAAAATATCTCTAACAGTAAGTGAAGCTTTGCTACTCTGAATTAGAATAGATGATACATAACTCTTTCATAAAGATGAAATATGTATACACAGAATCACTTTTGTGTCTCTGAACAAATTGTAAAATCAAATTTTATCAATCAAATATTCAAGCAAACACTTGAAAACCTAGTTCCTATCCCTCTACCTTAGGTTCTCAAACTGGCCACCGTGGCGCTGCAATCTTAAATTCAGACGCCAATTGGCACCAGTGGCACCACTCAGGGATGCCAGATCTCACGATTAATCGTGAGATTACACGATTTTAGTTCCGATTCACGATCTCACGAATGAGGAAACAATTCTCACGATTTTTGAGCGAGTTACTTTCGAATAAACAATAGCATTTAAGTTAAATCAAACCAGCTGAATACTGTCAAATTCATCGATGAAATTACCAATGGACTAATTTACAATTTTCTCAGGTCAATAACCCAGTACCATTGATATCTTAAATGAAATTTATAATTATGCATAACTCATTGGTTTTTCACAACAAAAATAAATTCCATGAAAAAACTCATGTGAAACATTGTAATCTCAAAAAATACTCTTGTATAATTGGATAACATTTCCACATGCAGAACGTTAATTGAGTAGCATAATTTAAAATAATATTTTGAATGAGAAGGGACGTTCCACAGTCGTTTCACCTCTTTTAAAAATTTCACTTCTTTCCATACTTATTAAATTATAGTCGTTATTCTACAATTAAAAAAATGAAGTTGAAATCAGATGACGTTTGCTCTTGTTAACATATTAGGGAAATAACCTCAAAATTTAAAATGGTTACGGAATTTTTTGCCAATATCTCCGCAAATAAATATCGGTCATACTGAAGTTTGAAACACTATTTTCAAATATTGACTCTAAGATCTGTACTAACTTTTATTGAAGTCTGATGAATATGTTTCCGAAAAAAAAGGTGTTCAAAAAGAAATAAATTGTTTTCAATACAATTCTTGCGAAATTTTGCATTGAATCGAGCGTCGATATTTCACAACAAGTCATGATGTTTCAATCTGATCGCGTTAGTATTTTTTGATTCTAAGGAAATAAGCTCAATCTTTCAAACTAACTCCAATAATAAAATAATTCCGCTAATATCAAATGTCTAGATGTGATTTCTTTAAGGATTCAACAATATAAAAGAGCTGAGGCTCCTTCCCTTAATATTAGATTCTCGACAATTGATGAGATTTCCGATGTGTTATTGATTTTTTTGCATATATATTTCAATTTGTTTTATCATATACATGCTCATTACCTTTTATATTCACGCTCATTTCAAACTCTCAGTACGAAAAATATTGGATTTCGATTGAAACCATTAACGGATATCCACATGTTGACGATAATTGTACTACGCAAACCAAAATTGATGGAAACCCCTGAACAACCGAATTTTTTGGAAATCTTCATTATTTTAAATTACGCTACCTTATTCGCGTTCTGCATGTAAAAGTGTTATTCAGTTATACTATAGTATTTATTGAGATTTCAATGTTTCAAATGAAAGTTTTCATGGAATTGGTTTTTTGTCTTGTGAAAAACCAATAATTTATGAATAATATATATGTTTTATTTAAGATCTGATTGAGCTTCATGCAGAAATTTAATCTTAATCCGTAATTTGCAAGGTGATATCTATAAATAATAATTGTTATGCGATTTTAGTAGTTATGTTTCAGATATTGGGAGAGAAAACCCAAGAATATTCAATTTGAACTACTTATGATTATGAAATATGGTGGGGCATTTGCACATTGTGTTTCTAAAATAATAAACGAATCCGTTAAAAATTTCTCGATATGTGTTGAAAATTTGGAAATCAATCCTTTTCATCTACTTTCAGATATATGATTCTGGATGAAAAGTTAACCGATTATTCCACTGAATTCCAATCTTACAACCGAATGCAATGATTAATTTTCGGGATTATTGGAAATTTGCAGCGTTTTTCTTTATAACTCAAGGACCATTGCGCACTGGTCGGAAATCATCCGGGTGATAATTTTTAGGTTAAGTTGTGCAACAGTAATCAACGTTGAGGGTTTCATGAAAATTCGGGGGTACGTTTTCGAGAAATAATTTTTTTTCCTTCCAACCTCCAATCTTGTATCCTTAGGGTACACCGATCCTGCTTAAAAGCTTAAAAGCTTGGAGGATCAATCCCGAGCGAAGCACGATTTTTCTACCAAGTTGCACGGAATTTGGTTCAGTATTTTCCGAGAAAAGCCCCGGACAACAGACGGCGGACAGACGGATTTTTTTTATTAGTTCATTCAAATCTTCCGAAATTTAAACTGTGAAATTTTCAGGGGAGTAATTTGTTTTTTTTGGTCGATCACTAAGTTATATTATTTGATTTTATCGAATAATAAACCAAAACACCAATCTTGTAGATATTTAATTTTTCTAAAATAGATACCAAAATACGATCCTGGTTCCAACCAATCCGGTTTGATTTCTACCGATGCTCAAAGAGCTAGGTAATCTCCTCATAATTTTAAGTGTATCCTATAAGTTATTCAGTGGGTTATCGTAAATCCTTGGTCCCCTTAATGTACGGGAATATCTCAATAAAGGTGCCGACGAAATGAAATATTATTCATTTAGCATTCAGCCGATGATGAGGGTGTTGTGGTACACCAAGTCAATCAATTTCTGAATATAAATGAACGTATTGGTCGGTAGCCTCTTCTTAACTGTAAAATCGATCTGGAACTTTTTTCCCTGAGGTCGTATACCTACCTGAAAACGTTTTTCGGACACATCAAACAGATAGATAGACATCGAATTGGATTGTAGTGTTTTTGAGATGATTTTCTGTGCGGTAAGTTGGTCTTTGGAAATAAGGATGCGAGATGTACTTCCTTGTCTAAAATGAGGCATGCCATCAGGGAGATTTTTTCAACACGTGAGTTAAAAAAAAAATTGAAACTGGTATTTATTGAGTATTGTTAAACGCTCTGTCGGCAAGTTTCATAGCAACTTGTGATAGGCTATTATATATCTTATTATTCATTATCCTTTTCATTATTCTGTTCCTAGGATATTGAAATTTTATTCAATTGAATATTCTATACTTCTGGTGATATAAAATTCAGGAAATTTTGGATACCATCAAACCTTCACTAAAAATGTTGAGTGTACAAATTATTTCTCCGTGTGAATACTAAGCACATTGATAACTCAATCAATTCCGAAATGAATATCAAATAATAAGTAGACTACTCAAGGAATCTTACAATTTATATTTGAAATCACCCACTTTGTTCCTTACAAACAAATTGAATCAAAAATGAACCATGATTCAAAAAATTTTTGCTTGAGGTCTGAATATCTTTCTTTTTTTTTTTTTTCCTCTTTATGATTTTTCAACCATATGTACTAAGTTCATTTCTAGGAGTTCACTTTTAATTTAGTTTATGATGTGAGTTTATAGGTGTATACCTCAACTCTTATCCAAATAAAATAATAATAATAATAATAATAATATATCAAAAGATTTTCTATACAACTTATTATCCATTCTTTCTTTAGTTGTCCACCTAGCATCTCAAAACCTATCCAAAGACTTTAAGCATTGATATCAAAATAAAATTTATAATCCTAGGAGATCTCTTATGAAACTTGAACACAATAAAGAAAAACCCAATAACCCAAAAACATTTGACAACAGAATGAAAATCATATTTCGAGGAGATTTTCATGAAATCTGTACACGATAAAAGTTTTTCCACTCAAGATTTCACAACGGAAAATTAGTAAAAAACCATAAGTATATCCCAAAAAATTTTTTCTAAATCACTGAATCTGCAGAACAACACTTCGTTCTCTCCTATTAACTTCGAAACTTCACACATTCTTATATTTCTCACAGCTATTGGCACCGTTTAAGCATACAGCCTAACGGCCGACCGTAAAAACAATAACTTCCGAAAGAAACAATTTAGAACCTCGATATTTGTAGACAAGGTTTGGACCTTAGTTACGAAGTACGAATTCGTGAATGGGTGAAATCCACCCAATGATTCCGCAGATATTTCCATCCGAAATTTTATTCTCCCAATATTTCCAAAAAAACAGATTTGATCGCATTGAAACCCACTACCTTATCGAAAAATGACAGTTCGAAAGTTCATACAGAATTTTATAAGGATAATATGATAAGAAGTTCACAAAATATTTAATATTTGAAAAAAAAAATTCTTTTTTTTCAAATGGTTCTTATGACACGATTATCACGGAATTTGGCAAGAGATGTCTTTCAGCAACCACGAAGTTTCACATATTTTATCCCAATATCTCCGAAATTAATATCCGCATCGAATTGTAATTTTATACACTACTGTGGCATAGGAAACTCAAGATATGAGAGAAATTGGTTTTAAATGTGATCGATGGTTTCTGAAAAAAAAATTTTTTTGACAAAAAATTTTTTTTCAGAATCAAGTAACACTACGATCCCTACAAAATTTTGCTTGGAATTGCGCGTCGTTATACTTCAATTAACTGCCAAGTTTCAATTCCATCGCTTCAGTAGTTCCCGAAATATCTGGGAAATAACCTTCGAATTTCAAATGGGTATAACTCTAGAACCATCCAGCCGATTTGGGCCATTAACGAATTTAACCGCGGCATTTTGATGCACAAACTACACGAAAAGTTTCAAGTCGCTATCTTGTTCCGTTCGGCTGTTATGTATCCTCGGTCGAACGGACGGCCGGCTGGCCAGACAGAATCGATTTTGACACCGGATTCGTTATCACCCAACCAGCAAAGTTGTCGTATAATTCTGATGATTCTCGACTTTTTAATTTTATAAGTATTATATTGAACTCTCTAGAATATCATTATATTGATGCTAAATAAATTTCAATCTGTTGTGGACATCTCGAGTATTTTATAAATTTATCACGAAAACGTTTATAAGGCCGAATTATAAAATATCTTATAAAACTGTTTCTATACTATTTCTTAAGGGATCTATAACTAACTTATAAAACATGAATATTTATACAATTGAATTGTTTTTTAGTGGGTTCATAACATTTTCCTACGATATTCCCGCCTCCAGTATAAATTCATTAAAAAATGTTTCAAATTTACTTTGTATGAAGTTACATTATAGTTTTATAAAATAATTTTCACCAAGAGTATGCTTTCATAAGAAAATTTATTTTTTCGTGATCGCACATCTTATAGTATTGTATTCCATGACGATAATCGAATATGAAATGCATTTTGATTTAATATTCGATATCTTTAAAATCTATAAATGAAATTGAAAATTATTCCCGATTTCGTTAGACATGTCCACTTACTTAATGGAGAAAAAAATTCTAACCCCACTTTTCCTGTAACAGCTGCGTTTGTTATTATTATTTTATTTTCCATGACGATAATGAAATATATTATCTGAATCGCAGTTTGAGTGAGGTTATATAGAAATAATGAACATCTTGAAAGATTTGATGAAAATCTATATCTGAAATTGAAAGTTATAGGTATTTGATTTCGTCGAGCATGTCCACTCACTAGAAAAAATATAAGGGGTGGTACTTCTTATCAATCTAACCACACTTTTCCTACAACAGTTGGGTTCGTCATCATTAATTCATATCAATGCCGTGACGATAATAAAATATTATCTGTATCGAATTTTGAGTGAGGTTACGACGAAAGACATGTTTGAAGTTTTCGTGAAAATCTATTAATGGAATTGGAACGCAATCTTGATTTTGTAAGACCTATCCATTCACTGGAGTTTGGGAAATATATAAAAATGAGAAGTCAGAGCGTGCTTCTGATTCTAACCACACTTTTTCTATATCAAATCAGCTGCGTTTTTCGCCAAATCGAAATATGTCACAGAGGTTATAGCTGCGATTTGGGGACCCTGTGTATGTTTCCATTAGTCACCAAGGCGATAGTGTTAAATATTTGCATTATATTTTTCTTATAACTTTCACGAGAGGCTTTATAAAATCTCGAGGGTCGCAAAATTGTTTTATAAAATGTGCCAATTTTGTATTTATAGTTATTGTTTAAACGCATTAGAAACATTTCCGAGAAGACAAATATTATATAAGCATTTGGCTGAAAACGTTTCTGCAACAGTTATAAAATATGAAATTGCTAGTTGGGCAGTGAGTCCAACCTAGTCGTCTGAGACCATTTTCGGCTCAAAATTCGAAAATTCCAGACAGTTGGACCAAACGATAGCTGTTCCCCTAAAACACGCGAGCAAAAATATCATTCTCAAATCCTCCTTGGCTTCTGATGCCAACCACACTTTTTCTATATCAAATCAGCTGCGTTTTTCGCCAAAGCGAAATATGTCACAGAGGTTATAGCTGCGATTTGGGGACCCTGTGTATGTTTCCATTAGTCACCAAGGCGATAGTGTTAAATATTTGCATTATATTTTTCTTGTAACTTTCACGAGAGGCTCAATAAAATCTCGAGGGTCGCAAAAGTGTTTTATAAAATGTGCCAATTTTGTATTTATAGTTATTGTTTAAACGCATTAGAAACATTACCGAGAAGACAAATATTATATAGGGTCTTTCAATAGGGACGGGTCGATGTTGGCAGCCTGTGGCGGCCATGTTGTTTTAACGTCGTCTTCCTAACCTATATTTTTTTATTCAGTTAGTAATGCCAAATCACCATGGCAATCACCTAACCGCCAAGTTTGAATCCAATCGCTCAGGTAGTTTCTGAAATAAAAAATAAATAACTTCAAAACTTCAAATGCCTATAACTCCGAAACTATTTGATCGATTTGGCCCATTAACGAACTTAACCGCGGCATTCCAATGCGCGACCTACCCAGAAAGTTTCAAGTTGCTAGCTCACTTCGTTCGACAGTTATCGTGTCTACGGCCGGCCAACCGGCCGGCCGGCCGGCCGGGCGGACAGAATCGATTTTGACACCGGATTCGTCATCAGTGAGTCCAACCTAGTCGATTGAGACCATTTTCGGCTCAATCATCCAAAATTACAGACATTTGATTTATTTCATGTCAAAATCGACCCGTCCTTATTGAAAGACCCTTTATAAGCATTTGGCTGAAAACGTTTCTGCAACAGTTATAAAATATGAAATCGCTAGTTGGGCAGTGAGTCCAACCTAGTCGTCTGAGACCATTGTCGGCTCAAAATTCGAAAATTCCAGACAGTTGGACTAAACGATAGCTGTTCCCCTAGAACATGCGAGCAAAAATATCAATCTTAAATCTTCCTTCATCTTTTTACTCGAACCACTTCGAGACCAATACCAAAATTATACTGATACCAAAATAACTATCATAATTCAAGCGTATTTCTCTTAAAACCTGACCACAATAAAACCTTCCCATGCCAAATCAACCATCCATACCAAACCATCAAGCACCTCAAGACCAATCCCAAAATTACCGTCCAACCTCACATGAAGCGTGAAAACACCAGCTTATCGCAACCAAAATATAGATTTAACGATGCTAATAGCTCTCTTCCATTGTCATTCCATCCTCATGAATGGCAAAGTTGTAAAACATGCCAAGGAGAGATCTCGAAGTGTTGTCATTGAAGACAACACATCCTAGAGTGCCTCTCCCAAATCCGTGCTAAGTGTGAAATCCCAATTTACTCGCATCTGAAGCCGTAACGGAAGTGACGACCAATGGCTTAGATGCTCGCCAAAAGCAACAAAAGGGGCCGCTACAGCCGAATGAAAGATTTCACGCATACAATGGGACCAAACAACGGCTGAAGCTTTTCGTTAAATGCCTTCGTTTTTGTTGTATTGTCGGTGGCGTCTACACGATGGCACCACCATTTGCAATGGTAATAATAAAGAGGATCGTATCAACTTTGGAGGTGAAATATTTACGGGGTGTCTTTGTTGCCATGTATTTCCTGACGTCTCAATTCGCAGCAAGGGAAGCAAGCGGGGAGGGGTGTTGGTGCTCCTTTTCATTGAGTGGGTGTCAAAGTGGCGCTGCCGCTATAGGTTCATTCACGCTGGTGGACCACCGCGAGTTGCCCAATTGTGGGAACAGTGGCGTGCTTAGCCTCGTCGAATTGTTTTTTTTTATGTTGGTGGGTGGGTTTCTGGGGAGAGGAGTCCTGCAGTAAAATCCACCTTATAATTTTGAATGAATAATCATCGTAAATTTTGTTGGTATTTTCGCCAGAAGTATAACTTTTTAACTTCAAATTGAGACCTAACAAAATCAAATTAGGAATAAAAATATTCAACTTGGTACTAAATTAAATCAAATTGAGACTAAACACATTCAAATTGGGAATCATCAATTTCATATTGGTACAACATTCTTTCCTATGTGGATTAGAGTTTTATGAGCTTCTTCAGTGTGAAGTGTGCTCCTGCTATCTCTTTGGCATTTTCCTTTTATATTTTGCCCATCTCTGGGTGGTTGATTTCTTGATACTCAAAAATTCCTTTTTCAATCGCCTTTTTCCTCATGGATTGCAGTTTTATGCTTTCAATCGATTCACACTCCTTCTTTTCAATAAGGGATATTATTTCGAATTCAACTCTGGTTTGCACTCATTAAATACTCTACTTCAACATTGAAGAGTTAACTTTATAAAGTATTCAAAAAATTCAATTCAAAGAGCAACGAACGTTGTACCCATATGAAACTTATTATTCCCAATAGACGACTTCGGCCCAAGTTGCCAACCCACAATTTTCTTCACAAATTTACTATCACTGGGGAACGAGAATTTCAGGACGAATTCGACATGATAAGGTTCGCGTTATTCATAAATATCCGTAAAAGATGCCTCAGCTCCTCAAACAAGATAATTCCCCTCAAATATAGGGTTTTGTTAAGATCATCTCTGATAGGCTGAAATTTAAGTTGGGGTTCCTGATTTCATGTTAATAGTGTCAAATTTATATAGGATATATTCCGCCAATCAATTTGGTTATTAAGGTTGCCGGTTTTCCATTCCGTAAATATGATATATTCTGTTGGTTTCTGAAAAAAAGGTTAATTACGGAATTTGATTGATGAAAAAACGTTCTTTCTGCAACTAGGACGACAGTCAATGTTCTATGGTAACATATCCATTGCATAGAACAATCTTTATTTACTTTATGATCCATAGAACATAGAAAAGACAACAATCAACAATGGAAAAATTACTAGGTATGGTCTATGGATCATAAGGTAAATAAAGATTGTTCTATGCTATGGATTTGTTACTCGATATGTTACCATAAAACATTGATTGTCGTTCTGGTGCATAGACTTAATATGTCAATGTTATGGTGACAGAAAAATTGCTTCTTCATCAATCAAATTCCGTAATTAACCTTTTTTCCAGGAACCAACCGAATATTTCATAAACTGGCCACCGACATAACCAAGTTGATTTGCGGAACATATCCTTTATAAACTGGACACTATTAACATGAAATCAAGAATCCCAACTTGAATTTCAGCCTAACAAAAACCTATATTTGGAAGGAATTATCTTGTTTGAGGAGCCGAGGCATCTTTTACGGATATTTATGAATAACGCGAACCTTATCATGTCGAATTTGTCCTGAAATTCCCGATCCCCAGTGATAGTAAATTTGTGTAGAAAATTGTGGGTTGGCAACTTGGGCCGAAGTCGTCTATTGGAAATATATATACAGTGCGCGACAAAATTATGGAACAAATTTATTTTCTCAGAAGAAAAATATTTGGCAACAAAATCCTGAAACAGATCAATTTTTGTTTCCATTTTACCAAATTTTTATGCATTTTCGAAGGATTTTTGTTGCACCCTGTGCCATCCTCATCAACCCTCTGAATTTTTGAATATGGAAAGGGATTCAAGTGGTACTTTTTGGCAAGGTCTTTGTATCTTCTTTGCAGGAGTGCGGCAATTTCCAAGAAAAAATGTTTTTTGTGAAAAATTAGTTACTTTAGAGGTTTTCAGTATGTGCTTTTTGTCATGGCTCATGGCTTACTTTGAGACGATGGTAACCTGATGAAATTTGTCACCGAATGGAAGTCGAGGATTACAGTTTTGTTCATGCATAACTTTCAACCCCTACGAAAGCTTTAATGACAAAGTGCACATACTGAAAACCTCTAAAGTAACTAATTTTCCAAAAAAAAAAACATTTTTTCTTGGAAATTTCTGCACTCCTCGAAAAAAATACAAAGACCTTGCCAAAAAAGTACCACATGACCCACTTTCCGTATTCAAAAAATTTAGAGGGTTGATGGGTATGGCAAAGGGTGCAAAAAAAATCCTTCAAAAATGCATATAAATTTGGTAAAAGTGAATCCAAAATTGACCTGTTTTAGGATTTTGTTGTAAAATATTTTTCTTCTGAGAAAATGAATTCGTTCCATAGTTTTGACGCGCACTGTATTTCAAATTGGTAAACATGTGAAAATGATCACTCCCAATTTGAAATATATATATTTCAAAATAATCAGTTTCATATGGGTACAACATTCGTTGCTCTTCTAATCCGATTTTTTGATTACCTTATAAAATTGACACTTTAATGTCGAAGGACAGTATTGAATGACGGCAACCCAGATTTTTATTCGAGAATATTAAAAAAAGCAGATTCGGAATCAATTAATAAGCAAAGATTTGCAGTCCATGAAGAAAACGGTGACTGAAAAAGACTTGCGAATCTTTGAGTATCCAGAAGTTAACCGCCATAAGGTCCAAAAAAACAAAAGGAAAATGACAACAAAATAACAGGAGTATATATAGTCCAAACTGAAGAAGCTTAAAAAACTTCAATTCACGCAAGAACGAATGTTGTACCGATATGAAATTGATTATTTCCAATTTTAATGTGTTTATTCTCATTTTGTTTGTTTGGCACCAATTTTAATATATTTATTCCCAATTTGAATGTGTTTAGTCTCAATTTGAAGTTGAAAAGGTATAGAAGAATTTTGATTCGATAGATTTGACAATTGGCAGTTAATTGGGAAATAACGACGCAATTTTCGTTCATAGGCTCAATCGACCAAACGGTTTTGGAGTTATACCAATTAGAAATTGGGAGATTATTCCCACATATCTCAGGGACTTCTGGTTCCCTCGGCTTTAAGCTCAGAAATATTTGGAAAATATTTATAGAATACCGACGCGTCTCTGTTCACAAAGGTAAACCCGCAAGATTTCCCGTCGCGAAGCTATAAGTGAGATATTCACATCATTGTAAGCAGTGTGAGTTCCTGAACAAAAAATATCAAGGCCAACATAGGCGGTCTCTCTTTGTTTGGAAGATATGGGCCGCCAAAGTTCCAAATTGTTGCATTTTCAGATCCTTTTTTCCGCCATAAAAATGATCTCTCACTTCTCAAATCTAGTTCATAAATCATCTTTGAACCTTCAACCAACGAATAGAGACACTTTCTTTCAAGAATATTCATTATTTAAAGGAAGAAAAGTGAAAATATTAGACAACAACTTAACCTATATTTATACGCAATACTTCTCAATGTTAAAGCGGTGCTTGGCAACAGCGTCTTTTCATCGCTGGCCAACGTATTATGACCGAAGAGTAGTTGCTGGCGGGAAATATGAAATGATGGACAGTTGAAGGATATGATTGTAAGGAAAATGCTTCTGTCACTGAAGAAGAGGTGGTTATTCTAATATCAAAACAAAATCATTGAGATTATTTGTTTAAGGTTTCACTCTCAATATTTTCGTTTGAACTTTCTTTCTATCCCCTTCAAAATAGGGAGGTTATTATCTACTTCGTTTTTGTTGTGTCTTCGAGATGGTCCCAGTTTAGAATAAGATTCAGGGTATTCCAATGAAATGGGCTATATAATAACCTCGATCTCATTGGAAATCTGGTAAGGGCGCGACATATCACATATGAAAAAAATGTACGTTGAAATATATGTCAGGGTGTATTCTCATTCCATTACTATGTGTGTCAACCTTGTAGATTTCATTAGAAACGAATTCTCCTATTGGAAGATTTAGAGTTTCGCAGGAAACCTTAAGAACCTAAGAACTAAGAACATATTTCATTTTTCTCGCCAGCAATAATCTGTCATTCACGAATACGCACGATGGCACGATTCCGACCGATGAAATTTGCGCCATTGCCAAACTTCACTTTTAGTCTGAATCGAAATCAGAAGGAATAGAGGTTAAGTGATTGTCCAGTAATTCCATTATTTTTTCATTAAATATTGATCATTCTTGAAAAAAATTGTTGCTTATTGTTGGTTGAAGGTTCAAAGGTGGTTTGTGAACTATACAGATGAAGTGAGAGATCGTTTTTATGGTGGAAAAAGGGACCTGAAAACGACTCATTTCGGAACTTTGGGGGCCCATATCTTCCAAATTAGGGGAGACCGCCTATGTTCGATTTCACATTTTTTATTCAGAAAATCACAATGCGTACAATGCTGTAAATATCTTTTTAATATCTCGGCGACGGGAAATATAGCGGGTTTACCTTCACAAAATATTGTGATCGTATTATTGGTGAATGAAAAAAAATTTTTTTGAAAATTTTCGTCCACAATTTTTTTTTAAACTATGCATGAAACTTCAATGGAATATTTCTTGAAAATTTTCGTCGACAATTTTTTTTTGAAAACTATGCATAACATTTCAATGGAATACTGCGCAGACTTTGGTATGAGTATTTCACAACAGTTCACGAAGTTTCAGTTCAATTAGATTTTAATTTAAGATATTGGGAATGGGAATGAAATACGTCAAATAAGATCGAATTGAAATTCAGTACTCAATTGAAAAATGACAGCTTGAACATTCATACAGAATTTCGTGAGGATAATATGATTCGAAGACCCGCAAATCTTTCCATCAGGAAATAAAGGCACGTTATGCGGGGTCAATACGTGGAAATATGCGCTTTGGCAACTAATTTAAATATGCGAGCAAGAGCAGCTGTTTTCACGTCAGTGCTTCTCTGAATTTTGAAATAGTAATTTACGTTACAAGGCCGAGAAATGGCTCATTAAAGTACGAGTCTAGATGTTGACGGACGAGGCGACGAAGGAACCGAGTCTGGAATTTCTAGACGAGTATTTTAATGACGTTTCACGGCCGTGTATCGTACAACGTTTTATTTCAAATTTTTTTTCAAATTTCTGGTACAAAAATTGAACTGTCTATTCAGGTAGTTTGAAGGTGTCAGTAATGTGTCAGTACACGATGTAAAACCATCCATTAATATAGTAATTATTTCAAATAACTCTAACTGTATTATATTATTACTTTCAACATTTATAAGTAAGTTTATTGTAACCTTTATAATTAGTTCATTGTAATAAAAACAGTTTATGTGTTGATTGAAATATACCAGTCTGGTAAAGTTACTTTACCGGCCTAGTGATGTAATGTACCATTTCCAGGACTCAAATGAGTCCGGGAAAGAACACATTACAGTACAGTATGAAATAAAATGAATTAAACCAAATATGACCCATTCTATAAAACTGAAATATTTTATCTATTCAGTAAATTACAGAGTGACTCCTTAATTTGTTTTAGATTATCTGGTTCAGTCATCAGTATCTTGTATTATCCAAGTCTTCATGTGGTTTCCCTGCCCTGTTGCATGCGCCGCAGCTGGTCTTCCGGCAGTAGCGCGAAGGTAGTTCGAAAATCTCACCTCCGTCGGTACTAGACCACATTGTCCGAGAACACTTCTACATAAATCTGCTTGTCAAAGGTATCCCTAATCCGATGGAGAATAAAAAGAACCAAGCCCTTGACACAATAGACGAAATTGCCTTTGAGTAAATATTTGCCGAAACGGCAATTTACACCATGCAGTGTGTCCGCTGTGATGCCTGATTTAGTGCCCCCTAATCTCGGGACCGGATCAGTTTTTTTTTGTTCGGATTAAAGAGTCTTGATTGCGGTATGAAGGATCTTAGAGGAGTATCGAAAGGTACGAGTGTTCTGTCACGTCTTGGAGAAATACCTCCAATTTAGAAAGGAAGATCCTATTTTTGGTTTGGGAAATATGGGAATATGTTATTAACTAAGATAAAGGGTGTTCAGTGTATATTTTTCAACTTCAAAATACAATGTAATAAAAACTTCTTTGTTTTCATTTCATTTCACTGCATTACAAAGTGGATTTCATTTTTTAGGACCATATCATCCAAATGATGACCTTTTTTTCTAAACACTCTGGCAGACTGACCCTTATATTTGCAATCACGCAAGAACAGAGCACCAGAGAAATGTCTTGCATTTCACGGCGAATATTTTTTGGAGGTCCTGAATTGTCCAGGAAATATTATAGTAAACGATTTAAGGTATCCTCATAAAAAATAGCCAGGCGTGGGGTCAGGTGACCGAGGCGGCCATGGAATGTCTCTGCTTATCAGATTATTCGGAAAAATTGACATTTTTTATTTGCGCCATCTTGTTGAAATAGTGTTCGGTTGTTGTATGGTTTCCCCCTTAATATCTCGGCTACGAGGAAACTGTAAAATAAGGTAAACTTTGGATCGTGGGGTGACATTTTATACGCTTGGTTATCAGTTTGTATAAACCCTGTGAGTATGAAAACAGCAGTTCCTAAAACCTTAAATGGAAGGAGGAGTTGAGTGACACCTAGTTTCTAAGGTAATCCGATGGCCTTTCAAACAATGCTATACACTTGAACTTTTTCGTTGATACTTCTGGAAAATGAAGAAAAGTGTATAAATCTATATCAAGGGTTGCAATGAAACATGAAAATGATAAAGAACTTTTCACTAATAGAATGCTATGATAAACACTTTTCCCACAATAATACTGATTATTATATTATTGCATTTTTCAGTTATTTTTCCCAATTTTTACGCGCTTGTTTTGGGGAACAGCGCGTTATCATTTCGTCACGATGTCTGTAATTTTCCAATTTTGAGCTTAAATGTCCTTCCAGCAGTCCGGCCGTGTGCACTGTAACTTTCGAAAGGAAGGACCTAGAGCCTTGAAATTTTCAGGTTAGGTTAAGATCCTGAATATGTAGGCTGTGTTCGTTAATGGGCCAAATCTGCCGAATGGTTTCTGTGCTACAGCCATTTGAAATTTTGTTTTTTCAATAACTCGAAAACTATTCATCTGATCGAAATGAAACTTAACAGGAATATGAACAGTGTCGATAAAAAGAATTATCCATGGAAAAATTCGAAAAAAAAAATTTTTTTTTTCAATTTTTTTTTAAATTCTTATATTTCATCGAAATTTCACTGCAATTCCGCAATGTGAACAAGCGCGTGAAAGCTGCTGATTCACGTCAGTGCTTTTCTAGATTTTTCTTTAGAAAGCCCTCTGAAATTAGTTTGAATCTCGCAACCCAATGAATTATTAAATTTGGAGTAACAGTTCCAACACTATTTCATAAAAGAACTCAAAAACTAAGTAGAGTTATAATTGAAAGCCTACATCAGAAATTTGGAAATGAGTGAAAGACTACATGAAAAAAAAATCTAGAAATGCACTGACCTGAAGTCAGCAGCTTGACTCCGCAAACGTAGCCTTACTTTCTGATGGAAAGATTTGGTTATCTTGATTTCATATGATCCTCACGAAACTCTGCATGAACCTTCAAAATATACCTTTCAATCGAGGAATAGTTTTCAATTCAATTCGGTTTGTATGTTGAGTAGAATTGGGAAAATAAAATTTTGCATGGGTAGGCACCTATATCCAAAGAATCATTGGGCAGATTTTACCCATTAACGGCCTAATTTGGGAACTCAATATTTGTAGAGGTCTTGATTATCACGAAAACAAAATTTGTGAACAATTCCGCACTCGAAATTCATTTTTTCAATATTCCAGAAAAAAAAGCGTTGAATTGGAATGCATTTTTCATCGAAAAAGACAGCGTGAAGGTTCATGCAGAATTAAGTGATAATGATATAATCGGAAGATCGTTTAATATGAAATATTTGAAAAAAAATTTTTTTTTCAGATTGTTATAACACGAGCATCACAAAATTTCGCACAAGATGGAATTGAGCAAATAACCTCAGAAATTCAAATGAGTATATCTCCAAAACTATTTGGCTGATTAGTAGCATTAACGAATTTAACGGTAACTGTTTTTTTCTTCTACTCGCTTTTGGTATCAAAGTTTTAATGAAAAATGAAATTGATAAATTTCCAATCTGAACGCGTTAAGTCCGAATTTGATTTCGTTTAGTACCGATACGCCATATTTCAAGGCCTTGATTTGGAGCTGAGAAGGTATAGATTTCAGTTTATTCAAACGAGCCAATTTCATCCGAAAAATAATAAACGAACGCGTTAAAACCCTTGACTCCACAATGGCGCTTCTGTTAGCACCCTCGTTGTACTCGTTCATACTGTGCATTCAAACATCTGGTAACTAAAATCCTCCAATTATTCCAACGATACTTATGATCTTTCGAAGAACAGCTATAGTCACGTGCAATAGCTTCTAAAACCCACAAATTGAGACACACAGAACTGAAACCCCATGCCTTCTTTCCCTTATCTACTCCATTATCCATTCCAACTCACCACTAAAAGTCAAATACCTTCAGAACCTTGTTTACAAATTATCCACGGTCAGTTCAGTTGCATTCCAACGACAACAACCAAGATAAAGCCCATCAAGGTCCCGATTTCACGTGCGAACTGAAACTCCGGCATGCTTTAAGTATACCAAATTGAATTGTCACCTTTAGAGGGCTGCAGATGGCCCATAACCTATAAATAACCCCAGGGACCAGGGTGCTAGATTGTTTAGCAACATGTCGAGGCAGACCTCCCATCGCCACGGTTAGGGTAGGATGGACGCTTTGACCAAAAAAACTTTGCCGACGTCAGCCGCATTGTTATACCGAGTGATTCAGCAAATGAAGCCGAGGTGGGAAGGAATTTAATCCTCTTTCAGGATTTTTATTGAAAAGAAGCGTTAATGCCGAAGGAAATATCTATTGTTCGGTGTTTAGGAGGTCTGTTTTCGAGGGTATGGTTAAATTGATGGGTTTCGAATGTTTTTTTCCATTATTCATGCTGAAATTGAGTGGAAAATTATTGTTTATATGGTGGGGTTTCGGTTTTTAAGGTGATTGTTTCATGAGGGATGGTTGTTCGAGATGTCAGGAGATATTGACAGATTAGATTCGGTCCAATTTGCCAACCCACAGATTACTATAACTGGGGAGGGGAAATTTCAGAACAAATTCGACATGATAAGGTTCGCGTTATTTATAAATATCCGTTAAAGATGCCTCGGCTACTCAAACAAATGTAGGTTTTTGTTAAGATCATCTCTGATTGGCTGAAATTTAAGTTGGGATTCTTGATTTCGTGTTAAAAGTGTAAAGTTTATATAGAACATATTCCGCAAATCAACTTGGTTGAAAAAAAGGTTAATTACGGAATTTGATTGATGAAAAAACGTTCTTTCTGTCACCGGAACGACAGTCAATGTTCTATGGTAACATATCCATAGCATAGAACAATCTTTATTCACGTCATGATCCATAGAACATAGAAGATACAAAAATCAACAATTACTAGGTGTGGTCTATGGATCATAAGGTAAATAATGATTGTTCTATGCTATGGATGGATATGGATATAGCGGCGGTAGCTCAGTGGTTAGAGCGCAAGCCCCATGATCGTAAGATCTGGGGTTCAAGCCCTTGGCCGGGAAATAACTTTTCCGGTTTTTAGGGGACCGTCCAACCATTCGCTGTTGGGTAAACAATTAACAGTGCTGTTCCTAACGTGGCGCAAGGAATTAGTAACAAAGCCTACACAGAACACACCCGGTATCCTAACTCGCACAAGCTTTAAGCTTCTGAGGGGTTTCGTTGAAGCCTAGGATATTCGGAAAAAAAAAATAAATAAAACATTGATTGTCGTTCTGGTGCATAATCTCAATATGTCTATGTTCTGGGGACAGAAAGATTGCTTTTTCATTAATTAAATTCTGTGATTAACCTTTTTTTCTCAGGAACCAACCGAATATTTTATATTTATAGAACGGAAAATCGACAACCGAAATAATCAAGTTGATTTGCGGAACATATTCTATATAAACTGGACACTATTAACATGAAACCAGGAATCTCATCTCAAACTTCAGCCAATCAGACATGATCTTAACAAAAACCTATATTTGGAAGAAATCATCTTGTTTGAGAAGGCAGGATATTTTTAAATAATGCGAACCTTATTATGTAGACTTTGTTCTGAAATTTCCCTTTCCCAGTGATAGTAAATTTGTGAAGAAAATTGTGGGTTGGCAGCTTGGACCGTAAATCGTCTATCGAGAGTGGCATTAGATGTCAACGACAACTTGGGAAAGTATTTTGATAGTTTGCAAATGAGTAGATTAAAATGCAATTAATGCGAATTCCTCTTACTAAGGTCTTATCATTCTTTTTCTTTGTTCTCTGAAATGACTCTTCCATGCGATTTTCGAACTTTCTTCAGCTTCAACACACTCAAAATTCAAAAATAATGGATGGCTTCTTCATAAGGTCCACCACGTCCTGGTGCACCCTTCGGAGACGCTCTCCAAAAAATTCACATTCTCCACGATTCGTCATCGTTTCGATCGCACCGACTGTTGAATAACATATAGTAAAAGTAAATACTTGAAATTAAACCGTAAAATGCTAATTCGGATGACGTGGTGCTACTTGCCGTCGGGCTGACCTAGATGCGGCCAACGGCAGAGGTGAAGTCGACCGCTCCGGAAATGCCATTTATGATTTTCTGTGTGGGAGCGTCTCAGCCTGCACGACATGTGTTTGGTGCTCTACGGGACTATTGCGATTTCAAATCAGTACCTGTTTTTAATGCCGGCGATTTGTGTTGAATACGAGCACGTTGACTGATGGTTTATTCATTTTATTGCGATTATAACGTCTGTATGTTGATTTGTTGAGACTACGATAGCTCACGGGAACTTTTTCAACAAAAAGGGGTTCCATTTTGATATGCGGGTTTATCAAATGGAGTTATTGATGATGTTAAATATGGAGAACTTTAAGAAAAAACTAGAAAAGCACCGACAATAGCTCAGGAGCTCCTTTTAATATGGTTCTCATGAAATTCTGCATGAACCTTAACCTATAATTTTCGATCAAGTACTCCAATTCGATCCAAAATTTTGAATGGGTATAACTATCTAAGGAATAATTGGCGAATTCAACCTTCTTAATTGAACTGAAAACCTACCCTACAACACAAGAACGAATATCTGTCGATAAATCAATAAATAATCCACCTTGATCAGAGCTAATCACCCAATCAACCAAAACATCTACACCGAAGAAGCGGATCCAAGGAGAAAGACTACAGGTGTTTCACAGTTATAACTGATCGTCAGGCCATCTTTCCTTGGATGAATCCACTAAGTAGGGATCTAGATACTTGTCACCTTTCAGATCAGCTTCGTTATCGAAGCTCTCAGTTGCTTCTTTCGGAAGTTGTTGAGCAGACATGCTAGCTCTCTCTAGTACTAAAATCTTGCGACGAAGAGCAGATCACAAAAAAATCTAGGAAGGATATTTCACTCTTGAATTTCAACACCACCCAAGATCCTATAAGGATAACCACGCACCAAAGTACCGAAGAATTCGCCCCATAGAAATCAGAAATGTCCCATTGGTTCGAGCACCATCAGCCAAGACTCTGAAGCATCCTCATCGTATAAATCTCCAGAAAGATGACAGTTAGAATGAAGATATTTAGACACTAGACGCCATCCCCAGATTCCTAGGGGCATTTTTTCACTCTTGAATTTCAACACCACCCAAGATCCTACTAGGATAACACACCACCAAAGTACCGAAGAATTCGCCTTATTGGTCCGAACACCATCAGCCAAAAAACTGAAGCATCCTCATCGTATAAATCTCCAGAAAAACGACAGTTAGAATGAAGATATTTAGTCGCAAGACGCCATCCCCAGATTCCTGAGGGCATTTCACACGTCATAGATATCGCATCACCGTTGAGTTATGACATGGATTATCGCTTCATAAATAAAAAAAATTGGCTTACGCGCATCCTTCTTCCTGACAAAACAAAATCCCTGAAGGCCAACACCGATTGGAAATGACATCATAGTCACTTCATTATGTGCTTACTCCTGTCAAATTCCACCTCTGGGTACTTGGTAGTTGTTAGGTGTCGACATGGTGAAATATGCAAAATTAAATATTTAAAGATTTTTTTCGAAAATACTATACCTCAGAAGAAATAAGTCAGATTTCGCTGAAGTTTGGACAAACCTTCATAGTGTCATCTTTCAAGCAAGTACCAGATTTCAACACGACGTGATTTCACTTTTGAAAAAATGGCAGAGCATAACGTCGAATGGATATACGTATCTAAGGAAGCTTTAGGTAGATTTCATCCACTTATAAGGTTGTCTTTATTGAATATGAATCTACTCTGGATATACCGAACCTCTCAGTTGCTTCTTTCGTAAGTTATTGGGCAGACATGCCAGCTCTCCTCTAGTATTAAAATCTTGCGACTAAGAGCAGATCAAATGGGAATCTAGGAAGGATATTTACAGTATTCATTTTTTCAGTCCTGAATTTCAACACCACCCAAGATCCTACAAGGATAACACACCACCAAAGAACCGAAGAATTCGCCCTATTGGTCCGAACACCATCAGCCAAAAAACTGAAGCATCCCCATCGTATAAATCTCCAGAAAGATGACAGTTAGAATGAAGATATTTAGTTACTAGACGCCATCCCCAGATTCCTAAGGGCATTTCACACGTCCCCCCCATAGATATCGCATCACCGTTGAGTTATGACATGGATTATCGCTTCATAAATAAAAAAATTGGCTTACGCGCATCCTTCTTCCTGACAAAACAAAATCCCTGAAAGCCAACACCGATGGGAAAGGACATCATCGTCACTTCATTATATGCCTACTCCTGTCAAATTCCACCTCTGGGTACTTGGTAGTTGTTAGGTGTCGACATGGCGAAATATGCAAAATTAAATATTTAAAGATTTTTTTCGAAAATACTATACCTCAGAAGAAATAAGTCAGATTTCGCTGAAGTTTGGACAAACCTTCATGGTGTCATCTTTCAAGCAAGTACCAGATTTCAACACGACGTGATTTCACTTTTGAAAAAATGGCAGAGCATAACGTCGAATGGATATACGTATCTAAGGAAGCTTTGGGTAGATTTCATCTACTTATAAGTTTGTCTTTATTGAATATGAATCTACTCTGGATATACCGAACCTCTCAGTTATTGGGCAGAAATGCCAGCTCTCCTCTAGTATTAAAATCTTGCGACTAAGAGCAGATCAAATGGGAATCTAGGAAGGATATTTACTGTATTCATTTTTTCAGTCCTGAATTTCAACACCACCCAAGATCCTACAAGGATAACACACCACCAAAGAACCGAAGAATTCGCCCTACCATCAGCCAAAAAACTGAAGCATCCCCATCGTATAAATCTCCAGAAAGATGACAGTTAGAATGAAGATATTTAGTCACTAGACGCCATCCCCAGATTCCTAAGGGCATTTCACACGTCCCCCCCTCATGGATATCGCATCAACGTTGAATTATGACATGGATTATCGCTTCATAAATAAAAAAATTGGCTTACGCGCATCCTTCTTCCTGACAAAACAAAATCCCTGAAAGCCAACACCGATGGGAAAGGACATCATCGTCACTTCATTATATGCCAACCCCTGTCAAACTCCACGTCTGACCTTCCCGGTCGGGTGGTCCGACTAGCCTTGGACGGCGGTGCCGTGGTAGTGACTCCTCACCTCGTTACCTAGGCACCCTGCCGCTGGACACCATCACGGTATAAATGGTTTGACGGCTCAATCGCCAAGCCGCCTGGATTCCGATGGGTGACAGTACCAATAAACCGTGAATTATGGTTTCTTTGTGGGGAGAAGTGTTTGCTGTAGCGCTATTATATATTGCTGCTACTTGTGTGGGACGATTTTTCCTTCCTTGTTTCTCTCGGGACGATCTCTGGGCAAATTTATGCCTCATTGGATTTTGTTTTATGGGGTGTACCGCCACTAACTCCTTACATTGTCTGAATTATTCATAAGTGGTGAATTAGAGGTTGCGTACTGTTGGTGACATTGGATTGTTGTGGATTCTTTCATGGGACCATCCTTGGGGAAAATGGAGATTATATTTTAGGGCTTATTCTTACAGAAGAGCATATTTGATATTCACTCTCAACTCAATAGACGACTTCGGCCCAAGTTGCCAATCCACAATTTTATTCACAAATTTAGCATCACTGGGGAACGGGAATTTCAGGACAAATTCGATATGATAAGGTTCGCGTTATTTATAAATATCCGTTAAAGATGCCTCGACTCCTCAAACAAGATAATTCCTTCCAAATTTAGGGTTTTGTTAAGATCATCTCTGATCGGCTGAAATTTAAGTTGATTAAGGATTCTTGATTTCATGTCAATAGTGTCATATTTATATTGGATATGTCCCGCAAATCAACTTGGTAATTTGGGTTGCCGGTTTTACGTTCCGTTAATTTGAAATATTCGGTTGGTTTCTGAAAAAAAGGTTAATTACCGAATTTGATTGATGAAAAAACATTCTTTCTGTCACCAGAACGACAGCCAATGTTCTATGATAACATATCCATAGCATAGATCAATTTTTATACACTTTATGATCCATAGAACATAGACGAGACAACAATCAACAATGAAAACATTACTAAGTATGTTCTATGGATCATAAGATAAATATAGATTGTTCCATGATGTAAGTAAAACATCATGTATTGTTCTATGCCATGGATATGTTACCATAGAACCATGATGTAAGTAAAACATGATGTGCTCATTTGCTCATCTGTGATCGTATTTACCAATGATGCCGTCACTTTTTCATTCAAATTCGAAGCACAGAATATATTTCTATGTATTTGAATCTTACTGACGTCACTTTTTTTTTCAGATGAGCTCACCAGGGTTTTTACATCATGCATAGAACCATTTTTTGCTTACATCATGCATATAACATTGACTGTCGTTCTGATGGCAGAACAGAACAGAACAGATCAATCGAATTCCGTAATTTACCTTTTTTCAGGAACCAACCGAATATTTCATAATTACGGAATGGAAAACCGGCAACCGAAATAACCAAGTTGATTTTAGGAACATATCCTATATAAATTTGACACTATTAAAATGAAATCAGGAATCCCAACTTAAATTTCAGCCAATCAGAGATGATCTTAACAAAACCCTATATTTGGAAGGAATTATCTTGTTTGAGGAGCCGAAGCATCTTTTACGCATTTTTATAAATAACGCGAACCTTATCATGTCGAATTTGTCCTGAAATTCCAGTTCCCCAGTGATAGTAAATTTGTGAAGAAAACTGTGGGTTGGCAACTTGGGCCGAAGTCGTCTATTGCCAATAAATAAGGTTTAAGTGCTTGTTCAAAGTCGCAATAATTTTGTCATATTGTTGACCAAACCTAACTCACCTTCAGTCTTGCTGCGACATTGAAACAGGAATTCAAGACAATTGGGCGTTGAAGTGTAAAAACCTTTCAATTTTTGAGATGTAGTGTTGTATTCTGCAGGACACACAGAAAAAATGTTAATATGATACTGATTATTTCTGAAATTATTTCACACATTATTTTGAGGATGTTCTTTAACTGTTTGGTGTCTGTATTTTCGATTTTTTCCCGAGAATGGTCTCAAACGGCTAGGTTGGACTCACTGAGGACAAATCCGGTGTCAAAATCGATTTTGCTAGCAAGCTAGCAACATGAAACTTTCAGATAAGGTCGTGCATTGGAATGTTAAGTCCGTTAATGGAAGAAATCTGTCGAATGGTTTCGGAGTTATAAGTTCTGAGATTGAATTTTTGATATTTCAGGAACTATTCATGCGATTTGAAATTTCGTGGTGTTTTTCTCGATATCATTTTTATTTTCGGAATATTTAATATAATTTGATCGAAATTAAACTTGGCAGCGAGTTTGGAAATGCTGATGGGCAACGTAAACACAATAACTTCCGAAAGAAACAACTTAGAAACTCGCAATTTGTAAAGCGGCTTTGGACTTTAATTACAAAGGCTGAATTCATGAATGGGTAAAAGCCACTCAATAATTCCGCAGATATACCCATTCAAAATTTTATTTTCTAATATTTCCAAAAATACAGATTAGATCGAATTGAAATCCAGTATTTCATCGAAAAATGACAGTTCGAAGGTTCATACAGAATTAAATATGGATAATATGATAAGAAGATCACAGAATATTGAATATTTGAAAACAAAATTTTTGAAAGTTTTTTTTTAACTGTTCTAATGACATGATCATCACAAATTTGGCAAAAAGTTGTCTTTCAGCATTTTCAAACTAGCTGCGGAGTTTCATTTTGATTGAATCAGTATTTCTTGAGTTATACCAAAAAAACAACGATATCGAGACGAAAACTACGAAACTTTCCATATTTGTTCCCAATATCTCCAAAACTAACAGGGGTATCGAAGTGGAATTTGGTACACTTATGTGGAATATGAAGCTCAAAGTATGAACTTGATTGCTGATGATCGATAAGTTCTGAAAAAAACTTTTTTGCCAAAAAATTTTGAAAACATTTTTTTTCAATTAAGTTACCATACCATCTCAACATAATTTAGCTCAACTTTGCGCTTCATTATGCTTCAACCAACTGTCAAGTTTCAATCCAATCGCTCTAGTAGTTCCTGAAATATCAGGGAAATAACTTCCAAATTTCAAATGGCTATAACTCCGAAACTATCTGGCCGATTTAGCCCTTTAACGAACTTAACCGCGGCATTCCCATGCGCGAACTACCCTGACACCGGATTCGTCATCAGTGAAACCAACCTTGTCGTTTGGGACCATTTTCGACTCAAAATTCGAAAATAACAGATACTTGGAAAAACGATAGAACGCTGTTTCCCTAGAACATGGGTGCAAAATGTCTTTACAGTGAATTTTGAAGAAAGAGATACATCCATAAGCCTTTTTTATCCAGTTAGTTCAAAAACTGAAGGGCACAGGCTACGCTTATCAACTAAGATTTGCAGAAGAAATGGTAGAGACGTTCATTAACCTAAAAACATTCTGTTTAGACCTTTGGGGCCCTGATTTCAACCCTCTTGATTATTTTTCGAGGGGACAATTCACAGGAAAAGCTCTTCGTGTACAAGTCGACGAATCTGATGTAATTGAAGAACTCATCAGAAATGACAGTGGTCTTGGTGCAATGTACAATGCTTCCAACATTCTGTCACAGGAGTGCTAACAGGGTGAAGGTTAGCATCCAGACAGCATTAATTTCTCAAAATAATTTTTCACTTCGTTGTCTATAAATGAATCACAAACAACCCCCTTCATCATTCATAAAGGGTGTTTCAAATTGCGCGGTTTTCAATAGGAATAAATCAAATATGGATGGCGCTCTGAATTCGTCTGGGTATTTTGTCATTTAAGAAGTGTGATGTATGACATTCATAAAAACGGCTTCGTACACGATACAACAACACGTTCAAATTGTTGAATTATTTTATGAAAATCAGCGTTCTGAGAAAAGTGTTTTTAGAAAATTACGTGAATTTTATGGTTCACATAATCGTTCATCTCAAAGCAATTTTGGTCGAATTATTAAAAAATTTCAAGAGGCCGTTTCGGTGGAAGATCAAAAAAGTAAAAATACAGTCGTAGAGGTCGTTCACAAGAAAGTATTGATTTGGTTCGTGAAAGTGTTGCTGGAGACCCTGGAATGTCCATAAGAAGACGTTCACAGCAAGTTGGACTTAGTGGGTCCACAACATGGCGTATTTTACACAAGGCTTCAGCCCTGAAGGCATACAAGGTTCAAATAACACAGGAAATAAAGCCATTAGATCATTTGAAACGTCGTTCATTTGTCAATTTCATCAATGAACAACCAGCGGATTTTTCTCAAAAAATCATGTTTTCCGATGAGGCACGTTTTCAACATGGTGGCTTTGTTAATAAACAAAATTATCATATCTGGGGTCAGGAAAATCCACGAATTATTCATGAGAAACCTATGCATCCTAAACGAGTCACTGATTGGTGTGCATTATGGTCAGGTGGTGTAATTAGACCTCACTTCTTCGAAAATGCTGCTGATGAAGCTTTAACTGTCAATGGTGATTGATACCGTCCGATGATAGTCGAATTTTTGTGTCCTGAATTAATGAATATTGATCTAGAGGACATTTGGTTCCAACAGAATGGCGCTACACCTCACTTTGCAAATGACACAATTGATTTATTGAGACGAAAATTTTCTGGACGATTAATCTCCAGAAACGGTGATGTCAATTGGCCACCAAGATCATGTGATCTGACACCAACGGACTATTTTCTTTGGGGTTATGTGAAAAGCCAGGTCTATAAGAATAATACACAATCGATTGCTGAACTGAAGTGATGAAATTATTCATGTCGTTAGTGAGATAGAGCCTCAATTATGTCAAAATGTCATTGGTAATTTTAACGAAAGGGTGGACGTCTGTAGAACTGCAAGAGGAGGTCATTTGACAGATATCATTTTTCGTATATAAATGTCACAACTGATACTTCAATTACCAATAAAAAGTTTTTGGAAATGAATGCAAATTATGTGTTTTATTTATTCTTAAAAAAAACGTAATTTGAAACACCATTTACTTTATATTTAATTCAACACTCAAACACCCGATACTATTTTTAAACACCTTGTAATATTCAAACGGGTCAATTTCGATACCTGTGGTCCGAACCTTGGGACAAGTAAACAAACAATCCAGCGAGATGTCCGATCTTTTTCTCACTGGCATATGGCCTGTGACTAAAGGTCGTGTCGGCCAGCACGCATGCATGCGGATCTATGCGCGATTTATTGTTATAAGGCTGACCGATTCATGGTCACGTTCAAGTGTTGACTGGTCTGCGAAGACGTATGAGAAGGCTGCCGAGATCTGAGCTTACGGAGATAGAACAACGAGAGCTAATCGATATTGCTGTTGCCGAAGACTGAAATGAGACTTCGAGATGAAATATTGCATATTGCGGTTTCGTAATTGTCAACGGTTGTGAGCGATTTGGGAGGTAATAGATTCGCTTGGTGGTGAGAGAGTTTGTGGTACGGAAGAAGAGACGGTCTGTACCGAACTGCCCGATTGAGATTATGTTTTCAAGTTTGTCTAGGTTTGTACCGGATTATTCATTATTTACAACAAATTACCCACCCCCCATCATCGATTTAATGTGAAGTCTAAATGAATGAAAAGTTTCATGTTGATTTTTAATGAATATGTTCTCAAGAAAAATTCATGAAAGCACTGACGTGAAGAGAATAGGTTTTATGCTTTTGTTCAAACTCGAAGCATTTCCTCAAGAAATTTTGCATCAACCTTTACTATCATTTTCTGCAACGTACTACATAAAACAATCCCCGTGAAATTCAGCATAAAATTGTGTGTCAGTATTCTTCAACTGACTACTAACAAAATTTCAAATAGACCCATTAAATTTGACTTATTTCTATCTTCAAAATGAAATATGAAATCGATCTGAGATTCGAAGATTTACATTGAGGTCTGTGCCAAATTCAACTAAAAGCCTATGGATAGTTTCCAGATGAATTTTTCACAATGAGGATTTGGAGAACTTACAAAAAAATATTTTTTTTAGCATTATGCCGATACATTCCTAACGGATTTCTGCATGAAGTTGTGGGTGGATATTTTTCAACTATTAACGAAGTAACAACCTGATCTTGTAGTGTAGTATCAGTAAATATAATAATAATAATAATAATAATAATAATAATAATAATAATAATGATGATGATAATAACAATAATAATAATAGTAAAAACGAGGATAATAATGATGATAATTATTCCGTGTACTTATTTCTTATATTTGCAGAAATAAACATTGAATCGCATATGAACTGTTGTTAATAATTGACTTCAAGTTCTTTGAACAATATCATTTAAATCTTATTTAGAATCCCCGAAACGAAATTCTTCAATAAAATATGGAAAATTTGTAACGAAGTTTTTTTTTTGAGTACCAGCAATTAGATTCTTACCAGATTCCGCACGAAGTGGCATGTTGCTATTTATAATAAAACGGTTCTTTAAATTATTTCCATGAAAGTCTATTGTGTATGCGAATGAATTATAGACGAGTAATTTTCTTTTCGATCACATGAGGGTTTAAACTTAAAACTTGATATATTTCGTTTTGTGCCCTGAGTATCCATCAGGTGCAACAAAAAAAGGAATAACATCCTTGAAAACTTAATAACTTATGAATAGCGGGATATATCGTGAAGACATTTCCATCCATCGAAATTTGTAATTTTCGAAAAATCGAGAAACGCCCTGAATTTATTCGACCAAAAAAGTTTCGTGGATTTTCCTCCTAATTTTAATTGAATTTTCTGAATTAGTTTATATAAGTTGATTATTTATTCAGTCTCTTATGCAAACGAATATTTCCGTTTTTTCTTAAAATCTGGAATGTGTTATTTTTTCTGGATCATATGGGGGTTAAAACTCAAAACTTAATATACCGTTTCGTGCCCATAAAATCCATAAGACGAAACTAAAAGTCACATAACATCCCAAAAAATCAAATATTCCTTGAAAACCGCGATATCCCGTCAATAAATTTCTACTATCAACCGAAATTTGTTATTCCGAAAAAAAAACAAAAATTGGGTAGCCCCCTTATTTTAGTTTCCAAAAAAGGTTTCTCTCAAGATTAATTAAATTTACTGAATAAGTTGATAATTTATTCAGTCTTATATGCATGTGAATGAATTTCAGATATTTTTGAAATTCCTGAAACGTGTAAATTTTTTCTGGATCGTACGAGTGTTGAAACTCAAAATGTAATATCTACTATTCCTCTTGAAATCCATATAGATTCTTAATTTATTCTTTGTAAGTCTTATATGCATACGAATAAATGTTGTTGTTTTTAATTCAGGAAAGTACTATCTTTTCTGGGGGTTGAAATTCAAAACTTAACATCCCAAAAAAACCAAATATCCCATAAATAACGAAATATCTCTTCAAGAAATTTCTACAGTCAACCGGAATTTGTTATTCCAATAAAAATAAAAATTAAGTAGCCCCCTCAATTTCGACAAAAACAGGTTTTCAGCGTTTTCTCTCAAGATTAATTGAATTTACTGAATTAGTATATATTAGTTCATTAATTATCTAGTCGTATAGGCATGCGAATGAATTTCGGATATTTGTGTAATTTCTGGAACGTGTAGTTTTCTTCTGGATCCCACGGGGGTTGAAACTTGAATCTTAATAATTTGTTTAATGCCTTAAAAATCCGTAAGACGAAACTAAAAGTGACATAACATCCTAAAAAATCAAATATCCCATAAATACCGAGATATCCCATCAAGAAATATCTACTATCAACAGAAATTTGTTATTCCAATAAAAATCGAGTAGCCCCTTGAATTTATACGACCCATAATACGAATTTTCGTGATACCTCAGCGTCGGCCGGTCTCTTAATGAAAATAAAGCTATAAGAAATAATGGGAATGCGCCGGCGACGGCCACATTCAGATCCGTATCTGATGTAAGCCTTTTGTACGACAAAACCAACAAGTTTGTAACAAGGGGGCCCGCTTGAGAAAAACGCTGCTCTGACGGCCTCATATCAGTCTTCACCATCGGCGGCATTCTTCGGCTAGGTATCTGCTTGAGTTGCCCTGAGGATGGGGCCCAAGATGTGTGTGTATGAATATTTGGTGGTTTTAACCGCGTTTATGGGCGATCCTGACGTTCAGAATGGCGTTGCTCTGTGGAGAAGGCTTGGGTTGGGGATTTGGAAATTTGAGACATTAGCTTTTATTCCGAAATTCAGAACTGTCCTAGAATACTTCTAGCTCAGAATCGATGCGGTGTTGAAACTCATTTCTGAACTATCCTACAACAGTTCTTAAAGCGATGAAACCAAAACAAGAATTATGTTCGGGTTAAGTATCTATTAAAGCTTATTTTGGGAGGATTTCGCCTCATTTTTAGGTTTTTTATGGGTTTTCACTCCCAATATCTGAAACAGAACTATTTAACATTAAATAAAAATTTCTTTTTTTTTCATGAAAAAACGCCATTGCGGGTTCCAGTATGAAATTATTTGTCAAGGACAGTTTCTTGCAGGGAAGATTATCTAATGAACAATACAGGAACCACACAAACGATAAAGAAAGCGAATTGTGACGTTTCAGCGTACAAATCTGACTCCTTCACCAGACAAAGCAGAAAATTTCAAGAATTATCTTCTTTTGATTTTTCGTTTCGATTTGAGACTTCTGGTATTTTCTCAAAACTGTCAATTTGACAGAAGTCTGAAATCGAAACGAAAAATCAAAAGAAAATAATTCTTGAAATTTTCTGCTTTGACTGATGAAAGAGTCAGATTTGTACTCTGAAACGTCACAGTTCGCTTTCTTAATCGTTTGTAGTGTTTCTGTATTGTTCATTAAGCAATATATTTTGCAAGAAACTGCCCTTGACAAATAGTTTGAAACTTCAATCCGCAAGGGCGTTTTAATGAAAAAACAATTTTTATTTAATTATTAATAGTTCTGGGAGTGAAAACCCATAAAAAAAACTCAAAAAATTATGTTGTAAGTAATACAAAAAATTATTGATTCATATAAAAATGAATTCAATGATGAATATTTTCCAAATATGTGCGTTTTGGAGAAAAAATTCATTAAAAACATTATTATTCAATAGGAATTGAAGATTCATTCAAGAAGTAGGTATACATCCTGGGTGTTAAAAATAGAAAGTGAAATACTTTAGATTATTATGGGGGGTCGATGCTAGGGAATTATCTCTAATAACAAAAGTTTAAATTCAACAGCTTACAGTTTCCTCATGCAATAATCAAAATCCAAATCAACACACGACGCCGAAAAAGTTAGGTTAAACATTTAAATTGTTGACAGCCACTGTACGCTTGTGCGAACCACCCGATTCTGATGCAGTTCGAACTTTAACGTCCGAACTTCTTCCACAGTTCCAGCACAGTTCGGAATCGATTCTGAAAATAACCAAAACAGGATTACTCAAATCCTGAACCGGTTGTGAAATGAATCGAAGCACAAAATCGCAATCGTATATGCCTGAACAGTTCCAGAACAGTTCTGAACTTGGAACAAAAACGAACCTAGTATTAAAGTTTTGTTTTGGTTCCAAGTTCAGAACTATTCGGAATGGTTCGAGAATGCGTGATTTTTTTTTGTGTTCTGGTTCATTTCAGAACCGATTCAGGGTTTGAGTAATCCTGTTTTGGTTATTTTTAGAATAGATTCCGAACTGTTCTAAAATTGTGAAAGGAGTTAGAGTTAAAACCGAACTACTACAAAACTGGGTAGTTCGCACAAGCTCAGAGTGGATGTCTACTAGGCAAATGGTTAAGCTTTTTCGACGTCGTATTGATTTGGTTTTTGATTGTTGCATTTATTTGCTGAGAATAATTCCTTCTCTACGAGCTCCCATAATAATATAATGGATTCTGCTTCCATTGTTCACACCCGGAATGTTATACTTCTATTTGACAAAAAAATATCAATTTAGCAAGAATCTCAGAACGAAAAGAAACAAAAGAAAATAATTCTGAAAATTTTGAGGATGTCTGATGTAATAATCAGATTTGTACACTGTATCCGGTATTATTCATTAGGTAATCTATTCTCCAAGAAACTGCCCTTGACAAATAATTCAATCCTGCAAACCGCGAGGGCGTTTTCCATAAAAAAACAATTTCATTTAATTTTAATAGTTCTGTTTTAGATATTAGGGGTTGAAACCATGAAAAAACCTGAGAAATGTTGCAAAATCCTCCCAAAATAAGCTTTAATCGATACTCAATATGATTCAATCAGATTATTAGTTTCTAGAATATGAAATTTTAGTATTTCTCATAGAAAAAAATATCTATGCCGCGAAAAATTAAAGCAAATATGTTCTTAAAAAGAACACAAAATATTTTTGCGATGAACCAGAATCTTAAATAGTTCGCAATATTGCATAATATTGCCACACTATTGAGTGAATCTCATCGATAAAATTCAGATACCTCATTGCACAAAAAATGTTCACACCTGTGAATGGTATTTCTTGATTCCTCCAGAGTACTGATATCGATACAATGTAGTAATTATTATACATACAGAGTGTAACAGCCAAATGGAATAAATTCCATAACGAATAAATGAGGGCGTGTTGGGAAAAACGCTCGGACACGTCGATTTGTAATTTTAAATGCGCATAGTTTTCAAAAAAATAAAATTATATAGTTCCATGCGACCGTGGCCAATACCAACTTTCTTATTTCAAATGTAACCCCCTGTATATTATTTATTTTTTGGATTCTTCAGAAAATTCTAGACATAATTCATGTACAATGTCCTATACCTATCTTCAACTTTTTCGGAAATATTAAGTGTTTTCAGAAATGTTGAGTAACGTTAGAAAACAATTCTACACCAGTTTAGCATGTTGCCAAGACGTTCGCGGCGAGCATTTTGAACATTTCCTACATTGACATTAATGTTTTTTTTTGTTTTTTTTTCAATTATTAAAAAATAATCAGTATTATTTATTAGGTTTTAAGTGAAATGTACCGAATTTGTGAAATAAAATAATTTTTATTTAAAACGTTGATTTTTGCACTAAATTTGAAAACACCTAATATTTCCGAAATGATTAAAGATAGGTATAGGACATTGTGCATGAATTATATCTAGAATTCTCTGAAGAATCCAAAAAATAAATAATATACAGGGGATTGCATTTGAAATAAGAAAGTTGGTATTGGCCACGGTCACATGGAACACCCTATATAATATTATTTTCTTTGAAAAATATGGGCATTTAAAATTACAAATCGACGTGTCCGAGCGTTTTTCCCAACACGCCCTCATTTAATCGTTATCGAATTTATTCCATTTGGCTGTTACACTCTGTATATTGTATAAAGGTTTTCAATGATGACTCAGAAAGTGTTTAATTACGATTCCTTGTGTAAGATGAATATCTAACTGTAATGAAAACATCAACCTCAAAATTATGGGGAAATACTGACGTTGGTGTCAAGAGACAATACACACTCTCTACAATCCGAATCTGAATTGAAATGCACCATTTGATTTTTTGCGGTTATTTTCTCAATATCTCAGCCACTTCTTCAATCGCCCCCTTTACCACCACCGCAAATCTGCCCTTGGGTTTCTCAATATTTCGTCGGAGTCAACACTTAATTCGATTTTTTTTTCGGAAACCATTCATCAGATTTCAATGAAAGTTTGCTCAGACCTTGAAGTCAATATTTCATAGTGGTGAACAAATTTCATTTTGATCCGATATTAATTTTCGTAGATTATGGGAAAAATTATGTCAATAATCGGCTTTTCCTTCGGTATCCTTGTTTTTTCTGGAATGACTCAAAAAATTTTTAAAAGATTTGGTAAGTTGTTGCAGGCCTCTGTACAGAATTTGGTGATAATCGTGTCCTCATAAAACTTCCATAATACGTTTCAAAGATGTTTTCTTCAAATATTTTATATGTTACGAATCAGAGTGGTTTCACGGAATTGGAAATTCTATATGAAACTTCCAGCTGATATTTTTCAATGAAGTACTAGATTACAATTTGATCCAATCTGGATTTCCACGGAAAAATAGAATTTTGTGTGGGCATATCTGCGGGATAATTGGGTGTATTTTACCCTTTTACAAATTCGGCCTTCGTTCGAGTTCCAAATCTACTCTACAAATATTGAATTTTATGTTGTTTCTTCTGGAAGCTATTGTGTTTGCTGTGAGCCTTATGTCGATTGTAAACACAACAACTTTCGAAAGGAACGACTTAAAGACTCGATGTTTGTTATGTAGGCTTGGGGCTTAATTACGTAGGTCGAATTTGAGAATGGGTAAAATTCGTTATTCTGAATATCTCAAAAATACTGATAAGATCGAATTGAAATTCAGTGAATCATTGAAAAATGAGAGCTGGAGGGTTAATCCAGAAATTCATATGAAAAGAAGATCTTCAATTATGTCCTTGAGAAGTAAAGCTGCATTTCGCGGGGTTCATACGTAAAAAGGTGACCGTTTTAATTTTGAACATGAACGTAAAGATTTCTGACTTCGCTCAGTGCTTTTGAAGGAGTTTTATACCTATCCTTGTTGTGATAAGTGAAAGTTCGTGTAGGAGTTCATGAGTTCCATATGAAAAGAAGATCTTCAAATCTTTCCTTAGAAGTAAAGCTGTATTTTGCGGGATGAATACGTGAAAAGGTGACCACTTCAATTTTGAACATGAACGTAAAAATACTTCGATATCGTTCCAAAAATAGTTAACTATACAGGATTTCAAAAAAGGAAAAAAAGTTAAAGAAAACTTTTCACATGCAACGTTTCGACAACTCTTGTTATCTTATTCAGGCTGGAATTTGAATTTTTTTTATTAAGTCACTATCCGGTTAAATGAACAAACTGTTGTAAATAACAATCACTACCTCAATGTTTTCTCTAGATATTTCATTTCAATTTAGTTCAATTTGTGGTGGCATATTCTATACACGTTCAAAATTTGTTTTAAGGACCTCTTCTGGAGGTTTCATCTATGTATTGTTCTCTATTCGAGTTTTTTTTCAAAATGTAGAATTTGGTAGTGTTAGTTATTGAAACAGTTTGTTCATTCAACCAGAGAGTGACTTGATAAAAAATTTTCGATTCCAGCCTGAAGAAGACAACAAAAGTGGTCGGAACGTTGCATGTGAAAAGTTGTCTTTAATTTTTGTTCCTTTATCCGAAATCCTGTATGATGAACGTGAAAACTTGTGACTTCACCCAGTACTTTCATAGGAATTTCATTGTCCACCGATAAACCCAGTTTCTAGTATCCTCCACCTCAACACCAAAACCCTCACCATAGACGTTCTCACCCAGCCATCCGCCCGTACTTCGCAGCGACCGTCTAGCGCGCTGGGCGGCAAAATGGTGAGAGACCATCCCGCCCACAAATCAGTGCGACAGCAGAGCGGCAGGCTGCTCGATCTCGTTTAGCATCCTCGCCAGGCGCCGCCGGAAACTGACCCATCTCTCGCGGGACGTGGGAACAATCAAACGCTACGATCGAGGCAGGCTGCGACCGTCTACGGGGTGGCATCCGACGATAAGGACCAGAAATCGAACTAATGAGGGCAGCGCGGATGCGCCAGTCGCGGTAGCGTAGATCGGCGGCGAAATGACGTGGGCTCGTATCGGGTGGTATTTAGGGCCATCAGGTGATGGATTTGGTACCGGAGATGACTCTTGGACCAATTATGGAAGTATGCGAGGTGTTGACGGGTTTTGGAGTTGTTGTATAGAGGAGGAGTGTTTTCTTGAATGAAAAGGGGTTGAAAATGGTTGTAATTGCTTTGGAGGTACTACGAGTTTTTGGGGCAGATATTGTTGAATTGATAGATTACGAAACATATTGTAGTTTGAAATCAAGGCTAATAGACGACTTCGGCCCAAGTTGCCAACCCACAATTTTCTTCACAAATTTACTATCACTGGGGAACGGAAATTTCAGGACCAATTCGACATGATAAGGTTCGCGTTATTGATAAATATCCGTAAAAGATACCTCGGCTCCTCAAACAAGATAATTTCTTTCAAATGTAGGGTTTTGTTAGGATCATCTCTGATTGGCTGACATTTAAGTTGGGATTCCTGATTTCATGTTGATAGTGTCAAATTTGTATAGGATATGTTCCGCAAATCAACTTGGTTATTCCAGTTGCCGGTTTTTCATTCCGTAAATATGATATATTCGGTTGATTCCTGAAAAAAAGGTTGATTACAGAATTTGATTGACGAAAAAACGATCTTTCTGTCACCAGAACGACAGTCAATGTTCTACGGTAACATATCCATAGCATAGAACAATCTTTATTTACTTTATGATCCATAGAACGTAGAAGAGACAACAATCAATAATGGAAAAATTACTAGGTATGGTCTATGGATCATAAGGTAAATAAAGATTGTTCTATGATATGGATATGTTACCATAAAACATTGATTGTCGTTCTGCTGCATAGACTTAATATGTCTATGTTCTGGTGACAGAAAGACTGCTTTTTCATCAATCAAATTCCGTAATCAATCTTTTTTCAGGAACCAACCGCATATTTCATATTTACAGAAACCGGCAACCGAAATAACCAAGTTGATTTGCGGAACATATCCTTTATAAACTTGACACTATTAATATGAAATCAGGAATCCCAACTTAAATTTCAGCCTAACAAAAACCTATATTTGAAAGGAATTATCTTGTTTAAGGAGCCAAGGCATTTTTTACGGATATTTATAAATGACGCGAACCTTATCATGTAGAATTCGTCCTGAAATTCCCGTTCCCAGTGATAGTAAATTTGTGAAAAAAATTTTGGGTTGGCAAATTGGGCCGAAGTCGTCTATTGAAGCCAGTTTCAATTTTGCCGAGAGATGCAGACATCAGGACATTTAACACCATATAATAGTATGTTGTGTAGTGGATCATGAGGGCATAATTCAGTATTTCTTGCGAAAAAGAGACTGATACCTTTGATATTCAGTCTTAGACCCCAGGAGTCCTGTAGGCCGATATTCAAGAAGTATAAAATTTTGAGCTTCCCATCTATATATCTTTAATTCTTCTGTATCGCGGGTTTGAAGGTTGCAGTTTTAATTATTGAGTGTTATTTCGTTCAAAGTACAGCGTCTTTCTGTTTTGACATCGCTGTTTTCTATATTTTTAACTTTTAGATTGTAAAATCATTTCAGATTTTCCGCACGAACGTTACGCCCCGGTAATAGAACGAAGAAGATTTCCGTTCGCCTGCTTGTCATCTGTTGGCTTTATTTCTTGTGTTACCATCAAATAAATGTGAATAATTGTATTCCACCACTTTCTTCTCGCCTTGTTTTGACAGTAGCTGACGGATATACTTTGTTTCGTTTTTGTTTCATCTGTGAAAAATTTTTGAGTTCATTAGTTTGAATTTCCATTTGGATAGCTATGTTTTGTTGATTTGTTTCTGTTTCACATGCTACTTGTGGCAACATTGCTGGACGCGTAATTATCATTTCCAAACCTTTTTTTTTCGTAATAGCAATATTTACCCTTTCAGGGAACCCTGATGATGACCTAGTGTCGAAAGCGCTCGGTTCCTACATAAAATAAAAATTCCACACTGAAGTACTGATTCTCCGTCATTTTATATTTTCATTGTACCCTCGGAACAATGTTCAGTCTCTCAAGTATTGCTCCCAGTATCATACATGAGACACAAGACACAAGGACGCCATATCCATACTGTCCCACAGGACATCAAAATTTGAGAATTCACCCACGTTCAGTGGCATTGAACTATTCAATCATCTTCCTGGGGGACTGAAGATTCTAGAGTATTCAAGAAATTTGGAAAATTTAAAATTTTTTTTTTAATTCACTTACGATATCATCCCAAAAAAATTTGGCAGGCAGGTGAAATTTTGTGGTTATTTCCTTTATATCAGGAAATTTAATCACGGAGGCTGAATTTGTGACTGGAAAAATCCACCTAATGATGCCGTAGTTATAACTATTCGAAATATATACCCGAAAATTAGTTCGAATAATAATAGAACTATGTCTAGAAACCAAAAATACTCCTAAACAGTCGTTCGAATCCCCAATCAATCAAATTCTCCACACTACAACTGCTCACCCGCTCACTCATCAGGTACCAACCTGTTATTAATAACTCCATCCTAGTGTGAATGCACCCTAACGAGGTGTTAATCAAGTCCCACCAGACCCTATTAATCAACACTAAGTAAACCATAAAATAAAACAGGACCAAGCGCCGATGATTCTCTTTACCGCAGGTTCTGGCGATCGAAATGTTATCTCGACCACCATCGATAGACGTAATTTCAGGGGTGTGTGCCGGGTAATGCCTCGACAAAACGATCGTTTTTCATCGGCTTGGTGCGAACAGCCAGAATAACCCCATGTAAATATATATTTATAATGTATAGGTTTAAATCAGTCGAAAATTGGCATTGGGCAACTTGGAGTTAACGAACCGCTAAAATTGTTGCTACGCCCTAGCCAGAGGATAATTATAGGGGTACAGTTGTAAAAGAATACCGAAAATCAGGGGCGGATTGACCCTTTTTTTTGGGTGTTTTGGTTATGTAAGTTGGTACTGAAATGAAAGAGGTAATTCTGACGGACACATTCAGGTCGATTCTGTTTGCGTATTGCTATGAACCTTGCTATTCTAGTCATATTGCTATCTTTCTAATTTATAGCAATATGGCCATGATGTTACGTATTCTGTTCAGAGTGTTATAGCAATGTTTGTTATGAATTTTGTCATAACAATATTGCTATCATAGACTTCCATAATTGGTGATTTTAGAGCTGACAACACTGTATTTTGTGACATTAGAACTACAAGGAAGAAGAAAATAACCCAAATTCGTGAGTTTTCTTTATGGTTTCGCATACATAACCTCAATCTACGGCTTTCTTTATTCATGTAAACATCGATATAAAAAATGTTAGGAAAAGAAACGAGTCAAATTGGCCAATAACCAATTTCCTGGATACCAATAAAATATTGGTTATCAGAAATCGAATGCAGCAATTTTATTCAGGCGTTAATGATTCGAAATCCGATAAACTTTTTCGTTGGAACCTCAAAGGGATTGCATTTGTTGAGACGAGTAGAATAATCATCTCAGCTGTTGCCTATTCCTGTATCTTAGTCTAAGAATTTTCCTTGAAATTAAATAATACTCCTAGAGAACACATTTCCATTAGCGTATACTTTTTTTATTCATGTAAACATCGACTTAGTCGAAAATATTACGAAACAGAAAAACCAATTTTAGTCAAATTGACCAATTTTCTGGATACCGATAGAATTTTGGTTTCCAGAAATCAAATGCAGCAATTTTATGCTATTGATTCGAAATTCGATGAACTTTCCTGTTGGCAATTCAAAGGGATGGCTGTTAGATCATTAGAATAATCATCTCAGTTGTTGCTTACTATGCCGGTATTTTATTCTAAGAATTTTCCATGAAATAACAAATTTCTATTACCACATACTTCCCTATCTTCAATATTTTCGAATTCTTGGAAGAAATAATACTTAATCAAATGGATCTCTGTAAGATTCCCTTTCTAACCTATCTTGTTATCAAGCATAGCAAGTACTATTTTGAGGTTGCTAAGATAGCAATATTGATAGAAAGATTCTCGTTAAAGTGACAGATCATATTGCTCAAAATCGTTGATCAGAATACCAATAATTCCAATCTTGTTATGATAGCAATATCTTTTTCTTAGCAATATTGCTATTTGCGAACAGAATCGACCTGATTGTATAGTGTATAAGGGGGTTCGCTCTAGAAGCATTACATTAATTGCTAAGAATGGCTAGGAATACTATATTTATACAGTGCTTTCGAAAAGTAACGAATAACTTCAACATTTCTGAAACTTAGAGATCTTCGAAAACCTCGTATGACATATCAATTTTGTTTTAAACAATCGCAATATATTGCGTTCCACATATGATCATATTTGTGACCTTTCGAGTTTTTATCTGAAAGTTAATAGTCGCTAAGGCTACTATCAGACAAACATAATTTTTGACAATGTGCACGTAAAATGAAACGGTCTTTCAATAGACGACTTCGGCACAAGTTGCCATCCCACAATTTTCTTCACAAATTTACTATTACTGGGGAACGGGAATTTCAGGACAAATTCAACATGATAAGGTTCGCGTTATTTATAAATATCCGTTAAAGATGCCTCGGCTCCTCGAACAAGATAATTCCTTTCAAATATAGGGTTTTGTTGAGATTATCTCTGATTGGCTGAAATTTGAGTTGGGATTCCTGATTTCATGTTGATAGTGTCAAATTTATTTAGGATTTGTTCCGAAAATCAACTTGGTTATTTCGGTTGCCGGTTTTCCATTCCGTAAATATGAAATATTCGCTTGGTTCTTGAAAAAAAGATTAGTTACGGAATTTGATGGATGAAAAAACGTTCTTTCTGTCACCAGAACGACAGTCAATATTCTATGGTAATATATCCATAGCATAGAACAATCTTCATTTACTTCATGATCCATAGAACATAGAACAGATAACAATCAACATTGGAAAAATATCAACGTATGGTCTATGGATCATAAGGTAAATAAAGGTTGTTCTATGCTATGGATATGTTACCATAGAATATTGACTGTCGTTCTGGTGACAGAAAGAACGTTTTTTCATCCATCAAATTCCTTAATTAACCTTTTTTTCAGGAACCAACCGAATATTTCATATTTACAGAAGGGAAAACCGGCAACCGAAATAACAAAGTTGATTTGCGGAAAATGTCCTTTATAAACTTGATATTATTATGAAATTAGGAATCCCGAATTAAATTTCAGCCTAACAAAACCCTATTATTTGAAGTCGACCTTCATAATTAACCCCCAAACCTGAAATAAAAATATCGAGGCTCCAAGCCGTTTTTTCGGATGTTATTGTGGTTAAAGTCGTACAGTTACGAAAACCGAATTGGTAAAATTATCCAATGATTCCGCATATATTTAAATCTATCTATCCATTCGAAACGTTATTATTCGGGTATTTTTTCAGTTATTCTGTAAATAACAACAATACCGAGGAAATAACCAAGAAATTCGACACATTTTTTTTTCCAGTATCTCCGAGGATAAATATCGGATTAAACTGAATTTTGAAACAATATATTGTAAAGTGTAAGTAAAGTATTGTAAAGAAATGATTCAAGATTTTTGAATATTTTATTTCAATCTGATGAATATTCTGGTAAAAATAATTTTTCAACAAAAATTTCCAAAATTTTCTAATACTTCTTTACAATTTTCTTTTCCTGCGATCCTCACGAAATTTTGCATTAAGTCGTGCGTTGGTATATTTCAACGTACTACGTAGTCTAAATCTAATCGCATTTGTTCTTCTTGAGATATTGAGGAAATTACCTCAATCGTTCCATATCTGTGAAAATATCGAATCAAACTGAAATTTAAACCATACTATTTTCCAATATTTACTTCGAGGTATATCTCAAGCTTCAATATGATCGAGCCAATGGTAATCGAAATATTGAGGAAATATTATAACATTTTCAAAAAATAGCGAAATTTGACATATTTTTTCCTATTTTCTCCAGAAGTGAACATCAGATGAAAATGAAATTCAAGAAACTGTGGCGAAGTACTGACTTAAAAGTCCGAGCCGAATTTCATCGAAATCTTGTCAATAAATTTGGAAAAAACTATTGTTTTCGATGAAGATGTGGATAATTTTCGAAAATCAATTTTTTCATGATTTTTTAGTGATTGTATCCGCAAGAAATGTTGCAGTGCATTTGGCGTTGATATTTTTCAAATAATTACGGAGTTTCGATCTGTACTTCTTCAGATATTGAGGAAATTATGTTAAAATTTCAAACAATGACGAAATTCGACATATTTTTTCCATATATCTCTAAAAGAAATTATTTTATCGATTTGAAATTTGAAACATTGTTGTTGAATACTGATTTTTAGGTCCGTGCCAAATTTCGTTGGAATATGGTCAACACTTCCCGAGAAAAAATAATTTTTCAACAAAAATTTCTGGAAATTTTGGGATAAACTTCCTTCCAAAATTTTCTCACAACTGAATTCGAACAAAATTTCGCATTAAGGTGCGCGCGCATTGGTAGTCAAGAGCTAAGTACTTCATGAGATATCGGGAAGTTAAATTCAAAATTTCATATAGGTATAACTGCGAAACTTTTCGGCCAACTCGAGAATGTCAAGACTCTAGATTTTTTCTTACGAAAGTGAGAGCACATACGTACGGACACAACAAAATTCGACCATCAATGAAGAATTAGTGTGTCCAACCCAGGGCTGGGCAGTATCTCAAATACTTGTAATTGAAATACGTATTTGAAATACAAAACCGTATTTTGTATTTGTATTTCAATTACTTCTTGAAAATGTATTTTGTAATTGGTATTTCAAATACCTGACGCTGAAGTATTTTGTATTTTGTATTTCAATATTTTTGTCTTTCAAATACTTTCGAACAAATACATTCAGCGCTGAGCGATCTACTGAAAATAGTCCCTGAATCTCCCTTCAGATGGCGACGTTCATCTGCTTCATCTAGTTCTTTTGCTAGCAATCATATTTTCGGCAAATGGAAAGGAAGAAAAGGCCCTGCGCAATGGTCATTTCATCATGGAGTTAGAGTTAGTCAACCTCTAAAAACGATAAGAGCAAAGAGCTTACCATCCTTGAACATTATCCTAACATAAAAAATGTGTTCATACAATATAACACAAGTTTCTGCCCATCAGGACCTGTAGAAAGATTGTTTTCTTTAGCAGGTTTTATTCATTCCCCAACAAGCGGCTGCTTGTCTGATACTGCATTCAAAAATCTTGTGTTTCTGAAAGGAAATTCTTTATTTAGCGATAAAATAGCTGAGCTGAATCAGCTTTTTTCACATTTTACGTAACACCTGAATTTATTTTGTATTTCAAATACAAATAGTTAAAATACTGTATTTTGTATTTTATATTTCAAATAGCCGACTTGAAAGTATTTTGTATTTCGAATACCTGCGCAAAAGTATTTTGTTATTTGTATTTCCATTAAGCCAAGCATGTATTTTGCCAGCCTTGGTCCAACCTAGTCGTTTGAGACCAGTTTCAGATCAAAATTCGAAATATGCAGACTCTGTTCTCCAGAGCAAGCACGTAAAAATTATGGTCTAAACCTTGTAACCTTTCTCGATCCAACCTTCCCCGAGTACCTCTCTGCCATCAAAGAAGAAGACCAACACCGACAGCACACCACCGAAAGAAGCTCGGTGCCTCGTAATATGTTCCTCTCTTTTGAATGGACGTTCTCGCCATTCAGAGCCAGGGGTAGAGCCAACTATTAATGAATAATATCCTCGGAATGCATTGTCTTTCCGTGTAGTCGAATTCTACTACATTGTTTTTATATGAGTTATGAAGGAGTTGAGGAATCCGAGGGTCCACCCAATATGTCGGTGGCGTCCAGATCGGAAGATTTGGGCCATGAGAAAACGAGATGTTTGGACGCGGTTGCGCTCGTGAAACAAGCCGTTAACATTGTAAGTTTGTTTGGTATTTGATGAGTCAATGTGGTGTGGTATCGGTGAATTGGGATTATAAAGATTCTTGTGGTTTGTATTGGATAATATGGGATGAAAGGAGCGGGTAAATTGCTTCATTTTAATGTGTTGTCGGTTCTCTTTGGCAGAAATCCTTGATTTGATGGTTCCGTGTTTCTGGGTGTTCTGACGGATTTGACTAATTCATGAATAACAGCTTTGTTATCAATTTAATTAATTCTTTTCAAATTTTGACGTAAATGTGACACTTTTAGAACTGATTGACGTTATGAAACGTTTTACTTTGTGTAAGTATTGGCGTCTGAATTTAAGATTGCAGCGCCACGGTAGCCAGTTTAGATACAGACATAGATTTTATTTTGATAGTCGATTTTGTACTGTTTGATATTGTTAGGTTTGATAATTTTTGATTTCACGATTGATTCAAAGACTTTTTAGACTTTTATAGTCGACGAGATTATTACTGGGAGTACATATTTTATTCTTATAAAGTAGGTATGTATCATTCTTCAATCTTATTGAGTGTAGCAACTCTAAAATTACGGGAATATATCCAAGGTAAGACAGTATTTTAATATTTTTTATTTTCAGATCCAAATGGCAAGATTGACTTTGGTGGATTTCTTAGGCTGTCTTGGAAGTTGAAAAACAGATAGTATTGTAAAACACACTTTTTGGAATAATAGACAAATACTCATAATTTCACTATTTGTATAGCGAGTGACTAAATAGGTACTCAATTTATTGTGAAAAAATGAATACATCCACATGAAACTAATGCTACTTGAATCGTAAGTCTTATTCATTATTGTATTGTATTGTATTGTATTGTATTTTTGCTGATTCTCCTAGGTTCCGCTGCGGAACCCCTCAGAAGCTAATGCTTGTTCGAGTTTCAGGAGACCATTATGGATTGGACAATTAAATTTTCCAACACTCATAGGATTGGTCTTGGAAAAGCTGTAATAAATGAGCCTTGTACAACTTTGCTTTCACCGGCAGAAGCACTTTGAGCGAACAGTATTCATCACCAGATATTTCCTTGTTGGGACTCTTTTTTTTCAATAGTCAGTTCTATCACTAAAACATTTACGTTGTTCCTTAATGATCAGTTCAACAGGCAGATCTCTGGAAGGCAGAGTATTCCTCTCAAGTGAATTCCTCTGCTTGGAATAGGGGTCTGGAAAAAAATTGTCCTCAAGAATATGATCTAATATTTCATGAGCAATTCGTGCTTACCTCTATAAAAATGATCATCGTCGGTAAAATGCAGGTAACAGACTCTTATAAATCTTGTTTGTTGGTTTTTATCGATTCTTCAACACTTTCAGGCCCGACTTGCTAAAGGAAGTTTCTTTCACCCTAACTCGAAATTTTTCACCGGGGAAGGGACATTTGAGTTTGCTGTTCCTCAGTAGAAGCACTTGTAAAATCACACAAAAGCCAAGAAAAATGCATAAACTTTCTCATTTTCTTAACATTTCTTTTAAGTTGTCAATGATAATGTCTGTACCTCGGGTTACTCTGATAGCCACCAGAGGGAGTAGCGCTTATCTACATTCGCCAATACCTTCTTAACTTCAAACTGAGAACTAACAATATCGAATAGGGAATAAACATATACAAATTGGTACTAAACAAGAACAAATTAAGACTTAACACATTCAAATTGGGAATAATCAATTGCACATTGGTACAGCATTCGTTTCTGTGTCAATTGGAGTTTTATGAGCTTCTTCAGCGTGAACTATGCTCCTGATTTTTCTATGGCCTTTTCCTCTTATTTTTTGTCCACCTTTGGGCGGTTGATTTCTTCAAATTCAAAAATTCGCAAGTGCTCTCCAACCGCCATTCTCTTCACGGACTGCAATTCACAGCTTTTCAATTGATGCGCAAATGTGTTTCACATAAAAAAGGTACTCCTAGTTCATAGCTCTAAAGTGAACCGTTTTCGAGAAAACTGGCATTTTATGATCAGGAATTGATATAAAGCAGTATGGCAATTAACACAGTTACCATTGATTATTTTTTATGGGATACATGAAGACAGACCATTGTCTATGAAATTCCTGTTAACACCGTAGAAGAGTTGACAGCTAGAGTTGATGCCGCAGCAGAGCAAATTAAAAATACCCATCAGATTTATGAACAACGTTCATAGAAACATGATCCTGACGTTATTGTAATGCGTGAATTCAAGCCAACGGGTTTGCTTTCGAGCAATTCTTGTAATCTTGTTAACTATGGTCGCTGAAAATAATGAAAAATAAGTTGGCAATTTAAAATTAAACACTTAGTTGTCAAATTTTGTTGAAATTAATAAACTCTTTAATTATCCCTACTAATTTTGTGCAAATTCAATATCTCTGATACTGGCACGTTCAATGAAACCGAGTAAAATGCAAGAAAGTCGCTATTATTAATGACAATGTGTGAACAAAACCTCAATCCTGTAATTCGAACATTTCCTGAGATATTAGCAAAAAATTGAAAAAGCTATACATTTTCGACACTTTGTATCTCTGAAACGAAGACCCGGAGGAAAAAATGGAAGAGAAATGTTTTTTTAATTTTCTCATGAGAAGTCCACAGTTGTCCGTTGATACACTTATTTAGGAACACCCTGTATATTTCAAATTGGTGATAATCAGTTTCATATGGGTACAACATTGATTGCTCCTTGAATTGGAATTTTTGAATGCCATATGAAATTAACACTTTAATGTCGAAAAGAGTATTGAATGACAGCAAAACAGATTTCAATTCGAACATGTTGAAACAGGAGATTTGGAATCAATTAAAAAGTCAAGATTTGCAGCCCATGAAAAAAACGGCGAGTGGAGGGGACTTGCGAATCTTTGGGTATCAAGAAGTCAACCGTCCTAAGGTGAGCAAAAAAACAAAAGGAAAATGCCAACGAAATAGTAGGAGTAAATATATTTCAAACTGAAGAAGCTTTGAGAACTCCAATTCACACAAGAACGAATGTTATGTACCGATATGAAATTGATTATTCCCAATTTGAACGTGTTTAGTATCGATTTGATTTTATTTAGTGTCAATTTGAATATGTAAATTCACAATTTGAATGTGTTGAGTTTCAATTTGGAGTTGAAAAGGTATACTTGCACCAAGTAGAATATAATGCAACTGGTGACGTCCGTTTATTCAACTATTATAACACAAGTCAGAACAAAATTTGGCAAATTTTTTTTTTGCCAAAACTTGTGACTTCTTAGCACTGTAGGTAGCCGTTTGATTGCCTTTTAATATACGCTATCAAGTTTGTGTATTTTTTAATGTCAATATACTTGTTTAGATTCAGTTCGGATCTTTACATTGAGTGAAGTGTCCATAATGTGGATATAGTTATAGTTATAGTTGGTAAGGGGTTACATTCTACTGCTACCTTAAGGTCTATTGTGCCCCTTTTCGGAGCTGTTTTTCGCATGCGGTACCTACAGCACGCCCTCCAGCTCTAAAACTCTGATGAATTTTAATATCTGTGAAGGCTTCAAGGAGGCTAAGTTCCCATTCCTCCTATAATGCTCCTGTCCAAGATATCTTTTAAGCAGGCTCACAATGGCGAGGCATTCTGTGATCAGGTGAACAGGAGTTTCCTCCTCTTCCCACAAAATCTGCACTCGTCAGTTTCTGATAAGCCCATTCACATCATGTGCTTCCTTAGGCGACAGTGTCCTCTGAGGAAACCAGTGACGAGGCGTAACTTATTCTTACTGAGATCCAAATGATTTTTGGATCTAGTAATTTCAAAGTTCCGAAGGCACTTTTTATAGTGTTCCATTCCTGGAGAATTCCTCCAGAGTGCCCCTCTTTCATTTTCTTCTTTCTACAAAAACTCTTTCTTATAGGTACATTTGCCTATACCACAGACAGGTTCTGGGCCAGTAGGTAGCGTTTGTGCTCCCTTTCTGGCTAGAGTGTTGGCCTCTTCATTTCTTCCTTTGATTCCTGAGTGCCCAGGAACCCAGACTAAGGAGACCTTGTTATTCTTGCCTACTTCATTGAGTTTCCTTCGGAACACCCATATCAGCTTTGAGTCGATGACATAGGAGTTCAGTGCTTTAATAGCAGCCTGACTATCAGAATGGATCACTATGTCACACCCTTGATAGTTTCTTTCCAGGTTTATGTCTATGCATCTTTCGATAGCAAGTATTTCTGCCTGAAAAACACTCGAGTAGGAGCCTAGCGATAGTGTATACTTAGTTCTAGGCCCGTATACTCCAGCGCCGGCCCCCGTCGTGGTTTTTGAACCATATATATACCATTTAACGGTATTTGCTTTGAAGTTTTGGGTAGCGTATTCCTTTTCCCATTCTTCACTTTTACATAGCATTGAGTCAAAGTTCTTCTCGATGCTTACTTTTTTAATAATAACATCACTAGGTAGGTTCGCTGATGAGATGTACTTGTTCAGAGAGGAGTAGGCTCTCTGACTTTTAATTCTCTCATTACCTGTACCTTCCCTAGAGATTCTAAGGATAGCTTCATGGGCTACCCTATTGATCACTAGATGTAGAGGACTGAGATCTATGATGACCCCAAGTGCTCTAGTCGGGCATGTTATCATAGCCCCAGTGGTGCAAACACAGGCAAGCCTTTGTACCTTGTCGAGTATTTTCCTCGAGCTTATCTGCCCTGCTTTAGCAAACCAGACTACTGCCCCGTTTGTTATTATCGGTCTTACAATCATGATGTACATCCATCTCAGTATTTTAGGGTTACACCCCCAAGTTTTGCCGGATAGTCTTCTGCACACCATTAAAGCCCTTATCGCTTAAATAGCAGTAAACATGCTCATTCCACAGGAGCTTACTATCTAGGGTGATACTTTTAGATCTTTCGCTCCCTCAAATTATGCAAGTGAGACTTCCTCATCACAATGTTTTATTTTCTCCTCATTACACTAAGTTATACATTTTTCATTAGCCAAATCGTAAACTGCCTTTGACTTTTTGGGAATTACTGATGAAGAATCATTACCTATTGCCGCTTCAACATCGCTTGGCAGCTCTTCAAAATTTGAATCATTTATTATGGGGAAGTCAATATCAATAAAAACCGTGTGTTCTGGCTTCACGATGGCGATCGCTATTACGTTCACGATAGCGGTCACGTTCTGTCCGAAACAGATATAAGCGATCAGGTCGCAGACATATCGCGACAAGTATGTGCTGCTCCACTAGTTCAATGTAATTATCTGATCGCAATCGCCATTGTGAACGCCATCGTAATCGTGATCGCGTATGTTAGGCTACCGCTTTATTTATCTACAAAGTGTCAAACTTACATAAAGTGATAGTCAAGAGACTTGATTTATGTTTTCACGATTTTTGTCAATTATATTCTCATATATACTGTTAATTTATTCAAAATTTGAAAAAATCTTGTATGTAATACGTTAAGAAATGCAATTTTGTGTAACTTGTGAACTTTTGCGGAACTCACTGCGTTCGTTTCGCGTTTCACTCTTTACAAAAAATTAGGCATTTCGTAACTGATTACATAAATAGCTATAAGTAAATTAGTTATTGTGTTCACGCTCAACCCAGCGGATAATTTTGAACGCAAAAGCTGCCGAAAATAGCTAACCTATAAATTTTAAATTTGTAGAACACGTTTACAGATAACTCATATTCTTGAATGCGTGAAAAACACCAAAAAATTCCGCCGTTTGCAATAATATTTTTCCAATATTTCCGAAGGTGCATTTGTGATCGAGCTGAAATTTGTTGCACTTTTGCCGGATATCCACTAGAAGGCTGAAGTCAGATTTCATGAAAATCTGACTGATTGCATTGGAAAGAAACATTTTTCACACAATTGAAGACAATTTTTCGAAAAAAAATTTCTAATTGTCAAATAATCGTCCAAGATCATATTCGGCTCGAAATTCGAACAAAAATAGACATTTTGGCATAATCATTACCTCCAAACGAAATGTTTAGATGTGGGTGGGCGTGTGAAACGAGCACTTTACATTGCAAATTTGTCTGGTACCTATTTGATGAGTAAATGTGGTGTGGTGAATTAGGATTATAAAAATTTTTGTGGTTTCTATTGAATGATATGAGATGAAAGGAGCGGATAAATTGCTTCATTTTAATGTGTTGTCGGTTCTCTTTGACAGAAAGCCTTGATTTGGTGGAGCCTTGTTCCTGGGTGTTCTATAAAGAGCGAAATATCAGATAATTCAAGTTCTAATGATATTTTAAAGCGAGTTTTTCTCCTTCCTTAGTGCTCTTGAAAGATTTTGCGATCTATAGGTATACCTAAGTATTGATTTTTCGCGAATATTCTGGGAAACAGCCTGCTATCGTTCTGTCCAAATAGTTTTATGATACCGGTCTTATGGTCGGTATTATAAAAATATTTTGACAGATAACCAGAAGTTAAATCGCGAGATCTGATTAAAAAATGAGAGTTAACTATTTTATGCAGTTAAAATAAGTTTTATAATACCGGCCCTGCATCGGCCAAACAGTTTTGGAGTTGAAGTCAAGTACTTCTGTGATCGGTTCAAACATGATTGTTATTTGAAGCATAACAATGCCCTTCTGCTTGCAAAATTTCGTTGGGATCGTATGATCAGTAAATTCAAATTCGTTGCCAAACCTAACGCTAACAGAATGGGGGTTTCTCCTGAATTTAGTTTATTACTGCAAATGCAAATTTGAACATAATTATTATGAGTTTTATTCATCATTTTCCTAAAAAACCTTCAGAAAGTATTCAAAATCAGATTTCAAAATTGGGGTTTTGAAATTTAAAGGGATTTGCCAGCAAGCACGAAGTGGCAATGGTGTTTAGTAAGATAGCTTGTTCTACTATAGAATAATGAAATATTTATTCCTATTCTGTGGTACACACGTGTTATTTATCAATAACCAAATAATTTGTTATTCGTTTCCGTTTGCGATTTGTCAGTAATATGATAGTTTGTGCTCTTCTTTTTCTATTCCTTGGTCGTTGTCTTCTACTCTAACCAGATCGAATTATAGCTATCACTAATAAATAGAGAAATATTGGGAATTTGGATTATTTATTTGTCTGCTACTTTGATAACAAAGCCAACGTTTCGAGGACAAATTTCCTCTTTATCAAGGCTAGAATAAAAATAAAAACAATCAAGTCAACAATGATACATGACAAATTAAAAAAGGTCATTACCTAGTCAACTAAATTGTACAGACTACGTCAATGAAATAAAAACAACAATGAACAAGGTGAAGTACCAGGGCAACATCATACATGAAACTACTTGAGAAACAAAAGTCGAGAATATCACAATCATACTGATTTACAGGTTACAATCTATGGTTGCACAGAATACACGTTACTCGACTTTTGTTTCTCAAGTAGTTTCATGTATGATGTTGCCCTGGTACTTCACCTTGTTCATTGTTGTTTTTTATTTCATTGACGTAGTCTGTATAGTTTAGTTGACTAGGTAATGACCTTTTTTAATTTGTCATGTATCATTGTTGACTTGATTGTTTTTATTTTTATTCTAGCCTTGATGAAGAGGAAATTTGTCCTCGAAACGTTGGCTTTGTTATCAAAGTAGCAGACAAATAAATAATCCAAATTCCCAATATTTCTCTATTTATTTAAACAAAGATGGATGATAATATTTCACGTATAGCTATCACTGTTTTCCTGAACAAAGTAACATATTTGACATCCTTTTCTTTTCGAGAAAGCTGAATTCGACGTTGCCATATCGTGCACTCAAGACAAACTCTTCGAATTTCAAATCCCCATTTTTCAGTTTTAGGTAATCAAACATTTTTTTTTAAATATAATATTGAAATAATACGTTTGAAATGTGATGTTCTGAAGGGTTTTCATGAAAATTACTGCATTTTCGTTTAAAGGAAAAACCCCCATCGAATCTCAATAAATAGGAAATATTCTTTCCCAATAGGTATGTCGAAAAATGAATGTTTTTGAAAAATTTTGCTTACTGATCGCATCAGAACTTTCTGAGAATCAGAGATAATATTCTGGACATTTCAAAGCTGTGTACCTCCAAAACTGATTGTAGGATTTTATCCATTATCGAACTTAACCCAGATATTCAGTTTTCAAATCTACCCTGAAACATTCAAGACTCAAAGTTCCATCCTTCGAATGTTAGAGCATTAGAGACCGCAGCCTGATTCTTCTTCAGGAAGTCCGACTTAGTCGTTCAAGATTATTTTCGGTTCAAAATTCGAAAATTTGTGACAGTCGCACAAATTCATAGAGCCCTTGTTTCCTTGAACATGCACACAATATTGAGACTTGTAGGTTCATTTCGTGAGAAATTGGCGTCGTATTTAACCAAGCGACTAATTCGCGTTACGGTTTCGTCACAATGTCTGTATTTGTATTTCTGTCCGGCCGACCGGCCGTATGTACGATTACGGTCGTACGGAGAATCCTATCGACTTGAAACTTCCAGGGTAGTTTGCGCATCCGAATGCCGCGGTAAATTTCGTTAATGGGCCAAATCGGCCAAACAGTTTCGGAGTTATAGCAATTCGAAATTTTGAGGTTACTTCTCTCATGTTTCAGAAACCACTGAAGTGATTGGACTTAAACTTGGCAGTTAGTTGGAGCATAACAACGCGCAACTTTGAGCAAAATTTCGTTGAGATTTCATGGTCACTCAATTCTAAAAAAATGTTTTCCATAATTGTTTTCGAGAAAAATTATTTTTCTTGAACTATTATTCATATTCAAAAACAATTCCAGCTATACCTTGAGCTTCATATTTCACAGCAGTGTACCAAAGTTCAGTTCGATACAGCTATTAGTGTTGGAGATATTGGGAAAAAATATGTAGAATTTCGTGGTTTTCCTCTCGATATCGTGGTTTTTTCGGTATAACTCAAGAAATACTGATTCAATCGTAATGAAACTTTGCAGCTAGTTCAAAAAGGCTAAATGATAACATTCTGCAAAATTTTATGATGATCGTGTCATTAGAACCATTTGAAAAGAAATTCAAATTTTTTTTTTCAAATATTCAATATTCTGTCATCTTCTCATCACATTATCCTCATTAAATTATATATGAACTTTCAAACTGTGATTTTTCAATGAAGTACTGGATTTCAATTCGATCTTATCTGTATTTTTGGAAATATTGGGAAAATAAAATTTTGAATGGGTATATCTGTGGAATCATTGGGTGGATTTTACTCATTCATGAATTCGGCCTTCATAATTAAGGTCCAAACCTTCTCTACAAATATCGAGATTCTAAGTCGATATTTGTAGAGGAGATTTGGGTCGAATTCGTGAAAGGGTGAAATCCACCCAATGATTCCGTTGATATACCCATTCAAAATTTTATTTCCACAATATTTTCAAAAATACAGATTAGATCGAATCGAAATACAGTACTTCATCGAAAAAACTTAGAAAAGCCAGAAAAGCACTGCCGTGGAGGCAGCAGCTTAAGCTCATGTTCCAATTCGTTGCCAAAGCGGTCAACTCCATTGATCATGCATTCTGCCTGGCAGTCCGTTTCTAGGTTTTTCTTCGTACGACCTAAATCGCCCCCATTTAATGTTATCGAATTTCATAATTCTCATTGTTCTCGTTGTTCCAAAAACATTCCAACATTCAAATTCAGCCCAACTTGGCACCACAGCAAATCCATACCTCAAAGCATATCATCATCGAAGCATCAGAGGTGGTGTTGAAACCAGCTCCAACGCGACGCGATGGAGCTGCTGGAGTAGTTGGCAGTCACTCTCTTTGACTCGGAGTCCGATGGACGATAGTGCAGCATCCACGACAAGTCACCTGGGTGGCCCTACAACTGGACCACCATAGCTTCCTAGGCTCGTCACCAGTGGCGAACTTTGGTCAACTGGTACTGATTGATCTCAGTCAATAACTTCATTGCCGAAGCACTGATTGGCTAACCAGTCTCATTTTTTTTTGGTGGAACAAGCGGAGTGTAAAAGTTGGGAGTGCTGGTCGAATTTGGTTGTACGAGGGGTGCTTTGGAAGGTTTGAACTGTTGGCTCGAAGTTGTGTGAAAAAATTGGAATGAATCCTGCTAGTTTGGGTTGTTTGTTGATATACAGTGCCTGTCAAAATCATGGAACAAATTCATTTACACAGAAGAAAAATATTTGGCAACAAAATCCTGAAACAGGTCAATTTTTGTTTCATTTCTACCAAATTTATATGCATTTTTGAAGAATTTTCGTTGCACCCTGTGCTATCCCCATCAACCCTCTAAGTTTTTTGAATAGGGAAAGTGGGTTATGTGATACTTTTTTAGTAAGGTCTCTGTATGCAGACATTTTCAAGAAAAAAAATTTTTTTTTTAAATATTAGTTAGTTTAAAGAGGTTTTCAGTATGTGCACTTTGTCATGGCTCATTTACTTTAAGACGATGGTACCTAATGAAATTTGTAACCGAATGAGAGTAGACCATTACAGTTTTGTTCATGCACAAGTTTCAACCCCTTTCAACCCCCTCACGTTAAATTTTTTTTCCATAAAGGGTCCGTTGGAGTTGCAAAAATTTTTTTTTCGAAAAATTAGTTACTTCAAGAAGGTTTTCAGTATGTGCACTTTGTCATGGCTCATTTACTTTGAGACGATAGTACCTGATGAAATTTGTAACCGAATGAAAGTCGACCATTACAGTTTTGTTCATGCACAACTTTCAACCCCCTTACATGAAAAATTTTTTTTTCTTCATTGAAGGGTTCGTAGGGGTTGAAAGTTTTGCATGAACAAAACTGTTATGGTCGACTTTCATTCGGTTACAAATTTCATCAGGTACCAACGTCTCAAAGTAAATGAGCCATGACAGAGTGCACATACTGAAACCCTCTTTGAACTAACTAATTTTTCAAAAAAAAAAAGTTTTTTTCTTACAAATTTCTGCACGCCTGTAAAGAAGATGCAGAGACCTTCCCAATAAAGTACCACATGACCCACTTTCCCTACTCGAAAAATTTGAAGGGGTTGATGGGGATGGCACAGGGTGCAACAAAAATCCTTCAAAAATGCATATAAATATGGTGAAACAAAAATTGACCTGTTTCAGGATTTTGTTGCCAAATATTTTTCTTTTGAGAAAATGAATTTGTTCCATAATTTTGGCGCGCACTTGTATATTGTATGTCCAAATCTTACCTTGTGTATTCACTAACACCTAGTTCCAAACAGACTCAGCTGATTTAGAACTTTTGGCAAGCTTGTCAAATGCGAATATTTGAGCAGGGAACAATTTTGATAACAAGTTGCACACCATCTTTTTCCTTTGATAAATGAAATGTAGTGAACAACACATTCAGAAATCTCAAAAACTTCAAATATTATGACAGTTGATACTGACTCTATAAAACTATTTGTTTTATTTCAGATATTCAATTAAGACGAGTTCACAAAATGCGACATCAAATTTCGTTAATGGAATGAATCGGTGGAACTGTTTTGAAGTTTACTCAATTTAAAATCGATCCAGTTCTAATTCTCGAAGATATTTGGAAAATTATATGTCAAATTTCGTGTTTCCGTTTTTATTTCCAGAATAACTAGAGAATAATCCGATTATTATGGGAATGGTTTGCAATTACTGATGTAGAATTCCGTGCGAACGTTCGTGTCGATTAGAAAAATTACAAAAAAAGCAAAAAAAAAGTTTTTTTCGAAAAAAATTTGGAATTTTTTTTTTTTTTTATTTCAGTAACCATACGATTTCAACGAAATTTTGCTTGAAGTTGAGCGTCGTTATGGTTCAACTAACTGTCAAGTTCCAATCCAATCGCTTCAGTAGTTTTCGAAATATGAGAGAATTAACCTCTAAATTTCAAATGGTTATAACTCCGTAACTATCTTGCCAATTCGGCTCATTAACGAACTTAACTTTTGTATCTCGGAATGCAACCCTTCCTGAAATTTTCAAGTTGATGGAATTCTCCGTACGCCCGTTATCGTGGTGACAGCCAACCGGCCGGACAGAATCGATTTTGACACCGGATTCGTCATCACTGAGTCCTACCTAGTCGTTTGAGACCATTTCTGGCTCAATCATCTAAAATTGCAGACAATTGGACAAAACGATAGCACGCTGTTCCCTAGAACATGCGCGCAAAAATGCAACCCCAACGAATTTGAGCATGCGCGCGAAAGCGGCTGACTTCACATCATTGCTTTCCTAAAATGTTTGAGATATCTTTTCGAATTGAAGAAAATGCAAGCGGCGATATTTTTTGATTTTGTCTAATCGTTGTAACCCATGTAATTAATTCAAAATCCGCCTTCAACGACATACTCAAGCACCGATAATCTGTTGGACCAAAACATAAAGTTGGCAAACAATGGATGCTTCAGCAACGCGAGTGTTATTAATCAAACCGACCGTGGAATGTTGGAAAACTGGTCTTCTCGAACGCAAGAAATGCATCCGATTGTCCACATTATGGAAATTATTGGTACTGTATCAGAAATGAATTGAGGGGCTCATAAATTTGAGCGGCGTTTATTTATTGGTTAAAACTTTGTATTCCGCTTGGTCTTTTTATCTGTTCGCGAAGGATTGGATACGATACTCTTGATGATTTTTAGGTTTCTAAAATGGTTATGATTTTACTGATCGACTAAAAAAAAAAATTAACCCCCCTGAAAATTTCACAGTTTACATTCTGAAGTATGTACATTTGAATAAACTTATAAAAAATATCAGTTCGTCCGCCCTTCGCGGCTGCCCGGGGCTCTGAAAATACTGAAAATACTGAAATACTGAAACGTGAAAAATTATTTCAAAATTCAAACACAACTTTTTTTAACATGTCAAAGTGAAAAAAAATTTCACCCAAAATTGTTTAAATCTTTCGAGGTTGAACTTACCATCATTCTGAAGATTGGGGTGAAAACAAAATGAAAAAGATCCATTGGTTTTCATTTATAGCCTTCCAAAGAGTACTTAAATAATTTTTATTCAAGAAACTGGTTGCCCTATAGATGCCAAAATTATGCTAACAGACCTCCAGAGGGACTTGGATAGAAATATGAATTTATCAAGAAAAAAAATATTTTCTTAAAAACTTTGATGGGAATCGAACTCTCTGCGGATTCAGAAAATAGGGTCAAATTCGATGAACTACCGTTGCTTGGTAACGGACGTCATTATAATCAGAATAAGTCCAATTTATACGCGACCCTACTTTCCGTAAGTGGAGCGAGTTCGAATCCCATCAAAGTTTTCCAAAAAAAATTTTTTTTTTATGAATCCATATATATATCCAGGTCATTCTGGGGACCCATTAGCACAATATTGGCCTCCGTAGGGCCATCAGTTTCTCAAATAAAATTTTTTTGAATACTTCAAGCGAAATCTTTGGAAGGCTATAAAATGAAAACCAATGGATATTTTTTCATTCTGTTTTCACACCAGTGTTCAGAATGAAGGTGAGTTTAACTGCAAAAGCTTTCAACAATTTTGGGTAAAATTTTTTTCTCTGTAGACATGTAAGAAAAATTTGAGATTCAATTTTGGAAAAATTTTTCCACGTAAAGTCTTAGAAAATGTAGTACATTGAAATAATACTACCCAGTTTGGCAATAGAAAACAAAAAATTCCAACTTTATTAATGAATTCCTTCATGAGTACGTTCTCGTTCAATAGGGATGAATGATTCAGAGAAAGACTCAAACAAACTTTTTTCAAAATTTTCTCTATTGGCTACCGGTTTTGGCTCACGCCATATTCAGGCCAGCTGAAATACAAAATGTATCGAATCTTACAACGACATATAACAACAGAAATATACAAACATTTTGAACATTTTACTGTTTTTTTAAAATTCACACCTAAAAAGAGGGTTCACAATTTATAGGTTGAATTAAAATTGAAAGAATGCAACTCACCGTCTTTGAAGTATAACATTGTCAAAATTATTTTGTTAAATTAAGACGGTGAGTTGCATTTTTTCAATTTTAATTTAACCTATAAATTGTGAACCCCTTTTTTAGGTGTGAATTTTAAAAAACCAGTGAAATCTTCAAAATGTTTGTATATTTCTGTTGTTACATGTCATTGTTAGATTCGATACATTTTGTCTTTTAGCAAGCCTGAAGATGGCTTGAGCCGAAACTGGTAGCCAATATAGTAAATTTCGAAAAAACTGTGTTTTTTTCTGAGTCTTTCTCTGAATCATTCATCTCTATTAAAAAATTCCAACTTTGTAAGTTTTCCGCCATTTCGAAATATTTTTCCCAGAATTCCACACAACAATTGAATTGAACCACCAAAAAATACCAGGATGTGATCAAAAACCGTTATTTCAACAGTCACGCATAACTCACTACAGTTATCAGAATATTGCTCAAAGTTGACATTAAACAACCTGTATCTCGCTTATGCTTCGAAAACGGGGTATACGTCATAAGCCAAAAATGACTTTTCCAATGTCATCTTCACGGCTATACAGAGTGTCTTTAAGTTGTACATTAATTTTAACCATAGATTTCTGTCATCAAATAAAACACTTTTTTCATTTACCATTTTTTCAGATTCGACTCTGGTAAAAAGTTATAAGCATTTAAATATTTCTGAATGTGGTAATACACTCCTGCATTTCGAATTCATTTTTCCAGAATTCTACACCACAATTGAATTGAACCACCAAGAATTACTAATATGTGACCCAAAACCGTTATTTGAAAGGTCACGCATAACAAACCAGAGTTATCAGAATATTCCTCAAAATTGGCATTGAACACTTGCTTATGCTTCGAAAACGACGAGAGGATAGACAGCCCAAGGAAATCCAATGTTGCCAAATGTACGCATAGAGATGAATTCTTAACTCATATATGAAAACCGATCAAAAATCGAACACCGTCCTAAAATAGAGTATGGTTAAGTTTAACTTTGTTGTCTGGTTAGGTTAGATTAGTTTAATTTAGGACAAAGCCAGTTTGAATCAGAAACGGAAATTTGGCGCGTTAACTGACCTAACCAAATTTCCGTTCCTGATTCAAACTGGCACTGTCCTAAATTAAACTAACCTATCCTAACCAGACAACAAAGTTAAACTTAACCATACCCTATTTTATGGACGGTGTCCGATTTTTGATCGGTTTTCAAATATGAGTTTAGTATTCATTTCTATGCGTACATTTGGCAACATTGGATTTCCTTGGGCTGACTATCCTCTCGTCGAAAACGGGGTATATGTCATAAGGAGATCTGTGAATCTTTCAAATTTAGCTGACTCGGGTTAGTGATAGAGTAAGTTTCCGAAAACCCCACATGATAACATATTCTAAGTACGTTAACCGATCAAAATGACAAACGTCACGATCAAATGTCATATTTGACATACTCTAATTCTCGTAAGTGTTGCCATATTTGAAAACATAAGTAGCAATCCTTTTTAGTTAATCCAACGTTTCGCGTAATCTCTGGTAAAAGTCTAACCACAAAAATAAACAAACCGATCGATAAAGAGCAACATCGCAAATAACAAAGTAGCAGTACCAGCCTCCTGGGCACTTTTTGCCAAGACGCTCTCGCGTCTGTGAGAAATGCAACACCAACCCAACAACGAAAAAATCCCCTCACTATAAAAAGTTACAATTTTGATAAGTGTAGCTAGTTTACGAGATAATAAACCGAAGCTATATCAGTCAATAAACATAAAACGCCATATAAATCCTACCGAGATGCACCAAGGCACAATCTAGCGTGTTGGCATTTTTTGCAACCTCCTAATGGCTTACAATAAAGTTGAAATTGAAGAATGAAGTTGATACTTCAACTGTCCGCGCTTAATTGTTTTTTGCAGCCAGTTTAGAAAACAGTACCGTATCGCGAGTTGCTCTTGACCTTTCCTACGATTCTTGACACGGGTATTCTGCTCGAGATGCCAGTTTTTTACTGGATGGCCGGCATTCTTCCTGCGGGAGATAACTGGCTTACAAGAGGCTTATGTTCTTAGGTATTTAAACGTCCCGATGAAGTTTTGCGGCGCTCTGTGATCGAGTCTAGGTAGATTTTGTTGTGGCAAGTCGAAGAGAATTGTGAACATTTCAATTCTTTATTGAACAAGGTGTCTAAAAGGGTATCGGGCGTTTGAAAGTTGAATTGTATTAGACATGTGAATGATCAAGAAGGCTGTTGATGATTTACCTACAGAAAACGAACTGAGAAATCATTTAGAAATAATAATGCCCTATAGATCCTAACCTTCACCATGCTATAACTCCTGTAATATCAGAGCTGGGCAGAATTTCAATTACTTGTAATTAAAATACGTATTTGATATACAAATACGTATTTCTTATTTGTATTTCAATTACTTCTTGAAAATGTATTTCGTAATTGGTATTTCAAATACCTGACGCTGAAGTATTTTGTTTTTTGTAATTCGATACTTTTTTCTTCGAAATACATTTACTGCTCTACAGAAAATACTCCCTGAACCTTCCTTCAGATGGCGCGATGTTAATCTGCTTGATTTAGTTTCTCTGCTAGCATATCTTCAGCAAATGGAAAGGAAGAAGATGTCCTGCGCAATGGTAATTTCCGAAATACTTGTAATAGGGACAGGTAAACTCTTGAACTGTATTTTTTATTTGAACTTCTCGTAAGGTTTGTTGTCTATTCTCAAACGGTTAGTTTCATTAAACTTGTTTGAGTTCTGTGTATTTGACGAATTTATAAGTAAGAATTCAATGATGGATGATCAAGTTCCTTCCTCGGTCCCGGACGGCGGCAGCGATGGAGACGGAGTGAAAGCGGGGACGTATCCGCTCATCTTAACTGGAAAGAATAGCGATAGATTATAATAATAATAATAGCGACAGTTATATAGCGATAATAGTACCAACAAATCCAACAATGATAATGACAATGTACAGGCTTTAGATTATCTTCAGGGCAACAATTCTTCTATCTAACAAACTTCTACCTATTTCATGTCCATAAGAACTAGATTAGATCAGCTACAGGATTCCAATTCGAGACATTTCACAGTTATTATATCATGACAATTATTATATCACCACAGATGAGAGTCAGAGAATTCAGAATCTGGCTATTCATGCCTTAGAGGCAAATCACAAAAAAGATTAATCAATGCCTAGGAAAAGCAGTAGTAGTAGTGAGGAAGAAGACGGATTTACGGTTTTTGCGAACAGAGACAGTGATCGACCACAGACTTCCAAAATGGAGTTAGTCAGCTTCGAAAAACGATTAGAGCAAAGAGCTTACGATCCTTAAACAGTTTCCCAATATAAAAATATGTTCATAGAATATAAAACAAGATTGTACTCATCAGGACCTGTAGACAGATTTCTTTAGCCGGTTTTATTCATTCCCCAACAAGAGGCTGTTTGTCTGATGCCACATTCAAAAATTTTGTGTTCCTTTCTGAGAAGACATTCTTCTTTTAGCGATTAATTGGCTGAGCTGAATAAGTTATACTCTTTTCACATTTTACGAAACACCTGAATGTATTTTGTAATTTGTATTTTGTATTTCAAATAGAAATATTTAAAAAACTGTATTTTGTATTTTATATTCCAAAACCCTACTTGAATATATATATGTATTTTGCCCAGCTCTGTGCAACATGAACGAAGATTGGTAACAACTCTTTGACGCATTGCTATCGCGACTTGTGTCAATTCTAAACTGATGATCAGGTCGATACTTTTTGCGAATTGCTAAAAGCCTTGAATTCCAAGTCATATTGCTATCTTTCTAAGTTATAGCAATGTTCATCATAAATTTTGTCTTGGCAATATTGCTATCATAGACTTCCAGAATCGGTGGTTTTAGAGCTGACTAACAACATTGCATTTAATAATTTCAGAGCGTCGAGGGAGAAAAAAATATATCAAAATATATTAATTCGCGTTCATAACCTCTATCTACGGTTTTCGTTGTTCATATGACTATTGATTAATATTACTACTTCCAAAATGTTATGAAACAGGGAAACCAAAGTAAGTCAAATTGACCAATGACCAATTTCCTGAATACAAATAGAATATCGGTTACCAGAAGTCAAATGCAGCAAAATTATTCAGGCAGAATAATGTGACCAACTTTTCTGTTGGCAACTATGCCGGTATTTTAGTCCAAGTTTTTCCTTAAAATTAAATATTTCAGAGATTCTTGAACACATTTCTATTAGCACATACTTCTCTATTTTCAATTCGATGCGGCTATTAGTTCTGGAGATATTGGGAATTATGTAAAATTTCTTGCTTTTCTTCTCGACATCGTTGTTTTTTTCGGTATAGCTCAAAAAATACTGATTCAATTGTGATGAAACTTTGCAGCGATTTTGAAGATGTTCAAAAACAACACTGTGCAAAATTTCGGAATGATCGTGTCATTAGAACAATCTGAAAAAATTTTTTTTTTTAAATATTTAATATTCTGTGATCCTCTCATCATATTATCCTCATCAAATTTTGTATGAACCTTAAAACTGCCATTTTCCGATAAAGTACTGGATTTCAATCCGATCTAATCTGTATTTTTAGAAATATTAGGAAAATAAAATTTTTAAGGTAAACATAATAACTTCCGGAAGGAACGACTTAGAAACTCGATATTTGTAGAGAAGATTTGGACCTTAATAACGAAGGCCGAATTCGTGCATGGGTGAAATCCACCCAATGATTCCGCAAATATACCCATTAAAAATTTAATTTTCACAATATTTTCGAAAATACAGATTAGATCGAATTGAAATCCAGTACTTTATCGGAAAAAAACCTGAAAAGCACAGCAGTGAAGGCAGCAGCTTTTGCAAGCATGTTCAAAGTCCTTGCCAAAGCGGGCATCCCCACTGAACATGCTCGCAAAAGCTGCTGCTTTCACGACAGTGCTTTTCTAAGTTTTTAGAATTTTTCTGCGTTTTACTCCCAATATCTGAAACAGAACTTTCAAAATTAAAAAGACATTGTATTTTTCATGAAAACCGCCCTTGCGGATTGCAGGATTAATCTATTTGTCAAGGGCAGTTTCTTGATAAACAAGTGTTTTTTAATCTCATTATTTTTGCTGTTGTTATCACTTCCTTCACATGACACCCTGGAAATCAATATTAAAACAATGGATATATTTGCCTCTACCGTGGCGCCAGAATCTGAACAATCTATTTCCTTTTCTACTAATCCATCCGTAGAAGGGAACCACAAGCATCACTTATCAATGTATGATTCATATTTGTCATCCAGGTAATACTACTAAACGATCAGATTCTTCCTTTTATGGGATAATCCTAGAGGAAACCACAATTTGTGTACTTACATCTTTATCAATAGACGTCATCCGTGAAAGCAGTAGCAACTCGTACGTGGAGAATTCAAGACACAGTTATGCAAATTGAAATGTAACTTCAAAAATTTAAGCCGAAAATTAGACAATTGACGAACGGAATGAGTTAGCGACTTAAAAGTATCGATAGAAAAAATCTAAATATTCAGCAAATTATATATTTCGATATGAACGGAGTTGTGTGAAAATATGGTTAATATTCAGGAATTCGATTCTCTGCAAATATCTTTTATCATATCTCTTAGTTGTAATTCTCGGCTAGGCTGACATTTACATCTACAACTCAGAGTTAAGAAATTCGATATTTGTATATTAAGTTTGGCGCTTGGTTGTCGAAAACGTGATGGGTAAAATCCGTCCAAAGATTCTTGCTATACATCAGTTCGAAACATTTTTGAACTACCACTGTACAACGGAAAGGTTCAATGCTCTAGAAAATCTCAACGTTGTAGATATTCACTGGCAGTTGATTTGCTCAGTTGGAAATAAAATATTTTGATTGAATATCTTAAGGAATACAGATGCTATGGAAATAATACTTTTGAACATTCCAAACTGTAACACCTCGTATATCGAAAAGGGGGACCTGTCTGAAACTAGAAGTAGTCTCGATACAGTTTCTTCTTCTTCTTCTTCTTCCTTTTGCTAGGACAATGTCCTGTTTTCTCCAACTTTTTATTCGATGTCCTGTGACGATGAAGTCCAGGAGTCAGCCCATCTCTTCGGTGGTCTCCCTAAGGGTCTAGTTGTGTTCGGTTTTTCCTTGTATGCGGCTTTGGCGAGTCTATCGTCCTCCATCCTCTCTACATGCTGTCTCCATTCTCTTCTTCTCCCTCGTGACCACCTTACGACATCTGGCATATTATCGCAGTTTCGATATACTTAAAACAAAAAAAGGGTTCGATTTCAGGTATAGATTTAAAATACTTGGGAAATTGATTTTTCAGGTGTTTTCTGCAAAAAAAACCATTAAAAATTCGATGAAAATTATGATTTAAAGAAAACGTCCCTATAAAAAAAACACATACAAAATTGTTATGTAAATTTTCATTTATTTCAACAACTCAGTATCAAGAGGGGTATCATTAAAACTCTTCATGAAAGAGCAAATCTGATTTCAAGAATTCATGACATTTGTCGAAATGAACTGAATTACATCAAACCGTTTCTTGAGGAAAATTAATATCCCTGAGAATTTATTAGTGAACTATTTCAAATTCGGACAGAAAAACTTCTTCTAATTTCCAATGAAATCAACAAGAACAACACCAGATCAACCATCATGAACAACCCAATTTATTGAATGTGATTTCTTATGTACAGGGTGGGCAAAATTCGTTGTCTGCTGAAGGAATCTCGAGAACTATATCAGCTAGAAGAAAACTGATAACACATTCTGGAGCTCTTTTTTCCTGACTAATACGAATCTGAAAACAGATTCAGCTTATCGTCCATAGAACTTGAGTTATGAGCGAAAATTGAGAAATTGTCATTTTCAATAATGCTGATTAAATCGCTTGTTTGAACTCGTATTCGAAATCTGTTGATAGCTTTTACAGACACTTTTTTAGGGGTAATTCAAATATAATATGACTGAATATTTCAATCCAGCCATTTTCGAGAACTGAGAAAGATTTTGGATTTTTCAAATGTAAACTAGGGTCAAAAGATCTCTTATCTAGCTACAAAATTTTTGCTGATTTCAAAAATGTATCATATGTCGCTATTCACATGAATATTACATGAGAAAATTGTCAATACTTTTTTCCTGCTGTTCTTTTCACTGTTGAATTATGAGTAGGTTGACGTTGCCATAGAGACGATTGAATATGCATTATCTTTGTGTGAACTTGCGCCTCTATGATTGGAATCAGCGATTGCTGAATGAATATTTCTATGGTTAATTTGTCATAGTTCTTAAGATTAGCAATAGAAAATCTGTTTATTATCCCTTATGACCCGAAATATTGCTGATCTTAAGAACTATGACAAATTAACCATAGAAATATTCAGCAATCGCTGATTCCAATCATAGAGGCGCAAGTTCACACAAAGTTGATGCATATTGAATCGCCGCTATGGTAACGTCAGCCTACTCATAATTCAACAGTGAATAGAAAAGCAGGAAAAAAGTAATGAATATTTTCTTATGGATTATTCATAGCGACATATGATACATTTTTGAAATCAGCAAAAATTTTGTAGCAAGATAAGAGATCTTTTGACTTTAGTTTACATTTAAAAAATTCCAAAATCCTTCTCATTTCTCGAAAATGGCTGGATTGAAAAATTCAGTCATATTATATTTAAATTACTCCTGAAAAAGGTCCTGTAGAATGTAAAGGGTCTTTCAATAAGGACGGGTCGATTTTGACATGAAATAAATCAAATGTCTGTAATTTTGGATGATTGAGCCGAAAATGGTCTCAATCGACTAGGTTGGACTCACTGATGACGAATCCGGTGTCAAAATCGATTCTGTCCGCCCGGCCGGCCGGCCGGTTGGCCGGCCGTAGACACGATAACTGTCGAACGAAGTGAGCTAGCAACTTGAAACTTTCAGGGTAGGTCGCGCATTGGAATGCCGCGGTTAAGTTCGTTAATGGGCCAAATCGATCAAATAGTTTCGGAGTTATAGGCATTTGAAGTTTTGAAGTTATTTATTTTTTATTTCAGAAACTACCTGAGCGATTGGATTCAAACTTGGCGGTTAGGTGATTGCCATGGTGATTTGGCATTACTAACTGAATAAAAAAATATAGGTTAGAAAGACGACGTTAAAACAACATGGCCGCCACAGGCTGCCAACATCGACCCGTCCCTATTGAAAGACCCTATATTAACAGATTTCCAATACGAGTTCAAACAAGCGAGTTTTCAGCATTATTGAAAATGACAATTTCTCAATTTTCGCTCATAACTCAAGTTCTATGAACGATAAGCTGGATCTGTTTTCAGATTCAGATTAGTCAGGAAAAAAGAGTTCGAGAATGTGTTATCAGTTTTCTTCTAGCTGCTATAGTTCTCGAGATCTCTTCAGTGGACAACGAATTTTGCCCACCCTGTACATGGTCTTTCAGAAAACTCGAGCGGTTCGATATAAGAACTGTTTCAAAATCTAAAAATGGTTTGAGATCTATACTCTATACTATACATAAGGAATAGAGACATACAAAAGAAATAGCGAACGATGTATGTATGACCATTGGAAGTCACATTATAGGTTGGGATGATACAGAAAAACTTATGCCGAAACCAGATGAACTGAAAAAAAAGCTGCGAATTTTTCACGAGGGTTTATTATTTTCCCAGTTGAATAACCCAATACCATTGATATCTTGAATAAAACTTATATAATATTCATAACTCATTGGTTTTTCACACCAAAATTTGCGGAGTTCTTCTTTATAACTCAGGGATCACTGGCCGGAAATCATCCGGGTGAAATGTTTAGGTTGAGTTATGCAACAGTAATCAACGTTGAGAGTTTCATGAAAATTCTGTGGTAAGTTTCCGAGAAATAATTTTTTTCGCTCCAACCCCTAATTTTGAGCCCTTAGGGTACATCGATCCTGCCAAAAAGCTTGGAGGATCAATCTCGAGTGGCACACGATTTTTCTACCAAGTTTCACGGATTTCCGTTCGGTACTTTCAAAGAAAAGCCCCGGACAACGGAAGGCGGACGGACGGATTTTTTTATTAGTTCATTCAAATCTACATACTTCAAGATGTAAACTGTGAAATTTTCAGGGCGGGTAATTTTTTTTTTGTCGGTCGATCAATAAGGTTTATTATTTGATTTTAGCAAATAATAAACCAAAAAGAATCTTCCCGTATTTCGCTAAATGGAAAAAATAATATTGCCCATGGGTCTCTAGAAATCGACCATATATGGATGAATTTGCTAAAAAAAGAAATAGATTGGGACTACTTTCATATCAAATGAATATGTGTTGCTATGATTTTTGAAAATGTCAATTTTAGCCAAAGTCTCAAAAAAAGTTCATCTTCATTCAAAACGCCTTGACGATCAACTTTCTTAAAGCTTAAAGCTTTGATAAAATCAAATAATAAACCCTAGCGATCAACAAAAAAAAATAATACCCCCATGAAACTTTCACAGTTAACATTTTGAAGTATGTAGATTCCAATGAACCAAGTAATAGAAAAAATCTGTCCGTCCTCCGTCCGTTGCCGAGGCTTAAATCTGAAACTACTTGACCGAAATCCCTGAAACTTGGTAAAAAAATCGTGTGTAGCTCTAGATTGATCCTCCAAGCTTTTCAACAGGATCGGTGTACCCTAAGGGCTCAAAATTGGGAGTTGAAGGGGAAAAAAATATTTCTCGAAAACTAACCACCGAATTTACATGGAAGTCCCAACGTTAATTACTGTTGCATAACTCAACCTAAAAAATTCCACCTGGGTGATTTCCGACTAATGGTCCCTGAGTTATGAAGCTGCAAATTGTGTTGTCAAAAACCAATGAGTTATGAATAATACATAAGTATTATTTCAGATATCAATGGTATTGGGTTATTTAACTGGGAAAATAATAAACCATGGTATAAAATTCAGAAAGTTTAAGAGCGGAGGTGCGGTAAAAGTAACCCACAAAATCACATCAACGGCCATAATTAGGAACACATATAATCATGAGAATTCTATAAATCGAAGATTGGACGATCCCTCCAACTGATTCCCATCCACGCCAATGGAGCCATTTCCTCTACAGCCAGTCCGCTCTCGAGAATTCATCATTATCACATATTACTAATATTCTTAGCAATTCCGTTGGTATTCCAAGAAGAAAGTCTAAAATTAATACACTACAATGAAACTGTTATGACACACTTCATCCATTCATCACACCATTCGGCCTTGTAGTATCAAAGGTGAGGAAAGTTCCATCCACACCTACGTCCACCCAAATTGTTTTTCGTATATTATGGTGATATTTTCGATACCTTGTTCGTCACTTTTATACTTTTGCTGAATCATCGTGTTTGTTGTATACAGAGTGTAACAGCCAAATGGAATAAATTCGATAACGAATAAATGAGGGGGTGTTAGGAAGAACGCTCGGACACGTCGATTTGTAATTTTAAATGCACATAGTTTTCAAGAAAATAAAATTTTATAGGGTGTTCCATGCGACCGTGGCCTATACCAAATTTCTTATTTCAAATGTAACCCCCTGTATATTATTTATTTTTTGGATTCTTCAGAAAATTCTAGACATAATTCATGTACAATGTTCTACACCTATCTTCAACTTTTTCGGAAATATTAAGTATTTTCAGAAATGTTGAGTAACGTTAGAAGACAATTCTACACCTGATTAGCATGTTGCCAAGACGTTCGCGGCGAGGATTTTGAACATTTCCTACATTGACATTAATGTTTTTTATTGTTTTTTTTTAATTATTAAGAAATAATCAGTATTACTTATTAGGTTTTGAGTGTAATGTACCGAATTTGTGAAACGAAATAATTTATTTATAAAATTTTTTATTCAAAACGTTGATTTTTGAACTAAATCTGAAAACACTTAATATTTCCGAAAAAGTTGAAGATAGGTATAGGGCATTGTGCATGAATTGTGTCTAGAATTCTCTGAAGAATCCAAAAAATAAATAATATACAGGGGGTTGCATTTGAAATAAGAAAGTTGGTATTGGCCACGGTGACATGGAACACCCTATATAATATTATTTTCTTGAAAAATATGCGCATTTAAAATTACAAATCGACGTGTCCGAGCGGTTTTCCCAACACGCCCTCATTTATTCGTTATCGAATTTATTCCATTTGGCTGTTACACTCTGTATAATTCATCAATTAAAGATCACTTGGGATGTTTATTTTCATTAAACTGTTATATGGTTACTAGCAAAGTGTAGCAACGAAATTATGTACGGTGGAACAAGGCAAATGGAAAGATTTCTCAGAAAAAACTCTTAATTTTAGTTTAGGAGTGGTTTATACAGGGTGTCACATTGGAGAGGGGACAGAGGTTTTTTCTGGTAAAAAATTCAAGATTTCAGAGCATCGCTGAGACTAGAGTCAATTTTGGTCTTGGGGGAACATTTTTACGCGCTTGTTCTGGGAAACAGCGTGTTATTGTTTCATTACAGGCTCTGTAATTTTCGGATTTTGAGCTGAAATTGGTCTCAAACAACTGGGTTGGACTCACTGAAAAAAAAATTCGTGATCAATTTTGATTCTGTCCGGCCGGGCGTACGGCCGTGATTGTTTATATTTCTCTTAATAGCTTTCTCAGTTAATATTTTTAATAAATATTTTTTCGATGGTTCACCCTATTTCAAATTTATAAATATAGAATTTTCGTCTTAATGTTAGACAGCTGTTGAACACCACCCAACAATGCTGCGTTTTTTGTATATCATGGTAGTCGTATACAATGAAACAACTGATATTTGTTCAATAGCAATTTCTCTGTCTATTTTTCTCAATAAAAAATATCGATTGTGCGTAGAAGTGATATATAACATATTTAAAATTCTTATTGATTAATACATAGAACAAATCTTCCACCAATGCCTTCAAGAACGCTTATGTCGTCTGGATCACGCAACATTCAGAATTAGCCACTTATTATTATTTTTTCTCACTGTTATATCTTTTATACTTATTCCTACTATTTTGTATTTTGTCAGAATGTCATTTTTAGTTTGAGTTTATAGGTTTTACAGCATCTACTCTTATTGTTTCATAATAATAATAATAATAATAATAATAATGATAATAATAATAATAAGAATAATCATAATAATGATATTAATGATAATAATACTTTCAGGTACAAAAATTGAGGACCTTATGACGAAACGATAACGCTCTGTCTAAGATTTAGACATTTTGTCTAAATCTGTCTGTAGCTAGGATAGCTACAAGATATAGAGTTTTTACTCTATATCTTCCGATAACCCCAATGACCCCAATGAAATAAATATATTTGAAATAGAAGGAAAAAAACCTGTATTCCGGAAGAATAATATACGGGGTATTCCATTTAAAAAAACGGTGCGAATTTTACACAAAGGTTTATTATTTTTTCAGTTAAATAACCCAATTCTCTTGATATCTTGAATAAAACTTAAATATTATTGCTAACTTATTGGTTTCTCACGACACAAAAACCAATTCCATGAAAAAATGTATATGAAACATTGAAATATCAATAAATTCTCTTGTATAATTGAATAACATTTCCACATGCAGAACGCTAATTGAGTAGCATAATTTAAAATAATATTTTGAATGAGAAGAGACGTTCCACAGTCGTTTCACCTCCACCGAAGAGGTAGAGTAAAAAGCGCGTTTTTCTTTATAACTCAGGGACCACTGGTCGGAAATCATCCGGGTGAAATTTTTTTGGTTTAGTTTGGCAACAGTAATCAACTTTCGGAGTTTCATAAAAATTCGGTAGTAAGTTTTCGAGAAATAATTTTTTTCCCTCCAACGCACATTTTGAGTCCTTAGGGTATACCGATCCTGCTGAAAAGCTTGGAGGATCAATCTCTAGCGACACACGATTTTTCTACGAAGTTTCACGGGTTTCGGTTGAGTACTTTCAGAGAAAAGCCCCGGACAACGGAAGGCGGACGGACGGATTTTTTTATCAGTTCATTCACATCTACATACTTCAAAATGTATACTGGGAAATTTTCAGTGGGGGAATTTTTTTTGTTATCGATCACTAATCATAAGTCATGAAATTTTTAGGTTTTTTGCAATTTCTAGTACTGAATTCTGTGTGACCATGAAAAATGCTCAATATTTGATCATTTACACGTTTTCGTAGGACCATTATATTATCTGAGATAGCCACCGAGTAAAATAAAAAATTATATTCACCTTTCGTCGATTTTTGGACAAAAGAAATATTGGTTCAGCAGGAAAACTAAAACAATTCATCCATCTGTGAAAGCAATCAACTAAATCATTTTTGTCTTGTTTTCGTAGACCCCTTTGAATTTCACCCAAAAAAAAAACAATTAATTTAGTTACAGGTTACAGTCTAGGGCTCTTTCTGCCAAAAAATGGCGTCTAACGTCCTATTGTACTGATATTTCCGGAAGGTAGTCATATTTATAAATAGATCACATTATTAATTGGCGATATCTAGATTGAAGATATAAATTGTCTGCTGTCTCTTGCTTTATTTAGATTAGACTACTTACTCACAAGTTTGCTCTCTGATAAGATTCAGTTTCTGTTCAACAATAATGCTGTCAATATGATTCTATGATTCTATCGTTACACCTGAACAACAACAAGTCAAGACAAGACAGTTGGATGTGTAACTGCGAGCCGACTAGATTTACAATCGTCGAAGAATGTTCGAAGGCACGGACTAATATTGTTTTGGGCTATTGTAAATCTTTTTGACTAGGGATTAAAAATTACAGACCCCTGTAAGTGCTGGTATTATTGAAGATACTTTTAAAATTTATGACAGTTCACTTAGTTATGTTTTTCGATTTCGTGCACGAGCAGAAGTGACTAGCTAAAATTGCCGTCGAAAATTTCCATACCTACAACTTTCGATCAAGTTGGGAGGGAGTTTTCAGGTTGTCTATTGCCGTCATTTTCTGTAGGATTATCTCATGAAAATTTTCAAAAATAACAAAAAGTGTTTTAGGCTCTCTATAAACCTAAAAGCCTCTATGGATTGGAATCAGGTTTCGCCCATTGTTCTATAGAAATGAACCCTATTCAGCTAAATTTGTTGAGAGCAGTAGGAGAATTAGAATATTTCTATAGCCTGCTCTACTTTGGTTTTAGATAATGTACATTTGACAGAGGTACAAAAATATTCCAAGAAAATAAAATTTTTCTTAGGATTTTTGTTGTATGATGAAGGAATCAGATGTGGATTTCGCAATGTAACAGTTACCTTCGTTAGTCATTTGAATTGTTCATTAGTCAACTTTTTTTCAAGAAACTGCCACCTACAAGTAGTTTGAATTCCGAAATGTGTAGGGCTATTTCCGTAAATATTAATTTTATTTAATTTTCAATAATTTTTTTCAGACATCAGGAGAGAAAATTCCAGAGAATAGTTCTACTCTAGATTCATTTATGTATGCATCAATGTTTTCTGCTTGTTGTTCAGTTGAATTAGTTTGTAGTAAATACCACTAAGCAGCTTCCTTTAACTTTATTCACAAAAAATTCAAAGTGAAACCTAAATATTTGGCATCTTGCTAATGAGTATCAGAAAGTCGAATGTCGGTGGTCTATCCTAGGTAGGGAGACATGGTCATTCAAGATAAATTGGCTTAGAACCTAGATGAAGTTAGGTTAATTTTTTTTCAACTGTGTTTGGCCACTGGGACCATCGACACATCGAACATTTCATTTGTCATAAGACTCCTTCTTAAAATCACCATCTAGACACTTCACAACCTCCATGACCTAGTTGGGATTCGAACCCGGTACCTTCAGCACCCTAGTCGACATCTCAGCCAAATAGGTTACCGAGGCAGTCGTTAGGTTGATTGAATTTATGACAGTGCCACTGAATTTCATCTTATTTCGACTAGAGATTCCCAACTATACTCCATTCACTTTTATAAAGTATCCCGGTTGGCTAAGATTAGGTTTATCAAGTTTTTTTACTTAAAACTGACGCAGGTTGGCACTTGTGAAATATCGGAAATGTCGAAATAATTCTCAGAGACGTTGCCAATGCTAATTTCCACCCTCAATAGTTTCAATCTCAATATAATCACCACGCTTGGAAACCAAAAATGCCGAAGGTAGTTTTGAAGGAACAGAGACAAAGTATCAGGAATTGCTTTGTAGAATTGAAATCTGCTTATTCTGATAGTAGCTGTGATAATTTGGAATCAATAATTTTTCACAAGCTATCCAACGTTTCCGACGTATGTGAGTGAATACCAAGGTAATATTTTTGCGCGCATGTTCTAGGGGAACAGCGTGCTATCGTTTTGTCCAAATGTCTGTAATTTTGGATGATTGAGCCGAAAATGGTCTCAATCGACTAGTTTGGACTCACTGATGACGAATCCGGTGTCAAAATTGATTCTGTCCGGCCGGCCGGCCGTCCGTAGACACGATAACTGTCGACAGAAGCAAGCTAGCTACTTGAAACTTTCAGGATAGGTTGCGCATCAGAATGCCGCGGTTAAGTTCGTTAATGGGCCAAATCGGTCGAATAGTTTCGGAGTTATAGGCTTTTGAAGTTTTGAAGTTATTTATTTTTTATTTCAGAAACTACTCAAGCGATTGGATTCAAACTTTGCAGTTTGGTGGAGTATAACGACGCGCAACTTTGAGCCAAATTTCGTCAGGATCATATTGTCAGTAAATTAAAAAAAAAAAAATTTTTCGAAATTTTTTTACTAAAAATTTTTTTTTTCCGGAAAACATTCATCATATCCAAAAAAAAATTCCACCCACACTTTGAGCTTCATATTTCACAGCAGTGTACCAAATTTCAGTTCGATTCGATCATGAGTTTTGGAGATATCGGGAAAAAATATGTCAAATTTCCAGGTTTTCTTCTCGATATCGTTGATTTTCTCGGTATAACTCGAGAAATACTGATTCAGTCCTGAATAAACTTCACAGCTAGTTTTAAGATGCTGAAAGACAACTTTATGCAAAATTTCGTGATAATCGTGTTATTAGAACAATTTGAAAAAAAAAAATTCTATGATTTTCTCATCATATCATCCTCATTAAATTCTGTATGAAACTTCGAACTGTTATTTTCGATGAAGTACTGGATTTCAATTCGATCTGATCTGTATTTTTGGAAATATTGGAAAAATAAAATTTTGATTGGGTATATCTACGGAATCATTGGGTGGATTTTACCCATTCACGAATTCGGCCTTCGTAATTAAGGTCCAAACCGTCTCTACAAATATCGAGTTTCTAAGTTGTTTCTTTCGGAAGTTATTGTGTTTACGCAGTCGGCCGTTAGGCTGACCGTAAACACAATAACTTCCGGAAGAAACGACTTAGAAACTCGATATTTGTAGAGTAGGTTTGGGGCTTAATTACGAAGGTCGAATTCGTGAATGAGTAAAATCCGCCCAATGATTCCGTAGATATACCCATTCAAAATTTTATTTTTACAATATGTCCAAAAATACAGATATGATCGAATTGAAATCCAGTAATTTATCAGAAAAAAATTTCAAAAAGCACTGCCGTGAAGGCAGCAGCTTTTGCGCGCACGTTCAAATTCGTTGCTGAAGCGGTCATCTACATTGAACATGCGCGCAAAAGTTGCTGCCTTCACGGCAGTGCTTTTTGAAATTTTTTATATAAATAGATACCTATTTTTTTAGCTGCATATCAACACCATGAGAAAGATTTTGAGTGAAAGAGACGATAAAGAATTTCCTTCTATTGGTGCACCTAAAATGACACTGACTGAAGACTTCATTTTGAAAAAAGATCTGCGAGACAAATTTGAAATTTTAATTTGAAAAATTAACACATCTCAATCGATACATTTCTCACTTTTGCGAAGGAACATTTGGAATATAACGGAGGACGGACATCATTATTTTTTAAAATTATAAAATTAATGGGTTACAAATACAAAAGGGTAAATGAACGCAAAATTTCATGAGAAAAAAAACACGTTTTCGCAGCCAAAATTACTTTCCTACGCAAATTTTTACTCAATAAATCGTTTGATGAAAATATTAGATTTGTGTTAATAAACATTTTGATAAATACGTAATTACTACGACATCTATGTAGAGAGGACAACGTTGCGTAGTTATCTGACAGGAAAATGACTTTAACCTAACATTTTCACAATATACACGGTGAAATGTGTCAGAATGTCATAGCCAACCGGGATACTTTATGAAAGTGAATGGAGCATACACTTCACTCACGATGACACCCGATTTTCATGAAATGACAGGTGAAATAAATGCTCGAGAAAATCGCTGTTTTTCAATCAAACATCGAATATATTCGAAACAAAGCACCGAAAATAGTTGTAGAAGATTTAAGGAGGATTCATGGACTATAGAAAAGTACGTAATTAAAAATTGATCTGATAGTAGAAAAAGTTATCTGAAAATGAACTTTTTCTGAACTTTGGGAGCCCATATCGTCGAAAGTAAGACACACAGTCGAGTTTCGACTGCTGATTTTTGTTCAGAAGATCTGATCCTAATTCATCGAAAAATAATTTATATATTAAAATAATAATAATAATATTATACAATAAAATAATGAGATTTTGACATATAATGTAGAATAAATGCTATATACATATATATTCTTTTGAGAACGAGCATCACATTCTTTGATATATTACAATGTTAGCTGAGGAAACGTAAACGGGGTACCATACATTTTTCCGTATGATACAAGAGCACAGATAAAAACCTCAGCAAAACTCTGTCTCCTCGTAAGTGTTATAATTTGTTCGAAGAACGTGGATGGCATCTTTTTCATTGGAGAATAATGTTTTCATCTTGAATTTATTTTGATAAATTAACTTCAATATTAAATATCATAGACCTGGAAATGTTATTGTCACTTTGACATCGATAAAAAAGGTGCATCCTTTTTTATCGGATAAAAACTTCTCTTCCTCAATATGTCAATTAGTCTGTCAGATTTTTGAATTTTGAACATATAGTGCTTTCATTTTGAATCGGTCTGGTAATTATTTAACTTTGTTGATATAAAAACCCAAAAGATGAATCGTTTTGGTGAAGTTTCGACTGAGCAAATTACGACAAATATCGAGAAGTCTATACCGCAATCTACAAAAAACACAGTTGTGTATTTAATAATTGTACTTTCAAATAATCGAATTTTATTGTATTAATAAAGATAATTATTGTTGTTCATCCATATATTCTGTCGTTAATTTATCTTGCCAAAAAACACTCGAGCTTTTCTTTTATCAGATAAATTTCTCTTCAACTCAAAGTTTTACCAATCACTAAATTTGCTCGAAAAACTGACATCAGTTTTTCTCGTAAAATTAGTGATTGGCAAAACTGTTTCGTTGCAAAGAGAAATTTATCCGATAAAAAAAAAGCTCTTGTGTTTTTACTGTTGACAAAATATCTTGACATAATATCTGAAACATAAAGAGGGGCAGAAAACCAGCAGGAAGCAGTAAATAAAATTACCCACATTTGCTCTCTGACCGGGAGTCTTTCGACCAGGTCCGGTCCTCTAAGTGATGATATTTCAGATCCTCTGATAAACGAAGAACGCTACAGGCCTCTTATATTGGGGAATCACCTCCCACAGATCCATAATTCGATATTTTACACTAGAAATCTAACAAAATATCAGGAATGAATTATTGAAAAACTTGTGACATATATTATGTCAGGATGACAATAATAATATAATAATATACGGGGTGTTCTACAAGCTCTATAACAAACTTTGACAGATGGTAGCTGTACTTATTCTGAACATTTTTTTTCCTGTGAACATTGGTCTAATTCGTTCTCGTCTCGAAGTTACAAGCATTTGAAAAAATTTATTTCAATGTTTTGTTCAAGTAGACCGACATAAAATATCGGTTGGTATAGTAATTGGCGTTATTTTAATTATTCATTTGACACTTGGTGTACGTTTTGAATAACAATGCATTCTTTCACGACTCAGGAATATGCAGATATTGTATTTGAATATGGGTATTCTAATGGTAACTCCAGAAAAGCAGCTCGAGAATACCGAAGAAAATATCCTAATAGACACCAACCTGCTCACACAGTATTTTATGCATCATTCCGAAGACTTCGAGAAACAGGCAATCCTGCTCCAAAGAAAGCCATTCGGCCAACTGAAGTGAATGTAGAATATGAGGAAAATGTACTAGATGCTGTCCGTGACAACCCTTCGATTAGTGTTCGACGTATAGCTACTAATCTTCATTTATCACCAAAATTTGTATGGGGGGTTTTGAAAGGAGAAATGTTGCATCCATTTTATAGACAAAATGTACAAGCTTTACATGCCTACGATGGGTTACGAAGGTTAGAATTTTGTAGATGGTTACTTCAACAACATACCCAAGATAATAGATTTATTTCGCTTGTCATGTGGTCTGACGAGGCTTGCTTCACTAAGGACGGTATCAACAATAATCACAATGAACATGTATGGGCACTACAGAATCCATATGCTATTAGACAAAGACGATTTCAGCAACGTTTCAGTGTAAACGTTTGGGGTGGGGTTTTCAACAATGATTTGATGCCAGTACATGTTATAAATGCAGATTTGTAGAAATTGTTTTGGAGGACAACCTTTTTGACTTCATTGATGACTTAGAGCTGAAAATTGTAGGAAATATGTGGTATCAACACGATTGTGCACCACCACATAGAGGAAGACAAGTAGTCAGTTGCCTGAATGAACAATTCCCGAATAAATGGATAGGTCAAGGAGGACCAATACAATGGCCACCTCGTTCGCCTGATCTGAATCCCTTAGATTTTTATTTATGCTGACATATAAAGCAGCTTGTTTTTTATCATGTTGAAATCGAATCTCATCAACAATTACTTGATAGAATTCAAGATGCAGCAAACCAAATACGAAATGAGCCAAATCTGATCCGCCGAGTAACGGCATCTTTAGTTCGTCGATGTGAAGCTTGCATTCAAGCCGAAAGTGGGCATTTTGAACAATTTTTATAGTATCAAAATTTCCATTTATAATTATGATTTGAACATGAAAATATAATTTTTCAAATGCTTGTATCTTCTTAACAAAAACGAATCGGATATATGTACATAGGAAAAAAAAAGTTCAGAATAAGCTCAGCTACCATCTGTCAAAGTTTGTCATAGAGCTTGTAGAACACCCTGTATAATAGAATAAATGCTACTGATGATTCTAAATCCAAAGATAAAAGATGAAACACTGGGTCTAATATTATTTTTAGATTGTATATTATTATGTTACTATTTTTTCAAGTTTCTACTTCAGTCATTGTATGCCTGTTGATATAATAATTTGTCATTGAAGACGTAGTACGTTGAAGACAATAAAAGTATATCGAAAGATAGTATGTAAAGGTTTTACAGAGAAATCTATATTTTTTTAACGATCGATCTTAATTTACAAAACTTTCATATTTACCGACTTCTAGTTATAATTTCCATAACTATCACAATAGTACGCAATAACCTAACTCATGAATCATATGGTACAACCATCTCCTAAACCGTCAGATACAACCACGACCATAATGAGAGTGGGCGATCTAGTTAGCAATATTCTCGATTTCAAACAATTGGGCACCTCAGGCGGAGCACCTGTACAGCCTCCTCCGATCTACAATGACTTGTAGGTGAGAGACATAAAAAAAGGATCAAGATAGTGTAACACATATTGATTCTTAGTATCCGGATTTAAGTTCTGCGAATTGGTTCTTAATAGATTTGACCTCGTGCCGGCCAGTTCGGGATCTACTAATCGTTTTTGTTGGGTCGACTTATCTTTTTTGTCGAGGTATAAAAAATTAATCCTTCCACGGTCATTACTTCTAGAATAGTACCTGTTTCTAGGCTCGTTGGAGCTTTTGTGAATGGATTCGAAGCAAGTAGAGCCGCTCATGTCGCTCGGAAAATTAGTCATGAGGTGGGATTCCACAGGGATGTGTTTGGGGTACTTTTCAAAAATGATTATTGTGTTTTTTGAGATGATGAATTTTACAATTGTTACAGCAACAGTTTATCGTATATGAACTTGGAAAATTTGAGACTCTTACCGTAGATGTAACCTTCTCGAATGTCTCATACTCAATCGACCTGTATACATGGGGGTTTTTTCTGAATTTGGGATAATACTGCAAATGCAAATTTGAACATAATTATTATGAGTTTGATTCATCATTTTCCCAAATTACTTTCAGAAAGTATTCAACATCAGATTTCAAAATTTGGGTTTGGGATTTGCCAGGCATGCACGAAGTGACAACGGTGTTTAGTAGAATAGTTTTTTCTGCTATAGAATAATTAAATATTCATTAATATTCTGTGGTATACACGTGTTCTTTTGTCAATACAACCAAACAATTTTCGTTTGCGATTTGTCAGTAATATGACATCATGACAGTCTGTGCCCTTCTTTTTCTATTCCTTGGTCGTTGTGAGGTCGAGGTATAGCTATCTCTGTTTTCCTAAGCAAAGTAACACATTTGACGACCTTTTCTTCCCGAGAAAGCTGTATTCGACGTTGCCAAATCGTGCACTCAAGACAAATCCCTTTAAATGTCAAATCCCCAGTTTTATTTTTCAGTTTTAGGTGATCAAACATAGTTTTAAAAATATAATATTGAAATTATATGTTTGAAATGTGATGTTCTGTTTTTCATGAAAATTACTGCATTTTAGTTTAAAGGAAAAACCACCAGAATTTCTTGTCGAAGAATTGAAGTTATCAACTTTTAAGACAAAACAATACTACGTGGTGCTTAATTACGTCTAGGCAACACAGCCACGTTTAAGTTAATATCTCAAGGTCAGACACGTGGACGCTTTATAGGAGAAAACGGGGCCGACCGAAAAACCCAACAACTTTAGAAAGGAACGACTCAGTATCTCGATATTTGTAGAGTAGGTTTAGGGCTTGATAACGAAGGCCGAATTCATGAATGGGTGAAATCCACCTAATGATTCCGCAGATATACCCATTCAAAATTTTATTTTTTCAATATTTACAAAAATACAGATTGGATCGAATTGAAATCCAGTATTCTATCGGAAAATGACAGTTTGAAGGTTCATACGGAATATCATGAAGACGATAGGATCAGAAGACCACAGAATATTGAATATTTGAAAAAAAAATTTGAATTTTTTTTTCAAATCGTTCTAATGACACGATCATCACGAAATTTGGCAAAGAGTTCCAGAGTACAAATACGTATTTTGTATTTGTATTTCAATTACTTCTTGAAAATGTATTTTGTAATTGGTATTTCAAATACCTGACGCTGAAGTATTTTGTATTTTGTATTTCGATACTTTTATCTTCGAAATACTTTCGAACAAATACATTTAGCGCTGAGCGCTCTACAGAAAATAGTCCCTGAATCTCCCTTCAGATGGTGCGACGTTCATCTGATTCATCTAGTTTTTTTGCTAGCAATCATGTTTTCGGCAAATGGAAAGGAAGAAAAGGTCCTGCGCAATGTTCATTTCAACATGGAGTTAGAGTTAGTCAATTTCCAAAAACGATAAGAGCAGAGAGCTTACCATCCTTGGACATTATCCTAATATAAAAATGTGTTCATACAATATAACACAAGTTTGTGCTCATCAGGACTTGTGGAAAGATTGTTTTCTTTAGCAGGTTTCATTCATTCCCCAACAAGAGGCTGTTTGTCCGATACTACATTAAAAAATCTTGGGTTTCTGAAAGGAAATTCTCTATTTAGCGATAAAATAGCTGAGCTGAACTAGTTGTCCTCTTTTCACATTTAACACCTTTATGTATTTTGTGATTTGTATTTTGTATTTCAAATACAAGTAGTCAAAATACTGTATTTTGTATTTTATATTTCAGATACCCGACTTGAAAGTATTTTTTATTTTGTATTTCAAATACCTGCGAGAAAGTATTTTGTAATTTGTATTTCAATTAAGCCAAGCATGTATTTTGCCCAGCCCTGCGGCCGTCGGCCGGACAGAATCGATTTTGACACCGGATTCGCCATCAGTGAGTCCAACCTAGTCGATTGAGACCATTTTCGTCTCGAAATTCGAAAATAACAAACATTTGCACAAAACGATAGCACGCTGCTTCCCTAGAACATGTCAAATTTGACATATTTACATCAATGTTGCCATAAATCAAAACATAAGTACGTGTATCCATTTCATGACAATGTAGCACAAGTGCGAAACCTTTTCTTATCAAAATCATATCAGCGAATCTGATATCCCAATTTGAAACTTCTGGTACCACCCTACACCTTGCATACCATAAAAAAAAACAAACATACAAGTGCGATTTTAATGTTATGCGTTTCTTTACGCTCAGGTCATTTTCTTTACACTCAGGCACGATCGCCTGCATATTTTCTCACAGTTCACCGTGTCGCTCTGTATAAATAATATTCCCCATCCTTCACGTACTACCTTACTCATCAACATATTTAAAATTTCAGTTATTGTCGAGATGCAAATCGGCTGGCTTTCAAATTGTTATGTTGGCAACCTGTTACGGCGATAAATCTCATTCTTATTCAAATATCTCACCTAAACTCTTTGTTTTAGCTGAAAAATCATTTTAATGGCCGTGAGAATTCTTTTGGCTGGTCAGAGCGAAGTAGAAAATGAGTTCGGTTTTTTTTTTGCGTTTTGCGATTTTGGACTTGACTAATGAAGCGTTCGATGTTAGTAGTAGATTAGTAGGATTTGTTGAATAAAGTTGGGTATTTTCATTCAGGATATTTTATACAGTGAGCTTCCGAATTTTGCTCCCGGAAATGTTCTCAAGGATAACTTCAGAACGGAATGAGCTAGTGATTTGAAACTTTCAGGGTAGGTTGCATATCAGTGTATGACGACCAAGTTCGTTTATTGGCCAAATCAGCGAAATTTTCTTGGAGTTATAATCATTTGAATTTTTGGAGATATTTCATCAATATGTCGTGCAATTACTATTGCAATTTGATTGAAAATTCACAATTAGTTGGAGAATATCGACTTACGATAACATGCAAAATTTTGAAGGGATCGAATTGATAGTATACAGGGTGAGTCTTCAAGTTGTACATCAATTACAATACAACCCTAGATTCCTCTCATCAAATGAAACACTTTTTATTTATCATTTTTCCTGATTCAGCAACAGTAAAAAGATACAGGCTGTTGCAATCTCCAAAATAAATCAGTCCTTCTTTTGTAGCTTTGACATGGTTCCTTCGAATGAAATGAACTTTGGTGTGAAGTTCCCTCTGACTATGACTTGTATTCTACAGTAACCAATATCATCTAATTTATAACTATAATAACCAAATTAAATTCATTCCAACTTCTAGAATAATTACATTCATTAAAAATTAGCATAATGCAGACAAAGTTTACCTCAATAAGCCTTTGAAAGAATCCGCAATCATTTCAGAATACTTAATTATTCCTTTTTATTTTTTCTCAAACGAACCGTTTTCGAGATATTCACCATTGACTGTTAGAAAATCTGATAAAATTCGAAATTTTCCTTATTTTTGTGGATCCGCCCCAGAGCTAGTTGCGACTGTGAATTAAGCTCCGCTCACGTTTACCTGGAACATAGAAGACACAGAAATATTTATCTACACAGAGAAAAAAAGGTCTCTTAAATCAATTTGTAACCGAATTCGTTCAAGAGAATGATATTCTTGAATAGGACAAACCAATGAGTTTGATTTTTCGATGAAATACTCTTCACCCATGTGAACAATGATACGCTTGATTCAAGCGGAATCACGTTTGGTCCAAATGAGAAATCTTACAACAATCACTGGAAATGTTTGCTATATATGTTTCATATTTTCATACAGAAATGCTATGGCTTTGATACGAATGCAAGATTTTTAATTTTTGTACTTGACATATTTTTCTAAACGATTTCAATTTCTTTCACCAAGAGAATATAATATGTTCCCTACAATTAGCGGCTCTCAAATACTAAAAATGTATGGTATCTTATGAAGACATTCATAATCATTTTTGAAGATATCAGTCATAAATATGGTGCAAATGGAGGATCACCTTCTTACAAGAAAGTTTGTTGGGAACAGGGAACAGATCAAAGAGCAGAAGTCTTTTGAAACAATTTGTTTGGTTACTATGTTTACTCTCGAACTCCAATCCAAAATAAAATTGTGCAGTCTGTAGTTCACGAATGTAGGTATCTATACATGTGACAATGTTTGTGCATAACACACATGCATGTAGGCATGTACCCACATATTTCAATTCAAACTTTGTTCTCGAGTAATCAAACTTATTCTTAAAACCAACCTATTCTTCTTGACTTTCGAAACTCTGTTCCCGAAAAACTCCGTCGAAGTTGATAAGTAATTCTTCATTTACACCAAATTCATAATGCACCATCGAAAACACAACCGCATTTATTCACTATTCGGACATGGCGTTGTTTCTTATCTAAATATCCATATGTTCTGCTTTCTGCGATTCTACATTCCATACGCGTCTTCAGCGCTAATACCGCTAATTGGCCGAGCAGGTAACGTGTACTACTTGCTTTCGACATCAGAACACATTAAATAAGAAATGATACTCTTGAACCAAGAAAACTATGATTAGCTGAAATTGTTTTCTGAAGTAAAGAGAACGTATGTTTTGGTGCAACTAAATTATATTCAAGAAAATTCATGTAAACAGGCAAACAATGGAATGAGTTGAGAATAGAAGTGAATTGTTCTATTTCAAAGTTAACACTTTAATGTCGAAGGGGAGTGTTTAATGAGGAGAAATTAGAGTTTAATTCGAAATTATATCCCTTATAAAAAAGGAAGAGTCGGAATAAATTGAAAAGCAGAGAATTGCAGTTCATGAAGAAAACGACGATTGGAAAGGACTTGCGAATTTTTGAGTATCAAGAAATCAACCGTCCAAAGGTGGGCAAAAAATAAAAGGAAAATGCCAAAGAAAAACCAGGAGCATAGTTCACACTGAAGAAGCTCACGAAACTCCAATCCACAGAGGATCGGCGAATGTTGTACCAATATGAAATTGATCATTCCCAATTTGCTTTTGTTAAGTCTCAATTTGAAGTTCAAAAGGTATAGACAAACTTGACTGTGACATACACATAGAATAGATGCTATTGGCGAATGAAGATAAGCGCTACTCCCTTTGGTGACTATCCGAGTAACCCGAGGTACAGACATTATCATTGACAAGTTAAAAGAAATGTTAAGAAAATGAGAAAGTTTACGCATTTTATTTGGCGTTTGTGTGATTTTACAAGGGATTTTACTGAGGAAAAGCAAACTCAAATGTCCCTTTCCGTAGATTTGTACAGCACGGTAAAAAATTTGGAGTTAGGGTGAAAGAAACTTCCTTTAAGAAGTCGGGCCTGAAAGTGTTGAAGAATCGATAAAAACCAACAAACAAGATTTATGAGAGTCTTTTACCTGCATTTTACCGATGATGATCATTTTTATAGAGGTAAGCACGAATTGCTCATGAAATATTAGATCACATTCATGAAGACAATTTTTTCCAGGCCCATAATCCAAGCAGAGAAATTTACTTAAGAGCAACGCTATGCCTTCCAGAAATCTGCCTGTTGAACTGATCATTATGGAACAACGTAAATGTTCTAGTGATAGTACTGACTATTGAAAAAAAAGAGTCTCAACAAGTAAATATCTGGTGATGAATACTCTTCGCTCAAAGTGCTTCTGCCGATGAAAGCAAAATTGTACAAGGCTTATTTATTACAGCTTTTTCAAGACCAATCATATGAGTGTTGGAAAATTTATTTGTCAATCCATACTGAATAAGGCTAACGGTAGAAGTAGCATTAGTTTCATGTGAATGTATTCATTTTATTCACAATATATTGATTATTTAGTTCAGTTGTGAGTATTTGTCTATTTTTCCAAAAAGTATGTTTTAAAATCCTATCTGTTTTTTAACTTTTAAGACAGCCTAAGAAATCCACCTAAGTCAATCTTGCCATTTGGATCTGAAAATAAATAATATTAAAATACTGTCTAACCTCGGAGATATCTAAGTAATTTTGGAGTTGCTACACTCAATTAGATTGAAGGATGATACATACCTACTTCATAAGAATGGAATATGTACTCAGTAATACTCTCGTCAGCTAAAAAACTCTAAAAAGTCTTTGAATAAATCGTGAAATCAAAAATTATCAAACCAAACACTAACAAACAGTATAAAATTGACTATCAAAACAAAATCTATGTCTGTATGTAAGGTTCTAAAACTGGCCACCGTGGCGCTGCAATCTTAAATTCAGACTCCAATTGATAATTCTAGATCGAAAGATGGAAGAAGATAAATCCCGGTGTCTAGTTAAATTACTGTAATATATTGTTTTATGGTGAGGTTTTCTAAAGTTTATAATTATTATAAACTAGTTGATTACATTTTATTTTTGTTATTCAAAACGTTATACCATCAGGACTGTTCGATGTATCGTGAAATATCAATGAAGAAAGATATTGTTTGAAGGTAACACAGAAAAATCTGGTTTTTACGATTTTACGATTGAATCTATGTTTGCTGACTTGCACATCTGGCACCCTTTCAACAGATGATCACCTAAGTGCAAAACGAACAAAACCTGTCATAACCAAGACCTGTGCCACAATCCAAACACCATGCCAACATTTCGGCATCCACCAATAATCCTAGAGATTTATAAAATCAATAAATCAAAAAAAGACAACTTTCCAGTCGTAAACCCTCTCGAAGGGCTCCAAGTCACAGGTAACAATGCCTTTATTTTTATTTACAGCCGATCGTATGAACGATGGACAGAAAAACCAATTATAACAACTACACCGTTACAATTATCATTTCTTGGAATTGTTAATAAAAGTATAAGTGTAGCCCCACCATCTCCGGACTCGACGTTGTGAATAATTTTCCTTTTCTTCTCATTTTAGCCAAGTCCGACGACAAATCTGTAGACGTTATTTGTGCGACAAGGTGACACAGTGATACACGCGATCAGTTTTGTTGATATTTTCCATCTTGTGAAATTTGTGATTTTGTTGATTTGACCAGGATTTGTAATAGGCGATTTTATGGATTAATAATGCAGTGTAAGTCGATTTGGTGTTTTGTTTTCGTATCAGTTTCCTTTGTTTTGATTACATCTTCGGATTGTGCTTATGTTGATGAGTTGAGAGGAGATCGTGATGACTTGTTCCGAGTTAAATGGGTCATCAGTGTTGCGGAATTTGAAATTCCAGAAGAGCTTTGTACAACTTTTAGTTGAGCAATCATTTTCACTGGAGATTTTCAACGTTTTATCGGAAAAACCTAGAAAAACACTGCCGTGAAGGCAGCAGCTTTTGCGCGCATGCTGAATGGAGATGACCGCTTCAGCAACGGATTTGAACATGCGCGCAAATTTGCTGTCTTCCGGCAGTGCTTTTTCAGGATTTTCGATCGGCCAAACGGCACAATAAGTTCCGAAAAAAACCACTTTATGGTTTTATTCATGATAAGACCTCAAAACCTGTCATTTCCTTCAATCGTACATACAAAGTCATAAACACAACTTGAGTTATTAATAAGAATTACTCTGAATAATTTTTTTTTGGTTGATATTTCAAATGTTTCACTATAATAAAAGCATAAAACTACAAAATAAATCAATTTTCTGAGGATTTCCTTATTATTCAATTGAAGAATTTTCAATTATGCCGAAATATTCAAACATAAAAAGGAAAACAACAGATAAACCATGGATTTTTCTATGCAAATATTGCAGTTTCGTATAATAATCTAAATAGTGCAGTAGTATATTCTGAGATCAAATAAGAAATCCTAAATCAATAGAAGGTTGAGGTAATGCTTTCAAAATAGACTACCATGAGCCATTTTTCGATTACATTTTTCGATAAGATGTTGAATCATTGATGAAATGAAATAACATTCAAAATAGCATGGACAATATCCAGGTTATATTGTTTATTTATTGATTACTATCTTTGAATGATGAATTTTTGCGAATCATACTTTTATCGAAAATTTTTTATCTGGATACTGAACTGATTCACGTTATGTTTAGAGAATTTCGTTACGAATCTATCGATATGTTTTATTCTCGTTTCATATTTTCGAAAAAATTGCGACAATACAGGAAAAATCTGTGATCTATTTTCAAAAATAATGCAACACCTTCATACAATCCAGACAGTTTTCCGTCTACAATTCCGAAACGTTCTCACCTGAATGGACCATTGCATGGTTACACACCAACTTCTGAAGAATCAACTGAGAGACTCGATTTTTACTGAACAGATTTTAACTTAATTGCGATTTCGTAAGTAGATAAAATCATCCCACTTATCACAGACATAAGAATTCGAAATTTTATTAGCCCAAAATTCTCAAAAATTTTATATCGGAGCGAATTGAAATCTGATATTAGGTTGAAGATGATAGCTTGATGTTCCATGCGGATTTTCGTGAGGATTATATTGTGATGAAAAGATCGCTAAACATTTTTATCAGGATGTAAAGCTTCTCTGGAAAAACACTGCAATCAGAATAAGAAAATTTTGAAACTTTTTCCTGAGTTTTCCTAGCGATGCGTTTCTCACGAAATTTTCACATGTCTCAATTCTATTGAATAAGTATTTTTTTGAATATGAATTATTCTGAGCGGGAAATTTTACAATATTTTCCTCAAATTTTGTATCATTGATAACATCATCGCAATATTCCTTACAAATTTATATCATAGCATTTTACAACTAATTACAAAGTTTTATTCATAGACAGGGTGAGTCTTTGAGTTGTATATTAATTTTAACCATAGATTCCTCCCACCAAATAAAATACTTTTTTCATTTGCTATTTTTCCAGATTCCGCTCAGGTAAAAAGTTATAAGCATTTAAACATTTCTGAATGTGCTAATACACTCCTGCGCTTTGTTTCCAAGTTCACCGAAGATATTCCTCACGGCGATCTCTTTTAGAGAATAACCAATCCAAGGTTTGAAATTCCAAGAAACAAGTTTGAGAACACTCATTTACTCACTTAGTTCTTATGATTTGGTGCTTTTTGCGATATTATCGCAAGGAGAACAATTCACTACACTGGACTTGAAACACTGATCTTCAACTTGATGTTCATGCAATATCCAATTTCATTCCACTATGAGATTATACACAATTCCATCCTCGCCCATTCTCAAATTGAAAACTCCATAATTATACTTTTTTCACGAAATTTATAAATGAATTATATTAAGTTCATAAACTGATCTAAAAACATTCTCTAGAATGTTATGGTTATGGAAAGTCTAATCCATAGACAGGAACTATGTCGGTGGTGTGGTCACGAAATAGCATATGCCAATAGAAATTATAACTTAATATTATGTCTATGCATATACCTAGTATTATTCTATACGAAATAGACGAATATTTCTGTGTATTCTATGGTCCGGATAAACGTGAACCCACCTTTGTTCAATTCGTTCACTAGATCGGGGGCTGATCCATAAAAATAAGGAAAGTTTTGGAATTTTAATCCGACTTAGTAATATTCAACATGGAATATCTGCAAAACGGTGCGTTTAAGGAGAAATTATAAGGAATAATCGAATATCTTAAAATGATTGAAGATTCTTATGATGACATAAGATAAACTTTATCTGAATGCTTCATCCTAATTTTGTATAGTTTTATGAATCGGCGAGTCTATAACTCGAAAACTGTTTGAAGTCCACTGAAAGTTATTACTGAAAAAAATGTGTCATAGTCATAGAAAACGTCACACCAAAATTCATCTCTTTCTGAGTTACCATATCAAAGCTAAAAAAGAAAAACTGATTTTTTTGGAAATTCAAACAACCTGTATTTTTTTGCTGGAGCCAAATCTGAAAATATGATAAAAGAAAAGAAGTGTTGCATTTGATAAGAGGAATCTATGGTTAAAATTAATGTACAACTCAAAGACTCACCCTGTATTTGGAGACTCTAGTTCGTTTCGCTCGAATTTTATCGTGCCAACGGAGGGACGGCCCACGGGACAGAATGGAATTTGATAACCTAGTCTTTTTAGACCATTTTCGGTAAAAATTCGAAATCACCTCAAACAAGGTATAGTTTCCTATTTTTAGCCAAGGAAACCTCATCACTAACTTGAAAATTGCGCGCAAAAAAAGCGGGAATTCCCCTAACTCAAAGATCCTAGGAACAAACCTTATCTCCTCATATGATAAATATCTTTTGTACCTCCATAAAATATATCCAACAACATAAATAAAACTAATCAGCATAAACAATCAAACTAAAATGTATCCACAGGTAGCTCTGTGATTCCGCAGCGTACTGATACGTTATTTGTTGACAAGTATTCAGATATTCGATGCTTATCTTTAAACGTCTTTTATTCGAAAATGGCTACAAATAACATAATTTTGATTGTATCTAGCGGGGTATACCCTTTTAATCATATCATGTAGATTTCGATGAAAATTATGTTGCTTTATACTTAAATTATTTAAGTTTATCGAAAAGGGAGATTCCAATGAGGATATGGCGGATAATAGAAAGGATTATATGGATGTAGATCGGAAATATATAGACATTTTCTGTATTTCTATGATTTTGTGCGTTATTCTCAAGATAGATGCGATGTTTCGTTTTCAGTTTACTTACTTTGTTCAACTACAGAGCCGGATCTTAGCACTTTTTGTGGGTCAAATTGATATAATAGCGCCATGTTGAATATACAGGATTGAAATGTGAAAACTTTTTTCCAGAAAGAATAATTTTCAGGCCAGCTTGCATAACCGTATTGCACATCATATATGAATAATTAATAATATGCCTTAAATTGATACGATATAAACTGTTACGAACTGCATAGAATTATCCCAAATAAGAGAAAAGAGAAGTATTCAGACAACAGTGGATTCATCTAGCCCCTCAGCCTCTGTTGTGGACGTCTTTGTAGTTTATCGATCGTAAATCGTAGGGCGACCGCCAAGTAAAAAAAATATTAATTGGGGTTTTGTTTGATAACTACTTGTTGTCTCACAGTGCACCACAGCACCGCGCTGCAGTATGTATAAACTTGGGTAGAATATCGATTATTCTAAGACAGTAATAACTTTGCACCCCTAGCTAGCTTGCGTCCGTGCATGGCAAATGCCTCCTTGGCCACACCCTAGATTCGGCTCTGTTAAAATCACCGTAAGGCCTATCGTAATCACAATAACTTCGGACAGAAACAACTAAGTAACTCGATATTTGTAGAGTAGGTTTGGACATTAACTACGAAGGCACGTGAATGTGTAAAATCCATCCATGGATTCTGCAGGTATAACCATTCGAATTTTTTTTAAACTTTTCCAAAAATACAGATAAGATCGAATCGAAATTCAGTTCTTGATTGAAAAATGACAGCTTGAAGGTTCATACAGAATTTCATGAGGATTATATGATCAGTATTTGAAGAAAAATATTAGTTTGTTTTTGAAATTGTTCTAATGGGACGATCATCACGGAATTTCGCACGAAGTTATTCATCAGCATTTTCTTACTAGCTGCCAAGTTCCAGTATGATTAAATTAGGTTTTTTGTCGGGTTATTCCGGAAAAAACAATGATACTGAGAAGAAAAACAAAGAATTTTTCTTATCATACGTTCCTTATGTAATTTGGCGCAAAATTGTTGATCAGCATTTTCAAACTAGTTCATCATGATTGAATGGGTATTCTTCAAATCATTCCAAACGCCTTCACCGAGGAAAAAAACAATAAATTCGACATAAATTTTCCCAATATCTCGGAAAATTATGATTGTATCAATGTTGTACCATTCCTATTGAACTTTAAGGTGTGATAAATAATTATATTTCAAAACTGATGAATGAAGCATTTTTAATTTTTTTATTTACCACCGGAAAGATCTCAACAGGATTTGCGAAAGTTGCACGTCAATATAGATCAACAAACTGCCAATTTTCAATGAAATCGCTCAAGAAGTTTGTTGAGTATCAGGGAAAAAACCTTAAAAATTCAAATGACTATAACTCCGAGATCATTCGGCGGATTTATTCCATTGAAATGCTCAGCCGTCGCTTTTCGAAATGCAATACAACTTGATAGTTTCAAGTCGATAGGAATCTCTATTCTCCCTAGGCCGGCCGGCCGGATAGAATCGATTTTGACACCGAATTCGTCATCAGTGAGACTAAACTACAATTTTGAGACCAATTTCAGGAAAAACTTCGAAAATGACACACATTTGAACGAAATGATAGTCCGTTGTTTCCCTAGAACATACTTGGAAACTAAATCGAATTTTTGAGACCTCTCTGTTTGAACTATTCTGAGTTTTTTGTTAATGTCAGATTGTCAATGGATCCACTCATTCATTGTATCACTGCACACATAACCAAATATCTTGAATCAAGTAAATGATCGAAAGTACAAGAGGTCACAAGCAGTTTTGGCAGTTGGGAGAGACTGGAGGACCAACAATAACCTAAAATGCATTGTTCACTATGGGAAAAAACGATTTGGCTTGTGATTTTGTATGAATTTGGATATTTTGGACTGAAATCTTCACTATTGCATTATCTAGGAACTATATCCAAAGTATTTGATATCTTGTAACAGTAACAGCTTCACTAAACTTATGGAATTTTTCGAATAAATACAATTCTTGCTGGTTGATGCTGTTTTTGCAAGTTGCTTGATTTAGTAAGGCAGGAAATACAATTTAAGACCTGACTTTTTTGAACTAAGTTCAGGTATTCAAGCTCGAATAATCAACATCAAATCGATGAAAACTACCAATGAGTTGTTGAAGTATTTTCATTTGAATAGTAGGTACTAACCGGATGTGGATAGGAACTCAATTTATCCATTATAAAAGAGAGAAATAAGAAAATTCTATCGGTTCTGAAAGGAAAAATAATATTTTCTGAATTAATTCAATAAAGAACTGCGCACTGAAACGAAAATTTACAGAATAAATGTTACTTTGCAACTTGTCAATTACCCCGGCAAAAAACATAGGATGGAAATCAATCTCTACAATCACTAAAACTTGAATTAGATAGGATTGATTCATACCATATCATCATATGCAATGACATCGAATTTTGAGCTGATTTACATGTTTAGTCGAGTAATATCATGTACGTTATTTCGGTAGAGCATACCGAACGATTCGGGGTATGGAATATTTGAAAAAGCATAATTTCTTAATAAGCATTTCTTAATTACTTGAACAAGACTGGATTTAAAAAAGATATTTCCATTCAAGTATTCAATGCAGTCAAATTTTTAGCTGATTCTCACTTAAGGTGCAGCATTACTACTGACAATGTTTTGTTTGGGTATGCCGATTGATACCGGGTAAGGAATTTTCGTAAAATCGTAAGTTTTTGATGAACAATCCTGTTTGTTTTCATAAAAAAAATCTAAATCATCACTGATCGGCATTTTAGCCTAATTTGATCACCCTTGGGTCGTATTTTAGAAATAAAAATCATCCACTGTGTGAATACACTGTCCTATCTACTACATCTAGGAATACTTGGTAGTGTCTAGGAATGAAAAATTAATGAACACGATGATATCATAAAATATTTTCGCAATATTTTATCTCCATATGAAAGTAACAATGTGCCTATATAATATACCCCAACACACAAAAAGACTGTTGACTGAAGTAACCAAAGGTCTGTTTATTTGCCTGTTTATGAAATCATGTACTAATTTCATATTAAGTACAACAAATTTATACTATCCTTTTCGAAAAAAAGGGACTATATCAATCCAAAATTTCCAAATGAATACGAAATATCGAGAGAAATCGCTTTTTTCCATAGTAAACAATGCTTTTTAGGTTATTGTTGGTCCTCCAGTCTCTCCCAACTCTCAAAACTGCTCGTGACCTATTGTAATATTTTCCAACAAGAATGACTCCATATAATTGAAGATATAGTTTGAGCAGAAAACTTCTAAAACTAATAAAAAAAAACCAATGTGTATTTAATGAATCTATTCTCTCATATTTCCATAAGAGTGTTGTTACTGTTTCAATTAAAAAACATATATTTCAACACCATTGATCTGTCTAGCACCAATAAGTATAATTGCATAATTCATGTGGTTAGTTAGCTCTATAAATTATTGTGGAAACTGACTTCGGTTTATAGGGATTCCCATATTATTTTCCATTTTAACAACCTTTCATACTTGTACTTCGGAGATAATTACAGGTATTGGAATTCGAATCATTCAGTTCTTTCCGATGTATTGTTACCGTTTTCAGTGTTTGAAGATATTTTTCTTCAGAATTTTTTGCTTGCTTGTTCATAAGAATATCCTCGATTATGCTAAAGACGTGTTTAAAAAAAGATATTTTTCAATACTTGACCACCTTTAGCCCAGAAATAAAAGGATTTAGAACACAGGTTCATTCAAGAATTAGCTATTTAAATCTTAAAATTTAAATCCTTCGGGATCAGTATTTCATTCTAGGGAACAGCGTTTTGTCCAAAAGTCGTTTTCACCTGAATCTGCATAAATACTCTTTACCATCTGCTCAAAGGTCAGTTGTCTGAAGACGAACGAGAGTTCGAAACCAGTCAAGAAAAATCCTAGCGAAGCACTAACGTGAAGTCAGCCGATTTCAAGCGCATGTCTCTTTTGGTGATATCCTTTGAACATGAGCGCTAAAGCTGCAGACTTCACGTCAGTGCTTCTCTAGAATTTTCCGATGGATTTCAATTCGAGCTTATCTTTATTTTCGGAAATATTGGGAAAATGAAATTTTGAATGGGTATATTTAAGGAATCATTGGGTGGATTTTACCAATTCACGAATTCCACCTTCGTTATCAAGCCCCAAACCTACTCCACAAATATCGAGTTTCTAAGTCGTTTCTTCCGGAAGTTATTATGTTTACGGTCGGCCTAAAGGCCGATCGTGAACACTTCCGAAAGAGCGACTTGGAAACTCGATATATCCATTAAAAATATTATTTTCCCAATATTTCCAAAAATCCAGATTGAATCGAATCGAATCCAGTACTTTATCGAAAAATGACAGTTCAGAGGTGCATATACAGAGTGTAACAGCCAAATGGAATAAATTCGATAACGAATAAATGAGGGCGTGTTGGGAAAAACGCTCGGACACGTCGATTTGTAATTTTAAATGCGCATAGTTTTCAAGGAAATAATATTATATAGGGTGTTCCATGTGACCGTGGCCAATACCAACTTTCTTATTTCAAATGCAACCCCCTGTATATTATTTATTTTTTGAATTCTTCAGAGAATTCTAGACACAATTCATGCACAATGTCCTATACCTATCTTTAACTTTTTCGGAAATATTAAGTGTTTTCATATTTAGTGCAAAAATCAACGTTTTAAATAAAAATTATTTTATTTCACAAATTCGGTACATTACACTTAAAACCTAATAAGTAGTACTGATTATTTCTTAATAATTAAAAAAAAAAAAACAAAAAAAAACATTAATGTCAATGTAGGAAATGTTCAATATGCTCGCCGCGAACGTCTTGGCAACATGCTAATCTGGTGTAGAATTGTCTTCTAACGTTACTCAACATTTCTGAAAAGACTTTATATTTCCGAAAAAGTTGAAAATAGGTATAAGACATTGTACATGAATTTTGTCTAGAATTTTCTGAAGAATCCAAAAAATAAATAATATACAGGGGGTTACATTTGAAATAAAAAAGTTGGTATTGGCCACGGCCGCATGGAACACCCTATATAATTTTATTTTCTTGAAAACTATGCGCATTTAAAATTACAAACCGACGTGACCGAGCGTTTTTCCTAACACCCCCTCATATATTCGTTATCGAATTTATTCCATTTGGCTGTTACACTCTGTAGAATGAGGATAACATGATCAGATGATCACAGAATATTGAATACTTATTTGAAAACAAATTTGAAATTTTTTTAAAATTTTTCTAATGACAACAATCATCACGAAATTCCGCATGAAGTTCTTCATTAGCATTTCCAAACTAGCAGCCGAGTTCCACCATGATTGAATCTGTATTTTTTGAGTCATTCCGAAAAAAAACATCGCGAAAAACACCACAAAATACACACATATTTTTTCCCAATATATCGGAAAATAATCTCCGTATCGAATTGAAATTCGATACACCGCTGTGGGATAAAGGACTCAAAGTGTGAGCAGAGTTTTTTTTGAATATGATGAATAGTTTCGAAAATGATCCCAGTTTTTGTATTTATTTCATTCGGTTTTCACATTTTCATTTCAATTATGTCTTAATGTCTTTCTATCACAAAAACATCATTTCTGCATCTCATCGACTCACTAATCAACCTTTAACAGTCTTATCACCTTCTTCACTAGCTTTTTTAACACTTAATTTCTTTAAACTATTTGGTAAAACATTGAAATACTTTTTTGGAAAAATATTTTTTTATAATTAACTGACAGCACGATCACAATAAAATTCAGCAAGAGATTGCGTGTCGTTAGGCTGCAACTGACTGCCAAGTTTCGATTCAATCGCATCAGTAGTTTCTGGAATATCAGGAAATAACCTCAAAATTTCAAATGACTTCAACTCCGAAACCATTGAGTTGATTTTGCCCGTTAACGAACTTAGCCGTCGCATTTTAAAATGCAACTCACCCTCAAAGTTTCAAGTCAATAGAGTCCTCTGTACGCCTGTAATGGTGCATACGGCCGGCCGAACAAAATCGATTTTGACACCAGATTCGTCATCAGTGAGTCCAACCTAGTCGATTGAGACCATTTTCGGCTCAATCATCCAAAATTACAGACATTTGGACAAAACGATAGCACGCTGTTCCCCTAGAAAAAGCGCACAGAAATAAATTTCACATATTTCAAAACATCTCAAAATCGTGGGTAGTAATAAAAAACCTAGAAGAGCACCGACGTGAAGTCAGCAGTTTTTACGCGCTTGTTCACATTGCGAAACGGCGACTTGGAAATTTCAAGGAAATTTAGATAAAATATGGAAATGTTCAAAGAAACAATTTTTTTTCAAATTTTTCCATGGATAATTCTTCTTATTGATACTATCCATCTTCCAACCAAGTTTCATTTCGATGAGATAAATATTTTTCGAGTTATTGAAAAATCAAAATTTCAAATGGCTGTAACACAAAAACCATTCGGCAGATTCGGCCGATTAACGAACTCAGCTGAGATATTTAGGATCAAAACCTAACCTGAAAATTTCAAGACTCTAGGTCTTTACTGTCGGAATTTACAACAGCACACACAGCCGGACGGCCGGCTGGACGGACAATTAAATTTGACCACGGATTCTTCTTCAGGAAGTTCAACCCAATCGCTTAAGACCATTTTCAGCTCAAAATTCGAAAATTACTTGTTCCCTTGTTCCCTAGAACAAGCGCGTAAAAATTTGTTTCAATTGTGAAGAAAATCATCCACAAATATGCATTGAAAATTAGCACATTCCTCAACGATTCATCACTTCAAATCTAATCAATTCCCACACAAAAATAGTAAAAAGTTCATTTACATCGCATCCCAAGAACATCCCATCTGCAAAACCAATTTTCCCATGCCCGAGAAACGCAATAGCATCCAAAACTAAATCTATTTTAAAACACGGATCGAAGAAATGTAGACCATTGTTATCACCTGACCCTTGTCGAGCACCCACGTACATTCATCTGGAGGCTTCGAACCCATGGACATTGACACCCAGCAAATATTTGGCGAATTTGCTTACTCCTCAGTGCACTCGCGTTGCAATCTTCGTATTGCAAGAGCACCTGCGCTAAGTGCAACGTTCCACCGGGGGTTCAGTACCAGATGTGCTGGGTTCTTGAACGCCTACTATCGCTTTCCATTCATAAATGCGCTGGCTACATTTTTGAACACCTGATACTGCTTTGCATATATAGTCCGTTTCAGAATGCTTGACATCTCGGGTGGCTGGGGAAACTCGAAATTATGTTGGTAATAGACCAGTCAGTAACATTTGTCTTGCAGGATTCATGTTGATATTGAGAATAATACTGACTTATGACTTTTTCAAGTTCGAGTCAACTTACTGAAAATATTTGGAATTCATTTCTGATTGTGTATGTTCTTGATTCAATCGACAAATAAGTTTTGGATTTTAGTTTTTCTTAAACCTTACCGAATGGTGGTTTTTCCTGAATTTGGGTTGTTACTGCTAATGCAAATTTGAACACAATTATTATGGGTTTGATTCATCATTTTCCCAAATTACCTTCAGAAAGTATTCAAAATCAGATTTCAAAATTGGGGTTTGGGATTTGCCAGGCATGCACGAAGTGACAACGGTGTTTAGTAGAATAGTTTTTTCTGCTATAGAATAATGAAATATTTATTTATATTCTGTGGTACACAAGTGTTCATTGTCAATATAACCAAACAATTTCCGTTTGCGATTTGTCAGTAATATGACAGTATGACACTCTGTGCTCTTCGTTTTCTATTCCTTGGTCGTTGTCTTCTACTCTAACCAGATCGAATTATAGCTATCTCTGTTTTCCTAGACAAAGTAACACATTTGACGTCCTTTTCTTTCCGAGAAAGCTGAATTCGACGTTGCCATATCGTGCACTCAAGACAAATCCCTTTAAATGCAAATTATTTTTCAGTTTTAGGTGATCAAACATTTTTTTAAAAATATAATATTGTAATTATTGTTTGAAATGTGATGTTCTGAAGGTTTTTCATGAAAATTACTGCATTTTCGTTTAAAGGAAAAACCCCCATTGAAAATGGCTGAAATTCATCAAGATACCTCTTGCCTAACTGCAAGAGAACGTGGGGCAGTGTAACGGTATCGCTGCGAGTATTTCAGGGATTCATCAGATATTTCTGCTAGTATTAATCGTGTTTGGCTAGTTTTTCAGGTAATCAATCATTTACCTATTCAAGGTGTTTTCTGATAAATAAATAAGTCTAAAAATTTTAGATTTTCCAAGTACTGTCCAAAGAATTTTGAAGAAAAAAGAAGAAGGCAAGTCAGTACAGCCAAGAGTTAGCAGTGGAAGGAAACCTATTCCACATGATTATACCTTCAAAGAGACGTTAAACGACGTTACATTTTTGGAAATAAAAAGCACTGAATACATCAGTTTGGATATAATTTTTTCTTATTCTTTTCCTTGCTAAATTCTGAGGAAAAAATAGCACAGGGCTAGAACTTGGATGAATTTCTCATAGTCATCAAGAATACAATGATTGCTGGAGAGTGAAATCTTCATTGAGAAGGAATTTCAAGTGATCTTTGAATACCTAAGTTTTCATTATTTAATGAATGATATCTCAAAATTGGAGTTTCTCGAAAGCCTGAATGATTTTATTTTGAAGCATTCCACGCTATTTCATCATCAATCCTGAATTTCCATGATTGATCTGCAGTGAAATAATTTGGTTGTGTATTTTCAGTAGTCACTTCAGCTGTATGCCTTTTGGCAATGGAAACTAAGTTTGAAAAATTGTCAATGCAACGATGACGAAAATAATATACTGCCGCTGTACAGGTTTAGAGCATCAGAGTATTATAAATATTCTCAACAATTCCAAATCCAATTTGCCTTGAAAATAATTTTATAAGATATATTTGTATATTTCAATCTATGATCAACCCACAGAAATTTTAGTTACTTTTTGTGACTAGAAATAAAGCCGATACTAGATATTCAAGGCCTTTGTATTACTCCGGTAATGTCAGAATATGTGGTATTAGATCATCGAGGGGAGTTGGGTGTCCAGATGGGCAACTTGCACTTTTTATTTCAGTGAGGAAATTTAAAAAATTAGTTTTTTCTCTGTGTAAAATATTTGTGTCTTTAGTTGCAGGTTTTCAATAAGTTCTCGCGCCTACTATCTAAAAATGAGCTTGTTGAAATTAAATTAAAAAATATAATAAAAAGTAAATTTACCGAATGATTTTCTGATAATACTTTTGTATTTCAAGAAATGTTTTTAAATTTACAGTTTCTAGAATCACAGAAACGCAGATTCACTGATGAAAGTGTCTCAATTGTGCTAATTATTGCGCGCATGTTCGGGGGAACAGCGTGCTATCGTTTTGTCCAAATTTCTGGAATTCTCAGTTGTTTTTCCAAAAATTGTCCTAGACGACTAGATTGGGCTCACTGACGCCGAATCCGGTGTCAAATTCGATTTGTCCGGCCGGCCGGCCGACGACACGATAACTGTCGGACGAAAAGAGCTAGCGACTTAAAACTTTCAGAATTATAGTGATTTGGACCTTTGAGATTAATTCCCTGATAATGCAGAAAATAACTTAGCGATTGCATTGGAACTTGAAAGTTAGTTGAAGCATAATAAAGCGCAAATCTCTACAAAATTTTGCTGCGATCAAACTGTCTATAAATTGAAAAAAAATTTTTTCGAAATTTTCCTCGAAAAAAAATTTTTTCCTCAAACTGTTCTTTAAAATTGATAAAATTTCACCTCGAACCTTAAACATCCTATTTTACAGCAGTGCACCAAATTTTATTTCGATGCGACCATAATTTCTGGAGATATTGGGGGAAAAATATGTAAAATTTCGTGGTTTTTTTCTCTAAATCGTTGATTTTTCCTGAATAACTCAAAAAATATTAACTCTATTGAGATGAAACTTTGCAGCTGGTTTGAAAATGCCAAGAGACAACTTTGTGCAGAATTTGGTGATGATCGTGTCATTTGAACATTTTGAAACAAGAATTTCAAATTTTTAATCTTCTGTGATCTTCTTATCATATTATCCTCACTAAATTCTGTATGAACCTTCGAACTGTCATCTTTCGATAAAGTACTGAATTTCAATTCGATCTCATCTGAATTTTTGGAAATATTAGAAAAATAAAATTTTGAATGGGTATACCTGCGGAATCATTGGGTGGATTTTACCCATAACTCGAAAAATATTAACTCTATTGAGATGAAACTCTGCAGCTGGTTCGGAAATGCGAAGGGACAACTTTGTTCAGAATTTGGCGATGATCGTGTCATTTGAACATTTTGAAACAAGAATTTCAAATTTTTAATCTTCTGTGATCTTCTTATCATATTATCCTCACTAAATTCTGTATGAACCTTTGAACTGTCATTTTTCGATAAAGTACTGAATTTCAATTCGATCTTATCTGAATTTTTGGAAATATTAGAAAAATAAAATTTTGAACGGGTATACCTGCGAAATCATTGGGTGGATTTTACCCATTCACGAATTCGACCTTTTTAATTAAGGTCCAAACCTACTCTACAAACATCGAGATTCTAAGTTGTTTCTTTTGGAAGTTATTGTGTTTACGACTGACCGTAACAAATGTAATTTTCACCAAAGTTCATGATAAACGAAAGTATTGCAAGAAAATAATTCTGAAAAATTTCGCTTTATTATCAGATGAAGAATCTGAACGTTAGATTATTCCAATATTTCCCATAGGGCAACATTATTTCAAGAAACTGCCCTTTACGAAAAGGTGTACTCTATACATGATAGTCTTATTGTATTTTTAATAGCCTGGATTCAGTTATTATGAGCGAGTAAAATTCTCCCAAAATTATCCTTCAATCTATATCATTTTGTATTTGAAGACTGTCGTCATTGTTAAGTTAGAAGAAGTGCAGAATTTTAACAGTATCTCTTAAAGACATTCTGATACATCATGTTTTCAAAAATTATATATTCTCATTTTTCTGGCGAAAGTTTGAAGTCCCCGTGTCGGTACTACTACATATAAAGTTTCGGGTGGATTCGATTGATATTTTTTGTGTTACTGAAAAAACAACATTATGGATGCCTCACCTCGAAACCACTGGACGCATTTTATCGAAAAGGTGCATTTATACCTCTCACCTTTTCTTAGCGTTCCAATTATTTGGATTTCCTCTCACATAAGTAAAAGTGTCAACGCGTTGAAATTAAAATAGTACTTGTTGAATTAAGGAATTCTTCAGAGGGGGCCAGGGTCCAAAATACCTTGTAAAATATGGTACCAAAAACAGAATTGAAATTAGTCTTAGATCAGTGCATACTATTTTCACAAAAAAGTCTACAAAAGCTTTTATAAAACTATTAGATATCGAGTTGTTGTGAATTCAAATAATCATCTACAAATAATCTACTACGCCTCGTCTAACGAATAATGTCTCCTCGAGTAGTGTTTGCTTGCAAGCTTCTTATTATCACCTATTTAACGAGTTGAAAAGTGTTGTCTGAACTTGGAATAGGAGTCAGATTACATTTTATCAGTTTACGTGTTCAACAGCTGGTAGAGCAAATTATATTAATTCATCGAGTGATGTTGATGCAACAAATATCTTAGAACATTCCTCAGAATCAGAATCAGAAGTTTATTCGTCCTAAGAATCATGAGGAATTCTGATTATTCCGCAGAATTGTTGAATTTCTAACCGGATCAAAGTAGGGGTTTTTTGATTTACTTTTATGAATGGCAAATTTTCGGAAAATTGAGGACAATTTTTGCGCGCATGTTCTGGGGAACAGCGAGCTATCGTTTTGTCCAAATGTCGGTAATTTTTGAATTTTGAGGTTGGACTCACTGATGACGAATCCGTGTCAAAATCGATTCTGTCCGGCCGGCCGGCCGTCAGCACGATTACAGGCGTTCAGAGGAATCAATCAATCCACTTGATTTCAGGGTTCGTCGCATTTCAAAATGCGAAGGTTGAGTTCGTTAATGGGCAAAATCGGTCGAACGGTTTCGGAGCCATTCGAAGTTTTGAAGTTAATTCCTTTATATTTCGAGAAATACTGGAGCGATTGAATTGAAATTTTGCGGTTAATTGTAGTATAAATAGTTGCAACATTTAATGATTTTAATTTAATTTTTTTGAGATCGTGCTGTTAGTAAATTTTGAAAAAATTTTTTTCGAAATTATTTTTCTCGGTAACTGTTCATTATATTCCAAAGTTATTCTGGTCATACCTTGAGCTTGATATTTCACAACAGTTAACCAAATTTCAGTTCGATACGATCATAATTTTTGAAGATTTCATGAAAAAATATGTGAAAACCTTTATTTTTATCACTATCGGTTTCTACATAAAAAATTTAATATACTTCATGCATATGCCTGCAAGTTTGCACGATGTGCCTGCAAGCAACGGCTCTACAATTTTCATCTAGTATTGCTTATGGTTCTCGACTAGATTTCCGTCTAAAGTCAGTAAGAATATCCAAATTTGAATATTAGATATGTGGCAGAGTTTTTTATAGCCTGTATATCGCAGATTGATTCCAGATATACCGTTTGACCGAGTAACCATCATTGTAGAATATTTGGCCATAGAAATAAATTCCTTTGTGGCTTGGCACAAATTAATAATTTCAAATATATTGCGTGAAGAATATTGACAAATAAAGATAAGCGCTACTCCCTCTGGTGGCTATCAGAGTAACCCGAGATAGTCCGATTATAATTGACAAGAATAAATGTTAAGAAAATTTTAAAGTTCATTAATTTTTCTGAGCATTTTGTATGATTTTACAAGTGTTTTTACTGAGAGAAAGCAAACTCAAATGTCAGTTCCCAAAGATTTCCACAGTCCGGTTAGAAATTTCGAGTTATGTTAAAAGGGACTTCCTGATGATGATCGTTTTTATAGAGGTAAGCACGAATTGCGCATGAAATATTACATCACATTCATGAGGACAATTGTTTTCCAGGCCTCTAATCCAAGCCGAGAAAGTTACTTAAGAATGCTATGTCTTCCAGAAATCTTCCTGTTGAACTGAATAAAAGGAACAATAAATGTTTTAGTGGTAGAACTGACCGATTGAAACAAAGGAGCTTCAATAAGGAAATATCTGGAGATGAATATTTTTCCCTCAAAGTGCTTCTGCGGATGAAATCGAAACTGTACAAGTCTTATTTATTATAGCTTTTCCAAGACCGATCTTATGAGTGTTTGAAGGATTTATTTGTCAACCCATAATGAATAAGGCTTACGGTACGAGTAGCATCAGTTTTATGTGAATGTATTCATTTTATTCACAATATATTGTGTAAATTGAGTCCTTTCCTATATAAAAAGTAAAGTTATGAGTATTTATCTTTTATTCCAAAAAGTATGTTTGACAATACTATCTGTTTTTCAACTTTTTGAGCAGTAGATCTGAGGCTATTTGATCAATGATCAAGTCGGGTGAAGAAAAAGGTTCAAAGTTCATTAGTTTTGCAAATAACATGCAACATAGTATCACAGGCATCTTCCTGAACACTTCTAGCTTCTGTGACTTCAAGATACTTCGAATAATTTGAAATTAATCTTGCCATTTGGAGTTGAAATAAGTGTATATTAAAATACTTCTAACAGTAATTGTAGCATTACTACTCTGAATGAGAATAGATTGCTACATTACCCTTTCATAAAAATGAAATATGTATACATATAATCACTTCTGTTAACTGAAAAAGTCTTTGAACAATTTGTAAAATCGAATTTAAATCAATCAAATATACAAGCAAACCCTTGAAAACCTAGCTCCTATCTGTCTAAGGTTCCCAATCTCTCCACTTAGGAGCTTCAATCTTAAATTTAGACGGAAAAAACGACATGTCAGACAGAATATCTAGAAATATCTAAACATTTCTGTAGTAAAGATAGGCATACAGTAGCCTTCATTTTATGTAAAAACAGAAGAAGTGATGAAGAATACAGGTTACCATTCAAAAAATTAAAGCTGGGACCAACCAAGAAAAAATGTGAAGTCATGTGGGACCAAAAATATATTTATTTTGTCGAACACGAGCAATCCTTTGAAAAAATCTAAGTTGGGATCACCCTAAAAAATTGAAAATCCTGTATGACCAGAAATATCTTTATTTTATCGAGCAATTAGGTAACCTTATTGAGGAAATGACTCCTATCTGTTTCCTAAATGAAGTTATTGAACACTGCGTCACTGTTGCGGGGCCTTTATAGTCACTTTTCTCTGACGAATATTCACATATTGCATTAAAGATCATAAGGATATAGCTTGTTGATTGCCAGGCTCTATTTTGATAGGAACTCCAAATGTTTATCATTTTCAATAATAAACCAATATACAATAAAGATTGAATGAGGATACGAATATATTTATTTATACACGAACGCTTGCCTATCAACATCGATAACATAATTCGAGATCACGGATCATATTGCAACTATAAAGTTTATCATGAGTGACGTCATAGGTGCACAATTGAAGGTAGTAGTATTTGTACTACGTCATTGAAAATTACTACATTGCTATACGGGGGCGATTATGATGAGCATTCTTGGGAAAATAGCATAATAATCTAATTAACAGCGAAGTGTTTTTTTTTCGCGCTTCTTCTCAGAAACAGAAGTGTCATAGTTTTATCCAAATGTATGTATTTTTCGAATTTTGAGCGGAAGGTTCTTTCTGGACGTTGTACGATGACATTCGAACGGAATAAGTTAGCGACTTGAAACTTTCAGGGTGGGTTGTACCCTAAAATATTACACCTGAGTTCGTCAATGAACAGAATCGGTTAAACAGTTCCGGTGTTGTACTCATTCGAAGTTTTGAGATTATTTTCCCAAAATGTCAAAAATTAAGCACTGATGCGATTGGATTTAAATTTCGTAATTAGTTGAAGAATACCGAAGCGAAACTTTATGCAAAATTTCGTCAGTAACTTATAGTTAAAAGAAAAACAAAACAGCATACGGTTTGAGGTCAACATAATACTATTGTATTGTCTGCCTGTAAAAATCTACAAGGTGATATTATTTTGGAATAAATAGTTTGATTGATATGGAATCAAATTTTGTTCCATTGAAATCCTTCAAATCTTTGCGACATATTCATTTTCGAGCAGAAAAATATTTCCTCTATTGACTGATGAAACGTACTCTTAAAGAATTTTCAATCAATAATTTTCATAAATCTAGAAGTACGGGGGGCTGAAGGAAGTTCCAATTTTTATACTGACACAAAGGAAATGGTGTTATTTTTCGATATCGTTTGGATATGAAATGAGTTCAAGAATTCAGAAATTTATCGAATGATGCCAGGACTCGTTTCATATTTTTGAACTATCAGTGTCTTAAAAAATCTAGAAAAGTACTGACGTGAGGTAAGGAGCTTTTACGCGATTGTTCAAATTCTAACTATCAGATCAACACGAAATTTTGCACCTAGTCGCGTGTTGGTAATCTCCACCTGATTACGAAGTTTCAATCTGATTGCATCTGTACTTCATGAGATTTTGAGGAAATAACGTTAAAATTCCAAGTGACAACGAAATTTGCCACATTTTTTTTCCTTGTATCTCAGAAAGTAAATATCGGATCGAATTGAATTTTGGAACATTTTTGTTCAATACTGACTCAAAGGTTTGTGCCAAATTTCATCCAAACCTGATCAATATTTTCAGAGAAAAAAAATTTTTACTAAAAAATTTTAATATTAAATTCAAAAAAATTTTTTGAATTTTTCTAACGACTGGACCCGCACGAAATTCTGCTCTTAGTTGTGCATTGATATTCCAAAACTGTCCACGAAGTTTCAATTTGATCGAGTCAATACTTCATGAGATATCGAGGAATTAACCTCAAAATTTCAAATGGGCCTAACTTAGACGAGATATTTGGACTCCAAACCTAATCTGACAATTTCAATTTCTTTCCCTTCGAAAGTTGGAGCATATACGGACGGACGGACAGAATTGAATTTGACCACGGATTCTTCTTCAGTGAGTTCAACTCAATGGTTTAAGACAATTCTCGGCTCAAAATTCGAAAATTACAGACATCGTGACGAAATGATAACGCGTTGTTCCCTAAAACAAGCACGTTAAAAAAGCTGAAGGTGAAATTTGGACATCGCTCCAGCAAAAAAATACCACACTGTTTATTTTCACAAGTAATTGACATGTAGCATCATGTTAGCCTTGAAGTGTGATATGATATCTCTACCAAGTAATACAAAATGAATACCATCAAACATTCAGATGATATGACGAAAAAATTTGAAGTTTTTGTTGGTTTCTCAACTTCATGAACACCTTGTTGTATATTTCATGATATACTCTGTTTCGCTTGAAATTAGTCGGTCAAATCATATAATTACACAATAAAAGGGGAAATTTGTATCACACGAACGCAAACAAAACAGAAATTCTGTTCCCACCTAATACATCCATAAATAGATATAAACTATGACTATGTAATTAGCAGGACAATAAGACAACCTCTAGGACAGCTCATTTGCGAGCGCAGTACTCGGAAAGAAGAGAGATTTGCAGAATCCTTCATTTGCAAGCATTTTTCCAACCAGGACCGGATTAACATTCATTGGTGCCTCGCAGGCCAATATACAAGTCTTCCTTGAAGTGAAAATATGCTTCTCCATTGACACGTTTCGGTGCTCCTATTTCTTGAACTCCAATTAAATGAGATACAACATTATTATTTCAATTTTAATCAGAAATATTTTTCGGAAAATAGGTGAGTCTTCAAGTTGTACATTAATTTGAACCATAAGTTTCTCTCATCGAATAAAACACATTTTTCATGTAACATTTTTCCAGGTTCAGCTCAAGTGGAAAGTAACAAGCATTTAAATATTTCTCATTGCGCTGATACATACCTACACTTAAGAAACTATTTAAAAGTTCAACACAAGTATCTCTTGCTTTTTATCAGCTTTTATGACATTCAACGTTGAATATCTTGAAATCAGTGCATTTGATGAGAAATTACGACAAATAATTAATTGTGCTGAATATTTTTATGACTCAAGATGAACTTATAATCGGCATTCTTCAGGCTTAGTTCCCATAGTTAACCAGCGAGTCTACAACCAGAAACATTTTGAGTAGGATAAAATGTTTCCTGAAAAATTTGGCCATAGTTATAGAAAACTCCACTCAAAAATTCATTCATTTCTGAGTAACCATGTCAAAGCTTCAAGAGAAAGAATAATTTTCCTTTGTGAATGTGGATAAATGGTTATATTTGCTGGGAGGAATCTATGGTTAAAATTAATTGGACGGCTTTCAATCGTTCACGAATTCGATCAAATTTGCGGTGGAAATTTTGAGTCTCCAAGTCGAATTTTCCGAGAGTCATCGTGTTCAACATTGGCTGTTAGTCCAACCAATTAGCTTAGGTTGTCCTCATAGATAATCCGGACCTGCTTTCATTTTCGAATAGTATTATTCAATTCGGTTCGAAGAACTCTATAGAAAATAAACGTAATTAGCGTTTATTGCTGGAGGTCATCTTGTGTGTGTGAATATTAATTTTAATTGTTGTAGGAACTAAGTCGGACTTGGTTTTTATATTTGAGGGCGTTTCGTGGAGCTCTAGTTTGCCTATTGTCATTGTTTTGGACTTATCGGAATTATTGGTTTGGACTGTCATAATTCTTGGCACTAATTATTGTTGGTTGGTCCATATACCCACGGATTCTTACTAGACGATATTGTCCGTGTACCTCATGAAGTTTGATGGGGTTTTCCATGCTAGGTTGGACAAATTCCGAGATTGTAGGTTCTGGGAAAATCATTTCCATAACATGAAAGAAGATGTGTTCACTCCTTTAGTTCTTTTATGTCATAATATCCAACTATGGATCTATGGGAGATGATTCCCCAATAAACGGGGCCTGTAGCGTTCTTCGTTTAACTGAGGATCTGAAATATCATTACTTGGAGGACCGGACCTGATCGAAAGAATCTCCCGGTCAGAGAACAAATGTAGGTAATTTTATTCACTGCTTCCTGCTGATGGTTTTCTGTCCCTCTTTCTGTTTCAGATATTATGTCAATATAAATTCAAGATGACGCAAAAATTATTTTCCAATGAAAAAGATGCCATCCGTTTTCTTCAAACAAATTACAACACTTATACGGGGAGACAGAGTTTTTGCTGAGGTTTTAATATGTGCTTTTTTATCATACGGAAAAATGTATGGTACCCCTTTTACATTTCCTCTGCTAACACTGTGATATACCAAAGAATGTAATGCTCGTTCTCAAATGAATATACAGTGCGCGTCAAAATTATGGAACAAATTAATTTTCTCACAAGAAAAATATTTGGCAACAAAATCCTGAAACAGGTCAATTTTTGTTTTACTTTAACCAAATCCATATGCATTTTTTTTTTTAATTAGTTAGTTCAAAGAGGTTTTCAGTATGTGCACTTTGTCTTAGCTCATTTACTTCGAGGCGATGGTACCTGATGAAATTTGTCACCGAATGAAAGTCGACCATTACAGTTTCGTTCATGCACAACATTCAACCCCATTCAACTACCTAACGTGAAAACTTTTCTCTCTGCACTATGCGAAACTACGTTAATCTAGATGAGTTGAGTATAAAGTCCGCCAGTGGAAGATTCAAAACCTCAGCGCCATGCCATATCAAATAAACGACTGTTCCTTTGCGAAGGTTGGTTGGAATTCTCCAGTTCCTCGATACGCGAACGCGATCCAAGTGAGAATTGCTCCAATCACAGTCGCACTCCAAACTTGAGGTGCGTTAGAACATATCTGTTGAAAATTAAGTAGATTCCCCGTAAATCGGAATGTTCACTGTGAAAACAAAAATCAAATCATAAAATGGTTGTCTGAAAAAAAGGTAGATGTGTGCGCTGGTGTTGAAACCAGTGCACCTTGTTCGAGTAGACAAATTGCTGAACAAGTCGATTTAAGCGATAGAAGTTTTCGGAATATTCTGAATAGGAATAGTTACCGATGTAATCTATATTATGACGAATAAGAGTGCTTCCAATACAGAACCCTAGGGGACACCATGACTTAGTTGTCAGGTTGAAAACTCTCCATGAACCAGGAGGGTTTGTTTGGTTACTTCTTATTAGATTCAGTACAACACCTCGAACGCCATAGAACGCAATACTTAATTTTATGATCAATATGAACGCTCCAGTTGAGTCACATGTTTGAAGACTGAATTCTTCTTGTGCTCGTAAGACACACTTATTTACACTTCAGGAAGTGCTTTCTACACCGATCTTCATTTTAGAAATCCATATTGTTCTATTGAAATAATATTTTGTCTTTTAAAGAATTCGACAAACCTGTCTTTTATTGCTTGAGATATTTTTTTTAGAAATGCAGAATCGATATGGGTCTATAACTTTCAAGATCATTTTCATCACCAATTGTATAAGTATCATAAATAAAGATTCTTCAACAATCACCTCATACTGTTTGCCATTCACCGTGATCACTTCATCGTCGTCAAGGCATCCATAGGAGCTCCAACTTCAGCAAGTTCATGATTCCTGAAATATCTCCATTCAAAGCGTTCTACGCAATTTACTATACACGATTGACCTTTTTGTCTGCCGCCTGTAGCTATCAGTGACGTCACTTCTGTACGTCATACTTGGATGTGATGTCAAGTTTGCTCCACATCCGGATGATCTATGGGAGTGTCTGGTTAGATCGGGAGAAAAAACTCATAAACAGAGCCCAAGGGTAAACGTTGTAATGTCGCCTTGAGCAATCACGTGTATGTTGAACGATCTTGACATTGAACCTCCGTTATGGCAGATTTGAACCTGTTGGGTTTATCAAGCTCGAGGCTTGCGTTTTCGGTTACTTACACATCAGATTTTTTTTTCGTCGGTCAAGTCGGAATGATATATTTCGGATGCCTGAATTCAAGAAAATAATCTTCAAATTTTAATAGTTTACTCTTCGAAGTTGTAGATCTCAACTGTCAGAAAAGACGTTTTCGTCTAACTTTTGACATATGTTAATCTATGCATTCTCAGAAATAGACGACTTGGGCCCAAGTTGCCAACCCACAATTTACTTAGCAAGTTTACTTTCACTGGGGAACGGGAATTTCAGGACAAATTCGACATGATAAAGCTCGCATTATTTATAAATAACCCTAAAACATGCCTCGGTTCTTCAAACCAGATAATTCCTTCCAAATATAGGTTTTTGTTAAGATCGTCCCCGATTGGCTAAAATTTAAGTTGGGATTCCTGATTTAATGCAAACAGTGTCAATTTTCATAGGATACGTTCCAAAAATCAACTCTGTTGTTTCATTTGCCGATTTTCTGCTCCGTAAATATGAAATATTCGGATGGTTCCTGAAACAAGCGCGTGAAAAAGGTTATTTACGGAATTTGGTTGATGAAAATGCGGTCGATTCACTGTCACTACAACGATTTTCTATGGTAAATATCCATAGCATAGAACAATTTATGGTTACTTTAGGTTTGTTTTGGTTCCGAGTTCAGAACTGTACGGGACGGTTCTAGCACAGATCTATGGTCTATGCTAGAACCGTCCCGAACAGATCTGAACTCGGAACCAAAACAAACCTAAAGTAAACATAGATTGTTCTATGCTATGGATATTTACCATAGAAAATCGTTCTGGTGACAGTAAATCGACCGCATTTTCATCAACCAAATTCCGTGAATAACCTTTTTCACGCGCTTGTTCCAGGAACCATCCAAATATTTCATATTTACGGAGCGGAAAATCGGCAACCCAAGCAACAGAGTTGATTTTCGGAACGTATCCTATGAAAATTGACACTGTTCGCATGAAATCAGGAATCCCAACTTAAATTTCAGCCAATCGGGGACGATCTTAACAAAAACCTATATTTGGAAGGAATTATCTGGTTAGAAGAGCCGAGGCATGTTTTAGGGTTATTTATAAATAATGCGAACCTTATCATGTCGAATTTGTCTTGAAATTCCCGTTTCCCAGTGAAAGTAAACTTGCTATGTAAATTGTGGGTTGGCAACTTGGGCCGAAGTCGTCTATTCGTGAAACTCTAGTTTCATATGTTATTGATTGTGTGATAGAACTAATATTCTATGAATATATGTTATATTCTTCGAATATATGTAACGAATTATACTAATATTTTATGGATATATCGAAGATTCTTCCCTACGATGATCACGTGATCGACGTCAGCCAATAGGGTGAATCTCTGATTCCCCAAATGCCCGAATCTCGCTAGCACAAAAGGCCCCTTTATTGGAAATTTATGTATAAGTAATGGGTGTCTTTTTAGCTACATGAGAAGTGTCTATGGTTGTTGTCTATGGTTTGAAAAATGAGAATGTCAAAATTTGTTGACATTTCTGTTCCATATGTTTTTACATCATGTGCCATTGATGTAAAAAACATGAATCGATTTCAAGCGATGGACCAGAAGCTCCAGTTACAGTTACGGTTAGCCAAACTGACATATAGGAAAGGAAAATCTGTCAATGTGAATAACCGTAACTATAACCGATGCTTTTGGTCCATCGCTTGAAATCGATTATGGGGTGCTCAACTAAAAAATGAGGGACCAGCCTAACGGCCAACTGCGTAAACACAACAACTTCCGAAAGAAACAACTTAGAAAGTCGATATTTGTAGAGAAGGTTTGGTCCTTAATTACGAAGGCTGAATTCGTGAATGGGTAAAATCCACCCAATGATTCCGTAGATATACCCAATCAAAATTTTATTTTTCCAATATTTCCAAAAATACAGATCAGATCGAATTGAAATCCAGGAGTCCATCGAAAAATAACAGTTTGAAGTTTCATACAGAATCTAATGAGGATGATATGATAAGAAAATCATAGAAATTTTTTTTTCAAATTATTCTAATCACACGATTATCACGAAATTTCGCATAAAGTTGTCTTTTAGCATCTTGAAACTAGCTGTGAAGTTTTATCAGGACTGAATAAGTATTTCTCGAGTTATACCGAAAAAATCAACGATATCGAGAAGAAAACCTCGAAATTTGACATATTTTTTCCCGATATCTCCAAAACTTATAATCGTATCGAACTAAAATTTGGTACACTGTTGTGAAATATGAAGCTCAAAGTGCAAGTGGAATTTTTTTTTGGATATGATGAATGGTTTCCGAAAAAAAAAATTTTTTGGAAAAAAAATTTCGAAAAAAAATTTTTTCTCAATTTACTGACAATATGATCCTGACGAAATTTGGCTCAAAGTTGCGCCTTGTTGTACTCCACCTAACTGCCAAGTTTGAATCCAATCGCTCAAGTAGTTTCCGAAATGAAAAATGAATAACTTCAAAATTTCAAGTGGCTATAACCCCGAAACTATTCGACCGATTTGACCCATTAACGAACTCAACTGCGGCATTCTGATGCGCAACCTATCCTGAAAGTTTCAAGTTGCTAGCTCGCTTCTGTCGACAGTTATCGTGTCTACGGCCGGACAGACGGCCGGCCGGACAGAATCGATTTTGACACCGGATTCTTCATCAGTGAGTACAACCTAGTCGATTGAGACCATTTTCGGCTCAATCATCCAAAATTAAAGACATTTGGACAAAACGATAGCACGCTGTTCCCCTAGAACATGCGCGCAAAAAGTGAGATTTTTACTCTGGATCGTCTCAGTTCGCTTTGTTTATCGTTCATATTGTACATCAGGCAACCTGTTCTCCTAGAAACTGCCCTCGAAACAAAGTTCAATCCTGCAATCAACAACAGCCATTTCCATTAAAAAAACAATTTTATTTAATTTTTCAATAGTTCTGTTTCAACTATTGGAAGTGACAACCCAGAAAAAACCAACAAAATGACACCAACAAGAGATTATACTCGCATACCACATATTCTCGTACAGGCTATATGCTCCGAACCCATGTTATTTCCAATATTTCACCTTCTTGAAACGTCAGTCGGACAGCGTTACATATACCTACATCAAAATAAAATGCATATTTTGGACTGGTCCTGTGTATATAACCCAAACTGAACCGTCTGGAGATTCCAAGGTTAACTAACTCTTTGTGACCGTGACTCGAAATGCATTCATCACAAAATATAATTATTTGACAACCTAATATTGTGGCTTGAAAACGTCGGCAACAAGTCACCTCTTGAATCGTCATCTAATTTCGCTTGCTTATTTAGTGCGACAAGTCTTGGACCTTTGGAAAGATTTAAGTTAATCTGATTTTTATGAGGCTTGAAACTTTGTTGAGGCAATGGGTGTTTTATATGGGATTTTTATGGGGCCAACTGAAAAAGTGTGTTTCGATGGTAATTAAATGAGGAAAATCGGGAGGACGTGGCGTCAGAAGCTTTATGCACGCTCGTATATTAATAGTTGAATGAACCTCGGTATTTTGAGACATATGAACTATTAAGGTAGGGGTTCAGTGGATCAGAGTTCGACAGAAAGTTTTTCTTTCAAATTTAATACACAAGGTGTTTTCATACAACGATACGAAGAAGCTTCGTCAGGCGATTCGTTAGGTTGTTTTAAATAAAGAAAGTTCCCATAAACATATGATTCTGAGGTATAGGACGTTGAAAATTCAAAAAACTATTATTATTATTATTTATTATTTATTATTTAATATTTATTTTCACTTTTATCATTTATTGTTTATTTTTATTTTTATTATTTATTATTTATTACTTATTATTCATTATTTATCATTAAGATTAAGCAACTTGAAATTTTAATTTTTGGTATCTCGTATCTTATTTATATACAGGGTGAGTCTTTAAGTTGAACATTCATTTCAACTCTAGATTTCCTTTCTTCGAATAAATAACTTTTTAAATTCACCATTCTTCCGGGTTCGGCTCAGGTGAAAAGTTATTATCATTTAAATATTTCTCAATATGCTAATACACTCTCGCACAACGTTAGCAAGTTCACTACAGTAATCATTTACGGTGTTTTGTATTGCTGAATTACTAATTCATTGCTTGAAATTAAGGAGAATTATAATTGGAAAAACTCATTTACTCACTCAATTCTTTGAATTTGGTACATTTCGCGGTATTATTGAGGCTAAAATATTTCACTACACTTGACCATTGAAACACTTATCTTCCACTTGATATTTGCGCAATATGTAGTTGTTTCCACCACGAGATCCTATACAATTGCATTGTTGCCCATTCTTCAATTGAAACTTCCACAATTGTCCTAATTTTCATCAAATTGATAAGTAAATTATATGAAATCACTCAACTTACCTGAAAATATCAATTGAACTCTAGAATTGTATGAAAAGTCTGGTCCATGGATATGGACTACAGCTGTGTTTTGGTCAAGAAATAACATAGAATTAAAATATTTGGTCTATGCGAAATAGATGAATATCTGTATTTTGTGTTCCAGGACGACACATTTAATCATATTAACATCCTATTTATTCATATATTCTTCTCAACATTTCACTATCTAAAGTTTATTTCCGTAATTAGGAAACACCCTGTATGTTTTAGAAGTGCTTCATTCCACGGTGGTTTGATTTTTTCCTAATATCTTCCTACTTGAGACTTTTGAGCAGAAGGTCACCTTGATAGAATATGAAATTCACTGCTGCCCATCAGCTGCCTGAAAATATCCCAAATTAATAAACTAGTGCAAGCAGAGTTGAATTTCTAGTACAAATGTAGGAAACTAGTTTGATATATAGGTAACTTCCTATATGTATAGCCATACCTTTTCATAAGTTCTATACCGACCAGATGGTTCATGAAGAAGCCAAGCCAAGCTTACACTTCCGATTTATTTAAGGTGTTCATTAAATATCCGAAAGAGAAGATGAATGTTTATGAAGAACTGTAAATTAACTAACTATGGTGTATTAATTTTCACACTTGAAAAACTAGTTTTGTTGTTTTTGACACTCGAGTCGATTGTGGAAATACTTGACCCAATTAAAAAACCACTTAAGTCCAAATGACACTTGAGTCCAGAAGACACTCAAGTCTGCTTCATGGAAAAAAGTTATTCGGTTTGAGGTCTATATAGAAGTGTTTTAGTTTGTCATGTTCATTTTCTGAAAAATGATTTAATGCAAACAGGTTAACTTTGTTTTTTTTGTATTGGATGGATAAACTTTTTCACAGGTTCTCAGATTTTTTCATACTACGTTCATTCTCTATTGTTATAGCCTGCATATTCTCCTGATTCACATTTGCATTCGAGTCAACATTTGAATGCTTTCCAGCATCTTGAGCCAAATTGCAAATTGCAAATCGACTGATCAGAGCAAGTGCACGAAAGCTCCTGACTCCAAGTGCAAGTGATTTTTTCGATTATGTTCAATGGAAATGATTGCACGGCTAGAAAACTCTGCTTGACTCGTATCCCTCACCCGCATTCAAATCGGCAATTACCCAGATTGTTGCAACACCGTTAAGACTTAAGTGAAAAGAGCAAACAGAGAGGCAGTGTTGCGTGTATCTACTCAAATTAAAATAATAGCAAGGGACAGGTAATTGGCTACCAGGGCAGATAATCATGTCGTATTAGTTCATCTTAATGAACCGAGTAAAACTGGGAACTGCACACGCAGGTGCTGCAAAAACAGCAATTTTTCATATGGAGAGACGATTTCAGTCTGTGACTGTGTGGGGTGGATGTTTATATTATATTGAGTAATCTTTCGGAGCTTCTCACCGGCGCAAGAAGTTTTATGGCTAATGGTAATGGACTATGAAAGAAGGGAATTCACACGTAGTTGACTTGATGAAATGAGTTTTTCTTATGTTGCGATAATGATTATTTGATTGTGATATGATTTTGGGCTTTAGGAAGAGAAAGGTCTCTTGAAATTAGAGCAGCTTGCTTTAGAATTAACTCATCATTTTTGCACAATCGTATTCAACAGGAACAATCGTGAATAGTATTTTGATTTTTTTGGAAATATTTTTTTGGAAGAATGATTACAAACGTTAGTTATACAGTTTTGCTTAATTATCAACCGTGGGTATACATGAATCCTCAATCATTTTAGATTACTCAATTATTTCTCATTATTCCTCCTCAAAGGAAACGTTGATTCTCATAAAATCTGATAAAAATTCGAGAAATTTCCTTATTTTCGTCAATCCGCCCCTGAGGTAGTGAACACTGTCAATGAAGGTCAGCTCACGTTTACCCGGAACATAGAATACACAGAAATATATATTATTCTATTTCGCATAGACCAAATATTAGGTCCACGTCTATGGACCAGACTTTCCACATAAATTGGATGAATATTAGAATAATTATGGAATTTTCAATATGAGAATGTGTAAGATTGAAATTGTGTATATTCTCATGATAAAAACATCTAGATATTTCACGAATTTCAAGTAGAAGATTAGTGTTTCAATGGGCAGGTGTAGTGAAATATTTTTTCCACAATAATACCGCAAAAAATACCAAATCATAAGATTTATGTGAGTAAATGAGTTTTACAATCATATATCTTTGAATTTGAAGCAATGGATTGATTATTCTGCAATACAAATCACCGTAAGTGATATTTGTGTTTAACTCGCAAACAAAGTACAGGAGTGTATCAGCACATTGAGAAATATTTAAATGCTTACAACTTTTTACAAGAGCCGAATCTGGAAAAATGGTAAATGAAAAAAGTGTTTTATTTGATGATAGGAATCTATGGTTAAAATTGATGTATAACTCGAAGACACACCCTGTAAATCACGTGACATCACGACCGTAAGATATTAGAAAACGAGAACACCAAGGCAACCTGATGAATTGTGACATACATATCTTGAATAGTAAATCATGATGTTCGACGATTAGAAATCACATGTTAGACTGGGATAATACGAGGATACTGATGACGAAACCAGATAATCCAAGACCAAATATTGGAGAGTCCTCCAGTATTTTACATGAATGAAGAAAAAAATTACACCAATTGGTGATTAGCCATACGAGACTTAATTTACCGAAAAAATTTGAAGAATTGAGAAATGTTCATAGCAGGTGAACCTGTACTGCTGCAATTTTCGACAATTTGTCAATTTGACAAAACTTTTGTCAACTACAAAAATAGGGCAAGTAGATAATGCTCAAGATTTTCAACTCATTGTCGGATGAAGAAGTTAGATATAGGCTCTGAAACTTTACAGTACCATTCGAGCATTGTTCTCCAATTGTTTATCGGACAACATTTGTCTAGAAACTGCCTTTGAAAAACAGTTTAAATCTCGCAATCCCCAAGCTCGATTCCTATAAATAATAATTTATATTTAATTCTCAAGAGTTCGTTTTCAGATATTGGAAGCCAAAACCAAAAAAAACCTTAAAAAATAATTTTCCTTGCTTTGTCTGGTATTTTCGATATGATATGTTTTTCGGTTGAACTCGCTTTCAACTTTTCTACACTCGAAGTTATTTTAATTGTCCCCAAGAATGATAATAATCGATTCCACTTATCATAACGTTATTTAATATGGAACCGAATCCTCTATAACAGAAGCCTCGGGACAAAATGATGTCATAATCCCATGGTAACAGGTGTTTGATTCAAAACGATCCAATTCGAAATTATTAACCGGTTGACTGACCAATAATCCTTTATTATAAGAGTGGACATTGTTAACATCCGTCTGATAGACTGAATTCCGATCGTTCTTGATTATGTCTGTAATTAGAAGATATTGCTGACCTTCGGATGAACATCAATGGAAAAATCGGATTGTGGAATTAGTTGCTGATATCTTGGCGTGTTTGTACGAAAGGTCCAACTTTTCACAGTTCTGAAAGGCTTTCTTGAAGCTTTCCTGATCTACTTCTCACTTTCTACTGACAAATTCTTATCTGACAAACTTCTAGAAAAGCAATGAAGTATCGATTTAAGCTCAATTTGGGAGGTATTTGCATCATTGTCTAAGTTTTTTCTGGGTTTTCATCGCCAATATCTGGAACAGAACCACTGAAAATGAAAAGATTTACAGCGTACCAAAAAAGAAAAGTAACTGGTCAATAATTCTTGTACGAAGAATTATCCAGGAAAATCCTCGCATTCGTCGATTTTTGATCCTTTATCCTGTGCTCTGTTTCAGTCTAATCAGATATGTATTCTTTGAATTTTCCTAATAAAAAGTTCGAAATATTTGTTCGCTACGATCTTCATGGCATCTGCGGGTGATTAGTCGAAGCATTTACTGGATCCTACAGTGACAATATGCAGGACAGCAGCGTCATTAGATGGTCGATCGACATATTACAGTAGTTTGTTTACACTCTACACTTCATGAGGTGATTCCCTGGAAGCAACGCAGCGCAGTGTATCGGAGTCGTGACTACTTAACAACAGTGTTTCAAATTTTAGCTTGATCAGATAGTCGTCTTGGGAGATTTTGGAAGAAAAATTTCTGATTTCTTGCTGATTTCCTGGTAATTGATATTTTCGAAATAACTCAAAAAATATTGCTCCGATCATGAGGAAACTTGGAACTTGCGCAAATACATGCAATTTCTCGATTATTTCATTGAAACAATTTGAAGATTTAGTTCATAAATATCTTATATTTTCTTATCATATGGTTTTGGGCAACAGCGTGATATCGTTCCATCAGAATGTCTGTTATTATCGAATTTCAAACCGAAATTGCTTTTAAACGATTAGGTTGGATATATATTATAATTATATCATGGGGTTCACGCAGAATTTCGTGAGGACCTCAAGACAAAATCTGCGTTTGGCAGGGTCAATACTTTTTTAGATGACCGCTTGGGCAACGGAACAAGCGCGTCAATGCTCCTGACCTCACGTCAGTGCTTTTCTTGGTTTTTTGAATTTGAAATGCAACCTACCCTGAAAGTGTCAGGTCGAAAGGATCCTTGGTACGCCCGTTATCGTGCATACGGACGGCCGACCGGATACAGTCGATTTCGATACCGGATTCCTCATCAGTGAATACAACGTTGTCTTTCGAGAGCCTTCGCGAGAAGAAATTAGGAAATTACAGACATTTGGACGAGACGAGATCATCCAAACTTCAATTTGACATGTTGTGTAAACCTAATCAAACCAAAAATGAAATATTTCTCCATTCATTCATTTATCAAGTTAAAATCCATAGGACCCGAAGCAGATAAATAACGAGATAAAACTTCATTAACACCCAAACTAACAACACAAATTACAAAATATCACATCATACGGTTAAATCAGTAGGAGCCAGTGAAAGTATAAAAACCTCACAACCTACAGCTTCATTTCAATTTCATGCACCGACAAGAATGACATACAGGTGGTTCGAAAATAAATACCACATGTCGTTGAACGTGGGAACAGCTTACCGGAGGCACTTGACTGATAAACAAAATAGAAATAATTGTACATCGTAATCAGATTCATTCATAACAAATACTTGGTGGATATTTTGTCATCGCAGGTTCGTGATATGTAAGTTCAACATACTCCTACACTAGTTGATTTAGAGACGTTAGAGATTGAGTATAATGATCTTCAATCCAGGAAATGGGGGTTTTTCCTTTAAACGAAAATGCAGTAATTTTCATGAAAAACCTTTAGAACATCACATTTCAAACATATAATTTCAATGTTATATTTTTAAAAAATGTCTGATCACCTAAAACTGAAAAATAAAAATTTAAAAAAGCACTGCCGTGAAGGCAGCAACTTTTGCGCGCATGTTCGATGTAGATGACCGCTTCAGCAACGAATTTGAACGTGCGCGCAAAAGCTGCTGCCTTCACGGCAGTGCTTTTTGAAATTTTTTTCTGATAAATTACTGGATTTCAATTCTATCATATCTGTATTCTTGGACATATTGTAAAAATAAAATTTTGAATGGGTATATCTACGGAATCATTGGGCGGATTTTACCCATTCACGAATTCGACCTTCGTAATTAAGCCCCAAACCTACTCTACAAATATCGAGTTTCTAAGTCGTTTCTTCCGGAAGTTATTGTGTTTACGGTCAGCCTAACGGCCGACTGCGTAAACACAATAACTTCCGAAAGAAACAACTTAGAAACTCGATATTTGTAGAGAAGGTTTGGACCTTAATTACAAAGGCCGAATTCGTGAATGGGTAAAATCCACCCAATGATTCTGTAGATATACCCAATCAAAATTTTATTTTTCCAATATTTCCAAAAATACAGATCAGATCGAATGGAAATCCAGTACTTCATCGAAAATAACAGGTCGAAGTTTCATACAGAATTTAACGAGGATGATATGATGAGAAAATCATGGAAATTTTTTTTTTCAAATTGTTCTAATAACACGATTATCACGAAATTTTGCATAAAGTTGTCTTTCAGCATTTTAAAATTAGCTGTGAAGTTTAATCTGGACTGAATCAGTATTTCTCGAGTAATACCGAAAAAATCAACGATATCGAGAAGAAAACCTCGAAATTTGACATATTTTTTCCCGATATCTCCAAAACTTATGATCGTATCGAACTGAAATTTGGTACACTGCTGTGAAATTGGAAGGTCAAAGTGTGAGTATAATTTTTTTTGGATATGATGAATGGTTTCCGGAAAAAAAAAAAGATGATATGATCCTGACGAAATTAGGCTCAAAGTTGCGCGTCGTTGTACTCCACCCAACTGCCAAGTTTGAATCCAATCGCTCAGGTTGTATCTGAAATAAAAAATAAATAACTTCAAAATTTCAAATGCTCCGAAACTATTCGATCGATTTGGCCCATTAACGAACTTAACCGCGGCATTCTGATGCGCAACCTATCCTGAAAGTTTCAAGTTGCTAGCTTGCTCCTGTCGACAGTTATCGTGTCTACGGACGGCCGGCCGGCCGGCCAGCCGGACAGAATCGATTTTGACACCGGATTCGTCATCAGTGAGTCCAACCTAGTCGATTGAGACCATTTTCGGCTCAATCATCCAAAATTACAGACATTTGGACAAAACGATAGCACGCTGTTCCCCTAGAACATGCGCGCAAAAATGGGGATTTGCATTTAAGTGGATTTTTGTCTTGAGTGCACGATATGGCAACGTCGATTTCAGCTTTCTCGGAAAGAAAAGCACGTCAAAGTTACTTTGCTTAGGAAAACAGAGATAGCTATACTTCGATCTGGTTAGAGTAGACGACAACGACCAAGGAATAGAAAAGGAAGAGCACAGACTGTGATACTGTCAAATCGCAAACGGAAATTGTTGGGTTATATTGACAAAGAACGCGTGTGTACCTACTACAGAATAAAAATAAATATTTCATTATTCTATATTAGAAAAGGCTATTCTACTAAACACCGTTGTCACTTCGTGCATGCCTGGCAAATCCGAAAGCACAATTTTGAAATCTGATTTTGAATACTTTCTGAAGGGAATTTGGGAAAATGATGAATCAAACCCATAATAATTATGTTCAAATTTGCATTTGCAGTAATAACCCAAATTCAGGAAAATCCCCCATTATACCTCAAGTCTGGCTGCAGAATGTTTTCAAATGTGGGGTGGGTGTTACCAATCACTTAAGGAAAAATGATTATAAGTCAGTAATTAACTGATATTTTTTCTTGAACTTTTCGTTAATATGAAATATGACTATTCTGCTAAAAAGGTAGAACAAATTACATCAATAGGTTTCTGTATTTTCAATGTACAGTGCGCGTCAAAATTATGGAACAAATTCATCTTCTCAGAAGAAAAATATATGGCAAAAAAATCCTGAAACAGGTAAATTTTTGTTTCACTTTAACCAAATTTATAAGCATTTTTGAAGTATTTTTGTTGCACCCTGTGCCATCCCCATCAACTCTCTAAATTTCTTAAATAGGGAAAGTAGGCCATGTAGTACTTTTTTGGCAAGGTCTTCGTATCTTCTTTACAGGCGTGTAGAAATTTACAAGAAAAATTTTTTTTTTGAAAAATTAGTTAGTTCAAAGAGGTTTTCAGTATGTGCACTTTGTCATGGCTCATTTACTTTGAGACGATGGTACCTGATGAAATTTGTCACCGAATGAAAGTCGACCATTATAGTTTTGTTCATACATAACTTTCAACCCCTACGAACCCTTTAATGGAGAAAAAAATGAAGCGACATTGGAAATTTATTTCGGCATTGAAGTACCACCCGAAGAATCACTAACAAATTTTTCAAAAAAAAAAATTTTTCTTCAAAATTTCTGCACGCCTGTAAAGAAGACCTTGCCAAAAAACTACTCCATGGCCTACTCTCCCTATTCAAAAAATTTAGAGGGTTTATAGGGATGGCGCAGGGTGCAACAGAAAATCCTTCAAAAATGAATATAAATTTGGTAAAAGTGAAACAAAAATTGACCTATTTCAGGATTTTGTTGCCAAATATTTTTCTTCTGAGAAAATAAATTTGTTCCACAATTTTGACGCGCACTGTATATTTTCCGAGTTATCTTCAGCATTCAAACGTGGTTTGCTCCGTTTTTTGTTCCCTCTGGAAGTGAAAACAACAAACAGAAGTGAGCTATTTTTTTCCAAGAAAGTTGATCGGCATTACCCTCTCAATAGTGTTTATTGCTCAAATTTTTTTTCAGAAATATATAAATAAAATTTTGAGATAATGATGAGGTTTAATTCCAATTCTCAGTGCAGTTCAGTGTAATTGAGTGTACTCACAGATAAATGAATGAGAGGAGTTAGTCAATCTGTTCTATGATTTTCACAGAATATAAATATACAGGGTAGTCCAAGTAGTGTCAATAAATTTCTTTAGATTCCTCACACCTAGGGGTATCAAACAATATCCCATACCTATATGATATGCGATTTGTTGTAGTTTTCGAGTTATGATTTTTTTGTGTTTTGTTGATTTATTATGGTAGCGAGGTTTCAAAAATATCATTCATATCATTTTATGTATTTGGTATTTTGCAGATTTTTTTAGTAACATGATCTTCCTGAATGTTGCTTGAATAACTAAAATAGCTTCCTGAAATAATTCGGAGGTACTCAAAAAAAGCTTGAAAATTAGAACTTTAGTTTTCAGTAGGATTCACTCAAATCTTCAACTTCAATTTAAAAATACAAAAGTTTTTATAGAAGAAGAACACGGCAGATAAATAAAATATTAAACAATAAAATATATCTACGGGTAGGGATTGTAGCTCAACGTTTCTGTAAAAAATCTGTATATGCTGACAAATATCTGTTTAAATTTTACAAATTGAGTTTAAAATTAAAAAATCAGACATTTCGGTTGCGAGTTTCATCAATTAACAAATGAAAAGATAAGGAAATAGAAATCGGGGAATTGTTCTAATTTGGATTTGTTATCTGTAGATACATCTCAACATCAGCTAATCTAACATTTCTGCGTACAGTATTATCTATTTCAAGCTATAATATTCATAGAAATTTAAAATACAGGAATCCGAATCAGAACCATCGAAAATATGAGAATATGAGATTATATCTATATCTTGAACTAATTATAGACTGATATCTTCATATTTCAGTCCACTGAAGAAGACAAGTCTGTTCGAATCAATAGGAAAAATTAAATAATTGACAGAGCGCTCACCGATTTAGGTAATGTTCAGGCTCAAAATTCCTTCATTTCCTGATAAATAAGTTTCTGATGTGAAATGGCTGTCACTTCACAATCGAGCGACACATTTTAAGTCCATCATATATATTTGGAGATATTACGAAACTGAAATTTTGAATGGCCCATGTAGGTCGACATACAAAAAATTCTAAGAGCAAGATCCATTCGAAAATTTTTTTTCGAAATATTTGATAAACTACATACAGAGTGTAACAGCCAAATGGAATAAATTCGATAACGAATAAATGAGGGGGTGATAGGAAAAACGCTCGGACACGTCGATTTGTAATTTTAAATGCGCATAGATTTCAAGAAAACAAAATTATATAGGGTGTTCCATGCGACCGTGGCCAAAACCAACTTTCTTATTTTAAATGTAACCCCCTGTATGTTATTTATTTTTTGGATTCTTTAGAAAATTCTAGACATAATTCATGTACAATGTCCTATACCTATCTTCAACTTTTTCGGAAATATTAAGTGTTTTCAGAAATGTTGAGTAACGTTAGAAGTCAATTCTACACCAGATTAGCATGTTGCCAAGACGTTCGCGGCGAGCATTTTGAACATTTCCTACATTGACATTAATGTTTTTTTTTGTTTTTTTTTAATTATTAAGAAATAATCAGTATTACTTATTAGGTTTCAAGTGTAATGTACCGAATTTGAGAAATAAAATATTTTTCATTTAAAACGTTGATTTTTGCACTAAATCTGAAAACACTTAATATTTCCGAATTAAATAAAGATAGGTATAGGACATTTAGCATGAATTGTGTCTAGAATTCTCTGAAGAATCCAAAAAATAAATAATATACAGGGGGTTGCATTTGAAATAAGAAAGTTGGTATTAGCCACGGTCACATGGAACACCCTATATAATATTATTTTCTTGAAACATATGCGCATTTGAAATTACAAATGGACGTGTCCGAGCGTTTTTCCCAACACGCCCTCATTTATTCGTTATCGAATTTATTCCATTTGGCTGTTACACTCTGTATATGATCGGAATCTCAGTACTTCATTGCAAAATGACGGCCGGAGTTTCATACAAAATTTCATCAAAATCGGGGTTATATTCTCTGGTACGTTGAATAGGTCTCTTGCATGTAATACGAATTATCATATTTGCATGTTTTTCTGATTCTATATCGATACAAAATCATAATGTATGCTATCTCACACTCCAACAATTCGCAAATTTCGAATAATTCGGTATTAAACATCGTCAAATCGGGACGCAAAACCAAAGTGGGTGAAACCGGGTAGTTCGCCTCCTACGTCACTCGTTATTCCACGATGCCCCGATCGATACAGCCCGACGCTGTCTATTGGCTTGCTAGACAGAAAAGTATGCGAGAAGAGGGAGAGAGTGGATATATCCCCTCACGTCACGGAAACCGCGAAGCTTCGTCCGTTTAAACAACCGACATGCGGAGCCAAATTTAAAAGAGCATTTTCTCGTTAAAAATTTTAATATTTGATGGCGGTTGTTTTTCAGTGGTCTTACGGATAGAATATTCGATTCCAATGATAAAAAAAATCATGCAAGATACCTATTCAATGATTTTTGTCTCTATATTTTTGCAGTAATAAAACTACATTGTCTAGTGACGCAAAATGGCGAATTCACTGTCTCGGTCGATGATACCATGATTTAAATCTTTAAAGGGAACCAGACGTACGATATCACTAAAAATTAGGTTTTCTGGAATGGAGATACTGTTCTATCGATATAGAATATTTATCTCATCAAGAGGTAACAAAACTCATTTCAAAAAGCAGACCTTGTTTGTTACGGCATTTCTTGGAATCGACGAAGCCTTCTGAACAATGGGGGTTTTTCCTTTAAACGAAAATGCAGTAATTTTCATGAAAAACCTTTAGAACATCACATTTCAAACATATAATTTCAATATTATATTTTTAAAAAAATGATTGATCACCTAAAACTGAAAAATGAAAATGGGGATTTGCATTTAAAGGGATTTGTCTTGAGTGCACGATATGGCAACGTCGAATTCAGCTTTCTCGGAAAGAAAAGGGCATCAAATGTGTTACTTTGCTTAGGAAAACAGAGATAGCTATACTTCGATATGGTTAGAGTAGAAGACAACGACCAAGGAATAGAAAAAGAAGAGCACAAACTGTCATACTGTCATATTACTGACAAATCGCAAACGGAAATTGTTTGATTATTTCGACAAAGAGCACGTGTGTACTACAGAATAGGAATAAATATTTCATTATTGTATAGCAGAAAAAGCTATTCTACTATACACCGTTGTCACTTCGTGCATGCCTGGCAAATCCCAAACCCCAATTTTGAAATTTGATTTGGAATACTTTCTGAAGGTTATTTGGGAAAATGATGAATCAAACCCATAATAATTATGTTCAAATTTGTATTTGCAGTAATAACCAAAATTCAGGTAAAAACCACTATTCTGTGTTACTGCTTCATCCCTATTTCTAGCGGTTTTGGAGAATTCGATTGATTCAATTCTTCCATGAAAAAAAGCTTCATTCGAACATTCGACACTCGATCCTCAATTCTTAGAAAGTGGACATTTCGAGTATGGACTATAAATATAACTTGTAACATATAATTCAATAGTATCCAAATCATACAGGATTTTTCAAAAATCTAGACTTTTCGGATCAAACTGAAACGAGGAAAAGGCCATTTATAATGATATTCACCTGTAGATCATAAGATGCGTTTAAGGAACTCATAATACCTTCAAACAATGTAACATGTTACTATACCTTAATTGCTGAATTTTTGAATTGAAAGCAAGTTTTCATGCCAATGGTAAGAAGTGAATCACCGCTGGAGACATATATAAGAAATAATCAGGAAGCTGTGGTGAATCGAGAGAAAAACCATAATATAATGGATCTTCTGTATCGAAACATCAGGGCTGGAAGTACTTTTTCATACAACCGGCAACACCGCAGCGCTAAAACTATTCTATATAGATCAATAGAGATCAATTAATCTCAGGGTATCATCGACCTTGGCGCGCCCTGTATATAGCAATACCATATTCACGAAACTTTGTTTGTCTTTGTCCCTCACCATTATGGACTGAGTTTCAATTAAAACAGGGTAATATTTTCCGAGTTATTGAGGAAACGAAATTTCAGATGACTAACCCAGGAACGAGGCTGGGCGGATTTCTCCCATTAACGAACTTAACTAGCATATTTGGAAGGTCGAATTCGTGAATGGGTGAAATCCACCCAATGATTCTGCAGATATACCCATTCAAAATTTTTATTATTCCCAATATTTCCAAAACTATAAATGCGGTCGAATTGAAATCCAGTACTCAATTAAGAAATGACATTTCGAAGGCTCATACAAAGTTTCATGAGGATAATATGATTAGAAGATCACAGAACACTGAATATTTGAAGAAAATTTTTCAATTTGTTCTTATTACACGATCATCACGAAATTTTGAACAAAGTTGTCCATCAGTATTTTCGAAGTAGCTGCCAAATTTCATTATGATTGAATTTGTATATTTTGAGTTATTCCGAAAAAATAACGATATCGAGAAAAAATCACGAATTTTTTTCCCAAAATTTCGGAAAATAATAACGGTATCGAATTGAAATTTGGTACATTGCATGAAACATAGAGCTCAAGCTGTGAGCAAATTGTAATCATACGTTCGAAAATGAAATTTATTTTTAATAAAAAATACCCCTGCAGATTGCGGTATTCCAACTATTTGTCATGAACGGTTCCTCGAAAAAAATGTTGCCCGATGGATAATATAGAAATAAGAAAACGATAAACGAATTGAACTACAACTTTTCAGAATTTATATCTGACTTGCCACATCTAACGATATCAGTTTTGTAACTAGAGAACCTAGAGAAAACCAGAAAAATAAAGCAAACTCCTTCCTGAATATCCTCAAATCGATATTAGAAATAAATGAGACCCCAAATAAACGAGTCCTAACTAATTGCATGCAGTCTTAAATTTCATTCCCTGGAAAAAGGCGCAAAATTTCAAAACAAATAAATCTTAAGAAATAGCCTCACTGAACTCGATGAAACGTCATGATCAAATAAAAGGAGTCAAATCATTGGTTTCTGCTCGCATGTTCTAGGGGAACAGCGTGCTATCGTTTTGTCCAAATGTCTGTAATTTTCGATGATTGAACCGAAAATAGTCTCAAGCGACTAGATTGGACTCACTGATGACGAATCCGGTGTCAAGATCGATTCTCTCTGGCCGGCCGTCCGGCCGGCTGTGGACACGATAACTAGCAACTTGTAACATTCAGGGTAGGTCGAGCATTGGAATGCCGCGGTTAAGTTCGTTAATGGGCCAACTCGGAGAATTTCGGAGTTATAGCCACTTGAAATTTTGAAGTTATTTATTATTTATTTCAGAAACTACTTGGACTATAACAACGCGCCCCTTTGAGCCAAATTTAGTCAGGATCATACTGTTACTGAATTAAAGAAACTTTTTTTTCCAAAATTTTTTTCGAAAAAATTTTTTTTTTCGGAAACCGTCTATTATATCCAGAAAAAAATTCCACTCGGGCTTTGAGTTTCATACTTCACAGCAGTGTACCAAATTTCATTTCGATACGATAATAAGTTTCGGAGATATCGGGAAAAAATATGTCAAATTTCGAGGTTTTTTCCCGATATCGTTGCTTTTTTCGGTATATCTCGAAAAATACTAATTCAATCCTGATAAAACTTCGCAGCTAGTTTGAAGATGCTGAAAGACAACTTTATGCAAAATTTCGTGATGATCGTGTCATTAGAACAATTCGAAAAAAAAAATACTGTGATTTTCTTATCATATCATTCTCATTAAATTCTGTATGAACCTTCGAACTGTAATTTTTCGATGAAGTACTAGGTTTCAATTAGATCTGATCTGTATTTTTGGAAATATTGGGAAGATACAATTTTGAATGGGTATATCTGCGGAATCATTGGGTGGATTTCGGCCTTCGTAATTAAGGTCCAAACCTTCTCTTCAAATATCGAGTTTCTAGGTTGATTCTTTCGGAAGTTATTGTGTTTACGCAGTCGTTGCAGAAGCGGTCATTTACATTGAACATGCGCGCAAAAGCTACTGCCTTAACGAATTAAATTACAAGTTATGTTTCAAATTGAACAACTTGGGCGTTAGTCTAATTAAAATGAAAAGATAAGAGAATTCAAGTTGGAACAGCGACTCCATATGATTCTGTTATCTATTAGTCGATGGTTTCCGTCATCAGCTTATCTAGTAATTCTGCGAATTCCGAATAGATATCCTGTTGAATAATAGAATAGAATAAATAACTAACCTAGCTTATACATTATATTAAAGGTGAGATTTTCATTCTGACCACTATTTTAATGGTTTTCAGTAGGGATTGTTCTCCAATAACAGAACCACTTGGCACTGTGGGCAATAAAATACTATGTGCATTGCTTTTTACAATGGTTCACCTAGAAAAGTGTTCTATTTTTTCTGGGCAGGTCAGAACTTTGTTTTTACGCGCTTGTTCAAGGGAACAGCGCGTTATCATATCGTCACGATGTCTGTAATTTGCGAATTTTCAGCCGAAAATGGTCTGAAACGATTGGGCCGAACTCCCTGAAGAAGAATATGTGAGTGGGTCCAGTTGTTAGAGAATTAAAAAAAAATTATTCTACAACTTTAAAAATTTTTGATGAAAATTTTTTTCTCTGAAAATATTTGGCCCAACTTCATAGTCAGTATTTAACAACAGTGTTTCAAATTTCGATTCGATCCGATATTTACTTTCGGAGATATAAGGGGAAAAAATGTGCCAAATTTCGTTGTTATTTGGAATTTTAACGTTATTTCCGCAATATCTCAAGAAGTACAAATGCAATCAGATTGAAACTTCGTTATCAGGTGCAGATTACCAACACAAAAGTGAGTGAAAAATTTCGTGTTGATCTAATAGTTAGAATTTGAACAAGCGTGTAAAAGCTCCTGACCTCACGTCGGTGTTTTTCTAGATCTTTTTAGATTGCAACTTCTATATTTTATTACTTTTCGGTTTTTTCGTGAAAAATAAAATACACTTGATACAAGCCAAGTCCCTTTGGAATGTATTTCTGATCAAATATTTTACATTGGTTACTCTCTTTACGGTTTATCTGAATTCGAACTGGGATTTACGGAGTATGAAAAACAGCCTGCCACATATTGGAAATAAAAATCAGCAAAATCTTCCTTATTTCAAATGGAACACCCTATATTTTATCGACCAATAAGAAGCACCAAAGAAAGCTCTACAAATTTTATCCAGTAGTCCTCATGGTTTAGTCTACTCGTTTTACTTTAAACAGCTAATTTTATGAAAAAATCTAGAAAATCACTTACGTGAAGTCAGCGGCTTTCACGCGCTTGTTCACATTGCGAAATGGCGACTTGGAAATTTCAGTGAAATTTCAATGAAATATAAAAATTTACAGAAAAAAATTTTTTTTTTCGAATTTTTTCATGGATAATTCTTCCTATTGGCACTGTTCATATACCAAACAAGTTTCATTTCGATCAGATAAATAGTTTTCGAGTTATTGAAAAATCAAAATTTCAAATGGCTATAGCACAAAAACCATTTGGCAGATTTGGCCGAGTAACGAACTTAACCGAGATATTCAGGATCTTAACCTAACCTGAGAATTTCAAGACTCAAGGTCCTTCCTTTCGAAAGTTACAGCGCACACGGCCGGACGGACAGAATCAATTTTGACCACGGATTCTTCATCAGTGAGTCCAACCTAGTCGTTTGAGACAAATTTCGGCTCAAAATTCGAAAATTACAGACATCGTGACGAAATGGTAACGCGCTGTTTCCCAGAACAAGAGCGTAAAAATGGGAAGTTTTCATATTCCTTAGAGATGATTTCGTTCAACGACTTGATATTGATATGATAGATTCAACTGTGATGGCCTGCTTGATCACTTGGTTTTATCATGGAGGTGCATAATTCACGTCGAGATACCGATTTTTTTCTAAAAGATGCGGCATAGAATAACGGATACCCTTCGCAGATTACACCAGCCATATTACACAGGGTAGAACAGTCTTTCGAACATAGACTACATCGAAAAAAATGGAATACAGGTTAAACATATGTTTCATTATCGACTTTCATTAAACTTATATACTCTTAGCGATAGATAACCTTTTTGGGCCGATCATTTGAGGGAAAAAAACTTAGTAAAAGAAATTTTTTGAGCTGCAAAAAAGAGCAGGAGCCGGATGGATCGTTTGCTTCGTCGATTTTGAGAATTATTTTAAAATACGCAGCAAAGTCGAAACCAAACATTTTGGAGTCTACTGGTTAGCTCTTTTTTCGCAGATTTCTCCCAAAGAAGCCGAAATGTCCGAATTTTTCTTTTTCGTGTTTAAGCTCTCCACGATTCACATCACAATTAAATAGTATGATTTTCATACCCTGTATATCCCTGTTCAATTTCAGATAAACGGTTTGAGAGAGTAACCAATCTTCGATATTTGACCAGAAATAAAATCCAATGGGTCTCGGCACAACTTAATAATCTCAAATACTCTCGGTGACGAATATTGGAAAAAAAATGTCACGCAGAATATATCGAAAACCGTTGATTTTTTGGGGTAAAGATATGCATAAAGTGTATTTTATTTTTTATGTGAAAACCGAAAAAGTAATGAAGATACGGGTCGCCATTTAAAAGAATAAATTTGGGACCTGCTCAGAGAAAATGAAAAACCTTGTGTGACCGACAACATTTTTAATTTGTTGAGTTCGAGCAATGATTAAACATCATATAAAACTAGATTTCTATCTGTTTTCCAAACAGAGATATGGAACACAGCGCCACTGTTGCGGAACCCTGTATACAGTGCGCGTCAAAATTATGGAACAAATTCATTTTCTGAGAAGAAAAATATTTGGCAACAAAATCCTGAAACAGGTCAATTTTTTTTCACTTTTACCAAATTTATATGCATTTTTGAAAGATTTTTGTTGCACCCTGTGCCATCCCCATCAACCCTCTAAATTTTTTGAATAGGGAAAGTAGGTCATGTTGTACTTTTTTGGCAAGGTCTTTGTATCGCGTGCAGAAATTTTCAAAAAAAAAATTAGTTACTTCAAAGAGGTTTTCAGTATGTGCACTTTGTCATGGCTCATTTACTTTGAGACGATGGTACCTGATGAAATTTGTCACCGAATTAAAGTCGACCATTACACTTTGGTTCATGCACAACTTTCAACCCCTACGGACCCTTTAATGGCGAAAAAATGGTAAGGTTGAAAGGGGTTGAAAGTTGTGCATGAACAAAACTGTTATGGTCGACTTCCATTCGGTGACAAATTTCATCAGGTACTATCGTCCCAAAGTTAATGAGCCATGACAAAGTGCACATACTGAAAACCTCTTTGAACTAACTAATTTTTAAAAAAAAAATTTTTTTCTTCAAAATTTCTGCACGCCTGTAAAGATACAAAGACCTTGCCAAAAAGTACCACATGACCCACTTTTCCTATTCAAAAAATTCATAGGGTTCATGGGGATGGTACAGGGTGCAACAAAAATCCTTCAAAAATGCATAAAAATTTGGTAAAAGTGAAACTAAAATTGACCTGTTTCAGGATTTTGTTGCCGAATATTTTCTTCTGAGAAAATGAATTTGTTCCATAATTTTGATGCGCCTTGAATACTTAATTCGACCATTCAATGCTGAATCGGCAAACCCTCCACAGTAACATCAATCTTCGAAATATTTCAACAAATCATGAATGGATTACCTGTGAATTTCATTAGAAAAGTTTCTGATAGTTATTGACACCTTTCCGCAAATTCCATAACAGAAAACGCCTATTTTCGCTTCAATTATGATGGAATCAGCACAATCAGGTTAGTATATCAATAATAACATGAATCATAATGCCTTCTGATAACTATAGAGGGAAGATTTGTGAACAAAAGTGCGGTGTTCAATAGAGTTTCAGATCATTCATTCATTCATTGACAAAAGAAGTATTTTAGCGGGGTCCTTCTTAGAAGGCAATAAAATTTTCTTGTTGTTTCATTGTCAGAATCCGGCTCGAAGGATCAATAAGTCGATCACCATCGATGATCGAGAAACAAACGCTACAAATAAATGAGCAGATAAGGAATTAAAACTCACAAGCGTGCCACAGATTTCACTATCTCTAGATCGATCTCATCGCCAGGTAATAGCATATTTCCCCGAAATCCATAACCTCAGAAACGCGTTCGGATAAACGAATAAACACAAGGACAAGGTGTAAGCTTCCTGTGGCCAGGGATTCCTCCGGATCCCAATTGAACCGTTCCCGCTTTCCCCCACCACCTGCATTATTGTCTAAGATTTAGTTGTCTCCAGGATCAGCATAACATATAAAATGACTAACTTGCCCGCGAAAAACGCATAAGCAAAGCGGCCCATAGACGAATAAGGTTGGTTAATTTTGATGAATCATAGCATAAGCGACGTGTTTGAACGGTTTGTGTAGATTGAAAGCAGGAGTTACGATCAGATCTTGGAGAATCCATGGCAGGAGTCAGTAGGCGAAGGGGGATATTATTAGGTAAATATTTTTCGCGGAACGTGTGTAATGGCCTTAAGGCCGTTTCTGTGATCAGCAGTGATTTCTGTGGTTTTCGTAAGTGTGTTCGTCGTGTATCGTTTGATTTATTGTGGTGAGTTATACGATAAGGATTTTGTAGACTTGTGTTATTGTTTAGATGAATCTATGGAAGTTTGGCTTATAGTTTGATCTGATTGCAATCGATGATTGTAAATATAGTAATTCAGTTGTCTTGTTCAAATTGGTGTCTTTGATTATTAACGTTCTGTGAATCTCTAAAGTTTCGAGATTGTTTCGAAAAAACCAATCAGGTGTTCGTTCAGGACCATTTTAAATGTCTCTTTCTTACGAATATTGAGCCAGAAGTGCTTTTCAATAATTCTGTGGACCTATTGATGAAGAAATCGAAGTCAAATTTGATTTTGCATTCTTCCTTTGCCGTCTGTGTTAAAGCAAAAATAATTCGAAAAAAAAACATCTTGTGACTTGAACCTTGCAAGTTGAGTTCAAAACCCAAATTGGAATTGAAATCAAGCCAATTAATTTTTATTTTCTCTATATTCCAAAAGGTGTAATGCGAATATATCAGTTAGTTATGTGAAATTTTTGAGGAACAAAAATTCAAAATTATTATGTGAAATAATTTCATTCATTTAAAATTTGAAAATATAAATCGAAATAACTGGCCAAATTCACCCATGGGATTCAACCGTACCTATACATATTTACACATATTATCGATGAAATAAACCCTTTTACACAAAGAGCGTAGTAATTACATATGTAAATAAACCAAACCATAGAGATTGATAAAAAAATATGAAAGAATTGACAGAGGCCTGCCGAATTTTTTGACGTTGAAGGAACTTCACTAGTGCCAACTTGGTTCAATTATACCTACAAAATTTTGATAGACCTATTTCAAAGCGAACGAACTTGACTGACTTGGAAATGATGGTGTATGAGGATATAAGCCTAAACACGGCTCATTGCATGTCTATGCATTTCTGGTTTTTCAATGGATATCAATTCATTTCCTATTACTCTCCAGAATGTAACGCCAGTTACCTGTTGTACGAAAACTTGAGAATTTTGTTGAATAATATACAATTCTAATACCTAAATGATATATTTTGCATAATGAATTGAATGCTGGGTTCTGTTTTTCATTGGTGAAAATTCCGAAAAAATGTCTTCCAACATTAGTTTAAATATTTATTTATCCCCGAAAAACATGGCCAATTCATTCGGTTACACAGTTTTTTTTTTGTTTAAAACTTCGAAATAGGTGATTGATTATTCGTTTCGATAGTTGGGCTTGTGGAAGATTATGAAATATGATGCAATTCATTACAAATTGGCGAATACACCATATGAGGTACAATCTGCTCTGTATATTAAAGTATAAAGCAATTTTTCGTTGATCCGCTCTACCTAGTTGCGGAGGTTAGGATTTGTTGCATATTTTTTCGAAAATTTTTTTACGTTTGTCGATTTAGAACATTTTTCGAAAATTCATGAAAATGAGAAAGTGGGTCAAAGTTTTAATACTCAGTTTTAATGAGAAATCAATTGGGTTCATCCGAAGAACGAGGAAAATAATGAGCACTTATGAAAGAAATCAAGTTGGAAATTTTTTGGTTATATTTGATAGACCCTTATTGGTTGAAAATGGTCGTATTTAAAATTCAAACGAAACATATTGAAGCTCTGAGATTCTTTTTTCCTTGTTTCAAACCCCTATATGATTTACCTTTCATGGTAATATTGGACTTCCAATGTAGTCATGTCCTTTCGTTCTGAAACATTTTTCAAAACTGGTGATGAAATTTTTATTTTCGCCATCAATTTGAACGTAATATGAAGAATATGTAAGCAACCAATTTAGATAAAAATATTTAGTTCTTAATTAAAACATTTTGTGAGCTCGAAGAACGTGACTAATAAATTTTATCCAAAACTTCGACCTAAATAGAGAAACGAATTACTAAATCAGAATGAAACTCAACAGCATCATTCTGGGTATTATTATCGATTTTCGCAAAAAAATATCCATTATCTTCTTCCCCGTTTCTTTGAATTCATGTAAAGGATGCAAAAAAAATTCCAATAGTCTCGACAGCACCTTATAGAAACTGTATTTACAGCCCCCGAAACTGGACTTCAATTCTCTACAGAATTATTATTTGTGGGTGGGATGACTATGATTCGAAGTTCAAAATTCCGATGAAATGTTTTTAGAGAGTTTTTGAAATTTTTGTTACGGTCACCCTAACAAAATTCATTATAATTCTCTATAGAATTATTATTTGTCGGTGGGATGACTATGATTCGAAGTTCAAAACTCCGATGAAATGTTTTTAGAGAGTTTTTGAAATTTTTGTTACGGTCACCCTAACAAAACTCATTATTTGGACGAGTAACAAACCAATAAACATGCATTCCAAACGAAATCAACAAAATAATACACAATCATCTCACGACAATACAACTCAATAATAGGTCAACGAGTACGTTGAATAATTTGGCGATCAGAAACAAAATCGCAAAATTCCAGAATTTTCTCCTTATCTCATTATCTGCACGTAATCGAAAAACAATGGAGAGGGTTTTTGTATAAAGGCCGAAAGTAGCATTCGACAATTGTTGTGAATCTTAGCCATCGATACGCCAATGATTTTTCCAACGAGAGGTGACTATTCTTAGTTTCATAAGTTCTTAGAAATACCCATTGCGAAAATTTCAAGTGTATAGTTCCTTATTTCTGTGAAAAACATTCATTGATTAATCGTAAATACAGTGAGTACTACGGAAATATTCGGATAGCCGACGTTTGAGGTTACTTTCACTCAGATTTTATGATTAATTTTTATACTGTGGTAAAATGTCACCGTTCTCCATGAAATTAATACTTGCGCTATCAATTTGAGATGGATAGTTTATATCTCATTATTTAGCGACAATTACTTCATGAATTTTGAACCTTCATAGAAAGTTAGTTTGAATTTTGAGAAATTTTGAATGTTAAATTTTTTTCAGAATTTTGCCAATTTTATTCCGATTGCATCATTCTGAAAAATTGTTTCCAACATAAGTCTCAGAAATCAACTTGAAAAAGCGCACAGGATTATGTTACACTAATTTTAATTATTTTTTGATTTTATTCTACAAAATATTTTCAGAATATACTGTTTGCAAATCCTGCATTGTGTTCAAAGTTCTGTTCTTGGCGTGTGAACGCTTTTCTGTTGTTCAGTTTGCCTGACTAAATTTTATTTTTTACGCAATATCTTCCGGTATACTCTGTTAAGCCCCATACTTCATTAAACACCTTTGGCAATTAACAAGATCGAAATGTAATTAACTGTCATGTATTTTTTTCTTTTTTAGTGTCTGTGTTGTTAACTCTGTGAAGGTTTTACAGAATGTTTCTGTTCTATTTATTTTTGACACATTTATACAGTTCATGGAGTATATCAATTTTAAATCCATTTAATTTTTAAATTACATACATTCCATGATATCCGTGAAATATAGTGGGTTCGAAAGGAGAAATATTGAACAAGTATAAAATTGAAATTTTCACCTAATGAAAAAATGTGAAAATATCAAGAGGTATCAAAGTTCGTCTTATCGGAATAATAATTATGTATAATCCAATTCAATAGCGAACAGAATAGGTATAATAAGTTCACGAAAGTATTTGTTTCCGTTCGATAATTCGTGATTCAAAACAACAGCTAAATCTAGTGCATCCCAATAACTTGAGATAGGGATCTGGCTGATAAAAAATAATTTCGCTAATTCACATTATTTGATTACGGCATCTTATCTCTGACGTATTTTAATTGAGGTTAGTTTTGTGGGTTCCTTGTGTATGGAATGGCGCCAAAAAAATTGAGTTGGCAGAGTTTCGTGATAATATGATGGTTTCAAGAAATACCACTTGGGAAATGTTTACTTAGTGAGTAATCCATTCATGCTTTTGGAGATGTAATGAATGGAACAACGAAGATTAATCTCGCTGCATGATTATCCATGAAGATTTTATTTGATTTTTTGGTAAACCCGCAAGATTTCCCGTCGCGAAGCTATAAGTGAGATATTCACATCATTGTAAGCAGTGTGAGTTCCTGAACAAAAATTATGCAGGCCAACATAGGCGGTCTCTCCTTGTTTGGAAGATATGGGCCCTCAAAGTTCCAAATTGTTCAGATCCTTTTTTCCACCATAAAAATGATCTCTCACTTCCCAAATCTAGTTCATAAATCATCTTTGAACCTTAAACCAACGGAAAGCGACACTTTCTTTCAAGAATATTCATTATTTAAAGAAAGAACAGTGAAAATATTAGACAACAACTTAACCTATATTTCTACGAAATACTTCTCAATGTTAAAGCGGACCTTGGCAACAGCGTCTTTTCATCGCTGGCCAACGTATTATCACCGAACCGAAGAGTAGTTGCTGGCGGGAAATATGAAATGATGGACAGTTGAAGGATATGATTGTAAGGAAAATGCTTTTGTCACTAAAGAAGAGGTGGTTATCTAACACCAAAACAAAATCATTGAGAATATTTGTTTAAGGTTTCACTCTCAATATTTTCGTTTGAACTTTCCTTCTATCCCCTTCAAAATAGGGAGGTTGTTATCTACTTCGTATTTTCTGTGTCTTCAAGAAAGTCCCAGTTTAGAATGATATTCGGGGTATTCCAATAAAATGGGTTATATAATAACCTCGATTTCATTGGAAATCTGGGAAGGGCGCGACCTATCACATATGAAAAAAATGTACGTTGAAATATATATCAGGGTGTATTCTCATTCCATTTCTATGTGTGTCAACCTTGTAGATTTCATAAGAAACGAATTCTCCTATTAGAAGATGTAGAGTATCGCAGTAAACAGTAAGAACAAAGAACTTCATTTTTCTCGCCAGCAATAATCTGTCATTCACGAATACGCACGATGGCACGATTCCGACCGATGAAATTCGCGCCATCGCCAAACTTCACTTTTAGACTGAGTCGAAATCAGAAGGAATAGAGGTTAAGTGGTTGTCCAGTAATTTCATTGTTTTTTCATTAAATATTGATAATTCTTGAAAAAAGTGTTGCTTATGGTTGGTTGAAGGTTCAAAGGTGGTTTGTGAACTATACAGATGAAGTGAGAGATCGTTTTTATGGTGGAAAAAGGGACCTGAAAAAGACTCATTTTGGAACTTTGGGGGCCCATATTTTCCAAATTAAGGGAGACCACCTTCGTTCGATTCCACATTTTTTATTCAGAAAAACACACTGCGTACAATGATGCAAATATCTTTTTAATATCTCGGCGACGGGAAATCTTGCGGGTTTACTACCGATTTTTTTTATTACTATAGTGAGCATTCGAAATTGAGAGACACAGGGAGATACAGTGAAGTTAATTCATTATTCCATCGACATTTTTTTGTTCCGATATACTCCTCTCTTCTCAGCTGCCATAGAATAAGCTATAGTTTCTGACAGATGACAACTGAAAACCTGAAAACTGATGCCATTACCGATAGTTGAAGGATATCCCTGAGTGTCAAAAATGCGTCAAAATTGTCATAATCAAGCAAAAAAATTTTTTATCTGTTTTGTCAATAGGAACCAATAATATTCCATGACCTTTTTCAATTCCCTCAGATGAAATCGCTTAACGAAGGGAATTGAATATCATCATTCAATTATAGCCAAAAATAATCATTTCGAGAGTATTTCGCATTATTTATTCTTCGGATTTTCACTCCAAATATCGGAAAAAAAAAACATTTAAGATAAATAAAATTATTATCCATAAGAATCGATCTTTTTGATTGAGAAATCAAACTATTTGCCAAGGGTAGTTTCCGGAAAAAAATGTCTATATCTAACTCCTTCATCGGACAATAAAGAGAAAATAATTCTGTAAATTTTGTCGTTATTGTCTGATTAAGGAGTCAGACATAGGCTCTGAAACGTTATAGTTCATTTCGTTGATGATTTGCGTAGTTCCGATATTATTCATTAGGCAAAATTTTCTAGATACTCTTTTGTCTTAACAAATATACTGAATTCCGAATTATGTATCTCTATAAATAATAATATTATTTTATTTTCAGTAGTCCTTTTTCATATAAAGGGTGTTTTTTTAGAGGTCTGGAACCTTGAAATGGAATGAAACAAGAATCAATTTGTGGAATTGATATTGAATTGTCTTTTCTCAAAATATAATTTTTTGGCATTATAATTTATTTATATTTTCTGGCATATGACCGCCACGGCTGGCTCGGGCGTTGTCTAATCTTTTCCTTTTCCTTTTCTTGCCGTATATCGGCAATAACGCGGCATATATTGTTCTCCAAGTGATCGATCGTTTCGGGATTTTCTGCGTAGACTAGCGACTCCACATATACCCACAGAATAAAGTCTACCGGCGTTAAATCGCACGATCTTGGAGGCCAATTCACGGTCCCGTTACGTGAAATTATGCGGTTATCAAACGTTTCTTTCAGTATATCAATTGTGGCACGAGCTGTGTGACATTTTGCGCCGTCTTGTTGAAAACACAGCTGCTGCACATCATGGTTGTTCCATTGAGGAACGAAAAAGTAAGTAATCATGGCTCTATAGCTGTTCACGATTGCGGATAGACTGATTCGGGTCTTCCTTTACGCTATGCTCTACAGCAGCAATGGCGTCTTCTGTTCTAACTCTAAGACGTCTCTGTAGATCCGTATTATCAGTTAGAGTGAGCGTGGTGCGAAAACGGTTCATAGTTAATCGAAATAATCGCTCTGATGGAAGATTATGTTGACCGTAGAATGGACGTAGAACGCGATACGTATTTCGAACAGAACCATTATTTCCAAAATGAATTTGCACAATTTGGAAGCGTTGCTCAAGCATTAGCCTATTCACGTTGAAAGGCCAGACCAAACTAAACACAAATCACTTGACAGCTGACAAAATGGCCGCCAGTTAACACAGTGTTGCCAACTCAAAGTTCTATGAGTCTTGAAAAACACTCTTTATTAGGCGAGAAAACCTATAAATTTGAAATAATTCATAGTGAATCCTTCTAATTTATTTTTTCTGATCCGGAAAGAGCAATGGAAGTCGATAGAAATGTTTCTTCATTCAGGAACACCGTGTATAAATCAGCGCATTTCAACCATCAACCGGCGTTAACAAAGCTCCAATAAACCCAAATCTCTTTATCCTCCCACGATATACCGCATCTAATAAAACAAATGATCAACGGCGAGCCTCCTAAAAACCGCAGCCTCCTCTAAATACGCTCAACCCAATCATGCCGAAGTGATAATAGTAATATAAATAGACGGCAAGAAAAAAAGTTACAACACCATTATAATTAGTTGTCGGCTTCGCCTATTAGTTTAAACAACCCATAGGTAGGTTTATTAAAACGAAACACCATATATTATGTCTGAGGCTCTTTTCCCATCGAGAGCAGGCAGATATCGCGGCGTCGAATTTTAGAGCGGCCACTTACTCATAGACAAATGTCGGGCCGGACCACCGGAGTCAGAAGTTTGGCCTCCGGTATATTCCGGAGCCTGAGGCGAATGCGCGGTATACCTCCTTTGTACTCGTTAAATCTGAGCCACTATACCGCGGTTAAGTGTCGGAAGATGTACGGGATGAGACAGGTAAATCAGTGATCACGATAGACACATATACAGTGCGCGTCAAAATTATGGAACAAATTCATTTTCTAAGAAGAAAACTATTTGGCAACAATATTCTGAAAAAGGTCAATTTTGTTTCACTTTTACCAAATTTATATGCATTTTTGAAGGATTTTTGTAGAACCCTGTACCATACCCATCAACCCTCTAAATTTTTTGAACACGGAAAGTAGGTCATGTGGTACTTTTTTGGCAAGGTCTTTGCACCTTCTTTACAGACGTGTAGAAATTTTCAAGAAAAAAATTTTTTTTTTTGAAAAATTAGTCACTTCAAAGAGGTTTTCAGTATGGTTCATTTACTTTGAGACGATGGGGCCTGATGAAATTGGTCACCGAATGAAAGTCGACCATTACAGTTTTGTTCATGCACAACTTTCAACTCCTTTCAACCCCCTCACGTGATTTTTTTTTCTCCAATGAAGGGTTCGTAGGGGTTGAAAGTTGTGCATCAACAAAACTGTAATGGTCGACTTTCATTCGGTGACAAATTTCAACAGGTACCATCGTCTTAAAGTGAATGAGCCATGACAAAGTGCACATACTGAAAACCTCTTTGAACTTACTAATTAAAAAAAAAAAAAAATTTTCTTGAGAATTTCTGCACGCCTGTGAAGAAGATACAAAGACCATGCCAAAAAGTACCACATGACCCACTTACCCTATTCAAAACATTTAGAGGGTTGATAGGGATAGCACAGGGTACAACAAAAATTCTTCAAAAATGCATAAAAATTTGGTAAAAGTGAAACAAAATTGAGCTGTTTCAGGATTTTATTCCCAAATATTTTTCTTCTGAGAAAATGAATTTGTTCCATAATTTTAACGCGCACTGTATACTCCATTCACTTTTATAAACTATCCCGGTTGGCCATGATTTAGGTCTCTCTAGTTTTTTTCACTTAAAACAGGTTGGCACTCGTGAAATATCGGAAATGTCGAAATAATTCTCAGCGACGTTGTCAAACGCCAATGCCGATTTCTACTCTCAATCTCAACATAATCATCACGCTTGGAAACTAAAAATGCCGAAGGTAGTTTTGAAAAAGCAGGGACGAAGTATCAGGAAGTGCTATGTAGAATTGAAATCTGCTTTTTCTGATAGTAACGCTGATTATTTGGAATCAATAATTTTTCACAAGCTATCCAAAATTTTCGACGTATGTGGATGAAAACCTAGTGTATCGTTTACATAGATTCGCAAAAATTTTGTGAATTGAGTTAGTTCTTTCAGGGTGATACAGGTTTTGTAGTACTACTATATTTTCATACTGGAGTATTTCAAGTTGTGCAACAAGGTATTTAAATGTCTTCTTTGGACTTATTTCTTGAGAATTTCTAAAAGCAGGGAATTCCATAGGTTCGTCTGTTCGTTTTGAAGTTTTACTGCAGGGGTATTCGAGTCCTTTTGTTTTTTTCGAATGAACTATCTCAAAGTAACGGAATACTCTATCCATTATTTGTCAGTCAAATTTATTTCAACACTATATTCTGTATTTCCGTACAAGAAAATAGCATAACTGAATCTTCCAACCATGTTCATATAGTAAAATATTTCCAGTATCTTTTTAATCTCTGTAATTTTCGAATTTTGAGCCGAAATTCGTCACAAACGATTTGGTTGGATCCACTGATGACGAATTCGGTGTCAAAATCGATTCTGTACGGCCAGACGGCGGACACGATAACTCGAACGGAGCAAGCTAGCGACTTGAAACTTTCAGGGTATTTCGTGCATAGGAGTGCCGCGGTTGAATTCGTTAATGGGCCGAATCAGCTAAATGCTTTCGCAGTCATAGCCATTTAAAATTTTGAGGAAATTTTCCTGATATTTCAGGAACTACTGAAGTGGTTGGATTGAAACTTGAGAGTTAGTTGGAGCATAACAACGTGCAACTCCTAGCGAAATTTTGTTGAAATCGTATTGTCACTCCATTAAAAAAAAATCTCGGGAACCATTCATTATATACGGAAAAAATTCTGTTCATACTTTAAGCTTTATATCTCACAGCAGTGTACCAAATTTCAATTCGATACAGTTATTTTTTTTCGGAGATTGGCAAAAAATATGTAAAATTTCGTGGTTTTTTTGCCGATATCGTTGATTTTTCGATATAACTCAAAAAATACTGAATCAATCATGATGAAACTTGATAGCTAGTTGCTATTGAATACTATTGTGAAAAATTTCGTCATGATCGTGTCATTAGAACAATTTGAAAAAAAAATTTCGAAGTTTTTTTCCGCAATACTTTGTGATCACCTGATCATATTGTCATCATGAAATTCTGTATGAACCTTCGAACTATCATTTTTCGATGGGATACTGGATTCCAATTCGATCTAATCTGGATTTTTGGAAATATTGGGAAAATAAAATTTTGAATGGGTTTTTTGTCGTTTTGTTTGTGAAGAGAGCGGTCCATGTTTTTCATTCAAAATGTGATGCATAAATGCCTTCGAGATGTTGTAAGGTGTGTCGATTGTTTCCTCAATTTAGATTTTCATAGTTTTCACGACTTTATTTTTGGTCCTCAAAAAAATCAAAAAATTCATGAAATCAATTCATAATTCGAGCTTTTGATTTAATATTGTTGCAGTTTTTACTATTTTATTTGAACAGCTCTCTGGGACAATGTTCATGCCGAAAGAATTTCATCTGAATTCCGTGACTTTGCCTGGGAATTCACAATCCTCTTCTGCTCTTAAAATTTATGACGTTGTAAATCAAAGAATATACAGCTTTCATTCCTGTGTCAAGCAGAAAGCTACCTGTCGAAAACTCGAAGAATCTAGGCCGGCAAAGACAAAATTGTTTCAAGTACCAATGCAAAACAATAAATATAAATGAATTAAGTAAAATAAAATTTCTTTTCTCTGATACTTTATTGGTTTAATCAAAAAACCTCGTTGAAGCAAATGAAAATTAACGATAATTAAAAAAAGAATTATAGAGGTTGAATGTACCTATCACTCCATAATAATAGAGCATTCTATAACGGTTAATATTGAAAAATTGATGTCTCCAATTAGTTCATCAAAAACTCGACAGAGTCTACTTGCTAAAGGCTAATAATACAATCCTTACAATTAATTCAGATTTTTCTTTGATACCTTTACACAATAACTTTCGATAGTGATATCAAATTTGAAAATAATATCAACTGACACATTATGATTGAAGTTAAAAACTTGAGAAATTTGCAACAAAAAAGTATACTCCAAAAACAAATCTAGAAACAGTGTTTCATCCTCTATCTTTTGATTAAGAATTATTTATTGCATTTATTATAATGTCAAAATCTTACACGTGATCGCTCCAACACACGTTGAACGTAAACGAAAGAGATCGACATGAAACATCAGCCAACTCGTCAAATAGTGGTGCATATACTCCACTCACTTTTATAAACTATTCCGGTTGGCCATGATTTAGGTCTATCAAGTTTTTCTACTTAAAACTGACTCGGGATGGCACTCGTGAAATATCGGCAATGTAAAAATAATTCTGAGACGTTGCCAAATGCCAATGCCAATTTATACTCTCAATCTCAACATAATAATCATCACGCTTGGAAACTAAGAATGCCGAAGGTAGTTTTGAAGAGCAGTGACAAAGAATCAGGAAGTGCAATGAAGAATTGAAATCTGCTTTTTCTGATAGTAACCCTAATAATTTGGAATAATTTATCACAAGCTATCCAACATTTTCGACGTATGTGAGTAAAAACTCAGAGTATCGTTCACATAGATTCCCAAGAACTTTGTAAATTGAGTTAGTTCTTTTGAGGTGACCCAGGTTTTGTAGTACTACTTCATTTTCATACCGGAGTATTTCAAGTTGTGCAACAAAGTATTTGAATGTTTTCTGTAAACTTATTTCTTGAGAATTTCGAAAAGTAGGGAATTCCATAAGTTTGTCTGTTCGCTCAGAATTTTCACTGCAGGGTTATTCGAGTACTTTAATTTTTCTTCGAATGAACTGTCACAAAGTAATGCAATACTCTATCCATTATTCTTCAGTAAAAATTTCAACACTCGATTTTTGATTTCCGTACAAGAAAAAAGCATAACTGAATCTTCCAATCATGTTTATATACGTAAAATATTTCCAGTGTTAACAGAGAAAAACCTTTTTCTTCAACTTTCTCTAGGTGTTCGGAATTATTGAATTAACATATTTTCTCAAAATCATTATTTTCCCAAAGTAAATTCACATTTTGCAAAATAAGTAATTACTACGACCTCTATGTAGAGATTACAACGTTGTGAAGTTATCTGAAAGGAAAATGGCTATTACTTAACTATTTCAAAATATACACGGTTAAATATGTCAGAATGTCATGGCCAACCAGGATATTTCATTCAATTGAATTAAGTATAAAATGTTGTAAAAAGCACTTTAAAATATCTTGACAACTTCAAAAATGACAGTTGGTATAATGACTAAAGGCTAGCAGTACAATTTTTTAGGGATTCAGTTTTTTTTATTATACCTTCACATAAAATATTTTGGGATTGACATTTTTATTGCCTTCGATCGAACTATATCTTTAATGACAAAATTACAAATCATATCACCTGGCATACAATGATTGAAGTGAAAAACTTGGAAGAACTTAACACAAAGAAATATAACACAAAAAAGAAAAAACCAAAGTCACTTATTGCTGTTCTAAGACCAAAAAATCGAGCTAATTTTCAAATATATTCAACGGTCTCTTTCTGTTTCTATTATTTTCAGACGTCCCAACTGAATTCATTCTGTTCAAGGTCGTAATTTCGACAGAACAGTTTCAGTGTTTTCGCGCCACAACATATTTCCGAGATATCCATTAGTACCCAATGCACCAATGTACCACCCCCTTTCTCTACCTAGTACACACCACCAATAAGAATTCGTTTCTCGATACCTTGACAAATTTCAGAAAATAGAAATGCCTCAATTACGTTATATCTAGCAAGCAATCGACTCGCTGTACACTTCTTTCTCTTTCACTACGGGTCGACCAGGTACTATTCCACTATTCCAGTACTTACCGACCAGCCAATAACCAAACACTTTGCTAGTACTCCCTTACACGCTCCGCCTAGCCGTTTGTCTTCTACTTCATGGTGTGTGTCATATCCATCGAATAAAAGAGATCGCAAAACCCATCTGACACGTACTACAAAACTAGAAGGTACTTAGGAGATCGCTAGCGTAGAGCAGCAAGATTTTAGTGGCATCAGTTGTCGAGCTTAGCGCGTACAGGTTCAGTTTTCAGTTGGAGTTCGACCGTTGCGGGTACTACTAGTTCGCGAAATCGAGTGGGTACTATTCGCGCTACAGAACCACCAATGTTCAGTTGGGGGAGGTGTTGTTATGTTTAGGAAATCGATCAGAGTACCTGGTTTAGCGACCAGAATTAACAGTGAGTTCCCAAATTTTTTTTGGTGTTGATTACTTCCCCTTTATAACTTTTTTTTGTCGCAATAACTTTCGGCTCTTCCATGAAGCCTTCTTTTAACACCAGCTTTACGTTTTTTCATTTTAAAAATTTTTTTTCAATTTGTCAATTTTTATTTTTTTCGTCACCCCCAATTCAGGCCCAATTCGTTTATTTTATTTTTCTATCTAGATGTCTCCTTCATGTTGAAGTCTGAGTTCGCAATTTTTTTTCGTGTTGATTACTTTACCCTTTTATAATTTTTACTTTTTCGTCGCAATAACTTTCGGTCCTTTTATGAAACCTTCTTTGAACACCAGCTGTACTTTTTTCATTCTGAAAATTTGTTTTCAATTTGTCAATTTTTTAATTTTATTTCGTCACCCCCAATTCCCTCTCAATTTTTCTATTTTATTTCTTTATCTATTTGTCTTCTTCATGTTGAAGTAATTTTTTAGTTCATGTATTTTCTAACTTCGTCTATTTTTTTCCTGTCTTTCATTGCATTCTTATTCATTGAACTCTATCATTTGCAATATGTTTTTACAATTAGGTAAAACTCTTCTCAGGTTTCAGTTATGTTTTTCCATTCACTTAAAATGTTCTTTAATTTGTTTTCATTATAATATCTTCCTGAAATTTTCTTCGTTTGAATTCTGCTGACTTTATTCAATACGAAAATCATCCATCCCAATATGCCCCCCCCTCAATATGAATACAAAAAATATCATTTCATTGCCTACAGGCAATGTTACAACGTTCATTAATTATTCTATGTAATTTCAAAAAATTGATTAATTTAAATTTACCTCAATAATGGTGTGGAAAATGATGATCTATCCATGTTTTTTTTTCCTCAAATATTTGCATTCTTATATCACCCTTTATAAAAAAACATTCATGTTTATTCAATCGGACGTCGTTTTCAATAAGCAATTACATTAATATATTTCTTCAGAAATTTTATTGAGAATGCAAATGCATTTCACGATTTCATTCTTGAACTCCTATCATTTCCTATTTGTGCAATTAGAATTAATACATAGCATTACTCTTGTGTGTTTTATAATTAACCTCAACATTTGTTATTGAGTTTTATACCATATAATTATTACAATTAGATATCAAATATAAAAATTTGTTCCCAAGATTCATCAATCACAATTCACGAAGGACTATGTTTAACTTCCATTTTCGAAAATAAAGCAATCAATCAAATATTTTTCTATTGTCGGGAAGTAAATATACATGAATATCTTGACAGTTTTCACTTCATTTAGAAATTTTCCTTAGAACGCAATTTTTCTAAAGATACAAACCAGCAAATATCTTCGTGAGAAATTTTCGTATTTCGGGTGATGATTGTATTCTATGTTTTGACATAAATATTTAACAATATATATTTTCACACAATTTCTGCTCTGGAACTAGATATACTGAGTCTTCGTAATATAAAATGAAAATTCATGAAACAAAATCTTTCATTTTTTTTAGAAGGATCGATAAATCAAATAGGTTTTTTGTAGAAAAATATTATAATTCAATTAATTAATTTCCAGTAATTAATCCTCAACCCAAAGAAAATCTTTTTGATCGAAATTCACACAAATTTTTTTTTACAGGTGTTCGTACAATTTTTTATATTCTAATGGCGGTAGGTTCCATTACGCCCTGTCTTGCTGAATGCAACACGACGCAGTGGTGGACAGATCCCTGCAACGTACAACCTTTACAACCCCACCTCATGGAAAAATTCAGACATGGTAGAAGTGTCAAGCACAAAGGTTTGGTGATTGATCAGTTGAAGAGGTCCATCAACAGAAGCAGAAAGCTGCTGAAAGAGATTGAGAGAATATACTCGAATGAGGTAGGTAATCGCCAGAATATATCAAAAATATGTGTACTTGAATTCGGGTTCAAAAATAATTCAAATGAAAGTTGCAGTTATGAAAACTGTATTATATAATAATTTGAATTTATTCGACCTTTACGAGAACTCATTCATAAAAGACATTATAAATGAAAGTCGTGTTGATATTATCTAGTTTAAATTTGATGGTAATAAAAAATTGTTTCGTCCCTACTAGACGCCTTAGAAAATAAAGAGATGTTTTTCAAACCGTGATCCGTTATATCGTTCTCTGAAAAAATTTTCCCAGAAATCTGTGTCCGGAGTTTCTCAGTTACTATTGAAGTTTAAAAAAATATGGTTTCAATGGAATATCTGAAATATTCTTGAACCGATTCGTTCGAAATCAAGCTTATTGAGACCTAATAACTAGACAGAAATTATTAGGTCCAGTGCCGTCGCACGTCAGAGAATAATATTGAGAAAAGAAGAAGGACCTTTTTTTCATATTATTTAATATTTGCAGATTATGCTACTGGGAATACAACTTTTTGATCTGTTGTGTTGTCTTCATATCTAGCTTAGATTTCGAAAAAAAATGAAGCCACCTTTACATGTTATAAACACCTGCTTTGGAGACCTGTTTACAGTTATAGTATTGTCATATCAGTGAAACAGAATTCTTTCTAAAATGAAGCATAAAGAATTAGCCAAAAGTTGAATTCTAAGTTGGTTTATCTACAAAAATAAAATCCACAAAAATGTTGGTGGCGTACTTTTTTTCTCGATTTTGATTATTGTTACTTCAACTCTTGAATCTCGGAAAAAGAGCAACTCCAGAAGTTTACTCATAGTTCATTGCAACTTTTCTTTATTTGGCCTAGTGAATCCCCCTCTGAAGTTTCGTACCCAAGCTAGAAAATACCCTGTATTTATAAAGTATACTCAACATATTGAAGATAAAGGTCTTGAATCAAATTTATGGGAATTATAACGACTAAATAGACTAACAGCTCAATATCTTTTTAAACATACACAAAGATACTCACAAAATTTTTCAATATTTCATGAACTGCGTGAACGTGACTCTAAATGATATACTCCTTAAATAAACTATAAGAAGAATATCTGTTTATTCTTCTGTTCTCAACAACTACAAATTCGAAAGCATCGATACCATCAAAAATAAAGAAGAAAATATGAACTCTTTTCATTAAGGTCTATTAAAATAGTTCATCTGATTTCATGAACTAATAAAATATTTCTTTACAGACTGAAAGCGTTAGGGTGAGAAGGCAGAATTTCGAATGGCTAAATGCAACAGAGATGGTATCGAATATAGCCTCTCTCAGAAAATTCGTAAGTAAAATTATATTTCTTTATACAGTGTGTAATTGAATAATACCGAACAAATTGAAGGGGTAATTTTGTGATGAAAATTAAAGTGGTTATTTGGTATGAGATTTTTTGAAGAACGCCCCCACCCGGAAAAGTTACACCCCTCCGAAGATTAACAAAAAAAATTGTTTCTCTATTTATTTTCCCTGTATATTGAGCTGAAGACACGAAAGTTGGTGAATATTATTTGTCAATAAAACTACACATTTTGGAATTTTTGCAACCCTGAAGTGTGCTCAGAAGGGGTTGAGATAGTCAACCCTTAAGATATTTTTCATTACATTTTTATTTTGGATAAACATTTTTCTTTCAAAATCACATGCCCGAAAAACCCAATTTATTTACTGAATTTTTTATCTCTAAAAGCTTTTTCGAAAAATTTTCTCGTGAATGCTTAAGTTTTCGGAAAAACTTAACTTTTTCAAAAAATGTTAAAGCGAATACTCACCTTAATTTTCATCACAGAATCACCCCTTGAATATTTTCGGTGTAATTCAGATACACCCTCTATAATCTTCATTTCATGCACAAAACTAACCTGTTAATATTTTGGATATTTGAGAAAAAATTTCTCGACTTGATATTTCATATATCAAATTAATAATTTCAGAGATAAATAGCATTTTCGGGGAAGTGTGTGGCGTGAATGGACAAATAAACTAACATGCTTCTAGAAGCTCTCGACTTCACGACACTCTAAAAAAATTATTGTTTACAGGAAAAGAAGCTGCGAAAACTACAACCAAACTTACAACGCTTTGCAGGCACTCTCGAAGTATTATCTTGTTCTTCCATCCGATCTCATGGACACTTCAACGAAGCCAAACGAAACCAAATATTGCACGACGCAAAAAACAATCTCAGGGCTTTCATCTGCGAGGTAAACGAAGCTATACCCTCCCAGTTCCGAAGAAAAATTCCCCTGAAGAAGATGAACATACAGCTTCACAGCCAGATGAATCTAACAGACGCGTATTTTTACGACGTACAAATTTTGAAAAACTTAAGATGGTTTTTCAAGCAGATGAAGCACAAAGCCTTGAGGGGCAAAAAGAAGACTAGAAAACATGTCAAACAGATTCACAACGTGTAGATGGCTAATTAGTTTAAGGTTTTTTATTCTGTGATAATAGGTTAAACTGCTTGTGATAATGGGTTCGGAAGGTCAGGTGTGAGATTTTCGGGCCCCCAAAAATATTTAATCAGACTAGTGAGTCGTATTGTAAGCGGCTTGGTTTTAATAACGAGACGCTTACTTCATAGTCGATAAAGACTCTAATGACCAGTCACTACCTGATTGTGATTTTCTTCAAAACAATTAATTTCACAACGCAAATTTAAAATGGGCCACAGAGTTCGAAAAAAATAATTGCTGCATAGCAGTATTAAGAAGGAACTTGTTCAATGGTGAACCCTCAAACTGACAATATCAGTATTTTATGTATGTATTTTGTAATTATTTACATTTTTAGACTGTAAGTTGTAGAACTTATCATTCCAGGTCAGTGTGACAATTGTACATTATTTATTTAATTTATTTTATTTTAATTTATTTATCTCTGAACGGCATTAAACCTTGTAGTATTATGATGTATAAATCGAAAAATTGAATCGAATATGAAATATGAATGTCATTATGTAAATATGTATTTAAGTATGAATGTGAATTGTTCCTTTTTTACTTTTGTATTTATTTTGTACTTAATGAAGAATTAAAAAATTGAAAGAAAATTATTTGGATATTTTTCACCTCCATCAATGGCGACCTCGAAGTCCTTCATTTCAGATCGAAATAGGTTTGTGTAACAAAAAATCAGTTCTTGATTTTTTCATGATTGGTTCTTATTTCTCAATCACTCATGTTGATAAAATCGATTTTTAAAGATTTCATTAGTTGAAATCCGAAATTTATCTAATTGATGAACGAAAAAAATATTTCTAATTATCTCTGAGATTGGAGCAATAAGAGATTCAAAAGGAAATACGTATTCCATAACCTATTTAACAAATATGTCGTTGAAGTTTGTCTTAAATATTCATAACTTTTACAAAGAATTTGTGCATTCTAGTTGATTACATTTGTCGTTTTTTCGGATAAATTTAGAAAATTCAATTTTGAATGAGCCTATCAATCATTGCTTTGAATTAACTCACTCATTAATTCAAGTGTCGAGTCGACAGTAAACAATATGGAAGAAAAACTTATAATATGGACATGTGAATAGTGATAATGAAAGTTGAATTTATCGAAAATATCGTTGAGAAGGTTCCTGCAAAGTTATGTTCGGAAAATTATTCGATTCCCTATATTTTGATCGTTCATAGAAATTGTTTTTTTGGATTTTTTTTCAGACAGAAAATAAAAACCGAAAAATCATTTCTTATCGATTCGAAGTATAATTCTTTTCACAAAAAAACTCTGATATTTATAGAGCTCACTACAGAAGTTCAATTTCATAAATGGGTGCAATCTACCCAGTTCTATTGTATATTCATTCGTAATTATATGTTTATAAAATTTCTAAAAATACAGCTGCAATAAAATTGAAGTCTAATTTTCTGTTGAAGAATGACGACATAAAGTCTTATGTGAAATTGTCATTCTCACATACTTTTCATAAATGACTCTATGGTTTGGTTTAGTTACATACGATATTACTGCGACCACAGAGTAGATCGGACAACGCCTCGTAGTTTTCAGAAAGAAAAATGACTTTAACCTTAAATTTTTCAAATATATAGAATGAAGTGTGTCAAACTTCCATGGGGTAACAGCTAACTGAGTAAATGTTGATGGACTATACAGTGTGTCAATTTTAAAATGTACCAACCTTAATATCTTGACCCTCATGCAAAATCACACTTGTTCTGTTTTTAAGTACTTTTTCAATTTATTTTTCTGAACAGATGGAGAAAATAAACCAGGAATGCATAAAAATTTAGCAATATTGTGGAAAAAATGTTCATCAAGGCATTTGGAAATTCTGTTCATTTTCCAATCGCGGGATTCGCTGGTATTCCAGGAAATACTGTAGTTGAAAAATTTGTTCGTTTTTTCCAAATGTCTGTAATTTTCGAATTTTGAACCAAAAATGGTCACAAACGACTAGGTTGAACTTACTGATGAAGAATCAGGTGACTAAATCAATTATGTCCGGCCGGCCGGCCGTCCGATGACACGATAACTGTCGACAGAAGCAAGCTAGCAACTTGAAACTTTCAGGGTAGGTCGCGCATTAGAATGTCGCGGTTGAGGTTCGTTAATGGGCCAAATCGGTCGAATAGTTTCGGAGTTATAGGCACTTGAAATTTTGAAGCTATTTATTTTTATTTCAGAAACTACTTGAAGGACTGGTTTCAAACTTGGCAGTTAGGTGGAGTATAATGACGCGCAACTCTGAGCCAGATTTCATCAGGATCATATTGTCAGTAGATTCTGAAAAAAATTTTCAGTCAGTTACTTGGAGTATAACAACGCGCAACTTTTCGCGGAATTTCGTTGAGATCATACTATCAGTGAATTCTGAAAAATATTTTTTTCAAAATTTTTTTGGAAAAAATACTGTTTTCGCGAACTGTTCATCAGATTTGAAAAAACTTCCTCGCATATTTTGAGCTCCATATTTCACCGAAGTGTACCAAATTTCAATTCGATACGGCTATTAGTTTCGGAGATATTGGGAAAAAATATGTAAAATTTCGTGGTTTTCTTCTGGATATCATTGTTTTTTTCGATATAACTCAAAAAATACTGATTCCATCGAGATTAAACTTCGGAGGTAGACAATTTTGTGCAGAATTTTGTGATAATCGAGTCATTAGATCAATTAGAAAAAAAATTTCAATTTTTCAAATATCTTATCTTATTATATTATCCTAATTAAATTTTGTATGAACCTACGAACTGTCATTTTTCGATGAAGTACCGGATTCCAATTCGATCTAATTAGTATTTCTGAAAATATTGGGAAAATAAAATTTTGTATGGGTATATCTGCGGAATCATTCGGTGGATTTTACCCATTCACGAATTCGGCTTTCGTAATCAAGGTAAATACAATAACTTTCGGAAAAAACGACTTAGAAACTCAATTTGTAGAGTAGATTTGCGGCCTAATTACCAAGGTTGAATTCGTAAATGGGTAAAATCCGCCCAATGATTCCGTAGAAATACTCATTCGAAATTTTATTTTCTCAATATTTCCAAAAATACAGATTAGATCGAATTGAAATCCAGTAATTTATCGAAAAAAACCTAGAAAAGCACTGACGTGAAGGCAGCAGCTTTTGCGAGCATGTTCAAATTCGTTGCTAAAGCGGACATCTCCAATGAACATGCGCGCAAAAACTGCTGCCTTCATGGCATTGCTTTTCTAGGTTTTTTATTTTTCGAAAGTACCAACAAAAAAGTTCAAGTTTATGGCAATTTTGAAAAGACAATCCAATAACCTTTGAACCAGATGCCACTCAATTCTCCTTCTCAATTGAGACTTTAGAGGTTGAATTCGTCATTTATTCTTTAGATAGTTATACCCATTCAAAATTTTGAATCGAATTGCAATCTAGTACTTTATCGAAAATTATAGCTTGAGGTTCATGCAGAATTTCGTGAGGACCATATGAAAAAATCTGCATTTGGCAGGGTCAATACATGTATAGATGACCGCTTTGGCAACGGAACAAGCGCGTAAAAGCTCCTGACCTCACGTCATTGCTTTTCTAGGTTTTAAGTTGACACAATCAGGTCGATTCTGTTTGCGTATTGCTATGAACCTTGCTATTCTAGTCATATTGCTATCTTTTTAATTTCTAGCAATATGGACATGATGTTAGGTGTTCTGTTTCGAGTATTATAGCAATGGTTGTTATGAATTTTGTCATAACAATATTGCTATCATAGACTTCCATAATTGGTGATTTTAGAGCTGACAACACTGTATTTTGTGACTTTAGAACTACAAGGAAGATGAAAATAACCCTAATTCGTGAGTTTTCTTTATGGTTTCGCATACATAACCTCTATCTACGGCTTTGTTTATTCATGTAAACATCGACATAAAAAATGTTAGAAAACGAAATGAGTCAAATTGACCAATAACCAATTTCCTGGATACCAATAAAATATTGATTATCAGAAATCGAATGCAGCAATTTTATTCAGGCGTTAATAATTCGAAATTAGATAAACTTTTTCGTTGGCACTTCAAAGGGATTGCTGTTGTTGAGATGATTAGAATAATCATCTCAGCTGTTGCGTATGCCTGTATCTTAGTCTAAGAATTTTCCTTGAAATAAAATAATATTCTAGAGAACCTTGAACACATTTCCATTAGCATATACTTTTTTTTATTCCTGTAAACAGCGACTTATTCGAAAATGTTATGGAACAGAAAAACCAATTGAAGTCAAATTGACCTATTTCCTGGATACCGATAGAATTTTGGTTTACAGAAATCAAATGCAGCAATTTCATGCAGGCGATAATAATTCGAAATTCGATGAACTTTTCTGTTGGGAATTCAAAGAGCTGGCTGTTGTTGAGATCATTAGAATAATCAGGTCAGCTGTTGCTTACTATGCCGGCATTTTAGTCTGAGAATTTTCCTTAAAATTAAATATTCTAGAGAACCTTGAACACATTTCTATTAGCACATTCTTCCCTTTCTTCAATATTTTCGAATTCTTGGAAGAAATAATACTGAAACAAATGGATCTTTGTGAGATTCCCTTTCTAACCTTTCTTGTTATGAAGCATAGCAAGTACTATTTTGAGGTTGCTAAGATAGCAATATTGATAGCAAGATTCTTGTTAAATTGACAGATCATATTGCTCAAAATCGTGCGTAAAAATAGGTTGTTATATTCTGAAGAATAATGAAACCCTGATGAATTTCTCAACACCCCCAGCATGAATTCCTCATGACCCATTATCAATCTTCATTCGACAGATAAGGCTTAAGAAACAAGTCGGAATCTTCTCCAATCGGTCACCGATATATTTGTTGCCAAATCATCCTTTGTCAACGGCCTGTTACAAAATCAGACGCAACGTGATTCACCTCGTTCTCTGCAGACCTAATCGTACGTCGTCGCGTCCCACGAAATTGGCAAATATGGGAAATGTGCAGGAAATTCCGACTTCCTACTGCCGTCGAGTCATCTTGAAGGCGCCCTAGGTCCGTCGGGACTCTCAGGATGAATGGGCGTCTGGAAAATCAGACGGGATTGACGACCTTGAAAATATGTGTTAGGATTTATAACACAAGTCTGCATAAAAAAATTTACGAAAAATTGATTTGATAACTGACTTTCATGTACTTTTCAGCGCTGATTTCAAAAATGCAATCCGTTTTTTTCTATCACGTCAGGTTTTCTTACAAAAAGGGAATACTTTTGAGTATAATAATAAAATTCAAGCCATTTTTCCAAATTTATAACATTTTATTTTATTTATAAATCAGGTTCCAAATCACGTTTTCAGTGCACTTCTTTTTCTATCTAAGCTTATAAGTCATGATAATATCGTTTTCTCTTGCTGTTGAAGCTTCTTTTGTTGCTTTTTCGGCTGTGGACTCGTTGAGGATCATCTCTTTTCAACATCCAGCAGTAGTCCGCTATCATGTTGACGTTCCATCTTCCTTGGTATCTTCTTTCCATTTCCTCCATGTCTTGGTGGAATCTTTCACCCTGCTCTTCACAAACATCACCAAGGTTTGCAGGGAAATAGTCAAGATGTGAGTGGAGAAAATGAACTTTAATGCTCATATTACAACCAAGTTTCTTAAAGTTGTCGAGCATGTCTGCGACGATTGTCTCTTAGTTTGGATCATTTTTGTTTCCTAGAAAACCGGTAACAATCAATTTAAAAGATGTACACGCTGCTTTTTCTTTTGTTTCCATTGTGTCCTCAAAGTTGGGATCTCTCATTAGTTTTCTGATGTCTGGTCGGACAAAGATTCCTTCCTTCAGCTTTGCCTACGATAAACCAGGAAACTGTCCACAAAGATATCTGAAACATTCTCCTTTTTTGGCAATGCCTTGACAAACTGCTTCATCAGGCCCCACTTAATGTGATGTGGTGGAAGTAAGACCTTTTTGGTATCCACAAGGCTTTCCCTCTTAACATTTTTAACCCCAACCTGTAAGGTTTTTCTCAAGGGCCAATCTTTTTTTATGTAGTGATTCGTTCTGTTTCTGCTTTCCTATTCACAGAGAAAGCAAGGAAATTTTGTATAGCAACTTTGTTGACCAAGCAGCATTGAAACCACTTTTTAATCAAAATACTACTGGTTTCAAATAATTACCATTTATAGAGTATAACTCATGTAGTATAAAAATTGCTATGCAACTGAAAATGCATTATATTATTATATTATATAATTTTTTAATACGTTTTAAAAGTACTTTAGGCTGAATAACAGTTACTGGAGATCCAAAATACCAAAATTCAAACTCACAACAGTACAGAGATATGTATGAAAATATCGAAAAAAGCCAAAAATATACAAGCCAAGCAGTTTGTGAAATAACTGTACGTGATGGAATTTTTTTAATATTTTTTCTGAAATCAGCGTTGAAAACAACATCAAAATCACTTATTGAATTTGAAACAATTTTATGTCGCAGACCTGTGTAATTGATCGAGTAAAGTGCAAAAACCCAGAAAAGAACTGAGAAGAGAAGAAAGCCCACGAATTTAAACATGTGCTTTTCTACGATTTTTTTTGAGTTATTCTATTTCCCTCGTCGTAATTTCCACCAATCAGAAACGCGCAATTTTGAATTGCAAATGGTTTTTAGGTGGAAAAACTGTTTGGCAGGAGCTGTCAGCAGTTTATTCGAGTTTACCCGCGGCAAAACTTGACAGTTGTTGTCACCAAAAATTACAATACCTTTGAAAACCTATACAAAAGGTTTGTTCGTTGGACCTGCATGAACTACTCTAACTACACCAACTCCACTGAGTTCCAATTCTCGGTGCAGCTGAGTGTAGTCAGAGATAACTGAATGAGTGGACTTAGTGTAGTTCAATCTGTTCTATGATTTTTACAGAATATATGATGGATGATTTTACGCAAACCCAAGATGACAGAATTCTATGCTTCTTTTGTTTTCGCTACCACTTCGAGGTGATGTAGATTCATCGTGAAGTTTTTCTGAAGTTGTCAAAATTTCTATTTTAAATAACGATATGATGAAAATAAATTTCGTCCAAAAATAACAACACATACAAAACAAAACACGTAGAACCAGGAACCAGAGACAAAAACAGATGTCTATGAATATGAATTAAATTAACAATCACAGAAGATAACCCCACTCTATGCACTACACACGTAATCTGTGACTACACTAACTGCCAATATTTCCGCAACGAACAAAGTGCAAGTTTACAACAAAACACACCGAACAGAATCAGTGGAGTTAGTGTAATTGGTGTAGTTCATGCAGATACAACGAACAAAACCTATAATGCATGCAGAATAATCTGTTACTCATGAAATAGTCTTGTCAAATACCATTCGGGCATCTAATTTTTCCTGTGAAAAAAATCGAAAAACACATTGAAAAATAATATTTTTTAACAAAAAGCATTCGTGCAGGAGCAAAAATCCTCGTCTTCGACTCGGATTTTTGTTGCCACCAGCACCCATGCTTCTTGTTGACATATTACTAAGCAACGTGTTTTTTCGATTAATTAGACGCCCTTATGATATTACCTACGATAAAAATCTCCGATATCGAGGGAAAAACACGAAACGGGACATATTTTTTCAGATATCTCCAGAACTTATTATCATATCAAACTGAAATTTGGTGCACTGCTGTGAAATATGAAGCTCAAATAATGAGCAAAATTTGTTTGAAATGTAATGTTCCTTTCTTAGTTTTTGTGGATTAGAAGTTTCAATATTTTCAATGTTCCCCCTTTTCCTTTCTTTGTAATTCGAAACTGACCATCTGGAAATATTATTTTATACCGGAAAATAGCGAACTATTATCATAAACGATACACAGTTTTGAAAAACAGACATTTTTCAAAAATTTTTGAAGGATTTTTGTTGCACCCTGTGCCATCCCCATCAACTTTCTAAATTTTTTGAATAGGGAAAGTGGGTCATGTGGTACTTTTTTGAAAAGGTCTTTGTATTTTCTTCACAGGCGTTCAGAAATGTTCAAAAAAAATTTTTTTTTGAAAAATTAGTTAATTCAAAGAGGTTTCCAGTATGTACACTTTGTTATGGCTCATTTACTTTGAGACGATGGTACCTGATGAAATTTGTCACCGAATGAAAGTCGACCATAACAGTTTTGTTCATGCACAACTTTCAACCCCTAAGAACCCTTTAATGGAGAAAAAAATGGAGAGAGTTGAAAGTTGTGCAGGAATAAAACTGCAATGGTAGACTTTCATTCGATGCCAAATTTCATCAGGTACCATCGTCTCAAAGTAAATGAGCCATAACAAAGTGCACGTACTGAAAACCTCTTTGAACTAACTAATTTTTCGAAAAAAATAATTTTTTTCTTGAAAATTTCTGCATGCCTGTAAAGAAGATAGAAAGACCTTGCCAAAAAATTACTACATGACCTACTTTCCATATTCAAAAAATTTAGAGGATTGATGGGGATGGCACAGAGCGCAATGAAAATCCTTCAAAAATGCATATAAATTTGGTAAAAGCGAAACAAAAGTTGACCTATCTCAGGATTTTGTTGCCAAATTTTTTTTTTCTGAGAAAATGAATTTGTTCCATAATTTTGACGCGCACTGCATATGTATCTAGAGATGTAGAACACCGCAATAATTACATTTTCGTCATTCTGACTAAAGGAAATTTGTAAAAATAATTTCATTTGCAGAAATTGAAAAAAAAAACTGTATGGTCCAACTTTCGTAACTTTTCGTAGTGAATAACGCTGTATTTTGACAATATTTTGACGAATTTTCGGACCAAAACTATAAACGCGCCATGAAGTTCAATGCATCTATCCTCACACCTTCTCTACAAATAACGAAAATTTACTTTGCAGCTAGACCTCGAACCATTACCCAAAATTAATGCGGAAAACCACACTGAATGTTTTTTTCGTGTACGATCGTTTCCTCCACATGTCAATTATTTCGCATTATTCAAAACAAATCTTTGCATTCCATCAAGCATATTTCCATTTACGTAAACGATTTGCGTAGGCTGTGAAGCAAGTCACATCTCTGGTACCCTTTTGTCAATTTCATTATTAATCATCTTTGAGATGAATCATATTGAGTAAGTTCCATGAGTGTATACCAGTAACTATTCGGCATTGTACTTGGAACTAACGTTGCGAAATGATCAGGATTGAGTTTTTTGAAAATTATTCTCAAAATCAGAATCGGTTTCTGACGGTAAGATTTATTGCATTTCTGAGGTCTTTTTATTCCAGAAAATCTATGTTTTACTATACAGGGTGTCCGGTGAACAATATTTGAACTGGTGATAAAGTATGGAGTCAGTCAGACTCCAATTATATTGCCGAGATCGGTAGTCCTTCACGTTTGAGATACTTAGGGCCGGTATTATAAAACTTAACTGGAAGTTATCTTTAACTTTAACTGACAGTTTTGACAGTTATGTTAGGACATGACTGTCACTCAAATTACAAAATAATTGTCTAAAAAAATTAAAATGGTCTTTCGTCAAGGCTGTGTAAGGAAAGCCCTTGTCTTGGTGATTAAAGCTCATTGATTGTAGATTGTCAAAGTGACAATAATCAACGGAATTTGCCCATAATGTAATAAAAAACCTAGAAAGCCACTGACGTCAAGTCAAGTCAAGTGACCAAAAGCAGCTGACTTCACGTCACTGCTTTTTCAGGTTTTCTTCGATGAAGTACTGGATTTCAATTCGATTCAATGTGTTTTTTTGGAAATATTGGGAAACTGAAATTTTGAATGGGTATATCTACGGAATCATTTGACGGATTTTACCCATTCACGAATTTGACCTTCGTAATTAAGCCCCAAACTTACTCTACAAATATCGAGATTCTAAGTCGTGTCTTCCGTAAACACAATAACTCCCGAAAGAAACAACTTTGAAACTCGATATTTGTAGAGTAGGTTTCGACCTTTATAACGAAGGCTAAGTTCGTGAATTGGTAAAACCTACCCAATTATTCCGCTGGTACACCCACTCAAAATTTTATTTTCCCAATATTTCCGAAAATACTCGTCAGATCGAATTGAAATTCGGTACTTTATTGGAAAATAACAGTTCGAAAGTTCATCCAAAAATTCATGAAGATATTATAAACAGAAGATCACAGAATATTGAATATTTGAAGAACCAAAATTTGGATTTTTTTTTAATTGTTCTAATAACATGATCATCACTATATTTCATTTTGATTAATAAAGTATTTTTTGAGTTATTCCGTATAAAATGACGATATGTTGAAAAAACCACGAAATTTGACACATTTTTTCACGAAGAATGTAATGTACAGTTTCCAAGAAAAAAGTGTTTCCGAAAAACATTTCGAACAATTTTTTTTGAATTTTGCAAAATGTTGCAAATCCTTAGGCTTCAACTAACTGCCAAATTTCTATTCGAATGTTATATCAACTGGCATATACTGACTGAAATCGTAAACACAAAAAATTCAATACAAAAATAATTCAAGACACAGCCCCACATCTTCTGTGGAACAACGTGCTCTCGTTTTGTCTGAATATCTGCAATTTTCGAATTTTGTCCCAAAAATGGTCGCAAACTACTGATGACGAATCCAGTGTCAAAATCGATTCTGTCTGGCCGTAAATACGTTAACTTTCTAACGCATAAAGTTATAAAGACTTGAAATTTGTAGAGTAGGTCGCGCATCGGAATGCAGCCAAATCGACCAAAAGGTTTCGGAGTTATAGTCACTTGAACTTTTGAGATTATTTTCCCGATATTTCAGGCTTTACTGAAGCGATGGGATTGAATTTCTTTTCGGAAACAATTCATCACATTTGAAGAAACTTCTGCCCATACCTTTAGCTCCATAGAGTCAAATTTCCTTTTTTTTTGAGATATCGTTGTTTTTTCCGGAATTGCTCAAAAAATACTAGTTCAATCATTATTAGTGCAAAAATGTTGACGTATAACTTTGTGTAGAATTTCGTGATGATCATGTGTCACTAGAATTTGAAAAAAAAAATTCGTATTTTATTTTCAACTATTCAATATTCTGCAATTTTCTGGTCGTTTTATCCTCACGAAATTCCATATGAACCTTCATGGTTTAATTTTTCAAATGAGAACGATCTAATCTGTTTTTTTGAAATCTTGGAAAAATAAAATTTGAATGCGTATATAGGGGAAATCATCTATCTACTAATTCGGCATTCTTAATTAAGCTCTGAGCCTATTCTACAAATATCGAGTTCCTCAGCCGTTTCTATCAAAAGTTATTGAGTTTACGATCGGCCGTGAGGACGACTATAAGTACGAAACTACTTAAAAACTCGATATTTGTAGAGTAGGATCGATTTCGTGAATGGGTAAAATCAGCCCAATGATTCCGTAGGTATAACCATTCCAACTTTTATTTTTCTCAATATTAACAATTATTGAAATTGGATGGAATCTTAATTCAGTAATGGATTGAAAATGATAACTCGGAGATTCCTGCAGGAATTTCGTAATTATTATACAGGGTGAGTCTTTGAGTTGTACATTAATTTTAACCATAGATTCCTCTAATCAGATGAAAAACTTTTTTCCTTTGCCATTTTTCCAGATTCGGCTCAGGTAAAAATTTATAAGCATTGAAATATTTCTCAATATACTAATACATCCTGCACTTTCTTTGCGAGTTCACCACAGATATCTCTCACACTGATCTCGCTGGCAGAATAACCTATTCAGTGTTTGAAATTCAAAGAAAAATGCTTGAGAAACTCGTTTACTCACTTAGTTCTTATGATTTGGTGCTTTTTGCGGTATTATCGGAAGGTAAACATTTTACTACACTGGACTATTGAAACAGTGATTTTCTACTTGATACTCTTGAGCAATTCAATTTCATTCCATTATAAAATTATACACAATTCCATCCTCGCGCACTCTCATATTTAAAACTACATAATTATTCTTATTCTCATCAAACTTATACATGAATTCTATGAAATAAATAAACCAACCTGAACACATTACTTGGACTCTATGGAAAGTCAGGTTTATAGACATGAAGACCGGGCCTCCATATTTGTGGTCTGATCACGAAATAGCATAGATCTAATATAAGTACATTAGTTCTATGCGAAATAGATGAATATTTCTGTGTATTCTATGGTTCGGATAAGTGTAGACTTAATTCACCGCCTTTACTTGCTCAGGGACGGATCCATAAAAATGAGTTGATTTCTTTAATTTTTATAGAATTTTATACAACGTTGAATATCTCCAAAATTCAAGAGGAAATAATAAAGAATAATTAAGTATTCTAAAATGATTGATGATTCTTATTATGACATAAGATAAACTTCATCTTCAATCTTCATGCCAATTTCATATAGTTTCATGAATCGTTGAGGCTATAACTCGAAAACTATTTGAAATAGGATGAAAGTGATTACTGCACAATTTGTGTCATATTCATAGAAAACTTCACAGCACAATTCATCTCATTCAGAGTTACCATATCAAAGCTGAAAAAGAAAAAAACTTATTTTGTTTGCAAATTTCAACAGCCTGTATCTTTTCACTAGAGCCGAATCTGGAAAAATGCCAAATGAAAAAAGTATTTTATTCGATGAGAAGAATCTATGGTTGAAATTAATGTACAACTTAAGGACTCACCCTGTATAATAATAAGATCACCAAATTTTTCTATCGGGAAGTTGAGATGCGTTTACTGGGATCAATACGTGAAAACATGACCGCTTTGGTAACGAATTTGAACATGCTGACTTCACGTCAGTGCTTTTCTAGAATTTTTTTGATTTCAGTTGAATTCGCTCCTTCTGTATAATAGCAAACTATACATTCACAAGTCATGAAGATGCCTGTTATTTTGAAATATTCATGAAAAGCGCATATTGCTTCATGCACTCTGACTTTTTCAAATTTTTTCCACCATGAACGATCAAACTTTCACATAATGAAATATTCATCACATTTTATGATGACATTTAAAGTTGCATATATTTTCCAAAAAAAAATGTAAATGTATTTCAAGAAACGCTTCGTGAGTTGTATGGAAATCACTAATTTGAAAAAAAATATTTCTACGGGGGAAAGACACTGTCTTGTATTTTTCTTCAGAGAGTACATTAGCTGTTCTATACAGTGGTTCAGAATGAACCTTCAATTCTAGAACACCCTGTAGATTTTTGAATTTATATTTGTAGTTTCCGAATATCCTAGGCTACAACGAAACCCCTCAGACGCTTAAAGATGAAAAACATAACACTCTCGTTACCAAGTGCTTGAAAGAACAAAACACAAAAATCACAAAACGGTTAATCTGCCATGCTCAAATTCGAATCAGTATAATAACATAATCAGATATAATTATCACACACAATTTCATTAGAAAATTCCCTGCAATAATTACCAACTGAAGGAATTCAATGCTTGAAATAAATTAGTAAGTACCTACCAATACCTGGGTTTTCCGAAAACTGCAAAGGTATATGGGAAATCCTGTAAGGTTTAAATATGTTAGGTATTTCAGAACAATTGCGAGAAATTAACCTTGGTTATTTATTTATACAGTTGGATTATTTACATGCTGGGTTTTATTAGATCGATTTGAATGTAGGAGAATAATCTAGTTTTTCACAGTAGAATTAGGAAAATCTGTTATGATCTTATATGATGATCGGTTATAGAATTATTGTTATACATAATGTGGAATTGTTGGGTTTTTGTAAAACCAGGAATGATTCCTGATAATTTCTTCATGTTAACTAATCAATTAATCTATTCGTAATTTGATCTTCTATGAATTCCTATTATTGAAGGCATTTCCAGTTGAACGAATTACGTACTTCTAAAAAGATTTTACGGTCTGTTAATCATATTATTCTCACATAATTTTGCTTGAACCTCACATCGCCCCTTTCCGATCAAGTATAGGAGGATCTCAGTTCGATCGGATCTATATTTTGGAAATATTAGGAAAATTAACTTCAAATAATTCATCTAGGGCTGTTGAGCCCATTTTGACCATTCACGAATTCGAAATTTTCAATTAAGATTAAAACCTGTTCTAAGAAATTGATATATGGAGTCACTGAGTCGAGGCTTTCATAATATATTCTGTCGTTGATAATAAATAGCTCTGCTCAGAAAAAAGTTTTCAGCATTTATAGCCCTTTAAATTCGGCAAATTGGGTTTTTGCATCCGTGAACGAAGTTTTCAAAAAATTCGAAGAACTAGTTTTCTATTCTCCTTGAAAATTTTCTATTTTATTTGTGTGGTCGATTATTTCTGTAACCATCCCTATATGAAATAAATATGAGCAGTTAGAAATATACCATGAATCTACTGTTATGTTTCATGATAAGTTTGCATGTTAGAAGAAGATGATTTAAAATAATTCTTAAAGTCTTCTTGATACAAAAATGCCTTGATGACTATCGATAAAGATGTAACAACTGAGAATATTTGGCTTGAACCCCATGATTATTTATGCTCTGAAATTACCACGAAGTTCCATTCTATGAATCATAAAACAAAATACTCCACTTCTTCAAACTACTGCTTCATTTTTTTCAATTCTTTGACCTATGTTGATGTTGAACCAAAATACATATAAAAAATATCGCATGTATAATTACGTCGAGGAAGAGGAAACTGCCAAAGGTGATTATCATGGGGATCAACTTTCCAAAGTAATGTTGTTTAAATTATGGGGATTTCCATTGAATATTACCAACTTGAAGATTCCGGTGTATCCTATTTTTGCAGTGTACAAAATAAAAATTCGGTAGATATAAGCGTGTCCCCATCTATACGTCATAGCGTGAACAAAAGAGGATCGCAGCTCCTCTATGTTCAGACTCCTGTAAATTGCGCCGTACAGAAGAAATCTATACATGAGTTCATGTTTTCCGCCTTGGGATCGACAGCATAGATGTCACTATACTCTTTCACGGACTACAGTGACTTTAATATGTATAACTAGTATGTAGCACCATTGTATAAAGACAAAGATGTTGCCTTTATACAATGGTAGCACAGACCTGTTTCATTATTTCTAAGGATTCACCTCTGAATCATTGTATGAAGATATATATTTATATTTATGCAATGGTACTGCCATTGTTTCAACAATGGTACTACAAACATGAACTATAATTCGAACCATATATTCGTTAATGGATGTTGCTTATACAATAGACGACTTCGGCCCAAGTTGCCAACCCACAATTTTTTCACAAATTCACTATAACTGGGGAACGGATACTTCAGGACGAATTCGACATGATAAGGTTCGTGATATTTATAAATAACCGTAAAAGATGCCTCGGCTCCTCAAACAAGATAATTCCTTCCAAATATACGATTTTGTTAAGATCATCTCTGATTGGCTGAAATTTAAGTTGGGATTCCTGAATTCATGTTAATAGTGTCAAATTTATATAGGATATGTTCCGCAAATCAATTTGGTTATTTCGGCCGCTTTTCCATTCCGTAAATATATGAAATATTCGGTTGGTTCCTGAAAAAAAAATTAATTTCGGAATTTGATTGATGAAAAAACTTCTTTCTGTCACCAGAACGATAGTCAATGATCTATAGTAACATATCCATAGCATAAAATAATCTGTTTTTACTTTATGATCCATAGAACATAGAAGATACAACAATCCACAATGGAAAAATTACTATGTATGGTCTATGAATCATAAGGTAAATAAAGATTGTTCTATGCTATATGTATATGTTACCATAATACATTGATTGTTGTTTTGGTGCATAGACTTAATATGTCTATGTTCTGGTGACAGAAAGATTGCTTATATTCGTCAATCAAATCCCGTAATTAAACTTTTTTCAGGAACCAACCGAATATTTCATATTTACAGAACGGAAAACTGGTAACCGAAATAACCAAGTTGATTTGCGGAACATATCATTTATAAACTTTACACTGTTAACATTAAATCAGGAATCCCAACTTAAATTTCAGCCTAACAAAAACCTATATTTGAAAGGAATTATCTTGTGTGAGGAGCCGAGGCATCTTTCACGGATGTTTATAAATAACGCGAACCTTATCATGCCGAATTTGTCCTAAAATTCCAGTTCCCCAGAGATAGTAAATTTGTGAAGAAAATTGTGGGTTGGCAACTTGGGCCGAAGTCGTCTATTGAAATATCCATCGATTTTACTTGTAGCATAGTATAAATATATATTATACAATGCTTGAAGATTCCTAGTATCCGATTTTTGCAGTGTACAAAATGGAAGACCTTATATTCAAATAAAGGGAATTTGTTATGAACGTGTCGCCATCTATTCTCTGTAGCTCGAGTCGAATATGATGCTACTCTTTATTTGTACAGACTTCTAAGGTGGGTCGTAAAGAAGAAACCTTTAAATGTCGGCACGCTACCAACTTTGGCTCCAAGATTAATTGAATAGATGTCACCCTAGTCTTGCGCTAAACTATGATTGTTTTATTGCTATTATCGTAATATGAAGTAATTGCAGATTATATGCCTGGTAATGATAGTTATTTTTCAACGTCGGCTGATATAAAAGAACTATTATGAAAATGAGAAGAACAAACTGAAATGAAAACTGAAAATACGCCGCAATATCACCCAGAATTTTCGATTAGTTAGGTGATTACCCTTCAGAGTGTTTGTAGGCTATGTACGTTAGGAGAAAATTTGTGCCGGCATCATTACTGGGTCCTTAACTATCTTTTGAGACGAAATTGTTGAAGCATTGTATACAATGGTTAAAGTTAACTCATAGACTGTGAAATGTGTTGCCAATAAATGAATATTATCGAACAAATATCGATTTCAGTTCAGCACATTTTGGTAGAGCATGAATTTCTATGGTTCTAGGGGAACAGTTTGCCATCGTTTCGTCAAAATTTCTATAATTTTTGAATTTTGAGCCGAAAATGGTGTCAAACGACTAGGTTGGACTCACTGTGATGACGAATCCGGTGTCAAAATCGGCCAGCCATTTGAAGTTTTTAGGTTACTTCTCTGATATTTCAAGAAATACTTGAGCAATTGTGTGGAAACTCGGCAGTTAGTTGGAACGTAAGGACTTCTGCAGAATTTTGTTCAGATCGTGCTGTCAGCAAAATTAGAAAAATTTTTTTTTCGAAATTTTTCTCTAAAAAATTTTTTTTCACAGAAACCGTTCATTACATTAGAGTAAAAATTTGATCGTACTCTGAGCTTTATATTTCACAGCAGTGTACAAAATTTCAGTTCGATACGATCATAATTTTCTAAGATATGGTGAAAATATGTCAAATTTCGTTGTTTTCCTCAAGATATCGTTTGTTTTCCGGAATAACTCGAAGAATACCATTTCAATCATAATTAAACTTGGCAGCTAGCTTGAAAATACCGATGGACAGCTTTGTGCAAAATTTCGTGATGATTGTGTCATCAGAACAAGTCGAATTTCGAATATTCAATATTCTCTGTGATCATCTGATCATATTATCCTCATAAAATTCTGTATGAACCTTCAAACTGTCATTTTCCGAAGAAATACTGCATTTTTGGAAATATCGGAAAAATAAAATTTTGAATGAGTATATCTGCGGAATCATTAGGTGGATTTTACCCATTCACGGATTCGACCTTCGTAATTAAGGTCTAAAACTTCTAAAAAGTTATTGTGTTCACGGTCGGCCGTTAGGTCTCTTATGTCTCTTAGGCATAAATAAAGGTCAAAACATCAGTAGGCAAAGCCAATAATAGTTCTTATGATAAATAATGCAAAAACTATGAAGAAACTAAGACTCAAGTGTCCAAACGTCTCCAAGTTTTTGAATATGCATGAGTTTATTACCTCAGAATCACCTACAACCTTTTAACTAATCAATTCAATTCCAATATTTCAATTTTCATTCATCTTCTTACACAATGGAATGTATGGACTTGACACAAAAGGAAAGATAGAAAATCAGTCAATTCAATTTATAATAAGCTGCAGTTGGAGCAAGAACTGAACTTTAAAAAACGAATTTTGTAGCAAGAGGGTCAACGAAAAAAATAATTCAACGATTTCGTAATAACAAAACCTACACAGTCGTGACAAATTGAATCTTTAGTAGAATCAGATGAGGAATTTCTCAATGGAGATGAACTTTGGAATAAAACTGTAACGAAGAATTTAAAGAACATATCTATAAGTGGTTCTCAAACACAATGATCAATTACAAATATGAGAAGAATGTGCTGACCCACATGGAATTTCCATTGTTTATCGTTCATCTTGTTCAACATTGACCTTTTTAGGTATAGTTTTATGTGAAAAATAATTGTATGTTATAGTTCATGTACGAATGTTTAATAGGAATGAAACATAAAATGATTTGCAAACCAATAATCGTATTTGAAATTGGTGCTATTTTAACTGTCGTGCTCCAGAACTGAAATAAATAACTCTATGGGATATAACACCATTCTTCAGGGTGTTCGTACATTGAAGGTACAGGTGAGAAGAGGTGTATATAAAACTTTGTGGAGGTTAATAATAACAGGGGAAGAATTTGTGAATGAGGAAATCCGTAGATATATCTGTTCGGAATTTTATCATCCCAATATTTCCACAAATAGATAAGATCCAATAGACGACTTCGGCCCAAGTTGCCAACCCACTATTTTCTTCACAAAATTACTATTCGAAATGATAGGGTTCGCGTTATTTATAAATATCCGTAAAAGATGCCTCCCTGCTCATACAAGATAATTCCTTCCAAATATAGGTTTTTGTTAAGCTGAAATTCAAGTTGGGATTCCTGATTTCATTTTTATAGTGTCAAGTTTATAAAGGAGATGTTCCGCAAATCAACTTGGTTATTTCGGTTGCCGGTTTTCCGTTCTGTAAATATGAAATATTCGACAATTAAATACAGATTTTTCTGTATAACCTTTACATAATATCTTTCGATATTGATTTGATATCTTTCGATATACTTTTATGTCTTCGACGTACTACGTGTTCAGTGACAAAATTATTATATCAACTGGCATATAATGATCAAAGTAAAAAACTTGAGAAAAGTGTGAAAAAATGTTTTTTACTTTGATCATTATATACCAGTTGATATAATAATTTTGTCATTGAACACGTAGTACGTCGAAGACATAAAAGTATATCGTAAGATATCAAATCAATATCGAAAGATATTATGTAAAGGTTATACAGAAAAATCTGTATTTAATTGTTGTTTCAATAGCCTTTAACAAGTAGACTTTTTTGAATTTAATATTTGAATGAAAACTTATAGTTTTCAAGGGTCAATATCAACTGTCATTTAATTTTTGAGGTTATAAAGATTTTGGAAAATGTTTTTTACCGCATTTCATTTGTCAAGGAAAGAAGAAGGTGTAAGTAAAATCTGTGGCATTATTGTTTCTATGCACAATTCTAACAAGCATGCGTATGGACTTAAACCTGCTATTTCCGTTATTGAAGTGAAGTGAACGTTAACAAAACACGTGGTGAGTTTTTGATGTATAATATAGAATATATGCTACTGATGATTCTAAATCGAAAGATAGAAGATGAAACACTGTGTCTAGTATTGTTTTTAGGTTGTATTTCATTTTTTCACACTTTTCTCAAGTTTTTTACTTTGATCATTATATGCCAGTTGATATAATAATTTTGTCATTGAAGACGTAGTACGTCGAAGACATAAAAGTATATCGTAAGATATCAAATCAAGGTCGAAAGATATTATGTAAAGGTTATACAGAAAATCTGTATTTAATTGTTGTTTCAATAGCCTTTAACAAGTAGACTTTTTTGAATTTAATGAAATATTCGGTTCGTGCCTGAAAAAAAGGGTATTTACGGAATTTGATTGATGAAAAAGCAATCTTTCTGTCACCAGAACATAGACATATTAAGTCTATGCACCAAAACGATAATCAATGTTTTATGGTAACATATCCATAGCATAGAATTCTCTTTATTTACTTTATGATCTATAGATCATACCTAGCAATTTTTCCATTGTTGATTGTTGTCTCTTCTATGTTCTATGGATCATAAAGGAAATAAAGATGGTTCTATGCTATAGATATGTTAGCATAGAACATTGAATGTTGTTTTGGTGACAGAAAGAACGTTTTTTCATCAATCAAATTCCGTAATTAACCTTTTTTTCAGGAACCAACCGAATATTTCATATTTACGGAATGGAAAACAGGCAACCGAACAAACCAAGTTGATTTGCGGAATATATCCTATATAAATTTGAAAATATTAACATGAAATCAGGAATCCCAACTCAAATTTCAGCCAATCAGAGATGATCTTAACAAAACCCTATATTTGGAAGGAATTATCTTCTTTGAGGAGCCGAGGCATCTTTTACGGATATTTATAAATAACGCGAACCTTATCATGTCGAATTTGTCCTGAAATTCCCGTTTCCCAGTGATAGTGAATTTGTGAAGAAAATTGTGGGTTGGCAACTTGGGCCGAAGTAGTCCATTGAAATCAAGTAGTACTTGATGGAAAAGTGACAGCAACGAATTTGAACATGCACGCAGAAGCTGCTGCCTCCACGGTAGTGCTTTTTGAAATTTTTTTTTCAATAAATAACTGGATTTCAATTCGATCTAATCTGTAGTTTTGAGAATATTGGAAAAATAAAATTTTGAATGGGTATATCTACGGAATTATTGGGCGGATTTTACCCATTCACGAATTCGACCTTCGTAATAAAGCCCCAAACCTACTCTGCAAATATCGAGTTTCCAAGTCGTTTCTTTCGGAAGTCATTGTGCTTACGGTCAGCCTAATGGCCGACTGCGTAAACACAATAACTTCCGAAAGGAACAACTTAGAAACTCGATATTTGTAGAGAAGGTTTGGACCTTAATTACGAAGGCCGAATTCGTGAATGGGTAAAATCCACCAAATGATTCCGCAGATAGACCCATTCAAAATCTTATTTTTCCAGTATTTCCGAAAATACAGATCAGATCGAGTTGGAACTTCATCGAAAAATTACAGTTCGAAGGTTCATACAGAATCTAATGAGGATGATATGATAAGAAAATCACAGAATTTTTTTTTTCAAATTGTTCTAATGACACGATTATCACGAAATTTTGCATAAAGTTGTCTTTCATCATCTTCGAACTAGCTGCGAAGTTTTATCAGGTTTAAATCAGTATTTCCCGAGTTATACCGAAAAAAACAACGATATCGAGAAGAAAACCTCGAAATTCGACATATTTTTTCCCGAAATCTCCGAAACTTATGATCGTATCGAACTGAAATTTGGTACACTGCTGTGAAATATGAAGCTCAAAGTGTGAGTGGAATTTTTTTTAGGATATCATGAATGTTTTCTGATTTTTTTTTTTAATTTCTGACAATATGATCCTGACAGAATCTGGCTCAAAGTTGCGCGTCGTTATACTCCACCTAACTGAAAAGTTTGAATCCAATCGCTCAAGTAATTTCTGAAATGAAAAATAAATAACTTCAAAATTTCAAGTGCCTATAACTCCGAAACTATTCGACCGATTTGGCCCATTAACGAACTTAACCGCGGCATTCTGATGCGCGACCTACCCTGAAAGTTTCAAGTTGCTAGCTTGCTTCTGTCGACAGTTATCTTGTCGTCGGACGGCCGGCCGGACAGAATCGATTTTGACACCGGATTCGTCGTCAGTGAGTCCAACCTAGTCGATTGAGACCATTTTCGGCTCCATCATCCAAAATTACAGACATTTGGACAAAACGATAGCACGCTATTCCCCTAGAACATGCGCGCAAAAGGTACAAGTTCTCTGCAAAATTCCGTATGACTCCGAGATGAATGATTTTCGAAAAAAAAATTCGAAAAAACTACTTTTGAATTTACAAGTCATTCGATCTCAAAACAGTTCTGCGAAAAGTAACGTTCCAATATGTTCCAACTAACCACCCAATTCGAACCCAATCGTTTTTGTAGTTCCTGGAATACTAGGGAAATGACTTTCGATTCAAGCTTTTACTCCCAATATCTCAACACAGAACTATTAAAAAAAAACCAAAATCGAAAAATTGTGTTCATAGTATTTCCTGTATTTGTGGAAAGACATATATATATATATATATATATATATAGATATATAGATTTTTAGATTTTAATATTATATATATATATATATATATATATATATATATATATATATATATATATATATATATATATATATATATATATATATAGATATAATTAATTCTCCAAACTTAGAGTCTCTATGCCCTTAAACAAATCATATATTACATATATATATATATGTGTCAGAAAACGAGAGCACAAAAATAACCTAAAGGAATAGAGACACACAAAAATCCCATATAGCGAATAATGTATGTTCGACCATTAAGAACCACATGATAGATTGGGACAGCACAAAAATACTGATGTAGGAATCAGATAATTTGAAAAAAAATTGAAGAGTCCTCTTGCATTTTGTCAAATGAAGAGAGTAATTTTGCTCATTGTTCTGTAGAAATAGACCCCATTTGGCTGAATTTACTTGAAAAAGAGGTAGAATCAAAAAAATTTCGAACCCAATGAATCTGTATTGCTGTGTTTTCTCAAAAATGTCAATTTGACAAAACTCTTAACTCAAAACGAAAAATCGAAAGAAAACAATTCTCAACATTTTTTTCTTTGTCTGATGAAAGAGTCAGGTTTGTACTTTGAAACGTTCGCTTTATTTATCGTTTGTATTGTTCAATAGGCAAGATTTCCAAGAAACTGCCCTTGACATGAAAAAATAATTTTATTTAATTTTCTGTAGTTCTGTTTAAGATATCAGAAGTGAGAACCCAGCAAAAACCTAAAAAAAATAGCGAAATGACCTCAGAATTTCAGACGACTTTTACTCCGAAACCGTTCAGCCCATTTGAAATGCAATGAAGTAGAAGGCTTCTAAAGAATTAAAAATATCTAAACTCATTCCAATTCAAACTGGGGCGAAGCGCAATGATTCCCTTCATTATTCACGTTGCTCAAGATGGCAATTTATTATAATTTTATTAAAATTAACAATTACCAAACACTTAATCCATGACTGAACCCAAGACAATCGCTTCTTTCCAAATAATTATATAACAAAGTAAACTAAAGATAGATTGTTGACAAACCAATTTTTTTCTGGCCCGACCATTGGTGGCATTTCGACAAAATCATAGTGGCCAACATAAGAATTTATTTTCGCGGTTCATTGGCGATGCCAATCGTTCGGATATCCTTGGAAATTATTGCTGAATTTTATGAGATTAAAGAATTGACAAATTGGGTTCTGTTGGGTACTTCTTTTTCTTTTTCTGGCTTTTGGAATGTGGGATATTGCGATTTACGTGCGACGATGTCAAGAAGATGCAGGTTGATTTATTCCTTTTGGAATTTATGACATCTATGATGGTCACGTAGAATGCAGAAAGAAAATAATCTATACAGTTCAATGTTTCGATAAAATTTTATTATATTATGTTTTTATGGACTTGTTGTAGGGAAACTGAGCATTGCTATTTTGTCCAAATGTTTCTAGTTTCGGAAGGTTCGATCGAAATTTTCTTGAACGATTTCTTGAGAAGAGTCCAACCGTTCGTAAGTGATGACACTTTTAGACGAACAAACCCAGAGTCTTGAAATTTTCGGGGTAGATTTGATGCTTACATATCTACGCTGAGTTGATAAATGGAGAGATTCCTGCTAGCAGTTTCGAAGTTATAGCCACCTGTATCAGAGCCGGATCCAGGGTGTGGCGAGGGAGGCATTTGCCATGGGTGCCAACCAACTAGGGGCGCAAAATTATGATTTTTTTTCTTGAAATGATGTTTTTTCACTTCAAACTTCATTCATATTTTAGAGCGGTGCTATAGTGCATGCATCTGTTGTACAATATGCGGCGACAAGTAGTTACCAATAAATTAACAGATGATAAATTTACACTTGTCGGTTGCCCTACGATTCCCGATCGCGTCCAGATGTTTGTTATTCGAACACTGAAGACCTCAATTAGCGGCAAGTTCAGAGGGAGTTTAATGGTTCCAACTAGCGGCGGTAGCGCTCCGTCTAGGGTCGGTTTCTTGACGGCATGACAAAGAGATTCAGCCCGTCCACATTATTCGCCGAATCGTTCTTCACTCCGGCTTGATAAGGGTAATGTATTTCGAAGACCTTTACGACCGATAGGCTTGATGAAATCACCCCAGTCTTATTAATACTACTTTTTTTCTCGCATGTGGGGTACTTCCATGCAGCGATGCAGTTGATGTCATCAATAAGAAAAATAGGAACCAGGAACTTATTATTATATTTTATATTATGTGCAATACCGCACATCCCGGGCCGCGAAATTATTCGTGCTGGAAAAAGTTTAAAAATTTCAATCAGGTATGTTTGAATAATTCAATTTTGAGATGAGGATTTTTGCACTCTCTGTCAAATTATATCCTGTCCGTGCACACGAGAGTCAATCATTTTCGAAAGATATAACTTAGAGACTGCAAAATTTATGAGGTTATGTTAGGGTAAGGAATATGTCGGCGATATTATCGTTCGAATTTTATTTGCGGGATCCCAAATTATACCGTTTCAATCAAAATTGCGTTGTACTATAATTACATGAGTTTTCATATGTATAAGAAGATGTTAGAAAAAAAATCAAAATGTTGTGAAGAATACGATAAATTAATCGTATCTCTAGTATTTTATTAATCAGCTTCTAAGCTAGGAGTACTACAGAAAGAGGATCAAATGTCGATCAAAAAACAAAACATTCCGATTCGACGTCCATGCATTTTCAGAATCTTATATAATTTTACGTTGATATAACCAATTGAAACGGTTTTTCTGTTACAATTATTCTCTTATGACCTTTGTTGGCATGTGTGTTCTCTAATGTATTTCAGTTTTTCATTTACACACTTATTTATTGTTTTTTTGAAGCTTTGAATGCTTATATATTATTTTGAGAATAAATTATTCTATTCGCCTTTTTGTTTTTTTCATTATCGTATATTAATACGTTTGTGAGTTCTTTTCACTACCTTATAAGATACATGGGAGATTACAGTAATTTCTATACACATATTGTTTGATATACCTAAGAATCTAATGCTCGTTCTCGAAAGAATATAATAATAGTAAAACATCTTAGGAATAGAATGAATACTACCATTCATGAAAAGTATGTAGTCATTGAAAAAAAATTTGAACAGGGCGCATTTCGATAACTTGCCACGGGCGCTGAAATCCTAGATCCGGCTCTGCTATTTTGTCCAAATGTTTGTAGTTTTGGAAGATTTGATCGAAATTTTCTTGAACGATTAGTTTAGACTCACTTGAGAATAATGCAAGAATGCTCTATATGCTGTCAGTTTTGGACGAACATACCCAGTCTTGAAATTTTCAGGGTAGATTTGAAGCTTACATATCTCGGCTGAGTTGATAAATGGAGAGAATCCTCCAAGCGGCTTCAAAGTTATAGCCACCAGTATGTTTGTTTCTCAATAGCTCGAAAAATTCTGATCATGTCGAACTGTTCTATGCGGATTCTCTTGAGGATTGTGTTACAAAAAAGTTCAGGTATAATTTTTGTTGGTGGTTCACGTCCATGGTTATAATTTCAATAAAGTTTGTCAGGAATTTGGACTATAATTAATTATAATCTATTAATACATTGCCAACGTTTCGAACCTTTTGTGGTTCTTTTTGCGCGTATGTTCTGGAGGAACAGCGTGCTATCGTTTTGTCCAAATGATTGATGATTGAGCCGAAAATGGTCTCAAACGACTAGATTGGTTTCACTGATGACGAATCCGGTGTCAAAATCGATTCTGTCCGGTCGGCCGGCCGGCTGTGGACACGATACCTGTCGAACAGAGTGAGCCAGCAATTTGAAACTTTCAGGGTAGGTCGCGCATTGGAATGCCGCGGTTAAGTTCGTTAACGGGCCAAATCGGTCGAATAGTTTCGGAGTTATAGCCACTTGAAATTTTGAAATTATTTATTTTTTATTCCAGAAACTACTTCAGCGATTGGATTCAAACTTGGCAATTAGGTTGAGTATAATGACGCGCAACTTCGAGGCAAATTTTGTCAAGATCTTACTGTCAGTAAATTTGAAAGAATATTTTTTTTTGGAAACCGTTCATCATATCCAGAAAAAAATTCACTCAGTCTTTAAGCTTCATATTTCACAGCAGTGTACCAAATTTCAGTTCAATACGTTCATAAGTTTTGGAGATATCGGGAAAAAATATGTCAAATTTCGAGGTTTTTTCTCGATATCGTTGCTTTTTTCTGTATAACTCGAGAAATACGGATTCAATCCTGATAAATTAACTTCAATATTAAATATCATAGACCTGGAAATGTTATTGTCACTTTGACATCGATAAAAAAGGTGCATCCTTTTTTATCGGATAAAAACTTCTCTTCCTCAATATGTCAATTAGTCTGTCAGATTTTTGAATTTTGGACATATAGTGCTTTCATTTTGAATCGGTCTGGTAATTATTTAACTTTGTTGATATAAAAACCCAAAAGATTAATCGTTTTGGTGAAGTTTCGACTGAGCAAATTACGACAAATATCGAGAAGTCTATACCGCAATCTACAAAAAACACAAAAGCTTCAATCTGGAGACAATTTATGGAGTTTTCTCAAGTTCGAAAATATGAATTGTCCGAAATAATTCCATTACATGAAGTAGCAAATATATTAAAGGATTGGGCCTATAATATGAAAAAGAAAAATGGAGATGATTATAAAGAATATGCGGTTAAATCAATTTGGAATTCGACTGCGAAGATGGTACAAGAAAAATATTTCTGTGAATACAATATTGAATTTGATTCTTTTGTCGACATAACTTTCAAAGAAGCCCGTGATGCAAGAAATAGGATAATTATTGTTGTTCATCCATATATTCTGTCGTTAATTTATCTTGCCAAAAAACACTCTAGCTTTTCTTTTATCAGATAAATTTCTCTTCAACTCAAAGTTTTACCAATCACTAAATTTGCTCGAAAAACTGACATTAGATAAAATCGCTCCACCTTCGGTGTCGCGATTTTATCATGTCAGTTTTTCTCGTAAAATTAGTGATTGGCAAAACTGTTTCGTTGCAAAGAGAAATTTATCCGATAAAAAAAAAGCTCTTGTGTTTTTACTGTTGATAAAACTTCGCAGCTAGTTTGAAGATGATGAAAGACAACTTTATGCGAAATTTCGTGATAATCGTGTCATTAGAGCAATCTGAAAAAAAAATTTCTTTGATTTTCTTATCATATCATCCTCATTAGATTCTGTATGAACTTTCGAACTGTAATTTTTCAATGAAGTACTGGATTTCAATTCGAACTGATCTGTATTTTTGGAAATATTGGGAAAAAAATATTTTTAAAGGGTATATCCGCGGAATCATTGGGTGGATTTTACCCATTCACGAATTCGGCCTTCTTAATTAAGGTCCAAACCTTCTCTACAAATATCGAGTTTCTAAGTTGTTTCTTTCGGAAGTTATTGTGTTTACGCAGTCGGCCGAAGCGGTCATCTGCAAAGAACATGCTCGCAAAAGCTGCTGCCTTCACGGCAGTGCTTTTCTAGATTTTTCAAGGCTAAAATGGTAAATGACAATATTAGCAATAAGAACAGCTATTGAGATGGACCCGTCTTGTATTTAATTCGATTCGGAATGTGTCTGACAAAATAAAATATTTATTTTCTCTTTGTGATGGTCCAGAAACTCCAATTTGTCCTTCTTGAAGTATTCCGGTGAAATATGTTATTATGTACAACGACCTCAATATGTGCACCACATCAACAATCCGAACATATCGATATCCTTCTATGAAATAATTCTAAAATATTTACATCCAAACGAATTCACATTTTATTAACAATCAAAGCACCAACACGATAGTCTAACAAATAATTTTTGTTTATATCACGAAACGCAATTTAACCTTTTTTTTAAATTTAATTTTAGGTAATGCCATTGCAACTTAAAATATTTTTATTCAAATAGACGACGTCGGTCCTAGTTGCCAAGCCACAAATTTCGTCCAAAATTACTATCAGTGGGAAGGGGAAATTCAGAACAAATTCGACATCGCTTTATTTATAAATATCCTTAAACGGTGCCTTGGCTCCTCAAGCAAGATAATTCCTTCTAAATATAGGTTTTTGCTAAGATCATCTCCGAGTGGATGAAATTTAGGTTGGAATTCCTGATTTCATGTCGATAGTGTCAAGTTTACATAGGATATGTTCCGCAAATCAACTTGGTTATTTCCGTTGCCGCTCTTCTGTTCCGTAAATATGAAATATTCGGTTGGTTCCTGAAAAAAGGTTAATTTAGAAATTTTATTGATGGAAAAGCTATCTTTCTGTCACCAAACCGACAGTTAATGTTCTTTGGTAACATATCCATGGCATTTTCGTTTGAATGTTATTTTAGTTCGAGTTTATAGGTTTTATACCTCTACTCTTATTGTAATAATATTAATAATAATAATAATAATAATAATAATAATAGAACAATCATCGTTTACTTTATGATCCATAGAACATGAAGGAGACAACAATCAACAATGAAAAAATTATTGAGTATGGTCTATGGATCATAAGGTAAATATACATTGTACTATGCCATGGATATGTTACCATAGAACATTGACTATCTTTCTGGTGGCGCCAAGATCGCTTTTTCATCAATCAAATTCCGTAAGTGACCTTTTTTTCAGGAACCAACCGAATATTTCATATTTACGGAACAGAAAACCGGTAAGCGAAATAACCAAGTTGTTTTGCGGAACCCTAAGTAAACTTGACACTATTCACATTAAATCAGGAATCCAATCTCAAATTTAAGCCAATCGGAGATGATCTTAACAAAAATCTATATTTGGAAGGAATTATCTCGTTTGAGGAGCCGAGGCACCGTTTACGGATATTTATAAATAAAGCTAACCTTATCATGTCGAATTTGTTCTGATATTTCCCTTCCCTATTGATAGTAATCCTGGACGAAATTTGTGGTTTGGCAACTTGGTCTGAAGTCGTCTATTTGAGTTCTGAATTCGAGTACCACTGTCATCCAGCATTAAGCTTATGTAAACCAGACTTAGATGTTGGACGTCTTCTCTGAAATTCAATGGATTATTATTTCATCTTATGTGGGTGATCTCGCGTAGTAATCACCTCCCGATCTAAAATTTTTACGTCTTCAAATTTTAAATTCAAATAAACATGATAAACACTGATTTTAAAACTTTCCGAATTAATATACACAATAGCTTGTGGAAATTGTCAGAAATGTTACGTAGGACAAACGAAGCAACTACTACAAGAAAGAATAAAACAACTTATAAATGACACGAAAATCTTGGACAACACACATAAAACTGCTTTCTCTCCACATATGCACACTTATGGGCATGAATTCAAATTTTGAATTCATTATCAGGAGTCGAAATGTCTCGGTTGAGTTCATTAATGGGTAAAATCGGTTGGGTAGTTTCGGAGTTGGGCCTATTTGAAATTTTGAGGTAATATTCCTCGATATCTCATGAAGTATCGACACGATCAAATTGAAACTTCGTGGACATTTTCGAAATATCCACATTCCACGCGCAACTTTGAGCAAAATTTTGTGTGGATCCAGTAGTTAGAAAAAAAAATATATTCGAAAATTTTTAAAATTTTCGATGAAATTTTTCTCCTCTGAAAATATTGATTAGATCTCAATGGAATTCGGCACAAACCTAGGAGTCAGCTTTCAACAACTATATTTCAAATTTCAAGTCGATCCGATATTTACTTTCGGAGATATAAGGAAAAAAATGTGCCAAATTTTATTGTTATTTGGAATTTTAACGTTATTTCCGCAATATCCCAAGAAGTACGAATACAATCAGATTGAAACTTCGTTATTAGGTGGAGATAACCAACACGCAGCTAGGTGCAGAATTTCGTGTTGATCTAATAGTTAGAATTTGAACAAGCGCGTAAAAGCTCCTGACCTCACATCAGTGTTTTTCTAGATTTTCTTCTAGAGAAGAGCTCCGTTTTATTTTCAATGTGAACACCAATCTCTAGACTGGAAAATTTGTTACCTTGTAATCACTTAACAGTCGACCACTTTAACCCATCACCAAACAACGCAGCTCCATTTACTATTTCGTAAGGGTAGGTTCTGAATGGCGTGCTAAAAATGCTTTAAAAGCAACATTTTACAAGGGTGCAAAAAGAAACAACCACACTAAAAAACAACCCAACAACACACCTCTATTTCCGTGGTACATCGCAGCATCCCTTTCATCTTGAACTCAAGGTAAATGAACTTGCCAGCAACTCTTGTAGGTACTCCAAGAGTCTAGCTAGAGGGGGATCTCTCTCGAAGTCAACATTTATAAGATAGAAAGTTCAATTCGGCTGAGTTTGCCGGATAGCGGTGTTTGTACGCTTTACTCCGGGTAGTGTGGTAGTGTGTCAGTCGGTGAAGGCGTTAGGAAGTGTTTATCTTAAGCAACATGCGGTTCATCATGCTCACGATGGTTTTCTTGGCTTCAGTCGTCTATCAGGCGAATCTTGGATATTGCCAGAACATCCACGATGGTATGTCTTCAATCTTGAATCTACTTTTGATTTGGTCATCGCCAGAATGTCTAATGTGTTGTTTTAAGAGACCACTAGGCCTTCGATACATACCTGATACAATGATTTGCCTTCGTATTGAATATTATTAGCATCTCCCAAAAAATTCCAGAAAAGCACTGAAATGAGGGCACTAGCTTTTTCACGCTTGTTCAAATTTGTTGCCAAAGCTGTTAACAATTCACGTATGGACTCCGCTTAATGCAGCTCTACCTCCTGAAGGAAATATTTGGCGATTTTCTTCTCCTGTGGTCGTCACGAAATTATGTATGAACATCAAGCTATAATTCTATATTTCAATTCCATCCAATCAGTATTTCTGGAAATATTAGGCAAATTAAATTTGAATGGGTATAAATAACTACGGGCCATTGGGTGAATTCAACCCATTTATCGATTTAGCACTGGTAACTCAACCCCAAAGCTACTCTATAAATATCGCGTCTCTTAGTCCTTTCTTTCGAAAGATATTGTGTTTACGGCTGATCACCAATAAACGTCGCACAATTGTACGCCTCAGCATTTGCCAATTAGTTACCAAGTTTCATCATGATGTATTTTTTTGAGTAATTTCTGAAACAACAAAGATACCGGAAAAATGAGTAGAAATTTGAAAAATTTCATTCCCAATATCTTTGAAGATAAATATCTGATCGAACCAAAACTTGAAACACGTTCGTTAAATAGTGTCGAACTCTATTGCAAAATGATGAACAGTTTCTGATGAAAAAAATTTTCCGAACGAAAATCTTGAAAATGATCGAAAAACATTAGTTGCTAGATTTTCTACCTGTACGAAATTCTGCATAAGGGTATGCGTCAGTTCTTCCAAAGATATTGAGAAGTAATCTCAAAATTCCAAGAAATTTCCCAATTGTTTTTTTGGTATCTTGATAATGTATATCGGATTCAAGGTGTTCGCCAAATTACATTAAAATCTGATGCGAAAATCAGAATTATCCTCTAATTTCTCCAAAAATGAATATTGAATCCAATTGAAATTTGAAACACTGTTGCTTAATATTAACCTCGAGGTCTGCGCTAAATTGCATCGTCAACTGATTAATATTTTCCGAAAAAAAAATTTCTTTTCAATATTCAGAAAAATTTTGGAAATTTTCGTCTCTCAAATTTTCTCAGAAAAGAAACATTATTCAACTGATTGCAAAGCTTCGAATTGATCTTTCGAATGTAAGATACAGACGGTTGGACAGAATTAATTTGACCATAGATTTTTCTTCGGGGAGTCCGACCTAAGCGTTCAAGGCCATATCTGCACAAAATTCGAATATAACAGATATTTGGGCAAAACGAAAACACGCCATTTCCCAGAGGAAGTTAAAGTTGAAACTTCTGCCGAAAATAAATATTTTTTCCAACCTGACATACATGAATAGTAGCGAAAAAAATTGGGAGGTTATTTCCTCTCAAAAACTCAGGTGGGCCTTTTATATAATTTTTTTTTTGAGAAGCCTGACTCAGGAACTGTCTCCTGAAGATGTCCCCAGAAATGCAGTTTTTAATTTTTCTCCCAAAAAACGAATATCTCACAAAAATTAAACTAGGTAGACATTTCAAGCGAGTGAGGAGGCACCCAAAAAGATTTTGTATAGTGTTGCTCTATGATTCGGAAGGGTTGAAAACCAACCCTAAATATGAATCAAATAAACGTTCGCTTACTAGTTCAACTAAAGTTCTCAGCCATACGAGGCATGCTACGTATCTGTTGATAAATAATGTTTTTCTGGAAAACGGTAAATTTTGGCAAATAATCAAAGCACACCTTTTTGTTCAGACTGAATTAAACTATCTGGAATTTATTGTCAGATAGTAATTATGAACGAAAAAAAAAGTTTCCTGCAAAATGATTTTTATAACCTTTGAAATCAGACAGCAACAATATGAAAAATATTTTAAGTACCTCCTTGCTCGCTTGAAATGTTTGCTTAGTTTAATATTTCTGAAATTTTTGGGTTTTGGGAAAAAATCAAAAATTGTTTTTCTGGTTACATCTTCAGGAGGCTGTATCTAAGCAGAGGCTGCTCAAAAAAGAAGAGCTTTTATGAAAAACCAACCCTATTTTTTGACAAGGAATCGCATCTCAATTCTTCTCCCAACTATTCATCAACACCCTGTATATCAATCATCTGAAGCGAATCCTGCCATTTCTATCCACACTCAAATCTTTGTGTTGCAATTCTCCATAACATAAAAGGGCAACAAACCACCAGTACAATGAACAATCGCAGAGGTTGCCTATTTATTTTAATACCGACTCTATTGTCGATAGGAATAAAAATTGCACCTACTGAAACCGGTCAATTGCATTCTGGTAGCAGCGATTCCTTTCCTCAACTTTCCTTGTTTCACCTTGGTGTAGAACCTGATCACATTTCTCATTTTTTTGCAGCCCAATTAATTCATTTCTTGAACTGCGTTTTCACCCGAGACCTTGGTCTATTGGCTTGGTGTTTTGAAAGCTATCATTTTCTTTCTAGTTGAGTCATCTATCGCAGTTAATAGAATACGTGACTATCTTAACAGTAGCTTATAGTATTATTATTATATCCGGCATATTATTTACTTTTGATTTGAACTATTGGTTTGTTATTTTGTTACCTGAAAACTTTTTTAGTGCATATTTTGAAGAAGCATATCTTGAAAGTTTTCGTCCTGTCGTACGTTTAAGGATGATTAAATAATCAAGAATAGATCAACCTATTGGGTTGAAACTGTTGGTTGAAGGTCGAATGAAAAAGATCAATTAAACTGTCGATATTCATAAGATCTTCATGGACCCAATAAACCAAGTAAGATGAGAAGACAACATATCAGCAAATATTTATTCTTCTGAAGTTGATTCAGAAATTTGAGAGTTGAAGTTTGATAACATCACTCCTCTGAAACTCAACGACATAAGGGTTGTGCATCATATTTTCATTAAGGCTTGGAATAATAGAAATGAAATTTATTCACACACATTCACATTCAGAATGGAAATTTCACTTCTTAGAGGTTGAGAAGAAAATTTCCCAAAAATTGAAGCTCAGATTCAAATAAAAGTTCGAATGGGTATTATATTTCCATTAAGTCTGGATCTAATACATGATTAAATGTCAGCATTGAGGATTGTTGGAGTTACTATAGTCAATCTTCACATTGAAGTTCGAAGTTTGAGAAAGACTTCACTGCAATTGAATAAAAGATTCACATGAAACTCGGTTTGTGTATAAGATTTTCATGGAGGGAACGCGATACCTAGATCATCGGAGAGGTTACCTTGGTTACTCGAAGTTTGAAGGATTGAAGCCTATACATAAACTTGAAAATATCCATTATCATATAGGGTGGAAATCATACACGGAAGGCAGCATTGAAAGACTTTTCATCTATGAGAGTTCATTCGAACTCAATAGGAATAGAACTACCCCGAAATGTTACAGATGATTTTCTCGACACTCGTGTTGTGAATCAAATTTTCACACCGGACGAAATGACAGCATTAGAGACATTCAACCTATTGGACTATTCGTACCTTTCTTGGATTCAACGAATGATTTAGATGATATTCTCGCTGTGTATAAGATTTTCACGGAGGCTATAAATTATGCACGATGCATCTCAGATACAACAGTTCATCCGAAATCGGGGATCTGAAGTTTGGAACTACCCCGAAATGTTACAGATGATTCTCCCGAAACTCGTGTTGAGAATCGAATTTTCACAACAGACGAAAATACAGCATTTGAGACATTTAACCTATAGGATTTTATTCGTACTCCACTTGAATTCAACAAATGATTCAGATGATATTCTCGCTGTGTATCAGATTTTCACGGAGTCTAAAATTGAGCATCCTAGGAGACATCTCAGATACAACAGTTCATCCGAAATCCTGGATCTGAAGTTTGAAACTCTAAGTTTCATCATAGACTCACATGGAACTCATAATATGTATAGGATTTCCATGCATGATGGGATCCCACAGATATAAGAGTTCATCAGGAATCTATAGGAATTGAAATTCAGAAATGAAACAACTTATGGATTGACATTGGATTCTCTTGAAACTCGGGTTGTGTATCATATTTTCACGGATATTGGAACTTATTCTGGATAGAAAAAGACTACCAGAGGTCATTCCAGATATTTAGAGATAATTTTATATAACTGAACAGGAGCTGAAGTAAAAAACGTAAAACAAATTGAAAGAGATTCAGTTAAAATTAGGGATGTGTATCAAATTTTCATGGATGCTAGAAATCATACTTACAGGTTGAAAAGACAGTATCTTCGAGAACTCTAGCTAATGGAGTTCATTCTTGATAAATCGGCATCAATATAGAAACAAACCTTCGAAGAAGACTGACAGATTTGCTAACCTTCACTAGATTGACACATGTCTTCTCCTTATGAAGTCAGGATTTCAATACTCAAAAACTGTATCATATTTCAATTCAAATTTTTGCCTGTTGTGACAACCATCGTAAACATGTCTCCTTTTTCCTAATAGTTGCCAACTTGACGCAATGCACTTGGCCAATTTCTCACAACCAAACCAAGGCCAAATTACATCCAAATCCATAAAAAAATCGCGTATTATATAATATAACGCAACTATTCGCGATCGACAATCGTGAATTATCCACTCGTGATATACCGTCAAAATTAAATGAAGCGATATAATCACGCATAATGACACCTATCATCTCTTTTATATCACTAATTACTTTCTAATCTTGGTTTCCTCTGGATGCCCACAACTGAAGACAAGAAGATTAAGAGCATCAGGTCAGTCAGATGGTCGGCATGCAGCGTGAATAACAAGCAGAACCGTTCAAAGCCGTGTGAAAGTTCTTATGACAGTGGTTTCCTCTCGTAAATTGGAGGAAGTTGTATCGGACGGCTATTGATTATGCGGATTACATAAAGAGGCAGATCTCTGCGGATTATATAACACCGGCATCTTCGGTCCGAAGCGCGTTTTTATGTTTTTAATTGGGAGTGGTTGGTATCGTATATTTATGAGAGCTTCTTTGGTAGTTTGGGAGTTCATGTGGGCGTTTTCACAGATGGACAAAGACAGGAGAAATTAGTTGAATTATTATGTAAGGCTCTCACATATTGAAAATTAGTATTTGGTGATTTTTGTATATACAGAGTGAGTCTTTTAGTTGTACATTAATTTTAACCATAGATTCTCCTAATCAAATGAAACACTTTTTTCAGTTTTTCTTTTGTAGCTATGATATGGTAACTCCGAATGAGATGAATTTTGGTGTGAAGTTTTCTATAACTATGACACATATTCTTCAGTGATCAATTTTATTCTACTCCGAACAGATTCCGAGTTATAAGACTCGCCGATTCATAGAACTATACGAAATTAGCATGAGGAATGCAGATAAAGTTCATCTTGAGTCATCATAAGAATCTTCAATAATTTTAAAATATTTGATTATTCTTTATAATTTCTCTCTAGAAGCACCATTTTGCAGATATTCAACGTTGAATATTATAAAATCTGATAAATTTCGAAAAGTTGCCTCATATTTATGGATCCGCCCCTGATATAGTAAAGGGAGTAAATTAAGCTGGGTTCACGTTCATCTGGACCATAAAATACACAGAAATATTCATCCATTTCACATAAAACAAATATTAGGTATTTGCATGGATATAAGTTAAGTTATAATTTCTATGAGTATATGCTATTTCGTGACCACACCACAGACATAGTCTCTGTCTATGGATTAGACTTTTAATAACCATAACATTCTAGAGCAGGTTTTTAGGTTAGTTGATTGATTCCATATAATTCATTCATGAATTTCGTGAAAACAGTATAATTATGGAGTTTTCAATATGAGAATGGGCCAGGATGGAATTGTGTATAATCTTATAGTGGAATGAAATTGGATATTGCATGAACATCCAGTTGAAGATCAGTGTTTCAAGTCCAGTGTAGTGCAATGTTTTGCTTGTGATAATATCGCAAAAAAGACCCAATCATAAGAATTAGATGAGTAAATTAGTTTTCTCAATCTTGTTTCTTTGAATTTCAAACCTTGGATTGGTTATTCTCCAAAAAAAGTCACCACAAGGGATATCTGTGGTAAACTTGCAAAGTGTGTATTGCAGGAGTGTATTAGCACATTGAGAAATATTTAAATGCTCATAACTTTTTACCTGAGCCGAATCTGAAAAAATGGCAAATGATAAAAGTGTTTTATTTGATGAGAGGAATCTAAATGTAAAATTAATGTACAACTTAAAGACTCACCCTGTTTATCTACGGAATAATTGGTTGGATTTTACCCATGCATTCATAAATTCAGACTGCATAATTAAGCCCCAAATCTTTTCTATAAATATCGAGTTTCTGAGTCGTTTCTTCCTGAAGTTATTCTGTTTTCGGTCAGCCGATCCAGTACTTGATTGCAAAATGACAGCGTGAATTAAGTAAAGTAGGTAGTAAAAGGGCATTTGGCGGAGTTAATTAATACGTGAAAATATGAGCGCTTTGGCATCGAATTTGAACCTGCGCGCAAAGCTGCTGACTTCACGTCAGTGCATTCCTAGATTTTCCGGTTTAGCTTTAAACGATATACAGAGGTGAAATTGAGATGCATTGAGTAACAGGTGTCGACAATTTCCTTCTGTTAGTCACTAAAATTTTACGCTCAGTACTCATTTGAATTATTAGGACGATGTTCCGGTATATTCTAATGATTTTTGCTACCATGGATCTTCTTTTATTGAAAAGAATTCTGAAAACTGTATTGTTCGCATAAATTCTACAGTGCACGTCAAAATTATGGAACAAATTCACTTCTCAGAAGAAAAATATTTGGCAACAAAATGTTTCACATATTCTAATTTTTCACCTGAGGGGGTTAAAAGAGGTTGAAAGTTGTGCAGGAACAAAACTTAAAAAGTCGACTTTCATATACTGAAAACCTCTTTCAACTAACTAATTTTTCAAAAAAAAATTTTTTTCTTGAAAATTTCTGCACGCCTGTAAAGAAGATACAACGAACTTGCCAAAAAAGTACCACATGATCCACTTTCCCTATTCAAAAAATTAAGAGTGTTGATGGGGATGGCACAGGGTGCAACAAAAATCCTTCAAAAATGCCTATAAATTAGGTGAAAGTGAAACAAAAATTGACCTGTTTCAGGATTTTGTTGCCAAATATTTTTCTTCGGGGAAATGAATTTGTATAGCACATTTTTCGTGCGAATAAACAATTCTTATCACAATAATCGAAATAAAAAACGCATGAGAATTGTAAAATAAAGCCAATTAACTCAAGGCATGTTATGAAAAATCAGTGAAAAAATATAATTATCATTGAATATGTATCATTCATACAACTAAGGACATCACAACAAAGATAAAAATTTCAAAAAGCAAAAGTGAAGGTAGCAACTTTCGCGCGCATGTTCAAGGTAGATAACCGTTTCAGCAACGAATTTGAACATGCACGCAAAAGCTCCTGCCTTCTTGGTCGGATTTTACCCATTCACCAATTCGACCTTCGTAATTAAGCCCCAAACCTACTCTACAAATATCGAGTTTCTAAGTCGTTTCTTCCGGAAGTTATTGTGTTTACGGTCAGCCTAACGGCCGACTGCGTAAACACAATAACTTCTGAAAGATACAACTTAGAAACTCGATATTTGTAGAGAAGGTTTGGACTTCAATTACGAAGGCCGAATTTGTGAATGAATCCACCCAATGATTCCGTAGATTTACCCATTCAAAATATATATTTCCCAAAAATACAGATCAGATCGAATTGAAATCCTGTACTTCATCGAAAAATTACGGTTCGAAGGTTCATACAGAATTTAATGAGGATGATATGATAAATACGATACGATTATCACGAAATTTTGCATAAAGTTGTCCTTCAGCATCTTCAAACTAACTGCGAAGTTTTATCAGGACTGAGACTGACTGAGAACCTCGAAATTTTACATATTTTTTCCCGATATCTCCAAAACTTATAATCGTATCGAACTGAAATTTGGTACACTGCTGCGAAATATGCAGTTCAACGTGTAAGTAGAATTTTTTTTGTGTATGATGAATGGTTTTTGAAAAAAAAAATGTTTGGAAAAAAATTTCGGAAAATTTTTTTTTTCAAATTTACGCGCGTCGTTATGCTCCACCTAACTGCCAAGTTTGAATCCAATCGCTCAAGTAGTTTCTGAAATAAAAAATAAATAACTTCAAAATTTCAAGTGCCTATAACTCCGAAACTATTCAACCGATTTGGCTCATTAACGAACTTAACCGCGACATTGTAATGCGCGACCTACCCTGAAAGTTTTAAGTTGCTAGCTTGCTTCTGTCGACAGTTATCGTGTCATCGGACGGCCGGCCGGCCGGACAGAATCGATGTAGACACCGGATTCGTCATCAAAGAGTCCAAACTAGTCGTTTGAGATCATTTTCGGCTCAATGATCGAAAATTACAGACATTTGGACAAAACGATAGCACGCTGTTTCCCTAGAACATGCGCGCAAAAACAAATATTGACTGACTGCTTAAGATGAGTCATATTGCGATATGTATGTAATATTCGCTGTAATCGATTTGCATATCCATCTCAGGTATTGTGATACCCTGAATAATCTGTTCGAATATTTCCACTGTGGATTTATTGTTGTGCTTCGTTCGTATATTGTAATTCTTATCAGAATATTTTAATCGGCCGCTTTCCCCCTGACCTGTATGCCAACTGAAACCGAAGATACGTATTTGCGTAATACTCGCATGTAGGTAGTTATGTTTATTTGTTGCATTCGAGCAGATTAACCGATTGCTGTGATAAATCCGAAGAAGAGGAATATTTTGCAATACCTTCGTTTCTTTTCATCGTGAGTCACTCGCTGTACAGGCTGTTAGGTTCAAGTGCACTCCCAAAGGCCGATTTACTTCAGACTATTCACATTCTATCAAATTCTTCTAGTGTGAACGTAAATAGATGTGGAGCATTTTTTTTCGTTCTATCTGTGGTCGCGAAGATTCTATGGAATATTCTAAAGCCAGTTCAGACGCAGGAGCAGAGCTGCTTGTGAGCAGCTCGCGAAATAATAGATGCAGTGAGGCTATAACAGAGTAGTCCAACAGACGTTGATCATTTCACAAAGATTCACCCCAATATCTCTGAAAGTGAAATTTGGTACTTTATTGACTCAACCAAATTCATTGAAATCATTTCCGAAAAAATCATTTTTTACAACAGTTATTCGTGGAATTTTCGAAAAATTTTCTTTTTAATTAGTTCGTACGATCCCAACAAAATTTTCCGAACATTTTTCTGTTAGTATTCTATAATTAAATACCAAGTTTCAATCCCGTCGCTTGAGTAGTTCTTGAGATATTGCGGTATTAAAATTAAATAATCAAATGGATATATCACCAAAATAACTGATTCGGCCCATTAACGGACCCAACCATCACATGTTCATAAGCAACCTACCCTGAAAGCATCAAGTCGCTAGCTTATTCCAATCTCGAGTTATTGTGGCAGACAGGCCTCACAGAATCGATTTTGACACCGGATTCTTCATCAGTGAGTCCAACCCAGTCATTTAAGACCATCTTAGACTCTTTTTACACTCCAAAAAACCCTTTATATTCGAGCTATTCAAATACTTATTTCATTGAAAACAAGCCAAATTTGGAGGTAATGTATTCTTATTCTCCACATATACTATCTGGCAAAGAAACTGCAACATCCAGAAGGAGCAGTTTAAATTTTAATTTTTTTTTTAGTGAAGATAGTAGATAGTATAGCAAGGAGCAAATGATTAAAATTTGGAGAAAAAAATTGATTGTTTTTTCATTTCATTTTTCGTTACTCAAATATTGTATTCGTTTTTCGCAATTTTTTTTATTTTGCAACAAACCAGCTGTTCGAGTAGATCCAAAGTCGATGTTCACTTGTTGTTAGAATGCCTAGAGCACGTGTACGCGGAATTTATCGCCAGCTAGGTGAATTTAAAAGAGGTCGAATTATTGGCGGGATTTCGAGAAATCGTTAACCGTACGAACAGAAAACCAACTACTGTTACGAGATGTTGTCAAACGTGGTTTGATAATGCCCAAAATCGAAGGAGAGTAGGCACCGGACGTCGAAGGGGCACAAATGAAGTTTAAGATCGATGCCCAAGACTTATGGCCATTAGAGACCGACTTGCGACAACTCGATATTTGGCTGATGAGTGGTTAGGAGAACAAGGCCATCCTGTAACTGTCCGAACAGTTTACCGCCGCATAAGGTCTTCTGGACTGCAGCATTATCGACCCCATCTTGTGTTACCTCTTACGGTTGATCATCGCCGGCAACGATTACAGTGGTGCAGAGAACGACAACATTGGAATGTAGAATGGCATCAGGTCGTCTTTTCTGATGAATCTCGATTCTCCTTAGGTGCACATTATGGTCGAAGAAGGGTTAGACGACGTCGGGGAGAAAGACGTGACACTCATTTTGATGTTGAGCATTATGTACAATGGACAGTAGGCGTAATGGTATGAGGTGCTATTGCACATGCAAGTTGGTCACCTTTAGTCTTTATTCCAGGTAACATGACAGCGCTGTGTTACCTTCAAGAAATAGTGGAGCCATATGTTCTCCTTCACCTTATAAGGCTCGAGAATCCAATATTTCGGCATGATAATGCTCGACCTCATGTTATCAGAGTTAGTTGAAACTTTTTTGGAGCGACCTATGTGAATCTTTTGCCATGTCCGCCCAGATTCCCCGATCTTTCGTCCATAGAGCATGTTTGGAACATCATGGCTAGAAGGTTTGGAAATTTAACCCAGGCCCCACTTACTGTGAGATATGAAGTACAGGTAGCTTGGGACAGTATCCCTCAAAAAGAAATAGACTATCTTCTTGCATCAATGCCAAGACGTGTTCGGGAGTGTATAGATAACCTCGATGGACAAACACATGATTGACACATTTAATTCAAAAAAAATGTAAACCCTTCGTTTTTTCTCTCCGAATTTTAATCATTTATTCCTTGCTTTACTATCTATGTTTTACCTGGAAAAAATTTGAAATTCAATCAGCTTCTTCTGGGTGTTGCAGTTTCTTTGACAGTTAGTATATTCGAAAGAATACCAATGTATATTCATATAATGGATCAATTAACTCTTGAATATACCTTGATAATTCTTGATATACTTGTAACTGAAAACCAATTTAATGTTTTCGGAAGTTTATAATTACTTGACCATTCTCCAATTGTTCTCACAAATTCATGCATATTAACCAGTCCCAAATTATGAAAATCTAATCATTATTTATAGATAAACCTTAAATAAACATCGGCTCATCTTGTTTCGAAGGTTGGATGAACTCTTAATGATATCTGAGAGATTATATCTTAACCATATTTCTCTTGTCGTTCCCATGAAAAGTTACGAAATTTCAGGTTAGTCATTCGAACAGGAAGTCACAAAAACGATATAGAATTCAATGATACTGCTTTTTCACCGGTGTTCAGCTTCCTCTACCAGAAGGTTCAGACATGAAGCAGGTCAATGGCGTTTTCACGCTCTTGACAAAAACGCCGGAAGATGACAGTCATCGAAAAACCTATTATTTCTTCAATTGGGGTTTTTACTGGATAATATAGCACTTATCGAATATTTCACGTGAAATTATCTGGTAATGATCATTTTTGTATTTTTCTGATTCCGCAAGGTTTTGATCAAACCTCTTAGAAGCTTGTGCAAGATATAAACCTTACAATATAGCCGACGTAGGATAGAGCAGCAAAGGGAACATACAGGGCGTTTCTTAATCACGTTACGGAACACTAAGAGGTAATTCTATAGATCGTTTTAAGGAAAAAACTTTCTGTGAACATGTCCGGATTTCTTTCGTTTCTGAGACTGAAGCATCAAGAAAAAGAGGGTACCTTTTTTATTGGTTGAAATTTGGTACAGTCATTTGAAGTAATAAGGCTCTTATTTAGTCTCAACTATATTTAAATTCTAAGGTTCAGTGAGGTTGAAGGCCAGTTGGCAGTGATAGTATTGGCATAAGTATCGATTAAAGTTTATTTTGGGAGGATTTCGCATCATTTTTTTAGGTTTTTCTGGGATTTCACTCCCAATATCTGAAACAGAACTATTAAAAATTGAATAAAAACTGTTTTTTTATAAAAAACTGTTTTTTTCATGAAGAATGCCCTTGCGGATTAAACTATCTTTAAGGGGCAGCTTCTTGGAAAACGGATTGCCTTATGAAGAATACAAACGATAAAAAAAGCGAACTGTAACGTTTTAGAGAACAACTCTGACTCTTTCATCAGACAAAGGAAAAAATTTTGAAAATTATTTTTTTTCGATTTTTCGTTTTGGGTTGATACTTTTGTCAAATTGACAAAAAATGTCCGCTTTCGACTGAGTTTTCTCAAAAATGTCAATTCGAGAAAAGTCTCAACACAAAACGAAAAATCGAAAGGAAATAATTCTCAACATTTTCTTCTTTGCCTGATGAAAGAGTCAGATTTGTACTGTGAAACGTCACAGTTCGTTTGTTTATAATTTGTATTGTTCATAAGGCAATCTCCTCTCCAAGAAGAAGCCCTTGACAAATAGTTTAATCCTACAATCCGCAAGGGCATTTTTCATGAATAAACAATTGTATTCAATTTTTAATAGTTCTGTTTCCGATATTGGGAGTGAAAACCCAAAAAAATCCTTTAAAAAGCAGTATTGACATATCAGTAAAAGTGATTCGATGAAAACAAAAGGCCAAAAGTGGCAACTTGGTGCGAAATTTTGTTGAGATCATATAGTTTGTCAATCCAAAGAAAAATTGATTGTGGAACTTTTTCGAAAAATCTCGATCAGAACGGGAAAACAAAATCGCACAGAACTCGAACTTCATATTTCACAAAAGTTTACACATTTACGTCTGATCAGATTCTAATTTTGAAAACATTGAAAAATTTATAACGAATTTCGTAATTTCTTCCTCGGTATATTCGTTGTTTCCGGCATAACTCGAAGTATACTGGCCCCATCATGATGAAGTTGGTTACTAGTTTGAAAAAGCTCATGCACAACTTTCGTGGTGATCGTGTTTATATAATATAATTATTTTTCGAATATTCTGTGATCTCTCAATTATATTTTCCCTACAAAATTCTACATGAAACTTTAAGTCATTTTTCAATCATTAACTGGATTCGAATTGAATTTGTTTTTTTGGAAATATTAGGAATATTGAGTTTTGAATGGGTATATCTGCGGAATCATTGGCTGTATTTTCCCATTCACGCATTCGGTGTTCGCAAATGAATTCCTAACCTACCCCAGTTATTGAGTGAGTCTCCTGCTCAATCGATCAAGGATTTTGAGCTAGAAATTGAACGAACATAATGGGGGTTTTTCCTGAATTTGGGTTATTATTGCAAATGCAAATTTGAACATGATTATTATGGGTTTGATTCATCATTTTCCCAAATTACATTCAGAAAGTATTCAAAATCAGGTTTCAAAATTGGGGTTTGGGATTTGTCATGCATGCACGAAGTGACAACGTTGTTTAGTAGAATTGCTCTTTCTGCTATAGAATAACGAAATATTTATTCCTTTTCTGTGGTACCCACGTGCACTGTGTCAATATAACCAAACAATTTCCGTTTGTTGGTCGTTGTCTTCTACTCTAACCAGATCGAAGTATAGCTATCTCTGATTTCCTAAGCAAAGTAACACATTTGACATCCTTTTCTTTCCGAGAAAGCTGAATTCGACGTTGCCATATCGTGCACTCAAGACAAATCCCTTTAAATGCAAATCCCCATTTTTTTTTTTCAGTTCTAGGTGATCAAACATTTTTTTAAAAATATAATATTGAAATGTGATGTTCTGAAGGTTTTTCATGGAAATAACTGCATTTTCGTTTGAAGGAAAAACCCCCATTGTATCTGAGATGAAATAAAGAAGTCTTGTTGCCTCAATACGCATAGAAATAATATTGAAATGAAAGAATCGCTTTAGTTAAAAATTTCAATTCAAATACCTATTCTTCTATGATAAAGAGCGAGGTGAATCCCACCCACAAACTAACCTTGACCAGCCATTGCCATATATTTTAAATTATAGTCTACAAACACATAATCTCCTTTTTATAAACACAACATCCTTACAATATATAGTTCATACCTTGGAGCGCCATACCGTACTAACAGCTGATACATCAGGGAGAGTCTGAAAAAATGTAACAGGAAGTCATTGGCTGGTTCGCAGACTTGTAGAACCTTGAGTTGATTCAGATTTGTTCATTTCCAGTTGAGTTCATGGGCGGTGTTGCAAAATTCACTTGTTTGTCTTCAATTAAATTTCTGCGTGATTTTTATCCTTCAGATCTTTTCAGTTAGATTATACCACTTTTTCAAATTGCTATATTGAAGTCTTGCCAAGTCTCATTTTGTCCAGTTTGTGAATAGAACTACGATTTATGTAGGTATGTAAGTTTGGCTTCTTATAACAATTATGAGAAGTATACAGGGTGATTCCGGAGGAGACCGTCAGATTTTGGGATAAGTTTACACTAGTCAAGACAGTCTCGAAACAATGTTTGGTTAATGGTTGGAGATCTCTATTGAGAATATACAGGGTGATAAGTCATTATTTGAGAGTTTCTAATTTTCTTGGCACACTTGTAGTTTTCCGAGAAATTTTTATCAAAAAAAGACAATGTCGAAATTTCTCTCCAATCGATTCTATTTTATTGATAACTTTGGTATGGCTCATCCAATTTTGATGAAATTTGCAGTGTAGAACGATCTGAATGAGTAGATCCAATAATTTCAATAACCTCCCAAAATGCAGGGTTGTAAGTGTGATAAATTCAGAATTTCAAATTAATTGTGCAGTTGAGAGAAACACACCCTGTACATTGCTTTTCCAAAACTTTCTGATTCGTTTCAGATTCTACAATAATATGTCGTTATTCAGAGGTTTTTAATTTCTTTGGCACACCTCCGGTTTTCCGAGAAAAAATGTTTGAAAAAGAGCTTAATCGAAGTTTGGCGCAAAAGCAGTGAGAATATTCTACACTAAGTCGTAGAGCTGTATATTCCAAGGATGCCAAGCAGTTCTTAAGTTCTAAACTATTCTTTTCAAATTCCAAATTCATATTGAATTGCTCATATTCTGTATGAAATCATTAAATTCTTAATACTACTTCATATGTGCACATGTTTATGTGCATAAACCAAACAAATCTACACGCATGGAAACAAATTTCGAACAAACATACGGAACAAATAATGACAAGTGGACTTTAGGATCAACAGAAGGTTCACATTGAATTTTCGAAATGGTTTCCTTCTTTTCGAATTAATATTTTTCTTGAATTTCCTATCGACAGTATTGAACGAAATCACATAACGTCACTGCTTCATAGAAATAGCCCTTTTATTGAAAAGTAGAGGTTTGCAAATTAAATTTAGTAATTTTCTGAATGGAATGATTTTATACAGAAAATGAGCAATCGAAAATAAATTTCGAATTTGAATAGAATATTTAGAAGTGACGAATAATTTTGCATCCCTGGATAATACAGCTTTCCTACCTAGGGCAGGATACTCTCACTGCTAGTGAGCCAAAAATCGATTATGCTCTTCTTCAAAAATATTTTCCAGGAAAACCGGAGCTCTGCCAAAGAAATTGAAAACCTCTCAATAATGACATATTATGGTAGAATCTGAAACGAATGAAAAAATTGGGAAAATTATAGTAGAATCGTAAACAGCGAAGTTTTGAAAACGCGATGAACAGGGTGTTTTTTCAACCTACACAATTAATCTTGAATTATCAAAATATCAACCGCTCATTTTGGGAAACATTTTGGAAATAATGAATGTTTCCATCAATATTGTACTTTACTGAAAATTTCTTTAAAATCGAAAGTAAAATAAGTCTAATCGGACAAATCACCCTGTATATTCTCAACAGAGACCCCCAACCATAAACCAAACATTGTTTCGAGACTGTCTTGACTAGTGTAAACTTACCCTAAAATCTGACGGTCTCCTTCGGAATCACCCTGTATATCATTCTGTACAAATTTCTGTAATTTTCGAAATATCCAGGTCCTATGGACCTGCAACTTTTAGGGTAGGTTGCATTTTGAACTGCGATGGTTAAGTTCGTTAATGGGCGAAATCGGCACTCATCTGTCGGATAATTTTTTTTCTCTTCAGAAATCTTACTCTTTTCCACACTTGTGAAATTGCGTGTCGGTATTCTACAACTACAAGTATAGTTCGAATCAAATAGCGGTTGCCCTTTTTGACATATTAGGAAAATAACCACAAAATTTGAAAAGGCCACAAAATGTTTTGCCAATCTCTCCGCAAATAAATATCGAGCAAACTGAAATTTGAAACATAGTTTTTAAATGTTGACTGTAAGACCTGTACCAAATTATATGGAACTTAAACGAATGTGTTTCCGAAAAAAATGTCAATTTTCCAGTACAATTCTCACGAAATTTTGCATTAAATCGAGCATCGATGTTTCGCAACAAGTCTCGATAAGCTCAATCTTTCAAACTAACACCAATACGTAAAAGAAAATTCAAGATTTTTTGCTAATATCAAATGTGTAGATGTGATTTCTACAAGGATTCAACTCTGTTCTGAAAAATACCGATGAAATGAAAAAAATCACCCTTCATGTGCAATTTATCTGAAAAAATTTTTGACACAGTGCATATATCCGAATGAGTTTAACGTTTGTGGAAATCTTCATTATTCAAAATTACGTTACTTAATTCGCGTATTGCATGTAAAAGTTTTATTCAGTTATACAGGAGTATTTATTGAAATTTCAATGTTTCAAATGAATTTTTCCGTGGAATTCGTTTTGTGTTCTGAAAAACCAATGATTTATGAATAATATGTAAGTTTTATTCAAGATATAAATGAGCTTTATGAAGAAATTTCATCTTAAATCCCGTAATCCGCAGGGTGATTTCTATAAATAATAATTTGTATGCGATTTTAGTAGTTATGTTTCAGATAATGGGAGAGAAAACCCAAAAATATTTCATTCGAACTACTCACGATTATGAAATTTTCAAGAATATCGATGGGGTATTTGCACATTGTGTTCATTCATAAACGAATCCGTTAAAAATTTCTCGATGTGTGTTGAAAATTTGGTAATCAATCCTCTCATCTACTTTTAGATATATGATTCTGGTTGAAAAATCAACCGATTATTTCACTGAATTCCAATCTTAGAACCGAATGCGATGATTCAATTTTGGAAATATTGGAAATTTGCAGCGTTTTTCTTTATAACTCAGGGACCACTGGTCGGAAATAATCCGGGTGAGAATTTTTAGGTTGAGGTATGCAACTGTAATCAAAGTTCAGAGTTTCATGAAAATTCGGTGGTAAGTTGTCGAGAAATAATTTTTTTCCTCCAACCCCCAATTTTGAGCCCTTAGGGTACACCGATCCTGCTGAAAAGCTTGGAGGATCAATCTCGAGCGACACACGATTCTTCTACCAAGTTTCACGGATTTCTGTTCAATACTTTCAGAGAAAAGCTCCAGACAAAGGACGGCGGACGGACGGATTTTTTTTTCATAAGTTCATTCAAATCTACATACTTCAAAATGTAAACTGTGAAATTTTCAGGGAGGTCAATTTTTGTTGTTGGTCGATCACTTAGGTCTATTATCTTATTTTATCAAATATTAATTTCATTTCATCAAATAATAAACCGAAATTGAGTTCACGAAGATATTCCTTGAGGTTGTAATACTCCTGATGTCCTTGCGTATCAATTTCCTAATCTTCTCTTGAAAACATTGCTTTTATATTCGGCTATCTTCGACTTTTCCTAATTCTATTTTGACCTCGAACTGCAAATTATTCTGGTTCAATCTGCTAATTATAATACAAAAACGATGCTATGTGGAATTTATTGATGCTTTCAGAACAAATCGTGACCAAGACAATGTCCTGAAATGATCTCCTAATGGTTCTAGTTGTGTAACGTTAATTGTTCCTAATTGTATTCCCTATTTTGAACAAAAGCATGGCACAAATCAGAATGATTTGTTTCAGTTTCACAACTATTTGTCACTTCATGTCGACTTACTTGATGTATTGCGTTTGCAGTGTGTTGGAGTTTCAATGCAAGCAAGATCGCACTTTCGGGAGGTGATATACAGGCAGTTCCTAAATTGCAGGTACAAATCAAGAGGGGAGACTCCTCGCATGGATTCAACTTCAGTAGAAACGTACTAATAACATACCTACTTAAGATCATGACTGAAGAGCAGTGTTTCACACATTCTAATTTTTCAAGTGAAGGGGTTGAAAGGGGTTCAACCCCCATGGCGCTGAGGTTTTGAATCTTCCACTGGCGGACTTTTTACTCAACTCATCTAGATAAACGAAGAGTTTCGCATAGTGCCGAGAGAAAAATTTTCACGTTAGGGAGTTGAATGGGGTTGAAAGATGTGCATGAACAAAACTGTAATGGTGACAATTCAAAACTGTATTTGGTGACAAATTTCATCAGGTACCATCGTCTCAAAGTAAATGAGCCATGACCAAGTGCACATACTGAAAACCTCTTTGAACCAACTAATTTTTCAAAAAAAAAAATTTTTCTTGAAAATTTCTGCACGCCTGTAAAGAAGATAGAAAGACCTTGACAAAAAAGTACTACATGACCTACTTTCCATATTCAAAAAATTTAGAGGGTTGATGGGGATGGCACAGGGTGCAATGAAAATCCTTCAAAAATGCATATAAATTTGGTAAAAGTCAAACAAATTGACCTGTTTCAGGATTTTGTTGCCAAATATTTTTCTTCTGAGAAAATGAATTTGTTCCTTAATTTTGACGTGCAATGTACCTATAGGTTGACGATAAGTCAAAAACAAATGCAATAAACATGCCTAAGGATTTTCAATAGTCTTCCTGGAGTAATACAGAGGAAAAACAATCTCAAATTGTTTAAAAGGAAAACGTCCAACCTTTTTACGCGCTTGTTCTGGGGAATAGCGTGTTATCATTTCGTCACGATGTCTGTAATTTTCGAATTTTGAGCCGAAATCGGTCTCAAACGACTAGGTTGGACTCACTGATGAAGAATCCGTGGTCAAAATTGATTCTGTCCGTCTGGCCGGCCGTCCGGCCAGCTGTGTGCGCTTTAACTTTCGGAAGGAATGACCTAGAGTCTTGAAATTTTCAGGTCAGGTTAAGATCCTGAATATACCGATTGAGTTCGTTAATGAGCCAAATCTTCCGATTGGTTTTTGTGCTACAGTCATTTGAAAATTAGATTTTTCAATAACTCGAAAAATATTTATCTGATCGAGATGAAACTTGGTTGGAAGATTAACAGAGTGAATAAGAAGAAGTCTCCATGGAAAAATTCGAAAAAAAAAATTTTTTTTTGAACACTTTTATATTTCATTGAAAATTCACCATTTCGCAATGTGAACAAGCGAGTGAAAGCTGCTGACTTCTCGTCAGTGCTTTTCTAGATTTTTTTGAACTCAGAGCCTCATTGTCTTGATGATTTCACGAATTAAAATAATTTTCATTGTTTTGCAATAAGTTAGTACGAAGGCGTAGAAGGGCCACTCTTTGTCGACAAAAATTTTTCCACCTAATTCCGACTTTAATCTCGGAATTATACTAATTCCGACTTTGAACTCGGAATTATACTAATTCCGAGTTTGAAGTCGGAATTATAGACTGATTCCGACTTTAAAGTCGGAATTATAGACTAATTCCGACTTTGAACTCGGAATTATAGACTATAATTCCGAGTTTGAAGTCGGAATTAGTCTATAATTCCGACTTCAAACTCGGAATTAGTATTATATAATTTCGAGTTCAAAGTCAGAATTATGTATAATTCCGAGTTTGAAGTCGGAATTAGTCTATAATTCCGAGTTCAAAGTCGGAATTGGTATAATTCCGAGATTAAAGTCGGAATTAGGTGGAAAAATTTTTGTCGACAAAGAGTGGCCCTTCTACGCCTTCGTAAGTTAGTTATCAGTTTCTCGTTTTTGTTACCATCGATTTGAAATAAAGATTATTTGTTGCTTTTGACTCAACAAAAACTGATCCCTTAAAAAAAAATATGATAACGAGTTTACAAATGCTGTTAATGATTTTGTGCGAATTTCGTGATGAATGTGTCATTAGAACAATAATTTAAGAAAAATATTTTTCCAACTTTTTTTTCTCCTATGAATTTTAACATGCGCTGCAAATCTGTTGACTTAACGTCAGTGCTTTTTTGAGAATTTCTGTATCAGGTTCCCCGATGAATTCCTTGAAATATTTCGGAGAAAACCACTATAGAAAATATTGCAAGCTCCCATAATATATTCTATCCATGAATCCACGGAAATTTCCTGATATGTGACAACATCAAAAAACGAACGTCGAATCAACAAAGGTGAAGTCTGATACTCGACACGAGCACGAGCAACTATTTTGTAGGTGGTAATCATAAGGTGAAAGTAAAGCACCGTAAAAATGAACCTCCTTTGTTTACGTTTTACGACGTTGTTAACAGATCCAATTTGTAAATTAATGCGTTAGCATCGTAAATTGCGAGTGCAATGTTGATGAATTACTGGATCATGACTTAATCATAGTGCAAGGCTAATTTGCAATGGTAACAATCGTCTTTTAATGGGAGTTATATACCTACACTTGAGGCGAAATCATCGTTGTTTCAGTGAGTTTTAAAAGGTTAATTATAATCGAAGTCGATGAAATACATCGTTAGAGATCATTTGAGGCACCATATTTCGATTTTGGATGGCTTTTTAACATTTCGTTGGGGAATATGAAACATCAGGAAGTCTTGATAATGATGCAATGACGTGAAGTTGGCAGTTTTGCGAGCATGTTCGAATTCATTGCCAAAGCGATTACGTTTTCACGTATTGACTCTGCATAGGAAACATGGTGTGGACACTCTCTGGCATATTTTGGGTCCGAAATGAAATCCAAATGTCAAATTACGGCTTTGTTGTCCTACTTCAGTTTTCACCGATAGATGTCGGCATCGAGAAATTTGCCATGTAAAATCTAAAATATAGTCGGAAGTTGTCATATCAAAACTAGTCAAATTAGATGTTTTAAAATGCTTGTTGTGGGGAACCGACCCATATAAGTTCGTCGCGATGTCTCTTATTTTCGAATTTTGAGCCAAAATTGATCTCAAACGACTAGGTTGGACTCACTGATGAAAAATCCGTCGTCAAATTTGATTCTGTCCGGCCAGCCGTCCGTGTGTGTTCTAACTTTCGAAAGAAAGGACCTAGAATTTTGAAATTCTCAGGTTAGGTTGAGATCCTGAATATCTCGGTTGAGTTCGTTGATGGGCCAAATCTGCTGAATGGTTTTTGTGTTATCGCCATTTGAAATTTCGAGTTTTCAAGAAGTCGGAAAATATGTATCTGATCGAAATGAACCTTTGTGGGTTGACGAACAGTATCAATAAGAAAAACATAGAAAAGTACTGACGTGAGATCAGGAGCTTTTACGCGCCTGTTCCGTTGTCAAAGCGGTCATCTATACAAGTATTGACCCTGCCAAACGCAGATTTTTTCATGTGGTCCTCAAGAAATTCTGCTTGAACCTCAAGCTACAATTTTAGATCAAGTACTAGATTGCAATTCGATCCAGAATTTTGAATGGGTATAACTATCTGAAAAAGAATTGGCGAATTCAACCCACTTAAGCATTCGACCTTCTTAATTCAACTGAAAACCTTCTCTACAAATATACTCCCTACGTCGATTTTTTCTTAAGTTAATGTAGTTACGACCGGCCTTACCACTGACAGTGAACATAATAACTTCCGGAAGAATCTACTCAGTAGCTCGATAATTGTAGAGTTCACAATGGAACTAGAAACCGAAGACCAATTAAACTTCGTAGATCTTACAATAACAAGAATCAAAAACAAGTTCCAGTTTTCCATTTTTGATAAACCATCTCATACAGATATAACTATCCCAAAAGATTCTTTCCATCCAGTTCAACACAAATTATCCGCATATCATGGTATGACACACCGATTATTATCAATTCCTCTGTCTCCAAAGAACTTCGATTACGAATTGAATCTAATTAACAAATAACATACAATAACGGTTATTCCCTTCAATGATCGATAACATAATCAATAAGAAACAATATATAAATGCTATCTCTGAAACATACCCAAAGTCCAAAATAAAAACAACATTCAAATCTTTAACCTTTTTCGGAAACCCATCACTAAAAATCAAGAAATTTCTGAGAAAATCTGACATCAACATAGCTTTCAAAACCACAAACTCTTTGGGTAGAATCTTCAAAACCTATAAACCTAAAATTCTGAAAGTAAACCTATCAGGAGTTTATCAACTTTCCTGTGGCTCATGTCCTAAAACTTACATAGGTCAAACGGGTAGATCATAGAATGAAAGAACACAGAAGTTCTTTTTTGAAAAATGAATTAACTCCACGTACGCCGAACATTTAATAATAGAAAAATACGAATTCGACGGAAATTTTAAGATTCTACAGTTAAATTTATTGGAGGCTCTAGAGATAAACCGTTTAAGAAATTCTGGGAATTTATTAAACGACCAGACATAACTGTTAAATTCACCATTGTTTAACCTATTCAGCTAGGAGCCCGGTTTGGTTTTTCCATGATTGACCCGTTGAAAATATCTCTGTACCTGTATTGGTTTATGCAAAACTGTAACACACTTTTTGAGACAGTTGCAACTCAGCATCTGATGAATCTACAATGTAGTAAAACGCGTCATGTGTTTATAATAAAATAGAAATCAACCACACTTGTGTCTTTTAATTGAATTGTAGAGTGAGTTTGGAGTTTAATTACGGAGGTCGAATTGGCGAATTAGTAAAAAAAACTATCGAATGATTCCGCACGTATACCCTTTAAAATTTCAGTTTCCCGATATTTCCAAAAACATAGATACCTTGAAGATTCAGCCGAATAGGGTCTACAGAACAATGAGCAAAAAAAATTAAACAGTTCTCCTGCATTTTGTTGAATTGAGAGAGTTATTTTGCTTATTGTTCTGTAGACCATATTTGGCTGAATCTTCAAGGTATCTATGTTTTTGGAAATATCGGGAAACTGAAATTTTTAAAGGGTATATGTGCGGAATCATTCGATAGTTTTTTTTACTAATTCGCCAATTCGACCTCCGTGATTAAACTCCAAACTCACTCTACAATTCAATTAAAAGACACAAGTGTGGTTGATTTCTACTTTATTATAAACACATGACGCGTTTCACTACATTGTAGTTTCATCAGATGCTGAGTTGCAACTGTCTCAAAAATTGTGTTACAGTTTTGCATTTTTCATTAAAGGGCGATTCGATCTATGTTTTTGGAAATATCGGGAAACTGAAATCTTGTATATCTGCGGAATCATTCGATAGTTTTTATTCATTCGTCAATTTGGCATTCGTAATTAAACTCCAAGGTTACTCTACAATTCAAGCTACTGAGTAGATTCTTCCGGGAGTTATTTTGTTCACTATCAGTGGTTAGGCCGGCCGTAAACACATAAACTTTAGGAAGAATCAACATTGGTAATATATTTGTAGAGTCGGTTTTCAGTTTAAATAAAAAGGTCGAATGCTTAAATGGGTTGAAATCGCCAATTATTCTTTGAATAGTTATACCCGTTCAAAATTTTGGATTGAATGGCAATCTAGTACATGATCGAAAATTATATTTTGTGGTTCGTGCAGAATTTTGTGAGGACCATATACAAAAATCTGCGTTTTTTCAATCTAATGAAATTTCGAAATTTCATTCATTACTATATTTTATTATTCAGAATAAGTTCGATCGATAGATCACCTAGAAATATGGGATTCCATATCTCAAGAAACTTTCACAATTAGATCAATTGATCACCTTCAACTCAATCAGTACTCAACATTCATGAAGCACCTTCTTCCTAACAACATTCATTCTGACCAGTGACGGGCAACTTTCTGCAAGAACGTCCTCCAACATCTGCAAGAAGTGACAATCATATTTGCTGAATGCAAATCCTACAATGGGGCAAATTACACATCTTGCACCTTGGTTATGCCTTCAGTGAAAGGATTGTTATCCATCTCAGGACTAATTTGACCCATCTGTGTCACGATGTGGTACATTGAGGAAATGAGAAGAAATCTCTTAATGATCGACTGCAATGTCTTGAAGTTGCTGTGCGACTATAGTAAAACTTAATTAATGACTTCAGAATTGAGGATAACGATAACTGCAGTGTTGTGATGATCAGTATCGGACACGTATTTGTTGAAACCAGGGTAATTTGAGAAATAATCGTGCATAGATAATGAGAATCACGAAAAAGGAGAATTGTCATTACATGCGGTTATGTAACAGACCAAACTGTGGCTTTTTGTCTTCGAATAAACTCCTTTCAATATACAGGGTGCAGAGCCAGATCTAGGATTTCAGCGCCCGTGGCAAGTTATCGAAATGCGCCCTTTTCAATTTTTTTTTCAATGACTACATACTTTTCATAAATGATAGTATTTATTCTATTCCAAATTATTTTACTATTATTATATTCTCTTGAGAACGAGCATTAGATTCTTAGGTATATCCAACAATATGTGTATAGAAATTACTTTAATCTTCCATGTATCTTATAATGTAGTGAAGAGAACTCACAAACGTATTAATAAACAATAATGAGGGTATGGAGAAAACAAAAAGGAAGCGAATAGAATAATTTATTCTCGAAATAATATATAAGCATTCAAAGCTCCAAAAAAACAATAAATGAAAGTGTAAATGAAAAATTGAGATACATTAGAGAACACACATGCCAACAATGGTCATTTTAATATTACTTTTTATAATTCGCCATGATGTAGGGTCATTAAAATCAATTGGTACAGGTTTAACCTCAGTAGGTCCTGATTCCACGTCAAAAGAATTTTCCTTGTCCGAATTATTCGAAATGGAATACTTTCTTACGAAAGGCTCGGTACTTGAAGAAGTAGAAGGAAATTCCGCTACATGATGGGCTTCGCTATTGGAACCACTTTTTGTCGACACAATACCCGCATCGTTCTTAAAGAAACTTGAGATATTACTAGTATTTTTTTTTAGGTCTAATAATTTTTTTTCCTGGTCTACCGAGATTGCGATCCTGATAGTTTCTTGGGTGGCATTTCAGTTGGTTATACCAACCTAAAATTATATAAGATTCTGAAAATGCCTGGACGTCGAATCGGAATATTTTGCGCGCTCGGTTATATCCGTATCTGAATTGTCTCAATGCTCGACAAATGTCAGAAGGACAGAAAAAGGTTTCAAGTTTCAGTGAAACTCAAGAATCATTCTATTCATTTGATCGACATTTGATCCTCTTTCTGTAGTACCCATAGCTAAGAAACTGATTAATAAAATACTAGAGATACAATAAATTTATCTTATTCTTTTCAACATTTTGATTTTGTTGTCTAACTTCTTCTTATACCTATGAAAACTCGTGTAATTATGGTACAACGCAATTTTAATCGAATCGGTATAATTTGAGATCTCGCAAATCAAAGCCGGTGTGATGAACGATTCTGCGAATAATGTGGACGGTTTGAATCTCTTTGTCATGCCGTCAAGAAACCGACCCTAGACGGAGGGCTACCGCCGCTAGTTCGAACATTAAACTCCCTCTGAGCTTGCCGCTAATTGAGGTCTTCACTGTTCGAATAACAAACATCTGGACGCGATCGGGAATCGAAGGGCGACCGACAAGTGTAAATTTATCATCTGTTAATTTATTGGTAACTACTTGTCGCAGCATATTTTACAACAGGTGCATGCATTATAGCACCGCTCTAAAATATGAATGGACTTTGAAGTGAAAAATCATAATTTCAAGAAAAAAATCATAATTTTGCGCCCCTAGTTGGTTGGCGCCCGTGGCAAATGCCTCCCTCGCCACGCCCTAGATCCGGCTCTGACAGGGTGATCTGTGATTCCATTTTGTGATCATTAAATGTTCTGAAGTTTCACCCCACACATATAAGTCATGCTCGTTCCTTAGAATTCCTGATAATAGTTCCATATTCTATGAAAAGTTGTCAACTGACCGAAAAGAAGGATACCAATCCAGTCACCCTGAGGCATACCGACAGAAACAAATATTTCAACAGCAGGTTTTGAGGAATAATAGTTGCTTTCGTACCAAAGTGCCCTCTAATTTACAATTTATAAGAACCATCATGTTTATTCAAGACTGCATTGTATTTTACATTCACAAAATTTAGCATAATGATCTCAAACACTGGCTCTATTCATCTTGCAATCCAACAGACATAGGCCTTTCTCTGGTCGATTTCCTTGAGCGTTCACAATCGATTCTTTGTTTTTATCCTCATATTTTGTATGTTTTATATTTGTTTAATAACTACCTATTGTAATCTAGCATACTCACCGGAAATCCTTCCTTAAAAAGTTAATCAGTGTCATTACTTAATAGGCGGATATTGCAGCGAAATGAGTTATGTGAGACTAAGTAGATTAAGAAGTGTTTTATTGAGAATGGTTTCACTATGTAACTAGTTGTTGTGACTTAATAATTTATAGTATCTCAGCTTTACCATGCAAGTGTTTAGATGGTATATAGGTACATCAAGAGGATCGTGAAAGGAATTGTTAATAAAAGAGTATGCTCCTATTGGTGTATAACCTGACGCTCTAGTTTCTAATTACTTCGAATAACATTATTCTGAAGGTTGAAGATAAACAAGCAATTAATTCTTCTGGTTGTTATGGAATGGGTGTGGGTTTAATCTAGATTAAGTAGATATCTCCATTTTTCTTCTCCATATTCTTTCGATTACTAGATTCATTTATACTTCATACATGCGGTTGCTTGGTTTACCGATACATTATCCGAATGGCGTTCCGAATGGGAACACTTTGAACGTTTTCAAAAATTCCGACTAGTCGCCAAATCTTGATGGAATTGGATGATAAGTAAATTGCCAAAAAATTTATTTTTGGAAAACTGTTTCATTGGAAGTTGGCGGAGATCCTGAAGTCAATATTTTACAACAGGGTTCCAAAATTTACTTTGATCTGAATTAAATTTTTGGAGATAGGTAGAAGGGCAAAATTTACCAAATTTTTCGCCTACGAATTTGAGCATGCGCGCAAAAGCTGCTGACTGAGCGTCAGTTCTATTTAAGATTTTCTAAGAGCAGAATATGTTTTGAATCGATATACCTCGTGATAATATGACATTATTGACAGATTTCTGGTACTTATTGACACTGTTGTGAATCACTGTCATATATGGCTTCCTTGATATCGAAGATCCTTGATTTGAAGCAAAAAAACAGTTGGCCGTTATACCGAAAAAAAACAACGATTTTGAGAAAAACAAACAAGAAATTTCACAAATTTTTCCCAATATCTCCGAAAATGTGATTCGCATCGAATTAAAATTTCGTACAGTGCTGTAAAAAATAGAGCTCAAAGTATGAACAAAACCTTTCCCGAATATGATCGATAGTTTCTGGAAAAATATTTTTTTTGGAGAAAAATTGAAAAAAATTTTTTTTTCAATTAAATGACCATACTATCCCAACGAAGTTCCGCTTAAAGTTGCGCCTCGTTATGCTCCAACCAACTGCCAAGTACCAATCCAACCGCTTCAGCAGTTCCTGAAATATCAGGAAAATAACCTCGAAATTTCATATGGCTGTAACTCCATAACAATTCGGCGGATTTGGTCCAATAACGAGCTCAACCTCTGCATTTCGATGCACGACCTACGCTGAAAGTTTCGATTTGCTAGCTTGCTCCGTTCGATAGTTATCGTGTCCACGGCCGACCGGACGGACAGAATCGATTTTGACACCGGATTCTTCATTAGTGAGTCCGACCTAGTCTTTTGAGACCATTTCGGCTCAAAATTCGAAAATGGGGGTTTTTCCTGAATTTGGGTTATTACTGCAAATGCAACACACATCTACACATTTGATATTAGCGAAAAATCTTGAATTTTGTTTTACGTATTGCTGTTAGTTTGAAAGATTGAGTTTATTTCATAAATATCAAGAAAAACTAACGTGACCAGATTGAAACATCAAGACGTGTTGCGAAATATCGATGCTCGATTTAATGCAAAATTTCGTGAGAAATGTACTGGAAAATTGACATTTTTTTCGGAAACACATTCGTTAAAGTTCCATATAATTTGGTACAGGTCTTACAGTCAATATTTAAAAACTGAGTTTCAAATTTCAGTTTGCTCGATATTTATTTGCGGAGATATCGGCAAAACATTTCGTGGCCATTTCAAATTTTGTGGTTATTTTTCTAATATGTCGAAAAGGGCAACCGCTATTTGATTCGAACTTTACTTGTAGTAATTTCACAAGTGTGGAAAAGAGTAAGATATTTAAAGAAAAAAAAATTATCCGACAGATGATTGCCGATTTCGCCCATTAATGAACTTAACCATCGCAGTTCAAAATGAAACCTACCCTAAAAGTTGCAGGTCGATAGGACCTCGATATTTCGAATATTACAGAAATTTGTACAAAACGATATTTACTTCTCATAATGGGGGTTTTTCCTGAATTTGGGTTATTACTGCAAATGCAAATTCGAACATAATTATTATGGGTTTGATTCATCATTTTCCCAAATTTCCTCCAGAAATTATTCAAAATCAGGTTTCAAAATTGGGGTTTGGGATTTGTCATGCATGCACGAAGTGACGACGTTGTTTAGTAGAATTGCTTCTTCTGCTATAGAATAACGAAATATTTATTCCTATTCTGTGGTACACACGTGTTCTTTGTCAATATAACCAAACAATTTCCGTTTGCGATATGTCAGTAATATGACAGTATGACAGTCTGTGCTCTCCTCTTTCTATTCCTTGGTAGTTGTCTTCTACTCTAACCAGATCGAAGTATAGCTATCTCTGTTTTTCTAAGCAAAGTGACACATTTGGCGTCCTTTTCGTTCCTAGAAAGCTGAATTCGACGTTGCCATATCGTACACTCATGACAAATCCCTTTAAATGCAAAAATATAATATTGAAACTATATGTTCGAAATGTGATTTTCTGAAGGTTTTTCATGAGAATAACTACATTTTGGTTTAAAGGAAAAACCCCCATTATAGACATTCTGGCCAAACAAAAGCACGCTGCGCACAAAAATTAGTTTCGAATCCATCGGATAAACTCGAAATGAAAATGCAAATCACAGATTATGCTTCAAATATAATAATTTTATGCAACGCGGGTAATCAGAAGAGTTGTAGGTGGACATAAAATACATCCGAATTCTCCCAACTTATGTAATTTATTCACAGTTGTCCCATTTCCAATGTATATTACTAAGAATTCGTTTATTTCGTCTGGTTGATTTGTTAATTGGACATCTGATTGAGTAAAACCGGACCAAATTCTTACGTAAAGGCAGTTTCACATCGCCCGTACTCATTCGATTGTCTTAACAAACAAAGCGTTGTAACATGGAAGTAAACTGAAATTAATTCGGCTTGCAATTGAACAATTCGTTCCTCAATATGAAAATTCCTGTCTCTAATTTTATTATTTGTATGAAAAAAACTAATGCTTATTCCAACTATAACGAAAAGTAATAGGTATCAGAATTTTATCTCTATATTTCAAAATTCAAGGAAGAATTTGCCATGCTCCGTTTTGAAGAACGGTGTTAAATTTTTGAAATTCTGAATTCTGTTTGTTGGTTGAACAAAACTTCGGTTGTACCAAGCTGCATAGAATATATCAGGTGTCTTCATTATGCTACAATTACCCACACTAAAATTTTGGGTCCGAAACGCGGTTCTAGAATGGTCAAATATTGTCCTACTTTGCTCTGTAAACGATGATGGCGCTTAGGTCGCTTTCTCAAGTCCATACATTTAATTACGCTGAATAAAATGAATTCAGCTATAACCTATTAGATCTCATGAAATTATTTCCCTAAATATGGATTAGATATTTGAAATTCTCATCGCCTACTTGTGAAAATATTTCGAGGAAATGTTCGTGTTTATTATTATTGAAATATGAGCTAATCTTAGTTCGCTCCTATCAAGATTATCATTTCTAAAACTTGTTGAAAGGTAATCTTCCATAAACATTTTCCATATTAATGCTCGATATTTTTGAAAATGATTATGAACGGCTTCTTGAAAGACCATATATTTTTTGTATTCGTGAGCCGCTGATTGCAGCAAACATATTATATTTTCTTGGTGAAAGAAATATCTTCGTATTGTGGTGGCCTTTACTTGATAGAAATCCATTGTAAACTCAATTAAAAGACACAAGTGTGGTTGATTTCTACTTTATTATAAACACATGACGCGTTTCACTACATTATAGTTTCATCAGATGCTGAGTTGCAACTGTCTCAAAAAGTGTGTTACAGTTTTACATAAACCAATACAGGTACAGAGATATTTCCAACGGCTCAATCATGGAAAAACCAAACCGGGCTCCTGGCTGAATAGGTTTAACAATGGTGAATTTGACAGTTCCGTCTGGTCGTTTAATAAATTCCAAGAATTTCTTAAACGGTTTATCTCTAGAGCCTCCAATAAATTTAACTTCCGCCCTTTGTTCTCTATGTGTAGAATTTTGAGATTTCCGTCGAATTAGTATTTTTCTATTATTAAATGTTCGGCGTACGTGGAGTTAATTTATTTTTCAAAAAAGAACTTCTGTGTTCTTTCATTCTGGTGTTGAATGTTGAATCTACCCGTTTGACCTATGTAAGTTTTAGGACATGAGCCACAGGAAAGTTGATAAACTTCTGATAGGTTGACTTTCAGAATTTTGGGTTTATAGTTTTTGAAGATTCTACCCAAAGAGTTTGTGGTTTTGAAAGCTATGTTGATGTCAGATTTTCTCAGAAATTTCTTAATTTTTAGTGATGGGGTTCCGAAAAAGGTTAAAGATTTGAATGTTGTTTTTATTTTCGACTTTGGGTATGGCTCCGAGATAGCATTTATATATTGTTTCTTATTGATTATGTTATCGATCATTGAAGGTGAATAACCGTTATTGGATGCTATTTGTTTAATTAGATTCAATTCGTAATCGAAGTTCTTTGGAGACAGAGGAATTGAAAATAATCGGTATGTCATACTATGATATGCGGATAATTTGTGTTGAATTGGATAGAAAGAATCTTTTGGGATAGTTATATCTGTATGAGATGGTTTATGAAAAATGAAAAACTGGAACTTGTTGTTGATTCTTGTTAATGTAAGGTCTAATAAGTTTAATTGGTCTCCGGTTTCTAGTTCCATTGTGAATTTGATGTTCTTATGTAGTGTGTTAATGAACTTGAAAAGACTATTGAGTTGTCTGAGTGTTCCCATGAAGCAAACGAAGACGTCATCAACATATCGATACCAGAATAGTATCGTTGAAATTATTTTATTTTTATGGATGAGTTTTTCTAAGTAATTTATGAATATTTCTGCTAGGATTGAGCTTAAGGGTTTACCCATAATTAAGCCTTCTTTACTATTATAAATTTTTCCATCGAAGCCAAAATAATTTTGATCTGAACAAGTTTTCAATAAGTAGAGGATGTCTGATTTTACGTCTAATAATAAAATACCCTTACAATAACAAGAATCAACAAGTTCCAGTTTCCCATTTTTCATAAACCATCTCATACAGATATAACTATCGCAAAAGATTCTTTCCATCCAATTCAACACAAATTATCCGCATATCATAGTATGACACACCGATTATTATCAATTCCTCTGTCTCCAAAGAACTTCGATTACGAATTGAATCTAATTAAACAAATAGCATCCAATAACGGTTATTCACCTTCAATGATCGATAATATAATCAATAAGAAACAATATATAAATGCTATCTCGGAAGCATACCCAAAGTCGAAAATAAAAACAACATTCAAATCTTTAACCATTTTCGGAACCCCATCACCAAAAATTAAGAAATTTCTGAGAAAATCTGACATCAACATAGCTTTCAAAACCACAAACTCTTTGGGTAGAATCTTCAAAAACTATAAACCCAAAATTCTGAAAGTCAACCTATCAGGAGTTTATCAACTTACCTACCTGTGGCTCATGTGCTAAAACTTACATAGGTCAAACGGGTAGATCATTCTACACCAGAATGAAAGAACACAGAAGTTCTTTTTTGAAAAATAAATTAAACTCCACGTACGCCGAACATTTAATAATAGAAAAACACGAATTTGACGAAAATTTCAAGATTCTACACATAGAGAATAAAGGGCGGAAGTTAAAATTATTGGAGGCTCTAGAGATAAACCGTTTAAGAAATTCTTGGAATTTATTAAACGACCAGACGGAACTGTCAAATTCACCATTGTTAAACCAATTCAGCTAGGAGCCCGGTTTGGTTTTTCCATGATTGAGCCGTTGGAAATATCTCTGTACCTGTATTGGTTTATGTAAAACTGAAACACACTTTTTGAGACAGTTGCAACTCAGCATCTGATGAATCTACAATGTAGTGAAACGCGTCATGTGTTTATAATAAAGTAGAAATCAACCACACTTGTGTCTTTTTATTGAGTATTTCAGAATAAAAATATGAAACATATACAGCAAATATATCCAGTAATTGTTGTAAGATTTCTCATTTGGATCAAACGCGATTCCACTTGAATCGAGGGGATCATTGTTCACTTGGTTCAAAAGTATTCCATCGAAAAATCATTCTAATATTTGGTTGGACTTTTTCAAGACTAACATTCTCTTGAATTTATGCTGTATCGAATTGATTTAAGAGAATATTTTTCTCTGTGTATAAACGATTTTCATTTCCTTGATTATGAGATTAGGTTATAGGTTATTTCACGTAACCCTATCGGTCGAACGCTTACAATAAATACAGGTTGTGTTCAAAACGCAGATAAACAATATATTATTATCACCTATTACTATTCAGTAGGTACATCGATGCGTTCAGTTATTACGTGATCTATCAGAGTGTATCGAATAATTAAAATTGATAGATTGCGCCAGTTTACGTAACACACCCGTATTGGATAGAAGATGTAATGGGATCCGAAATGCAAATATAGATACGAAAATTTTCTGAATGCGGAAACGTAGGCCTACTTTCTGAAATTAATGCGATTTCACTTACTGATTTGTCTGAGGATGTGCATATAAGGTCTTTGGAATGACGAGATGAGCTCCGATAATATGTAGAAAAAGATGGATTTGAGATATTTTAGATCGGAGTTATTTGAAGCTAAGACAGGTGTATACGATTATTATTTGAAGGTAGAATCACGTGATTTCAAAGACGAGATACAAACATTAAATTATTAAATTTTGTCATGTTTTTGGAACCAAAATTCAACGTTGAATGAGATACATAAAAGAGTAATATAATAATAATAATAACAATAATAATAATAATAATAATAAAAATAATAATAATAATAATAATAATAATAATAACAATAATATTGAATTTTTAAATATTTCATTTGGAATCCAAATTCAACCGAACTCTTTTTAATCTTAACTGGATGCATCGATTTCTGAATGCTTATATTGTAATGATAATAATTCCTTCAATGTCGAAATTTTTCTTCCAGTGTTCCAGAGGGTGAATAATTGGAAAAAAATTAAGTTGAGGATCTAGAATTCGTATAAATTAGAAGAATTGAAGAATCACAGAAAAAAGATGAATATTTGATGAATTCGATTCATAATATAATTAAAATTAGTTGTTCTCTTATAGTTTTTTTTTCATTCCCCATCCGTCAACATCAAAATTATGTCTTCGTGATGTTGCAAACTCATTATTCAGATGTACCTCTTGCTGAAGGTCATACCGAGGGGGAAACCACGGAGGAGATTTTATGTCGCAGTGGAAGGAGATCCGAGGAGATCCCGGGGAGATCCAAAGAGATCCGAGGAGATCCGGGGAGATCCAAGGAGATCCGGGGAGATCCAAGGAGATCTGGAGGAGATCCAAGGAGATTCGAGGAAATCCGGAGGAGATCCGAGGAAATCTCGAGGAGATCCAAGATTTGTGTGTCGTTTGCGCATGCGCAAATGTTCTGATCATCGTCCCTCTCACTCTTTCCACGTCTGCATCGGAAATATTGGTGGTAGGGAATGTCTATATTTCAGTAGGTCGATTGCGACATTTTTAGGTTATATTTTCGACCGTTGGTTGAAAACTCGGGGCGAAAATTCATACGACCGGTGTTGAGTGACCGGCCAAAGGTGCAGACTTCAGGAACATCCGAAACCAGAGGCGTCCATATCGATTCAGTTTTATCATACAAAATCGATGTTTGATGAGAGGAAAGGGGATCAATCAGTGCGAAATGAAGATTTTATATATTCGATAGATTTATAAACTATCGAAGAAAATTTTCACTTCGAATGGGATTTAGGGATTGAACTTTCAACCGTCAACTTTTGGGTTCGTTTTTCGATAGGAAAACATAATACCTGCATCACGAAAATCGAAAAAAATATTCTTAAGCATATCATGCATTATCGAAAAAAATTTTTGGACTTTACATAAGGGTTCGAGGGCTGAACTTTAGCTATGTGAACCTGGCAATTGACCTTGAAATTTTCTCGTGAAAATTTTGTGATCGATTGTACCCGGTAGGTACCCGATTGTACCACAAAAATTTTCGTTTGTACCCCTAACGTTTTCTCTACACAGCCATTATAACTTTTGCACCCAACGGCACCCAAAAAAAAAAATTCGAAATTTCCTCATGAAAACTTGGTGAAGGATTGTACCAGGTAGGTACCCGATTGTACCACTTTTATTTTTGCTGAAATCCCCATGGTTTTTTTTATACATCAATTCGAAATTTTTTTTTCTCTTCAACTCGTGATTGGCCGATAATTGATGAAATTTTTGTATGAAAATTCTGTGGTCGATTGTACCCGGTAGGTACTCGATTGTACCACAAAAATTTCCGTTTGTACCCCTAGCGTTTTTTTTGTACAGCCATTATAACTTTTGCACCCACCGGCACCCCAAAAAAAAAAAATCGAAATTTCTTCATGAAAACTTGGTGAAGGATTGTACCAGGTAGGTACCCGATTGTACCACATTTATTTTTGCTGAAATCCCCATGGTTTTTTCTACACATCAATTCAAAATTTTTTTTTCTCTTCAACTCGTGATTGGCCGATAATTGATGGAATTTTTGTGTGAAAATTCTGTGGTCGATTGTACCTGGTAGGTACTCGATTGTACCACAAAAATTTTCGTTTGTACCCCTAGCGTTTTTTTTATACGGCCATTATAACTTTTGAACCTACCGGCACCCCCAAAAAAAAAATCGAAATTTCTTCATGAAAACTTGGTGAAGGATTGTACCAGGTAGGTACCCCATTGTACCACATTTATTTCTGCTGGAATCCCCATGGTTTTTTCTACACATCAATTCGAAATTTTTTTTTCTCTTCAACTCGTGATTGGCCGATAATTGATAGAATTTTTGTATGAAAATTCTGTGGTCGATTGTACCTGGTAGGTACTCGATTGTACCACAAAAATTTTCGTTTGTAGCCCTAGCGTTTTTTTTATACAGCCATTATAACTTTTGAACCCACCGGCACCCCCAAAAAAAAAAATCGAAATTTCTTCATGAAAACTTGGTGAAGGATTGTACCAGGTAGGTACCCGATTGTATCATATTTATTTTTGCTGAAATCCCCATGGTTTTTTCTACACATCAATTCGAAAATTTTTTTTCTCTTCAACTTGTGATTGGCCTATAATTGATGGAATTTTTGTATGAAAATTCTGTGATCGATTGTACCCGGTAGGTACCCGATTGTACCACAAAAATTTTCGTTTGTACCCCTAACGTTTTCTCTACACAGCCATTATAACTTTTGCACCCAACGGCACCCAAAAAAAAAATTCGAAATTTCCTCATGAAAACTTGGTGAAGGATTGTACCAGGTAGGTACCCGATTGTACCACATTTATTTTTGCTGAAATCCCCATGGTTTTTTCTACACATCAATTCGAAATTTTTTTTTTCTCTTCAACTCGTGATTGGCCTATAATTGATGGAATTTTTGTATGAAAATTCTGTGGTCGATTGTACCCGGTAGTTACCCGATTGTACCACAAAAATTTTCGTTTGTACCCCTAACGTTTTCTCTACACAGCCATTATAACTTTTGCACCCAACGGCACCCAAAAAAAAAATTCGAAATTTCCTCATGAAAACTTGGTGAAGGATTGCACCCGGTAGGTACCCGATTGTACCACAAAAATTTTCGTTTGTACCCCTAACGTTTTCTCTACACAGCCATTATAACTTTTGCACCGAACGGCACCCAAATAAAAAAATTCGAAATTTCCTCATGAAAACTTGGTGAAGGATTGTACCAGGTAGGTACCCGATTGTACCACTTTTATTTTTGCTGAAATCCCCATGGTTTTTTTTATAAATCAATTCGAAATTTTTTTTCCTCTTCAACTCGTGATTGGCCGATAATTGATGGAATTTTTGTATGAAAATTCTGTGGTCGATAGTATCCGGTAGGTACTCGATTGTACCACAAAAATGTTCGTTTGTACCCCTAACGTTTTCTTTATACAACCATTATAACTTTTGAACCCACCGACACCCAAAAAAAATTGCAATTTAAATGAAAATGTTTGCTTCCAGATTTTGTGATGGGACATAAATTTAAATTTTTCATTTTGTTTGTTCTATACAGTAATTATGAATTCTGTACTTGTCGGCAGCTGAAAAAATCGGAATTTCTCCGTCAAAATTTGGTTTAGATTTGTACCGAGTAGGTACCTAGGTAGGCGAATATCCACCTCATTTCAGTTCAAACTTTCAGATTCGTGCTACACAGCGATTCGATTTTTTGTTCCATTCTCATAGGAGCTTGCAAATATGGAAAGAATATTCCATATCTTATAAAAAAAACATCATTCAATGGATGATATCAAGATTACATCCAGCCCAATGGGAAATTTATCTGTCGCTCATAGGAATCATAAGCACAGAATAGAGAAGTATTATAATATAATATATTAATACTTCTCTATTCTGTGTCATAAGTTCGTGTTCTTCCTTGAGAATCGTATGATGGATTATAATTACCTTATGGATGCTTGATTGTATTATTTCTTTTTATAGCTCCTATGTGAATGGAACAAAAAAATCGAATCGCTGTGTGGCACAAATATGGAAGTTTGAACTGAAATGAGGTGGATATTCGCCTACATAGGTACCTACTCTGTACAAATCTAAACCAAATTTTGACGGAGAAATTCCGATTTTTTTCAGCTGCCGACAAGTACAGAATTCATAATTACTGTATAGAACAAACAATATGAAAAATTTAAATTTATGTCCGATCACAAAATTTGGAAGCAAACATTTTCATTTAAATTGCAAGAAAACGTACGGGGTACGAACGAAAATTTTTGTGGTATAATCGGGTACCTACCAGGTGAAATCGACCACAGAATGTTCACACCTAAATTCCATCGATTATCTGCCAATCACGGGTTGAAGAGAAAACAATTTTCGAATTGATGTGTACGAAAAACCATGAGGGTTTCAGCAAAAATGGAGATTATACACTCGGGTACCTACATGGCTCAATACTTCACCAAGTTTTCATGAAATAATCAAAAAAAATTTTTTTGGGTATCGGTGGGTTCAAAAGTTATAATGGCAGTATAAAGAAAACGTTAGGGGTACAAACAGAATATTTTTGAGGTACAATCGGGTACCTACCGGGTACAATCGACCACAGAATTTTCACACAAAAATTCCATCGATTATCGGCCAATCACGAGTTGAAGAAAAAAAAATTTCGAATTGATGTACAAAAAAAAACCATGGGGATTTCAGCGAAAATAAATGTGGTACAACCAGGTACCTACCTGGTAAAATCCTTCACCAAGTTTTCATGCGGAAATTTCGAATTTTTTTTTTTGGGTGCCGGTGGGTGCAAAAGTTATAATGGCTGTGTAGAGAAAACGTTAGGGGTACAAACGAAAATTTTTGTGGTACAATCGGGTACCTACCGGGTGCAATCCTTCACCAAGTTTTCATGAGGAAATTTCGAATTTTTTTTTTGGGTGCCGTTGGGTGCAAAAGTTATAATGGCTGTGTAGAGAAAACGTTAGGGGTACAAACGAAAATTTTTGTGGTACAATCGGGTACCTACCGGGTACAATCGACCACAGAATTTTCATACAAAAATTCCATCAATTATAGGCCAATCACGAGTTGAAGAGAAAAAAAAAAATTCGAATTGATGTGTAGAAAAAACCATGGGGATTTCAGCAAAAATAAATGTGGTACAATCGGGTACCTACCTGGTACAATCCTTCACCAAGTTTTCATGAGGAAATTTCGAATTTTTTTTTTGGGTGCCGTTGGGTGCAAAAGTTATAATGGCTGTGTAGAGAAAACGTTAGGGGTACAAACGAAAATTTTTGTGGTACAATCGGGTACCTACCGGGTACAATCGATCACAGAATTTTCATACAAAAATTCCATCAATTATAGGCCAATCACGAGTTGAAGAGAAAAAAAAATTTCGAATTGATGTGTAGAAAAAACCATGGGGATTTCAGCAAAAATAAATGTGATACAATCGGGTACCTACCTGGTACAATCCTTCACCAAGTTTTCATGAAGAAATTTCGATTTTTTTTTTTTGGGGTGCCGGTGGGTTCAAAAGTTATAATGGCTGTATAAAAAAAACGCTAGGGCTACAAACGAAAATTTTTGTGGTACAATCGAGTACCTACCAGGTACAATCGACCACAGAATTTTCATACAAAAATTCCATCAATTATCGGCCAATCACGAGTTGAAGAGAAAAAAAAATTTCGAATTGATGTGTAGAAAAAACCATGGGGATTCCAGCAGAAATAAATGTGGTACAATCGGGTACCTACCTGGTACAATCCTTCACCAAGTTTTCATGAAGAAATTTCGATTTTTTTTTTGGGGGTGCCGGTAGGTTCAAAAGTTATAATGGCCGTATAAAAAAAACGCTAGGGGTACAAACGAAAATTTTTGTGGTACAATCGAGTACCTACCGGATACTATCGACCACAGAATTTTCATACAAAAATTCCATCAATTATCGGCCAATCACGAGTTGAAGAGAAACAAATTTCGAATTGATGTACAAAAAAAACCATGGGAATTTCAGCAAAAATAAATGTAGTACAACCAGGTACCTACCTGGTACAATCCTTCACCAAGTTTTCATGCAAAAATTTCGAATTTTTTTTTTTGGGTGCCGGTGGGTTCAAAAGTTATAATGGTTGTATAGAGAAAACGTTAGGGGTACAAACGAAAATTTTTGTGGTACAATCGAGTACCTACCGGATACTATCGACCACAGAACTTTCATACAAAAATTCCATCAATTATCGGCCAATCACGAGTTGAAGAGAAAAAAAAAATTCGAATTGATGTGTAAAAAAACCATGGGGATTTCAGCAAAAATTAATGTAGTACAATCGGGTACCTACCTGGTACAATCCTTCACCAAGTTTTCATGAAGAAATTTCGATTTATTTTTTGGGGTGCCGGTGGGTTCAAAAGTTATAATGGCTGTATAAAAAAAACGCTAGGGGTACAAACGAAAATTTTTGTGGTACAATCGAGTACCTACCGGGTACAATCGACCACAGAATTTTCATACAAAAATTCCATCAATTATCGGCCAATCACGAGTTGAAGAGAAAAAAAAATTTCGAATTGATGTGTAGAAAAAACCATGGGGATTTCAGCAAAAATAAATGTGGTACAATCGGGTACCTACCTGGTACAATCCTTCACCAAGTTTTCATGAAGAAATTTCGATTTATTTTTTGGGGTGCCGGTGGGTTCAAAAGTTATAATGGCTGTATAAAAAAAACGCTAGGGGTACAAACGGAAATTTTTGTGGTACAATCGAGTACCTACCAGGTACAATCTACCACAGAATTTTCATCCAAAAATTCCATCAATTATCGGCCAATCACGAGTTGAAGAGAAAAAAAAATTTCGAATTGATGTGTAGAAAAAACCATGGGGATTTCAGCAAAAATAAATGTGGTACAATCGGGTACCTACCTGGTACAATCCTTCACCAAGTTTTCATGAAGAAATTTCGATTTTTTTTTTTTTGGGGTGCCGGTGGGTTCAAAAGTTATAATGGCTGTATAAAAAAAACGCTAGGGGTACAAACGGAAATTTTTGTGGTACAATCGAGTACCTACCAGGTACAATCGACCACAGAATTTTCATACAAAAATTCCATCAATTATCGGCCAATCACGAGTTGAAGAGAAAAAAAAATTTCGAATTGATGTGTAGAAAAAACCATGGGGATTTCAGCAAAAATAAATGTGGTACAATCGGGTACCTACCTGGTACAATCCTTCACCAAGTTTTCATGAAGAAATTTCGATTTTTTTTTTTGGGGTGCCGGTGGGTTCAAAAGTTATAATGGCTGTACAAAAAAAACGCTAGGGGAACAAACGAAAATTTTTGTGGTACAATCGAGTACCTACCGGGTACAATCGACCACAGAATTTTCATACAAAAATTCCATCAATTATCGGCCAATCACGAGTTGAAGAGAAAAAAAAATTTCGAATTGATGTATAAAAAAAACCATGGGGATTTCAGCAAAAATAAAAGTGGTACAATCGGGTACCTACCTGGTACAATCCTTCACCAAGTTTTCATGAGGAAATTTCGAATTTTTTTTTTTTGGGTGCCGTTGGGTGCAAAAGTTATAATGGCTGTGTAGAGAAAACGTTAGGGGTACAAACGAAAATTTTTGTGGTACAATCGGGTACCTACCGGGTACAATCGATCACAAAATTTTCACGAGAAAATTTCAAGGTCAATTGCCAGGTTCACATAGCTCTGAACTTTGAACCATTAACTTCTTGATTTTAAATTAATGCTTATTTTGGCCTTTTGGATTGGAGGTTTGCCAAATTAACAATACAGGAACCATGCAAATGATCTACAAGGAGAACTGTAACGTTTCAGAGTACAAATCCGACTTCTTCATCAGACAAAAGAGAATATTATCAGGAATATTTTCTTTTGATTTTTCGTTTTTTGAAACTTTCGTGAAATTTATATTTTAAAAAAATCACAGCAACACAGATTCACCTGGTATGAAAGTGTTTTGATTCTACCTCTTTTTTAGTGAATTCAGCCAAATATGGTCCATTTCTTAAAAACGATGAGTTAAAATACTCCCTCCATTTAAAAAAACGCAGAAGAATTATTCAATTTTTTTTTCAGATTATCTGGTTTCGACATCAGTATTTATGTATTGTCCCGATCTATCATGTGATTTCAAATGATCGAACTTTCATGCTTCCCTATTGAGGATCTTTGTAGGTCTCTCTTCCTTGTGTTGTTTTTATGTTCTCGCTTTCCTATATCTAACGGCCGAGATGATGATGTTATTTATATCTTTCCACAAATACAGGGAATACTAAAAACACAATTTTTTCATTTCTGTTTTTTGCGCGCATCGTTTCATCCAAATGTTTGCAATTTTCGAATTTTTTCCCGGAAACGGCCTCAAACGACTGGGTTGGATTCACTGATAACGAATCCGTTGACAAAATCGATTCTGGCCGACGACACGATAACTGTAGAACGGATCAAGCTAGCGACATGAAACTTTCAAGGTGGGTCGCTCATCGTAATGCGGCTGTTGAGTTTATTAAATAAGCCAAATCGGGCAAATGGTTTCGGTGTTATAGTCAGATAGTTGGAATAGAACGACGCGCAAATTTAAACGAAATTTTGTTGAGATCGTACAGTCAGTAAATTTTGGAAGAAATGCTTTTGGAGAAAAAAATTTTTTGCTCCATATTTTACAGCAGTGCCGAATTTCAGTTTGATACGATTATAATTTTTGAAGATACCTATTGGGAAAAAAATATGTCGAATTCCTCGATATTATTGTTCTTTCCGGAATTACTCAAAAATATTTATTGAATCATAATGAAACTTGGTACTCAGTTTGAAAATGCTGATATTCCACTTTTTGCGAAATTTTTTGGTTAGAACATTTTCAAGAAAAAATTCAATTTTTTTCATACAAAGAGTCAATATTTTGAGATTTTCTGATCATTTTATCCTCATGAAATTCTGTATAAACCTTTAGGATGTCATTTTTCGATGAATAACGGAATTTCAGTTCGATCCAATCAATGTATGTATTTCTGGAATTATTGGGAAAATAGAATTTTGAACGGGTATATCTGCGGAATTATTAGGTGGCTAATCCCATTCACGAATTAGGCATTCGTAATTAAAGTCCAAACATACTCTACAAATTTTGAGTTTCAAATTGGTTTCTTTCATAAGATATTGTGTTTAAGATCAACCGTTAGGCGAGACCGGGAAAGAGAATCGTCTTCACACCAGATTTTTTCAATTCAGGTCCGCAAATAAATACCGGGTCTAGCTTGAATTCCTCAGAATATTCTAGACGAACTGAAATATAGCACTTCGTGTGAATGGATCCGAAGAAATCCGAGTAAATCCATAGGAGATACGAGGAGATCCGTGGAAATAAGGAGGAGATCCCAGGGAGATCCACAGAGATCCTAGGAGATCCCGGGGAGATCCGAGGAGATCCCAGGGAGATCCAAGTAGATCCGAGGAGATCCCGAGGAGATCCGAGGAGATCCGGGGAGATCCCGGGGAGATCCGAGGAGATCTTGAGGAGATCCTGAGGGGAGGCAATCTTTTGCCACGAAATATCTCTAGTGGTTTCCCCCTCGGGTCATACACACATTCAAAACGCTGTAACTTGAAGGAGACTCTACACATGAGGGATATCTAGATATGAAATCGACCAGAGGAACTATCCTTGAACTTCCATTTCCTGAGCACCCTGTAAAGAGGTCGCTCTGAATTCATGGTGCCAAACTGAGATCAGAAAATGATCAATCTTTCTCTCACATTTTCTCTCAGGACAATTTTGTACCATACACGATGATGAACAAATATCTCAACATGTCTCGAGGAGTTCATGCTTCTTTCAAATAGAACCTTGACATGGTTTCTCCATTGATAAACTCAAATTCGAGAAACAAGGGTATTTCCTTGCATGAAGCTCCACGACACCTTAAGGGCTATTTGAAAGTAACAGTTTCAGTTTCTTCAAGATATTCACAGGCTTCGAGGTTCAAATTGTGGAATATTATTGCCTCCATTGTCCGAAAGTAATATATAGACTAATATGGCACAAGAATGAATATCTGTCGATAAATCAACAAATACTCCACCCTGATCTGAGCAAATCATTTAATCAATTAAAGCCTCTACACTGAAAAAGCGCTGACCAAAGAATTCGTTCACTGCAGTTATTACCGATCATCCGAACAACTCACCTAGTAAAATACCCTGTTGAATACCTTGAGTATATAAAGTTATACAGTGCCATCTCAGTAGTTCCTCATTCACATGACACAAGGACGAACATTCGTCGATGAATCAAAAAATATGTAGATGCAAGAAAATTACGGAATACCCTGTGAAAACCAATAATTTCCTTACTAGGCATATCTTCCTTTCTATGTTGCATTATATATCGCATCGGAATCACTATTGAACATGCTTTTATGTCTGACATCCTGTTTTACCTTTAAATATTCAAGAATCCGTTCCTGTTCCACCAAGTGAGAGTTGTTTTCAATGTGCGTCTTCATCCTCGTAGAAAAAGAAAGTTGCTGCCATGGCATTCTGATAAATCTCTGAATATTCCAGTTGCTTAATAGGGTATTGTGTTTTAGGTCGTGACAAACGCTCCGACATGTTCGATTCACGCCATCAGGTCTGCGACAACACCTAAAAGTGAAATTTCCCTACGTTCGGAGCCAGATTGACTCGTTCCTGCGGTGTATCGGTGCATAGATCTGACGTTTTCTGGTTTCACTTTCTGCAGGAAGTGTTTGGCAAATATGACGACCGATCGTCGAGTTATTGGTGCTATTGCTGTAGGCTGTAGGTATCTTCCTGTTAGGATCTAAAGGTTGGAGACCATGGACGGATTCGCACAACCGAGATCATTGGAAGGATTTGGAATCGGTCCATATCTATTTGATTCAGAAAATAAATTCTGTGTTCTGTGGAGCTTTATTATCAGGAGCTCTTATGTGTTTGTTCGAAATCATTACCGGAGCATATTTCTTGGGTTATTGGGGGCATAACAACAATACTCAGTAAATAACAATGAAACTTGAAGATTTTTTTCTCTTTATTCCGGAAAATGAATTTTGGAACGACTTGAAATTTCGTGCACCTGTGTTTGATGTTGGCTTCAAAGTTTGCTTCAAATTTTATAGAATTGTGATTGATAATTTTGTGAGAAACAAATTTTTCTCAAATTATTTTGAGAAATTCTTGAAAATTATTCTTTTGAATTTGCTTATCTTACCGAGTTCTCTTAAAAGTTGCACGACGATGTTATGCAACCACTTACTAAGTTCCAATAAGTTCGCATCAGAACTTCTTGGGATATTGAGGAAATAACCTCAAAATTGCAAACGATTATAACTCCAAAACCATCCAACCAGTTTCGCCCAGTAATGATCGAAACTTAGATATTTGAACTCCAAAACTAGGTACTCTGAAAATTTAAAACCTCTAGGCATGTTAATACGAAAATAACAGCAACTATGGCCGGTCGTGCAAAATGATAATTAGGTCGATTCTGTTTGCGTATTGATATGAACCTTGCTATTCTAGTCATATTGCTATCTTTCTAATTCATAGCAATATGGCCATGATGTTACGTATTCTGTTCCGAGTGTTATAGCAATGTTTGTTATGAATTTTGTCATAGGAATATTGCTCATGGACTTCCATAATCGGTGATTTTAGAGCTGACAATACTGTATAAGGAAGAAGAAAATAACCCTACTTTGTGAGTTTTTTTTATGATTTTGCATACATTACCTCTATCTACGGCTTTCATTATTCATGCAAACATCAACATAAAAATGTTAGGAAATAAAAAGAGTCAAATTGACCAATAACCAATCTCCTGGATGCCAATAGAACATTGGTTACCAGAAATGCAGCAATTTTATTCAGGCGTTAATTATTCGAAATTCGATACACTTCTTCGTTGGCACCTCAAAGAGATTGCTGTTGTTGAGATAATTACAATAATCATCTCAGCTGTTGTCCACTATGCCTGTATTTTATTTAGTCTGAGAATTTTCCTTTAAATTAAATATTCTAGAGAACCTTGAACACATTTCCATTAGCATATACTTATTTTTGATTATGTAAACATTGACTCATTCAAAAATGTTACGAAACCAATTAAAGTCAAATTGACCAATTTCCTGGATACTAATAGAATATTGGTTTCCAGAAATCAAATGCACCAATTTTATACAGGCGTTAATGATTCAAAATTCGATGAACTTTTTTGTTGGCAATTCAAAGGGATGGCTGTTGCTGTGATCATTAGAATAATCATCTCAGCTGTTGCTTACTATGCCGGTATTTTAGTCTAAGAATTTTCCTTAAGATCAAATGTTCTAGAGAACCTTGAATAAATTTCTATTAGCACATACTTCAGTTTCTTCAATATGTTCGAATTCTTGGAAGAAATCATACTGAAACAAAAGGATCTCTGTAAAATTCCCTTTTTAACCTATCTTGTTATCAAGCATAGCAAGTACTATTTTGAGGTTGCTAAGATAGCAAAATTAATAGCAAGATTCTTGTTAAAGTGACAGATCATATTGCTCAAAATCGTTGTTTAGAATACCAATAATTCCAATCTTGTTATGATAGCAATATCTTTTTCCTAGCAATATCGCTATTTGCAAACAGAATCGACCTGAATGTGCGTAAAAAGTGGACATTGCCTCGGAAAACATATCGCCCAGTAGATCCTCACAGAAAATGTATAAGTCCTATTATGTTAACCTTGCAGTTATCTTTGCCGGTTACCATAGGAATAGCTTGAGAAACGCAAACTAATCTCTGCATCTCGAAAACTAACTCTATGAGACTCAATTCTTGATATCATCCAAATGCAAGTAATCACCTCTGTTTGTTTGTATCTCAAATTCATGCAATTCACCATTTGTTCCCGATATTTCTGCATGATGGCTTCTTCGCCGTTTTATTAACCACAATAAATGTTGAGAAATTAGATCGGTCCGCAATTTCTCAATTCTTCACTCAGTTTTATTGCCAAACCTCATCTACCGTTTCGCAAATGCCTGATAAAACGGTGTATGTCAAATTCTTACTGCTCTCAAAATGTCAGGAGGAGCATTCGATTAAGAAACTTTATACTTTATTGATAGTAGTTTAGTCCTATTTCCATCATCCTCCAGATGTACAGCGGAGAAATTTTTTTCAATATCTGGTAATGGTTGAATAGATTCTAGAAGACGGTGTAATTATATTTACATTTACTTTAATTAGATTTTCCAACTGTTTATGTCGATATATACAGGGTGTTCCACTCTAAAATGGACAAACATATATAGCCGCCTGGAAAAAGTCATTTTTGTCTTATGACTGTGTCCGAAGCATGAGCGATATACAGGGTGATTAATGTCAACTTTAAGGAATATTCTGATAACTGTGGTAAGTTCTGCGTGACCTTTGAAATAACGGTTTTTGGTCACATCTCAGTATTTTTTGGTGGTTAATTGAATGATGATGTAGAATTCTGAAAAGAAATTCAAAATGGCGAAAATCAACTGAATCTGAATTTTCCTATTTTTGATTGCCAAATTGGATAGCATTATTTCAATGTACTCGGTTTTTTAAGAATTTCCGCGAAGAAATTCTTTCGAAATTCAAACTCAACTTTTTTTCACAGTGAAACAAATTCCACCCAAAACTCTTGAAATTTTCGAAGGTTAGACAAATCTTCATTCTGAACACTCATGTGAAAACAGAATAAAAAAATTATCCATTGATTTTGATTTTGTAGCCTTCAAGACATTCAACTCGGAGTCCTGAAATAATTTATTCGAACTGTCGGCCTTAGGGAGGCCGAAATTGTGATATTGATCCTCCAGAATGGCCTGGACAGAAATTTGAATTTATGAACAAAAAAAAATTTCCAGGAGAACTTTGGTGGGAATCGAACTCTCTCCAAATTCATACATAAGGTCAAATTCGATGAACTACAGGTTCTTGGTAACGGACATCAATATGATCAGAAGAAATCTAATTTATACTTTGGAGGTTACGTGACCCCACTGTCCGAAAATGGAGTGAGTTCGATTCCCACCAAAGTTTTCGAGAATTTTTTTTCATAAATTTATATTACCATCTAGGTCATTCTGAAGACTCACTAGCACAATTTGTCCTCTGCAAGGCCACATGTTTTTGAAATAAAATTATTTAATTACTGCGACCGGAATTTTTGGAAGGCTATCAAAATTGAAGACCAATGGTTAGTTTTCCATTCTGTTGTCACACCAGAGTTCATATTGAAGGTTGGTTCAACTTTGAAAGATTACAGAAATTTGTTTTAAGTTGAGTTCGAATTTTGGAGAAACATTTCACTGAAAATCTCAGATAATCGAGTAAATTGAAATAATGCTATCCAATTTGGTAATCGAAAATGAAAAAATCCAAATTTGCAGGTTCTCTGCCATTTTGAGATCTCTTTTCTATACTATTTATGGGCAACACTACGTATGAATTTTCATTCATCTAATTTATTAATTAACTATAGGAAGTATCTCGACTGTTTGTCGTTAGCATTTGTTTGAATTTCCGCCAACAAAATTGACTTGAGGCCGGTATTTATATGAAGTGCTTGATTACGAATTTTGAATTCAAGAGTGGGTAAAATCCTCCTAATTATTCCGTGGATTATTTTTCCAAAAGTACAGATGATCTAATCCAGCTAAAATTTAGTAGGGACTTGGTTTTGAATTGACATAAACAATTTCGTGAAGGATGTCACAAAATAGATCCCCAACTTCAAAAACTTTTATCTTCGTAGTAGGAAGCCTTCGAGCCTTTCCCGTGCTTTATTTGAGAAACATCTTGTATGAATTTTCATTGTTCTGATCTTTTTTATGGCTTGGCTTTGTATATCTTTCCCGTTTGTGAAAATTTAATTTCCAGAAATGAATATTTATTGTCAAAGAGATATCATTCAAATGTTCATCGGCTTCAAGTCTCCGGTTTTCTCATCATTGATAAGAAATCAATAGCAGTTTATAAAGATCAGTTAAAATCCCTAAAAATTTATCAATGAAACAGAGAATTCACACAAATGAAATTATCATGTTATTTTTCATGACTAATTCATCTCTTTCAACATTTTGTCCCCTTTGATACATTATGAAATTTGTTCGTTCACCACGAAAATCTTAAAATTCAACATTTCATCAGTATTTCAAATTATCTGAGGTGAATTAGATCCATTAGCACTTTACGAAATTCGGATATTCTTTATTATCATTCAAATAGCCCAAAATGATTTCACATCCACTTTACACCATTTTAAATCGATGATTTCCATTTGTTTTGGCAATTTCGTACAATTAACGGAGATAATCTCTTATTTATGGTGTTTTTATGGTTATTTTTATGCAATCTATCGGTTAAGGTACAGTTGATATTCAGTCAATATCGGGATGACTGATTACGCAGAAGTGATGAATATTGATCGGCTGTTGATAGAAATGATCTTTCCTCATAGAATTGAATTATTTTTGAAGGTTAATGAACTAACTGCAATAGTTTTTATTATTGTATCAGTTCCAGATATAATTCTGATTCATTCAAAATAACTTGGAGGTAAAGGTTTTTTTAGAGGTACCTATAGAACTTTGTGTTGGCAACACTGTTTCAACTGGCGGCCATTTTGTCAGTTGTCAAGTGATTTGTGTTAAGTTTGGTCTGTCATTTCAACTGACGCCTGAACAACGCTTCCAAATTGTGCAAAATCTTTTGAATATAATGGTTCTGTTCGAAATACGTTTCGCGCTCTACGTCCATTTCACGGTCAACATAATCGTCCATCAGAGCAATTAATTCGACTATGGACCGTTTTCACACCACGTTAACTCTAACTGATAATACGCATCCACAGAGACGTCGTACAGTGAGAACAGAAGAAGCCATTTCTGCTGTAGCGTAGCGTAGGGGACGGCCTGAATCAGTCTATCCGTCATCGTACCCAGGAATAGGATATGTGTCCGAACATAATTCAACAACCATGATGTCCAGCAGCTGTGGTTACAACAAGACGGCGCAACATGTCACACAGCTCATGCCACAATTGATTTACTGAAGGAAACGTTAGATGATCGCATAATTTCACCTTCAAGTCCGTTTATTTGGCCTTCAAGATCGTGCGATTTGAAGCCGCTAGACTATTTTATGTGGGGATATGTGGAGTCGCTAGTCTACGTCGATAAGCCCGAAACGATCGACCACTTGGAAGACAACATCCGCCGCGTTATTGCCGATATACGGCCACAAATGTTGGAAAAAGTGATTGAAGATTGGATATGCCATATGCATAATGCCAAAATATTATCTTTTGAAAGAGTCAATTTCATGTCAATTTCAAAAATTCATCCTTGTTTTATTCCATTTCAAAGTTCTATACCTCTATATATACCTATAGGCATATGTCAAAATGATTATTCAAAGTATGAACTGATTGTTTTTTTCGCTAAAAATATGATCGAGTTCTACTTGAATGATGTGAAAATCATCAAGTCCTCATTTTTTAATCACTAACCTCTAGATTTTTATTCAATGGGATATATTCATTTCAAAAAGTTCGCAAAATTAAGTTTTGAATGGAATCAGCGGGTGGATTTTACCAATTCTTAAATTTGGACTTTGAAATATAGCTCCGAACGTGCTTTAAAATATCGAGTATCTAAGTCGATTCTTTCGAAAATTATATGTTTACGATCGACTGTTAGGTGTTTGGCAAATTTTCTGTTTAATTTGATTAACTTCGAATTCAATATTATGTTGCAGTGTGATATCAGATTTTTGCAATTTAATTTATCTGTCTTCATGAATTCAATCCACCTATTTTGGGAAAAATATTGAGCAAGCTTTCCAATTATCCATGTTTCAGTTAAATTTTCAATAAATCATTCTTCGAGCAAAAAGAAATTGAGATATTCAATCAAAGGTAAATTTCATCAAATGCCGGATTCCAATGGTAACCTCCCTTGTTACACGACAAAGAATGCATACACCCACAACATAAACACCTTCTATATCGAAACTCATCAGTCCAGTGGCGGAGGGAACAACTGGGGAACTGGATTCCGTACGAGTATATTTTGTGGTAAAATGAATATATAGAATGAATGAAATGAATAAAGAAATGAATGAAATGAAAAAGCGACAAGCAATCATACATTTTGGGTATTGTTGAAGTGAAAAATGTAGGAAAAATATTTTTTCGAGAATTTAAAAAAAAAAATTGTTTTCTCCGGAAATTTTCATAGATTTCCAAGAAATTCAGCACAGACCTTGAAGTCAATATTCTACAGCATTGCTTTGAATTTCAGTTCGATGCGATAATCATTTTCGTAGCTATTGGGAAAGAATAAGTAAAATTTCGTGGTTATTTGATAATTGGAGCATATTTCCTTAATATCTCAATAACTTCATGGTAAGTTTTAAAACATCGACGCGTAACTTCAAGCGAAATGTCGTGAGAATTCTGAGGGTAGAAAATGAAAGAAAATTCTCGAATATTTTTAAAATTTTTGATGAAAAAATTAAAAATTCGTTCCTATTTCGAGATTCTAGATTATTCCTTCACTATCTCGAGACGATCAGATCCGATTCAAACTTCGTAGTTAGGAGTGGAAAACTGATGCTCAATCTTATACACAATTTCATGACGATAGTACAGGCTAAAAATGAAAAATTCTGAATTTTATTTGGAGAAAATTTTTTTTGTGGGAACTATTCATCAGATTTCAACGTAATTAGGCTCAAACTTCTATGTTATTTTTCAAAACAGCGTCTCAAATTTCAGTTCGTACTGGATTTCAATTCGATCTGATCTGTATATGGGGAACAAAAATTGAACTGGTGTATATGAGGAATGAAGCATAGAGTAGACTTCAAGTAATTTTACTGCAAACCTACTCTACGACAAGGTGGCTCAATTCATGAATGGGTAAAATCTACCAAATGATTTCGACCAAATACCTATTCAAAATTTCATTTTTTCAATATTTCCAAGAATATAGATTGAATCGGATTGAAAGCTAGTTCTTGATTGAAAAATGCTCAGTTTCGTGAGAACTATGTGAAAAGAAGATGGCCAAATCTTTCAATCAGGAAGCCTTACAAGCTAGTAGTTTTCCTATGTGCCCATTATTCTAACGAGTTTTGCTCACTTTTGGAGTTCATCCTTGAGCTTTTGTGTTAGTCTATGAGTTGAAATTTTGGTATTTCGACGTATCTGCTATATTTATCATTCAATTATTTTCTTTCTGATAGAGATTATTGATTTTATCGACTCAAAATGGCATCCTCCCGAAATTACTATTGTTGTGTGCTTCAACTTAATGTAATTCATGACCAAAGAAAAAAGGATCTCCTACTGCCTTAAGTTTTTATTTTTCAAAGCCAAATGAAAGTAAGGGTAATTTGGAAACAGCATCTAGTAGGGAACTCGTTGATAGAAGAAAAGCTTGCATTATTAAATTGAAGATTGGAAAACAGGTCATGAGATACATGAAAATACTTTCACTGCATTTTTCTGAAGATGATTATTTTATAAAGCTAAATTACAATATATTAATTATGGAACAGCTTCATGTCAATATGTTTTAAGGTGTACATAAAACTAAGAGAGTTTTAATGAAGAATGCTGTTCCTTCAGGAAAACCACCGAGCAGCTATGTACTTCACATACTATACAAAATCATATTCAAAGAGTGTGATCTGATTGAAAAGCTGACAAAAACTAGATGAACTGTTATAGTTGATAATAGTGAAAGTTATTCATATAAATACATTTATATTTCTCATTTGTATATAGTTTTTGTATATAGTAGTTTTAGTTGAACCAGCTGTGACATTATTCACTTTGCTCGAATCTTGAGCTGCTGTGATATGAAAATAAATATTTCCATACATCTACCTATTTCCTTTTCTCTGAAATACGGTAAAAAACGAACTGAAGCAGAAAAGCTGTCTTTTTATTTAATTGGTTCACTGGTCTGTGAAGAAAGAGAGCATAAGTTATATAATTCGGACTGATTCTAGAATTACCACATAATCAATAATATGGCCTGCATTCAGCACTTCTTCAGATTGATACGAGTTCTTGAATTACTTGTTGAGAGCCTATTTTAACAGAAATCCAAGTGAACTTAAATTTGGTTCATTTTGATCCACCAAGCAACATACACTAGAATAAAATGTGCGATTTTATATGGTGCTCTAAACAAAAAGTACCTACTCAAGAAGCTTGACACAAAATGACAATAATTACTTCAGATATTGTAGCTCTGCTTAGTAATTATTCGTTCCCCATCATATTTCTTAAAACTGCTAGATTGGACAGGTTCCAAATTTGACCGTCAGGGCGTTGGCATCTTCGCAGGAATTCCCAAAAACCATCATAGTGAATCTACCTAAGTGAACTCCAGAGGCTGTTCTTCACCCTCTATTGTTATTGCATTTATATGTAATGATCCACCACTGGATCAGTCCAACCCATTGCATGTCATGTACTTGAAAAACACCAGTACCAAGCCGTGTTATTCACATTTCATATTCAGGTCAAGACTGCTCTGTACATTACACGCGCAATTGTTTTCTGGTCAAATTTTGTATAGGCGGACTTCTTGCAATTAACCACGGATAGCATCAGTTTTCGACACCTCCAATTGAATGGGTAAACACATGGAAGTAATTAGCAATTAAGTTTGCTTGTAGTAATTATAGGGAGTAAGTGAATTGTGTGAAGTAATTTTCAATGTCTTTTCTAGTTTCGCAGCTCGTTAGTGGAGAGAAATCAGTCGAAATCTTGATAGATTTCTCTGGTTGGAATTATTCTGGAGTTTCTTGGATCTGTTCTGTTGTTGATTTAAAAACAATGTGTCAGTTTTACTTTGTTGTTCAAGATGATGAATGAAGCGCATTGTTTTGTTGGGAGTGTTCGAAATTGAAAGAAAGTTGAATTCGAAGGAATCATATTAGATAATAAACATTCAGGCTGAAAATAATTTTAATCTCTTCATCACATACTGAGATGAGAAGTTTCCTTCAAAACCCTGCAAATCTCCAAACATTCTATACAGGGTGGACACTTATCATAATCTTGTGCTGAAAATTTGCACGTTCAGGTATTTGACAACTCTCTTCTGAAATATCTTCAGACCTCTGCAACTTCCTGAAATATTTTCAGACCTCTGCAACTTCCTGTTATACCGGAAAAATCCTATTAATTTGTTATTTTGAATTGTACGCCTAGTACCTATATTATTGCATCATAAAATAGCTTGTTTGGTGATCTTTACAACAGGATGCCATATCTTCGGTAAAAACTGGACGGTTTCTGAGTTATTTGAAGTCTCATGGAAATATAGAGTCGATGGGCCTCACACTTGAATATTTCTGCAGAAGAGGTATTTTTTCAAAACATATCTTCTTCATTTTCAATTCTGCCGATAAGTCGTATTATAAAAATATAGTTGAACCAATTTTTTCTAATTTTTCAGTTTATTCTACGAAAGAAAGAGAAGAAGTCACTTTAGCAAATCCCATAGAACATCACGACGAATCACACTGTATATTTTTAAATATTTCAATAACGTTTGGAATCATAAATAATCATAGAATATGGGATATAAAGCTTGAATTTAATCAGCTTTAATCCTTGAGGTGATGCACAGGTATCGATATATGTACCTAATAACCTTGAATCTCACCAAATTCCTAAAGTCTTGCTTCACTAACTCCTCTTTCATTTTCAGATGACAGCGACATGTACATGGAAGAAAACAGACCTCTTGCAGACTACACACAGGACTACCAACCACAGGCAAATTTCTACCCCTCCTTCCCGTCATACGAAAACCCTCCTTCTGGCCATTCAAGACCATTTTACCAACAACAAGAAGGAGCATACAGCCATCGACCACACGGATCGTACCAACAGAGATTCGACTACGACACCGCTAAATACACAGGATACAAAGATACATCTAATGAAGCACCCTCAGAGAATTTAGATGTCTTGGGGTCGGGTAACTTTGGAGTTATCAAAGGAGGAACATTCTACCAAGGAAATGAAGCAGCTGAAAGCTCCAATTACGAAGAAGAGTACTCTCCCTATTACCAAAATGGCCATGGAAGGCCTTCCTCATTCTACTACAACCAGAATCCAAGACCTTATGCGCATGAGCAGTTTGCCAACTTCAGGGATTTTGCAGACATCAACACTCCATCCTACAGTCAGTACATAGTAGTTTATGCTAATAAGAATGGTACAACTGATGATCCTACGCCAATTAAAAAGAGACCAAATAACATATTTGAGAGTCTTGCACAGTTAGACATGTCAAAGGAAGAAAACGAACCATCTACTACAGTGCCGCCGAAGAAACTGTCGAAGTTCAAGAGAAAATTAGCTCTTTTACCAAAGGAGAAAAAAGTTAGAACCAAGACTGAAAGCAGAACTCAAGTTGATAACGCTGAGCCTCTATTAGCTTTGAGTTAAAGAATATACTAATTTTATTTAACGTACCTGAGTAAAGATTTGTCACCAGGCTCAGGCTGGACTGTCAGCCTGTGTTTCATTCCCGAAAGACGCTTGTTTTTAAGCGCAAAGGTTTGAGTGAGTGGATGAAGAACAATTTCATATATCTGGATGATTACCAACAATGATCTGGTTTTTCCGAGAGGAAATCGATAAATTGAGCTGTATACGACTTATAAATTTTTTTATGAGTATTGAATATAACAGATGTAACCTACGTTTACTGTGTAATAATAAAAAACAAACTGAGGAATATTATCTCAAGGAAAGAAGTGAAAATTTATTTGTTGAAACAATGTTCGAATTTCTTTTGTTGATGGTCCTGATTGATTTAATGAAATAAAAGCATGTTTTTGTTGAAATGAATAATTATTTTTGAATTTCATGGGATTCACCCAATGGTACTGTGAACTAAAATTGGGGAAGTTTTGTAGAATGAATGATTATAATGTGAGATATGAATGTCATGTGTAAATAAATACGTTTTTGACAGAATGGAGTTCATTTCAATCCCCTATGCCTACAATGAATTTCAGCAATCCTCTGATTACAAAGAATTACTCATATTGATTAGGAATATCTAATACATTGGGTATCAAAAGTTGTCTGACTATTGAGATCAACATATTTTTACGTACCTATTGAAAAATATCAAAATTCATCTTCGAAATCGTGTTATATATTCCAATAGCAATAGCCAAAAGTTGAAGCAATTGATCTGAAATATTATTGACAAATATTGGAAACTGATAATACGGCCATTTGAATGCCCAATTGAATTATGTTGCTTAAGCTTGCCCTAAAAACTCCGCAGTCAAAAGATAATTAATCTAAAATATCGACATAATGTAAATTACATTGAAATTACGCTTTCGATTCTAATCAGATGCGTGCGACATCTATTATTCATTCTATGAACTTTCAAATAGAAATCTGTTTTTGTTTCAGGTTCTCAATAGGTCCATCTTATGAATTTATTGAATTGATCTTCAGTACCTCACATAATAGAAGTGAGTTTCTCAATTTCATTGTGTGTACTCATTATCATCGAAAAGGTAGACGTTTCTAAGACTGAAGAATTCTTCTCGAGTCAAGTCCTACTTTGACCTTTCATTAATAGATGGCACCACGACTACATACTAATTGAGATAACCCTTTGTGCTTCTATTGAGAAAGTTCAGTAAATTGTATGGAATGCCAACACAATATAATATGTGTAAAAAAAGACTTCAGTGATGAGGAAATATATGAAGTAATCGTCCTCTTCAATCCATAAGATGAATCGGTATTTACTGCTTTGTGACTTTTCCTAAAACTTGGCGAAATTATAACGCGCTGTTCCCTAGAAACAGTGCATGAGTTGAACTTCCCCCAATATTTTTAATCAAAGAATACGTTGGTGAATTATATACCAATTATTATAAGATACCCCGTATATTCTAAATATATTTCTAAATTCCAACCAGAGGTTTTGCAAGGATGTTATCAAACATTTTTGAAATTCATCCCTATAAGGCTATTTCAGCGAGCATATTGAGAATTTTCCTACGATATTTCGAGGATATTTTCGAGAGGATCTCCAGAATCAAACATTTGAAGAAAGTCCCTGTGAACTCTAAAAAAAGTCTGAAAAATATAATATAATAATTTTCTGAGAATCCATCGCTCAGATACCTTTAGAATCTATTTGCTTGGCTTTGCATGGGTACTTTGGAGTCTAATCTAATGTCAACCTCTGAGACCACTATTATCACAAAAATTTTACAAAAAACACTGACACGAGGTCCGGAGCATTTACGCGCTTGGTCCAATTTCTAGCAAAAAGGGTTACCTATTCACACATTGAGACCGCCAAACGCAGCGTTTCTTGCCGATGCAAATATTTGGTGATCCTCCTTTCAAGTGACACCCACAAAATTCTGCATGAACATTGAAGTTATCATTTTTCAATTGAATACCAGATTTGAAGTCGATTTTATCGATATTTTTGGTGATATTGAGAGTAGATTCTATTCTGCCTACGGCTATTCTACCTACTGATCATAAACCCAATAACTGCTGACAGAATCTTCTTAAAAACATGATGATTTTCAAGGCTATAAGCACGGAATTTTATAAATTTTCTTCCCAGTTTCTCCGAAGATGAATATCGGGTCGAACTGAAATTCAAAATATTCTTGGTAAAATGCTACCTCAAGGTCTGTGTCAAGCTTCATTGTGAGTTGATGAATAATATAGATTTCGACAAAACAGTTTTCTCAACAATATAAATTCTAGAAGAAAGTATTTTGTCAGTTCTTCTTGAAATATTGAGGAAATAATCTCAAACTTCCAAACAGACCGTCGAAATTTGACGTATTTTTACACGCTTTTTCTGGGAATGAGAGCGTTATCGTTTCGTCACAATATCTGTTATTTTCAAATTTGAGAAAGGACCTACCCAGGCAACACAGAGAGGTTTTAAAGATATCCCGCTAGCAACTTGAAATTGTTAGATAAGGTTTGAAGTTCAGGCAATGGGCTACTGTCTTCATACTTCAACGATGCCAATAGCTGTGAGAAATAATAGAATGTGTGAAATTCTGTAATCCTCGACGATGAAAAGAGAAAACGGGATGTCGTTTTTCAGGCTTCAGTGTTGATTTTTTGGAATGGTTTTCTAATAACTTGTCCATTCTTCACCCCATTTCAGTTCTATTTTCCTAAAAATTCTCGAAGATAAAAGTTGCAACATCACGTTTTTTACATCCATGGGCACTTAAAAAATGTTTCGAAATAAATTAACTGTGACCTTTGAATGTTCCTTCGATATATTCGAGGTACTGTATGCTCTCAAAAGAAGAAGATTCTGGAACAAAATACCCCTACAATAACCCTCTTAGAAAAGTACTGCCGTGAAGGCAGCAGCTTTTGTTGGAATGTTCAAATTCATTGCCGAAGCGGTTATCTACACTGAACATGCGCGCAAAAGCTGCTACTTTCACGGCAGTGCTCTTCTAGATTTTTTTGTCCTACTTCAGCTCTTAAGAGTGATTGAATTACTTCGTATGTTTTCATAACTATTTTAACGCGTTTGTTCTGGAGAACACCGCCATATCGATTTGCTCAAGTGTCTGTCTTTGAAATTTGAGCCGAAAATATTCTGGATTGGATTCACTGATGATGAATCGATACTGACATTGAATTCTGTCCGACCGTCTGGCCGTCATATGCTGTAACTTTCAAGGAAAACGATCTAGCGACGTCAAATTTTCGGATGAGGTTTGCAGCCTGATTATCTCAGTTAGTTCCGTTAATGGAAAAAATCGGCATAACGGGTTAGTAGTTATATCCATTTGAAATTCTAGAGTTTGTTTTTTTACCAAGAAGTACTGAATACTGAAAATAATTGAATAAATAAATAATAAGATTACGATGAACTTCGGTAAATACTTTGGATTCAATATCCAACAACCGTTTGTCAAATTAAATTTCAATCTGATATCTATTTTCGGAAATAGAAAATATAATTGATGTCGATGTTAATTCGAAATTTAGGGATTCTTTTCACAATATTTCGAGAAATATTGGAGTGATCTGATTGAAATTCTGTAACTAGTTGAAAAATACAACATCACGTAATATTCTGACGACAGTATGGTTGAAAAACTTTTTTTTTTCAAAATTTTCCTAATTTTTCTTGAAAAGCAATATTTTCCGGAAAACAGTTAATCAGATTTCAATAAAATTTTAAAAGCTCAGATTTTGAATGAAACATTAGTGCTCTGAAGTTCAGTTTGCTCCGATAATTATTTCCTTGAATATTGAAAATAATAATAATAATAATAATAAAGTTCATTTCGGTAAATAAACAAATTCATCACAGAGATATATAATAATATTATAATCTGTACTTGATGTTTAAAACAATATATAATTCTAAAATATTCTCTATAATGAAAAGTCCATCGTCCATTCTCCGCTCCATTTCAGTTCTATTTTCCTAAAAATTCTCGAAGATGAAAGTGGCAACATCACGTTTTTTACATCCATGGGCACTCAAAAAATGTTTCGAAATGAATGAACTGTGATCTTCGAATGTTCCTCCGATATATTCGGGGTACTGTATGCTCTCAAAAGAAGAAGATTCCGGAACAAAATACCCCTACAATAACCCTCTTACAATATACCCAACTTACTTTATCTCATACGTATCACAACGGCAACATTATACTTTTTCACGCCGGAAAAGCGTATACAATATTAACTTTAAAATTTCCCACCTCACCCAGACAACAAAAGGCCCCCCTCTAAAGAAATAGATAGACATTCCGGGGCACGATCTCGCAACGGTTAGTTGCACATTCCAGTCGCAGGGAGTCGGTGTAGTAGAAGACTGTAAAACCATAAAACGGGATTTATGTCTTTATTGCCGGTAGTTCTCATTTGGGGGGGACCTTTTGCACCTCGGAAAAGTCGAAAAGCCGGAGTTGTATCTAATCGTTGAATTATTCACGGATGATGGGACGTTATCCTTCCTGCTGTTAAAATTAGGATTCTGAGGATTATGCTGGAAAGATGATTTTGCGCGCATGTTCTAGGGAAACAGCGTGCTATCGTTTTTTCCAAATGTCTGTTATTTCCGATGATCAAGCGGAAATGGTCTCAAACTACTAGGTTGGACTCACCGATGACGAATCCGGTGTCAAAATCGATTCGGTCCGGCCGCCCGACGACACGATAACTGTTGAACGGAGCCAGCTAGCGACTTGAAACTTGTAGGGTAGTTCGCGCATCGGAATGCCGCTGTTGAGTTTGTCAATGGACCACATCGGCCAAATAGTTTCGGAGTTATAGCTATTTTAAATTTTGAGGTTAATATACTCATATTTCAGAAACTACTGGAGCGATTGGATTTAAACTTGGCAGTTAGTTGGAGCATAGTGACGCGCAACTTTGGGCGAAACTCTTCGAAATTTCATGGTCACTGAATTAAAAAAAAAAATTTTTTTCAAAATTTTTTCCGAAAATTGTTTTTTTCTGAAACTATCGTGCATATTCGAAAACAATTCCAGTCATACCTTTAGCTCCATATTTCACAGCCGTGTATCAAACTTCAATTCGATACCGCCATTAGTTTTAGAGATATTGCGAAAAAATATGTAGAATTTTGTGGTTTTCTTCTCGATATCGTTGTTTTTTCGGTATAACTCGAAAAATACTTATTCAATCGTGATGAAACTTTGCAGCTAGTTCAAACATATTAAAGAATAACATTGTCTAAAATTTCGTGATGATCGTGTCATTAGAACAATTCGAAAAAAAAATCAAATTTTTTATTTCACATATTCAATATTCTGTGATCTTCTCATCATATTATCCTCATTAAATTCTGTATAAACCTTCAAACTATCATTTTTCGATGGAGTATCGGAGTTCAATTCGATCTTATTTGTATTTTTGGAAATATTGGGAAAATTAATTTTGAATGAGTATATCTGCGAAATCATTGGGTGGATTTTACCCATTCACCCAAATGATTCCGCAGATATACCCATTCAAACTTTTATTTTTCCAATATTCCCGAAAATACAGATTAGATGGAATTGAAATCCAGTAATTTATCGAAAAAAAAATCTGAAAAAGCACTGCCGTTAAGGCAGCATCTTTTGTTGGAATGTTCAAATTCATTGCCAAAGCGGTCATCTACACTGAACATGCGCGTAAAAGCTGCTACCTTCACGACAGTGCTCTTCTAGATTTTTTGTCCTATTTCAGCTCTTTAGAGTGATTGAATGAATTACTTTGTATGTTTTCATAACTATTTTTAACGCGCTTGTTCTGGTGAACACCGCCATATCGATTTGCTCAAGTGTCTGTCTTTGAAATATTCTGGATTGGACTCTGTCCGACCGTCTGGCCGTCATATGCTGTAACTTTCAAGGAAAACGATCTAGCGACGTCAAATTTTCGGATGAGGTTTGCAGCCTGATTATCTCAGTTAGTTCCGTTAATGGAAACAATCGGCATAACGGGTTCGGAGTTATATCCATTTGAAATTCTAGAATTTGGTTTTTCACCAAGAAGTACTGAATACTGAAAATAATCAAATAAATAAATAATAAGATTACGATGACCTTCGGTAAGTACTTTGGATTCAATATCCAAAAATCGTTTGTCAAATTGAATTTCAATCTGATATCCATTTTCGGAGATAGAAAATATAATTGATGTCGATGTTAATTCGAAATTTAGGAATTCTTTTCACAATATTTCGAGAAATATTGGAGTGATCTGATTTAAATTCGGTACCTAGTTGAAAAATACAACATCACGTAATTTTCTGACGACAGACTTCTTTTTTTCAAAATTTTCCTAATTTTTCTTGAAAAGCAATATTTTCCGGAAAACAGTTAATCAGATTTCAATAAAATTTTAAAAGCTCAGATTTTGAAGTCTGAATGAAACATTAGTGCTCTGAAGTTCAGTTCGATCCGATAATTATCCGATCATGATGAGATTCCGCAAAACCTTGCAAATGCTGAAGCGTTAAATTGTGCAAAATCTATTGACGACCACTTGATCGGAACAATTCCAAAAGAAACTTCGAAATGTGGTTTCCATTTAATATCTTACATATTTCGATCATCTGATCATATCCCCAAAAAATTCTGCACCAACTTTCAAGCTATCATTTTTCAATCGAGTGCCAGATTTCAATTCGATCCAATCGTATATCTTGAAATATTAAGAAGATAGTTTTTTGAATCTGCCGAATCATCGCGTACATTTTACAAATTCCGACTTTGTAATCAATCAGCTCTCCAATCTCCAATTCTCTCTGTAGATGAGGATTGTACAAGCCTGGGTAACATGCATCACGTAGAAATGGAAGGGTTAGCGTCAATGACAAATACCCAAGGAGCATAGAATATTCTGAATCAGCGGAAGTTCACTGCAATTAATTCTACTACACTCATCTGCTCTAAAAAATGGAAGGCAGGATTCAGTACAATAAAATAACAATTTCATGCAGGAACAACGAACAAACCTTATGAATTCACCTCTTTTTCAGACAGTTCAGCATCAAATTTCCGGATGCTACAGAATGGTGAAGGAACTGGGTTAGTTTTATTTTCTAGCTTGGTTTTTGAGTTTACTTTCATGTTTGAATACTCGCAAACTTTGGGAAAAAATGTGTTGTAGTAAAATAGGTTATTCAGTTTGTAAGTCATAAATGAAACCTTTCAGACGACTCAAATCTATTTATTTCAGTTAGTTCGACTTTCAGGATGCAAAATGGTGAATGATGGAATAAATTTCTCATTTGGAACCTGTTGGGGAAAAAAATATTTGGTTTTCAATTGTTGACAGTAATATTACAGTAGATTATCAACAGTTTTGAATCTATTTTCTTCACATTCACATCTATTAAACATAATGACTCCCAGACTGTAGGAAATAACTGAGAAGAATCACAAACGTATAAAACACGAGTTGGAGGAAAACACAAACTCATCCCTACCGTCGTGCATCCAAGCGTGAAAATCGCGCTATGAGAAGGAAAATCCCTGGAAAAACAAGCGAGCATCCGGGTGATGATAAAGTAATCTAACTTAGATAAACCAATCTAGAGCTTCTTTATTGCCTTTCAGTTTTCCACCATGCCACAATTTTGCTACTAGTGTGTCATAAATTCGCCGCCACCAACTTGTAAGAGAGTCTCTGAAAAGTTGGAAATAAGCGACACATCCTTAGGAATTTTATTGGTGTTGAATTGAGGTATGGTTGGTTGTTTGAGTAGTTTACTCTGTTTTTGAAGAAAATAGAGTTTGAAGTTATTATGGAGAATTGGTTTTTGAGGGTTGGATGTGAAACCATGCTTTTGTGGATCGGAGAGGAAGTGTATGATGAAAACTCGAAGCTTGAAAGTTTCATCTAATTTGATTGAATTTTTCGAATGACTGATAACAGTTTTATGACTTCGAAATAAGCAGAACATTACTCGCAAATCGTACAAGAAAAAGCATGAATTCGAACCATTTTATTGCCATCAATTAGCCGTGCAAACATGAATTCTGCCTATCTTGCTTTTTGAAAATATTATTTTTGTTAGTTCCGTTCTCAAAGTCAGCAGAAGGAATATGTCAAAAAGTCTTGGAATAGTATCAACCTTGACCGATTTTTTCCATAAACTTTTTTACCTGCAACTTCCACTCTGGGAAAAATTTGCTCTGCTGACATCAGGTTAACAGAGCTAAATTTTCGAAACTTTTCTCGAAAACAATATTTGTGCAACTTAGGCCTTCGATTAGCTGTAAAGAAACAAATTGAGTCAACCTTTTTTTTGGAAATATTTGTACGTAGTTATACTGTAGCATTCCATCTGAAAGGTGACAAGTATCAAGATTTCTTCTGCGGTTTTATCCGAGGTATGTTGACCTGACGATCAGTAATAACCGTGAAACAGCTGTAGTCATTCTCCTTGGATCCGCTTCTTCGGTGTAGATGTTTTTGTTGATCGGATGATTAGCTCTGATCAAGGTAGAAGGTGGAAAAATTCATGTTGTTGCCCATCCTTGTGAAATCTTCATTCTGCTTTCTTCTTACGAAGATAGCAGATCAACTCTCTCAAATGTCTGAAAGTCAACATCAAACAAACAGAGCAAAATTTTTGAAAATTTTTTTAAAATCATTATTTGCGCAAATCTAGCCTTCGATAAGCTATAAAAAATATGCCACTCTTGGTTGTTGAGGAATATTCTTTCTTTAAACTCCCCCAAAAGCCAAGATCTTCGAGAAGATGGCATGTATTTCTATTTCCATTAGTCGTGAAAAACCAATTTTTTTGATCTGTTTTTGCAAAATTTTGAGGTTTTTTGTAGAACAAAATCACACATCATGATGCCGTTTTGTGCAATTAAACAGTTTTTGAAAATCCACACTCCATGTATTTTTTCGAATTATTATTGCTGTACTGTTGTGTGAAACGAAATGGATTTTAGTATCTTAATGGTTTCCAAATTTGAATTGTAGGTGAGACTTTGATTCGTGCAGGAAATATCAGTTAACTTTTGCACCTTCTAAAATGTTTCTTTAGAAATTTATATACAGGGTGAGTCTTTGACCTTGCAGAATATTTTAACAGAAGATTCCTGAAGCCAAAAGAAACACTTTTTTCCCATACCATTTTTCCGATTCGGCTTGGTTCGTAAGATACAGACTGTTGAAAATCCATAAAAAAATTTAATTTTCGATTATATCTCGCGAACTATCTCATCGAATGAGATGATTTTCGGAATATAGTTTTTTATTGATACGATGAATGTTCCTGGATTACAAAATTTCATCCACATCCTTCATTTTCTTTAATATGACCATAACATTTCATAAAAATACCAGAAATCCAAAGAATCCAACTTTTGAAAATAACGAGTTTTTGACCATTTTGGAAAGTTAAAGTATTCTTTATTTTTTTTCGTATGATGGGCAGTTTTCGAGTAATCTGAAATTCAAAAATAAAAAATATATGTGAAATTCCGAGAATTGGGTACTTTGGCTGAATGCAACTCTGTTCAAAAAACTCACGGAATTCAATTTTTCCGCGTTGCCACGTCTAAAAGTTGAGAATGGAATCCTAGCATTTTTTATTTTGAATGATTTGTAAGTGGAGTAGCCGACTTTGGCCAATTCACAATGATCGTAACCGTAAGAATCCCGCAACTCGTGCGTAAAAATCAAAGAGGAAACTACAAAATTCATGAGTACCAAAATCTTCACAATAGGTTCAACTTTGCTTTTGACTTCCATAAGTCAAATGCAGTTCTATTCTTATTCCTTATGATTTCTGTTGTTTAATTCTTACATTTTATGTATAAGTAAATGTACGGTACAGTTATGTCCATTGTAAATGGGCTATTAGTTCGAAAGTGGAGTAATATGAATAAGCTCACCTCAACTTCTACAATTTAAATACTCCTAATGTTCAAGCAAATTTGCACACCACTTTCCTTTCATGAAGCTTCCTTTTCAATTTCGAGCTAATTTGTGTAGTATAATTGATTTACTTCTCACTTTTCCTTGATAATGGGGATTCTTACTGGTTTGAATGCAATCTTTCTGTTGACCCAAATTTCTTGAAATTCTGTACAGAACTTTGATAGTATTTATTTTGAGGTATTCTTCAAATGCGCTTTCATAACATAACAACCCATGGTGGAAGAAAACCACCATGACATAACCTTAAAATGACTTCACAAGTGTATACATAGAATAAGCATATTGTGTGTTGTTTGATTTCGAAGAGTTCTTTCTTTCTGTTCGTCAATTGGGCAATGTTTGTACGTTCATAGATAAATTAGGTACATCTGTTTTATTTATTTTTGAAAATGAAAGTTTGAATGGGTTATATCTGAATCTGATAATTCTTGGAGAAAATGAAATAAACAAAGAAAATTAATAATTACAAATTGAAGATGAATCTCAAAGCTAATATGAGTGATAGCTAGATGAATTCCTCATTATCGAAAATGAAACCAAGAGAAGAATATTCAACTTTTATCGCCCACGAAATTTGGAATACCTTACTTTTTATTGTACTATAAATACAACTTTTTTCACCAACTGGAATGTAAAAAGTAAGTTGACTCTTGTTTTCATAACAGAGTTGCTTATTTCGAAGATTTGAATGGTATATCTTAGGTTTAGAAAAACTTACGTGTTCAGGTTTCCAGGGGCGGCTGGCCTATTATGAAAATTTATAATGCCTTTATCTTTTTATCTAGGCCGAATCGGAAAAAAAGGTAGAGGACAAATGTGTTTCTTTCAGCTTCAGGAATCTTCTATTAAAATATTCTGCAAGATCAAAGACGATCGGCCATCATGCGCAACTTTTGTTTTCATCACAAATTGTACAACTCTGAAAAATCTTGACGCTGAATGTAATTCATATAATTCCATACTGCTATGAATATCGGATTGTTTGGTAACACAACATCTCAAGATTTCGTTTTATTTAACACTATACTATATATCGTATATATAGTAGTAGTTATATAACTATATAACTTACATTATATCTAGGAATGAATTGAAATGAGAAAAATATCAGAAATTTCAGAAGCCATAGAAATACTCCAAAAAAACTTCCTTAATTATAGAGGTAGTTCAGTTACAATTCATTGATTCAAATTATTCTATTTCCGCTTTCCTAATAATAATCTCCATCGAAGAATCTATTGGATAAATTCGGTCCTGCAAGAACACCTTTAACATCTATTTCGGGACCAGTTGTTACAACTTTTAGCCAATCTCTTGCATCACAGCAGTAAATGAAGCCCTTGGAACCATCTTTCCAAGCTGTTCTGTCCCAACCATAACGGTTACAAATATCTGTGCATAGTTTGTCGTTGGGTGCCAATCTTTTCACGAAGGGATTGTTCAAAACAACGAAAGCAATAGCTTTCTGTGATTCCTCCGAATATACGATTTTCCACATGAATTTCGGAACTGCCAGTTTAGAGTTAGAGACTAGGAAAATTTTTGTAGCTATTTCGTTGATATTTGGTAGTTGAAGAATCCTGAAGCTGCCAGTATAGACCTGGAAAAGAAATGAGATTGAAGTTTCAACAAAACATATTTTCTATTCTGTGGGAGAACGATATGAACAGGATGTTTTCTCGTTAAGGGGGTGGTGTACAAAATGAAATATTACAGATACAGCTCCCTGTAATAACAACTTGATAAAGGTCATGCATATTTCTCATAGTTTATACAGGGTGTGTCTTTAGGTTTTACATTGAGTTTAACCATAGATTCCTCTCATCAAATAAAACACTTTTTCTATTCACCTTTTTTCTAGATTTGGCCCCGCTTAAATTGCCGACTATTGAAATTTCCGAGAAAAATCAATATTTTGTAGCTTTGATATGGTTTTTTCGAATGAAATGACTTTTGGTGTGAAGTTTTCTATAACTATGATATACGTATTCTACAGCAATCAATTACATCTTTCTTAAAGCGGTTTTCTGATTTAGACTTCCGATTCATGAAATTATAAGAAACTATCTTTAAGAATGCAGATAAAGTTTATCTTGAGTCATTTTAAGAATCTTCAATGATTTAAGAATACCAAATTATTCTTCAGGTTCAGGTCCCTTGTTTTTTGGATCCGTCCATGAGCTTGTTAGGTTGGTGAATTGAACTCCTGTGGTGTACCCCGGTTGGGGTTGGTTCGTCCAGTTGGTTTGTACGGGAGAGGGTTGGAAATAACACTCGAAGTACTCGTTAGAGGGTTTAATTACTATGGGCAATTACTACGGCATGAAACATCAATGAACGTTCCGCTTCATTGTTCTCACTCACTGTTTTCATAATACAATAACAAAATATTATATATATTTTGTCAAGGTGTTTACAAGCATATTATGAAAACAGACGTGGGAATTGAATATCAGTAGGTAATCCATCTGAACACGTTTTATGGATGATGCGAGGTTCTATGGACCTTGCTCGTCTTCAAGTAATAATTATACAGAGTGTTTAGTCTGACATACGTTACACTCCGCCTACGTTTACCCGGAATAAAGAATACACGAAAATATTCTTCTTTTTTGCATAGACCAAATATTAAGTCTGTACAATTTGGTGACGACACCACAGACATAGTTCATGTCTATGGACCAGACTTTCCATAGAATTCTAGATTTCACTCAATATTTTTAGGTTAGGTGAGTGATTTCATATAATTCGTCTATAAATTCTATGAAAATCAGGATAATTATGGAATTTTCAAAATGAAATGGGCAACAATGAAATTGTTCAGAATCTCATGGTGGCAACAACTGGATATTGAACGAATATCAAGTGAAAGCTTAGTGTTATAATGGTTAAATGTAGTGAAATATTTTCTACGAAAAAATACCGCAAAAATCTCAACCAAATCATAAGTTTTGAGTGGGTAAATGATTTTCACCGAATATACCTCTTTGAATTTGAAGCAATGGATTAGTAGTTTTTCAATACAAATCATCTGTGTTCAACTTGCGAGCAAAGTGCAGGAAAGTGCTCATTGAGAAATATTTAAATGCTTATTACTTTTCACCTGAGTCAAATCTGGAAAAAATGAAATGAAAAAAATCTCAACCTATATATACTCCTCCTGGAATAGGGTAGATAAATTTCATTCAAAAAAGCATCGTTCAATAGGTATTGAGTACCTAGAAACCTTCAACAAGGTGAGTCGTTCTAATGATTCGTGAAACCGTGAAATTGCATGGAATTGTCAAACTTCTTGGACAATACTTCTTCAGAATAGAGGTTCGGATGATTGGATAATTATCAGATCAAGGTGGGGTACTTGTTGATTTTTCAAAATGTATTCGTACCTGTATCTCTGTCAGTTAAATGAAATAAAAATTCTACGAAAGTATCAATTACTTTCTGTGCCAGATATGGGTGTTAAGTTTGCTCAAAAAAGATCAAATACTTATGTTGGTCATGGACTCTACACCATATCGAATACCAACAGAGGTGGAAGAAAATAGTTAAAATAAAAGATTTTCTAATAAGAGGTGTTATTTTGAATAGCCCGCTATTTCGGTAGATGTCACTTTTGAAGCTGTCATTTTTTGACATTTGACAAGTAGAAACTACGCCATTAATAAAAATGGAACGATACACGCTTCAACAACTCATCGAAATTATTGAAATTAACTATAAAAATGGTGAAAATTTGGCAGAGACGGTTCGTAAAACTCGAACAATTTTGGGCCGTCGGGAAGCACCTTGTCGGACCGCAATAAAGAAATTGATGGAAAAATTCGAGCTGTTGGGACAAGTTAGTGATGTGAAGAATAAAACCCGTGCACGTCGCTCAAGATCAGCCGAGAATATTGCTGCTGTAGCCGAATGTGTTGAAGAAAACCCAGGTTTGTCCATTTTTCTTTGGAATGAGGCATTCCACAAACGTCATTACACCGTATTTTGCATAAAGATTTGGGTCTTAAGGCTTATAAAGTTCAGTTGACAAAAGAACTCAAGCCAGCCGATCATCAACAACGTCGTGTCTTTGCTGATTGGGTCGTTGAAATGCATGGAAATGATCCGGAATTCCATCGAAAAATCATCTTGAGTGATGAGGCCCATGTCCACTTCGATGGCCTCGTCAACAAGCAAAATTGTCGCATCTGGGGCTCGGAAAACCCGAGAGTTATTGTTGAAAAGCCTCTCTATCCTCCACGTGTGACTGCTTGGTGCGGTTCATGGTCCGGCGGTGTCATTGGACATTAGTTTTTGTGATTGTAAATGAGGCTGGAGCAACAGTTACGGTGAATGGATTGCGCTATCGACAGATGATTAATAATTTTTTATGGCCAGAATTGGATGGTATTGATCTGGATAACATTAACTCTCAACAAGACGGCGCTACGTGCCACACAAGCAACGAAACCATTGACCTTCTGCGGGAAAAATTTCCGGACGGTGTTATCTCTCGAAGAGGGGATCACAATTGGCCACCGAGATTTCGTTATTTAACACCTTGCGACTTCTTCCTTTGGGGCCACGTGAAAGAGAAGGTCTACGCCAATAGCCCAGCGTCGATTCAAGACCTCAAAGATGGAATTCGTGAGGCTATCGAGGACATAGGGCAGCCCTTTTGCGATTTGGTCATGGAAAATTTCATTAAAAGGATATGATCCTGTAAGCGTGGTCGTTGTGGTCATTTGCCTGATGTTATTCTCCACTATTATCTTCTTCTTTATAATGAAATGAACATCCGATCATTTATATTGAAAAATGGCATTTTTCTTCGAATATGAAAATAACACCTCTTATAGGAAAACCCTATATCAACAAATATTGTCGAGATCATAATTGTTTTGAAAATATTTCATTCTTATCCTCTGGAAGATTTTGATATGGATTTCCCAAAAGAACATCTCCTCCTTTAGGAATTTACCTGTAAGTCTTCTTCATAATACTCTGCAGTACTCCTAACCAAATACTCCAATCTTTTCCAATTACCATTATTGATTGCTTGCCACTGAGGAACAGTGTTGATATAAAAGAACGTTGCATACTGCCAAGATGCGAAGAGAAAATCAGCATCTGGTGCCAAGTGACCCCTAGCCAAATAGGAACTCTGGTTGATGTACTGTGCAGCTAGTGTGGCAGAGCCGAGCAGTTTGTTGAAGGTAGCTTTTTCGAAGGTTTGCTTGTAGGCCACATCTGCAGACACGCCTGGTCCGATTCCTTCTGTACTGAAGGGAGGCCTGAAGTTTGATTTTGAGGCATCTGAAATTGGTGATCAGAATCAGATTAGAATCACTAAATTTTTATGAGGTAGGCGGAGCTGTCAGAGAATAGTATCCTAGTTACTTCACAGATAGATGGATAGAATACATAAGGTGCGGACACTCTTTGACATATTTTGAGTCCGAAATGAGGTCCAAACGTTGTCAAAACGAGGCTTTGTTGGCCTACTTCAGTTTTCGCCGATAGATGCCACCATAGGAAAATCTGCCGTATAAAATCTGAAATATTTACAGAAGTTACCGACCTGTAATTATAAAACTAGTCAAATCAGAACTTCTTCCTGATTTTCTGAGTTGGACCATACATTATTTACAAGAATTTCCGGTAATAAATTAATTTTGACGCATTTAAATTATGTTTATTCCTTTCATCCAGTCAGAATGGCGGAAATATCCTACGTTTCTGAATGAATGAGTCTGAAACTTGATAATTTAGAATACCTGCTTATTACAAGAGGTATTCATTATCTCAATATTCGGTTCATGGAAAGGAAGTATTCCAGAGTTGTGTTTTCAAAAATACTACAAGAAACTATTTGGAACGACAGACACTACAATTAATTTGTCTGGTTTGAAATTCGTCTAATAAATTCTTATGAACATGAACAGCAAAGTGAAAATTCATATATCAATGTCAATAATAATATACATGAACATTTCCTCTAAATATTTGCATAAGTAGGTATGTAACATAGTTCATAACTTTTGAATTGAATATGTATTAATAGGTACATACAAAATTCAAAGGAGATCTAAACTATCCAATAGAATCCATTAGTATTATCAATCTCTCGTTTCGTTTTCACCATTGTTTTGGCTTCGAAATAACTTCTTGTATCCATCCATGAAAGTGTTCTCACAATAAACCTACTATTGCTCCTTATTCCCTTACACATGTTTCATGTTGTTAATGAGTAGATGTTCCACATTTGTATCAGTGAGAATCCATAATTTCAAATATCTGATTCATTTTTGGGAAACAGTTTCATCAGATTATAGCGCAATTCATTTTTTTCAGCGGAATTAAATGTATGCGCATACCCAAGCGACGTAAGCGCCATCATCGTTTACAGAGCCAAGTGGCCCAAGATTTGACAATTCTAGGACCGCGTTTTGGACATAAAATTTCAGTAGATAATAGTAGGAAAGTGTCGACACCTGATATATTCTATGCATATATCTACACAGTATCTTAACTACTATGTAAAGGGTCTTTCAATAAGGACGGGTCGATTTTGACATGAAATAAATCAAATGTCTGTAATTTTGGATGATTGAGCCGAAAATGGTCTCAATCGACTAGGTTGGACTCACTGATGACGAATCCGGTGTCAAAATCGATTCTGTCCGGCCGGCCGGTTGGCCGGCCGTAGACACGATAACTGTCGAACGAAGTGAGCTAGCAACTTGAAACTTTCAGGGTAGGTCGCGCATTGGAATGCCGCGGTTAAGTTCGTTAATGGGCCAAATCGATCAAATAGTTTCGGAGTTATAGGCATTTGAAGTTTTGAAGTTATTTATTTTTTATTTCAGAAACTACCTGAGCGATTGGATTCAAACTTGGCGGTTAGGTGATTGCCATGGTGATTTGGCATTACTAACTGAATAAAAAAATATAGGTTAGAAAGACGACGTTAAAACAACATGGCCGCCACAGGCTGCCAACATCGACCCGTCCCTATTGAAAGACCCTTTATTTTAGATAACGTAGTTTAGCTTGTTTATTTTTATCTTGGGTACGTTTCAAAAGGGACTTGTATCTGGGAAAAGTATTCAAGATACCGAGAAGTATCTCAGAAACCGACAAGTATGTTGAATACCGAAAATCTGCTCAGATAACGAAGAGTATCTTACATACCAAAAAGTATCTCAGATTCAGAAAAGTATCTTGGAAATTTAAAAATATCTTGAAAACCGACAAATACCTCCAATACCGAAAAGCATCTCAGCTACCGAGAAATATCTCAGATTCCAAAAATAGCGACTCGTTCGATAAAGTTATTTACGTTACAAGGCCGGGAAATGACTCATTGAAGTACGAGTCTAGATGTTCACGGACGAGACGACGAAGGAGCCGAGTCTGGAATTTCTAGACGAGTATTTTAATGACACGGCCGTGTATCGTACAACGTTTTATTTCATACTGCTCAATATTTTTTTTCAAATTTTTGGTCCAAAAATGAACTGTCTATTCAAGTAGTTTGAAGGTGTCCGTACATGATGTAAAACCATCCATTAATATGGGGTGATAATGTAGTATGCTTTGAATCGGTTGCTAACAGTAACAGGGTTTTTTGCGCGCATGTTCTAGGGGAACAGCGTGCTATCGTTTTGTCCAAATGTCTGTAATTTTGGATGATTGAGCCGAAAATGGTCTCAATCGACTAGGTTGGACTCACTGATGACGAATCCGGTGTCAAAATCGATTCTGTCCGGTCGGCCGGCCGGCCGGCCGTAGACAAGATAACTGTCGAACGAAGTGAGCTAGCCACTTGAAACTTTCAGGGTAGGTCGCGCATTGGAATGCCGCGGTTAAGTTCGTTAATGGGCCAAATCGATCGAATAGTTTCGGAGTTATAGGCATTTGAAGTTTTGAAGTTATTTATTTTTTATTTCAGAAACTACCTGAGCGATTGGATTCAAACTTGGCGGTTAGGTGAAGTACAACGACGCGCAACTTTGAGCCAAATTTCGTCAGGATTATATTGTTGGTAATTTTAAAAAAAAAATTTTTTCGAAATTTTTTTCCAAAAAAATTTTTTTTTCGGAAACCTTTCATCATATCCAAGAAAAATTATGACCACGCTTTGACCTTCTAATTTCACAGCAATGTACCAAATTTCAGTTCGATACGATCATAAGTTTTGGAGATATCGGGAAAAAATATGTCAAATTTCGAGGTTTTCTTCTCGATATCGTTGATTTTTTCGGTATAACGTGAGAAATACTGATTCAGTCCTGATTAAACTTCACAGCTAGTTTTAAGACGCTGAAAGACAACTTTATGCAAAATTTCGTGATAATCGTGTTATTAGATAGAACAATTTGAAAAAAAAAATTTCTATGATTTTCTCATCATATCATCCTCATTAAATTCTGTATGAAACTTCGAACTGTTATTTTCGATGAAGTACTGGATTTCAATTCGATCTGATCTCTATTTTTGGAAATATTGGAAAAATAAAATTTTGATTTGGTATATCTACGGAATCATTGGGTGGATTTTACCCATTCACGAATTCGGCCTTCGTAATTAAGGTCCAAACCTTCTCTACAAATATCGAGTTTCTAAGTTGTTTCTTTCGGAAGTTATTGTGTTTACGCAGTCGGCCGTTAGGCTGACCGTAAACACAATAACTTCCGGAAGAAACGACTTAGAAACTCGATATTTGTAGAGTAGGTTTGGGGCTTAATTACGAAGGTCGAATTCGTGAATGGGTAAAATCCGCCCAATGATTCCGTAGATATACCCATTCAAAATTTTATTTTTACAATATGTCCAAAAATACAGATATGATCGAATTGAAATCCAGTAATTTATCAGAAAAAAATTTCAAAAAGCACTGCCGTGAAGGCAGCAGCTTTTGCGCGCACGTTCAAATTCGTTGCTGAAGCGGTCATCTACATTGAACATGCGCGCAAAAGTTGCTGCCTTCACGGCAGTGCTTTTTGAAATTTTTTTTATTGATTGCCTTGCCTGTCAGTTCAGCATAGTTTTGAATTTTTGGTTCTGAATAATTTCAAATAATATGGATGCAGATTTTGAAAAAAAACTTCCTGAAGTCTCCAAGTCTTCCGGACGATATCGAAAGGGATACGAGATATTCTGTGAATGGCGCAAAACTTACAATGTGGAGAAAATCCTAAATGAAAATATAATGTTGGTTTACTTCTTGGATGTGGTAAGAGTTAATTTTTTTTTACGCGCTTTGTTCTAGGGAACAGCGCGTTATGATTTCGTCACAATGTCTTTAATTTTTGAATTTTGAGCGAAATTGGTCTCAAACGACTAGGTTGGACTCACTAATGAAGAATCCGTGCTCAAAATTGATTCTGTCCGTCCGGCCAGACGTCCGGCCGTGTGCGCTGTAACTCTCGAAAGAAAGTACCTAGAGTCTTGGAATTTCCAGGCAAGGTTAAGATCCTGAATATCTCGCTTAAGTACGTTAATGGTCCAAATCTGCCGAACGGTTTTTGTGCTACAGCCATTTGAAATTTTGTTTTTTCAATTACTCGAAAAATATTCATCTGATCGAAATGAAACTTGGTTGGAAGATGAACAGTGTCAATAAGGAGAATTATCCATGAAGAAATTCGAAAGAAAAAACTTTTTTCTTGAGAGTTTTATGTTTCATTAAAATTTCACTGAAATTTCCAAGTCACCATTTCGCAATGTGAACAAGCGCGTAAAAGCTGGTGACTTCACGTCAGTGCTTTTCTAGATTTTTCTATGATAAAATTGTAATCAAAATCGTTCACGTGTTAGTTGAAATATACCGGTCCGGTAAAGTTACTTTACCGGCCTAGTGATGTAATGTATCATTTCCCGGACTCAAATGAGTCCGGGAAATAGCACATTACAGTACAGTATGAAATAAGGGTCATCGAAGTAATTACCAGCGAATTATTTTGATAACCTGAATGAGGTGTAGCCCACAGGCTATGTTGAAAGATTCGAAATTTTCTGAATTTTATTTTATTCAGAGTTTAACTCTGTTTTGTTTTCAAGTCCGAAGATGAGTGCTTGATAAACTAATATCTTTAATTAGATTTTATAGCAATATGAACCATTAATTTTATTCATTTGTCGTCGTTTTTATTCTGGAGTGGCATTTCCTCTCATTTTAAATTGTTGTAGATGAATCTTTTAAATTTTATTTACTTTTTTCAGAGCGTTCTGCCAAGATAGCTATGATTTGCCTAGAATTGTTTTTTTCTCACACTGGCTGTTGTTCAGCTGAACCTCAAATCATTTCGAAGATCAATACAATTCGAAAGAAGTGTGTCAAAGAACAAAAATAAATTTTTAATCGATACAGAGGTAACATAATTTTTTTCGAAACAGATATAATTTTACCCACATAGAGAAATAAATTCTTTGATCACACATAAACACTGCAATTTTTCAAAACAATCTCGGAATTTGTGATCTTTTCGAGCGTTACTTTTGAATTACTGATACAATCCACCTGAATAAACAAAACACCGATTTTATTTTCAGCTATTCTATTCTAATTGTACAGATAAGTCACATATCATTGTTCGATCAATACAACGATATTATCTCTAGCATCCGAACCATGAAGAATTTCGTGACAGTTTGTAGGAACGAGTAATTCATATTTGGGACTCCACGTATAACAAAATCGTTTATTATTTTCGGCAGAATCATATCTTGAAAATTTTTTAGGAACTATTAAGAGTGAACTCAGGTTTTCTCCTGTGGATATTCTGTTAGATTGCAAATAGCTGGTGATGTAGGTTTCACCAATGAAACTCACAATCAATCCAAAATATCAACTCGTATTTTACTAAATAGCAACAAAATTTTTAAATATTAAATTAAAACGAGTCTACTTGATACAGATAAAGGCTATAAATACAATCACTCGTTTGAATTTAATATTTAAAATAAATTATAGACTCAATATGAACTGTCAATCTTCAACCTTTGAAGTTATAAAGATTTTTGAGAGTATTTTCACCGCATTTCATTTGTCAAGGAAAGAAGAGGGTGTAGAATAAGCTTGCTCATGGGTCTATATCTGCTAAAATGCAATTGTAGTGAAGGGTACGCGGTAAGATTTCGACATATAATATAGGATAAATGCTACTGATATGATTGCTAATCGGAAGATAGAAGATGAAACCCTGTGTTTAGTATTATTTTTGGATTGCATTTTATTATGTTACCATTTTCTGGAGTCTTTTACTTCAATTATTGTATGCCGGTTGATTAATTTGTCATTCAAAACGTAGTACATTGAACAAAATAAAAGTATATCGTAAGATAGCAATATCGAAAGATATCATGTGAAGGTGTTTTTTAATGAACAATGATTCGCCCACTATTTCCTTTATTTGTTTTTTATTGTTAGAAAACGATCTAGATGAAATTTTTCATGAGAAAAGAATCCGCCAGTTTAGGATTCTCAAAATTAACCATTTAACAAAAAAAATTAAAATGGAGAAACGCAAGTAATTCTGGATTCTTTCTCTTCATTTCAAGGAAAAAAATTTCCTATTCATGATACTTTCGCTTCGTAATTAGGAGAGAAACCTACTGAAGACTTTCGAAAAAAATGTTAAAAATGTTTATGCTTCATAGTAGAATAATTTGGTATACCATATTTCACTTCATTATTTGAACTCTCAGCCTCCAAGTCCAACTTTACAACCCCACAAATTTGTTTCAAATTCACTATTACTGGGGAAGGGGAATTTCAGAACAAATTCGACAGGATTCATAAATATTCATAAACGGTTCCTCGGCTCCTCAAACAAGATAATTCCTTTCAAATATAGGTTGTTGTTAAGATCATCTCCGATTGGCTGAGAATTGAACTGGGATTCCTGATTTCATTTTAAAAGTGTCAAGTTCATATAGAATATGTTCCGCAAATCAACTTGGTTAATTCGGTTGCCGGTTTTACAGTCCCTAAATATGAAATATTCGGTTGGTCCCTGGAAGGTTAATTACGGAATTTGATTGATGAACACGCGATCTTTCTTTCACCAGAACGACAATCAATATTTTATGGTAACATATCCATGGCATAGAACAATCTGTATTCACCTCATGATCCATAGACAATTCTTAGTATTTTTGCATTGTTGATTGTTGTCTCGTCTATGTTCTATGGATCATAAAATAAATGAAGATTGTTCTATGCTATGGATATGTAACTAAAGAACATTGACAGTCGTTCTAGTGAAAGAAAGATTGCCTTTCCATCAATTAAATTCCACAATCAACCTTTTTTTCAAGGACCAACCGAATATTTCATATTTACGGAACGGAAAACCGGTAACCGAAATAACCAAGTTGATTTGCGGAACATATTCTATATGAACTTGACACTTTTAACATGAAATCAGGAATCCCAACTTGAATTCCAGCATATCAGAGATGATCTTAACAAAAACCTATATTCCGTGGAAATTATCTTGTTTGAGGAGCCGAGGCACCGTTTACGGATATTCATGAATAGAGCGAACCTTATCATGTCGAATTTGTTCTGAAATTTCCCTTCCCTAGTGATAGTATTTTTGGACGAAATTTGTGGGTTGGCAACGACCGAAGTCGTCTATTGGATCATCTTTTATTTTGGAATTTTGTTCTTCATTCAAAATTATATGTACTCACAATCTATTTCAGTTCCAATCAACACATGTGAAGAATACAGAGCATTTCCGTTTTTGCTGTCATAGCATGTTTCAATTAACGTCAAAAATTGTCCTCTTTCCACTGGAAATCCTATCTTGATAAGAGTGCCCTTTCCATTTCCACATGTTTGTTTTGTACTGAGCGTCGCACCTCTCACACCTTTCGTACAGAGCACTTTTTCGAAATCCTCATTATTTTTCAGTATCTTGATTGTTTCACCGTCTACACAAGTGACCAGGGAGGTGTTCGAATTCGCTGAAAAATGATTGATAATTCTCTGAAACAACTGGGAAAGATATATCTACAGGTATTATTAAGACAATGACTCCTTCAGAGATTCGTTTACTGGAATTGACACTTTGGTGAATATAATAGCAATTATATGTGAGCATTTTTAACAACCTACAATAGAGTTGTCAGAATTGTCAACTTTTTGTGAGATTGCTGGTAATTGTCGAACTTATAAGAAATGTCCAATCTTTCACTTGACCTATGCATGGAGTGTATAATATTTATTATACACGCCTTTTATCCACGAGCTTGATGATGTCATTTTTTTCCAACAAGCGCCATCAAAATGTATATAATATTCAATGGTTGAACAAAAGTCTTTGCTTAAGTTGGAATTCTTTTGACTATCAGCAATTCATTCACATCTGCTTCAATCAAAAATCAATGAAATGAACTCTGATAGAGGATGGTAATTTGATTTAATTCTTTGGTAACAAAAAATGTTACAGCATATGTCAATCCAAACCACCAAAGTTCATAAGAAAATGGTATTTTAGCATTTCTACTCACTTATTTCTAGGGTATTTCTGTAGCTGGGACACAGAAGAACGATCTTTTCGTTCTTGGTTAGTTCTACATGCCCTTTCTCGGGAATGATCAACTTGAACTCTGATGTAGAATTGTCAACCAGTACTGGCATGTGCTGCTCATCAGCACCACGCAAAGGCAAAGAACATCCTGAAAAATGTGTTGAATCAAAAAAATATTCGAAGAATGCAATAGGTACAACTGAACTGACGTTTAAAAATGTCAATGTTTAAATAAACCAGAGTGTATGTATGTCAGAGGGGCAAAATATTGTTGTGAAGTGTCCAATTCGTTTCCCCTCATAGATATCGACATGGTGATCGACCAAAAAAATTACCCCTTCGGAAAATTTCACAGTTAACATTTTGAAATATGTAGATTTGAATGCACTCATAACAAAAATCCGTCCGTTCGCCGTCTATACTACGGGGCTTTTCTCTGAAAGAACCGAACCGAAATGTCTGAAACTTGGTAGAAAAATTGTGTGTCGCTCGATATTGATCCTCCGAGATTTTCAGCAGGATCGGTCTATCCTAAGGGCTCAAAATTGGGGATAGGAGGGAAAAAAAATTATTTCCCGAAAACTTACCATCGAATTTTCATGAAACGCTCAACGTTGATTACTGTTGCATAACTCAACCTGAATATTTTCACCCGGATGATTTCCGACCAGTGGTCTCTGAGTCATAAAGAAAAACGCTGCAAATTTCCGATTTTCCCGGAAATGAATCTTTGCATTCGGTTCTAAGATTGGAATTTGGTGGGATAACCGGTTAAATTTGCATCCAGAAACATACAGTGTGTCCACGGATTGGGTGCCGGTAAGGTGTAAATGACGAAAAATTTTCGAGTTGGACTCTGATATTCTGGGAATCGCTCCTGCTTGGTCTCAAATTAAGATGTTGAGAAAATGAGCCAAATCAATTAATATGCAGGGTGGTTTAGAACTGATTTAAGGAAAATTGTTAAGAATAAAACACCTTTGTTTCAAAAGATATCGAGAAAGTTTATTGAGAAAAGTTGTTTAGAATCAAAAGACACGGCTAAATCTCGAATTTCAGATAAATCGATCAACTTTGATTTTGTAAGTAGGTTATGAAAATATTTGATAATATCCATGGTTACAAATGCCAGACGTGACTTGAAACGTAAATTTTATTCGTCATAAACGAAAATTTTCCTGTTAAAAACATGCTGACCATAGAACAAAGTGTGATTATTGTGCAGTGCTACGGCTTAGGTGCAGACAGCACTAAAAATTTTCGAGTTAGACTCTGATATTCTGGGAATCGCTCCTGCTTGGTCTCAAACTAAGATGTTGAGAAAATGAGCCAAATATATTTATAAACAAGGTGGTTTAGAACTGATTCAATGAAAATTGTTAGGAATAAAGTACCTTTGTTCTAAAAGATATGGAGATAGTTTTTGAGAAAAGTTGTTCGGAATGACGAGCTGCTGCAGGAACTCAAGTTACAGATAAATCAGCCTACCTTGACTTAATAAGTTGGTCATGAACATTTTGTATACGTGAGATTTTTGTCATGATCGAAAATTTAAATTTTGAAACTATTTTGTTAGCAGGGTTACGTGGCACCGCAACATTTGGCCAGCGTCAATGGAATTGTCTTATTACTCCCTGATACGAAATGTCTGCATCTAAGCCGTAGCACTGCACAATAAACACACTTTGTTCTATGGTCAGCATGTTTTTAACAGAAAAATTTTCGTTTATGACGAATAAAATTTACGTTTCAAGTCACGTCTGGCATTTGTAACCATGGATATTATCAAATATTTTCATAACCTACTTACAAAATCAAAGTTGATCGATTTATCTGAAATTCTAAACAACTTTTCTCAATAAACTTTCTCGATATCTTTTGAAACAAAGGTGTTTTATTCTTAACAATTTTCCTTAAATCAGTTCTAAACCACCCTGTATATTAGTTGATTTGGCTCATTTTTTCAACATCTTAATTTGAGACCAAGCAGGAGCGATTCCCAGAATATCAGAGTCTAACTCGAAAATTTTTCGTCATTTACCGGCACCCCATCCGTTGACACACTGTATATCTAAAAGTAGATGAAAAGATTGATTACCAAATTTTCAACACATATCGAGAAATTTTCGATTCGTTTGTTGTTTTTTAAACACAATGTGAAAATGCCCCATCAATATTTTTAACAATTTCAAGATCGTTAGTAGTTTAAATTAAATATTTTCGGTTTTCTCTCCCGATATCTAAAACATAACTACTAAAAATCGGATGAATTATTATTTATAGAAATCACCCTGCGGATTACGGGATTTAAGATTAAATTCCTTCATGAAGCTCATTCATATCTTAAATAAAACTTAATTGAAATGAGAATTAAGTAGCGTAATTTAACATTATGAAAATTTACAAAAAAAATCGGTTGATCGGAGGTTTCCATCAATTTTGGTTTGCGTAGTACAATCTCAGGTGGGAGAATGTCGAATCTCGACAGATTTCACCCCAGCTAATTAGGGAATACGGCCCTGTGCGGCCACCTGCATTGTTTTCACTTTTCGAGCGAGCTTAGGCGGTTCGCCCTTCAAGTGGTTTGTGCGTTATTATAAATACAGACATATTTAGGAATGTTAGATGTATCCTTGGGGATATTTGAAAATTCCAGACAAAAGTCAGTCGGGATAGGAATTCGAAGCGATAAGCTTGAGGTCGAAAACGCCGAGGCTCGGCTCAAATATTTAAAATAGGTTTTTTACGTTTTTGTTCATATTTTCACACGATAGATTATTTCGTATCGGCACTAGTCTAGTATATTCATTTTACAACTAGGAATCGAATTAAAGTGTGTTTTTCTTTAACCGTTTAGTTTGATTTTGAAAACTTTCGAACCTCCTAGACGCCAGAACCTAACGGTGCGTAGGACTTCGGCGGGGAATTCACCACAATTATCGTCAACATGTGGATATTCTGGTTTCAATCAAAATCCAATATTTTCCGTAGTGAGAGTTTGAAATAAGGATGAATATAAAGATGATGAGCATGTCTATGATAAAACAAATTGCGGGATACATGCAAACAATCAATAAGAAACCGCAAATCTCATCAATTGTAGAGAATCTAATACTAAGAGTAGGAGCCCTAGACTAAGGTAGGAGCCGATGATCCACCTGTTCTAGTTCTATGATTTAATTTCGGAAAGCTTCAATTTTTCCAGCCAGATATGAATTGAAATAAGAAATGAAATTTCAGAATTTTATTCTGAAAAACTTTGAATCCCGCCATAATGTTTCCTAGCCGATATTGGGGGACAATCTTGAAAATGATTTTATTCCACTGTCAAAATTCTCACTTTTGATACTCGCGACGATGAAGGTGTGTTAAATATCACTGAAGAATTTGAACATAAGTCTAAGAAATTAATAAACCTTTGTGTAAAATTTGCAGCGTTTTCTTAGTTGTTTTTCAAAAGGTACTTGACACTAGAGTTCATACTGATAGTATTGTGAAAATCGGCTTTACAACATGTCAAAAAAATAGAATGAGCTACAATTATTTTATGCCTATTGTTGATACATTCAGTATGACTCATCTGGAATTTATAATAAAACTTTTTCCAAGCAAATCTTCATGAAAATGAATCCATTCCATAAGACACTTCTCAAACTTATTTTTCCCTTCATAGCCCTACCTTTTGACGATACTTCTGAGCACTGAGAGAACAATAACAATGCACTGTACAAAATCAGAAGTGGACTGAACAAAACATTCTTATTCATCATGACGATGTTAACGAACTAACAAAGCGCTATTTCTATCAGAGCAGGCATGCCCGATAATGGGATGATAGAGTTGGAACAACTAATTATAAATACCGCAAATAAAAGAAGATAAATGGGAATGTGACAAATCGTACAGTTAAGATCAATAAACAAGGTAATTATAAATCGATTTCATTAAGATTCACTGGTGATAAATAAAATGATTATGGTGCGGCGATTGAGATTAGCTCGTTGCGGAATGCCGGAAGTGAGCGGTAATTTCCACGAACGGAAAAGGAAATTAATCGAATATGCATTTGTTGATAAAATAGTTTTGTACACATTTCAGCCAGTGAGGAGTTAATGAAATGATTGCTAATAATGCGTTGAGTGAATAAATGTACGTTGAATAAATTAAAATCGGAAAGTTAAGGTTACCTCTGTTATAACGCAATGGCGGACGAATGTCTAGCAACTACTGCTAAGCGATACGCCCTCTGGTGATAGAAATTCTAACACTTCCAAGCTAGTAGTTTTTCGACGTGCCTGTTATTCTAACGTATTTTGCTTACATTTGGAGTTCATTTCCGAGCTTTTGTGTTTTTCTCCGAGTTGAAATTTTGGTATACAGAAAGTGTTTGTAACATTCATCCATCGATTCCTTTCTTTCCGATTGAAATTTTCGATTGTATTAATTCGAAATGGCATCCTTCTCGAAATGACTATTGTTGTGTGCCTCAACTCAATGTTATTCATGTTCAAAGAAGAAAGGATCATCTACTGCCTCAAGTTTTCATTTTTTCTAAAGCCAAATGGAAGTAAAGTTGATTTGGAAACAGCATTTGGCAGGGAACTCAATGATAGAAGAAAGGCCTGGATTTTCAAATTGAAGATTGGAAAACAGTTCACGAATACATGAAAGTATGTTCACTGCATTTGTGCAGATGTTTATTTTCATAAAGGTAAATTACAATGCATTCATTTCAAAAAAACTTCATGTCCAGATATTTTTAGTGTGAATGAAAATAAAGGAATTTTGATAAAAATCCTGATCCTACAGAGACACTACCGAGCACTTCTGCAGCTACCTACCTAATTCACATACTTCATATTGAAAGAGAGTGATCTGGTTGAAAACCTGACATAAACTAAATTCACTGTTATAGTTGATAATAGCTAAAGTAATTCATATGAATACATCGATATTTTTCATTTCTATATGTATAGGTAGGTTGAATTAGCTGTGACATTTTTCATTCTGTATGTGTATCTATAGCTGCTGTGATACGAAAATAAAATCAATTATATCTATTTCCTTCCATTTCTGTCCGAATACGATGCAAAGGAACTCAAGCAGAAAAGTTGTCTTTTCATTTTATTGATTCACTTGTTTGTGAACGAAGAGAACGAGTCATATCAGTCAGACTGATTCTAGATTTACCACATAAAATTGCTTGCATTCAGCACTTCTTCGCACTAATTAGAGTCTTTGAATAACTTATTGAGGTGCCTATCTTTCCAGAAATCAAAGTAAACTTAAATATTGGTTCATTTTGATCCACCAAGCAACAGACACTAAACTAACATCGAAATCATCCTTCAAGAACGATTTGAAGCACGATTTTATAACGTCATCCAGAAGAACAGTCCCTTCTCAAAAAATCTTACACAAAATTATAATAATTTCTTTAAATATTGTAGCTCTGCTTAATAATTATTCGTTCTCCACCACATTTCTACGGTTTGTTTAGAAAAAACTACTAGCTTGGGCAGGTTCCAAATTTAACCGTTAGGGCGCTGGCATCTTCGCAGAAGTTCCCAATTCGCAACTACTGCTAAGCGATGCGCCCTCTGGTAATAGAAATTTGAACACTTCCAAGCTAGTAGTTTTTCGACGTGCCCGTTATTCTAACGTATTTTGCTTACTTTCAGAGTTCATTTTAGAGCTCTTCTGTTGTTCTCAGAGTTGAAATTTTGGTATACCGAAAGAGTTTATAATATTCATCAATCGATTCCTTTCTTTCCGATTGAAATTTTCGATTGTATTAATTCGAAATGGCATCCTCCCGAAATGACTACTGTTGTGTGCCTCAACTCGATGTTTTTCATGGTCAAAGAAGAAAGGATCATCTTCGGCCTCAAGTTTTCATTTTTTCCAATTTCAAATGAAAGTAAAGTTAATTTGGAAACAGCAGGAAACTCAATGATAGAAGAAAGGCCTGGATTTTGAAATTGAAGATTGGAAAACAGGTCACGAAATACATGAAAGTATGTTCACTGCATTTCTCTGAAGATGTTTATTTTCGTAAAGACAAATTACAATGTATTAATTTCGAAACAACTTCATGTCCAGATATTTTAGGAAAATAACGGCATTTAAATGAAAAATGCTGATCCTGCAGAGAAACTACCGAGCACTTCTGCAGCTACCTACTTCACATGCTATACAAATCCTATTCAGAGAGTGATCTGGTTGAAAACCTGACAAAAGCTAAATATACTGTTATAGTGGATAATCGCTAAAGTGATTCATATAAATACATCGTTATTTTTCATTTCATATAGGTAGGTAGGTTGAACCAGCTGTGACATAAGCTGCTGTGATATGAAAATAAAATCTAAATATGTCTATCTGTTTCCTTTCTTTCGAAATACGATGCAAAAAAACCAATGCAGAAAAGCTGTCTTTTCATTTATTGATTCACTCGTTTGTGAACAAAGAGAACGAGTTATATCATTTAGAGTGATTCTAGATTTATCACATAGTATGACTTGCATTCAGCACTTCTTCACATTGATAAGAGTCCTTGAATTACTTAATCAGGGACCTATTTTTCCAGAAATTCAAGTAAACTTGAATATAAGTTCTTATTGATCCACCAAGCAACAGACACTAATATAGCATCGAAATTATCCTCCAGGAACGATTTGAAGCACGATTTTATAACGTCATCCAAAAGAAAAGTCCCTTTTCAAAAAATCTTACGCAAAATTATAATAATTTCATTAAATACTCTAGCTCTGCGCAATAAATATTCGTTCTTAACCACAATTCTACGGTTTGTTTACATAAAACTACTAGCTTGGACAGGTTCCAAATTTATCCGTTAGGGCGCTGGCATCTTCGCAGAAGTTCCCAATAGACCACACTTACTCTAGAACTGAAGCTAGAGATGTTTAATTTCTATGGTGCGTTGTCAAGGTAGATTAAATCAATTGACATAATCAGCTTAACGGTTTCGGAGTAATACCCATTTGGATTTCTTAGGTTATTCACTCATTAACTCATAATATAATTGCATGAATTTTCGTAGGGAGTTGGACAGATAGACAACAGATCAATTATGATTTTTCCGACGTTTCGGAATCATTCGTTTCTTTTTCATGGCTGAAATAACAAAATTATTTATGATAAATAAAGCTACGCGAAATAAAATATCATTACCCCATCATATATTCTAAAACTTGGTGAACTTGAAAACAATACAAAGAAAGTCAAGAAAGAAATGATGAACATAAGAAGACATGCCTCAGAGAACTATATAGAAGGTAAAGGGTGTTTTTCAGAGGAACTTTAAGTTGGCAACACTCTTTAAACTGGCGGCGATTTTGTCAGCTGTAAAGTGATTCGTGTTTAGTTTGGTCTGGCCTTTCAACATGAATAGACTGACGCCTGAACAACGCTTCCAATTTGTGCAAATTTATTTTGAAAATAATGGTTCTGTTCGAAAACCGTATCGCGCTCTACGTCAATTTTACGGTCAACATAATCGTCCATCAATCAATTCGACAAACTATGGACCGTTTTCGCACCACGTTTACTCAAACTGACTGTTTGGTGCTGGTGGAATCATTGGTCCGTACTTCTTTGAATACGATTCTGGTCGGAACGTTACAGTCAATTGGGAACTTCTGCGAAGATGCCAGCGCCCTAACGGTTTAATTTGGAACCTGTCCAAGCTAGTAGTTTTATGTAAACAAACCTTAGAAATGTGGTGGAGAACAAATATTTATTAAGCAGAGCTTGAATATTTAAAGAAATTAGCATAATTTTGTGTAAGATTTCTTGAGAAGGAACTTTTCGTTTGGATCACGATATAAAATCGTACTTTAAATCGTCTCTGGAGGATAATTTCGCTGTTATTTTAGTGTATGTTGCTGGTGGATCGAAATGAACCAATACCTTAGTTTACTTGAATATCTGGAAAAATAGGCACCTCAATAAGTAATTTAAGGACTCTTATTTATGTGAAGAAGTGCTGAATGCAGGCTATATTATGTGGTAAATCTAGAATCAGTCCAAATGATATGACTTGTTCTTTGTTTACAAACGAGTGAATCAATAAAATGAAAACAGATTTTCTGCTTTAGTTCTTTGCATCGTATTTCTAAAGAAAAGGAAACAGATAGACAAATAATTGATTTCATTTTCATACTACAGCAGCTCAAGATACACATACAAAAAAAAATGTCACAGCTGGTTCAACCTACCTATATCATTGTATAAAGATTCATACAATGCCTATATATAGAAATGAAAAGTATTAATGTATTTATATGAATTACTTCAGCTATTATCAACTCTAACAGTTTATCTAGTTTTTGTCAGGTTTTCAACCAGATCACTTCTTTAGAATATGATTTTGTGTAGGATGTTAATTAGGTAGCTGCAGAAGTGCTCGGTAGTTTCTCTGCAGCATTTTCTTCGAAATTCTCTTATTTCCATTTACACCTGAAAACATCATGACATGAAGTTGTTTCGAAATGAATACATTGTAGGTAATTCACCTTTATAAAAATAAACATCTTCAGAGAAATGCAGTGAACATACTTTCATGTAGTTCGTGACCTGTTTTCCAATCTTTAATTTCTAAAGCTAGCCTTTCTTCTATCATTGAGTTCCCTGCCAAATGCTGTTTCCAAATTAACTTTACTTTCATTTGGCTTTGGAAAAAATTAAAACAAGAGGCACTTGATTATCCTTTCTTCTTTGACCATGAATATCATTGAGTTGAGGCACACAACAATAGTCATTTTGGGAGGATGCCATTTCGAATTAATACAATCGAAAATTTCAATCGGAAATAAAGGAATCGATTGACGAATATTACAAACACTTTCGGTATACCAAAATTTCAACTTGGAAAACAACAAAAAAGCTCGAAAATGAACTCCAAAAGTGAGCAAATTACGTTAGAATAACAGGCACGTCGAAAAACTACTAGCTTAAAAGTGTTCGAATTTCTATCGCCAGAGGGCGTATCGCTTAGCAGTAGTTGCGAATGGTGATCGCTATAGAGCCATGATTACTGACGTTTACGTTCCTCAATTGAACAACCATGAAGTGTAGCAGCTGTGGTTTCAACAATAAGGCGCAACGTGTCACACAGCTCGTGCCACAATCGATTTACTGAAGGACACGTACGATAAACGCGTAATTTCCCGTTCCGGGCCCTTGAATTGGTCTCCAAGATCGGGCGATTCAACGCCGCTAGAGACATGTGCTAATAATACATTCCTGCACTTTATTTGCACGTTCAACAAAGATATCGCTTGCGGTGATTTGTATTGCAGAATTGCCAATCGATTGCTTGAACTGCAAAAATATACGATTGGGAAAACTCATTAACTAACTCAAGTTTTATGAAGATAGGAATTTATGGTTTGGTTTTTTTGCGGTATTTTCGTGGAGAAAATATTTCACAACACTTGACCATTGAAACACTAATCTTCTACTTGAAACTAGTGCAATATCCAGTTGTTTCCACCATGAGGTTCTACGCAAGTTGAACCACCACCAAAGTTTCATCAAATTCATAAATAACTAAGAAATTGAACTCTAGAATTCTATGGAAAGTTTTGTCCATAGACATGGACTATGTCTGTGGTCTGGTCACCAAATAGCATAGAGCTAGTATTTGGGCTATGCGAATATGCGAAAAAGATAAATATTTCTATGTATTCTGTGTTCCGGGTGAATGATAAGGAATAGTTTAGTATTTTAAAATGATTAAGGATTCATATAATGACTTAAGGTAAACTTAATTTGCATTCTTCATGCTTATTTCTAATAGTTTTATGCATCAGGGAGTCTATCACCAAAAAACAGTTCGGAATTAGATGATATTGATCACTATAGAATATGTGTCGTAGTGTGAGAACACTTCATAATAAAATTCATTTCATTCGGAGGAACCATGTCAAAGCTACAAAAGAAAGAATGATTTTTTTTTTTTTAATTTTAACAGCCTGTATCTTTTTACCGGGGCCGAGTCTAGATGATATCTGCATGATAAAAGTGTTTTATTTAAGGAGAGGAATCTAGGGCTGAAATCAATGTACAACTCAAAGACTCACCCTGTAAAGATTATATGATGATGGAAACCCCGATTAACCTATGTATACGAATCTTCATCAATTTTCAGGTCAATTCCAATTTCAAATGAAAAAAACCTAAACCTAAACTTTACTCTCCACTGTCACTACAGCCAAAAACAAAATTAAATCTTAAATAATTTAAAGCATATTTTCCACGTTCGCAGTCCAGCATGGTCTTTCAGATGAGAACATTGTTCTCAGGTAACGCTAGGTAAACACAAGAAGACGATGGCTTCCACCTTTTTCGTTCGCAATTTTCGCGAAACTTAATTTTCCCGTATTAGGCTCGCGGTACAATGGAAAACTTTACCCCCGCTGGGAGTGGTGTATAGACAGTTCAATTCGGAGCAGTTGCGAGGCCAGGGGGGTAATTGGATTAGGAGATGATTTCTGACACCGGGGTCGAGTATTTTTATCTCAAATTGGATTAGGATGTAGTTGAGAAATATGCGATAGGAAATGGTGGATTTTTACGAGTTAATATGACAATAATATATGAGACAGGTATTGATGTGTTCGAATTCATGATATTACATTTCAATACTTGCACATACCGCAAATCGATAGTAGGATGTACTCCATAAATACTTTTGGCGTCCGACGTGTTTTTTGGCAACAATGGTTGCTTCTTATATATCTTAACTTAACTACTTACTGTATAGAATGAGTATTAGGGAGGTGATCTAATTTATATATAGTGAATATTACGTGATTCTTGTCCATATAGTAATGAAGGTATCGATACGGAGTATATATACTCCATTCACTTTTATAAAGTATCCCGGTTTGCCATGACATCCTGACAGATTCCACGTCGTATAGTTTGAAAATGTTAGGTTATAGTCATTTTCCTGTCAGATAACTACACAACGTTGTCCTCTCTACAAAGAGGTCGTAGTAATTACTTATTTCTCAAAATATGAATCTACATTGGGAAAGAAATGAATTTGAGAAAATATTATGTGAATTCAATAATTCCAAAGACCTAGCGAATGTTGAAACTTTTTTCTCTGTTAATACTCGAAATATTTCACGTATATAAACATGGTTGGAAGATTCAGTTTTTGCTTTTTTCTTGTACGGAAATGAAGAATCGAGTGTTTTGGAATTTGACTGAAAAATGATGGATAGAGTAGTCCGTTACTTTGTGATAGTTTATTCGAAAAAAAACAAAAGTACTCGAATATCCCGGCAGTAAAACTTCTAAACGAACAGACGGACATATGGAATTCATTACTTTTCTAAATTCTCAAGAAATAAGCCTACAGAAGTCATTTAAATACATTGTTGCACAACTTGAAATATTCCAGTATGAAAATGTAGTAGTACTAATAAACCTGTGTCACAGTTAACCTCAAAAGAACAAACAAAGTTCTTGAGAATCTACGTGAATGATACATACACTGGATTGGGATCAACATATTTCTAAACTGGGATGCAGCTTAGCTTCAGTCTATTATCTTTGGGTGTAATGACAAGATATCCGGATAAATTCTCCATGAAAACTACCTATCATGCAGTATTCGAGTCAAAGCAAGATATGGTATTATGTTTTATGGACATACTTTGAAGTCAACTCAAATATTCAATTTTCAGAAGAAAGCAATTCCTAAAACATTAGATAAAATACAACTGATTGAGATATTGTATAATTGATGTTATTTTCATACGTAAAATTTCAATGTTCTGCCAACATATGATATACCAAGTGCATTTTCAATGTACTACATCCTATCGAAACAATTCCACGAAATATATAACGTTTGAAATTATTCATTAAGGAATTTGTTCAATTCAAACATGACTACCTACTTAATTAAGGCTCAATACAATCTTTGAATAATATAAAGATTTTTCTGTTTCAAGTCTTGAATTACTAATTTAATTATTATATCAACTGGCAAATAATGATTGGAGTCAAAAACTTGAGAGACCATTATCAAATATCAATAACATGCAAGTAGGAGATATAACTTTCTAATATCATTAGATATTTACATTTATAGCATCAGGGTATGAGCAAGAAGGAATAAACAGGGCACCATACGTTGCTAACTATGATACAAGAGCATAAATATGTAAACCTAAAAAAAATATAGTGTCCCCTTGCATAAGGTTAAAAAAATAGGCAGACATATTCATAATAGAAGGCCTCTATTTCCAAGACAGAATTTCTTCTTTCTCATAGGATTAAAACTGACACAATATCTTGAAAACATATCTGCAACAGAACAGAAGATAGAAAATTAGCAGAAAATTGAGAATAGTTTTACCTATATTTGGTACCTGACATGGAAGGTCTTTCGACCAGATCTGGCTCGTCAAGCAATGATTTTTCAGATCCTCACTGTATACGAAGAATCCTACATGCTCTCAATAATGAAGAATCTTTACAATAACATGTTTTTGTTCACATAAAATTTTGTGTTCATTTACCCATTTTATATTAGTAACCCATTGATTTTGTGTTTCGGAAAAGTGATTTACGTCCTTGATTATATTCCAAATGTACCTTAACAAAAAAGAGTAGGATGCTCGGCAGTGTGTCAGTCGAAAAATGGTAATTTTTCAAATTATAATTCTAAACTGGTTGTTGCAGATCAGTTTTCCAAAATAAAATCATCAGTGAGTTTCTTTTTAGCTGCACCGATAGAAGAAAACTGTAATACCAGAAACTCTTTGGCTTCCTTTTCATTATAAATCTTTCTGATCGTGATGACGTGTAGCTAAAAAAGAAATAATTTTTCTTATAAAATATAATATTTTGACTTTTACTCACATACATCTTGATGTAAGATTGCTTCTAATGAATGATTGTTTCCCAAATATCAGTTACTATCGGAATGAGCGTAATTCTATATAGCACTTCCTGATACTCTGTCCTTGCTTCTTCAGATTACTTTATGTAATTTCGATTTCGAATCAAAGCGAAATGTTAATTTATTAGTTTATTATGGTTGGAGCTGAATTGTTATTTGTTATTGAAAGAGAGTAGAAATTGGCAACGTCGCGTCGAATTATTTTGACATTGTCGATATTTTATAAAAGTGAATGGAGTATAGACGGTTCAATTCGGGACTAAATCAGGAGGCTGATGGGGTAAGAAAATAATTTATGACTTAGTGGTCGAGTGGCACTTGATGAGGAGATAATACCTATAATAGAAATTGTTAGATACTCGCGAGTAAATATCACTATAATATACAAGAAAGGTATTGAAATTGACACGTTTTTAACAATAATGTAAGAACTTTCTCCTTCTCTTGAATTCTCACGCTTCAAATTCAAGATGCTGGAGATTATGTACAGGGTGATTCATTAAGGTTGGCCACCGGCCGTATCTCGGAAACCGTTTATCCTATGACTTCCGGAAAAAAAATCTAAAGACAAACTCGGCCCCTAGAAAATTATTAAAAATATTTTCAAGTTCGTAGTTCCCCACTAGAGGGCGCAATCTATCACTTGTAAAATATAATCTCATTTTTTACGAAATATTCTCCAGCTAACAGTGGTAAAAAATAATAAAATAAGAATCTACTCTTTCTATTCAACAACTTTTGTTTCAGTAATTTTTCTATATTTCCTATTTTTTAGTGATGGGATGGATATACTCTTCTTCACGAAAAAAACATTCTTACTCCTGTATGGGTGAACCGATTTTTATGTAATAAGATTTCGTTTAAAGGTCATCAAAAGCAGATCACAGAAACATATGACAACAATATACCGGGTGATCCAATTAAAAACTACAGACTGTTTTATGTCACTTCGCCCTATTTGTGCGTTTTACTTGAAAATTTCAAATGCAATGCCATAATTCTAACCGAGTGAGAATAAGCCAAGCATTATCACCTACCGACTTTTTAAAATCGCAGACCGATATCATTGGTCATTTCGGAGTTATTGACATTTTTGTAAATTTTGATAAGTATTGATCAACCCTGTGAAATGCAGGAGGAATTGAGTTATTTCATCTCTAAACAATTAGATGAAAGGAAAAAACTCATCAAAACAACGAAACAAGCTGATTTAGAACCAGTAAGCTTTGGCGATACTGTTCATTTTCGGTTTCTACAGCTTTAAAATTTTTTTAGGACGATTGCAAACCACTATTTTATGATGCCCCATTATTCAAACGAAGAAGCATATGATATGCTTAATGTTCATTTTGAATGTTTAGAAAATGCAGTAGCTGAAAGGGAATACCCGATACGATATCCTGAAAGACGTCGTCATTCCAAAAGGGTATTCAAAAGATTGACACGAAGAGTGCGAGAAACTGGTAAGGTTCAATACCTCGGAAGAAAAAATAGAACACGTAGAAGCCATAATGAGGATAATATCTTAAAAGTTTTGGCTTATTAACAAGACAAAGGTGCTTGAAATTTTAATGGAAGATCTTCCAATTCTTTTAGAAAATATTGCCATTCAAAGCAGGTTAGATATGTGGTATCAACAAGATGGTTGCCCGGCGCATTATGCTGCTAATGTTAGAGAATATTCATATAACGTCTTTTCAGAGAGGTATATTGGACGAGGAAGTATTTTTCCATGGCCAGAAAGATCACCCGACCTCACAGTATTAGATTTTATTTTTGGGGGAGAATAAAGACTTAGTTTTCCGAACAACCCCCACTACAAGTGAGGATATTCAAAATAGATTTCGACAGGCAGCTTCTTCTCATACTGAAATTGTGGCCAGTATCAACTCGACGAAAGAAAGACTAAATTTATGTGTAGAAAATAATGGTAGACATTTTAAATATTTGAATTGATTAGGGGTAAGTGTTGTTTTTCTGTTCAAATATTTTCGTTGTTGCTAATTTTTGTTTTATTTTATCGCATCATTGTTATTTCATGTGTGTTGAGTATTTTGCTGCGTTGTCATGACGCATAAAGTCACTTCCTTGTTTCAAGCTCACAGGAAGGATCAACATTGATCAAAATTTGCAAAAATGTCAATAACTCCGAAACGACGATATCTGTTTGCGATTTTGAAAAGTAAGTAGGTGATAATGCTTGGCTTATTCTCACTCGGTTGGAATCATAGCATTGCATTTGAAATTTTCCAGAAAAACGCACAAATAGGGCGAAGTGACATGAAACAGTCTGTAGTTTTTAATTGGATCACCCGGTATATTGTTGTCATATGTTTCTGTGATCTGCTTTCGATGGCCTTCGAATAAAATCTAATTACGTGAAAATCGGTTGACCCATATAAGAGTAAGAATGTTTTTTTCGTGAAGAAAAGTTTATCCATCCCATCACTAAAAAATAGGAAATATAGAAAAATTACTAAAACAACAGTTGTTGGATAGAAAGAGTAGATTCTCATTTTATTATTCTTTAGGGGCCGAATTTGTCATTAGATTTTTTTTCTGGAAGTCATAGGATAAACGGTTTCCGAGATACGGCCGGTGGCCACCCTTAATGAATCACCGGGTATATACTCCATAAATAGTTTTGGCTGTGCTCTTGCAACAATGTTTTGTTCGTATAGATCTCTTCTGCCAAAAATAATCGTATAGGCAGGCCTAGGGGGATTAGTCGTTTAACTATGAAATTTCCCTATTTCATCCAGGGTTTAAATAATTTCGATACTTTTCTGTTTCAAAATACTAGACAACTATTTGGGATCCCGTACACCCCCAAACACATTATTATATCCAAAGACCAGAAACTCAATTCCAAACCTCCAGATCGAAGTGTGCGTGACTTGGACTTTCCACCCCTTCACTCCACTCACCCCCTTGTCTCAAGCCATCCCGCGACCGCTGAGATGTGATCTAGTGAACTCTGTCTCTCATAACTTCATCCGAGCCGATCATGACCCGCTAGGGATTCTATGACAAATGTAGCCTTCCGCCAACTTCAAATTAGTTTCGACGGTCCTCCGTATACGAGCGCGCGGGTGAGGACGGCCGGCAGGGGTCCCAACCCTCCGCACACATATATCTCACGTAATATAACAAATAATGTCAACGGTATCTTATAAGGGTTATCCGTTATTTGCTCGGAGAGTAACCGCTCCTCTACCGCGATTCCAGTCGATTTATGTCTATTTTATTTTCCATTTTCCGCATGAATTCGGATGTTTGAACGGGGGTTGAGAAAGAATTTTTCATATTCGCACACCGTGAATTTATTCCAAGATACTGAGTAAGTTAACATATATTGCTCAATCATTTCAAATTCATTCCGAGATAAAGAATTTTCCAATAAGAGGTGTTATTTTGAAATTCAAAGAAAAAGGCCATTTTTCGATATAAATGATCAGATGTTTATTTCATTATAAAGAAGAAGCTATGCCGTTAATAGTGAAAAATAACATCAGGCGAATGTCCACCACGACCACGCTTGCAGGACCATATCCTTTCAATGAAATTTTCCATAACCAAATCGCAAAGTGTCCTCGATAGCCCCACGAATTCCATCTTTGAGGTCTTGAATCGACGCTAGGCTATTCACGTAGATCTTTTCTTTCACGTGGCCCCAAAGGAAGAAGTCACAAGGTGTTGAATCACAAGATCTCAGTGGCCAATTGTGGTCACCTCTTCGAGAGATAACACGATCCGGAAACTTTTCCCGCAAAAGATCAATGGTTTCGTTGCTTGTGTGGCACGTAACGCCGTCTTGTTGGAAGTAAACGTTATCCAGATCAATACCATCCAATTCCGGCCATAACTGTTGCTCCAGCCTCATTTTCGAAAAAGTAAGGTCCAATGACTCCGCCGGACCATAAACCGCACCAAACAGTCACACGTTGACGATAGAGAGGCTTTTCAACAATATTTTTCCGAGCTCCAGATGGGACAATTTTGCTTGTTGACGAAGCCACCGAGGTGGAAATGTGCCTCATCACTCAAGATGATTTTTCGATGAAACTCCGGATCATTTTCATGCATTTCAACGACCCAATCAGCAAAGATAGGAAGTTGTTGATGATCGGCCGGCTTGAATTCTTGTGTTAACCGAACTTTACGAGCCTTAAGACCCAAATCTTTATGCAAAATACGGTGTAATGACGTTTGTGGAATGCCTAATTCCAATGAACGACGAGGAATGGACAAACCTGGGTTTTCTTCAACACTTTCGGCTACAGCAGCAATATTGTCCGCTGTTCTTGGGCGACGTGCACGGGTTTTATTCTTCACATCACTAACTTGTCCCAACAGCTCGAATTTTTCCACCAATTTCTTTATTGCAGTCCGACAAGGTGCTTTGCGACGACCCAAAAATGTTCGAGTTTTACGAACCGTCTCTGCAAAATTTTCACAATTTTTATAGTGAATTTTAATAATTTCAATGCATTGTTGAAGCGTGCACCGTTCCATTTTTATTAATGGCGTAGTTTCTACTTGTCAAATGTCAAAAAATGACAGCTTCAAAAGTGACATCTACCGAAATAGCGGGCTATTCAAAATAACACCTCTTATTGGAAACCCCTTTACTAAAAAATGACAATATACAGTTTAATAAATATAAATACTTTCGGCGTCCGACCGGTCTAATGGCAACAATGTTTCCTGCGTATATATCTCTGCTACCGAAAATATATTTTTAGATTTGGGAGTAATTGCTCACTGTTGAAATGTATATTGAGGATGCCAAATCCGTAAGTACTGTTGGAGTCCGACGTGTATCTTGGCAACGATGCTTTCTGCGTATAAATACCTACTGTCCAATTTTTTTTTTTTTAACAGAAGGCAACAGAGAATTGATGATTCATTATAAGGTTGTTGAGGATTTATTCTTATCAAAATTCAACATTCATAGTCCTTCGACATCCTTTCAAAGGTCAAAGGACTTAATTTCCAAATAGAGGACTGTCCTCTCATATGATAGATGACTGGGAACCCTATCCTCGAGAAGCAGTGACACTTGGTCTTGTCTTTCAACTATGCCCAATTCGTCTAACTTCAGGATCATACAAGACTCCTCCATAACCTCAAACTGTCCCAACTTTCAACCCCATTATCAAGCAACCAGAGTCCTCTACATAACATTGACGATAACCGCATAGCGCCGGCTCTCATGGAAGCCTGATAACCCAGAGAACGTCGGATCAGAACGACCGGCACATTATTTTAAAGTATGCACATCTAAGATTCCGGGACGGCCCCAAGGTGGCTATAAAACTTTTTCCGAAAGAAGCGAAACTGTCATCAGAACGACGTCTATAGAACAATGTGTTGCTTTGTTGTTGGGAAGAATACTTAAGGAGGTCGATGGGAAACAGTGGCGGATAAGAGGAGGGGGGGCTTTTATCTTCCAGTGGCGGCTAATGTTTATTGTGTTATGACTGGAGGGTATGGGCGATAAGAAAAAAATGTATAGGGGCCTGAATATTTTGTTCGTATCATGAAGTTTAACCTGGTATTTTTGTTTGTGATATGCGGGGTTGTGGAGAAGTATCAGGAGACTGAGAAAATACTATATGTTTTTATTGGATCATAGAATTTTCAGTTGAATTTTGAGTGGAAAGTAGAGAGTGCTGATTCCAATTTGTGAAATTTTATTCTTACTGAGTTAAAAAGCTATTTTTTGGGCTTGGGTGAATTTTGAACTTTTTGAGAATGAATTCAGTTTTTTGGGAATTTCGGAACTCATAACATTCAAATCATGAAAGTTACGAAAAAACTTATTACACAAATATTCGTGTTTCAGGTCTCTTAATAGGCAAATGATGATTTTATGAAAATTTTTCTTCATGAAAATGAAAAAATTGAAAAAAAAATTCTTCGTTTTCTTTTGTCTTTTCACCCTTCAATTTTTCTTGGAAAACGAATATGGAATCTTTTCTCGTGTCTCTCAGATATTGTTACGAAGCTACTACAAATTTGTCCCATATTCAATAAATAATAATCCCATATTTCATAAATAAATAAAACAGATGTACCTCATTTATCTATGAACGTACACACGTTGCCAGATTGATGAACAGAAAGAAAGAACTCGTCGAAATCAAACAACACACAATATGCTAATTCTATGTATACACTTGTAAAGTCTATGATTCTGAACTGAACTATAAATCTGTGGCTCCGTGGTTTTAAGGTTATGTCATGGTGGTTGTTATGTTATGAAAGCGCATTTGAAGAATACCTCAAAATAAATACTATCAAAGTTCTGTACATAATTTCAAAAAATATGGGTCTACAGAAAGATTGCATTCAAATCAGTAAGAATCCCCATTATCATGGAAAAGTGAGAAGTTAATCAATTATACTACACAAATTAGCTCGAAATTGAAAAGGAAGCTTCTTGAATGGATAGTGGTGTGGAAATTTGCTTGAACATTAGGAGTATTTAAATTGTAGAAGTTGAGGTGAGCTTATTCATATTACTCCACTTTCGAACTAACAGCCAATTTACAATGGACATAACTTAACCGTAAATTTACTTATACATAAAATGTAAGAATTTAACAACAGAAATCATAAGGAATAAGAATAGAACTGCATTCGACTTATGGTCAAAGTCAAAAGCAAAGTTGAACCTATTGTGAAGATTTTGGTACTTATGCATTTTGTAGTTTCCTCTTTGATTTTTACGCACGAGTTGCGGGATTCTTACGGTTACGTACATTGTGAATTGGCCAAAGTCGGCTACTCCTCTTACAAATCATTCCAAATAAAAAATGCTAGGATTCCATTCTCAACTTTTAGACGTGGCAACGCGGAAAAATTGAATTATGTGAATTTTTTGAACAGAGTTGCATTCAGCCAAAGTACCCAATTCTCGGAATTTCACAGATATTTTTTATTTTTGAATTTCAGATTACTCGAAAACGGCGCATCATACGAAAAACAATAAAGAATAATTTTACTTTTCAAAATGGTCAGAAATTCGTTGAATAGCATTCAAATTATTTTTAAAAGTTAGATTCTTTGAATTTTTGGTATTTTTATGAAATGTTATGGTCATATCAAAGAAACTGGAGGATGTGGATGAAATTTTGTAATCCAGGAACATTCATCGTATCAATAAAAAACCATATTCCAAAAATCATCTCATTTGATGAGATCGTTCGCGAGATATAATCGAAAATTAAATTTTTTTATGGATTTTCAACAGTCTGTATCTTACGAACCAAGCCGATTCAGAAAAAATGGTAAGGGAAAAAAGCGTTTCTTTTGGCTTCAGAAATCTTCTGTTAAAATATTCTGCAAGGTCAAAGACTCACCCTGTATAGTTCATAGGGCATATTCTTTTTCGAGGGATATTTCTTCTGAGTTATCAATATAGAAATCTTGACCATCCTCTTTTGTGACTTGTGACAGACTCAAATCATTTCGTTATGAATGTGAGTGACACCTGCAATTTTTCCGAACACACAGTCCAAAACACGCCACTGTACCAACAACCCCGAACGAAACAAAACACTCTCGGTATTCTTATTATAATATTTATTATTTGTGTCTCCCCCCAGATTGTCCTAATGTCCCCACTGTCCCATAACGGACAGAGTCGTATGGAAATATTATTTTATCCGACTGCCAGAGCGCACTGCTGATGGTCCCTTGTCTGCTCTTTTTCAAGACGGTGAAATGGGTCTTTTTCACGCCTTTTACGGCCTCTGAAGTGTTTGAAATTACCCCCTCTGAGACAAACGTATCATTTAATTTTCATGGTATTCCGGATGAAGTGTCGCGAATTAAAGTATAGAGTCCATTAAAGCTGAATGTGGATGGAGTGCAGATTTGGTGCAGTGCTCAGGGAGTTGTAGGAAGTTTTGAATGGGTTTTTAAGATTGCTTTCCTATTTGTTTATAGCTTTGGATGCATAAAAATGGGTGTCGTTGAGATGGGGGACTTTATAAAAGTCATTCCACTGGTCCCTGACAAATTGATTCAAGATAGTTTAGGGTTCTTTTTGAAGTTCTTGAAAGATTTAGTTTATTCCGGATTTAATTATACAGTATGTCAATTTGAAAAGGAACCCTCTTGATATCTCGACCACCATGCAAAATCAGAAAAAAAGGGAAGAATCAAAGAACTCGAAGAACTGAAACTTGGGTTCGTAGTTTGACATTTCATTATGTTTGCTCCCTTGTCCCTAAAATGGGAAGGGCAAAAGCTGCTACCTTTACGACAGTGCTTTTCTAGATTGTTTTTCGATAAATAACTGGATATCAATTCGCTCTAATCTATAATATATTTTTGGAAATATTGGAAAAATAAAATTTTGAATGGGTATATCTACGGAATCATTGGGCGGATTTTACCCATTCACGAATTCGACCTTCATAATTAAGCCCCAAACCCACTCTACAAATATCGAGTTTCTAAGTCGTTTCTTCCGGAAGTTATTGTGTTTAGGGTCCGGCCGTGAGGCCGAAGATTTCCAAGAATACAGATAAGATCGAAGTGAAATCCAGTACACAAAATGACAGTTCGAAGGTTCATACAGAATTGAGTGAGGATAATATCATGGGAAGATCATAGAATATTAAATATTTGAAAAAAAAATTTCAAATTTTTTTTTCAAATTGTTCTGATGACACAATCATTTGCACAATATTGTCGCCCAACATCTTCGAGCTCGCTCACGATTGAATCAGTATTTTTCGAGTTATACCGAAAAAAACAATGATATCGGGAAGAAAACAACGAATTTCTACATATTTTTTCCCAATATCTCCAAAACTAATAGCCGTATCGAATTGAAATTTAATACACTGCTGTTAAATATAAAATTCAAGGTATAATTGAAATTTTGTTCGAATATGAACGATAGCTTCAGAAAAAAATGTTTTACGAAAAAAATTTTGAAATTTTTTTTTTTTTTTTAATTAAGTTACCATACGATTTCTACAAAATTCTGCTCAAAGTTGCGCGGCGTTGTGCTACAACTAACTGCCAAGTTTCAATCCAATCGCTTCAGTAGTTCCTGGAATATGAGGAAATTAACTTCGAAATTTCAAATGGCAAAAACTCAGAAACTTTCAGGCCGATTCGACCCATTAACGAACTAAGCCGTTGTATTTTGAAACGAAATTCTTCCTGGAATTTTCAAGATTATAGAATTCTCCGTACGCCTGTAATCGTGGTGACGGCCGGCAGGCCAGACGGCCGGACATAATCGATTTTGACACCGGATTCGTCTTCAGTGAGTCCAACCTAGTCGTTTAAGACCATTTTCGGCTCGACTATCGAAAATTACAGACATTTGGACAAAACGATAGCACGCTGTTCTTCTAGAACATGCCCGTCAAAAATAGCTCCAGCCATAATAAACTTACATAACTACTAATGTTAATATCTATCGACACATCAACAAACATTACACCTTGATCAGAGCTAATCATCCAGAAGCAAAATATCTACACCGAAGAATATGGAAACTTATCGCCTGTTAGATGGAACACTGATCGATGTCATGCACATCGATCAAAGTATTCTGCACTTGAAGGTAGGATTCGCAAGATTCGAAATATGGCGCGCCGTACGTAGTTATACTGCGGCGGTTCATCTGAAAGGTGACAAGTATGGAGATTCCCTTCTGCGGTTTTATCCAAGGTAAGATGACCTGACGATCAGCAATAACTCTGAAACAGCTGTAGTCATTCTCATTGGATCCGCTTCTTCGGTGTAGATGTTTTTGTTGATTGGATGATTAGCTCGGATCAAGGTGGAATATTTGTTGATTTATCGACATATTCGTCCTTGTGATGTTATTTCACTATAACTGGAGCTCCTTCTTCTCCATTAAACGAATTCCTATCTTAATTTAGATTTTCGTTTCAAATTCCAATTTCGATCGAATTTTACTTTGCTTCATTTCATAAAATGAATCGAATTGTACCGAGTTGAATCCTCAGAAGACTTCAAAAATTAAACCAGCGTATGATAAATAAGGCCCCAGAAGACCCATACCTCCACATTTGCAAATGTCTGATACAGAATACGCCGCTAAAACGAATTAAAAGGCGAGAGAGAGCCTGATGAAGCCATGTATCCCAGTTAGTCTTGCGAATCGGAAGTCGCAGCCAGCTTCGATGTCTTCCAGCGACTGGGGAATCCCCTTTAATTAATGGGAACAAGTCCGGACGGCTGGAGAGGATTCCCTGGCCTCAATTAGGCATGTGTCCTTCGCAGTCTCGATCCTCGGATGAGCCGTATACATAATTCTGGAGTTTGGACGGTGATGGAGTATTGAAAGTTGGTTGGAATGGAGGAGGAAATGTTTCGTTTATGTTGTCGGACAAGGATGGACTAGTTCCATTTGGAATGTTTCAATAGGACGCCATTACCTAGAACTCTTTCAGTATAAAGGTGAGATGAGTCGTGCTGATGATAGGTAGGATCGTGAAAGTTGAAAGAAAAATTATTATTTTTAATATTCACCTTTGCAGATTACGTGATTCAAACTATTTTTCGAGGGAAATTTCTTGAAGAACTGTTGCCTATTTATCAATATTGAAACAATGTCTATATCTGACTCTTTCAGCAGACAATAAATGGAAAAGATTCAGAATCATTGTGTTTCAATACTTTTGTCCACGATCATTGAATAATATATAGATTTCGATGGCTCTTCTTGGGGGAAAATGACAGTCATTAATCAAATTGTGGATAATAGGTGTGTATAATGAAGATTGTACACTCCATGCATAGATCAAGTGGATGTTTTGACATTTTTTGTGAGCTTGACAGTTTCCAGCAATCACAGAGAATGAAGTTAAGCATTCAGATAACTCTATTGTAGGTTCTTCAAAATGCAGAATTATTAAAATTTTACCAATGAAGTCGTGGACATAGTATAGTATTTAACTAGAAAATAATTGCTATTATTTGCTTGGGTGACAAACCCTCGTGAATAATAGCTTTTATTATATAGCTAGTTGGATGATAATCTATTGTTTCACGAACTTTTTCAAGATTGACATTTTCGACAGTCACAGAAATTCAGATTTACTTGATATAAAGTTTTCAATTCAATTTCTTTTTGCGCGCATGTTCTGGGGAACAGCTTGCTAAAGCTTTGTCCAAATGTCTGTGATTTTCGAATTTTTCCCGAAAATGATCTCGAACGACTATGACTGATGACGAATCCGGTGTCAAAATATATTCTGTCTGGCTGTTCGGCCGTCCGAGTTCACGGTAAATGTCTAACGAGCGACAAAGCTCACTTTAAACTCTCAGTAGGTCACGCATCAGAATGCGGAGGTAAAGTTCGTTAATGGGCTAAATCGGCCAACGGTTTTGGAGTTTTAACTTTTTGAGATCTGGAGGTTACTTCCCGATATTTCAGGAATTCCTGGATCGATCTGATTGGAACTTGGTGGTTAGTTGAACCATAACAGCGCGAAATTTTTCCCAGAATTTGTTGAGATCATACTGTCAGTAAATTTGTGAAAATTTTTTTAGATTTTTTCCCCAAAAAATGTTTTTTTGCGGAAACTATTGATAATATTTGAAAACCAATTTCTCTTATAATTGGAACATAATTCTCACAGCCCTGCATCGAACTTTTCAGATTTTTTCCCCAAAAAATTTTTTTTTCGGAAACTATTCATAATATTTGAAAACCAATTTCTCTCATAATTGGAACATATTTCTCACAGCCCTGCATGAAATTTCAGCTCGATGCGATTATAATTCTCGGAGATATTGGAAAAAAGTTTGGCAAATTTCGTTGTTTTGCTGGGTATGGTTCTCTTTCTGAAATAAGTCAAAAATGTTAATTCAATCATGATGAAGCATGGTAGCTTGTTTCGAAAAGCTGATTTACAACTTTGGATCTATGGGAAATGATTCCCCAATATAAGGGGCCAATAGCGTTCTTCGTTTATCTGAGGATCTGAAATATCATCACTTGGAGGACCGGACCTGGTCAGAAGACTCTCCCGATCACAGAGCAAATGTAGGTTATTTTATTTACTGCTTTATGCTTGTTTTCTGTTTCTGTTTCAGATATTATGTCAAGATATTTTGTCACAATAAATTGAAGAAGAGGAAAAAATTATTTTTCAACGAAAAAGATGCCATTCATGTTCTTCAAACAAATTACAACACTTATACGGGGCGACAGAGTTTTTGCTGAGGTGTTTATCTGTACTCTTGTATCACTTAAAAATGTATGGTACCCCGTTTACATATCCTCCGCTAAAACTAAAAACATGCTCAAGAAAATGTTTTCGCCCACAACATCCAACATTCATGCGAAAGCTGTGACGTCAGCAATGGAGGTTTTTCCTGACTTTGGGTTATTACTGCAAATGCAAATTTGAACATAATTATTACGGGTTTGATTCATCATTTTCCCAAATTACCTTCAGAAAGTATTCAAAATCAGATTTCAAAATTGGGGTTTGGGATTTGCCAGGCATGCACGAAGTGACAACGGTGTTCAGTAGAATAGCATTTTCTGCTGTAGAATAATGAAATATTTATTCCTATTCTGTGGTACACACGTGTTCTTCGTCAATATAACCAAACAGTTTTCGTTCGCGATTTGTCAGTAATATGACACTATGACAGTCTCTTCTTTTTCTATTCCTTGGTCGTTGTCTTCTACTATAACTAGATCGAAGTATAGCTATCTCTGTTTTCCTCAGCAAAGTAACACATTTGACGTCCTTTTCTTCCCGAGAAAGCTGAATTCGACGTTGCCATATCATGCACTCAAGACAAATCCCTTTAAATGCAAATCCCCATTTTTAATCTTTCAGTTTTAGGTGATCAAACATTTTTTTCAAAATATAATATTGAAATTATATGTTTGAAATGTGACGTTTTAAAGGTTTTTCATGAAAATTACTGCATTTTCGTTTAAAGGAAAAAACCCCTTCCTGTTCTTCAAAATATAAACTAACGTGAAATTCGTGAATTTCACCTCTACATGCAATCCTTCACTTCACTCAAAACACGAGTTAAATATAAATACAAATTTCTCTCCACGAATAATATCATCGCGGTTCTCATCACCATATTTCCTAATTCTTGTCCCAACTCCACTTAATATTTCAAGAAATGTCCCCTAATTAAACACTGTACGCCCTCAGGAACCAAAATCGTACAACTTCCCTTGCATAGACGATAAAGAATTGAATTAAAACAGGAGAGAAGTTGGCAATCTAACCGAAGGTCTCCAGCTCCCCTTTATTAGCTGGAGGTAGACAATTTTTCTGAGTTTTACTAATGAATTTAGGCCAGCGAGTCCGGGATTGCCTCTCTCACGCTGCACCGGAGTTATTAGCCCTCCTGCTTTTCCCTATACTTTGTCTTCCCTCGGGATGAAAGTTGCGTTGCTGACAATTTGAAACTTATTTTAACATTCATATACAGTTATGCGTATCTGCTCTCTTGGTTGGTGGTCCTTAATTTATATGTATATTTATTAGAATATCTTGTCCGCGTAGTCGTAAATTCTGGACTCCGGGAAGGGTGAGGGATGACAGAATCGGACTCAGACCCTAAATTATGTGAAGCGGAAATTGTCACGGAATAGTATGAAGTGATACATTCTTCAACAATTTGATGACACCAATGGAAGCCTTATTGCAATTCTGCATTTCAGTTCAGACTCTTACGCAGTAAATAATTTCTGACTTCGGTTTATTATTTGATAAAATCAAATAATAAACCTTAGTGATCGATCAACAAAATAGTTATTTATGTATCACAGGATTTATGAGTATGTTAATTACCGAGGGCGACAGATTTCAATCCCGAGGGAAGTCAGTCCCGAGGGATTGTAAGTTGCCCGAGGTTGTTAACATTCAATAACTCACGTGATAGATAATTGATTTTATTTTATACTAATGAAATATGAAAATCAAATTTTGTTGGTTATCGAAATCAAACGAACGTTGTTTAAGAATGAAGCATATAGAAATGATTACCATGGATTTATCAACTGACAACTTAATAAATATTTGTCACAGTTATTTATTCGTGAAAATTAATGGAGGCTTGGAGAGAGTTGAGATTTAAGGTGATTTGTTCCGATTGCCGAATGAAGATAAGCGCTACTCCCTCTGGTGGCTATCAGAGTAACCCGAGGCACAGACATTATCGTTGACAAGTTGCATTGTGCATTTTTCTTGGAGTTTGTTTGATTTCACAAGTGTTTATACCGAGAAAAAGCAAACTCAAATGTCCCTTCCCATATATTTCCACAGCCCGTTGAAAATTTTTCCATTTTGAATGAAAAAAACTTCCTTTAACTAGTCCGCTCTGGAAGTGTTAAAGAATCGATAAAAACCTTGGCAATTTGTAACTCAAAATTGGCAAACCAACAAACAAGACTTATGAGAGTCTGTTACCTGCATTTTACCGATGATGATCATTTTATAGAGGTAAAAACGAATTGCTCATGAAATATTAGATCACATTCATGAAGACAATTGTTTTCCAGGCCCCTTATCCAAGCAGGGACATTTACATATGAGGAATGCTATGTCTTTCAGAAATCTGCCTGTTGAACTGATCATTAAGGAACAACCTAAATGTTTGAGTGATAGAACTAACCGATTATTGAAACAAAAGAGTCTGAACAAGGAAATATCTGGTGATGAATACTTCGCTCAAAGTGCTTCTGCCGATGAACTCAAAGCTGTACAAGGCTTATTGATAACACATCTTTCAAGACCAATCATATGCGTGTTGGAAGAATTTATTTGTCAATCCATAATAAATAAGGCTTACGGTACAATTAGCATTAGTTTTATGTGAATGTATTCATATCTTCACAATATATTGTGTGAATTCAGTCCTTCCTTATATGAATAGTAAAGTTATGAGTATTTGTCTATTATTCCAAAAAGTATGTTTTACAATACTATTTGTTTTCCAACTTTTGAGCAGTAGATCTGAGGGGGTATTTGATCAATAATCAAGTTGGGAAGGTAAAAAGGTTTAGAGTTTATTAGTTTTGCAAATAACATGCAACATAATATCACATGCATCTTCTTGTACAACTTTTATTACATCGGCAGAAGCACTTCGCGAAGAGTATTCATCACCAGATATTTACTTGTAGAAGATCTTTTTTTCAAGCGGTAACTTCTATCAGTAAAACATTTAAGTTGTTCCTTAATGATCAGTTCAACAGGCAGATTCCTGGAAGGCACAGCATTCCTCTCAGGTAACTTTCTCTGCTTGGATTAGGGGCATGGAAAGAAATTGTCTTCAAGAATGTGATCTAATATTTCATGAGCAATTCGTGCTTACCTCAACACTTCCAGGCCCGACTTGTCAAAGAAAGTTTCTTTCGTCCAAAATCGAAAATTTTCACCGAGCAGTGGAAATCGATAGGAAGGAATATTTGAGTTTGCTTTTTCTCAATAGAAACACATGTAAAATCACACAAACGCCAAGAAAAATATATAAACTTTCTCATTTTCTCGACATTTATTCCAAATATTCAATGATAAATGTCTGTACCTCGGGTTACTCTGATTGCCACCAGAGGGAGTAGCGCTTATCTTCTTTCGCCAATAGGCTGAAAAAGCTCGTGCCTTACTACTACCGATAAAGTCGGAACGAAAGTATAAATAGAAAAGAATATGACAAATTGCAGCAGTGGCTGAATGTAAACCGTCTTGCAACCAAAAATATGAGTGAAAGTATGATGTTGATTTGGTTTCAAGACATGGTATGTATTTATTCTTTTACATTCTAGTCTAGACAAGTGAATTGATTTATTTTTATTTCAGCCTGAAGTGATCAACATCAAAATTGCTGATCAGAATTTAAATGATACAAATGGTAGTGAGTTTCACGAACTGGAAAATTCGACAATTGTAGGTTGGTTTTTGTAAATACATTAGAGGGAGTTGAAAATAAAATTACCCCCACTGAAAATTTCCCAGTTCACATTTTGTAAAGTATGTAGATTTGAATGAACTAATAAAAAAATTCCATCTGTCCGGCGGCCGTTGTTGGCTTTTCTCTGAAAGTACCGAACCGAAATCCGTGAAACTTGGTAGAAAAATCGTGTGTCACTGGAGATTGATCCTCTAAGCTTTCTAGCAGGATTTGTGAACCCTAAGGGCTCAAAACTGGGGGTTGGAGGGAAAAAAATATGTCTCGAAAACTTACCACAGAATTTTCATGAAACTCTGAACGTTGATTACTGTTGCATAACTTGACCTAAAAATTTTCACCCGAATGATTTCTGACCAGTCCCTGAGGTATACAGAAAAACGCTGAAGAAATTTTTGTGTGAAGAACCAATAAGTTATGAATAATATTTATGTTCTATTCAAGATATCAATGGTACTGGGTTATTAAACTGAGAAAATAATAAACCCTTGTGTAAAATTAGCAGCGTTTTTCAAACTTCTTCAAATGTTGAACTCTTTCAGCCGTCACTATTTTGTAGTTAATCATGATTGAAACAAATTTTTACGTGCTTATTCTAGGAAACAGCGCGTTATCATTTCGTCACGATGTCTGTGGTTTTCGAATTTTGAGCCGAAATTGGTCTTAAATGACTAGGTTGGACTCACCGATGACGAATCCCTGGTCAAATTCGATTCTGTCCTGTGTACTCTAACTTTCGGAAGAAAGGGCCTTGAGTCTTGAAATTCTTAGGTTAGGTTTTGATCCTGAATATCTCGGTTAAATTCGTTAAGGGGCCGAATGGTTTTTGTGTTACAGCCATTTGAAATTTTGATTTTTCAATAACTAGAAAAATATTCATCTAATCGGAATGAAACTTGAAACCAAATTAACTCCTGAATGTATCCCTAATCCTTAATCTGGTGGTAATGATGCAACCCCTTACTCCCTATCTATTTATTTCAACTTTACAATTAAAATTGCTATTTACAAACACAAATTTAGGTACAGTGAATCTGAGATCCGGGATTCGAAGAAGCACTTATCTTAAAAGTAAGGATCCGGTGGTATGATCCTCCAAAATACAGGTATTATGCAGGTAGTCTAGTTCCAAGAGATTCCATCCAGAATAAAGTCCAGATTCAAGATGTTCCAGTAATAATTAGCTTCGGAATAAAGGTATTCCAGTCATAATCAGCTCCAATATTAAGTTAATCCAGTAATGATTGCTTCCAGTACTAAGATGATCCAGTCAAACTCTGGGTCCGGTAGTAGAATATTCAAATGGGCATTAGTCCCAGTAAAAAGGTAATCCAGTAGTCGGTAGCTCGGTGAAAAGATGGTTCAGTGGGCGATAGCCCCGGTATAAAGATGATTCAGTGGGCAACAGCCCCGGTACAAAGATGTTTCAGTGGGCGATAGCCCCGGTACAAAGATGTTTCAGTTGGCGATAGCCCCGGTACAAAGATGTTTCAGTTGGCGATAGCCCCGGTACAAAAACTGCAAATTTAAAAACTATAAGATAGTGCTTGTAACACGTGATCTCATTCCCAACGACTCTAGACGTTATTGAAACAATTTACAAGTTAATAAATACGAGATGAAATATCTAGAACTCAGGAATAAGACCACGTTATTCGATAATAAGAATGAGACAAGAAATCAAATGCACAATATCATACAAAGGAAAAGGTTAAGCTGTGTAACCTGCATGGAATGAAATAAATCAGAAATCACAATTTGGCATTCACAAAACCAAAAAATATTGGTCGGGATATACGTAGTACTTACCGCCTTTTGAATAGACGTCTTATGAGAAACAATAAAACTTCAAAATTCCACGATGTTAATGGATTACAAAGTTCGTTAATTCGCTAAACTCTAGCAAGGTGTTGAATCTACAACTTCCTACGCCGCAAAAGAAAGAACTTTCCATCGGCTAGACCGAATTGGAAGAGTCGCGCATGCGAAACACACAATCAACCGTCAAAGCGAAGAGCGTTTTTTAGCGACCGATCATATGATTTCAGTAAGGCGTTTTTGCTTGCGATTGAATTGAAATTATTAGTATGACGTATTTTCGCGATGGAAACTGAAATCGACAGTGGAGCGTTTTGTAACGTTACAAACTTGGTTGGAAGACGAACAGATACATTCAGAAAAATTATCCAAAGAAAAATCTGAAAGAAATTTTTTTTTGAAAATTTTCATATTTCATTTGAATTTCACTGAAATTGCCAAGTCGCTATTTCGCACTGTGAACAAGCGCGTAAAAACTGCTAACTTTACGTCTGTACTTTTTTAGGTTATGTGACTAGTTTCAAACTTTCGTTAATCTTCAAAGAACTCACATCTAAGCACATCTGTACCATGTGCTCAGACGTCAGTTGTTTGAAGGTAAACAAGAATTCGAAACTATAATAAAAAAAAATAAAAACCCTACATATTATAAAACATCCATTACATTAGTAGTAAACATAGTAATAAAATATTTGATTCAATTCATCAGAGGACGTGAGTTGCATTTAATTAAATTTTTTTAGATATTGGAAAGTATTCATTTTTGAGATCCAATAAATAGCCTATGTTAAGAAAATTTGTTTGATTCATTCAATCAAACCCTCAATAAATTTTGATGAAATACTTCATAACCTATTTATCTGCTGAACTTTCAGTTTTGGTATATTAATTTTCCGTTTACGATAGGAATCTCTGAGGAAAGTTGATTAAATACTTCTTTTTCTTCTCTTCAGAGATCCTGATTAAAAAATTTTACCCATTCAAGATATTCATACTTATATTTGCATTCAATTTTTTTTTTAGCCAGAGCTTATTGTTTATTTGAAAATCAGTATAATTTTAAAGGTTCTTACTCCGAATTGATAGCAACAGAATCTACTCTGATTCAACCAGGAAAGTAAGAAACTATGAAAATTCAATTGAATAATACTTTTACGCTGAGGAAAAAACTTGGTTCATATCGAGAACTTGACTATCTGTGCATCTGGAATGAAGGGTTTTAATTCAAATTCACAGGACCTCAATTCATTCCTAACCCAACGAGGATAAGATGAAATAAGGACAATTTAATTTTCCGGAAATCAAACTGAAAAGTGCATTGTATACTCCTCATAGAAAATATCCATCTGCAACTACACGAGAGGATAAAATCTGGTTGAAAGAATATTCTAAGGTTTTTTAATATCTTCTCTCAATTTGAATTGAGACCAGTACTGTATACCCATCTATAGAACTGTTGACCAATGCCCAGCTCCTCCACCAATTTGCAACTCATAAAATCAACTTCACTTCCATACAAAGCTTTGACTGGAATTCAAAGCCCCGAAACTCACTTCAAACTCAAGCAAGACAGGATAAAACGATGAAAATCCAATTTTACAACAATTTTACGCTAGGTAAACACCTCGCCTCTCTCATAATTGAGGCCTGGATTACTCGCTATACCTCGGAGCCGTCTGACAAGTGTCAGGAGTTTTCTGCTGCCAGGACTTGCTCCCTATCCTACTTGATATATGAGAAAAATAAGGCGCATAACAGGATGACGGGAACGACGTGGTCCCGCAGGAGCAAGGTTAACTGGATACATGATTAATGAATATTGTGTTACAAGTCCTCGTTACTTATACATGGAATAGGGCGGACGGATAGATTCCAGCTGATTAGGCGTTTTTTAGGTTTTTCGCAGGGAAATTGGGCTGGTTGACCGGAAAATCTTGAAATTGTTGGTTATTTGATACCGAAGGGTTGGCAGAAATTGATGGGTTTGGTGACAGGAGTTCATTCGAGGGGAGGATGTAATATATAAAAATTGGCCATTTCTTGATTAGGTATGCTTCTAAAATTGATTTTATTTCAACTTTGAAGGAAAATTTCAACCTGATATTGAATCTAGAACAATTAAGTATATTGAAGTTCATCATAGATTTTCTGGATGAGATGAAATATTTTCATTAGGTTTGACGAGTATTTTATGAATGTCTCTTCGTCAGTGCATTATAATATGGTATTTCAAAACAAAATTGATTTGCAAAGTGAATGAACAACAAGATCACACAATGGCGGTTTCACCTTAAAACGAAAATGCAGTAATTTCCATGAAAAAACTTTAGAACATCACATTTCAAACATATAATTTCACTATTATATTTTTGAAAAAATGTTTGATCACCTAAAACTGAACAATAAAAACGAGAATTTGCATTTGAAGTGATTTGTCTTGAGTGCACGATATGGCAACGTCGAATTCAGCTTTCTCGGAAAGTAAAGGACCTCAAATGTGTTACTTTGCTTAGGAAAACAGAGATAGCTATACTTCGATCTGGTTAGAGTTGAAGACAACGACCAAGTAATAGAAAAAGAACACAGACTGTCATACTGTCATATTACTGACAAACCGCAAACAGAAATTGTTTGGTTATATTGACAAAGAACACGTGTGTACCACAGAATAGGAATAAATATTTCATTATTCTATAGCAGAAAGAGCTATTCTATTAAACACCGTTGTCTCTTCGTGCATGCCTGGCAAATCCCAAACCCCATTTTTGAAATCTGATTTTGAATACTTTCTGAAGGTAATTTGGGAAAAAGGTGAATCAAACCCATAATAATTATGTTCAAATTTGCATTTGCATTAATAACCCAAATTCAGGAAAAATCCTCATTGATTGCAGTACTATTTTGAATTGAGAGTAACAAAAAAAGAATTTTTTTTTGCATGCAAAAAATAGTATGTTTCAAACTCCACCCGTATGCAAAGCATCCAATCATCAACATTGTTCGTACTGTCCAGTTTCGAGATCATTATATATGTTGTGATGTAAAAACTATATGAAAGTACACAGGAATTGTGACTCAACATTTTCAAGGTATATTGAATGTGAACTAAGCCATGACTACATGAGTGGAAACATTTTAGTGCCATCGTGGTAGGCACCACAGAAAACAATATAGAGAGAAAATCTGGAAAAGCACTGCCGTGAAGGCAGCAGCTTTTGCGCGCATGTTCAATGTAGATGACCGCGTCGGAAACGAATTTGAACATGCGCGTATGCCTTCACGGCAAAGCTTTTCTAGATTTTTTTCGATAAATTACTGGATTTCAATTCGATCTAATCTGTATTTTTGAAAATATTGGGAAAACAAAATTTTGCATGGGTATATCCACGGAACCATAGTGCGGATTCCACCCATTCATGAATTCGACCTTCGTAATTAAGCCCCAAACCCACTCTACAAATATCGAGCTTCTAAGTCGTTTCTCCCGGAAGTAATTGTGTTTACTTTCGGCCTATCGGCCCACTGCGTAAACACAATAACTTCCGAAAGAAACAACTCACGAACTAGATTTTTATAGAGAAGGTTTGGACCTCAATTACGAAGGCCGAATTCGTGAATGGGTGAAATCCATTCAATGATTCCGCAGATATACCTACCCATTCAAAATTTTATTTTCCCAATATTTCCAAAAATACAGATTAGATCGAACGGAAATCCAGTTCTTCATCGAAAAATAACAGTTCGAAGGCTTATACAGAATTTAATGAGGATAATATAAGAAGATCACAGAATATTCAATATTTGAAAAAAATACATTTGATTTTTTTTTAAATCGTTCTGATGACACGATCATCACAAAATTTGCTAAAATGTTGTCCTTCAACATCTCCAATCTAGTTGCGAAGTTTTATCACGATTGAATCAGCATTTCTCGATTTATACCAAAAGAAACCAACAATATCGAGAAGAAAACCACGAAATTCTAAATATTTTTTCCCAATATCTCCAAAACTAATGGCAGTATCGAAATGATATTTGGTACACTGCTGTGAAATATGAAGTTCGAAGTATAACTGAAATTCATCCCGAATATTAAATAAATACTGTTATGACACAAATTGTTTGATATAAAAAAATGTAAATGCTCATCTCAAAAGAATATATATATATATCCCGAATATGAACAATAATTTCAGAAAAAAAATGTCGAAAAAAATTTTTTTCAAAATACAATCACCCTATAATTTTGACGAAATTCTGCTCAAAGTTTCAATTTAATCGAGGCAGTCGTTTCTAAAATATCAGAAAAATAACCTCAAAATTTCAAATTGCTCTAACTCCGAAACTATTCGGCCGATTTGGCCCACTTACGAACTTAACCTTCGTATTATGAAATGTAACCCTTTCTGAAATTTTCAAGTCGATAGAATTCTCCGTACGCTCGTTATCGTGGTGACGGCCGGCCGGACAGAATCAATTTTGACATCGGATTCGTTATCAGTGAGTCCAACCTAGTCGTTTAAGACCATTTTCGGCACAAGCATAGAAAATTACAGACATTTGTACAAAACGATAGCACGCTGTTCCCCTAGAACATGCGCGCAAAAAAGTAGGCCACTGATGTTTTTCGTAAATTTTTTTTCGGGGAAAAAATTCAGCTACTCATCTTTTTCATGAACACCTGCATTAGCTACCAGCTGAGAATGATTACACTGTTATATCAGTTAAATTTTTTTATCTGGAAAACAAAGCTTCATATGAAGAAAACACAAGTGGACAAAATACTGAATTTTTTCTTAAACTGAAAATTACTAACTACAAAAAAAGTCAGTGGCGTATTTCAACACCTCATATCTCAGAAACAAATCAACTCTGGACATAATATGTTCATAGGAACATGTTTTTTCAAAACGACCTTTCAATTTGTACCGAAGTACGGAAAACCCCTGTATAGTCGTTGAAAATTCTGCTTTCCCCAGGCTATCAAAAACATATATTTAATCGAAGAAAACTCCAGCAATTGTTCAGAAATAACGTCATGATTCTAACTGCAAAGGAACAGTGAAATCTGAATGATCATTTCTGATATATTGCATTTTTGAATGAATAAAATCCTCAGGGAATTTTCACCACTGCATCAATGAGTTTAATCAAGCTGGCTTAATATTCAGAATATCAAAATTATTGATTTTCTTCCATGATAACAATAGGGAAGTTATGCATCATCTATCGGTGAATAGAAGTTTAACTAGATTTGTAGATAAGCAACTCTACCCAAAAACAAAATTCCGAGATAACATTCTATCTATAGAGCTTTCGGTTAGATTTCTGTAACTTGTAATATTTGTGAACCAGTGTTCAAAAATATGATTCAAAAACTTGAAATACAATCAATGAGTTACCCTGTTCATGTTTTGCTGTAATGAAGTAAATTGAGAAAGATTTAACATTGGCAATCATTTGGACACAGGCTGAACTTCCGATAAAATGTCACAATTATTCATATGGAAATCGAAAAACACACACTGAATTTACTGTATAGGCCTAGGAAATTAATAGATATAATAAACTATAAATTTTATCAAGTGGCCAGGCAGGCTCGAACCAATCATCGTTACTGAATATGTTTGGTTTATACTCAGGGATTTCCCTACAATTGGGGTAGAATAGCTTTTACTTCTATAGAATAATAGAATATTTATTCCTTTTCTGTGGTACACACGTGTTCTTTGTCAATATAACCAAACAATTTCCGTTTGTGATTTGTCAGTAATATGACAGTCTGTGCTCTTCTTTTTCTATTCCTTGGTCGTTGTCTTCTACTCTTACCAGATCGAAGTATAGCTATCTCTGTTTTCCTAAGCAAAGTAACAGATTTGACGTCTTTTTCTTCCCGAAAAAACTGAATTCGACGTTGCCATATCGTGGCACTCAAGACAAATCCCTTTAACTGCAAATCTCCATTTTTATTTTTCAGTTTAAGGTGATCAAACATTTTTTTTAAAATATAATATTGAAATTGTATGTTTGAAATGTGATGTTCTAAAGGTTCTTCATGAAAATTACTGCATTTTCATTTGAAGGAAAAACCCCCATTGTGGGAGTACTTTTTAGACCCTCCATCCTTTTTGCATAGAACTTAATATCCAAGAATATTCTTTGGATTTCCACGAGGAGCTGTTGTAAAAACAAATATAAATAGCAGAGATTGAAAATTGTATCATTTCACAAATGCGAGATCAATTTTCGACGAATAAAGACCGAAACAATCAAATAATATTATTTTCCATTTATCAACGGATATATCAGGAGCTTGAACAAACTGTCAACTTTCACTGAAAAATTAATGCATCTCCCATGAAACCCCCACATTAATCACACAAATCAAATATCGTGTCATTTCCGCCTCACTCCCAACATACTCATTTCTAATTAATTCACAAGAACACGAAATATTATGTTCCGACCCGATTACATCTCATCTCGAACTTACATCAACCCCCAAACTGCCCATAACAACGAATTCATTATCAAAATTACCCCGAAAAATAATTAGATAACACGTTCCCACAGGTGACATACCTCCACCTCGTATCACTCATCTCTAACTATCTGTCGGTTGTAAATCAAACGCTCGTCGTACTTTTGGGACATTTTTATGACAGAACGAGTAAGGTAATTGCCGTTAAAAGGGGTCAAATGTATAGTGTATGGTCGATTCTGTCCCCAGAGGGCGACTCATTACCAACGAACAATTAATAGCGACGATAATCTTATTTAACCGTGCCCCAATGCTCGCTAACTGCATCGCAATCAATACAGGACATGTTTGAACCGGTTTGCGGTCCGTGTTGATTTAGTAGTCGATCGGGTTTGAGTGTTATCCTTCATATTGGTCGTTTTGTTCGGGTGGTCCTGTTTGATTGATGTTTTCTATGATTTTAGGGTTGTACGATTCTATGGGAGACTACAGAATGTACAGAGCACATAGAAGTGAAGCTCCTAACAATTTCCGAATTCCATTAATATTTATTGAGTAGTGCTATGGAAGTTTTAGTTTATAGTTTGAAGTTTGGTAAGGGGTTACATTCCACTGCGACCTTAAGGTCTATTGTGCCCCCTCGTCAGAGCTGTTTTCGCTTTGCGCTACCGACAGCTCGCCTACCAACTCTAGAGCTCTAAGGGCCGTATTTATAGTTGCTCCTTGAGGCTTCCTTACTGAAGGCTGCCTTGAATTCGCTTTTCTATGCAATTAAACTTGAATTTGTTAGCTGCCTTGAATTCGCTTTTCTATGCAATTAAACTTGAATTTGTTAGCATAGAAAAGCGAATTCAAGGCAGCCTTCAGAAGGAAGCCTCAAGGAGCAACTATAAATACGGCCCTAATGAATTCTAATATCTGTGAGGGCTTCAAGGAGGCTAAGTTCGCATTCCGCTCACAATGGCAAGGCATTCTGTGATCAGGTGAACATGTGTTTCCTCAGGTGACAGTGTCCTGTCAGGAAACCAGTGAGGAGGCGTTACTAGTTCTAACTGATATCCAAATGATTTTTGGACCTTGCAATTTCAAAGTTCTGAAGGAACCTTTAAGAGTGTTCCATTCCTGGAGAGTTCCTCCAGAGTGCCCCTCTTTCATTTTCTTCCTTCTTCAAAAACTTTTCCTTATAGGTGCATTTGCCTATACCACAGAAACGTCCTGGGCCAGTAGGTAACGTTTGTGCTCCCTTTCTGGCTAGAGTGTAGCCTCTTCATTTCCTTCGATTCCTGAGTGCCCAGGAACCCAGACTAAAGAGACCTTGTTATTCTGGCCTACTTCATTGAGGTTCCTTTGGCACTCCCATATCACTTCAATGCTTTGATAGCTGCCTGACTATCAGAATGGATCACTATGTTACACCCTTCATAGTTTCTTTCCAGGTTTATGTCTATGCAGCTTTCGATTGCAAGTATTTCTACCTGAACAAAACCCGAGTAGGACCATAGGGATAATGTACACTTGGTTCTAGGCCCGTATACTCCAGCGCCTGCCCCAATCGTGGTTTTAGAACCATCTGTATACCATTTAACGGTATTTGCTTTGAAGTTTTGGGTAGTGTATTCCTTTTCCCATTCTTCCCTTTTACATAGCATTGAGTTGAAGTTCTTCCCGATGCATACTTTTTTAATCATAACATCACTGTCTTTAAATTCTCTCATTACCTGTACCTTCTAAGGATAGCTTCATGGGCTACCCTATTGATCACTAGATGGAGAGGACTGGGATTTATGATGACCTCAAGTGCTCTAGTCGGGCACGTTCTCATAGCCCCAGTGATGCAATCACAGGCAATCCTTGGTACCTTGTCAAGTATTTTCCCCGTGCTTATCTGCCCTGCTTTAGCATACCAGACCACTGCCCCTTATGTTATTATCGGTCTCACAATCATGACGTGCATCCATCCCAGTATTTTAATTTTAACATGCTCACTCCACTGAAGCTTACTGTGTGTGGAAGTTTGGGCAGTATTGGTGTTTGGACAAGTGAAAATCAAAACAAGATGTGCGCATGCACCAACAGTGTCATTCAGGGATTATTGTTGCAGATTGTGTGGATGCCTAATATTAGATTTGAGTGAAAGTTTCTTGATTCATCCTAGGTGACCTGAATATGAAGAACATAAAATGATTATTGAGTAGTGTAATGAGTTCTGTCGGCGGTAAGGTTAGTTTAGTTGAATTCAGGACTTTGCCAGTCCAAATCAGAAGAAATTAAATGTGGCCTAGTGCACTTGAATTTCATCTTCAGAATTATTCAAGTCTTGGGTTAGGTTAGTTTAATTTAGGATAGTATAAATCCTTATCTGGAAATAAAAATAATGGAGTTCTATCAGAGAAAACTATCAAAAAATATACTATATCTCTGTTTCAAATAAAAACAATGCAGGATTACCCTTATTCACTCACTCAAACATATTCCTCACATATTCAATTTCCCTCTCATCCTGAATTTTACACGAATTTTATACAAGAAGAAACAGAAGAATTTTTAAATGACATGAGATTCTTATGGCATCGAATTCATTTTAGGATCTGGCAACGATGCTTCACAAATTACATTGTTGCAACATGCGCTCATCTTGTTTTCATCTCCACTTGTCGAAACGCAAAGATTACCGAAGTTTGAAAAATTCCACTCTGTATAGTTATTGAAAATTATATCGACTCAAATATAATGATTGAAGTCAAAAATTTTAAAAAACGGCGACAAAAAAAATAAAGTTAGGTTCCCACATCGAATATTTCAAGATACCTTGCAGCCAGTAGGGGTTGCTCAATAAGGCAGCAGGGCCGCGCGCCCTCCCTAAAAAATATATTGTCGTACGGCACAATTGATTATTTTTAAAATAATTATTATTTTATTGAGAAACAGCAATCGTTAGTTAACCAGGCTGGCCGGAACCCTTATATAGGAACAAACAACCACAGCGAATGCTGTCTAATGACCCCGATCATCTCCGAACTATAAGTACATCAGGGCCGCGGGATTTCTGCGGCCACAGTTAGAGTTCAGGTGTGGTCGGATTGATTACAGCTTTTCGTTGGTTCGTAAAACGTCTTTTGCTTATTAACGTGTTTATTATTTTATCGAATTGATGTTATAGATTTTACCTCGGTCGTATTTTCTTTGTGTGTTACAGTGAATTCAGTCAGCAATATTCTTGAACTAAATTTTGATTGCTAGGATATAAGCTGCAATTAACCGATCAATTGAAAATTAAAGAACTGAGCCGGCCCTAGTCAGTTATGAAGTTATCAAAAACTTGTGAACGAAAAGCCTCTAACAGTTCTTTCGCGACGTTTTTCAATAGACATTTACATCAAAAAATATCCAGATATGTGAGTGTAAAATAAAAAATTGTTATGTTGCTTTCCTTGTTTGTTATTTTATAAAGTTAACTCAAGAATGAATCAGAATTGGGCAAAAAAAGGAATCAGTGAGTTACACAATCTTCCAGAAAAAATGAGGAAACATGAACCGTCTCGTGACCACATCGATTCTTGCACTACCTTTGCCTCACTTGTTGAGGTAAATTTCATATCCCAGATAAACTCTGCACACAGTGAAAGCAATATTTTACATAAAAATAAGGTCGCAAAAAATAGACACACTTTAAAAAATCTCATCTATTACGTAAAATTTCGTAGCACTTTTTATTTGGCCCTTAGAGGTCACGATGTAAGAGACTGCTCTGAGAATCAAGAAATATTTAAACAGTTAATTAATCTCACTGCGGTGCTTGACAAAAATTAAAATTTTCTCCTGCGAAAAATGTTCTGTGCTGTCCTACTCTTTTTTGAAAGATACAAATATGTTAAAAATAAGTCTTTGGGTGTGGACCTACAATTTTACTACTTGCGCCCCACGACCTCATACATCACGACACGCCACTGCTTGCAGCACACAATTATTTCAGTAGGTCTCCCGAAACAAACCACGATTACAACACCGATTGATCTTTCGATTTAGACCACCGATTTTCACCTCGATCGACAAAAGAACCAACTACTAGGGGATACCACGCATGCACAAGAGCACACACCCCTTCTGACCGGGGTGCAATATGCGATCTTGAGCAAATAATTCGAATGATGATTGCCGAAACAGCATAAGACCATTATCAGCGACAAGTGTTTGTTTAGGTCCAGAATGGAAAGATTAGAATGAAACGAAGCAGAAGACTTTATAAATAAATATTGGGTAAACATTAATCACTGCGAGCCAGTCATCGGTACAAGAATAGAATCAACGAACCAAAGAATAAGGTCGATTTCAATTTTAATGAGTTGCTTGTGGGGAGCCCGACGCCGAACAGGATTGTTTGGGTTTGTGATCGGACAAATATTACACTCGGAACTGCTGGTCTTGAGGAATAGGGAAACATATGGCGTAAGAAAAACAATCATGAACTACATAATGTTGATAATTTCATGTAATGGGTGGGTGTTCTTCAGCTTCATGAGAACATTCCATGGTTGTTCTCAAGATGCATAGAATTAATCAAGTGTCGACACTTTCCTACTATTACCTACTAACATTTTGGACTGAAAACGCGGTCCTAGAATAGGTCACGAGCAGTTTCGACAGTTGGGAGAGACTGGAGGACCAACAATAACCTAATATGCATTGTTTACAATGGGAAAAAGCGATTTGGCTTGTAATTTTGTATGAATTTTGACATTTTGGACTGAAATATTCACTATTGCATTATCTAGGAACTATATCCAAAGTACTAGATATCTTGTAGCAGTAACAGCTTTACTGAACTTATGGAATTTTTCGAATAAACACAATTCTTACTGGTTGATGCTGTTGTTGCATGTTGCTTGGTTTAGTAAGGCAGGAAATACAATTTAAAACCTAAGTTTTTTGAAGTATTCAAATTCAAGCTCTAATAATCCACATCAAATCGATGAAAACTACCAATGAGTTGTTGAAGTATTTTCATTTGAATGGTAGGTACTAACCGGATGTGGACAAGAACTCAATTCATCCATTATAAAAGAGAGAAATAAGAAAATTCTATCGGTTCTGAAAGGGAATATCATATTTTCTGAAATATTTCAATAAAGAACTGCGCTCTGAAACGAAAATTCACATGATAATGTTACTTTGCAACTTGTAACTTTAATGTTACCTCGTCAAAGAACATAGGATAGAGATTAGTCTCCACAATCAATAAAACTTGAATTAGATAGGATTAATTCATACCATTGACATTCAGGTATGCAATGGAATCAAATTTTAAGGTGATTTTCATGTTTAGTCGAGTAATATCATGTACGTTATTTTGGTAGGACATACCGAACGGTTCAGGGTATGGAATATTTGAAAATCGTAAGTTCTTAATAAGCATTTCTTTATTACTTGAACAAGACAGGATTTATAAACGATATTTCCATTCAAGTATTCAATGCAGTCAAATTTTTAGCTGATTTTCACTTGAGGTGCAGTATTACTACTGACAATGTTTTGTTTGGGTATGCCGATTGATACCAGGTAAGGAATTTTCGTAAAATCGCCAGTTTTTGAAAGACATTCCTGTTTGTTCTCACAAGGAAAAGATCTAAATCATCACTGATCGGAATTTTAGCCTTATTTGAATTACCCTTGAATCGTATTTTAGAAACAAAAACCATCCACTGTGTCAATGAACTGTTCCTATCTACTACTACCAAGAATACCTGGCTGTGTCTAGTAATGAAAGATTTATTAGCACGATGATATCACAAAATATTTTAGCAATATTTTACCTCCATATGAAAGTTACAAGGTGCCTATAGAGTATACAACAACACACAAAAATACTTTCGACTGAACTAACCAAAGGTGTGTTCATTTGCCTGTTTATGAAATCAGGGACTAATTTCATATCAAGTACACCAAATTTATACTATCCGTTTCAAAAAAAAGTGAATGTTTCAATCCAAAATTTCCAAATGATTACGAAATCACGAGAGAAATCGCTTTTTCCCATAGTAAACAATACATTTTAGGTTATTGTTGGTCTTCCAGTCTCTCCCAACAGTCAAAACTGCTCGTGACCTATATTGTCAAATATTGTCCTACTTGGCTCTGTAAACGATGATGGCGCTAAGGTCCCTTTGTCAAGTCCATACAATTCATTCCGCTGAATAAAAATCAATTGCAGCTGTAATCTGATGAAACTATTTCCTTAAAAATGAATATGATATTCGAAATTATGGATTCTTACTAATATATAAGAATAGTTTAATAAATGTGGAACATTTACTCATTAATAATATGAAATATGTATAAGGGAATAAGCAACAATATGAGGTTAACTGTAAGAACATTTTCATGGACGAATACAAGAAGTTATTTCGAAGCCGAAACAACGGTGAAAACAGAACAAGAGATTGATATTACTAATGGATTTTATTGGATAATTTGGATCTCCTTTCATAAAAATATGGTTTATAAATTTTGTATGTACCTATTTATGAATATTCAATTCAAAAGTTATGAATTTTGTCACGTACTTATGGAAATATTCGAAGAAATGTTCATATTTATTATCATTGAAATTGATATATGAAATTTCACTTTACTGTTCATGTTCAAACGAATTTATCAGAGGAATTTCAAACCAGACAAATTAATTGTAGTAGGTATCTATCGTTCCAAATGATTTCTTGTGGTGTTTTTGAAAACGCAACTCTGGAAGACTTCCTTTCCACGGGCTTAATATCGAGATAATAAATACCTCTTGTAATGACAGGTGTTCAAAAATATCAAGTTTCAGACTTGTGTATTCTGAGACGAGGAAAACCTTTACATATATTATCGCCATTCTGACTGAATGAAATGAATAATCGTGATTTAAATTCGTCAAAATGAATTTATTTATTTATAATCAGAAAGAAGTTCTGCTTTGACTAGTTTTTTCATGACAGGTCGGTAACTTCCGAAAATTTTTCAGATTTTGTATGGCAGATTTTCCAATGCCGGCATCTATCGGCGAAAACTGAAGTAGGAAAACAAAGCCGTATTTTGACAACATTTGGACCTTATTCCGGACCCAAAATATGTCGAGGAGTGTCCGCACCTTATGTATTCTATGCTTCTATGGTGTGACAGTTGAGAATGTCAAACTAGGTTGACAATTCTGTTCAGTAAGGTTTGGCAATTCATCACGACTCGAGTAATGCCGGAAAACGCTTGTATATTGTAGAAATTCACTTTGAAAAGAGTAAAAATGTTCGCGATCTTCTATGAGCACTTCGTCCATAATACGGTCAACATAATGGGCCTAGTGAGCAAGCAATTCGAGGAATTAGTGATCGTTTTTGCAGTTATATATGTTAGGTATTAATTATTCGCAGCTCAGAATTCGAATTATTCAGTAGCCTTTCATCAATCAAATTCCGTAATTAACCTTTTTTCCGGGAACCAACCAAATATTTCTTATTTACGGAACGGAAAACCGGCAACCGAAATAACCAAGTTGATTTGCGGGTTATATTCTACATAAACTTTACACTATTGACATGAAATCAGGAATCCCAACTTAAATTTCAGCCAATTGGCGTCTGAATTTAAGATTGCAGCTCCAAGGTGGCCAGTTTTAGAACCTTGGATATAGACATAGATTTTGTTTTGATAGCGGATTTTGTACCGTTTTTTAGTGTTTGGTTTGATAATTTTTGATTTCACGATTTATGCAAAGACTTTTTAGACTTTTATAGTTGACGAGAGTTTTACTGGGAGTACATATTCCATTCTTTTGAAGTAGGTATGTATCAATTTTCAATCTTATTGAGCGTAGCAATTCTAAAATTACGGGGATATCTCCAAGGTTAGACAGTATTTTAAAATTATTCATGTTCAGATCCAAATGCCAAGATTAACTTTGGTGGATTTCTTAGGCTGTCTTAAAAGTTGAAAAAGAGATAGTATTGTAAAACATACTTTTTGGAATAATAGACAAATACTCATAACTTTACTACTTTTTAGCGAAGGACTTAATACTCGATATATTGTGAATATACATTCACATAAAACTAATGCTACTTGTATCGTAACTCTTATTCATTATGGATTGACAAATAAATTTTCCAACACTCATATGATTGGTCTTGAAAATGCTGTAATAAATAAGCCTTGTACAACTTTGCTTTCATCGGTAGAAGCACTTTTGAGCGAAGAGTATTCATCACCAGATATTTCCTTGTTGAGACTATTTTTTTTTCAATTGTCAGTTCTATCACTAGAACATTTACGTTGTTCCTTAATGATCAGTTCAACAGGCAGATTTCTGGAAGGCATAGCATTCCTCTTAAGTAAGTTTCTCTGCTTGGATTAGGGGCCTGGAAAAATATTGTCTTCATGAATGTGATCTAATATTTCATGAGCGATTTGTGCTTGCCTCTATTAAAATGATCATCATCGGTAAAATGCAGGTAACAGACTATCATAAATCTTGTTCGTTGGTTTTTATCGATTCTTCAACACTTTCAGTCTCGACTTGTTAAAGGAAGTTTCTTTCACCCTAACTCGAAATTTTTCAGCGGTCTGTGGAAATCTATGGGAAGGAACATTAGAGTTTGCTTTTCCTCAGTAGAAGCATTTGTAAAGTCACACACATGCCAAGAAAAATGCATGCACTTTCTCATTTAATTAACATTTCTTTTAACTTGTCAATGATAATGTCTGTACCTCGGGTTACTCGGATAGCCACCAGAGGGAGTAGCGCTTATCTTCATTCACCAATCGGAGATGATCTAAACAAAAACCTATATTTGAAAGGAATTATCCCGTTTGAGAAGCCGTGGCACCATTTACATATATTTATGAATAATGCGTACCTTATCATGTCGAATTCTTTCTGAAATTTTCCCTCTCCAGTTTAAGTAAATTTGGATGAAATTTGTGGGTAGGCATCTTGTACCGAAGTCGTTTGTATATTGTCTCCGATCGCTAAAATGTCCTAACCGTTCTCGATACTCAATATACTTTTTGAACACTAAGCTCTGTTTCAAATACTGTCATTAAACGCCAGAAACTTTCAAAATGATACTTAGCGTAGTGGTTTGTGCATTTTCAATCATATAAGGGACGATTCGAATTAGATATAGTCCTGATATATCCACAACCATTCTGAAGTTCCTTCATCAATTCCGTAATGTAAATACCTCGTATTTTTAGCATGAATATCATCACCGTCCGTCAACCCAAAATTCACTTAAATCCACTTTACTTCACGAAACTCCGGTGTCACATCATTTATCGTTATTGTCACCGTATAGGACTTCTGATATATCTTTCAATTACGGTCCCATTTAAGTACATTCCCCTGTTTATGGAAATGTGACGGCCAACCCCTTCAGTATACAGGGACGTGCGGAGTGAGGGGGGTCACTTTGATAAGCCAAACGTCGCTTGAATTTGGAGATAAAGGTTTTTCGCATTGAAATATCAGACAGCTTGAAAATTTAATGGTTTCCAACGCCTTGCTGCTGTGTTATTCAGATTAATTCCATAATTGATAGAGTTTGCTGTCGCGAAAAAGGGTGAAAAACCTATTTCGGTTTACTTTTCGGCCTTAATTAGGATATACACTTCGACCACTAGGGGATGGAGATGGGAAACCTTTTATAATTAGTGCGATATTGAGAATGAGATAGGTGAATTTTGAATCAACATTGGAGTCCAGTTGAAGGCGTGAATATACTCCATATAGATTATAAGTTACGAAAGTCACGAAGATTTTTGTCGAGTACAACAAATTTCGAACATAATATCTAGAAGAATCGACATTTTGGAAGCGAAATAAATGTAAAACTTTTTCCAATATTTCGGAAAGAATGAAATTAAAATTGAAAAATGATGATTTCAAACTTCATGCACAAATTTAGAATGAAAAATTTCCCAAGAACATATCACTGGATTGAGCAGATTATTGGAGTAAAGATTTATCATTGGCGATGACTCCAAAAAAATGATGTCATGTAAGTCTGAAGGATATGTCAATTGACAATTTCTATTGAGGTTTGTTGTGAGTGAAGAATTATGCAAACTTGTTTGTTCATTTGGATTCATATCAACAAGTGATGCAAATAATTTCAACACGTGGTTATAAAGATGTTCAGCTCTAAACGTTATTGTTATAGTTATAGTTTGGAAGGGGTTACATTCCACTGCGAACGTAAGATCTATTTTGCCCCATCGTCAGAGCAGTTTTCGCATTGCGGTACCTACAGCTCGCCCCCCCGCTCTAGAGCTCTGATGAGTTCTTATATCTGTGAGGAATTTAAGGAGGCTAAGTTCTCATTCCTCATGTAATGCTCCTGTCCAAGATATTTCTTGCAGGCCCACAATGGCGAGGCATTCTGTGATCAGGTGTTTCCTCCTCTTCCCCACAGATTCTGCACTCGTCAGTTTCTGATAAGCCCATTCTCATCATGTGCTTCCTTAGGCGACAGTGTCCTGTGAGGAAACCATTGAGAAGGCGTAACTTGTTCTTACTGAGATCCAAATGATTTTTGAACCTAGCAATTTCAAAGTTTTGAAGAAAATTTTTAGAGTGTTACATTCCTGGGAATTCCTCCAGAGTGTCCCTCTTTTATTTATTCCCTCTCCAAAAACTCTTTCTTATAGGTGCATTTGCCTATACCACAGAAAGGTTCTGGGCCAGTAGGAAGCATTTGTGCTCCTTTTCTGGCTAGAGGGTTAGCCTCTTCATTTCCCTTGATTCATGAGTGCTCAGGAACCCAGACTAAGGAGACCTTGTTATTCTTGCCTACTTCATTGAGTTTTCTTCGGCACTCCCATATCAGCTTTGGGTCGATGACATAGGAGTTCAGTGCTTTATTAGCAGTCTGACTATCAGAATGGATCACTATGTCACACCCTTGATAGTTTCTTTCCAGGTTTATGTCTATGCAATTTTTAATTGCAAGTATTTCTGCCTGAAAAACACTCGTGTAGGAGCCTAGCGATAGTGTACACTTGGTTCTAGGCCCGTATACTCCAGCGCCGGCCTCCATCGTGGTTTTAGAATCATCTATATATCATCTTACGGTATTTGCTTCGAAGTTTTGAGTAGTGTATTCCTTTTCTCATTTTTCCCTTTTACATAGCATTGAGTTAATGTTCTTCTCGATGCTTAATTTTTAAATCATAGCATCACTAGGTAGGTTCGCTGATGAGATGTACTTGTTCAGAGAGTATCAGGCTCTCTGACTTTTGATTCCTTCATTACCTGTACCTTCCCTAGAGATTCTAAGGATAGCTTCATGGGCTACCCTATTGATCACTAGATGTAGAGGACTGAGGTATATGATGACCTCAAGTGCTCTAGTATGGCACGAGCTCTGAACGTTAGAATTAGCATGAAAAATAGTTTGCATCAGTCTTTTCAGATGCTTAAGCAGTTTTATTCAGGAGATTTTCAATGAAATCAATATTTTTTCGCCAATTTCGAAGGATAGTAGAAAACCCCCACGAATTCTCAATGGAGATGTCTCAGAGTCTATTCCAAAAGGAAATGCCAACGAAAACAATACGAAAATTTTGTCACTGGAAAATGGAAATTTCAGCACGAATTTGACATGTTGAGGTTTCCGTTATTCATAAATATCCGGAAACTGCACATTAGCTGTTCAAACCAGATAATTGCATCCTGATATCGATATTTGTGAAGATCAGTCTGATTAACTGAGAATTGTATTGCGTCTCCTGATTTTACGTGAATAATGTTATTTTTGTCTATATAGGATATAATATCGAAGAATATCAACCAAAACATCTACACCGAAGTAGCTGTGTCCAAGGAGAATGGTTACAGCTTCTTCACAGTTGTTACCGATCCTCGGATATCCTTTCCTTGTAAGTTACAAGCTAAGGAGTTCTGGAGATCGGTAACAACCGTGAAACAGCTGTTACCATTCTCCTTGGGCACCACTTCTTCGGTATTGAAGTTTTGTTTGATTGGATGACTATAGCTTCCATCAAGGTGGAATATTTGTTGACCTATCAACAGATATTCTTCAGGTTAGTATATTATTGAGGAAGAGCTCTTTTCTCCATTATTTGATTGATATAGGTAGGATAGGTTTCGTGAATCAAATTGGTTATTTGGGTTCCTGAAGAAATGCAAATTCCTGAACTCGGTTTCTAAAGAAGTGGTAGATTTTATGCCACCAGAACGACCATCGATTTGATATCGTTTCTTCGGTTTATTAATGGAACACATCCATGTAACATAGTTGGTATGTTGTCAGTGATTGTTGTGTTTTAACTGACTGAATCAGAAGTTTCTCCATTTTGAGAAATCAAGTTTCGTGAATAGCCTCTTTCTCAGGATTCAAAAGAATATTTGATATTCACGTAATGCAGAATGAGCACTTGAATTGCTCCTAGACCTCCAGCACAACATCCAGTAAATCATGCATGATTTTACAAATATCGATATTTGACATGACATATGTCAAAAGTTTTTCAAATTATTCCCGATATTTTGTTAGATTTCTAGTCTAAATAACCAATTATGGATCTATGGGAGATAATTCCCCACTATAAGGGGCTTGTAGCGTTCTTCGTTCATCTGAGGACCTGAAATATCATCGCTTGGAGGACCGGACCTGATCGAAAGACTCTCCCGGTCAGAGAGCTAATTTAGGTTATTTTATTTACTGCTTTCTGCTGGTTTTCTGTCCCTCTTTCTGTTTCAGATATTATGTCGAGATATTTCCGAAATCCGACATCCGATATCCGACATCCCAGAATCCGACATCCGATCCGATATTCCAGAATTCGACATCCGACATCCCAGAATCTGACATCCGACATCCCAGAATCCGACATCCGACAATCCAGAATCCGCCATACGACAATCCAGAATCCAACATCCGACAATCCAGAATCCGACATACGGTAATCCAGAATCCGACATCCGACAATCCAGAATACGACTCCAGAACCCAGAATCCGACTCCGGAATCCAGAATCCGACTCCAGAATCCAGAATCCGACTCCAGAATCCAGAATCCGACCCCAGAATCCAGAATCCGAATGCCTTCCGTGTTCTTCAAACAAATAACAACACTTATACGGGGAGATAGAGTTTTTGCTGAGGTTTTTATCTCTGCTCTTGTATCATAAGGAAAAATGTATGGTACCCCGTTTACATTTCCCCTGCTAACACTGTAATATATCGAAGAATGTAATGCTCGTTCTCAAAAGAATAAATAAATATATTAACTGATTTGAAGAACCATGTTGCAGGCTACGTATATTAAAAAATAACGCCTATCTTTATATGAAGAATTCGTTATATAATTAATTTTCCTCAAAATGTTTGAGTTACAAGCTTGGACCAATATCCCCAACAAAAAATTTCATACATATAAAATGGTAAAAAGCACTGAATTCCGAATCTCAATCTGTTCGAATATTGAAAACTCTGTGTGTAGAACTGTAAAGAATACATCAAGACAGATTTGTCAACCTCGAAATCTATCAGTTATCAAATTTTCAAGTGTCCTTTTCCCAAATATTCGAAATAAGACCAAAATTCTCAGTTTAACTAAAAATGTTCGACAAAATAATGGAATATGAAGTACCTCCTAAGCCAGAGATCAAAATGGATGATTTCAAAAGTGGAATCACTACAAGATTGATGGCTAAAAGAAATTCTAGCAGTGATGAGTCTAAAAGACATAGTCTCAACTTTCCACCTGGATCATTTATTCCTAATTCTAATATACTCCTCAATAGAAGGAAATCGCAAATTATAGAAGAAGGTAGTTCACCATTCTTCACATATATCTTTATATTGGGTGTTGTTGGGAATACATTTGAATGTTGGTTCAGAACCTCAAAATATGACAAAAGTTTCTTAGTGGAATATCTAGGAATGAGCCGAAAATTGACTGAAATAACTATGTTGGTCTCACTGATGAAGAATCCAAGGTCAAATTCCATCATGTTCGGTCGTCCGGCCGTCTTCAAACTTTCCAAGGGAAGTATCTTTAAGTTTGAAAATTTATAGAATTTCTTTTGAAATATTTTCAAATTTTGTCGAATACTTTCTTTCGGAGACATATTTGTATTGAATTTTGCAAAGACCTTGAAGACAATAACTCACAACAGCATTTGAAATTTCAATTCGATTCAATATTCAGTTTATGAGATATAGAAGAAACTGTATTTGTCGAATTTCTTTGTTATTTGAATTTTCCTTGATATCTCGAGAAGTAATGGAGCGAGCAGATCGAAGCTTGGTAACTAATTATAGAACGCACAACCATATGCAACTTCATATGAATTCTCCTGAGGATTGTTTGGGTGAAATATGTAAAAGAGAGATTTTTCGGAGATTTTTCCAACTTTTTTTGAAACATATTGGTTTCTTGCAAACTATCCATCAGATTTTGAAGAAATTCTCCATGAACTTTGAAGTCAATACTCAAAAGGGCAGCTCAATATTTCAGCCTAGTCCGATATTTATTTCTGAAGGTATTGGAAAAAAGATGTCAAATTTTGAGATCATTTAGAATTTTGAGGTTATTTCCCCAATATTTCTCCAAATTTATTCCAATATTTTATTTTCACTAACTAACGGCTGACCGTAAACTCAATAACTTCCGAAAGAAACAACTTAGAAACTCAATATTCGTGAATGGGTAAAATCGTCCCAATGATTCCGCAGATATACTCATTCAAAATATTATTTTCCCAACATTTAAATACAGATTAGATTAAATAGATGACTTCGGTCCAATTTGCCAACCCACAAATTTCTTACAAATTTACCATCACTTGGGAAGGAGAATTTCAGAACAGATTCGACATGATGAGGTTCCCGTTATTTATAAATATCTGTAAAGGATGCCTCGGCTCCTCAAACAAGATAATTCCTTCCAAATATAGATGTTTGTTAAAATCATCTCTGATTGGCTGAAATTTGAGTTGGGATTCCTGATTTCATGTTAATAGTGTCGAGTTTATATAGGATCTGTTCCGCAAATGAACTTGGTTATTTCGGTGGCCGGTTTTCCGATCCGTAAATATGAAATATTCGGTTGGTTCGTGAAAAAAAGCTTAATTACTGAATTTAAATTATGAAGAACCATTTTTTCTGTCACCAGAACGACAGTCAATACTCTTTGGTAACATATCCAAAGCATAGACCAATCTTCATTCACTTTATGATCCATAGAACATAGACGAGACAACAATCAACAATGAAAAATTACTAAGTATGATCTATGATGTAAGCAAAATATGGTGTGCTCATCTGCTCATCTGTGATCGTTTTACCAATGACGACGTCACTTTTTTCATTCAAATTCAAAGCACAGAATATATGTTGTATTTTAAACTTGCTGACGTCACTTTTTTTTCCAGATGAGCACACCATGTTTTTTACATCATAATATGATCTATGGATCATAAAGTAAAAATAGAGTGTTCCTTGATGTAAGTAAAACATCATGGATTGTTCTAGGCCATAATGTAAAAAACATCATGTTCTATGCCATTGATATGTTATAGAACATTGACTGTCGTTCTGGTGACAGAAAGATTGCTTTCTATCAATCAAATACGTAATTAACTTTTTTTTCAGGAACCAATCGAATATTTTTTGTTTACGGAACGGAAAACGGCAACCGAAATAACCAAGTTGATTGGCGGAATATATGATATGTAAACTTGACATTACTAACATGAAATCAGGAATCTCAACTTAAATGTTAGCCAATCAGAGATGATCTTAACAAAAACCTATATTTCGAAGGAATTATCTCGTTTGAGGAGCCAAGGCATCTTTTACACGGATATTTATAAATAACGCGAACCTTATCATGTCGAATTTGTTCTGAATTCCCCTTCCCTAGTGATCGTAAATTTGAAAGAAATTTGTGGGTTGGCAACTTGGACCGAAGTCGACTATTGGAATCCAAATTTTTTTTATGGGACGATCATCGCGAAATTTTGCACAAGGTTGTCCTTCAGCATCTTCAAACTAACTGCGAAGTTTCAACATGATTGAGTAAGAATTCCTTGAGTTATACCGAAAAATAAAAGATATCGAGAAGAAAACCACGAAATTCCACATATTTTTTTCCGATATATCCAGAACTTATAGCCTAATCGCATTGAAATTTTTGTATATTGCTGTAAAACATGAAGTTCTAGGTATGAGCAGAATTGTTTTAGACTTAGATCGATAGTTTCTAGAAAAAAAATTGTTTTCGAAAAAAATTTTACAATAAATTTTAAATTCTGCGGGTGACTTTTATCATGGATAACATTCACAAAGGCACTCATCCTTCGTGGATGAAATCCTCTTCACGAGAATCAAACCAAATATTTTCATTGGAATCACCTCAGATATTTCCAGACTCTGCAAGCACCTCAGGATCCGGAATTACAATATCCCACCTAGCCGTATACAGAGAAGAAAACCAGGAGAAGAGCACGACTTCCGAAATCCCAACTTCATCTAATTCGCCACTTCAGAAAATGCGAGAATCAGTCAGGAGGCGCACGCGCAGCAACAGCAGGACTTCCACAGCATCGCAGAGGACGCTTCAGAACGATCCTGAGAGATCTACCAGGAGAATATCTATGAGGACAACTGAACTGGAGGTGGCTGAAGTTCGTAAGCTGTCGCCGGAGTCTTTGAGGACGTCCATCAACAATTCGGACCAAGAGGTAGGGGAACTTAACTCTAAAGAAGTGTTCAGATTTCATTTTTTGGCGACAGGGCCTATTCAGAATTTTTTTTATTTATTCACAATAGAAAAATGAATGGGTGAACACAAATACAGATGAATACAAAATATCCAAGTTAGTCGGCAATAACGAATCTTCAATTAACGTAGGTTAACTGTTGATTAGGCAGTATTTGGATTTCACAAAACATTTTCACGCGATCATCGGATCAGATTGATCCGACAAATTCGGGCAATTAGTTAATTAATGGTGATTTACGTTACAAGGACGGTAAATGGCTCATTGAAGTATGAGTCTAGATCAACAAATATTACACCTAGATCTGAGCTAGTCATTCAATCAACCGAAACATCTACCACAGATCAACCAGATAAATCACTCGCGTCATTTACTTAGGAAATCTATGTCAACGCAGATATGACCCTGAATCGAGCTAATCAGAATTTTAGCAGGCGTTTGGGGTGCTTTGGGGTGCCAATCAGATTGCAGGAATAGGATTACGTCACTCTCGCCGCTTTCGGACTCGCTTGAAGAGGTTATAAACATGTAAACAAGCTGAAATGAATTTTTCATCCTATTTATTGATGAATAATTTCGTATCTGTTCCATTTTAGAATAAAATCCCAACAGTTTTTTACAACCGAATGAATTGTTTAGTCATCTTTGAGGTTCTATTTTATGATGACAGTCCTCATTATATGTTTTAATTATACAACAAGAATTGGAATCGAACTTAGGTGGACTCATTCATAACGTTCATTTTATATAATATAAAGGAATCGCAACTGAAGTAAAAGCATTACAACCTCCATTATTCAATTAAAACGATGGGATGTCTAATAAAATTGTATATGATTGCACACTAGGATTGGAATCGAACAAAGTTGGTCTATTCATAGTTTGATTTTATATTGAAATGAATCTCATTTGATGTGAAACTACAAAGATTCTCTGATTAAGGTAAACGGGTTTTCCATAACATTTTTCCAAAATTTTCATTTACTCCAACCGAGTTCTTCTACAGGAGTTTAAGATGTGACAAAACACTCGCTTTGGTATTGGAAATTTGCTTTTCAAATGGTTTCATCGAAAAATCTCAGTCTGATTTTGATTTTGTGATTCCTGAATCTCGACAAATCCGTTCTTACATTTCGATTTTAGATATTCCAAAATCAAGTATTCAGTTTGACAGCTGTTTCGAGGAAGGAGAAAGTGTGGTTATGTCTGTTATATTTCTCAAGGTCGGAGAGACGCGATTCCCGCAAACGATGAAGTGATTTGTCTTGTTGGTCTGTGCATCTACATCGAAGAAGCGGGCCTAAGGAGAACAGTTACTGCAGTTTCACGGTCCTTACCGATCGACAGATTGCCTTACCTATGGCAACCTCTGTAATAGGACTCAAGATACTTACAAACTTTTAGATGGAGAACTGCAGTATTACTACTTGCAATTCGCCATCTATCGGGAGCATCGTACGAACCCTACCTTCGAGTGCAGAATACTTTGATCGATATGAATAACGTTTATCTTTTTGCCTCATCGGGTCGCTGCATCTCCGGATTTGCAGTTTGAACGAAGAGCGTCAAGACGTGGAAACACTCGGTAACGTTTTTCAACATCGAAAAAGATAGTGAAGGTAATCAGCAATAGCTCCATATGGTAGAATAATAAAATATCACAAGGACGAATACCTGTCAGTAAATCAACAAATATTCCACCTTGATCTGAGCTAGGCATTCAATCAACCAAAACATCTAAATCGAAGAAGCGGGCCTAAGGAGAACAGCTACTGCAGTTTCACGGTCCTTACCGATCGTCAGACTGCGTCACCTATGGCAACCGCTGTAAAAGGACT